>OX578214.1:0-2400000 GCA_951216915.1 Tetheella fluctuosa
TGAAAGAGGGTGAAGTCCTCTATCCCCTTGCACCACAATATCCCCCGAAATAGCAGTGACCGCAAAACGGGACCACTCCCAAAAAACCTACTTTTTGTGTCACAATATGGCACAAAAAGTAGGCAAAAAAACGACACAAAAAACTAAAAATCTCCCGAACGAAGTGTCCGGCAGAAACAAAAAGCACACCACACGAAAGACGGCGGCTGCCGCTAAGCAGCGACCCCGAAAAGGGCGCCCCAAAGCGACAACAACACACAAAATAACACCAAAAACAACAAAACAAAACAACACAAACCAAATAACAACCTAACCTAACCTAACCTAACCTAACCTAACCTAACCTAACCTAACCTAACCTAACCTAACCTAACCTAACCTAACCTAACCTAACCTAACCTAACCTAACCTAACCTAACCTAACCTAACCTAACCTAACCTAACCTAACCTAACCTAACCTAACCTAACCTAACCTAACCTAACCTAACCTAACCTAACCTAACCTAACCTAACCTAACCTAACCTAACCTAACCTAACCTAACCTAACCTAACCTAACCTAACCTAACCTAACCTAACCTAACCTAACCTAACCTAACCTAACCTAACCTAACCTAACCTAACCTAACCTAACCTAACCTAACCTAACCTAACCTAACCTAACCTAACCTTTTTTTTTTTTTTTTTTTTTTTTTTTTTTTTTTTTTTTTTTTGACCAGGTGGAAAATGCATTACGCATACCCCCCGTACGCATGGGAGTGCGACGGAGGGTTATGTGGGACTACACATCACTGCTTCCTCCTCGACCGAGGAGGAGAGGATGTGCTACCCACTAAAAACCACCTGGGCGTGCTACGCCATGCCGGGTTTTGTAGGGCGCCGTGGTACCTGCGTTAGCATTGCCCACGACGCCCAACCGGCAGCGCCCCGACAACACCGTTGTCGGGGCTTCCCACTACGGGAGATGGCCGCGCACGCTTGGCCATCCCCTGGACCGCAAGAAGTGGCTTATGAGCGGGCGGAGGACTCCCATCCTCCGCCCGAAGCCACTATGGGTTGGGTCTGGCGGCAACCGCCGCCTTCCCAACCCCTGCCGTCTGGCCGGAGGGGGCGCGCGAGGCAAACCTCCTCGCGCACCCGCTCCGCGGTCCAAACCACAGGACGTCCGGATGCCTGTCTGGCATCTAGACGTCCATGTGGCTACTTCCCTCCACAGGGGGGGGCATGGGGCGAGCGGGCCGAGACCCCACCCCCACGCCCCTCACTACCGGTGGGGAACATTTAAGTCCCCCCATTATGTGGTCGGCCGGGAGTTCTGCGTGGTGACAAACTGAGCACCACGCTTTATCCTCCCGGCAGTCGGCTGACCTGTGCCCCTCCGAGCCGCACCGGTAGCACATAGTGCTCCGGTCGACACTTGAGGGGCACAGCACCCTCGAGTGGCCAACGCCCATGCACTTATAACAGCGCATGGGCGCCGGGCCGACGGGTTTGACCCCGGCGGACGCCCAGCCCACCGGGATCTGACCATTCTTGAGGAGGACCCTTGCGGTCCCCACCGGCAATTGTACGAGGGCAACCCTTGTGCCCTCGTACGTGGGGCGAATACCCCCCACCCTAACTTGCGCCTCAGCGCACCCCCCCGCCCTGGCGACGGCGGCCGTCAGGGACTCCTTGGTCGCCGACTCATCGAGTCCGACGACCTGAACAGCGGCCATTTTGACAGGGCGGCTGACGTGGGCAACGTCACCGACGATTGCCCGTAGCCTTTCCGCTAGGCTGTCAGCCACCCCACCACTGTCCTCCCCAGGGACCTCGATTACTCGGCCCCCGGTCGCCGAGTTGCGGACCCTGACGTGCTGCAGGCCCACTTCATCCAATTTAATGCCATTTATGGCCTTGGCCATTGTGGCCTGCAGCGTGGTGGCGGTGGTGGCGTCACTTCGCAAAGTGACCACCACCGCCGTCGTCTTTAGGGCCGGGGGGGCCTTCGGCTTAGGTGCCGTCTTCTTCTTCGGGGGGGGAGGGGGCGGGGGTGGGGCCGTAGTCTTCCCCTTACCCTTCCTCTTCCGGACGACCTCGGCGAAGGTTTCGCCCTCTGGCTGCACCCTCGCCGTCTCCGAAACCGGGGGGTGGCCGGTAGCCTTTTTGGAGGCCTTTTTAGGCCTCCCATCTCCGAGCCTAGCCCCGGTCTCTGGCTCTGAGGCTACTTCTTTCGTCAGTGGCGGTGGGGCCCTCTTCTTTTTATCGGCCGCGAGATCGGGGCGGATAATTGGCGCTGGAGGGAGGCGACTGCTGATCTCCTCCATGCGGGCATTTAGCATGTTGCCCACAGAGATCAGCAAGTCTTTCTTCATATCCTCCAGCACCGTTACCGTTACCAGGTCGGCAGCCGCTGCTGGCAGGGGGGCCCGGGCGACCGATGGGGCCGGAGGGGCTTCACCATTCGACGGGGTCAGGGCCTCTCTCTCCGAGAGAGTTTCGCGGAGAGTATTCCTCTCCGCGATGAGGTAGGCCACCTGTTCCCTGTAATTCCCATTTTCAGTCTTCAGGAAGCCCATCCTGTCCTTCACTTCCTTAAACCCCATAACGCCCCCAGACTCGATCATCTCCTCGATCACATCCAGGGCGCAGAAGGCAATTTTCTCCAAGCCGCGCCTATTATCCGCCTCGAGGCCCTTGGACTCTTGCACCAACCACACCATCTCACGCACCATCGATCGGACCTCCACGAACGGGTTCCCTTTCTTTTTCCGGGGTGAGGCATCGATGCTCCTCCCTCCCTCGGACTGAGCAGGGGAGACGGCGCCAGGGGACAAGTTGCCCTCCCTGACCTCCCGCTGTCCGGCCACCCCCTTCGCCGGCCCGTAGGTCAAGACCACCTTGGCCTTTCCCCTTCGAGATGTACTAACCTTAGGCCCCAGTCCCGGACCGGGGTCATCCTCCTCATCCCCGCGACCCCTTTTAAGGGGTTGAGGCCCAAGGACCTCTGTGAGGGGAACCTCCGAGATGTCCACCTCTGAATCGGATGAATCAAAGATCCATCCTGACTCATTATACGACGTGCTCATTATGGCCCCGTCAACAAAACAAAAACCCCACACTTATCCCAAATCCGGCCACCCAAACCGAAGATATTCACCAACAAAGTTGGTAAATAAAAACGGCCAAGGGTGTGCCGGATTTAAAATAATGTATGGGATTTTTTCGTAGCCCCTGATGAACACGAATAGCAAAAATTTGCTATCCGTCCCCACAAAATCCCCTTTTTCACACCCTTCCCGCGGTCGCAGAGGAGCGCGAGAGGGTCCAAATGAAAGGGGGTGATGTCCCCTATCCCCTTGCTTCGGAATATCCCCCAAAAGGGGTACCCCCACAAAATGGGACCAACAACAAAGTACCTCTTTTTTGTGCCAATAAATTGACACAAAAAAGAGGCAAAAAACAAAACAAAAAACTAAAAATCTCCCGAACGAAGTGTCCGGCAGAAATAAAAAGCACACCACACGAAAGACGGCGGCTGCCGCTAAGCAGCGACCCCGAAAAGGGCGCCCCAAAGCGACAACAACACACAAAATAACAACAAAAACAAGAAAACAAAACAACAAAATCCAAGTAACAAAGAGCCAAATCGTAAAGAAGTCAATAAGTCCAGTCGGCCAGCCAAATAGTCAGAGAAAGCAGAGTCGTCAGATAGGGAATCGCGCAAGTAGTCAATGGAGAGAATAAAATCTTTGGGCACTCAACAGATCACCAAGTTATCACCAAAAATCTAACCTCAACCTAACCTAACCTAACCTAACCTAACCTAACCTAACCTAACCTAACCTAACCTAACCTAACCTAACCTAACCTAACCTAACCTAACCTAACCTAACCTAACCTAACCTAACCTAACCTAACCTAACCTAACCTAACCTAACCTAACCTAACCTAACCTAACCTAACCTAACCTAACCTAACCTAACCTAACCTAACCTAACCTAACCTAACCTAACCTAACCTAACCTAACCTAACCTAACCTAACCTAACCTAACCTAACCTAACCTAACCTAACCTAACCTAACCTAACCTAACCTAACCTAACCTAACCTAACCTAACCTAACCTAACCTAACCTAACCTAACCTAACCTAACCTAACCTAACCTAACCTAACCTAACCTAACCTAACCTAACCTAACCTAACCTAACCTAACCTAACCTAACCTAACCTAACCTAACCTAACCTAACCTAACCTAACCTAACCTAACCTAACCTAACCTAACCTAACCTAACCTAACCTAACCTAACCTAACCTAACCTAACCTAACCTAACCTAACCTAACCTAACCTAACCTAACCTAACCTAACCTAACCTAACCTAACCTAACCTAACCTAACCTAACCTAACCTAACCTAACCTAACCTAACCTAACCTAACCTAACCTAACCTAACCTAACCTAACCTAACCTAACCTAACCTAACCTAACCTAACCTAACCTAACCTAACCTAACCTAACCTAACCTAACCTAACCTAACCTAACCTAACCTAACCTAACCTAACCTAACCTAACCTAACCTAACCTAACCTAACCTAACCTAACCTAACCTAACCTAACCTAACCTAACCTAACCTAACCTAACCTAACCTAACCTAACCTAACCTAACCTAACCTAACCTAACCTAACCTAACCTAACCTAACCTAACCTAACCTAACCTAACCTAACCTAACCTAACCTAACCTAACCTAACCTAACCTAACCTAACCTAACCTAACCTAACCTAACCTAACCTAACCTAACCTAACCTAACCTAACCTAACCTAACCTAACCTAACCTAACCTAACCTAACCTAACCTAACCTAACCTAACCTAACCTAACCTAACCTAACCTAACCTAACCTAACCTAACCTAACCTAACCTAACCTAACCTAACCTAACCTAACCTAACCTAACCTAACCTAACCTAACCTAACCTAACCTAACCTAACCTAACCTAACCTAACCTAACCTAACCTAACCTAACCTAACCTAACCTAACCTAACCTAACCTAACCTAACCTAACCTAACCTAACCTAACCTAACCTAACCTAACCTAACCTAACCTAACCTAACCTAACCTAACCTAACCTAACCTAACCTAACCTAACCTAACCTAACCTAACCTAACCTAACCTAACCTAACCTAACCTAACCTAACCTAACCTAACCTAACCTAACCTAACCTAACCTAACCTAACCTAACCAACGTCACCGACGATTGCCCTCAGCCTCTCAGCAAGGCTGTCAGCCGCCCCTCCGCTTTCCGCCCCGGGGACCTCAATGACTCGGCCCCCGGTCGCCGATTCGCGGATCCTCACATGCTGCAGGCCTACTTCCTCTAGGCTAATGCCATTAATGGCTTTAGCCATGGTGGCCTGCAGCGTGGAGTCGGTGGTGACATCTTTCCGCATCGATATCACCACCGCTGTCGTCTTTAGGGCCGGGGGGGCCCTCGGCTTTTTTTCGGTCTTCTTGGGGGGGGGAGGGGTCGGGGGGGGGGCCGTAGCCTTCCCTTTTCCCCTCCTCTTTCCTCGCACCACCTCAGCGAAGGTGCCGCCCTCTGGCTGCACCTCCGCCGGTGGGCCCGGTGACATCTCCAAGTCTGGGGCGGGGCCGGTCGCCTTTTTGGAGGCCTTTTTAGGCCTCCCATCCCCGAGCCGAGCCCCAGACTCTGGTTCTGAGGCTACCTTTTTCGTCTCTTGGGCCGGGGGGGCCCCCTTCTTATTGTCCGCCGCGAGTGGGGGGCGGACATTTAGCGCCGGAGGAAGCCGGCTGCTGATCTCGGCTAGGCGGGCATCCACAAGGTTGCCCACCGAGACCAGCAGATCCCGCTTCATCAATTCTAAAGCCGCCGCAAAGTCCGCGGCCGCAGGCGGCGGGGGGGCCTGGGCGACCGGCGGGGCCGGGGGGGCTTCGGCAACCAATGAGGCCGCGGCCTCTGATCTCCCAAGAGCATCGCGGAGATCCTTTCTCTCCGCGATGAGGCGGACAACTTGCTCTCGCATCTTCTTATTGTCCGCCCTCATGACGCGGATCTCCTCATTTTCCGGTCCGGACGATTCCAGCTCCTCCAATGAGTCGAAAATCGTCCGGACCGCCGATATCACCTGGTCCACCAACCCCCCCGGCAGGTTGGTGGACTTCCGCACCCCGTCAGCGATCCGACGGACCGCCTTTCGGGTCTCCTCAATAGGGCCCTCCCAGTGGTGCACCGGGGGGCCACCGTAATCCTCGACGCGCGGAAGGGGGCTCCTTCCCCCCCCGGCCACCGTCTTCGACAGCCCAGAGACATGGCCTCTGGGCTTCCCTCTCCGGGCCGAACTGACCTTCGGCCCATTCTCCGGCCTAGGGTCGTCCTCCTCATCCTCATGGCCCCTTTTCAGGGGCTGAGGAGACATCGCCAGCTCAGGATCTACCCCATAGTCGTCAGGGTCCACCTCCGAGTCGGATGAATTATAAATCCATCCGGACTCACTAAACGACGTGGCCATTATGGCCCCGCCAACCAAAATCCCACACTTACTCCAAATCCGGCCACCCAAACCGAAGATATTTACCAAAAATATTGGCAAATAAAAACGGCCAAGGGTGTGCCGGATTTAAAATAATGTATGGGATTTTTTCCCAGCGCCTGATGAACACGAATAGCAATATAATTGCTATTCGTCCCCACAAAGTCCCCTTTTTCACACCCTTCCCGCGGTCACAGAGGAGCGCGAGAGGGTGCAAATGAAAGGGGGTGACGTCCCCTATCCCCTAGCACAAGAAGATCCCCCAAAAGAGTAATCCCCACAAAACGGGACCAAGGCAAAGATACCTCTTTTTTGTGCCAATAAATTGACACAAAAAAGAGGTAAAAACAAACACAATACCCCAAAAATCTGCCGAACGGAGCGTTCGGCAGGGACGGAACAAACAAATATAACAAAAAGGCGGTTGCCGCTATGCAGCGACCCCGAATGGGGCACCCCACAATAACAGAAACACACAATAACAACAAAAATAACAATAACAACCAAAACAGAAAACGCCAAATCACAAAAACAATCAAAATATCAAGTCGGCCAGCCAAGTAATCAGGTTTAGAGGAGTCAATCGAAAGGTAATCGCGCAAGTAGTCAGTGGAGAGAATAAAATCTTTGGGCACTCTACAAATCACCAAGTTATCACCAAAAAATTAATCTCAACCTAACCTAACCTAACCTAACCTAACCTAACCTAACCTAACCTAACCTAACCTAACCTAACCTAACCTAACCTAACCTAACCTAACCTAACCTAACCTAACCTAACCTAACCTAACCTAACCTAACCTAACCTAACCTAACCTAACCTAACCTAACCTAACCTAACCTAACCTAACCTAACCTAACCTAACCTAACCTAACCTAACCTAACCTAACCTAACCTAACCTAACCTAACCTAACCTAACCTAACCTAACCTAACCTAACCTAACCTAACCTAACCTAACCTAACCTAACCTAACCTAACCTAACCTAACCTAACCTAACCTAACCTAACCTAACCTAACCTAACCTAACCTAACCTAACCTAACCTAACCTAACCTAACCTAACCTAACCTAACCTAACCTAACCTAACCTAACCTAACCTAACCTAACCTAACCTAACCTAACCTAACCTAACCTAACCTAACCTAACCTAACCTAACCTAACCTAACCTAACCTAACCTAACCTAACCTAACCTAACCTAACCTAACCTAACCTAACCTAACCTAACCTAACCTAACCTAACCTAACCTAACCTAACCTAACCTAACCTAACCTAACCTAACCTAACCTA
This sequence comes from Tetheella fluctuosa, assembly GCA_951216915.1. Taxonomy (NCBI): domain Eukaryota; kingdom Metazoa; phylum Arthropoda; class Insecta; order Lepidoptera; family Drepanidae; genus Tetheella; species Tetheella fluctuosa. Next base: position 7,837 of record OX578214.1, read on the forward strand.
ACCTAACCTAACCTAACCTAACCTAACCTAACCTAACCTAACCTAACCTAACCTAACCTAACCTAACCTAACCTAACCTAACCTAACCTAACCTAACCTAACCTAACCTAACCTAACCTAACCTAACCTAACCTAACCTAACCTAACCTAACCTAACCTAACCTAACCTAACCTAACCTAACCTAACCTAACCTAACCTAACCTAACCTAACCTAACCTAACCTAACCTTTTTTTTTTTTTTTTTTTTTTTTTTTTTTTTTTGACCAGGTGGAAAATGCATTACGCATACCCCCCGCGCATGGGAGTGCGACGGAGGGTTATGTGGGACTACACATCGCCTCTCCCTCCTCTAAAATGAGGAGGAGTAGGGAGTGCTACCCACTAAAAACCACCTGGGCGTGCCGCCTTGCCGGTTTTGTGGGACATCGTGGTACCTGCGCGAGCATTGCCCACGATGTCCACCGGCGGCGCCCCAGCCTTTGCCGGGGCTTCCCGCGCCGAAGGGGAGATGGCCGAGCACGCTTGGCCACTCTCCCAGACCGCTCAGTGGCTTGCTACTACAGGCAGAGGACTCCCATCCTCCACCTGCAGCCACTATGGGTTGAGTCTGGCGGCAAACCTCCGCCTCCTCAACCCGAGCCGTCTGCGCCGGAGCGGATGCGCGAGAGGATCTTCCTCGCGCTCCCGCTCCGCGGTCTCCTTTTGCGAAATCACCGTTTCGCAAAAGGAGACCACAGCCTCCCAGGACCTCTCGTCGCTCAGCATTGCCTCGACAATGCTCCGCAACGAGAGGTCCACCCGCTGAATGGTGCGTGCCATGAGGCCACGCTCCGCGTCCCAACGACTGCACACCTCAAGGGTGTGCTGCACCGTGTCGTCGGGACCTCCGCACTCATGGCACAGCGGGGCCGGCTCCCTTCCTATCCTGTGCAGGTAATGACCGAAGCACCCATGCCCGGTCAGTACCTGCACAAGTCGGAACGACGTCGCGCCGACCGCCCCCTCTAACCAGAGGTCGACCGATGGAAGGATCGCCTCAATGGTGGTGACCCCAAAAGGGGCGACCACCAGCTGAGCCTTCCATCGGTCTCGCAGTCGGCGCTCCGTCATACGCCGGGAGGCTGTCTCTGCCTCCGGGTCCGGGCGTACACCAGTTGCCCGGACCCTTGACCTACGTTTGTAGGTCTCCGCGTGCACCTCCGCGACCAACTCCCACGGAGGGGTGCACGCGAGGAGGCAGGCCGCCGCAAAGGCCACCGTTGAGTAGGCCCTCACCATTCTGAGGGCCACGGTCCTTTGCGGCCTTCTTAACAGGGCCCTGTTACGGGCGGACAACTTGTCCGCCCATATTGGGGCCCCGTATAGGGCCATGCTCCTTGTAACGCCGGCATAAAGTCGCCGGCACAAGGAGCCTGGCCCCCCGACATTGGGCAGGAGTCTGCCCATTGCCGACGCGGCGCCCACGACTCGGGGAGCAAGTCTTGAGAAGTGCTCCCCGAAGTCCCACTTGCGGTCCAGTATTAGCCCCAAATATTTGATATGGGGCCTTATTTGGACCGCTCCACCCTCCAACATGAGCGCCGTGCCCGCGGGCAGACTCCACCCGCGCCCCCCGAAGACTATAGCCTCAGTCTTCGGGAGGCTCACCTTTAGGCCGAGACTGGCGATCCGGAAAATCGCCAGCTCGGCCGCCACCTCCGCCCTCCGGAGGGTATCCCGCTTGTCCCTTCCGCGCACAGCCACCATTGTGTCATCTGCATAGCAGATGACGCATGTGCGCGGAGGGAACACCCCCCGGATTGCCCAATCGTACCCCAGGTTCCAGAGGAGCGGGCCAAGTACGGAACCCTGGGGTACACCGCAGGCCATCCGCCTTTCCCCCCTTTGCCCGTCCTGGCCCTCATAGAGCACTACCCTCTCAGTAAGGTAGTGCTCTATGACCCGCCTAAGATAGTGAGGCACTCTGTGGTATCTGAGTGCCTCACTAATCACCCCATAGGGGAGGGTGCCGAACGCATTCGCGATGTCTAATGACACCGCGATGACACCCTCCCCCCTGCTCGACGCGTATTCACAAAAGTCCCTCAATGACTTTACCGCGTCGAGCGTGGACCGCCCTTCCCGGAACCCGAACTGTCTGTCACAGACGTTCGGGCCGGCGGTCTCCAGGTGCTGCAGGATCCGGGAGGCCAGGATGCGCTCAAACGCTTTCCCGGCCTCATCCAGCAGCACTATGGGGCGATAGGCGGACGGGCAATCCGGTGGCCGACCCTCTTTGCGGAGGAGGCACAGTCGCCCTTCCTTCCACACCCTCGGGAACCTCCCATCCCTCAGGCAGTCATCCATGACATGCCTGAGGCGGTCCCCGAGGTGTTCCAGGGCGACGGCGAGGACGCGACCAGGGACTCCATCTGGCCCCGGGGCTTTTCTACAGCCCCGGAGTCGGTCCGTCACTCGCTCGAACTCGTCATCGCTTATCGGGGCGATGACGAGCTCGGCCTCCGGCTCCGCTACGGGGTCGGCCATCGACGGGGGAGAGATCGAGGGGGCTGGCGGGAACAGCCCCTCAACCACCCTCTGGAGGAGGGCGGGCTCCAGGGAGTCCATGGGGGGGGCGGTGCGCATTTTGTTGCGCACCATCTTATACGGCCGCCCCCATGGGTCCCTGTCCAGGGTGGCCAAGAACGAGGCATAAGCTTCGTCCTTGGCCTTGGCTATTGCCACCTGGAGGGCCCCCTTTGCCTCTTTGAGGGCCCTATGGAGCCCTTCCTCCTCTACTTCGGTGTGCCGCCGCCGCCTGCAGTGCTGGTAGGCGCGGCGGGCACCGTTGCTGGTGGTCCGCAGGGCCGCAATTTCTGCGGACCACCAGTATACCCTCCTGCGGGCGGAAAAGCGACCGGCCCGAGGCATGGCCGCGTCGCACACCGTCTGTAGTGCGACGCGGAACTGTGCCGCCCTCTCGTCGACTCCGAGGGCGACGGGTGGGGCGGCACACCATGCCTCCTCCATCGCCGCCTCGTCCGCCCTGTCCCTGTCCAGGTGGACCAGGGCCCACCTGGGGAATCGCCCTCTCCGGCTTCTCCCCCCCCCTGGGGTGAGTGACGGCTGGACGCCATTGGAGACCCTCATTCTGATATAAACATGATCAGAGAGGGTCTCGACGTCCTCCAGGACACGCCAACCTGAAACGCGTGCGGCTATGGCAGGGGTCGCGAACGTGATGTCCACGATTGACCCCCCCCGCCTCCGCACGCACGTGTTGGCGTCGCCCCGGTTCAGGACTTCTAGTCCTGTTGCCGTCACCCAGTCCGCGAGGGCGGTCCCTCGGGGGTCCGTGATGGGGGAACCCCACGCCGCACTTTTGGCGTTAAGGTCCCCCATAACCATCACTTGTGACGGGGCAGCCCTTCTGACTACCCCGCTCAGGACCCCCAGGAACCGCTCGAAGGCGTGTAGCGGCTTGTTGGGGGAGAAATACACCGCCACAATTGTGGTGTCACTCCCCCATTTTGCCGCCACGAACCCATGGCCGCCTTCGATCCTCGTTAGGGGGGGGAAGTCCCCCACCGCTGGCACGATCGCCACTACTCCGTCGGTGTCCCCAGCCCAATTAGATTGGGGGGGGACGGAGTAGGGCTCCGCGACAACCGCAACGCCAATTGCCCACTCCGCCATGGTCTGCAGAAGCAGATCCTGGGCTCTGGCGGAGTGGTTGGCGTTCGTCTGCAGGACGTCTAAATGTCGGTGTGCTGGCATTTAGACGTCCATGCGGTTGTCTTCGACGGGGGGGGGCCGGCTGGCGGCCGATACGGCCGGTGTGGGGCGTGGAGGACGGGCGGGCCCAGGCCTCACCTCCTTACCCCGTTTCTCCGGTGGGGAGCATTTCAGCCCCCCCATTATGTGGTCGGCCGGGAGGCCGGCGTGGGTGCAAACTGCACACCGCGCCTTGTCCTCCCCGCAGTCCGCCGATTTGTGCCCCTCCAAGCCGCACCGGTAGCACAAGTGGCTCCGGTCTACGTTGGAGGGGCACAGAGCCCGCGAGTGGCCGACACCCATGCATCTGTAGCACCGCATGGGTGCCGGACCGACGGGGCTGACCGCGGCGGACGCCCAGCCCACCTGGAGCCGACCACACTGGATGAGGGCTCTTGCCGCCCCCACCGGACACTGTACGAGGGCGACCATTGCGCCCCCGTACGTGGGGCGTATGCCCCCCACCCTCACGTGCTCCTCGGCACATCCCCCCGCCTCTACGACGGCGGCCGTCAGGGTCTCCTTAGAGGCCGACTCATCCAGGCCCGAGACCTGGATAGCGGCCATTTTTGTGGGGCGGCTTATGAGGGCAACGTCCCCCACTATTGCCCTCAGCCTCTCAGCGAGGCTGTCCGCCACCACACCGCTATCCGCGCCCGGGACCTCGATGATACGGCCCCCAGTCGCCGAGACCCTGACCTTCACGTGCTGCAGGCCAACTTCATTGAGCTTAATGCCAGTGATGGCTTTCGCCATCGTGGCCTGCAGCGTGGTGTCGGTGGTGACGTCCTTCCTCATCGTCACCACCACCGCCGTCGATTTGGGGGCCGAGGGGGCCTTCGGCTTCTTCGCCGCCGTCTTCTTGGAGGGGGGAGGGGGCGGGGGGGGGACAGCCGCAGCATTCCCCTTGCCTCCCTTCCTCTTCTTCCTCCGAACCACCTCGGCGAAAGATTCGCCCTCCGGCTGCTCTCCGGAGGGGCCAGGTGCCATCTCCGAAGCCGGGGGAGACTTGGTCGCCGAGGTGGATTTGGCGGCCGGAGGAGTCTCGGTCGCCGGGGAGGAAGCCTTCTTCTTAGGGGCCTTTTTAGCCCTCCCGTCCCCCAGCCTGGCCCCGGTCTCTTCCGGGGCCACCTCCTTTGTCGGGGCCGGTGGGGCCTTCTTTTTAGCGTCCGCCGCGAGTGGTGGGCGGACTATCGGCGCCGGAGGGAGGCGGCTGCTGATCTCCTCCATGCGGGCATTTACCATATTGCCCACGGAGATCAGCAGTTCCCTCTTCATTTCCCCAAAAAGCCTCATCAGGTCCGTGGCCTCAGGCGGCGGGGGGGGCCGGGTGACCAGAGGGGCCGGGGGGGCCGGAGGGGCCAGAGGGTCCGGGAACCCACGTTCGGAAAAGCCCTTGCGAAGGGCCTCCGTCTCCGATAGACAGAGAGCGAGTTGCTCCCGCATCCTCTTATTATCCGCTTTTAAGATGCGGATAGCCTCGCTCTCTGTCGTTGCCTTAAGCCCCTCCATGGACTCAATAATCTTTTTGGCCGCCTTGGTCAATTGGCCCCGTATGGTCCCTTTGAGGTTTCCGGACTTCTCAGTCCCCTCCAGAACCTCACGCGCCGCCTGCATTGCCACCTCTATGGGATCCACATAGGGCTGCGCCGAGGAGTCATCAGTCAGCGGGGGGGTGCTCCTCCCCCCTCGGGACCGTAGCGCCGGGAACTCCTTGAGGTAGGAGGTGGCAACGTCGGGGTCGGAGTGGTAGTACTCCGACTCTTCGAACCTCCTCCTTACCCTCGACATCCCGGCGTAAGCCCCTTTGGACTTCCCCCTTCGGGCCGTATTCACTTTAGACCCCAGCTCAGGCCTGGGGTCATCCTCCTCATCCTCGTGCGCCCTTTTCTTGGGCTGAGGCGCCATCTCGCAGACCTCTATGAGGTCGTCCTCCGATTCGGAGGCAGACTCGACGTTAGTCTGCCTCTCCCGGGCAAACGCGAATTTGTCCTCCTCGTCGGACGTGGCCATTGTGGCCCTGCCGACGTCTCCACCGCCTTTGGGCGAAATCCGACCACCCAGGCCGAGTGTATTCACCTGTAAAACTACAAGTGAATAATCGGCCAAGGGTGTGCCGGATTTTTTATATTCTATGGGAATCTGAGAGAGCGCCTGATAAACACAAATAGCAATTTTATCAGGGTCTTGCCCCTCAGAATTCCGTTTTTCACCCACTTCAAGTGGTCACTGGTGGGTGCGACAGGTATCAGGAGAAAGAGGAAGAACCCCTCTATCCTCCGGCACCCCTACCGCGACCGTAGGGGGTAACAAAACAAAACGGTACCAAACACAAAATACCAAATTTTTGTGCAAGAGTTTTGCACAAAAATCAAGCAAAAAACAAACACAAAATAACAAATATTTGCCGAACGCAAGGTCCGACAATAACGAAAACAGGCCCGAAATAATGCCATAATAAATTAATGCCATTAATGGCCTTGGCCATAGTGGCCTGCAGCGAGATGTCGGCGGTGATATCCCTTTTCAGGGATATTACCACCGCTGTCGACTTTAAGGCCGGGGGGGCCTTCGGCTTTGACGCCGCCTTCTTTTGGGGGGGAGGGGGAGGGGTTGGGGCCGTGGCTTTCCCCTTCCCTTTCCTCTTCTTTTTTAGGACCTCCGCGAAGGTCTCACCGTCTGTCTCCATGACCGGTGGTGGACCGGCCGTCGGGGCAGTCCCCATCGCCGACGCGGAGGTCTTTGGCGGGGCCGTCGTCTTCTTGGAGGCCTTTTTAGGCCTCCCATCTCCGAGTCTGGCCCCCGTTTCTTCCGGGGCCTTTTCTTTCGACAGGGCCGGTGGGGCCCTCTCCCTACTATCCGCCGCGAGTGCGGGGCGGTTGACCGGCGCCGGAGGGAGGCGGCTGCTGATCTCAGAGAGGCGGGCATCCACCAGGTTGCCCACCGAGACCAGCAGGTCCCGCTTCATTGTCTCCAATAAGGCCGCCAAGTCCACCGCCGCAGACGGCGGGGGGGCCTCAGTCGACGGGGCCGAGGAGGCTTCGGCGATAGGAGGGGGGGGGGAAGGGGGAGGGGAGTCTGTCACCTTTCTCCCCAGGAGGGCCTCGCGGAGGGCCGTCTTCTCCTCTATTAGGCGACAGCACTGGTCGCGGACCCTCTTATTGTCCGCGCGTAGAACGCGGACTTCCCCCTCGTAAGGCTCGGACGCCTCGATCTCCCGCAAGGAGTCGAGGATCGTCCGGACCGCCGCCTTGAAGAGGTCGACAGTCTCCTCCTTGAGACATGTCGACCTCTGCACCCCGTCAACGATCCGGTAGACCGCCGCCCGGGTGGCCCCAACTGGACCCGCCAAATGGTGAGGCATTGATGGGCCTCCCATATCTTCAACACGCGGGGAGGGGCCCTTCCCCTTCCCGGCCACCGACTTCGCCGGCCCGTAGGTAAGGTGGACCTTTGCCTTACCTCTTCGGGCCGTGCTTATTTTGGGCCCCAACTCCGGCCCAGTGTCTCCCTCCTCATCCCGACCCCTTTTCAGGGGTTGAGGAGCCACCTCATAGTCCTCATAGAACTCCTCTAGTTCCGCATCGAGGTCATACTCCGAATCGGATGATCCGTCCACAATCCATCCTGACTTTTCAGCTGGCGCGGCCATAGTGGTCCCGCCGACAAGCTCACCGAATTTAGTTTAAATAACCTAACCTAACCTAACCTAACCTAACCTAACCTAACCTAACCTAACCTAACCTAACCTAACCTAACCTAACCTAACCTAACCTAACCTAACCTAACCTAACCTAACCTAACCTAACCTAACCTAACCTAACCTAACCTAACCTAACCTAACCTAACCTAACCTAACCTAACCTAACCTAACCTAACCTAACCTAACCTAACCTAACCTAACCTAACCTAACCTAACCTAACCTAACCTAACCTAACCTAACCTAACCTAACCTAACCTAACCTAACCTAACCTAACCTAACCTAACCTAACCTAACCTAACCTAACCTAACCTAACCTAACCTAACCTAACCTAACCTAACCTAACCTAACCTAACCTAACCTAACCTAACCTAACCTAACCTAACCTAACCTAACCTAACCTAACCTAACCTAACCTAACCTAACCTAACCTAACCTAACCTAACCTAACCTAACCTAACCTAACCTAACCTAACCTAACCTAACCTAACCTAACCTAACCTAACCTAACCTAACCTAACCTAACCTAACCTAACCTAACCTAACCTAACCTAACCTAACCTAACCTAACCTAACCTAACCTAACCTAACCTAACCTAACCTAACCTAACCTAACCTAACCTAACCTAACCTAACCTAACCTAACCTAACCTAACCTAACCTAACCTAACCTAACCTAACCTAACCTAACCTAACCTAACCTAACCTAACCTAACCTAACCTAACCTAACCTAACCTAACCTAACCTAACCTAACCTAACCTAACCTAACCTAACCTAACCTAACCTAACCTAACCTAACCTAACCTAACCTAACCTAACCTAACCTAACCTAACCTAACCTAACCTAACCTAACCTAACCTAACCTAACCTAACCTAACCTAACCTAACCTAACCTAACCTAACCTAACCTAACCTAACCTAACCTAACCTAACCTAACCTAACCTAACCTAACCTAACCTAACCTAACCTAACCTAACCTAACCTAACCTAACCTAACCTAACCTAACCTAACCTAACCTAACCTAACCTAACCTAACCTAACCTAACCTAACCTAACCTAACCTAACCTAACCTAACCTAACCTAACCTAACCTAACCTAACCTAACCTAACCTAACCTAACCTAACCTAACCTAACCTAACCTAACCTAACCTAACCTAACCTAACCTAACCTAACCTAACCTAACCTAACCTAACCTAACCTAACCTAACCTAACCTAACCTAACCTAACCTAACCTAACCTAACCTAACCTAACCTAACCTAACCTAACCTAACCTAACCTAACCTAACCTAACCTAACCTAACCTAACCTAACCTAACCTAACCTAACCTAACCTAACCTAACCTAACCTAACCTAACCTAACCTAACCTAACCTAACCTAACCTAACCTAACCTAACCTAACCTAACCTAACCTAACCTAACCTAACCTAACCTAACCTAACCTAACCTAACCTAACCTAACCTAACCTAACCTAACCTAACCTAACCTAACCTAACCTAACCTAACCTAACCTAACCTAACCTAACCTAACCTAACCTAACCTAACCTAACCTAACCTAACCTTTTTTTTTTTTTTTTTTTTTTTTTTTTTTTTGACCAGGTGGAAAATGCATTACGCATACCCTCCGCGCATGGGAGTGCGCAGAGGGTTATGTGGGACTACACTCGCCTCCCCTCCTCGACCGAGGAGGGATAGGGAGTGCTACCCACTAAAAACCACCTGGGCGTGCATCGCCATGCCGGCTTTTTGTAGGACACCGTGGTACCTGCGTTAGCATTGCCCACGGTGTCCAACCGGCGGCGCCCCGACAACACCGTTGCCGGGGCTTCCCGCTAGGGGAGATGGCCGAGCACGCTTGGCCATCTCCCTGGACCGCAAAGTGGCTTATAACCGCGGGCAGAGGACTCCCATCCTCCGCCCGCAGCCACTATGGGTTGAGACTGGCACCGCCGCCTTCTCAACCCATGCCGTCTGGCCGGAGGGGGCGCGCGAGGCAAACCTCCTCGCGCACCCGCTCCGCGGTCCATCCACAGGACGTCTGAGTGCCAACCTGGCACTCAGACGTCCATGTGGCTACTTCCCTCAGCGACGGGGGGGGGCTGGCTGGGGCGAGTGGGCCGCAGCCCCTCCCTCCTGCCCCGTACCTCCGGTGGGGAGCACTTAAGGCCCCCCATAATGTGGTCGGCCGGGAGTTGAGCGTGGTGGCAAACTGCACACCACGCCTGAACTTCCCGGCACTCCGCCGACTTGTGCCCCTCCGAACCGCACCGGTAGCACAACAGGCTCCGGTCTTTGTCGGAGGGGCACAATGCCCTCGAGTGTCCGACACCCATGCACCTGTAACAGCGCATGGGCCTCGGACCGATGGGGCTGACCCCGGCGGACGCCCAGCCCACCAGGATCCGACCACACTGTAGGAGGGCTCTCGCCACCCCCACCGGACATTGTACGAGGGCAACCATTTTACCCTCGTACGTGGGGCGAATGCCCCCCACCCTCACCTGCGCCTCAGCGCATCCCCCCTGCTTGGCGACGGCGGCCGCCAGGGTCTCCTTTGTGGCGGACTCATCCAGTCCGGAGACCCGTATGGCGGCCATTTTGGTGGGGCGCCTCAGCCTCTCGGCAAGGCTGTCCGCCACCTCCCCGCTATCCTCCCCCGGAACCTCAATAACCCGGCCCCCGGTCGCCGAGCTCCTGACCGCGACATGCTGCAGGCCAAGCTCCTCCAATTTTATGCCTTTTATGGCTTTGGCCATTATGGCCTGCAGCGTGGTAGCGGTGGTGATGTCACTCCGCATAGTGATCACCACCGCTGTCGTCTTGGGGGCCGTGGGGGCCTTCGGCTTGGGTGCCGTCGTCTTCTTTTGGGGGGGAGGGGGTGGGGGCGGGGCATCAGCCTTCCCCTTTCCCTTCCTCTTACGCCTCACCACGTCGGCGAACGAGTCGCCCTCTGGCTGCGACTGCTCGACCGGTGGGTGAGGCGCTCTCTCCTGAGCCGGGGCGGACCCGGCTGCCGAGGCGTAGGTTTTCGGCTGGGGGGCCGTCGCCTTCTTGGAGGCCTTTTTAGGCCTCCCGTCCCCAAGCCTTGCCCCGGAGAACTCCGGCTCCGGGGCAACTTCGGCCGTCTGGGCCGGTGGGGCCCCCTTCTTCTTGTCCGCCGCAAGCGGCGGGCGACTGACTGGTGCTGGAGGAAGTCTGCTGCTAATCTCCTCGAGGCGGGCATCAACTAAGTTGCCCACCGAGATTAGCAGGCTCTGCTTCATGCTCTCCAGCAAAGTCGCCAAGTCCGCGGCCGCGGGCGGCGGGGACGCCTGGGCGACCGGCGGGGCCGGGGGGGCTTCGGCAATCGTCAGGTCCGGGGAGGCTTCGCCAGGAGGGGGGGAGTCCGTGACCTTTCTTCCCAAGAGGGCCTCACGGAGGGCCGTTTTCTCCTCGATGAGGCGGCAACACTGCTCGCGGACCCTCTTGTTGTCGTCGCGCAGAACGCGGACCTCCCCCTCATCTGCCTCGGACGACTCCATCTGACGCAACGCGTCTAGAATCGTCCGGACTGCCTCCTTGAAGAGGTCGACCGTCTCCTCCTTGAGACTGGTCGACCTCTGCACCCCGTCGACGATCCTGTAGACCGCCGACCGGGTGACCCCAATCAGGTTCACCAAATGGTGAGGCACTGATGGGCCCTCCACTTCCTCAACACGCGGGGGCGGGGCCCTCCCCCCCCCAGCCACTGACTTCGCCGGCCCATAAGTGAGGTGGACCCCTGCCTTCCCCCTTCGAGCCGTGCTTATCTTGGGCCCCAATCCTGGCCCGGGGTCACCCTCCTCATCCCGACCCCTTTTCAGGGGTTGAGAAGAGCGAGGCCCCTGGAGATCATCCTCGTAGACCTCGTCGAGGTCGAGGTCCAACTCAGAGTCGGATGAACCCTCAAAGATCCATCCGCTCTTTTCAGACGTGGCCATTACGGCCCCGCCAACAACCTTCCCACACAAGAGTCCAAATCCGGCCACCCAAACCGAAGATATTTACCAATAAAAACTGGTAAATAAAAACGGCCAAGGGTGTGCCGGATTTAAAATAATGTATGGGATTTTTTCGTAGCCCCTGATGAACACGAATAGCAAAAATTTGCTATCCGTCCCCACAAAATCCCCTTTTTCACCAACTCCCCGCGGTCGCCGAGGAGCGCGAGAGGGTTCAAATGAAAGAGGGTGAAGTCCTCTATCCCCTTGCACCACAATATCCCCCGAAATAGCAGTGACCGCAAAACGGGACCACTCCCAAAAAACCTACTTTTTGTGTCACAATATGGCACAAAAAGTAGGCAAAAAAACGACACAAAAAACTAAAAATCTCCCGAACGAAGTGTCCGGCAGAAACAAAAAGCACACCACACGAAAGACGGCGGCTGCCGCTAAGCAGCGACCCCGAAAAGGGCGCCCCAAAGCGACAACAACACACAAAATAACACCAAAAACAACAAAACAAAACAACACAAACCAAATAACAACCTAACCTAACCTAACCTAACCTAACCTAACCTAACCTAACCTAACCTAACCTAACCTAACCTAACCTAACCTAACCTAACCTAACCTAACCTAACCTAACCTAACCTAACCTAACCTAACCTAACCTAACCTAACCTAACCTAACCTAACCTAACCTAACCTAACCTAACCTAACCTAACCTAACCTAACCTAACCTAACCTAACCTAACCTAACCTAACCTAACCTAACCTAACCTAACCTAACCTAACCTAACCTAACCTAACCTAACCTAACCTAACCTAACCTAACCTAACCTAACCTAACCTAACCTAACCTAACCTAACCTAACCTAACCTAACCTAACCTAACCTAACCTTTTTTTTTTTTTTTTTTTTTTTTTTTTTTTTTTTTTTTTTTTGACCAGGTGGAAAATGCATTACGCATACCCCCCGTACGCATGGGAGTGCGACGGAGGGTTATGTGGGACTACACATCACTGCTTCCTCCTCGACCGAGGAGGAGAGGATGTGCTACCCACTAAAAACCACCTGGGCGTGCTACGCCATGCCGGGTTTTGTAGGGCGCCGTGGTACCTGCGTTAGCATTGCCCACGACGCCCAACCGGCAGCGCCCCGACAACACCGTTGTCGGGGCTTCCCACTACGGGAGATGGCCGCGCACGCTTGGCCATCCCCTGGACCGCAAGAAGTGGCTTATGAGCGGGCGGAGGACTCCCATCCTCCGCCCGAAGCCACTATGGGTTGGGTCTGGCGGCAACCGCCGCCTTCCCAACCCCTGCCGTCTGGCCGGAGGGGGCGCGCGAGGCAAACCTCCTCGCGCACCCGCTCCGCGGTCCAAACCACAGGACGTCCGGATGCCTGTCTGGCATCTAGACGTCCATGTGGCTACTTCCCTCCACAGGGGGGGGCATGGGGCGAGCGGGCCGAGACCCCACCCCCACGCCCCTCACTACCGGTGGGGAACATTTAAGTCCCCCCATTATGTGGTCGGCCGGGAGTTCTGCGTGGTGACAAACTGAGCACCACGCTTTATCCTCCCGGCAGTCGGCTGACCTGTGCCCCTCCGAGCCGCACCGGTAGCACATAGTGCTCCGGTCGACACTTGAGGGGCACAGCACCCTCGAGTGGCCAACGCCCATGCACTTATAACAGCGCATGGGCGCCGGGCCGACGGGTTTGACCCCGGCGGACGCCCAGCCCACCGGGATCTGACCATTCTTGAGGAGGACCCTTGCGGTCCCCACCGGCAATTGTACGAGGGCAACCCTTGTGCCCTCGTACGTGGGGCGAATACCCCCCACCCTAACTTGCGCCTCAGCGCACCCCCCCGCCCTGGCGACGGCGGCCGTCAGGGACTCCTTGGTCGCCGACTCATCGAGTCCGACGACCTGAACAGCGGCCATTTTGACAGGGCGGCTGACGTGGGCAACGTCACCGACGATTGCCCGTAGCCTTTCCGCTAGGCTGTCAGCCACCCCACCACTGTCCTCCCCAGGGACCTCGATTACTCGGCCCCCGGTCGCCGAGTTGCGGACCCTGACGTGCTGCAGGCCCACTTCATCCAATTTAATGCCATTTATGGCCTTGGCCATTGTGGCCTGCAGCGTGGTGGCGGTGGTGGCGTCACTTCGCAAAGTGACCACCACCGCCGTCGTCTTTAGGGCCGGGGGGGCCTTCGGCTTAGGTGCCGTCTTCTTCTTCGGGGGGGGAGGGGGCGGGGGTGGGGCCGTAGTCTTCCCCTTACCCTTCCTCTTCCGGACGACCTCGGCGAAGGTTTCGCCCTCTGGCTGCACCCTCGCCGTCTCCGAAACCGGGGGGTGGCCGGTAGCCTTTTTGGAGGCCTTTTTAGGCCTCCCATCTCCGAGCCTAGCCCCGGTCTCTGGCTCTGAGGCTACTTCTTTCGTCAGTGGCGGTGGGGCCCTCTTCTTTTTATCGGCCGCGAGATCGGGGCGGATAATTGGCGCTGGAGGGAGGCGACTGCTGATCTCCTCCATGCGGGCATTTAGCATGTTGCCCACAGAGATCAGCAAGTCTTTCTTCATATCCTCCAGCACCGTTACCGTTACCAGGTCGGCAGCCGCTGCTGGCAGGGGGGCCCGGGCGACCGATGGGGCCGGAGGGGCTTCACCATTCGACGGGGTCAGGGCCTCTCTCTCCGAGAGAGTTTCGCGGAGAGTATTCCTCTCCGCGATGAGGTAGGCCACCTGTTCCCTGTAATTCCCATTTTCAGTCTTCAGGAAGCCCATCCTGTCCTTCACTTCCTTAAACCCCATAACGCCCCCAGACTCGATCATCTCCTCGATCACATCCAGGGCGCAGAAGGCAATTTTCTCCAAGCCGCGCCTATTATCCGCCTCGAGGCCCTTGGACTCTTGCACCAACCACACCATCTCACGCACCATCGATCGGACCTCCACGAACGGGTTCCCTTTCTTTTTCCGGGGTGAGGCATCGATGCTCCTCCCTCCCTCGGACTGAGCAGGGGAGACGGCGCCAGGGGACAAGTTGCCCTCCCTGACCTCCCGCTGTCCGGCCACCCCCTTCGCCGGCCCGTAGGTCAAGACCACCTTGGCCTTTCCCCTTCGAGATGTACTAACCTTAGGCCCCAGTCCCGGACCGGGGTCATCCTCCTCATCCCCGCGACCCCTTTTAAGGGGTTGAGGCCCAAGGACCTCTGTGAGGGGAACCTCCGAGATGTCCACCTCTGAATCGGATGAATCAAAGATCCATCCTGACTCATTATACGACGTGCTCATTATGGCCCCGTCAACAAAACAAAAACCCCACACTTATCCCAAATCCGGCCACCCAAACCGAAGATATTCACCAACAAAGTTGGTAAATAAAAACGGCCAAGGGTGTGCCGGATTTAAAATAATGTATGGGATTTTTTCGTAGCCCCTGATGAACACGAATAGCAAAAATTTGCTATCCGTCCCCACAAAATCCCCTTTTTCACACCCTTCCCGCGGTCGCAGAGGAGCGCGAGAGGGTCCAAATGAAAGGGGGTGATGTCCCCTATCCCCTTGCTTCGGAATATCCCCCAAAAGGGGTACCCCCACAAAATGGGACCAACAACAAAGTACCTCTTTTTTGTGCCAATAAATTGACACAAAAAAGAGGCAAAAAACAAAACAAAAAACTAAAAATCTCCCGAACGAAGTGTCCGGCAGAAATAAAAAGCACACCACACGAAAGACGGCGGCTGCCGCTAAGCAGCGACCCCGAAAAGGGCGCCCCAAAGCGACAACAACACACAAAATAACAACAAAAACAAGAAAACAAAACAACAAAATCCAAGTAACAAAGAGCCAAATCGTAAAGAAGTCAATAAGTCCAGTCGGCCAGCCAAATAGTCAGAGAAAGCAGAGTCGTCAGATAGGGAATCGCGCAAGTAGTCAATGGAGAGAATAAAATCTTTGGGCACTCAACAGATCACCAAGTTATCACCAAAAATCTAACCTCAACCTAACCTAACCTAACCTAACCTAACCTAACCTAACCTAACCTAACCTAACCTAACCTAACCTAACCTAACCTAACCTAACCTAACCTAACCTAACCTAACCTAACCTAACCTAACCTAACCTAACCTAACCTAACCTAACCTAACCTAACCTAACCTAACCTAACCTAACCTAACCTAACCTAACCTAACCTAACCTAACCTAACCTAACCTAACCTAACCTAACCTAACCTAACCTAACCTAACCTAACCTAACCTAACCTAACCTAACCTAACCTAACCTAACCTAACCTAACCTAACCTAACCTAACCTAACCTAACCTAACCTAACCTAACCTAACCTAACCTAACCTAACCTAACCTAACCTAACCTAACCTAACCTAACCTAACCTAACCTAACCTAACCTAACCTAACCTAACCTAACCTAACCTAACCTAACCTAACCTAACCTAACCTAACCTAACCTAACCTAACCTAACCTAACCTAACCTAACCTAACCTAACCTAACCTAACCTAACCTAACCTAACCTAACCTAACCTAACCTAACCTAACCTAACCTAACCTAACCTAACCTAACCTAACCTAACCTAACCTAACCTAACCTAACCTAACCTAACCTAACCTAACCTAACCTAACCTAACCTAACCTAACCTAACCTAACCTAACCTAACCTAACCTAACCTAACCTAACCTAACCTAACCTAACCTAACCTAACCTAACCTAACCTAACCTAACCTAACCTAACCTAACCTAACCTAACCTAACCTAACCTAACCTAACCTAACCTAACCTAACCTAACCTAACCTAACCTAACCTAACCTAACCTAACCTAACCTAACCTAACCTAACCTAACCTAACCTAACCTAACCTAACCTAACCTAACCTAACCTAACCTAACCTAACCTAACCTAACCTAACCTAACCTAACCTAACCTAACCTAACCTAACCTAACCTAACCTAACCTAACCTAACCTAACCTAACCTAACCTAACCTAACCTAACCTAACCTAACCTAACCTAACCTAACCTAACCTAACCTAACCTAACCTAACCTAACCTAACCTAACCTAACCTAACCTAACCTAACCTAACCTAACCTAACCTAACCTAACCTAACCTAACCTAACCTAACCTAACCTAACCTAACCTAACCTAACCTAACCTAACCTAACCTAACCTAACCTAACCTAACCTAACCTAACCTAACCTAACCTAACCTAACCTAACCTAACCTAACCTAACCTAACCTAACCTAACCTAACCTAACCTAACCTAACCTAACCTAACCTAACCTAACCTAACCTAACCTAACCTAACCTAACCTAACCTAACCTAACCTAACCTAACCTAACCTAACCTAACCTAACCTAACCTAACCTAACCTAACCTAACCTAACCTAACCTAACCTAACCTAACCTAACCTAACCTAACCTAACCTAACCTAACCTAACCTAACCTAACCTAACCTAACCTAACCTAACCAACGTCACCGACGATTGCCCTCAGCCTCTCAGCAAGGCTGTCAGCCGCCCCTCCGCTTTCCGCCCCGGGGACCTCAATGACTCGGCCCCCGGTCGCCGATTCGCGGATCCTCGCGGATCCTCACATGCTGCAGGCCTACTTCCTCTAGGCTAATGCCATTAATGGCTTTAGCCATGGTGGCCTGCAGCGTGGAGTCGGTGGTGACATCTTTCCGCATCGATATCACCACCGCTGTCGTCTTTAGGGCCGGGGGGGCCCTCGGCTTTTTTTCGGTCTTCTTGGGGGGGGGAGGGGTCGGGGGGGGGGCCGTAGCCTTCCCTTTTCCCCTCCTCTTTCCTCGCACCACCTCAGCGAAGGTGCCGCCCTCTGGCTGCACCTCCGCCGGTGGGCCCGGTGACATCTCCAAGTCTGGGGCGGGGCCGGTCGCCTTTTTGGAGGCCTTTTTAGGCCTCCCATCCCCGAGCCGAGCCCCAGACTCTGGTTCTGAGGCTACCTTTTTCGTCTCTTGGGCCGGGGGGGCCCCCTTCTTATTGTCCGCCGCGAGTGGGGGGCGGACATTTAGCGCCGGAGGAAGCCGGCTGCTGATCTCGGCTAGGCGGGCATCCACAAGGTTGCCCACCGAGACCAGCAGATCCCGCTTCATCAATTCTAAAGCCGCCGCAAAGTCCGCGGCCGCAGGCGGCGGGGGGGCCTGGGCGACCGGCGGGGCCGGGGGGGCTTCGGCAACCAATGAGGCCGCGGCCTCTGATCTCCCAAGAGCATCGCGGAGATCCTTTCTCTCCGCGATGAGGCGGACAACTTGCTCTCGCATCTTCTTATTGTCCGCCCTCATGACGCGGATCTCCTCATTTTCCGGTCCGGACGATTCCAGCTCCTCCAATGAGTCGAAAATCGTCCGGACCGCCGATATCACCTGGTCCACCAACCCCCCCGGCAGGTTGGTGGACTTCCGCACCCCGTCAGCGATCCGACGGACCGCCTTTCGGGTCTCCTCAATAGGGCCCTCCCAGTGGTGCACCGGGGGGCCACCGTAATCCTCGACGCGCGGAAGGGGGCTCCTTCCCCCCCCGGCCACCGTCTTCGACAGCCCAGAGACATGGCCTCTGGGCTTCCCTCTCCGGGCCGAACTGACCTTCGGCCCATTCTCCGGCCTAGGGTCGTCCTCCTCATCCTCATGGCCCCTTTTCAGGGGCTGAGGAGACATCGCCAGCTCAGGATCTACCCCATAGTCGTCAGGGTCCACCTCCGAGTCGGATGAATTATAAATCCATCCGGACTCACTAAACGACGTGGCCATTATGGCCCCGCCAACCAAAATCCCACACTTACTCCAAATCCGGCCACCCAAACCGAAGATATTTACCAAAAATATTGGCAAATAAAAACGGCCAAGGGTGTGCCGGATTTAAAATAATGTATGGGATTTTTTCCCAGCGCCTGATGAACACGAATAGCAATATAATTGCTATTCGTCCCCACAAAGTCCCCTTTTTCACACCCTTCCCGCGGTCACAGAGGAGCGCGAGAGGGTGCAAATGAAAGGGGGTGACGTCCCCTATCCCCTAGCACAAGAAGATCCCCCAAAAGAGTAATCCCCACAAAACGGGACCAAGGCAAAGATACCTCTTTTTTGTGCCAATAAATTGACACAAAAAAGAGGTAAAAACAAACACAATACCCCAAAAATCTGCCGAACGGAGCGTTCGGCAGGGACGGAACAAACAAATATAACAAAAAGGCGGTTGCCGCTATGCAGCGACCCCGAATGGGGCACCCCACAATAACAGAAACACACAATAACAACAAAAATAACAATAACAACCAAAACAGAAAACGCCAAATCACAAAAACAATCAAAATATCAAGTCGGCCAGCCAAGTAATCAGGTTTAGAGGAGTCAATCGAAAGGTAATCGCGCAAGTAGTCAGTGGAGAGAATAAAATCTTTGGGCACTCTACAAATCACCAAGTTATCACCAAAAAATTAATCTCAACCTAACCTAACCTAACCTAACCTAACCTAACCTAACCTAACCTAACCTAACCTAACCTAACCTAACCTAACCTAACCTAACCTAACCTAACCTAACCTAACCTAACCTAACCTAACCTAACCTAACCTAACCTAACCTAACCTAACCTAACCTAACCTAACCTAACCTAACCTAACCTAACCTAACCTAACCTAACCTAACCTAACCTAACCTAACCTAACCTAACCTAACCTAACCTAACCTAACCTAACCTAACCTAACCTAACCTAACCTAACCTAACCTAACCTAACCTAACCTAACCTAACCTAACCTAACCTAACCTAACCTAACCTAACCTAACCTAACCTAACCTAACCTAACCTAACCTAACCTAACCTAACCTAACCTAACCTAACCTAACCTAACCTAACCTAACCTAACCTAACCTAACCTAACCTAACCTAACCTAACCTAACCTAACCTAACCTAACCTAACCTAACCTAACCTAACCTAACCTAACCTAACCTAACCTAACCTAACCTAACCTAACCTAACCTAACCTAACCTAACCTAACCTAACCTAACCTAACCTAACCTAACCTAACCTAACCTAACCTAACCTAACCTAACCTAACCTAACCTAACCTAACCTAACCTAACCTAACCTAACCTAACCTAACCTAACCTAACCTAACCTAACCTAACCTAACCTAACCTAACCTAACCTAACCTAACCTAACCTAACCTAACCTAACCTAACCTAACCTAACCTAACCTAACCTAACCTAACCTAACCTAACCTAACCTAACCTAACCTAACCTAACCTAACCTAACCTAACCTAACCTTTTTTTTTTTTTTTTTTTTTTTTTTTTTTTTTTGACCAGGTGGAAAATGCATTACGCATACCCCCCGCGCATGGGAGTGCGACGGAGGGTTATGTGGGACTACACATCGCCTCTCCCTCCTCTAAAATGAGGAGGAGTAGGGAGTGCTACCCACTAAAAACCACCTGGGCGTGCCGCCTTGCCGGTTTTGTGGGACATCGTGGTACCTGCGCGAGCATTGCCCACGATGTCCACCGGCGGCGCCCCAGCCTTTGCCGGGGCTTCCCGCGCCGAAGGGGAGATGGCCGAGCACGCTTGGCCACTCTCCCAGACCGCTCAGTGGCTTGCTACTACAGGCAGAGGACTCCCATCCTCCACCTGCAGCCACTATGGGTTGAGTCTGGCGGCAAACCTCCGCCTCCTCAACCCGAGCCGTCTGCGCCGGAGCGGATGCGCGAGAGGATCTTCCTCGCGCTCCCGCTCCGCGGTCTCCTTTTGCGAAATCACCGTTTCGCAAAAGGAGACCACAGCCTCCCAGGACCTCTCGTCGCTCAGCATTGCCTCGACAATGCTCCGCAACGAGAGGTCCACCCGCTGAATGGTGCGTGCCATGAGGCCACGCTCCGCGTCCCAACGACTGCACACCTCAAGGGTGTGCTGCACCGTGTCGTCGGGACCTCCGCACTCATGGCACAGCGGGGCCGGCTCCCTTCCTATCCTGTGCAGGTAATGACCGAAGCACCCATGCCCGGTCAGTACCTGCACAAGTCGGAACGACGTCGCGCCGACCGCCCCCTCTAACCAGAGGTCGACCGATGGAAGGATCGCCTCAATGGTGGTGACCCCAAAAGGGGCGACCACCAGCTGAGCCTTCCATCGGTCTCGCAGTCGGCGCTCCGTCATACGCCGGGAGGCTGTCTCTGCCTCCGGGTCCGGGCGTACACCAGTTGCCCGGACCCTTGACCTACGTTTGTAGGTCTCCGCGTGCACCTCCGCGACCAACTCCCACGGAGGGGTGCACGCGAGGAGGCAGGCCGCCGCAAAGGCCACCGTTGAGTAGGCCCTCACCATTCTGAGGGCCACGGTCCTTTGCGGCCTTCTTAACAGGGCCCTGTTACGGGCGGACAACTTGTCCGCCCATATTGGGGCCCCGTATAGGGCCATGCTCCTTGTAACGCCGGCATAAAGTCGCCGGCACAAGGAGCCTGGCCCCCCGACATTGGGCAGGAGTCTGCCCATTGCCGACGCGGCGCCCACGACTCGGGGAGCAAGTCTTGAGAAGTGCTCCCCGAAGTCCCACTTGCGGTCCAGTATTAGCCCCAAATATTTGATATGGGGCCTTATTTGGACCGCTCCACCCTCCAACATGAGCGCCGTGCCCGCGGGCAGACTCCACCCGCGCCCCCCGAAGACTATAGCCTCAGTCTTCGGGAGGCTCACCTTTAGGCCGAGACTGGCGATCCGGAAAATCGCCAGCTCGGCCGCCACCTCCGCCCTCCGGAGGGTATCCCGCTTGTCCCTTCCGCGCACAGCCACCATTGTGTCATCTGCATAGCAGATGACGCATGTGCGCGGAGGGAACACCCCCCGGATTGCCCAATCGTACCCCAGGTTCCAGAGGAGCGGGCCAAGTACGGAACCCTGGGGTACACCGCAGGCCATCCGCCTTTCCCCCCTTTGCCCGTCCTGGCCCTCATAGAGCACTACCCTCTCAGTAAGGTAGTGCTCTATGACCCGCCTAAGATAGTGAGGCACTCTGTGGTATCTGAGTGCCTCACTAATCACCCCATAGGGGAGGGTGCCGAACGCATTCGCGATGTCTAATGACACCGCGATGACACCCTCCCCCCTGCTCGACGCGTATTCACAAAAGTCCCTCAATGACTTTACCGCGTCGAGCGTGGACCGCCCTTCCCGGAACCCGAACTGTCTGTCACAGACGTTCGGGCCGGCGGTCTCCAGGTGCTGCAGGATCCGGGAGGCCAGGATGCGCTCAAACGCTTTCCCGGCCTCATCCAGCAGCACTATGGGGCGATAGGCGGACGGGCAATCCGGTGGCCGACCCTCTTTGCGGAGGAGGCACAGTCGCCCTTCCTTCCACACCCTCGGGAACCTCCCATCCCTCAGGCAGTCATCCATGACATGCCTGAGGCGGTCCCCGAGGTGTTCCAGGGCGACGGCGAGGACGCGACCAGGGACTCCATCTGGCCCCGGGGCTTTTCTACAGCCCCGGAGTCGGTCCGTCACTCGCTCGAACTCGTCATCGCTTATCGGGGCGATGACGAGCTCGGCCTCCGGCTCCGCTACGGGGTCGGCCATCGACGGGGGAGAGATCGAGGGGGCTGGCGGGAACAGCCCCTCAACCACCCTCTGGAGGAGGGCGGGCTCCAGGGAGTCCATGGGGGGGGCGGTGCGCATTTTGTTGCGCACCATCTTATACGGCCGCCCCCATGGGTCCCTGTCCAGGGTGGCCAAGAACGAGGCATAAGCTTCGTCCTTGGCCTTGGCTATTGCCACCTGGAGGGCCCCCTTTGCCTCTTTGAGGGCCCTATGGAGCCCTTCCTCCTCTACTTCGGTGTGCCGCCGCCGCCTGCAGTGCTGGTAGGCGCGGCGGGCACCGTTGCTGGTGGTCCGCAGGGCCGCAATTTCTGCGGACCACCAGTATACCCTCCTGCGGGCGGAAAAGCGACCGGCCCGAGGCATGGCCGCGTCGCACACCGTCTGTAGTGCGACGCGGAACTGTGCCGCCCTCTCGTCGACTCCGAGGGCGACGGGTGGGGCGGCACACCATGCCTCCTCCATCGCCGCCTCGTCCGCCCTGTCCCTGTCCAGGTGGACCAGGGCCCACCTGGGGAATCGCCCTCTCCGGCTTCTCCCCCCCCCTGGGGTGAGTGACGGCTGGACGCCATTGGAGACCCTCATTCTGATATAAACATGATCAGAGAGGGTCTCGACGTCCTCCAGGACACGCCAACCTGAAACGCGTGCGGCTATGGCAGGGGTCGCGAACGTGATGTCCACGATTGACCCCCCCCGCCTCCGCACGCACGTGTTGGCGTCGCCCCGGTTCAGGACTTCTAGTCCTGTTGCCGTCACCCAGTCCGCGAGGGCGGTCCCTCGGGGGTCCGTGATGGGGGAACCCCACGCCGCACTTTTGGCGTTAAGGTCCCCCATAACCATCACTTGTGACGGGGCAGCCCTTCTGACTACCCCGCTCAGGACCCCCAGGAACCGCTCGAAGGCGTGTAGCGGCTTGTTGGGGGAGAAATACACCGCCACAATTGTGGTGTCACTCCCCCATTTTGCCGCCACGAACCCATGGCCGCCTTCGATCCTCGTTAGGGGGGGGAAGTCCCCCACCGCTGGCACGATCGCCACTACTCCGTCGGTGTCCCCAGCCCAATTAGATTGGGGGGGGACGGAGTAGGGCTCCGCGACAACCGCAACGCCAATTGCCCACTCCGCCATGGTCTGCAGAAGCAGATCCTGGGCTCTGGCGGAGTGGTTGGCGTTCGTCTGCAGGACGTCTAAATGTCGGTGTGCTGGCATTTAGACGTCCATGCGGTTGTCTTCGACGGGGGGGGGCCGGCTGGCGGCCGATACGGCCGGTGTGGGGCGTGGAGGACGGGCGGGCCCAGGCCTCACCTCCTTACCCCGTTTCTCCGGTGGGGAGCATTTCAGCCCCCCCATTATGTGGTCGGCCGGGAGGCCGGCGTGGGTGCAAACAACTGCACACCGCGCCTTGTCCTCCCCGCAGTCCGCCGATTTGTGCCCCTCCAAGCCGCACCGGTAGCACAAGTGGCTCCGGTCTACGTTGGAGGGGCACAGAGCCCGCGAGTGGCCGACACCCATGCATCTGTAGCACCGCATGGGTGCCGGACCGACGGGGCTGACCGCGGCGGACGCCCAGCCCACCTGGAGCCGACCACACTGGATGAGGGCTCTTGCCGCCCCCACCGGACACTGTACGAGGGCGACCATTGCGCCCCCGTACGTGGGGCGTATGCCCCCCACCCTCACGTGCTCCTCGGCACATCCCCCCGCCTCCACGACGGCGGCCGTCAGGGTCTCCTTAGAGGCCGACTCATCCAGGCCCGAGACCTGGATAGCGGCCATTTTTGTGGGGCGGCTTATGAGGGCAACGTCCCCCACTATTGCCCTCAGCCTCTCAGCGAGGCTGTCCGCCACCACACCGCTATCCGCGCCCGGGACCTCGATGATACGGCCCCCGGTCGCCGAGACCCTGACCTTCACGTGCTGCAGGCCAACTTCATTGAGCTTAATGCCAGTGATGGCTTTCGCCATCGTGGCCTGCAGCGTGGTGTCGGTGGTGACGTCCTTCCTCATCGTCACCACCACCGCCGTCGATTTGGGGGCCGAGGGGGCCTTCGGCTTCTTCGCCGCTGTCTTCTTGGAGGGGGGAGGGGGCGGGGGGGGGACAGCCGCAGCATTCCCCTTGCCTCCCTTCTTCTTCTTCCTCCTTACCACCTCGGCGAAAGAGTCACCCTCCGGCTGCTCTCCGGAGGAGCCAGGCGTCATCTCCGAAGCCGGGGGAGACTTGGTCGCCGAGGTGGATTTGGCGGCCGGAGGAGTCTCGTTCGCCAGGGGGGAAGCCTTCTTCTTGGGGGCCTTTTTTGCCCTCCCGTCCCCCAGCCTGGCCCCGGCCTCCTCCGGGGCCACCTCCTTTGTCGGGGCCGGTGGGGCCTTCTTTTTCGCGTCCGCCGCCAGCGGGGGGCGGACTATCGGCGCCGGAGGGAGGCGGCTGCTGATCTCCTCCATGCGGGCATTTACCATATTGCCCACGGAGATCAGCAGTTCCCTCTTCATTTCCCCAAAAATCCTCACCAGGTCCGTGGCCTCAGGCGGCGTGGGGGCCCCGGTGACCAGAGGGGCCGGGGGGGCCGGTGGGGCCAGAGGGTCCGGGAACCCACGTTCAGAAAAGCCCTTGCGGAGGGCCTCCGTCTCCGATAGACAGAGAGCGAGTTGCTCCCGCATCCTCTTATTATCCGCTTTTAAGATGCGGATAGCCTCACTCTCTGTCGCGGCCTTAAGCCCCTCCATGGACTCAATAATTTTCTTGGCCGCCTTGTTTAGTTGGCCCCGTATGGTCCCTTTTAGGTTCCCGGACTTCTCAGTCCCCTCGAGAACCTCACGTGCCGCCTGTATGGCCACCTCTATGGGGTCCACATAGGGCTGCGCCGAGGAGTCATCAGTCAGCGGGGGGGTGCTCCTCCCCCCTCGGGACCGTAGCGCCGGGAACTCCTTAAGGTAGGAGGTGGCAACGTCGGGGTCGGAGTGGTAGAACTCCGACTCCTCGAACCTCCTCCTTACCCTCGACATCCCCGCGTAAGCCCCTTTGGACTTCCCCCTTCGGGCCGTATTCACTTTAGACCCCAGCTCAGGCCTGGGGTCATCCTCCTCGTCCTCGTGCGCCCTTTTCTTGGGCTGAGGAGCCATCTCACATACCTCTATGAGGTCGTCCTCCGATTCGGAGGCAGACCCGACGTTCGTCTGCCTCTCCCGGGCGAAAGCAAACTTCTCCTCCTCGTCGGACGTGGCCATTGTGGCCCCGCCGACGTCTCCACCGCCTTTGGGCAAAATCCGACCACCCAGGCCGAGTATATTCACCTATAAAAAATACAAGTGAATAATCGGCCAAGGGTGTGCCGGACTTTATATATTGTATGGGAATCTGGGAGGGCGCCTGATAAACACAAATAGCAATCTATCGGTGTCTTGCCCCCCAAGATTCCGTTTTTGACCCACTTCCAGTGGTCACTGGTAGGTGCGAGTGGTATCAAAAGATAGGGGAAGACCCCCTCTAACCTCCTGCACCCCTACCGCGACCGCAGGGGGTAACACAACACAAGGGTACCAAACACAAAATACTTAACTTTTGTGCAAGAGTTTTGCACAAAAATCAAGCAAAAAAAAAAAAACAAACACAAAATAACAAATATTTGCCGAACGCAAGGTCCGACAATAACAAAAACAGGCCCGAAGGCAGGACGGCGGCTGCCGCCGTGCAACAACCCCAAACAGGGCGTCCCACAGCAACAGCAACGCGTAACAACAACAAAAAATAACAATCAACAATGTAACAATCCAATCGACAAACACCAAATAACGAAAAACAATCACAAGTCCAGTCGGCCAGCCAAATTATCAGTTTTAACAGTATAGAAGTATCGGGAAACACGCTAAGAATCTATGAACAAAATAAAAATCCAGGGCACTCCGAAAACCACCAAATTAGAACCGTCAACCTAACCTAACCTAACCTAACCTAACCTAACCTAACCTAACCTAACCTAACCTAACCTAACCTAACCTAACCTAACCTAACCTAACCTAACCTAACCTAACCTAACCTAACCTAACCTAACCTAACCTAACCTAACCTAACCTAACCTAACCTAACCTAACCTAACCTAACCTAACCTAACCTAACCTAACCTAACCTAACCTAACCTAACCTAACCTAACCTAACCTAACCTAACCTAACCTAACCTAACCTAACCTAACCTAACCTAACCTAACCTAACCTAACCTAACCTAACCTAACCTAACCTAACCTAACCTAACCTAACCTAACCTAACCTAACCTAACCTAACCTAACCTAACCTAACCTAACCTAACCTAACCTAACCTAACCTAACCTAACCTAACCTAACCTAACCTAACCTAACCTAACCTAACCTAACCTAACCTAACCTAACCTAACCTAACCTAACCTAACCTAACCTAACCTAACCTAACCTAACCTAACCTAACCTAACCTAACCTAACCTAACCTAACCTAACCTAACCTAACCTAACCTAACCTAACCTAACCTAACCTAACCTAACCTAACCTAACCTAACCTAACCTAACCTAACCTAACCTAACCTAACCTAACCTAACCTAACCTAACCTAACCTAACCTAACCTAACCTAACCTAACCTAACCTAACCTAACCTAACCTAACCTAACCTAACCTAACCTAACCTAACCTAACCTAACCTAACCTAACCTAACCTAACCTAACCTAACCTAACCTAACCTAACCTAACCTAACCTAACCTAACCTAACCTAACCTAACCTAACCTAACCTTTTTTTTTTTTTTTTTTTTTTTTTTTTTGACCAGGTGGAAAATGCATTACGCATACCCCCCGCGCATGGGAGTGCAACGGAGGGTTATGTGGGACTACACATCGCCTCTCCCTCCTCTAAAGTGAGGAGGAGTAGGGAGTGCTACCCACTAAAAACCACCTGGGCGTGCCGCCTTGCCGGTTTGTAGGACATCGTGGTACCTGCGCGAGCATTGCCCACGATGTCCACCGGCGGCGCCCCAGCCTTTGCCGGGGCTTCCCGCGCCGAAGGGGAGATGGCCGAGCACGCTTGGCCACTCTCCCAGACCGCTCAGTGGCTTGCTACTACAGGCAGAGGACTCCCATCCTCCACCTGCAGCCACTATGGGTTGAGTCTGGCGGCATACCTCCGCCTCCTCAACCCGAGCCGTCTGCGCCGGAGCGGGTGCGCGAGAGGATCTTCCTCGCGCTCCCGCTCCGCGGTCTCCTTTTGCGAAATCACCGTTTCGCAAAAGGAGACCACAGCCTCCCAGGACCTCTCGTCGCTCAGCATTGCCTCGACAATGCTCCGCAACGAGAGGTCCACCCGCTGAATGGTGCGTGCCATGAGGCCACGCTCCGCGTCCCAACGACTGCACACCTCGAGGGTGTGCTGCACCGTGTCGTCGGGACCTCCGCACTCATGGCACAGCGGGGCCGGCTCCCTTCCTATCCTGTGCAGGTAATGACCGAAGCACCCATGCCCGGTCAGCACCTGCACAAGTCGGAACGACGTCGCGCCGACCGCCCCCTCTAACCAGAGGTCGACCGATGGAAGGATCGCCTCAATGGTGGTGACCCCAAAAGGGGCGACCACCAGCTGAGCCTTCCATCGGTCTCGCAGTCGGCGCTCCGTCATACGCCGGGAGGCTGTCTCTGCCTCCGGGTCCGGGCGTACACCAGTTGCCCGGACCCTTGACCTACGTTTGTAGGTCTCCGCGTGCACCTCCGCGACCAACTCCCACGGAGGGGTGCACGCGAGGAGGCAGGCCGCCGCAAAGGCCACCGTTGAGTAGGCCCTCACCATTCTGAGGGCCACGGTCCTTTGCGGCCTTCTTAACAGGGCCCTGTTACGGGCGGACAACTTGTCCGCCCATATTGGGGCCCCGTATAGGGCCATGCTCCTTGTGACGCCGGCGTAGAGTCGCCGGCACAAGGAGCCCGGCCCACCGACATTGGGCAAGAGTCTGCCCAACGCTGAGGCGGCGCCCACGACTCGGGGAGCAAGTCTTGAGAAGTGCTCCCCGAAGTCCCACTTGCGGTCCAATATGAGCCCCAGATATTTAATGTGGGGCTTTATTTGGACCGCTCCACCCTCCAGTGTGAGCACCGCGTCCGCGGGCAGACTCCACCCGCGCCCCCCGAAGACTATAGCCTCAGTCTTCGGGAGGCTCACCTTTAGGCCGAGACTGGCGATCCGGAAAATCGCCAGCTCAGCCGTCAACCCCGCCCTCCGGAGGGTATCCCGCTTGTCCCTCCCGCGCACAGCCACCATTGTGTCGTCTGCATAGCAGACGACGCATGTGCGCGGGGGGAACACCCCCCGGATTGCCCAATCGTACCCCAGGTTCCAGAGGAGCGGGCCTAGTACGGAACCCTGGGGTACGCCACAGGCCATCCGCCTTTCCCCCCTTTGCCCGTCTTGGCCCTCATAGAGCACTACCCTCTCAGTAAGGTAGTGCTCTATGACCCGCCTAAGATAGTGAGGCACTCTGTGGTATCTTAGTGCCTCACTAATCACCCCATAGGGGAGGGTGCCGAACGCATTCGCGATGTCTAATGACACCGCGATGACACCCTCCCCCCTGCTCGACGCGTATTCAGTAAAGTCCCTCAGTGACTTTACCGCGTCGAGCGTGGACCGCCCTTCCCGGAACCCGAACTGTCTGTCACAGACGTTCGGGCCGGCGGTCTCCAGGTGCTGCAGGATCCGGGAGGCCAGGATGCGCTCAAACGCTTTCCCGGCCTCATCCAGCAGCACTATGGGGCGATAGGCGGACGGGCAATCCGGTGGCCGACCCTCTTTGCGGAGGAGGCACAGTCGCCCTTCCTTCCACACCCTCGGGAACCTCCCATCCCTCAGGCAGTCATCCATGACATGCCTGAGGCGGTCCCCGAGGTGTTCCAGGGCGACGGCGAGGACGCGACCAGGGACTCCATCTGGCCCCGGGGCTTTTCTACAGCCCCGGAGTCGGTCCGTCACTCGCTCGAACTCGTCATCGCTTATCGGGGCGATGACGAGCTCGGCCTCCGGCTCCGCTATGGGGTCGGCCATCGACGGGGGAGAGATCGAGGGGGCTGGCGGGAACAGCCCCTCAACCACCTTCTGGAGGAGGGCGGGCTCCAGGGAGTCCATGGGGGGGGCGGTGCGCATTTTGTTGCGCACCATCTTATACGGCCGCCCCCATGGGTCCCTGTCCAGGGTGGCCAAGAACGAGGCATAAGCTTCGTCCTTGGCCTTGGCTATAGCCACCTGGAGGGCCCCCTTTGCCTCTTTGAGGGCCCTATGGAGCCCTTCCTCCTCCTCTTCGGTGTGCCGCCGCCGCCTGCAGTGCTGGTAGGCGCGGCGGGCACCGTTACTGGTGGTTCGCAGGGCCGCAATTTCTGCGGACCACCAGTATACCCTCTTACGGGCGGAAAGGCGACCGGCCCGAGGCATGGCCGCGTCGCACACCGTCTGTAGTGCGACGCGGAACTGTGCCGCCCTCTCGTCGACTCCGAGGGCGACGGGTGGGGCGGCACACCATGCCTCCTCCATCGCCGCCTCGTCCGCCCTGTCCCTGTCCAGGTGGACCAGGGCCCACCTGGGGAATCGCCCTCTCCGGCTTCTCCCCCCCCCTGGGGTGAGTGACGGCTGGACGCCATTGGAGACCCTCATTCTGATATACACATGATCAGAGAGGGTCTCGACGTCCTCCAGGACGCGCCAACCTGAAACGCGTGCGGCTATGGCAGGGGTCGCGAACGTGATGTCCACGATTGACCCCCCCCGCCTCCGCACGCACGTGTTGGCGTCGCCCCGGTTCAGGACTTCTAGTCCTGTTGCCGTCACCCAGTCCACGAGGGCGGTCCCTCGGAGGTCCGTGATGGGGGAACCCCACGCCGCACTTTTGGCGTTAAGGTCCCCCATAACCATCACTTGTGACGGGGCAGCCCTTCTGACTACCCCGCTCAGGACCCCCAGGAACCGCTCGAAGGCGTGTAGCGGCTTGTTGGGGGAGAAATACACCGCCACAATTGTGGTGTCACTCCCCCATTTTGCCGCCACGAACCCATGGCCGCCTTCGATCCTCGTAAGGGGGGGGAAGTCCCCCACCGCTGGCACGATCGCCACTACTCCGTCGGTGTCCCCAGCCCAATTAGATTGGGGGGGGACGGAGTAGGGCTCCGCGACAACCGCAACGCCAATTGCCCACTCCGCCATGGTCTGCAGAAGCAGATCCTGGGCTCTGGCGGAGTGGTTGGCGTTCGTCTGCAGGACGTCTAAATGTCGGTGTGCTGGCATTTAGACGTCCATGCGGTTGTCTTCGACGGGGGGGGGCCGGCTGGCGGCCGATACGGCCGGTGTGGGGCGTGGAGGACGGGCGGGCCCAGGCCTCACCTCCTTACCCCGTTTCTCCGGTGGGGAGCATTTCAGCCCCCCCATTATGTGGTCGGCCGGGAGGCCAGCGTGGGTGCAAACTGCACACCGCGCCTTTTGCTCCCCGCAGTCCGCCGATTTGTGCCCCTCCAGGCCGCACCGGTAGCACAAGTGGCTCCGGTCTACGCTGGAGGGGCACAGAGCCCGCGAGTGGCCGACACCCATGCATCTGTAGCACCGCATGGGTGCCGGACCAACGGGGCTGACCCCGGCGGACGCCCAGCCCACCTGGAGCCGACCACACTGGATGAGGGCTCTTGCCGTCCCCACCGGACACTGCACGAGGGCGACCATTGCACCCCCGTACGTGGGGCGAATGCCCCCCACCCTCACGTGCTCCTCTGCACATCCCCCCGCCTCTACGACGGCGGCCGTCAGGGTCTCCTTCGAGGCCGACTCGTCCAGGCCCGAGACCTGGATAGCGGCCATTTTTGTGGGGCGGCTTATGAGGGCAACGTCCCCCACTATTGCCCTCAGCCTCTCTGCGAGGCTGTCCGCCACCACTCCGCTATCCGCGCCCGGGACCTCGATGATCCGGCCCCCGGTGGCCGAGACCCTGACCTTCACGTGCTGCAGGCCAACTTCGTTGAGCTTAATGCCCGTAATGGCTTTCGCCATTGTGGCCTGCAGCGTGGTGTCGGTGGTGACGTCCTTCCTCATCGTCACCACCACCGCCGTCGATTTGGGGGCCGAGGGGGCCTTCGGCTTCTTTGCCGTCTTCTTGGAGGAGGGGGGTGGAGGGGGTGGGGGGGGGACAACAGCGGCATTCCCCTTGCCCTTCCTCTTCTTCCTCCTGACCACCTCGGCGAACGAGTCGCCCTCCGGTCGCTCCTCCGGGGGGCCTGGCGCCGTCACGGAAGCCTGGGCAGACTTCTTCGCCGAGGTGGATTGAGTTGCCGGGGGAGTCCCGGTCGCCGAGGTGGAGGCCTTCGGGGGGACTGGCGTCTTTTTGGGAGCCTTTTTAGGCCTCCCATCCCCTAGCCTGGCCCCAGTCTCCGGTTCCGGGGCCATCTCCTCTGTCGGGGCCGGTGGGGCCTTCTTTTTGGCGTCCGCCGCGAGTGGGGGGCGGACTATCGGCGGCGGAGGGAGGCGGCTGCTGATCTCTTCCATGCGGGCATTCACCATATTGCCCACAGAGATCAGCAGTTCCCTCTTCATCTCCCCAAACATCCTCATCAGGTCCGTGACCTCAGGCGGCGGGGGGGGCCGGGTGACCAGAGGGGCCGGGGGGGCCGGAGGGGCCAGAGGGTCCGGGAACCCACGTTCGGAAAAGCCCTTGCGAAGGGCCTCCGTCTCCGATAGGCAGAGAGCGAGTTGCTCCCGCATCCTCTTATTATCCGCTTTTAAGATGCGGATAGCCTCGCTCTCTGTCGTGGCCTTGAGCCCCTCCATGGACTCAATGATCTTTTTGGCCGCCTTGGTCAATTGGCCCCGTATGGTCCCTTTGAGGTTTCCGGACTTCTCAGTCCCCTCCAGAACCTCACGCGCCGCCTGCATGGCCACCTCTATGGGGTCCACATAGGGCCGCGCCGAGGAGTCATCAGTCAGCGGGGGGGTGCTCCTTCCCCCTCGGGACCGAAGCGCCGGGAACTCCTTGAGGTAGGAGGTGGCAACGTCGGTGTCGGAGTGGTAGAACTCCGACTCCTCGAACCTCCTCTTTACCCTCGACATTCCCGCGTAGGCCCCCTTAGCCTTTCCCCTTCGGGCCGTATTTACCTTGGACCCCAGGTCAGGCCTGGGGTCGTCCTCTTCGTCCTCGTGAGCCCTTTTTTTGGGCTTGGGAGTCACCTCGGGAACCTCTATGAGGTCGTCCTCCGTTTCAGAGGCAGATCCGACATTCGTTTGCCTCTCCTGGGCAAACGCGTACTCCTCCTCCTCGTCGGACGTGGCCATTGTGGCCCCGCCGACGCAACTACCAAATTTGGGAGCAATCCGACCACCCAGGCCGAGTATATTCACCTATAAAAAATACAAGTGAATAATCGGCCAAGGGTGTGCCGGATTTTATATATTGTATGGGAATCTGGGAGGGCGCCTGATAAACACAAATAGCAATCTATCGGTGTCTTGCCCCCCAAGATTCCGTTTTTGACCCACTTCCAGTGGTCACTGGTAGGTGCGAGTGGTATCAAAAGATAGGGGAAGACCCCCTCTAACCTCCTGCACCCCTACCGCGACCGCAGGGGGTAACACAACACAAGGGTACCAAACACAAAATACTTAACTTTTGTGCAAGAGTTTTGCACAAAAATCAAGCAAAAAACAAACACAAAATAACAAATATTTGCCGAACGCAAGGTCCGACAATAACGAAAACAGGCCCGAAGGCAAGACGGCGGCTGCCGCCGTGCAACAACCCCAAACAGGGCGTCCCACAGCAACAGCAACGCGTAACAACAACAAAAAATAACAATCAACAATGTAACAATCCAATCGACAAACACCAAATAACAAAAAACAATCACAAGTCCAGTCGGCCAGCCAAATTATCAGTTTAAACAGTATCGAAGTATCGGGAAACGCGCTAAGGATCAATGAACAAAATAAAAACTCAGGGCACTCCAAAAACCACCAAACTAGAACCGTCAACCTAACCTAACCTAACCTAACCTAACCTAACCTAACCTAACCTAACCTAACCTAACCTAACCTAACCTAACCTAACCTAACCTAACCTAACCTAACCTAACCTAACCTAACCTAACCTAACCTAACCTAACCTAACCTAACCTAACCTAACCTAACCTAACCTAACCTAACCTAACCTAACCTAACCTAACCTAACCTAACCTAACCTAACCTAACCTAACCTAACCTAACCTAACCTAACCTAACCTAACCTAACCTAACCTAACCTAACCTAACCTAACCTAACCTAACCTAACCTAACCTAACCTAACCTAACCTAACCTAACCTAACCTAACCTAACCTAACCTAACCTAACCTAACCTAACCTAACCTAACCTAACCTAACCTAACCTAACCTAACCTAACCTAACCTAACCTAACCTAACCTAACCTAACCTAACCTAACCTAACCTAACCTAACCTAACCTAACCTAACCTAACCTAACCTAACCTAACCTAACCTAACCTAACCTAACCTAACCTAACCTAACCTAACCTAACCTAACCTAACCTAACCTAACCTAACCTAACCTAACCTAACCTAACCTAACCTAACCTAACCTAACCTAACCTAACCTAACCTAACCTAACCTAACCTAACCTAACCTAACCTAACCTAACCTAACCTAACCTAACCTAACCTAACCTAACCTAACCTAACCTAACCTAACCTAACCTAACCTAACCTAACCTAACCTAACCTAACCTAACCTAACCTAACCTAACCTAACCTAACCTAACCTAACCTAACCTAACCTAACCTAACCTAACCTAACCTAACCTAACCTAACCTAACCTAACCTAACCTAACCTAACCTAACCTAACCTAACCTAACCTAACCTAACCTAACCTAACCTAACCTAACCTAACCTAACCTAACCTAACCTAACCTAACCTAACCTAACCTAACCTAACCTAACCTAACCTAACCTAACCTAACCTAACCTAACCTAACCTAACCTAACCTAACCTAACCTAACCTAACCTAACCTAACCTAACCTAACCTAACCTAACCTAACCTAACCTAACCTAACCTAACCTAACCTAACCTAACCTAACCTAACCTAACCTAACCTAACCTAACCTAACCTAACCTAACCTAACCTAACCTAACCTAACCTAACCTAACCTAACCTAACCTAACCTAACCTAACCTAACCTAACCTAACCTAACCTAACCTTTTTTTTTTTTTTTTTTTTTTTTTTTTTGACCAGGTGGAAAATGCATTACGCATACCCCCCGCGCGCATGGGAGTGCGGCAGAGGGTTATGTGGGACTACACATCCTTCTTCACTCCTCGACCGAGGAGGAGAGGATGTGCTACCCACTAAAAACCACCTGGGCGTGCACGCCAAGCCGGGTTTTGTAGGGCACCGTGGTACCTGCGTTAGCATTGCCCACGATGCCCAACCGGCAGCGCCCCGGCAACACCGTTGACCGGGGCTACCCACTAGGGGAGGTGGCCGCGCACGCTTGGCCACCCCCCTGGACCGCAAAAGTGGCTTATCTCCGCGGGCGGAGGACTCCCATCCTCCGCCCGAAGCCACTATGGGTTGGGTCTGGCGGCAACCGCCGCCTTCCCAACCCATGCCGTCTGGCCGGAGGGGGCGCGCGAGGCACCTCCTCGCGCACCCGCTCCGCGGTCCAGCCGCAGGACGTCCGAGTGCCCACGTGACACTCAGACGTCCATGCGGCTACTACCCTCAACAGGGGGGGGCATGGGGCGAGTGGGCCGAGACCCCACCCCCCTGCCCCTCATCTCCGGTGGGGAACATCTCCGTCCCCCCATTATATGGTCTGCTGGGAGTCCAGCATGGTGGCAAACCGCACACCATGCCTCCTCCTCCCAGCAATCCGCCGACTTGTGCCCCTCTTTGCCGCACCGGTAGCACAACGTGCTCCGGTCCACGCTTGAGGGGCACAGTACCCTCGAGTGTCCGACACCCATGCACCTGAAGCAGCGCATGGGAGCCGGACCGACGGGATGGACCCCGGCGGACGCCCAGCCCACCGAGATCCGACCATTCTGAATGAGGACCCTTGCGGTCCCCACCGGACATTGTACGAGGGCAACCCTTGTGCCCTCGTACGTGGGGCGAATGCCCCCCACCCTCACTAGCGCCTCAGCGCATCCCCCCGCCCTGGCGACGGCGGCCGTCAGGGTCTCCTTCGTCACCGACTCATCCAGGCCGGTGACCTGGATAGCGGCCTTCTTGACGGGGCGGCTGACGTGGGCAACGTCTCCGACAATTGCCCTTAGCCTTTCCGCTAGGCTGTCAGCCGCCCCTCCGCTATCCGCCCCGGGGACCTCAATAATTCGGCCCCCGGTCGCCGAGCTTCGGACCCTGACGTGCTGCAGGCCGACATCCTCCAATTTGATGCCGTTGATGGCTTTTGCCATCGTGGCCTGCAGCGTGGTGTTGGTGGTGTCACCCTTCAAGGTGACCACCACCGCCGTCGTCTTTAAGGCCGGGGGGGCCTTCGGCTTTGTAGCCGTCTTCTTGGTGGGGGGAGGGGGAGGGGGTGTTGCCGTAGCCTTCCCCTTTCCCTTCCCCTTCTTCTTCAGCACCTCCGCGAAGGTGCCGCCGTCTGTCTCCTCAACCGGGGGTGGACCGGCCGCCGGGGCAGTCCCCGACACCGACGCAGAGGGCTTTGTCGGGGCCGTCACCTTTTTGGAGGCCTTTTTAGGCCTCCCATCTCCGAGTCTAGCCCCGGACTCCGGCTCCGAGGCCACCTCTCTATTATGGGCCGGTGGGGCCCCCTTCCTTTTGTCCGCCTCGAGTGCGGGGCGGTCAATTGGCGCTGGAGGAAGGCGGCTGCTGATTTCATCGAGGCGGGCATTCATCATCGTGCCCACCGAAACCAGCAGCTCGCGCTTCATCTCCTCCAGCATTACCACCAAGTCCGCGGCAGCAGGCTGCGGGGGGGCCTGGGCGACCGGCGGGGCCGGGGGGGCTTCAACCAGCGGAGAGGCCGCGGCCTCTGACTCCGAGAGAGCATCGCGGAGATCCTTTTTCTCCGCGATGAGGCGGACAAGCTGCTCCTTCATCCTCTGATTGTCCGCCCTCAGGGCGCGGACTTCCCCCCCTTCCGGTTGGGACGACTCCAACTCCGACAATGAGTCGTGGATCGTCCGAACCGCCTCCCTAACCTGGTCCAAGACCTTCCCTTGCAGCCTCTTGGTCCCCCGCACCCCGTCGGCGATCTTTTTGACCGCCTGACGGGCCGCCTCCAGAGGCTCCACCAAATGGAGAGGCCCTGAGTGGCCTCCCAAGTCCTCAAGCACATCCATCGTCTTCGGTGGCCCAGAGTTATGCCCCCTGGGCTTCCCCCTCCGGGCCGTGCTGATTTTGGGCCCCAGCTCCGGCCCGGCGTCACCCTCCTCATCCCGACCCCTTTTCAGGGGTTGAGGGGACACCGCCAATTCGACGATCCCCCCATACGTCTCCTCGACGTCCACCTCCGAGTCGGATGAGTCAAAGACCCATCCGGACTCGTTGAAAGACGTGGCCATTATGGCCCCGCCAACCAAAACCCCACACTTATCCCAAATCCGGCCACCCAAACCGAAGATATTTACCAAAAATATTGGTAAATAAAAACGGCCAAGGGTGTGCCGGATTTAAAATAATGTATGGGATTTTTTATCTGCGCCTGATAAAGAGAAATAGCAAAAATGCTATTTCTCTATCTACTAAATACCTCTTATCACCCACTTCCGAAAGTCGGTTGTGAGTGAAAGAGGTATCAAACGACAGGGGGAGAAGCCCCCTATCCAACCACACCCCTACAGAAACTGTAGGGATTATCCCCACAAAAAGGGACCACAACCAAAATACCTAATTTTTCTGTCAGGAATTGACAGAAAAATTAGGCACAAAACAAAAAACAAAACACCAAAATCTGCCGAACAAAGCGTCCGGCAGTGACAAAACAAACAGGAACAATGAACGGCGGCTGCCGCCGTGCAACGACACCAAAATGGGCGTTCCACGACAACAGCAACACGTAAAAGACAACAAAAATCAACAAAAAATAACAACACAACCAAGTCAATAAAATCCAAATCACAAAAGTCAATCAAAATCCAAGTCGGCAAGCAAAGTAAACAGAGTAAGCAGGGTCAATCAAGAGGGAATCGCGCAAGAAGTCAAATAAGAAAATAAAATCCACGGGCACTCAATATATCACCAAATTAACCTAACCTAACCTAACCTAACCTAACCTAACCTTTTTTTTTTTTTTTTTTTTTTTTTTTTTTTTTTGACCAGGTGGAAAATGCATTACGCATACCCCCCGCAACGCATGGGAGTGCGGCGGAGGGTTATGTGGGACTACACATCCTCTCTTCCCTCCTCGACCGAGGAGGAGAGGGATGTGCTACCCACTAAAAACCACCTGGGCGTGCAACGCCTTGCCGGGTTGTGTAGGGCATCGTGGTACCTGCGTTAGCATTGCCCACGATGCCCAACCGGCGGCGCCCCGACAACACCGTTGTCGGGGCTTCCCGCTAAGGGAGGTGGCCGCGCACGCTTGGCCACCCCCTTGGACCGCAAGAAGTGGCTTAATAGTGGACGGAGGACTCCCATCCTCCGCCCTAAGCCACTATGGGTTGGGTCTGGCGGCAACCGCCGCCTTCCCAACCCATGCCGTCTGGCCGGAGGGGGCGCGCGAGGCAACCTCCTCGCGCACCCACTCCGCGGTCCAGCCGCAGGACGCCCGAACGCCCACCTGGCATTCAGACGTCCATGCGGCTACTTCCCTCAACAGGGGGGGGCATGGGGCGAGCGGGCCGAGACCCCACCCCCCTGCCCCTCACTACCGGCGGGGAACATTTCAGTCCCCCCATTACATGGTCGGCCGGGAGTTTGGCGTGGTGGCATACTGCACACCACGCTTTTTCCTCCCGGCAGTCGGCTGACCTGTGCCCCTCCGAGCCGCACCGGTAGCACACCGTGCTCCGGTCGACATTTGAGGGGCACAGCACCCTCGAATGGCCGACACCCATGCACTTGTAACAGCGCATGGGCGCCGGGCCGACGGGTTTGACCCCGGCGGACGCCCAGCCCACCGGGATCTGACCATTCTGTAGGAGGACCCTTGCGGTCCCCACCGGCATTTGTACGAGGGCAACTCTTGTGCCCTCGTACGTGGGGCGGATACCCCCAACCCTCACAAGCGCCACGGCGCACCCCCCGGCCCTTGCGACAGCCGCCGCCAAGGTCTCCTTTGTCGCCGAGTCGTCCAGGCCGGAGACCTGGACAGCGGCCATCTTGGTGGGGCGGCTGATGAGGGCAACGTCACCGACGATTGCCCTCAACCTCTCAGCAAGGCTGTCAGCCGCCCCTCCGCTTTCCGCCCCGGGGACCTCAATGACTCGGCCCCCGGTCGCCGATTCGCGGATCCTCACATGCTGCAGGCCTACTTCCTCTAGGCTAATGCCA
Source organism: Tetheella fluctuosa (assembly GCA_951216915.1). Taxonomy (NCBI): domain Eukaryota; kingdom Metazoa; phylum Arthropoda; class Insecta; order Lepidoptera; family Drepanidae; genus Tetheella; species Tetheella fluctuosa. The sequence continues at coordinate 46,404 of OX578214.1, forward strand.
TTAATGGCTTTAGCCATGGTGGCCTGCAGCGTGGAGTCGGTGGTGACATCTTTCCGCATCGATATCACCACCGCTGTCGTCTTTAGGGCCGGGGGGGCCCTCGGCTTTTTTTCGGTCTTCTTGGGGGGGGGGAGGGGGTGGGGGGGGGGGCGTAGCCTTCCCTTTTCCCCTCCTCTTTCCTCGCACCACCTCAGCGAAGGTGCCGCCCTCTGGCTGCACCTCCGCCGAAGGGCCAGACGTCTCCGAGTCCGGGGCGGGGCCGGTCGCCTTTTTGGAGGCCTTTTTAGGCCTCCCGTCCCCGAGCCTAGCCCCAGACTCCGGTTCTGAGGCTGCCTCATTCGTTTCTTGGGCCGGGGGGGCCCTCTTCCTATTGTCCGCCGCGAGTGAAGGGCGGACATTCGACGCCGGAGGCAGGCGGCTGCTGATCTCAGCAAGGCGGGCATCCATAAGGGTGCCCACTGAGACCAGCAGATCCCGCCTCATCGTCTCTAGTAACGACGCCAAATCCGCGGCGGCAGGCGGGGGGGCCTGGGCGACCGGCGGAGCCGTGGGGGCTTCGGCAGCTGAAGAGGCCGCGGCCTCTGACCTTGCAAGAGCATCGCGGAGATCTTTCCTCTCCGCGATGAGGCGGGCAACCTGCTCCCGCATCCTCTTGTTGTCCGCCTTCAAGGCGCGGACCTCCCCAGTTTCCGGTCCCGACGACTCCAACTCCGTCATGGAGTCGTAGATCGTCAAGACCGCCCCCCTCACCTGTTCCACTACCTCCCCCGGCAGGTTAGTGGAACTCCGCACCCCGTCAGCGATCCGGCGGACCGCCTGACGGGTTGCTCCAATTGGGTCCACCAAGTGGAGCGGTTCCTCCGAGAGGCCACCACCCTGCCCGGCCACTGTCTTCGACGGCCCAGAGGCATGGCCCCTAGGCTTCCCTCTCCGGGCCGAACTGACCTTCGGCCCATTCTCCGGCCTAGGGTCGTCATTGCCATCCTCATGGCCCCTTTTTAGGGGCTGAGGAGACAAAACCATCCCGAGATCGACCCCATAGGTCTCTTCCACGTCCACCTCCGAGTCGGATGAGTCAAAGACCCATCCCGACTCGTTGTAAGACGTGGCCATTACGGCCCCGCCAACGGCTTCCCCACACAATAGCCCAAATCCGGCCACCCAGACCGAAGTTATTCACCAAAATAATTTGGTAAATAAAAAGGTCAAGGGTGTGCCGGATTTAAAATATTGTATGGGAAATTAAAATTGCCCCTGAAAGTTAGGAATAGCAATCCTGCTATTCCCTCCCACACAAGTTCCCCTCCTTTACCCACTTCCCGGGGTCGCTGAGAAGCGCGAGGGGCACCAAACGACAGGGGGAGAAGCCCCCTATCAAACAAGACCCTTAGGGAAGCCCTAAGGGTTACCCACACAGAACGGGACAAACACCAAAATACCTCTTTTTTGTGTCAAAAGCTGACACAAAAAAGAGGTACAAAACAAACAAAAAACACCAAATATCTCCCGAACGGAGCGTCCGGGAGAAACAAAACAGAGACAGAACACCAAACGGCGGCTGCCGCCGTGCAACGGCACCAAAAAGGGCGTCCCACGGCTACAGAACACGCACAAAAACACAAAAAAGACAATCACAACCAAACGAAAAAGTACCAAAACAAAAAGCAAGTCAAAAAGTCCAGTCGGCAAAGCAAATCAGCAAGTTAAGAAGAGTCGTCAGATAGGGAATCGCGCAAGAAGTCAGTTAGAAGAATAAAATCAACGGGCACTCTACAAATCACTAAGTTATCGCCAAAAATTAATCTCAACCTAACCTAACCTAACCTAACCTAACCTAACCTTTTTTTTTTTTTTTTTTTTTTTTTTTTGACCAGGTGGAAAATGCATTACGCATACCCCCCGCGCGCATGGGAGTGCGGCGGAGGGTTATGTGGGACTACACATCACTGCTTCCTCCTCGACCGAGGAGGAGAGGATGTGCTACCCACTAAAAACCACCTGGGCGTGCAACGCCTTGCCGGGTTGTGTAGGGCACCGTGGTACCTGCGTTAGCATTGCCCACGATGCCCAACCGGCGGCGCCCCGACAACACCGTTGTCGGGGCTTCCCGCTAAGGGGGGTGGCCGCGCACGCTTGGCCACCCCCTTGGACCGCAAGAAGTGGCTTAATAGTGGACGGAGGACTCCCATCCTCCGCCCTAAGCCACTGTGGGTTGGGTCTGGCGGCAACCGCCGCCTTCCCAACCCGTGCCGTCTGGCCGGAGGGGGCGCGCGAGGCAACCTCCTCGCGCACCCACTCCGCGGTCCAGCCGCCGGACGCCCGAATGCCCACCTGGCATTCAGACGTCCATGCGGCTCTCCTCTACGGGGAGGGGCAGGGTGGGGCGAGCGGGCCGAGACCCCACCCCCCTGCCCCTTATCTCCGGTGGGGAACACCGCCGTCCCCCCATGATGTGGTCTGCCGGGAGTTCGGCGTGGCTGCAAACAGCACACCACGCTTTCTCCTCCCGGCATTCCGCCGACATGTGTCCCTCCGAGCCACACCGGTAGCACATAGTGCTCCGGTCCACGCTCGAAGGGCACAGTACCCTCGAGTGCCCGAGGCCCATGCACTTAAAGCAGCGCATGGGCGTCGGGCCGACGGGAATGACCCCGGCGGACGCCCAGCCCACCGAGATCCGACCACTCTCTAGGAGGACCCTCGCGGTCCCCACCGGCATTTGTACGAGGGCAACCATCTTGCCCTCGTACGTGGGGCGGATGCCCCCCACCCTCACCTGCGCCACCGCGCATCCCCCAGCCCTAGCGACGGCCGCCGCCAGGGTCTCCTTGGTCGCCGACTCGTCCAAGCCGACGACCTGGACAGCGGCCATTTTGACGGGGCGGCTGATGAGGGCAACGTCACCGACGATTGCCCTCAGCCTTTCCGCTAGGCTGTCAGCCGCCCCACCACTTTCCGCACCGGGGACCTCAATGACTCGGCCCCCTGTCGCCGAGGTGCGGACCCTCACATGCTGCAGGCCCACTTCTTCCAATTTGATGCCACCAATGGCCTTGGCCATTGTGGCCTGCAGCGTGGTGGCGGTGGTGACGTCACTTCGTAAGGTGACCACCACCGCCTGCGACTTTAGGGCCGGGGGGGCCTTCGGCTTTTGCGCCGTCTTCTTTTTCGGGGGCGGAGGGGGTGGGGGGGGGTCCGTAGCCTTCCCCTTCCCCCTCCCCTTCTTCCTTCGCACCACCTCGGCGAAGGTTTCGCCTTCAGGCTCCGCCTCCGCCGAGGGGCCAGGTGCCGTCTTCGATACCGGGGGGGGGCCGGTCGCCGGGTTGGACTTTGCAGAAGTCCTCGCCGAGGGGGCCGTCGCCTTTTTGGAGGCCTTTTTTGGCCTCCCATCCCCGAGCCTTGCCCCGGAGAACTCTGGCTCCGAGGCAATTTCGGCCATCTGGGCCGGTGGGGCCCCCTTCTTTTTGTCCGCCGCGAGCGGCGGGCGGCTAGTTGGCGCCGGAGGGAGGCGGCTACTAATCTCATCAAGGCGGGCATTCATCATCGTGCCCACCGAGATTAGCAGCTCGCGCTTCAACTCCTCCAAGACCGTCGCCAAATCCGCAGTCGCCGGCGGCGGGGGGGCCAAGGAGACTGGCGGGGCCGGGGGGGCCTCAACAACCGGAGGGGCCGAAGCCACTTTCGTCGAGGCGGCCTTGCGGAGGGCTTTCACCTCCGCGGCACAGTTGGCGAGTGCCTCCCGCATTCTCGCCTTCTCCGCCTTTAGTTTGCGGACCTCCTCATTTGGCTGAAGGGACGTCTTGAGCTCCCCCATGGAGCTCAAGATTGTCCAGCACGCCCCGTCGAGCTGCTTACGCAGCTCGCCCCCCAACTTGGCCGCCCGCAGCCCGTCCGCGATCAAAAACGCCGCCTCCCGGGACGCCTCGATGGGGTCCACCGCCGAAGGGCCACCCTCCAACGGGAGGGAGGCAGCCGCACGCGAGGGGGAGCTCTTCCCCCCCCCCGGACCGAGCAGGGGCATCAGCGTCAGAGGACCGGTAGGCCTCTGATTCCCGCTCCCCGGTTGTCACCTTAGCCGGCCCATAGGTTCGAGCCTTTGGCTTCCCCCTACGGGCCGTACTAACTTTTGGTCCCAGTTCCGGCCTGGGACCGTCCTCCTCATCCCCGTGCACCCTTTTCAGGGGTTGGGGAGTCGCCCGTCGTGCCCCGTAAATGAGGCTGTCTTCCGCCTCCGACAGCTCGGATTGGGAGCCTAAGCCTGCCCAATCCTCATCTGACGTGGCCATTATGGCCCCGCCAACGAACTCCCCACACAATAGCCCAAATCCGGCCACCCAGACCGAGATTATTCACCAATAAAATTGGTAAATAAAAACGGTCAAGGGTGTGCCGGATTTAAAATATTGTATGGGATTTCAAATTTGCCCCTGAAAGTTACGAATAGCAAAAATTGCTAACTACCGTCCCCAAAGTCCAATGTTTCCCCAACTTCCCGCGGTCGCTGACGAGCGCGAGAGGGCTCAAACGAAGGAGGGGAACGTCTGCTATCCGCCAAACTCCCTACTGTAATTGTAGGAGTCGTCCCCACAAAACGGGACCAACCGCAAAATACCTCTTTTTTGTGCCAATAAATTGACACAAAAAAGAGGCAAAAACAAAACAAAAAGACAGATAACTACCGGACGCAACGTCCGGCAGAAACAAAAACAAACAATAACAAACAACGGCTGCTGCCGCTTTGCAGCGACCCCGAAAGGGGCGCCTTAAGACAACAACAACACGTAAAAAACTTAACAAATAACAAAAAGTACCAAACAAACAGAAGCCAAATCACAAAAAAGGTCAAAAGGTCCAATCGGCAAGCCAAGTCAACGGGTTAAGAAGGGTCAGGGTCAAGAAAAACACGCCAAAAATCAATCAAGAAGAGAAAATCAATGGGCACTCGAGAAATCACCAAATCAGAAACGTCAACCTAACCTAACCTAACCTAACCTAACCTAACCTTTTTTTTTTTTTTTTTTTAAGGTGGGGAAATCCTCATGGATACCCGAACGCTTCGGGGGAAGCGCCCGGGTTATGTGAGACTCTTACTCACTAAAACCCCACCGTATTCCTTCTCCGCCGTATGGCGGGGCTGCGGGATCAAATAATCTTCACCGCGTGCCCCGCCAACGGCCCGCTCCCTATCTCAGGGAGCCCTCCTCTTTGGGGCGGGGCTTGGCACATGAAATACAGCCAAGCCCCGCCCCACCTCCGCTGAGGCGCCCAGGAATACTTGGGCGCCTCCAGCACGGGACCCTTAACGTCGACGGCGGATCCCCCGATCCACCGCCCACAGGTCCCCCGTTTAGGGCGGCATCCGGCCCGCGAAGGCCAGACGCCGCCCGCCACGTCTTCGGCGGCGAATCGGGAGCGAGTCTGCACTATCCTCCCGCTCCCGCTCCGCCGCCTCCTTCTGCGACATAACTTCGTCGCAGAAGGACTCCACCGCCTTCCAGGACTCGTCGCTGTCGACCATGGATTTGATCACGGCCGGCAGCGACAAGTCCCCTCCAATGGTCGCGGACAGGGCGGCGCGAGGCACAGCCCAAGCTGAGCAGGCCTCGCGCGTGTGTTGCGCCGTGTCCGCGACCCCCGCCGGGCAATGAAGGCACTCCTCTGAGGGCTCCCTGCCCGCCACCCGACACAGATAGCGACCAAAACAGCCATGTCCGGTCAGCATCTGTGCCAGGTGGAAGGAGAGAGCCCCGTGGGCCCGTTCCAGCCACTGCTTCAGAACGGGCCGCACTGCCCCCACCAACTCCCGGCTAAAGCCGGGCTCGTCGAGACGGGCCGCCCACTTTTGGAGGAGGACCTCACGAGCGTCCTCCCTCCAGCGCGCTACCTCACGCGCATGTGGACGGCCCCCCTCGGCCTCCTCCGCCTTCGCTCGCCAGTACACCGCCGCGAGAACCTCAGCATCGAGGTCCCACGGCGGAGTACCGGCGAGCACACAAGCGCCGACACCCGACACGGTGCGGTACGCCCGGGCCACCCTGAGCGCCATGGCGCGCTGCGGACGTCGCAGCGCTGCCAGACTTCGGGCGCTCATGGCCCCTGCCCATATCGGCGCTCCGTAGAGCGCCATGGAGCGCACCACACCGGTGTACAGGCGTCGGCACGCCCTTCCAGGGCCTCCCACATTGGGGAGGATGCGTCCCAGAGCTCCGGCGGCGGCCATCAACTTGGGGGCCAACCGCCGGAAGTGCTCCTCGAACCTCCATCGACCGTCGAGGACGAGTCCCAGGTACTTCATCGTCGACCCGACGGCGATGGAGGTTCCGCCCACCATAATCGTGGCCCCAGGTGGTGGCGCTCTTCGAGGCCCATGGAACACGAGTGCTTCCGACTTTTGGAGAGCAACCTCGAGTCCCAGGGCGCGAATCCTGGCCACCACCTGGGCCACACCCGCCGTGGCGAGGAGGGAAGCCTCGCGATAGGTGCCGCCGCAGGCCGAGACGAGGGTATCGTCGGCGTAACAAGTGACGCCGACCCCCCGCAACATGGCCCCGCGCAGCACCCAGTCGTAGCCGATGTTCCACAGGAGCGGACCCAGAACCGATCCCTGTGGAACACCGCACGACATTTCCCTCCTCCCGGAGCCGTACTCCGTCGGGAAAACCACCGCTCTCCCGACGAAGTAGTCGGCCACGACCCTCTGCAGATACCGAGGAACACCGTGGTACTGCAGAGCACTCCTCACCGTCTCCCAGGGCAGTGTGTTGAACGCGTTGCGGATGTCTAAGGACACCGCAAACATCACACCGCCCTGGGAGGCGGCCTCCTCGGCGAGGTCCCTCACCCGCGCGATCGCGTCCAGGGTCGATCGACCCCGGCGGAAACCGAACTGCGCGTCGGAGAGGCCCGGATCCATGCTCTCGACGAGGCGAGCAGCGAGCACACGCTCGAACAACTTGCTCACCTCGTCGAGCAGCACGATCGGGCGATACGCCGACGGCTGCTCGGCCGGGCGCCCGTCCTTCTGGATCAGGACGAGCTTGCCCGTTTTCCACCTCCTGGGGAACCGACCCTGCACCAGGCACGCGGTGAAGAGGGACCTCACCCTCTCTCCGATCTCCTCCAGCGCGATCGCCAACGCGCTCCCCGGCACTCCGTCTGGGCCCGGGGCGGTCTTCTTCGACTTAAGTCTAAGAACGGCCGCCCCGAATTCGGCCCCTGACACTTCTGGTGCCGGGGTATCCGCCTCGGCGACTCGCGCCGGCGGAGATCCCCCCATCGCAGGGGGCGCCCATTCCCCTCGCCGTGGGAAGAGGCCGCCCACCACCTCCTCGAGGAGCTCGGGCTGGAGACTAGTCGTCAGGGGGGGGGCCCAGGGGCGCAGCTTTTTGCGCACCACCTTGTACGGCCTCCCCCATGGATCCCTGTCGATCATCTCCAGCCACTCCTCCCACGCCGCCTCCTTGGCCTGCGCAATCGCGACCTGAAAGGACATGCGCGCGGCCCTGAGGGCGGCGTACGAGGTCTGCTCCTCCTCGTGGTCCAGGACCCGTCTCCTCCTGCACCGGGTGTACCGGCGGCGCGCCGCATTGCACGCCTCGCGCAATTGGCGGAGCTCCGGGCGCCACCAGTACACCGAGCGCCGTGGCGGGAGGGGCCTCGCCCTCGGCATGGCCGCATCGCAAATGCGAGCGAGCGACACGCCGAGGCGCTCCACCTCCTCATCCACGTCCGCCAGAGGGACGAGTCCCTGGGTCCACGACTCGAGGACGGCCGCTTCCCCGGCGAGCTCCCTGTCGAGGCGACCCAGCACCCATCGCGGGCCGTCCCCCACACCGGGGGGAGATCCGGCACTGCTCCGTCCCGGGTCGATGGGGAGCGCGGAGACATCGAATCGGATGTAACGATGATCCGATAGTGTCTCCACGTCCACCATCACCCTCCAGTGCCGGACACGGCGCACCAGGGGGGCCGACGCAAACGTAACGTCGACTATCGACCCACCCTGTTGTCGCACGCACGTGTCCTCCGACCCGGTGTTGAGGACGGCCAGCCCGGCAGAGACGGCCCACTCCTCCAACGCCTCCCCCCGTGCATCTGTCCTCGGAGATCCCCACGCCGTTGATTTGGCGTTGAAATCTCCGGCGACTAGCACGGGGTGGGGGGATACCTGCCCAATCAGAGCCCCGACCTCGACGAGCATCTGCTCGAATTCGGCGAGACTCCGATTGGGTGAAAAGTACACCCCCACTACTGCAACGTCGCCCACGACGGCCATCACCCAGCTCCGACCCCTCAATACGCGTTTGAAGGGCGGAGCACCGATGGACGTCTGGGCGACGATGGCCACCGAATCCTCCCGGTCCCCGACCCAGTCATCACGGGCGGGGACATAGTAAGGTTCGGCGACCACGGCGACTTTTATCTCCCACTCCGCCAGGGTCTGGACCAATAAGTCCTGGGCCCTCGCGGAATGGTTGATGTTCGCCTGCAGTAGGGGCCAGACGGGCATTAATTACCCGTCTCCATGGGCTCCGTCTCTGCGCCGTTTTCTGGGCGCTGGGTAGGCTCAGGGGCTACCGGGTCCCTGGCCTTCCGCTTCTTCTTCTGTGGGCTTTTTGGGCCCGGGCTTGGGGCCATTAGGGCACCCATTGCCGCCCAGAGGGTGGGCCGCCACGCAAAGAGGGCAGCTGGGCTCCGCCTTGCAGTCCCGCGCCCGGTGGCCTTCTTTTCCGCAGCGGTAACAGAGACCGCTGCGGTCCACCTGGGACTGGCACTTGCCGCCGAGATGTCCGACCTCCAAGCACCGGAAGCACCTGGTAGGCCTGGCGGCAAGTAACGCCACGCGGGCTGACACCCAGCCCACCCTTACGCGGCCGAGGGCCACTACCTTTTTGGCGGCCCCCGTTGGGCAGCTGAGCCACAGGGACCCAGACTCCCCTATGACCCCCGCCTTGATGTCGGCGGCGGGGCAACCTCCCGCCTTGGCAACCGCCGCCACTACCTCCGCCTCGGTCGCCGAGTCGTCGAGCTCGGTGACTCTCACCTCCGTTTTCTTAACTGGGCGCGAGACACGTACCAGTTCTGCGCTGAAGGCCTCCCTGAGTTTAACAGCCAGGGAGTCGGCCTTTTCGGGGCCCGCACTGCCGAAAACTTCCAGCATGCGGGCACCAGTAGCCGTCTTCCTACAGCGCAGCTCCTCGATTTCGAGGCCATCGTAGTCGTTAATGCGACTACGGGCCTCGACGAGGACGGACTGATACGTCATGCCCTGCTCAATCGCGCCCGGCTGGAGGGTGAGAGTCACCGCTGCCGTTCGCGGAGGGCGGAGTTTCGCCGCCGCCTTCTTTTTATTAGCGCCCTGCGCTTGGCCAGGAGACCCAGTCTTGCCAGCTGTCGTCGCCGTTTTTGCGGACGCCTTTTTGGCACCCCGCGTGACGACCTCCGACCACCCCTTCTCCAATGGTGGGGGTGGAGGTGCTGGCATGTAGGGACTGGAGTCCCTGGGCTTGCCTCCGCTTGCCTCTTTAGCGGCCGCCGACTGTGTCCCTTTCCCCTTCCCCTTGCCTTTGCCTTCCTTTGGAGGCTGGGCGGGGGGGACGGTTGCCTTCGGCGGCTGAGTAGCCGACGGCGGCGACCCCTTCGAGGTTGTGGGGGCGGTTGAAGTAGAGGGCTGCGGTGACTCCTTCGCCGCAGCCTCTTCCGCCCTCCTCCTGTCCGCTGCCAGAGACGGTCTTATGCGCTGCTCCGGCAGGAGGCGGCACTCGATGCCCTCCAGTCTCGCATTGAGCATCGCGCTGAAACGGGCGACGCTCTCACGCGAGACTTCCTCCATCATCTCTTTAATGGAGGGAGCGGGCATCGCCAACGGCTGCTGCCGCAACTCGGCCACCTCTTTGCGGAGCTCCTGCAACTGGCCACTGAGCTGTGAGTTGGCCGACTCCAGCCTTGCCACCTCCTCTGTCATAGTTCGGGCCCTAAGACCGGCGGTTGCGTCCTTAATTGTGTCCGCCGCGATCTTTAGGGCCTTCACCGTCGGTCCCTTCAAGTTCTTGGACGTCACAGCCACCTTGGTGACCATGTCTGCGGCGTCCATGACAATTTTGTTCAGCGCAGACATAGTCTGCGCTGTGTCCTCTCCAGGGGAGGGCAGGGAGAAGCCATGTTGGCATGCGGACCTGGACTCACGCATAGTCCTCGTCATGGCAACCATCTTCTCCTCCACCTCAAGGCGGAGCTCTTCCGCCTTTGCAGCTTTGAGCTGCGCCTTAGCTTCCGCCAGGCCCACATATACTCCTGTGGTGGGCGGGCGGCCCCGTCCCCTTTTGGATTTGTGGGCCGCCCCTTTTGGTGGGTACCTCTCCTCCTCCTCCTCCTCGTCAGTGTTTGCTGACCGCTTCCGAAAAAAGCGGTCAGGACTCCTCCCTAACTCCATAGGAGAGACGGTGCGCAGACTGGAGTCGGTGTCGGTGTCCGATAGTCGTTCGACCAGAACACGCAACTCTCGCGCACCGCTCTCAACATTCTGTACAATGTCCTCCCCTGCCACGTCCATCTCAATGTTTCCGTCCTTACAGACCTCCCTCCCTGTCACGTCCTTCTTCTGTTCTCCTCCTTCCTCTCCTCCTCTTGTTTGATTTTTATTTATATTTTGAACTTCCATGTTATAAACCCACGAGTATGGGGGAAATATGGGTCCACCCGGGCAGAGACCCCTGTACACCGGGCAAGTCTATGGTGTAACCCACAACTGGTTTCGACAGGATCCAGTGTGGGGACACGCACTAACGACCGAGAATCCGCTCGGCCATTCATCCCCTCGCGGTGCGGCGCCGCTTGGGATTCGGGTAATTTTTTTTAATGAGGTTTTCTTCCTCGCAGGCCCAGCCGGTTAAGGCCAGGCCCCCCGCTCCACATAGGCCTCCTGCCATCGTTGAGGAACGGGTTGACCGACGGTGGCCTTGAAAAAGGCCGTGTCTGGTGGTAGTGTAAGTACACACCAGACCCGCCGCTCCCTCCGCGTCGGAATGAAAAAAGGAAAAGGGGAAGGAAAGGGAGAGGATGATGGGTCGGACAGAACCGCCCTTAAGGGATGGGAAGTGGAAAGAAGGAAAGGATAAGGAAGGGAGTGTGTTGCTCTTCGTCAGATCCCTCACCCCAAGCCTGCCCGGTATGGGTGGCCCTGTCCGGTATAGCCTTGGGGATCATCGAGACACGCAAGCCCCCCCACCACGGCAAGGTGGCAACACGTCGGGGGGGAACCTAACCTAACCTAACCTAACCTAACCTAACCTAACCTAACCTAACCTAACCTAACCTAACCTAACCTTTTTTTTTTTTTTTTTTTTTTTTTTTTTTTTTTTTTTTTTTTTTTTTGACCAGGTGGAAAATGCATTACGCATACCCCCCGCGCGCATGGGAGTGCGGCAGAGGGTTATGTGGGACTACACATCCTTCTTCACTCCTCGACCGAGGAGGAGAGGATGTGCTACCCACTAAAAACCACCTGGGCGTGCACGCCAAGCCGGGTTTTGTAGGGCACCGTGGTACCTGCGTTAGCATTGCCCACGATGCCCAACCGGCAGCGCCCCGGCAACACCGTTGACCGGGGCTACCCACTAGGGGAGGTGGCCGCGCACGCTTGGCCACCCCCCTGGACCGCAAAAGTGGCTTATCTCCGCGGGCGGAGGACTCCCATCCTCCGCCCGAAGCCACTATGGGTTGGGTCTGGCGGCAACCGCCGCCTTCCCAACCCATGCCGTCTGGCCGGAGGGGGCGCGCGAGGCACCTCCTCGCGCACCCGCTCCGCGGTCCAGCCGCAGGACGTCCGAGTGCCCACGTGACACTCAGACGTCCATGCGACTACTACCCTCAACAGGGGGGGGCATGGGGCGAGTGGGCCGAGACCCCACCCCCCTGCCCCTCATCTCCGGTGGGGAACACCTCCGTCCCCCCATTATATGGTCTGCTGGGAGTCCAGCATGGTGGCAAACCGCACACCATGCCTCTTCCTCCCAGCAATCCGCCGACTTGTGCCCCTCTTTGCCGCACCGGTAGCACAACGTGCTTCGGTCCACGCTTGAGGGGCACAGTACCCTCGAGTGTCCGACACCCATGCATCTGAAACAGCGCATGGGAGCCGGACCGACGGGATGGATCCCGGCGGACGCCCAGCCCACCGAGATCCGACCATTCTTAAGGAGGACCCTCGCGGTCCCCACCGGCAATTGTACGAGGGCAACCCTTGTGCCCTCGTACGTGGGGCGTATGCCCCCCACCCTCACCAGCGCCTCAGCGCATCCCCCAGCCCTGGCGACGGCGGCCGTCAGGGTCTCCTTAGTCACCGACTCATCCAGGCCGGTGACCTGGATAGCGGCCTTCTTGACGGGGCGGCTGACATGGGCAACGTCTCCGACAATTGCCCTTAGCCTTTCCGCTAGGCTGTCAGCCGCCCCTCCGCTATCCGCCCCGGGGACCTCAATAATTCGGCCCCCGGTCGCCGAGTTTCGGACCCTGACGTGCTGCAGGCCGACATCCTCCAAATTGATGCCGTTGATGGCTTTTGCCATCGTGGCCTGCAGCGTGGTGTTGGTGGTGGCGTCACCCTTCATGGTAACTACCACCGCCGTCGTCTTTAAGGCCGGGGGGGCCTTTGGCTTTGCAGCCGTCTTCTTGGTGGGGGGAGGGGGTGGGGGTGTGGCCGTAGCCTTCCCTTTCCCTTTCCTCTTCCTCTTCAGCACCTCCGCGAAGGTGCCGCCGTCTATCTCCTCAGCCGTGGGTGGACCGGCCGCCGGGGCAGTCCCCGACACCGACGCAGAGGGCTTTGTCGGGGCCGTCGCCTTTTTGGAGGCCTTTGTAGGCCTCCCGTCCCCGAGCCTGGCCCTGGAGTCCGGCTCCGAGGCCACCTCTCTGGTAAGGGCCGGTGGGGCCCCCTTCCTTTTGTCCGCCTCGAGTGCGGGGCGGTCAATTGGTGCCGGAGGGAGGCGGCTGCTGATCTCAGCAAGGCGGGCATCCACCAGATTGCCCACTGAGATCAGCAGTTCCCGCTTCATTCCCTCCATTACCGTCACCAAATCCGCAGCCGCAGGCGGGGGGGCCTGGACGACCGGCGGGGCCGGAGGGGCTTCAGCCGACAGGGAGGCCGCGGCCTCTGACTCCGAGAGAGCATCGCGGAGATCCTTTTCCTCCGCGATGAGACGGTCAATCTGCTCCTTCATCTTCTGATTGTCCGCCCTCAGGGCGCGGACTTCCTCCCCTTCAGGTTGGGACGACAACTCCGACAATGAGTCGTTGATCGTCCGAACCGCCTCCCTAATTTGGTCCAAGACCTTCCCCTGGAGCCTCTTGGTCCCCCGCACCCCGTCGGCGATCTTTTTGACCGCCTGACGGGCCGCCTCCATAGGGTCTACCAAATGGAGAGGCCCTGAATGGCCTCCCAAGTCCTCGAGCACATCAGTCGTCTTCGGTGGCCCAGAGTTATGCCCCCTGGGCTTCCCCCTCCGGGCCGTGCTGATTTTGGGCCCCAGCTCCGGCCCGGCGTCACCCTCCTCATCCCGACCCCTTTTCAGGGGTTGAGGGGACACCGCCAATTCGACGATCCCCCCATACGTCTCCTCGACGTCCACCTCCGAGTCGGATGAGTCAAAGACCCATCCGGACTCGTTGAAAGACGTGGCCATTATGGCCCCGCCAACCAAAACCCCACACTTATCCCAAATCCGGCCACCCAAACCGAAGATATTTACCAAAAATATTGGTAAATAAAAACGGCCAAGGGTGTGCCGGATTTAAAATAATGTATGGGATTTTTTATCAGCGCCTGATAAAGAGAAATAGCAAAAATGCTATTTCTCTATCTACTAAATACCTCTTATCACCCACTTCCGAAAGTCGGTTGTGAGTGAAAGAGGTATCAAACGACAGGGGGAGAAGCCCCCTATCAACAAAAACCCCCACAGGAACTGTAGGAGTTACCCCCACAAAAAGGGACCACAACAAAAAGTACCCACTTTTTATGCCAAAATTGGCACAAAAAGTAGGCAAGAAACGGACACAAAAACGCCAAATACTGCCGAACGGAGTGTCCGACAGCAACAAACAAAAACAAGAAAAGTGAACGGCGGCTGCCGCCGTGCAACGACACCAAAAAGGGCGTCCCACGACAACAGCAACACGAACAAAACAACAAAAAGGACAAAACAACCAAGTCAGAAAGCAGCCAAAACACAAAAACAATCAAAACGTCAAGTCGGCAAGCCGGGTCAGAATGGAAAGCAGGATCAGTCAATAAGAAAACACGCCAAAAATCAATTACGAAAACAAAAACCAAGAGCACTACAGAAAAAACGAACCTAACCTAACCTAACCTAACCTAACCTAACCTAACCTAACCTAACCTAACCTAACCTTTTTTTTTTTTTTTTTTTTTTTTTTTTTTTTTGACCAGGTGGAAAATGCATTACGCATACCCCCCGCGCGCATGGGAGTGCGGCAGAGGGTTATGTGGGACTACACATCCTTCTTCACTCCTCGACCGAGGAGGAGAGGATGTGCTACCCACTAAAAACCACCTGGGCGTGCACGCCAAGCCGGGTTTTGTAGGGCACCGTGGTACCTGCGTTAGCATTGCCCACGATGCCCAACCGGCAGCGCCCCGGCAACACCGTTGACCGGGGCTACCCGCTAAGGGAGGTGGCCGCGCACGCTTGGCCACCCCCCTGGACCGCAAAAGTGGCTTATCTCCGCGGGCGGAGGACTCCCATCCTCCGCCCGAAGCCACTATGGGTTGGGTCTGGCAGCGACCGCCGCCTTCCCAACCCATGCCGTCTGGCCGGAGGGGGCGCGCGAGGCACCTCCTCGCGCACCCGCTCCGCGGTCCAGCCGCAGGACGTCCGAGTGCCCAGCTGGCACTCAGACGTCCATGCGGCTACTACCCTCAACAGGGGGGGGCATGGGGCGAGTGGGCCGAGACCCCACCCCCCTGCCCCTCATCTCCGGTGGGGAACACCTCCGTCCCCCCATTATATGGTCTGCTGGGAGCCCAGCATGGTGGCAAACCGCACACCATGCCTCCTCCTCCCAGCAATCCGCCGACTTGTGCCCCTCTTTGCCGCACCGGTAGCACAACGTGCTCCGGTCCACGCTTGAGGGGCACAGTACCCTCGAGTGTCCGACTCCCATGCATCTGAAACAACGCATGGGAGCCGGACCGACGGGATGGATCCCGGCGGACGCCCAGCCCACCGAGATCCGACCATTCTTAAGGAGGACCCTCGCGGTCCCCACCGGCAATTGTACGAGGGCAACCCTTGTGCCCTCGTACGTGGGGCGGATGCCCCCCACCCTCACCAGCGCCTCAGCGCATCCCCCCGCCCTGGCGACGGCGGCCGTCAGGGTCTCCTTCGTCACCGACTCATCCAGGCCGGTGACCTGGATAGCGGCCTTCTTGACGGGGCGGCTGACGTGGGCAACGTCCCCGACAATTGCCCGCAGCCTTTCCGCTAGGCTGTCAGCCGCCCCTCCGCTATCCGCCCCGGGGACCTCAATAATTCGGCCCCCGGTCGCCGAGCTTCGGACCCTGACGTGCTGCAGGCCGACATCCTCCAAATTGATGCCGTTGATGGCTTTTGCCATCGTGGCCTGCAGCGTGGTGTTGGTGGTGTCACCCTTCAAGGTGACCACCACCGCCGTCGTCTTTAAGGCCGGGGGGGCCTTCGGCTTTGTAGCCGTCTTCTTGGTGGGGGGAGGGGGAGGGGGTGGGGCCGTAGCCTTCCCCTTTCCTTTCCCCTTCTTCTTAAGCACCTCCGCGAAGGTGCCGCCATCTGTCTCCTCAGCCGGGGGTGGACCGGCCGCCGGGGCAGTCCCCGACACCGACGCAGAGGGCTTTGTCGGGGCCGTCGCCTTTTTGGAGGCCTTTTGGGGCTTCCCGTCCCCGAGCCTGGCCCTGGAGTCCGGCTCCGAGGCCACCTCTCTAATAAGGGCCGGTGGGGCCCCCTTCCTTTTGTCCGCCTCAAGTGCGGGGCGTTCAGTTGGCGCCGGAGGGAGGCGGCTGCTGATCTCAGCAAGGCGGGCATCCACCAGATTGCCCACTGAGATCAGCAGTTCCCGCTGCATCGCCTCCATTGCCTTCATCAAATCCGCAGCAGCAACAGGCGGCGGGGGGGCCTGGGCGAGCGGCGGGGCCGGGGGGGCCTCAACAGGCGGAGAGGCCGTGGCCTCTACCTTCGTCAGGGCATCGCGGAGATCTTTCTTCTCCGCGATGAGGCGGGCAACTTGCTCCTTCATTCTCTTGTTGTCCGCCCTCAGGTCTCGGACTTCCCCCTCTTCCGGTTGGGACGACAACTCCGACAATGAGTCGTTGATCGTCCCAACCGCCTCCCTAACCTGGTCCAAGACCTTCCCCTGGAGCCTTTTGGTCCCCCGCACCCCGTCGGCGATCCGTTGAACCGCCTGACGGGCCGCCTCTATGTGGTCCGCTATCTGGAGAGGCGCTGGTATGCCTCTCGAGCCCCCGAGCTCAGCCACCGATTTCGACGGCCCAGAGACGTGCCCCCTGGGCTTCCCTCTCCGGGCCGTGCTGACCTTCGGCCCATTCTCCGGCCTAGGGTCGTCCTCCACATCCTCATGACCCCTTTTCAGGGGTTGAGGGGACACAGCCAAGTCCACTATCCCCCCATATGTCTCCTCTACGTCCACCTCCGAGTCGGATGAGTCAAAGACCCATCCGGACTCGTTGAACGACGTGGCCATTATGGCCCCGCCAACGATTTCCCCACACAATAGACCAAATCCGGCCACCCAGACCGAAGTTATCTACCAATAAAATTGGCAAATAAAAACGGTCAAGGGTGTGCCGGATTTAAAATATTGTATGGGAAACTAGGTTTGCCCCTGATAAAGACAAATAGCAAAAAATAATATATTTTTTGCTATTTGTCCCCAAATAACACCCGCTTCCCACGGTCGTACAGGAGCGCGAGTGGGTCCAAACGAAAGGGGGAGACGCCCCCTATCCGCCAACACCCCTACAGAAGCTGTAGGGGCTATCCCCACAAAATGGGACCAACACAAAGATACCTCTTTTTTGTGTCAAAAACTGACACAAAAAAGAGGTACAAAACAAAAATAAAAACACCAAAATCTGCCGAACGCAATGTCCGACAGAGACGAAACAAACGACAAACACAAAGTGGCGGCTGCCGCCGTGCAACGGCACCAAAAAGGGCGTCCCACGACAACAGCAACACACAAAAAACAACGAAAAGAACAAAACAACCAAGTCAAACAAATCCAAATCAAGAAACAAGTCAATATCTCCAGTCGGCCAGCCAAGTCAGTAAGTTTAGAGGGATCAATCGAACAGAAAACGCGCCAAAAGTCAATGCAAAGAATAAAATCCAAGGGCAGTCTAAAAATCTCCAAGTTACAGTCGTCACCTAACCTAACCTAACCTAACCTAACCTAACCTAACCTAACCCAGTTCCGACCCTTCCGTGACCGAGAACGGATCGTTTTTAACCTCGCTCCACAGTTAAAATTCCAAAAAAGTGGTAAAAAGTGCACCGATCTGACCACCCAATACCTCAAAAGTTGCGTCTCGGTGCACTCTAACTAATAGTGAAAGTTCTGTGAAATTCGGATCGCAGTGTAAAAAGTTATGAGTGAATTAGTGAATCATAACCTCTAAAAGTACACGTGTTTTACCTTTAACGGCCTTTTCTGGGCAAACGAGATCGACGACCCCCAAATTTTTTGTTGCTGATTGGAGGGGGCTTCGAAGGAGCACATCTCTGGAAAATTCCAGATTTTTGCCGTCAGAAGTCAGGGAGTTATTCCCCAAAAACCACGTGGTGGCGTGGTCACCGAATCCGTGGAGCGACGACGCTGAGCTTTTGCAGAGGCTTGGACCTATTGAAAGACAAGAAGAATCTGCAAGTAGAAAAATTTTATCACTTATAAATTTTTATATATCACCTTATAAAAATTAGAAGTTTGAGACCCTATATCTTTAAAGATATAAGAGACGCGTGGGTTCTGAAACCGCAGCCTGCTGCGTGCTGCTTTATAGAATCTATAGACACTAAATTTGTTTAACCTCACATCGAAATTTTCGAAGCTACGGCCGGAACAGCAAAAAACTCTTATTCTACCGAAAATTTTGTGTGAAACCGAATAATTTTGTACCCTTTATTTTATACATTTTAGCCCTTGTTGTCTCCTAAATTTTGACATTTTTTGTGTATTTTTATGTGTTGTGGTTCCGAAGATATCTAATTAATTGTGTTTTTTCGGTAAATATCCAAATCTAATAAAAATAATCCAATTTTTTGTATAGAATTAGCTTCAGAACCTATAGATTGACAAGTTTAAGCCCAAACTCGGGCTTAAAACCTCCAATATTGACAAAAACCGTCATTTCGGTAAATTTTAGTTTTTCGGTAAAAAATTTCAGGATTGGATATCTTGGGAACCAAGAGTTGTAGAGAAACGGGAGAAAAACCATTGCTCGTGGTTTCTCTAAAACTTTCGATTTTACTTGTCAAAAATCGATTTCGAGATAAATTTATTTTATTGACCGTAACCACTCTTGGGACATAGGGGAGGTCACGCTGATTCCGGGGCTGAAATCGCGGTGTCCCTCCGACGCCCGGTTGCGGAGCTATAGACTCTTATAGTCACACTTTGACAGCTAGGCGGCCATCTTGTTTTACTTCAAATCGCCATAGCTCTGGGACCGGTTGTCTTAGCAAGAATCGGATTTCAGAACCGAGCAAAGGGGATTAACACCAACCCAGCCACGTGGGTCACGTGCGATTTTGAGCCCCAAAAATCTGAGGTCCCAAAATTGGTCTTAATCTTAAGTCTAGGCCATACTTATAAAAATAGTCCAAGCGCGAGGTTTCTGCGACTTCAGGGGGCGGAGTTATCTAAGATCAAAAACACACTTTGACTGATAGGCCGCCATTTTGGATTTACTTCAAAGTACAATAACTTCCGACTGGGAAGTCTCAGGAACCTGGGACTTCTTCTAGAGACATAAGCGAGTCACAGCCTGTCAAATTAATAGGCTATAAGGTAATTACGAGCGTTTTTTGGGGGCACTTTTGGCAGGGATAGATATCGGCTCAAGAGTGATCACAAGTTGTAGAGCTCACCGAGCCCTTTGCGGAGAGCCATCGCGCGGGTCTCTGGGGCCAGTGGCTTCAAAGTTACGACCGATTACCGAGTTCCGGTCACCATTTCGGTTTCCATACCGAATACTTTGGGCAGCCGTAGCTCCTGAACCGTTGGGGCTAGAGGGCCGCGCTTGGTGTCATTGGGAAGGGCTCGGAGAAAGCTACCTATCGGTTTAAACGCATAGACTCTACGTAGAGTCGAAAAAATTTTTTGTTTTTATAATTGTTACTTGACCTCCTGGGGGTGCTCACCATCGTAAAGACCTACCTTCCTACTACCTAACCTGAAACAAAGCTTAAATCTAAAACACTAACTTAAAAACTAAGTAAAGAACCTAGATAAACAAAGACAGGGTACTTACCTTATAGTACGTAGACTCCACGACGCTCCGGCTGACTGGACCTGAAAAATAAAATATATATTATTGTATGTTACATTGTATAAATAATTCGTATTCTTTAGCATTGTTTTATTTTATGTTTTCCTTGTATTTGGGCAAGGACTGCTAGTTTTGTTTCACCACCAAATAAGAGACCAGTACTCTGCATAGAGTACTTAAACTTGACAGCACTGAGTTCCTCTTTATAACTCATCTTCTATTTACAATTTTTCTTTTACAAATATATACATCTCTTTATTTACACCTACCTAGTTAACTATATACAACTTTTACAAACTTTACATTTTATTTGATATTGTGTCTTTTTGGACACGAGTACCTACCTCCAACATGTT
The DNA here is from genome assembly GCA_951216915.1 of Tetheella fluctuosa. Classification (NCBI taxonomy): domain Eukaryota; kingdom Metazoa; phylum Arthropoda; class Insecta; order Lepidoptera; family Drepanidae; genus Tetheella; species Tetheella fluctuosa. The sequence goes on from OX578214.1 coordinate 66,312, forward strand.
TGGGTTCAGAACTCCTAAATCGACGGACGGTGAAAAGTCACCACCTAAACCAAAGACTGCTGCACCAAACGTTAGGCGCAGCATAGGGGAGTGGGACGCCAAGGCGGATCCCACCTCCCCCCTGACAACGCAGGCGGGCACTGCAAAGACAAGAACGAGGTTGGCTCTGTCGCAAGACAGCGCATTGGCGGCATCTCGAAAACCATCGATCGAGATTTCTCCGCCAAAACAGCGACAAGCGGACCGAATATCCGAGGCCAGGGCCTGTTTGAATAAGGCCAAGTTGAACCTCAACGCCTCTCGGAACACAAAGTCCGAAATAAAAACCGCCGTCGTGGAATCACTGGACCGTCTGTACGCACTCGTGAAGGAAGCGGAAGCGGAGGCCAAGGCCAAAAAGGTTGAAGAGAAAGAGAAGGGCAGTAAGGTGGAACAAACAATAGGAGCCATCGACTCTACCATCCCTGCCAACATAGACCCAGAATGGAAAACGCAACTTGAGGAGCACACTAAGCTGCTATCAGAGAGCAACAGAAGGATGGCAGAGCTGACGGTAGCGATAGAGAGGCAACAGGAGACCATGGAACGAGCGACGACGTACGCGGCTGTGGTCCAGAACGGCAAGCCACGACCGCAGAGGAGCACGTTGCACTCAGTGGTAGTTACCTCGAAGAAAGAATCGGAAACGGGGGAAGAGGTTCTGGAAAAGTTGCGGAAGGCAGTGGATGCGAAAGAGGGATGGATACAAGTTGAAAGGGTAAGAAAGGCGAAGGACAGAAAGATTATAATGGGATTTGGGACAAGGGAAGAAAGGGATAAGATTAAGGACAGGCTCGGGAAGGAAGGAGTAGACCTCACCGTCGAGGAAGTGGAAAATAGGGATCCGCTTCTGATTCTAAGGGGTGTCCTTATAGCCAATACGGATGATGATGTCCTAAAGGCTTTAAGGAATCAGAACCGGAGCCTCTTTCGCAGCCTTGGCGAAGGGGAAAACAGGGTCGAAATAAAATACAGGAGACGAGCAAGGAACCCCCACGTCGGACACATTGTGATCAGTGTCTCCCCTACCATCTGGAGAAGGGCAATCGATTTGGGGATAGTTCATATCGACCTCCAACAGATCAAGGTTGAAGACCAATCCCCCCTGGTTCAATGCACGCGTTGCTTGGGGTATGGGCACGGGAGACGCTTCTGTAAGGAGCCTGCGGACCTGTGCAGCCACTGTGGCGGCCCCCACTTAAAGATGGAATGCGAAGACTGGCGCTCAGATGTACCGCCGTGCTGCAGAAACTGCTCGAAGGCGAAGCTGGACCACACCGACCATAATGCCTTCAGCGCGGACTGCCCAACACGCCGGAAATGGGACGAGCTGGCTCGCCAAACCGTAGCCTATTGCTAAGGGCGTCCAAGGCCGACAAACCGTCTACAAACTGCTGCAATCAAATCTTCAACGGAAGAAACTGGCGACCAACGAGCTCTTGATTGAGGCAGAGAAGCGTGGAGTAGCGGTAGCGCTTCTCCAAGAGCCTTATGTGGGCGGGGCAAAAAGTATGAGGAGTCACAGGGGCGTTCGAGTCTTCCAGAGTACTAGCATAGGTGATGGGACTGTCAAAGCGGCAATAGCTATCTTTGACAAAGACTTAACTGTCATACAGTACCCGAAACTCACCACAAACAACATCGTTGTGGTGGGAATCCGAACTAGTGCTTGGGAAATCACGCTTGTCTCCTTCTACTTTGAGCCAGACCAGCCTATAGAGCCGTACCTCGAAGAGCTGAAAAAGATCGAGGAAGAGATTGCAGTGGGTACATGGATAGTTGGAGGAGATGCCAACGCAAAGAATACTTGGTGGGGAAGCCCGACCGTCGACCATAGAGGGGAGGACATGTTCGGCACTCTTGAAGAGCTGGGCCTGAACGTGCTCAACCGAGGGGAAATTCCGACCTTCGACACCATCAGAGGAGGACAACGGTTCACCAGCTATGTCGACGTAACAGCATGTTCGACAGACATCCTAGATCTTGTGGACGACTGGAAGATCGACGAGGGTCTCACGAGCTCGGACCACAACGGTATAGCCTTCAGCATCCGGCTACAGAAAGCAAAAGGGGTAAGCATAAGCAGAACCACTAGGAAGTACAACACAAAGAAAGCAGATTGGGTTAAGTTTCATGAGAAACTTAACCAATCAAAGCTGGACAACACAATAAACAAAACAGAAATAGAAAAAATACATGAAATAAAGCAGATTAAAATAGCAACTAGCAAATTTATAAAAGCAATAGAAGATGCTTGTACAGTAGCAATCCCAATTAAAAAAGAAAATCAAAAACTCACCTTGCCGTGGTGGTCCGAGAAGCTCGCCGAGATGAAGAAGGAAGTCGCCACACGTAGACGTAGAATAAGGAACGCTGCACCGGTCCGGAGGTCGAAGGTCGTCGAAGAGTACCTGAAACAGAAAGAAAAATATGAATCGGAGGCGGGTAAAGCTCAAATCGAGAGTTGGAAGGAGTTCTGCAGCAAACAGGACAGGGAAGGGGTCTGGGAGGGGATCTACAGAGTGATAGGGAGGACTACAAGTAGGGAGGAAGATCTGCCGCTGGAAAAGGAGGGAAAGGTGCTGGATGCGAAGGGCTCAGCTAGGCTACTAGCGGAGACCTTTTACCCTGAAGATCTCGAAGAGAACGATAGCCCCCTTCACGGCCACATCAGGGCTAATGCCGATAAAGTGAACGCCGGTGAGCATGATGACTCATGCGACCCACCGTTCACGCTGGTTGAACTGAAACAAGCGTATGGCTCCTTCAACCCCAAGAAAGCCCCAGGAGCGGATGGATTTACAGCCGATATCTGTAGCCACGCCATTGAGGACGACTCGGAGCTGTTCCTAGCGATCTTGAACAAATGCCTGACACTACATTATTTCCCTGAAGTCTGGAAGGAAGCTATAGTGGTAGTACTGAGGAAGCCAGGGAAAGGAGACTACACCACCCCCAAAGCCTACAGGCCAATCGGCCTGTTGCCAATACTGGGCAAGATCTACGAGAAGATGCTGGTGGCCCGACTAAAGTTTCATCTGATACCAGGAATGAGTACTCGCCAGTACGGATTCATGCCACAGAAGAGCACGGAAGACTCCCTCTACACCCTAATGCAGCACATCCGCAAGCAGCTGAGCAACAAAAGGATAGTTACACTAGTGTCCTTGGATATAGAGGGGGCTTTCGATAGTGCCTGGTGGCCGGCCATAAGAGTCCGTCTGGCTGAGGAAAAGTGTCCGCTAGGCTTGAGAAGGGTCATGGACAGTTACCTCGAGGATAGGAAGGTCAGGGTCCGATATGCTGGCGAAGAGCACAGTAAAGGAACAAGCAAGGGCTGCGTCCAGGGCTCCATCGGGGGTCCTATTTTGTGGAACCTTCTGCTGGACCCACTCCTCAAGAGTCTAGAAGCGAGGGGCAACTACTGCCAGGCGTTCGCGGACGACGTCGTTCTGGTGTTCGACGGCGAGACGGCACAGGAGATCCAGGGACATGCCAATGCGACCCTCGAACATGTTCAGGCGTGGGGTGTCATCAACAAGCTCAAATTTGCTCCGCAAAAAACAAACGCGATGGTTGTAACTCGGAAGCTGAAATATGACACACCGCGACTGAACATGGGCGGGACAAGCATTGCCATGTCCAAAGAGATGAAAATCCTCGGCGTCACCCTCGACGAAAAATTAACATTCAACGCGCATGTGTCAAACGTCTGTAGAAAGGCCATAGGGGTACATAAGCAGCTATGCAGAGCGGCAAAGATCAGCTGGGGATTAAAGCCGCAGGTGATTCGACAGATTTATGTGGCAACAGTGGAGCCCATAATACTGTATGCCGCAAGCGTCTGGGCACCAGCCGCCAGCAAGCTGGGAGTAAGGAAGCAGCTGGACGTAGTGCAACGGGGAATAGCCCAAAGGATGTGCAGGGCCTATCGCACGGTCTCTCTAAACTCAGCACTGGTGCTGGCTGGAATCCTCCCTCTCGACCTCCGAGTCCGAGAGGCGGCTTCGTTATACGAGGCCAAGAAGGGAGCTTCCCAGCTAGAGCTAGGGGGTGGAGAGATCGAGCGAATGGCCCTAGCAATTGAGGCCCCGCATCCCGCTGAATGCACCGAGGTGGAGTTTCTCAGCCTGGTGGACCAAGATACGCTAAGCGCCCACAGCGAATTTGAAACACGTATCTTCACGGATGGGAGCAGGATTGAGGGTCGGGTTGGCGCTTCGATATCCTTTTGGAATAGCGAACGCGAAACCAGGGCCATCAAGCTTGCCCTATCCAGATACTGCACGGTATACCAGGCTGAACTACTGGCGATATGTCGAGCAAGCAGGGAAATCCTGAAGCAGAAAGCTTCAACGTTTGGAGTTTATAGTGACTCAATGGCAGCCCTCCAAACAGTGAGGAATCACTCTTGCCTCCATCCCCTGGCGGTGGAAACAAGAGAGAATTTAAAAACTGCATCTCTCCAGAACAGAGCAGTGTCTCTGTTCTGGATCAAAGCCCACGCAGGACTGGATGGCAATGAGAGAGCGGATGAACTGGCAAAGGAGGCAGCCTTAAGCTCCAAACGGAAGCCGGATTATGATCGCTGCCCTGTATCATTCGTCAAGCGTAGCATTCGTATGGCGACGCTAGACGAGTGGAACAAGAGGTATGTCTCCGGCGAAACCGCGTCCATTACGAAGCTCTTCTTCCCGAACGCAAGAGTGGCTTACAAAATCGTCAGAAAAACGGAACCAACGGGAGTAGTAACGCAAATCATGACAGGGCACGGTGGGTTCTCTGCATACCTGCATCGTTTCAAGTGTAAGGAGAGCCCATCGTGCACCTGCGATCCAGCAAAAGACGAAACCGTTCCCCATCTGCTGCTGGAGTGCCCGAGATATGGTAAAGAGAGACATGAGATGGAGCAGACCCTAGGCATGAAACTGGAGTCCGAAACCGTACATGAAATTATGTTGGGTAAAAATAGAGACAGCTTTATAAACTACTGCGTGAAAATTGCAGAGAGAGTAATAAAGAGGAACAAAGTATAAGAAAAAATGTTTTCAAAATATGTAAAATATTTCTGTTAAACATTAAAATAAGCGTAGAATAAGTAGTATACTAAAACATGTAAAAAATTGCAGTAGTCCATAAGCCATTAGAAAACAAATGTAACGTAGTTGTATTAGATGTAAGTCCCAGCTATACAAATTTGTTAGCATAGATAGTCTCCAGACAAACTAGACATAAGCCTCAGAATGTAGTAAGTAGAAATTTTGATTAAAATAAATGAAACTTGTGTAAATTTCTTACCCCTAAGATGCAGCATTAAAATAAGAAAAGTTATATTAGATAGAGAAAATAAGAGATAGATAGATGGGAATCCCACCCATAAAAGCGATAAAAGACGATGAACGAAAGAAAGAAACAGTATGCCGAATGAAAGTGCGAGAGGAATAAATGCGAGAACTGGTATGCAAGAGTATTCATTTATAAACATAGGCTCCGACTACGTTGGAGGTAGAAGTATATAAAAAAAAAAAAAAAACAAAAAAAAAAAAAAAAAAAAAAAAACCTAACCTAACCTTTCCTTTTTTTTTTTTTTTTAAGGTGGGGAAATCCTCATGGATACCCGGACACTTCGGGGGAAGCGCCCGGGTTATGTGAGACTCTTACTCACTAAAACCCCACCGTATTCCTTCTCCGCCGTATGGCGGGGCTGCGGGATCAAACAATATTCACCGCGTGCCCCGCCAACGGCCCGCTCCCTATCTCAGGGAGCCCTCCTCTTTGGGGCGGGGCTTGGCACATGAAATACAGCCAAGCCCCGCCCCACCTCCGCTGAGGCGCCCAGGAATACTTGGGCGCCTCCAGCACGGGACCCTTAACGTCGGCGGCGGATCCCCCGATCCACCGCCCACAGGTCCCCCGTTTAGGGCGGCATCCGGCCCGCGAAGGCCAGACGCCGCCCGCCACGTCTTCGGCGGCGGATCGGGAGCGAGTCTGCGCTGTCCTCCCGCTCCCGCTCCGCCGCCTCCTTCTGCGACATTACATCGTCGCAGAAGGACTCCACCGCCTTCCAGGACTCGTCGCTGTCGACCATGGATTTGATCACGGCCGGCAGCGACAAGTCCCCTCCAATGGTCGCGGACAGGGCGGCGCGAGGCACAGCCCAAGCTGAGCAGGCCTCGCGCGTGTGTTGCGCCGTGTCCGCGACCCCCGCCGGGCAATGAAGGCACTCCTCTGAGGGCTCCCTGCCCGCCACCCGACACAGATAGCGACCGAAACAGCCATGTCCGGTCAGCATCTGTGCCAGGTGGAAGGAGTGAGCCCCGTGGGCCCGTTCCAGCCACTGCTTCAGAACGGGCCGCACTGCCCCCACCAACTCCCGGCTAAAGCCGGGCTCGTCGAGACGGGCCGCCCACTTTTGGAGGAGGACCTCACGAGCGTCCTCCCTCCAGCGCGCTACCTCACGCGCATGTGGACGGCCCCCCTCGGCCTCCTCCGCCTTCGCTCGCCAGTACACCGCCGCGAGCACCTCAGCATCGAGGTCCCACGGCGGAGCACCGGCGAGCACACAAGCGCCGACACCCGACACGGTGCGGTACGCCCGGGCCACCCTGAGCGCCATGGCGCGCTGCGGACGTCGCAGCGCTGCCAGATTTCGGGCGCTCATGGCCCCTGCCCATATCGGCGCTCCGTAGAGCGCCATGGAGCGCACCACACCGGTGTACAGGCGTCGGCACGCCCTTCCAGGGCCTCCCACATTGGGGAGGATGCGTCCCAGAGCTCCGGCGGCGGCCATCAACTTGGGGGCCAACCGCCGGAAGTGTTCCTCGAACCTCCATCGACCGTCGAGGACGAGTCCCAGGTACTTCATCGTCGACCCGACGGCGATGGAGGTTCCGCCAACCATAATCGTGGCCCCAGGTGGCGGCGCTCTTCGAGGCCCATGGAACACGAGTGCTTCCGATTTTTGGAGAGCAACGTCGAGTCCCAGGGCGCGAATCCTGGCCACCACCTGGGCCACACCCGCCGTGGCGAGGAGGGAAGCCTCGCGATAGGTGCCGCCGCAGGCCGAGACGAGGGTATCGTCGGCGTAACAAGTGACGCCGACCCCCCGCAACATGGCCCCGCGCAGCACCCAGTCGTAGCCGATGTTCCACAGGAGCGGACCCAGAACCGATCCCTGTGGAACACCGCACGACATTTCCCTCCTCCCGGAGCCGTACTCCGTCGGGAAGACCACCGCTCTCCCGACGAAGTAGTCGGCCACGACCCTCTGCAGATACCGTGGCACACCATGGTACTGCAGAGCCCTCTTCACCGTCTCCCAGGGCAGTGTGTTGAAAGCGTTGCGGATGTCTAAGGACACCGCAAACATCACACCGCCCTGGGAGGTGGCCTCCTCGGCGAGGTCCCTCACCCGCGCGATCGCGTCCAGGGTCGATCGACCCCGGCGGAAGCCGAACTGCGCGTCGGAGAGCCCCGGATCCATGCTCTCGACGAGGCGAGCAGCGAGCACACGCTCGAACAACTTGCTCACCTCGTCGAGCAGCACGATCGGGCGATACGCCGACGGCTGCTCGGCCGGGCGCCCGTCCTTCTGGATCAGGACGAGCTTGCCCGTTTTCCACCTCCTGGGGAACCGACCCTGCACCAGGCACGCGGTGAAGAGGGACCTCACCCTCTCTCCGATCTCCTCCAGCGCGATCGCCAACGCGCTCCCCGGCACTCCGTCTGGGCCCGGGGCGGTCTTCTTCGACTTAAGTCTAAGAACGGCCGCCCCGAATTCGGCCCCAGACACTTCTGGTGCCGGGGTATCCGCCTCGGCGACTCGCGCCGGCGGAGATCCCCCCATCGCAGGGGGCGCCCATTCCCCTCGCCGTGGGAAGAGGCCGTCCACCACCTCCTCGAGGAGCTCGGGCTGGAGACTCGTCGTCAGGGGGGGGGCCCAGGGGCGCAACTTTTTGCGCACCACCTTGTACGGCCTCCCCCATGGATCCCTGTCGATCATCTCCAGCCACTCCTCCCACGCCGCCTCCTTGGCCTGCGCAATCGCGACCTGAAAGGTCATGCGCGCGGCCCTGAGGGCGGCGTACGAGGTCTGCTCCTCCTCGTGGTCCAGGACCCGTCTCCTCCTGCACCGGGTGTACCGGCGGCGCGCCGCATTGCACGCCTCGCGCAATTGGCGGAGCTCCGGGCGCCACCAGTACACCGAGCGCCGTGGCGGGAGGGGCCTCGCCCTCGGCATGGCCGCATCGCAAATGCGAGCGAGCGACACGCCGAGGTGCTCCACCTCCTCATCCACGTCCGCCAGAGGGACGAGTCCCTGGGTCCACGACTCGAGGACGGCCGCTTCCCCGGCGAGCTCCCTGTCGAGGCGACCCAGCACCCATCGCGGGCCGTCCCCCACACCGGGGGGAGATCCGGCACTGCTCCGTCCCGGGTCGATGGGGAGCGCGGAGACATCGAATCGGATGTAACGATGATCCGATAGTGTCTCCACGTCCACCATCACCCTCCAGTGCCGGACACGGCGCACCAGGGGGGCCGACGCGAACGTAACGTCGACTATCGACCCACCCTGTTGTCGCACGCACGTGTCCTCCGACCCGGTGTTGAGGACGGCCAGCCCGGCAGAGACGGCCCACTCCTCCAACGCCTCCCCCCGTGCATCCGTCCTCGGAGATCCCCACGCCATTGATTTGGCGTTGAAATCTCCGGCGACTAGCACGGGGTGGGGGGATACCTGCCCAATCAGAGCCCCAACCTCGACGAGCATCTGCTCGAATTCGGCGAGACTCCGACTGGGCGAAAAGTACACCCCCACTACTGCAACGTCGCCCACGACGGCCATCACCCAGCTCCGACCCCTCAATACGCGTTTGAAGGGCGGAGCACCGATGGACGTCTGGGCGACGATGGCCACCGAGTCCCCCCGGTCCCCAACCCAGTCATCACGGGCGGGGACATAGTAGGGTTCGGCGACCACGGCGACTTTTATCTCCCACTCCGCCAGGGTCTGGACCAATAAGTCCTGGGCCCTCGCGGAGTGGTTGATGTTCGCCTGCAGTAGGGGCCAGACGGGCATTAACTACCCGTCTCCATGGGCTCCATCTCTGCGCCGTCTGGGCGCTGGGTAGGCTCAGGGGCTACCGGGTCCCTGGCCTTCCGCTTCTTCTTCTTTTTCCCCTCTGGGGGAGATCCCCCGGAGGGGGCGGGCTTTTTGGGCCCGGGCTTGGGGCCATTGAGGCACCCATTGCCGCCCAGAGGGTGAGCCGCCACGCAAAGAGGGCAGCTGGGCTCCGCCTTACAGTCCCGCGCCCGGTGGCCCTCTTTCCCGCAGCGGTAGCAGAGACCGCTGCGGTCCACTTGGGACTGGCACTTGCCGCCGAGATGTCCGACCTCCAGGCACCGGAAGCACCTGGTAGGCCTGGCGGCAAGTAGCGACACGCGGGCCGAGACCCAGCCCACCCTTATGCGGCCGAGGGCCACCACCTTTTTGGCGGCCCCCATTGGGCAGCTCAGCCACAACGAGTTGGACCCCCCAATTGACCCCGCCTTAATATCGGCGGCGGGACATTCGCCCAGTCTGGCGACCACCGCCACGACCTCCTCCTCAGTCACTGAGTCGTCGAGCTCGGTGACTCTCACTTCCGTCCGCTTAACCGGGCGCGACACACGTACCAGGTCCGCGCTCAGGACCTCCCTGAGCTTGGTAGCCAGGGAGTCTGCCTTTTCGGGGCCCCCACTGCCCAAAACTTCGAGCATGCGGGCACCGGTGGCCGTCGTCCTCGAGCGCAGTTCCTCGATCCCGAGGCCCGCGTAGTTGTCCAAGCAACTACGGGCCTCGACGAGGACGGACCGGTACGTGGCCCCCTTCTCGATTGCGCCCGGTTGGAGGGTGAGAATCACCGCAGCCGTACGCGGAGGTCGGAGATTCGCCGCCGCCTTCTTATTCGCCGGCACTTGGCTGGAGGGGGCAATCTTGTTAGCCGCCGCCGCCGATTTTTTGGCAGCCTTCTTGGCACCCCCGGCGACAACCTCCGACCACTCCTTCTCCAACGGTGGGGGAGTAGGCGCCGGCATATAGGAACTGGCGTCCTTGGGCTTCCGTCCCCTAGCCTCTTTTTCGGCCGCCGACATCTTTCCCTTCCCCTTGCCCTTGCCTCCTTTGGGAGGCTGGGTGTTGGAGGCAGGTGGAGGTTGGGCAGCCGACTTAGTTGGTGGCGGAGCAGCCAACTTGTCCTTCGAGGTGGCGGGGGCGGATGAGGAAGAGGGCTGCGGCACAGACTTCACCGCGGACTCTTCCGCCCTCCTCCTCTCCGCTGCCAGAGATGGCCTGAGGCGCTGCTCTGGCAAGAGGCGATCCTCTATGCCCTCCAGTCTCGCATTGAGCATCGCGCTGAAACGGGCGACGCTCTCACGCGAGACCTCCTCCATCATTTCTTTGATGGAGGGGGCGGGCATCGTCACCGGTTGCCGCCGCAACTCGGCCACCTCTTTGCGGAGCTCCTGCAACTGGACACTGAGCTGCGAGTTGGCCGACTCCAGCCTTGCTAACTCCTCTGTCATGGTTCGGGCCCTAAGACCGGCGGTTGCGTCCTTAATTGTGTCCGCTGCGATCTTTAGGGCCTTCACCGTTGGCCCCTTTAAGTTTTTGGACGTCACAGCCACTTTGATGACCATGTCTGCGGCGTCCATCACAATTTTGTTCAGCGCAGACATAGTCTGCGCTGTGTCCTCTCCAGGGTTGGGCTGGGAGAAACCATGTTCGCATGCGGCCCTGGACTCACGAAGAGTCCTCGTCATACCAACCATTTTCTCCTCCACCTCAAGGCGAAGCTCATCCGCCTTTGCAGCGTTGAGCTTCGCCTTGGCTTCCGCCAGGCCCACATAGGCTCCTGTGGTGGGAGGCCGGCCTCTTTTCCTTTTTGTTTTGTGCGCCGCTCCCTTGGGCGGCGACACCATTCCCTCCTCGTCTTCGTCCGATATTGCTGACCGCTTCCTATAAAAGCGGTCAGGACTCCTCTTCCCCAGCGATGATACGGTGCGCAGACTGCTGTCCGTATCGGTGTCAGTCAGTCGGGCCACCAGGACACGCAGCTCTCGCACATCGCTCTCCATATCCATTCTCTGTTCCTCCTCACATGTCACGTCCTTCATCTTATTCTCCTTCTCCTCTTCTCCTCTTTCTCCTTCTCTTACTTTATTTTCTTTATTTAAATTTATATTCATTATTGTTCCCACGAGTAATGGGGATAGACAGTCGACTCAGGCGGTGCCCCTGCACCTGAGCAAGCCTCGTGTAACCCGCTATTGGTGTCGGCCGGTGCCAACGCGGGGAACGCGCTAGGAACAGCACTCCCTGCTGCCACTCACCCTCTCGCGGCGCGCCGCCACTTAGGGTTGGGGTAATTTTTTTATTGAGGTTGTCTTCCTCGCAGGCCCAGCCGGTAAAGGCCAGGCCCCCCGCTCAACATAGGCCTCCTGCCATCTTTGAAGAACGGGTTGACCGGCGGTGGCCTTGAAAAAGGCCGTGTCTGGTGGTATTGTAAGTACACACCAGACCCACCGCTCCCTCCGCGTCGGAATGACCAAGGAAAAGGGGGAAGGAAAGGAAAGGATGATGGGTCGGAGCAGAACCGCCCTTTAGGGATGGGAAGTGGAAAGAAGGAAAGGATAAGGAAGGGAGTGTGTTGCTCTTCGTCAGATCCCTCACCCCAAGCCTGCCCGGTATGGGTGGCCCTGTCCGGTATAGCCTTGGGGATCATCGAGACACGCAAGCCCCCCCACCACGGCAAGGTGGCAACACGTCGGGGGGGAACCTAACCTAACCTAACCTAACCTAACCTAACCTAACCTAACCTAACCTAACCTTTTTTTTTTTTTTTTTTTTTTTTTTTTTTTTTTTTTTTTTTGACCAGGTGGAAAATGCATTACGCATACCCCCCGCGCGCATGGGAGTGCGGCAGAGGGTTATGTGGGACTACATCTCCCTTCTTCCTCCTCGACCGAGGAGGAGAGGGAGTGCTACCCACTAAAAACCACCTGGGCGTGCACGCCAAGCCGGGTTTTTGTAGGGCACCGTGGTACCTGCGTTAGCATTGCCCACGATGCCCAACCGGCGGCGCCCCGGCAACACCGTTGACCGGGGCTACCCGCTAGGGGAGGTGGCCGCGCACGCTTGGCCACCCCCCTGGACCGCAAGATGTGGCTTATCTCCGCGGGCGGAGGACTCCCATCCTCCGCCCGAAGCCACTATGGGTTGGGTCCGGCGACAACCGCCGCCTTCCCCAACCCGAGCCGTCTGGCCGGAGGGGGCGCGCGAGGCAACCTCCTCGCGCACCCGCTCCGCGGTCCAACCGCAGGACGTCCAGATGCCCGCCTGGCATCTAGACGTCCATGCGGCTACTTCCCTCAACAGGGGAAGGCATGGGGCGCGCGGGCCGCGACCCCACCCCCCTGCCCCTTACTTCCGGTGGGGAGCACTTTAGGCCCCCCATTATGTGGCCGGCAGGGAGTTTGGCGTGGTGGCATACTGCGCACCACGCTTTTAACTCCCCACAGTCTACCGATCTGTGCCCTTCCGACCCGCACCGGTAGCACACATGGCTCCGGTCTATGTCGGAAGGGCACAACGCCCGCGAGTGGCCGACACCCATGCACCTGAAACAGCGCATGGGCCTCGGCCCCACGGGGATGACCCCGGCGGACACCCAGCCCACCGGGATCCGACCACCTTGCAGGAGGGCTCTCGCCACCCCCACCGGACATTGTACGAGGGCAACATTTGTGCCCTCGTACGTGGGGCGTATGCCCCCCACCCGCACCTGTGCCACCGCACACTCCCCCACCCTGGCAACAGCAGCCGCCAGGGTCTCCCTCGTCGCCGAGTCGTCCAGGCCCGTTATCTGGACAGCGGCCATCTTTGTGGGGCGGCTGATGAGGGCAACGTCACCGACGATTGCCCTCAGCCTCTCCGCAAGGCTGTCAGCCGCCCCTCCGCTATCTGCCCCCGGGACCTCGATGACTCGGCCCCCGGTCGCCGAACGGACCTTGACATGCTGCAGGCCCACTTCAGTCAAGTTAATGCCGTTGATGGCCTTAACCATCGTGGCCTGCAGCGAGGTGGCGGCGGTGATGTCCTTTCGCAAGGTCACCACCACCGCTGTCGTCTTGGGGGCTGAGGGAGCCTTCGGCTTGGTTGCCGTCTTCTTTTGGGGGGGAGGGGGTGGGGGGGGGTCAACCTAACCTAACCTAACCTAACCTAACCTAACCTAACCTAACCTTTTTTTTTTTTTTTTTGACCAGGTGGAAAATGCATTACGCATACCCCCCGCAACGCATGGGAGTGCGGCGGAGGGTTATGTGGGACTACACATCACTGCTTCCTCCTCGACCGAGGAGGAGAGGATGTGCTACCCACTAAAAACCACCTGGGCGTGCAACGCCTTGCCGGGTTGTGTAGGGCACCGTGGTACCTGCGTTAGCATTACCCACGATGCCCAACCGGCGGCGCCCCGACACCGTTGTCGGGGCTTCCCGCTAAGGGGGGTGGCCGCGCACGCTTGGCCACCCCCTTGGACCGCAAGAAGTGGCTTAATAGTGGACGGAGGACTCCCATCCTCCGCCCTAAGCCACTGTGGGTTGGGTCTGGCGGCAACCGCCGCCTTCCCAACCCGTGCCGTCTGGCCGGAGGGGGCGCGCGAGGCAACCTCCTCGCGCACCCACTCCGCGGTCCAGCCGCCGGACGCCCGAATGCCCACCTGGCATTCAGACGTCCATGCGGCTCTCCTCTACGGGGAGGGGCAGGGTGGGGCGAGCGGGCCGAGACCCCACCCCCCTGCCCCTTATCTCCGGTGGGGAACACCGCCGTCCCCCCATGATGTGGTCTGCCGGGAGTTCGGCGTGGCTGCAAACAGCACACCACGCTTTCTCCTCCCGGCATTCCGCCGACATGTGTCCCTCCGAGCCACACCGGTAGCACATAGTGCTCCGGTCCACGCTCGAAGGGCACAGTACCCTCGAGTGCCCGAGGCTCATGCACTTAAAGCAGCGCATGGGCGTCGGGCCGACGGGAATGACCCCGGCGGACGCCCAGCCCACCGAGATCCGACCACCCTCTAGGAGGACCCTCGCGGTCCCCACCGGCATTTGTACGAGGGCAACCATCTTGCCCTCGTACGTGGGGCGGATGCCCCCCACCCTCACTTGCGCCTCGGCGCACCCCCCAGCCCTTGCGACGGCCGCCGCCAGGGTCTCCTTAGTCGCCGACTCATCTAAGCCGACGACCTGGACAGCGGCCATTTTGACGGGGCGGCTGATGAGGGCAACGTCACCTACGATTGCCCTCAGCCTTTCCGCTAGGCTGTCAGCCGCCCCACCACTCTCCGCACCGGGGACCTCAATAACTCGGCCCCCCGTCGCCGAGGTGCGGACCCTCACATGCTGCAGGCCCACTTCTTCTAATTTGATGCCACCAATGGCCTTGGCCATTGTGGCCTGCAGCGTGGTGGCGGTGGTGACGTCACTTCGCAAAGTGACCACCACCGCCTGCGACTTTAGGGCCGGGGGGGCCTTCGGCTTTTGCGCCGTCTTCTTTTTGGGGGGCGGAGGGGGTGGGGGGGGGGCCGTAGCCTTCCCCTTCCCCTTCCCCTTCTTCCTGCGTACAACCTCGGCGAAGGTTTCGCCTTCAGGCTCCGCCTCCGCCGAGGGGCCAGGTGCCGTCTTCGAGGGGGGGCCGGTCGCCGGGGCAGACTTAGCCGAGGGGGCCGTCACCTTTTTGGGGCCCTTCTTAGGCCGCCCGTCCCCGAGTCTTGCCCCGGAAAACTCCGGCTCCGAGGCAACTTCGGTCGTCGGGGCCGGTTGGGCCCCCTTCTTTTTGTCCGCCGCGAGAGGGGGGCGGACAACTGGCGCTGGTGGGAGTCGGCTGACGATCTCCTCAAGGCGGGCATCGACAAGATTGCCCACCGAGATCAGGAGACTCCGCTTCACTTCCTCCAGCGCCGCCATCAAATCCACCGCCGCGGGCGGCGGGGGGACCCCGGCAGCCAGAACCGGCGGGGTCACCTCCACAACTGGTGGGGCCGGGGCCCCCCTCTCCGAAGCGGCCTTTCGGAGGGCCTTCACCTCCTTGGCGCAGTTGGCAAGGGCCTCAAGCAACCTTGCCCTCTCCGCCCTCCATGCGTGGCTCTCCTCGTTCTGTTGCCGGGCGGTCTTGAGCTCCCCCATGGAGCTCAAGATCGTCCAGCACGCCCCGTCGAGCTGCTTACGCAGCTCGCCCCCCAACTTGGCCCCCCGTAGCCCGTCCGCGATAAAAAACGCCGCCTCTCGGGACGCCTCGATGGGGTCCACCACCGAAAAGCCACCCTCCAACGGGAGGGAGGCAGCCGCACGCGAGGGGGAGCTCTTCCCCCCCTTGGACCGAGCAGGGGCGTCGGCGTCCGAGGACTGGGCTTCAGTCTCCCGCCCCCCAGTCGTCATCTTAGCCGGCCCGTAGGTACGAGCCTTAGGCTTCCCCCTACGGGCCGTGCTAACCTTCGGCCCCAGTTCTGGTCTGGGGTCGTCCTCCTCATCCCTATGACCCCTTTTCAGGGGTTGAGGGGTCGCCCGGCGGGCCCCTAACGTGAGGTCCTCCTCCTCGGACTCGGAGTGGGAACCGTAGTTGCCCCACTCCTCACCTGACGTGGCCATTACGGCCCCGCCAACAACCACACCACACTTGGATTAAATCCGACCACCCAGACCGCAGTTATTAACCAAAATAATTTGGCCAATAAAAACGGCCAAGGGTGTGTCGGATTTAATTTATTGTATGGAAAGTGGAAATTGCCCCTGAATGTTCAGAATAGCAATTTCCACTTTCCCCAAGTTTTAAAAATCCCCCTTTCGACCACTTCCCGCGGTCGCTGACGAGCGCGGGAGGGTTTAAACGAAGCGGGAGGACGGCTGCTATCCGCCAATGCCCCTACTGTGGTTGTAGGGGTTGTCCCCACAAAAAGGGACCAACAACAAAATACCTCTTTTTTGTGCCAATAAATTGACACAAAAAAGAGGCAAAAAAACAAAACAAAAACACGAATAACTACCGGACGCAATGTCCGGCAGAAACAAAAACAAACAAAAAGAACAACGGCTGCCGCCGCCACGCAGCGACCCCGAAAAGGGCGCTCCAAGACAACGACAACACGTAAAAAACTTAACAAGTAACAAGCACAACCAAACAAGAAATAGCCAAATCAAAAGGAAAATCAGAAAAGCCAGTCGGCAAGCAAAATCAGTAGGTTAGATAGGATCAATCGAAAGAGGAGCGCAAAAGAAGTCAGATGAGAAGATAAAATTTGCGGGCACCCAATAAATCACCAAATTACAACCTTCAACCTAACCTAACCTAACCTAACCTTTTTTTTTTTTTTTTTGTTGTCGAGGTGGAAATCTTCAAAAGATACCCGGCCACATTGGGGGTGTGACCGGGTTATGTGAGATTCCTACTCACTAAAACCACCCCGGTGTCCCTCTGGTCGCTTGTTGCTGGGTACACGGGCGCGCAAATGCATTCTTCCGCGTCCCAGCTGCGACGGCCTTTTCAGGCCCCTCCGACTTGAGAGGTGAGAATGGGAGCTTACGTTCTCACTCTATGTCCCTCTCTCTGAGCAGTACGTGGGACACTCACGTACTTACTCGAGCCAAACTAGCTGAGCGGCGGGCTCCCCCAAGCCCGACGCTCAGTGGCTCACTTCCTGTGGGAGGAAGGTGGCTGGCATACGCCTGCCTCCGGCGCCCTGTTCTTCGGCGGCGAATTGCGAGTGAAGTTGTTTCTTCCCTCTCTCTTTCAGCCGCTTCCTTCGCGAGCATCACCGTCTCGCTGAAGGTCAAGACCGCGCTCCACGAGCTCTCACTGTCGACCATCGCATGCACAACCACCGGAAGCGAGAGATCGTGTCCCACTTCAGCACACAACAGGTTGCGCTCGGTCGCCCAGGCTGGGCACGCCTCCAACGTGTGCTGGGCCTCATCCACGAGACACCCGTCGCAGTGGTGGCACTTGGCGGTTGGCTCCCTCCCGACTATGTGACACAGATACTTACCAAAACAGCCATGTCCCGTAAGCATCTGCGTCAGCCGGAAGGTTAGAACGCCATGTCGCCTGTCCAACCACTGCTGAAGGACTGGACGGAGTGCCTCAATGGTTTTGATACCCGCACTAGGCCGCCTCAGCCTAGACTCCCACTCCTCAGTCGCGATGTTACGCAACTCCACTCTGCGCCCCTCTAGCTCTCTTGGTGCCGGCGAGTGGCCCCGGTCATGCGCCTCCTCACGCCACTGGTACAGTGACGCAAGGGCTCTCGCATCCAGGTCCCAGGGCATTGAACCGGCCAGCACACACGCCGCCTCGTAGGAGATCGTGCGGTACCCCCGTACAACCCTGATTGCCATTCCTCTTTGCGGTTTGCGCAGCAAGGCGATACTCCGGTTGTTCAGGGTTTCCGCCCATACGGGGGCTCCGTATAGGGCCATCGACCGCACGACCCCCATAAATAGCCGCCTACATGGCGTGGTTGGATCACCGAGATTAGGCAGCAGCCGCCCGAGAGCCGCCGCCGCCCTCATTAGCTTGGGCGCCAGATTGTAAAAGTGGGCCGCAAAATCCCATCGGCTATCAAGAACGAGCCCCAGATATTTCATCGATGCCTTCACATCGATGCGAACCCCACCAACAACAATGTGAGCGTCCCGCGGTGGCGCGCCTCGAGGTCCGTGAAAGCAGAGAGCCTCGGACTTATTTAAGGCTACCTCGAGACCCAGCCTTCGTATTCGACTCACGATCTGTGCCACGCCAGCAGTGGCGAGTAGGGCGGCCTGTCTATAATTGGCACCACGGGCCGTCACGAGTGTGTCGTCGGCGTAACAGGTGACTTCAACGCCCCGTAGACTAGTACCCCGTAGCACCCAGTCATAGCCGATGTTCCACAGGAGAGGGCCGAGGACCGACCCCTGTGGAACACCGCACGTCATAGAACGCCGGCGCCAACCTGTACGGCCCGGGTACACCACTGCACGCTCGGACAGGTAATCTCCGATTATGCGACACAGGTACGGCGCCACTCCGTGGAATCGCAGTGCCTCGTGTATGCAAGCCCAGGGAATGGTGTTAAAGGCATTGGCGATGTCTAGAGACACCGCCAAGACGACCTCACCTTGGGAGACTGCTTCCTGCGCAAGGCACCTCACCCGCAACAAGGCATCGACTGTGGAGCGACCCCTACGGAAACCATACTGGTTGTCCGCCAAATCCGGACCGACTCTCTCCAGGTGCTCGGTGATTCGACTAGCCACTATTCTTTCGAAAAGTTTGGCTACGTCGTCGAGCAACACGATGGGCCGGTATGCGGAGGGAGAATCCGCCGGACGCCCGTCTTTTCTTAGGAGGACTAATCGTCCTGTCTTCCACCTTTGTGGTATTAAGGACTGAGCCAGACAGGAATCGAAGAGTCCTCTCAGTCTGGGCTCCAGAGCATCCATAGCCAACGCCCAGGCCCGTCCAGGGATTCCGTCAGGGCCAGGAGCCGCATTTTTGGCACGTAGTCTTAACACCGCCGCCCCCATCTCTCCACTAGAAATCTCCGGCACTGCAATGTTGTCTCCTGAGTTTGCCTCTGCAGCCAGATCAGTCATCGGTGGGGGCTGGTGTTCGGCTCTGTGTGGAAACAGCGCCGTCACCACCCCCTCCAGAAGCTGAGGATGGAGGCTTTGCGTGAGTGGAGGAGCCCAGGGGCGGAGTTTACTTCTCACCGCCTTGTACGGCCTTCCCCACGGGTCACGATTGAGGGTTTCTAGTGACTCCTCACTGGCACGGGTTTTGGCCTCGCTAATTGCCACCTGCAGTGCGACCTTATGTTCCCTGTAGGATGCATATAACTCCGCCGCAAGGGTTTCATCTCGGCGTCGTCTCCTTCGGCATCTTGTATACCGGCGTCTCGCCTCAACGCAGGATTGGCGTAATTGCGTCAGTTCCGCGGTCCACCAGTATACTTGAAGCCTCGGAGGATGTTTTCGGGAGCGAGGCATGGCAGCGTCACAAGCCTGGGTCATGGTTTCCCGTAACCAGTCCGCCTCAGCATTGACGTCCACTGGTCCCTCAGGTGCGGCTCCCCAGGTCAGTACCATAGCAGCCTCTTCCAGCAGCTCCTTGTCGAGGCGCTTTAGCTGCCACCGAGGGCCTATTTCAGCCGGGGCCCGGCCCAGGCTGCTGCCGGGAGTGACCTGAAGCAGAGTGGAGACATCGAACCGAATATATTGATGGTCCGACAATGTCTCCACGTCCTCCAGCACTCCCCATCCTTGAACACGGCGCGCCAGGACAGAGTTCGCAAACGTTACATCAACGATGGATCCGCCCTGCATCCGCACGCAGGTGTTAGCCGAGCCCCGATTGAGAACAGTAAGCCCGTTTGTCAATAGCCACTCCTCCAGCACCTCACCCCGCGCATCCGTCGCCGGAGATCCCCATGCCATCGACTTGGCGTTGAGGTCCCCGGCAACTAGCACGGGATGAGGATGGCTTTGTCCTATTAGGGCTCCCACATCACTGAGAAAACACTCAAATTCGGCGAGTGTCCTATTAGGGGAGAAGTAAACCGCGACTATCATCACTTCCCCGACCAGAGCCGCCACGCATCCTCTGCCCTTCGTCACCCTCTCAGGAGGGGAAGACCCCGCAGCACCCCTGCTGAAAATGGCCACCAAACCGTCTCGGTCCCCAACCCAGTCTACGCCTGGTGGGACGAAGTACGGTTCGGCGATTACTGCAACATGTATCATCCACTGTGCCATACTCTGGAATAGGAGGTCCTGAGCTCTAGCACAGTGGTTGATATTCGCCTGTAAAAATTTTGTGGTGGCCATTAATTATGCTGTTGATATTGGCTCCACCTCCTCAGTGTCCACTGCCTCTCTGGTGTTAGGCTGTGGTCCGACATTAGCTGGTGTAGCAGCTCTAGTCTTCCTCTTCGGTTTCCTTTTGCTCGGCGGCTTGGTCGACGCACAGGCCTTTCGCCCCAGTACATGGGCTGCTGCCTTGCCCGCAGCTGCGCAGAGCACACAGTGTGGCAAGGCTTTACATAGACCAGCCTTATGGTCGGTCTGACCACACCGGTAGCAGAGATTACCTCGGTCTACCTCTGCCTTGCATCGCTCCCGAACGTGCCCTACTTCAAGGCACCGGTAGCAACGCATCGGCTTTGACTCTAACGGTTTGACTTGCGCCGAAACCCAGCCGACGAGCAATCTCTTGCTTTCCATCACTAATTTGGCAGCCACAGCTGGACAGTTTATTACGACAGTGCCCAAGCCTGACCTATCCTCACGGATTTTACCCACCTTAACTGAGGCCGTCGAACAGTTACCAACTCTTGCAATCGCCTCCGCCACTTCCTCCGCTGTTACAGAATCATCGAGGCCCGAAACTCGCATGTCGACACACATCACGGGCCTGGTCACTCGAAAATCTTCCTCATTGAGTACTTCGCGTAGCTTTGCGGCAAAATTGTCGGCCTTTTCACCACTCGCAGTACCAGACACCATTAGGATATGTGCCCCTGTAGCGGCACGCTTAAAACGAAGGGAGGGAATGCCCATGCTGGTAATATCCAACTTCTTTTTGGCCTCCGCTATTGTTTGTTTATAGCTGACGCCCCTCTCCTCGGCTCCCGGTTGAAGTTTAACTATCACCGCTGCCGATTTAGGGACGCGTATTGCCAGTTTTCGGCGCTCACTTTCAGGCGGTCGCTTTCCGTCAGCTTGAGTATGTTCCGACCTCGTATTTGGGTTGCTTGGGCCACTTTTGGCCTTCTTACCCTGCTTAACAACTTCATTCCATGGTTCTTTCACTTTGGATGTCAGTGTCTTTTCGTGATTCTCACTTGGAGTGGACTGGCCTCTGGCAGGAGGGGGACTTCCCTTCTGCCTCCTCCTTCTCTTGCGCCCACGCCGTTCTGAGTCGACGGTGTTCTCGGGAACAGTAGCATTGGTAGCGGCTGTTGCTGGCCGGGCGGAACCCCCAGATTTCGGGTTGGACTTAGAAGCCTGAGTTTGGGGCTGAGGCACAGGCAGCTCATGCACTTCAGTCACCTGAGGCTGAGGCTCTGGTGCAGCGCTCACCCTCTCTACAGCTGACGGTGGATGATGTCGTCGCTCAGGCAGCAGCCTCCCACCCTTTTCCAAACCTTCCAACTGGGCTCTCATCATAATGCCGCATTGGCTCATTATGTTTCTAGCTAGCGCTTCCAAATCGATCGGCTGGGGGGTCATTGGTGGCTGCCTGGCACCCGTTTCCGCCGGCACTCTTTGTATATCAGACCTTAATTGAGCCAATTCCTTTTTGATGTCGGAGATCTCCGACCTGAGGCGAGCGTTATCCACCTGCAGAAGCTGTGTCTCTTCATCCACAGAGCGCTTCCGCAGGGCCTCCACCGTTTGTGTTATTAAGGTGGCCGCATCTTTTAGACCACGCATAAACGTTCCCTTTAAGTGGGTAGATTTAGTGGCGGCTTTGGTAATAATGTCAATACCAATCATCGTCCTCTCAACTAGATCTTGCGCAGTCAGATCATCTCCCACAGGTGTGGTACCTGGCTCAATCATAGGGCGGATTCGCCGCATCAGATCTTCCACCTCTTCCTCTGCTAGCAACTCTGATTTCTCACGTTTGGCAGCAATTTTTTGGGCTTTTGTTTTAATAAAGTCCACGGCCGCCGGGCAGTCGTTGCTTCTACGGACTGTGGGGGCTTTTGAAACCGACTCTGAGCTGGACCCACTGTCTGACCCAGCAGAACAAAACGATCCCCTTGCCCGTTGTTGCCTCCGCCAAAACTTCCTGCTTTTCGGGTCTCTGTCAGACGCAGGTGGTGAGAGATTCGTCACTTCCACTCGGCTTCCTCTCGCATCCTGCTCCGTACCCACCTCCTGTACTTCTTCCACAGTCGTCCCTCTCACTTCCTTACTCTTCGCAACCAAATCTCTTTCCAACACCACTTTACACACAGCCATCCTTTCTCCAGTCCCATCCGCTATGTTCTTTTTTGGAGGGTCATTTGGTTTGTCCTCCGCTTCCTCAATTGACCTGGTCTTCAGGAACCGTCTCGTGACCGGACGGTTGGGTGTCTCCTGTTTTCCCTCAGATAGCAACTCCTTCCTTTCACCTTTCCTTCCTCCTCCACTTCCTTCGCGACAGTTGCCCCCCCCAGATACGTCGGGGCTGAGTGCCGTAGCACCAAGGGATTCCCTGACCAGTTGGTCAGGACCCTCCTGGGTAATAGTTGTCCTGTTCGCGATTTCCATGATTTCCTTTTTTGGAGGGTGAGGTCCCTCGAGTGACGCCCTTGGGACTGGGTTCCCCCCAGCCATACATCCCATTGCCGGGCGTCAGAGCTTAAGATTTGGGTTATTTTTTAAAGGGGTTTTCTTCCCCGCGATTCCGAAGAACCCCCGGTCCTGTCAATTCAGGGTTCCGGGTTGAACCGACAGCGGCCGAAGCCTGTCCACCAGTCATCTACAAGACAAATAGCAGACCTGTCGCCTCATGCGGCAGTCCACGACGACGCCACCGACGTCCTAAAAAGGACATCCCTCCACAAGTGTCTTGCTCTTAGTCAGGTCCCTCACCCCAAGCCTGCCCGGTATGGGTGGCCCTGGCCGGTTTAGCCTTGGGGATCATCAGGACACGCAAGCCCCCCCACCACGGCAAGGTGGCAACACGTCGGGGGGGAACCTAACCTTTTTTTTTTTTTTTTTTATTAAGGAGTGGGAAAATGCCTGACGCATACCACCCAATCGAGGGCACGATAGGGTGGTTATGTCCGATTTGCACGGACTAAAAACCCACTCCGCGTCCCTTCACTGCCCTAGTGCCCAGTGTCTCAGCTGTGGGATCCCTCGGTAGACTACCACGGCTTTGTTGGGCGGGCTTCGGACCGTTTTACAGTCCCCGTCTTGTGTTGAAGGTTTATCCTTCTTCCTTCTCTGGGGGGCGCACAGGACGCAGTGCGCCGCCTCCTGGGCCTGTCACTGATCGGGCAACGGGCTGCCCTGCCCGTCACCCGCAGGCCCCTCCTCACGGTGGTCTGAGGTCATTCCTCTCGTGCGCTCTTCGTCGGCGCCCAGGTCGTCTACGGCGGGAGGGGAGCAAGGATTCTGCCTCGCGTTCCCTTTCAGCCGCCTCCTTCACGGCCATCACACCATCACAAAAAGAGGCAACAGCCTCCCAGGCCTCTTCACTCCCAACCATGCATGCGATCACAGCCGGAAGTGAGAGCGTCTGTACGCCAATTCCGGTGATTAGGTCACCCCTCTCTGTGTCCCAGGCCGGACACACCTGAAGTGTGTGCAGAGCCGTATCCTCTTGTGCCGGACAATGGTGGCACTTTGGCGTCTCCTCGCGTCCGATCCTACACAGGTATTGCCCGAAGCAGCCGTGCCCGGTCAGCACCTGCGTTAGTCCGAACGAGAGGGAGCCGTGTTTACGTTCCAACCATTGTCTGAAGACCGGTCTGATGGCGGCAATGGTTGTTAATCCGGCGTTGGGGTGGGCGATGATTTGGCTCCACTCCCGCACTACAGTTGCCCGTAGTTCCTCTCTTTTCCTCTTAATATCGCCCGGTTCTAATTCGCGGCCCTGTCCTAGCGCGTCAGTGCGCCACCGGTATATGTCCGCGAGGGCTATGGCTTCAAGATGCCATGGCGCAGTCCCGGCAAGTAGTACCGCCGTATCATGGGCAATCGTGCGGTAACCTCTGACAACTCTGACGGCCATCACCCTTTGCGTCCTCCGCAATAAGGCAATATTACGGGCTGTCAGGTTTCGAGCCCAGATAGGTGATCCATACATGGCTATGGACCGCACGATGCCCATGTATAACTTTCTGCACGATTTATCAGGTCCTCTTAGATTTGGTAGCAGCCGCGATAAAGCCGCTGCGGTGCCCAGGAGCTTGGGGCATAGAGACCTGAAGTGTGCTTCAAAATTCCACCTGCTATCTAACGTGAGACCGAGATACTTTAATGTCGTCCCAACCTGTATACGGACGCCTCCTATCATTATATGTAAGTCAGGGGGTGGCAGGTTTCTTGGGCCCCGGAATGCAATGGCCTCTGTCTTATGGAGGGCTACGTCCAAACCCAATCTTCTAATTCGGCCAACTACTTGGGCTAGGGGGAACCTTTTTTTTTTTTTTTTTTTTTTTTTTTTTTTTTTTTTTTTTTTTTTTTTTTTTTTTTTTTTTGACCAGGTGGAAAATGCATTACGCATACCCCCCGCGCGCATGGGAGTGCGGCAGAGGGTTATGTGGGACTACACATCCTTCTTCACTCCTCGACCGAGGAGGAGAGGATGTGCTACCCACTAAAAACCACCTGGGCGTGCACGCCAAGCCGGGTTTTGTAGGGCACCGTGGTACCTGCGTTAGCATTGCCCACGATGCCCAACCGGCAGCGCCCCGGCAACACCGTTGACCGGGGCTACCCGCTAGGGGAGGTGGCCGCGCACGCTTGGCCACCCCCCTGGACCGCAAAAGTGGCTTATCTCCGCGGGCGGAGGACTCCCATCCTCCGCCCGAAGCCACTATGGGTTGGGTCTGGCGGCAACCGCCGCCTTCCCAACCCATGCCGTCTGGCCGGAGGGGGCACGCAAGGCAACCTCCTCGCGCAGGGCTAGGGGGAACCTAACCTAACCTTTTTTTTTTTTTTTTTTTTTTTTTTTTTTTTTGACCAGGTGGAAAATGCATTACGCATACCCCCCGCGCGCATGGGAGTGCGGCAGAGGGTTATGTGGGACTACACATCCTTCTTCACTCCTCGACCGAGGAGGAGAGGATGTGCTACCCACTAAAAACCACCTGGGCGTGCACGCCAAGCCGGGTTTTTGTAGGGCACCGTGGTACCTGCGTTAGCATTGCCCACGATGCCCAACCGGCAGCGCCCCGGCAACACCGTTGACCGGGGCTACCCGCTAGGGGAGGTGGCCGCGCACGCTTGGCCACCCCCCTGGACCGCAAAAGTGGCTTATCTCCGCGGGCGGAGGACTCCCATCCTCCGCCCGAAGCCACTATGGGTTGGGTCTGGCGGCAACCGCCGCCTTCCCAACCCATGCCGTCTGGCCGGAGGGGGCGCGCGAGGCACCTCCTCGCGCACCCGCTCCGCGGTCCAGCCGCAGGACGTCCGAGTGCCCAGCTGGCTCTCAGACGTCCATGCGGCTACTACCCTCAACAGGGGGGGGCATGGGGCGAGTGGGCCGAGACCCCACCCCCCTGCCCCTCATCTCCGGTGGGGAACACCTCCGTCCCCCCATTATATGGTCTGCTGGGAGTCCAGCATGGTGGCAAACCGCACACCATGCCTCCTCCTCCCAGCAATCCGCCGACTTGTGCCCCTCTTTGCCGCACCGGTAGCACAACGTGCTCCGGTCCACGCTTGAGGGGCACAGTACCCTCGAGTGTCCGACTCCCATGCATCTGAAACAACGCATGGGAGCCGGACCGACGGGATGGATCCCGGCGGACGCCCAGCCCACCGAGATCCGACCATTCTTAAGGAGGACCCTCGCGGTCCCCACCGGCAATTGTACGAGGGCAACCCTTGTGCCCTCGTACGTGGGGCGGATGCCCCCCACCCTCACCAGCGCCTCAGCGCATCCCCCCGCCCTGGCGACGGCGGCCGTCAGGGTCTCCTTCGTCACCGACTCATCCAGGCCGGTGACCTGGATAGCGGCCTTCTTGACGGGGCGGCTGACGTGGGCAACGTCCCCGACGATTGCCCGCAGCCTTTCGGCTAGGCTGTCAGCCGCCCCTCCGCTATCCGCCCCAGGGACCTCAATAATGCGGCCCCCGGTCGCCGAGTTTCGGACCCTGACATGCTGCAGGCCGACATCCTCCAATTTGATGCCGTTGATGGCTTTCGCCATCGTGGCCTGCAGCGTGGTGTCGGTGGTGGTGCCACCCTTCAGGGTGACTACCACCGCCGTCGTCTTTAAGGCCGGGGGGGCCTTCGGCTTGGTAGCCGTCTTCTTGGGGGGAGGAGGGGGTGGGGGTGGGGCAGAAGCCTTCTTCTTTCCCCCCCTCTTTCCTCGAGTCACCTCCGCGAAGGTGCCGCCCTCTTGGTGATCTTCAACCGAGGGGCCGGGTGCCATCTCCGAGGTTGGGGGGGGGCCAGCCGCCGGGGTTGACCCGGTCGCCGGGGCAGTCCCCGTCACCTTTTTGGAGGCCTTTGTGGGCCTCCCGTCGCCGAGCCTGGCCCTGGAGTCCGGCTCCGGAGCCACCTCTCTAGTAAGGGCCGGTGGGGCCCCCTTCCTTTTATCCGCCTCGAGTGCGGAGCGGTCAATTGGCGCCGGAGGGAGGCGGCTGCTGATCTCAGCAAGGCGGGCATCCACCAGATTGCCCACTGAGATCAGCAGTTCCCGCTGCATCACCTCCATTACCGCCACCAAGTCCGCAGCAGCCACAGGCGGCGGGGGGGCCTGGGCGACCGGCGGGGCCGGGGGGGCTTCAACCAACGGAGAGGCCGTGGCCTCTTCCTTCGTCAGGGCATCGCGGAGATCTTTCCTCTCCGCGATGAGGCGGACAACTTGTTCCCGCATCCTCTGGTTGTCCGCCCTCAGGGCGCGGACTGCCTCCACTTCCGGTTCGGACGACAACTCCGACAATGAGTCGTTGATCGTCCGAACCGCCTCCCTCACCTGGTCCAAGACTTTCCCCTGAAGCCTCTTGGTCCCCCGCACCCCATCGGCGATCCGTTGGACCGCCTGACGGGCCGCCTCAATATGGTCCGCCATCAGGAGAGGCACTGGTTGGCCTCTCAAGTCCCCAACCTCAGCCACCGACTTCGACGGCCCAGAGACGTGCCCCCTGGGCTTCCCTCTCCGGGCCGTGCTGACCTTCGGCCCATTCTCCGGCCTAGGGTCGTCCTCCTTATCCTCATGGCCCCTTTTCAGAGGTTGAGGAGATACCGCCAATTCCACGATCCCCCCATACGTCTCATCGACGTCCACCTCCGAGTCGGATGAGTCAAAGACCCATCCCGACTCGTTGAAGGACGTGGACATTATGTCCCCTCCACGAAGCTCCCCACACAATAGACCAAATCCGGCCACCCAGACCGAAGTTATCCACCAATATAATTGGTAAATAAAAACGGTCAAGGGTGTGCCGGATTTAAAATATTGTATGGGAAATTAAAATTGCCCCTGAAATATGCAAATAGCAATATTGCCTTATCTCACCCCCTAAACTTCCACTTTTCTCCAACTTCCCTTTAGCGCAGACGAGCGCGAAAGGGCTCAAACGACAGGGGGAGAAGCCCCCTGTTCAACAAACCCCCCTACACAAGTGTAGAGGTTAACCCCACAAATTGGGACCAACACCAAAATACCTCTTTTTTGTGTCAAAAGCTGACACAAAAAAGAGGTACAAAACAACAAATATCTCCCGGACGGAGCGTCCGGCAGAAACAAGACGAAGACAAAACACCAAACGGCGGCTGCCGCCGTGCAACGGCACCAAAAAGGGCGTCCCACGGCTACAGAACACGCACAAAAACACAAAAAAGACAATCACAACCAAACGAAAAAGTACCAAAACAAAAAGCAAGTCGAAAAGTCCAGTCGGCAAAGCAAATCAGCAAGTAAAGAAGGATCAGGTCAAAGAAAAGCACGCAAAAGGTCTAAGTTCAAATTCTAGTAATATACCGTCGGTAAATCTCCAAGTTATCTTCGTCAACCTAACCTAACCTAACCTAACCTAACCTAACCTAACCTAACCTAACCTAACCTAACCGAATTTGAATTCGAAAATTGACATACAGACATAATTCTTTTTGCATTCATACAGCTTTTCTTGACGCCGTGACAACTACCCAAACCGGCTTTGGTGTTGCCATACTAAAATTTACTTTTTTAATTCAAAACCTACTAAAATTACAGTTTTTTCAAAAAATTTCTTCCAAATTATTAGAGACTTACCTTGTTTTCGTACGGATTGAGTGCCCCTCGACGAGACGCGTCTTTTGACACATCTAGCGGCACTCTCCGATCAAAATTTTCCCCACCCACCCGCCCATGTGGCGTTTCGCCAGCTAGGCTCGGTACAATTTGCAAAAATTTAATTTTTTACTTTTAGCATATACTTACCACTAACGAGCTAGAGTGCACTGGGCACTTATTTTCGAAACAGAGCAGCTTACCCAAGGCCAGACTTCAAGGCTTAAAAGTATCTTAAATTGATACTTAATATTTTATTCTTTTGACACACCCCTCGACATGGCAACAGTAAGGACTCCCTCAATCCCCACGAAACAAGACGTGAGGCAACAAGACAAGACTCCCGAGAAATCCAGCGCTGGGCCCTCTACATCCAGCGTCAGAAGGAGTATTGGAGAGTGGGAAACCACTGGTAAATCGGTCCCCAAGACCAAAACTTTAGTTAAAAGCCCCACAGCAATGACTAATAGAATCCAGGAAGCCCGTAACCAAGTTCAAATCGCAAAGAGGCACTTGTCGGAATCCCGCAACCTCAGGGGAGAGTTAAAAGACGCTGTGACTCAGGCTGTAAATAAACTCTTTCAACTTATTAAAGATGCGGAAGAAGAAAAGGTCAAGATAACCAGTGGGAACAAACAGGACAATACTAAGGTGGGACAAAAGGAGGGAGAGAAGAAGACGGACAGGAATTATGAGGAGAATAGGGTGATTGAACGAATGGAAAAGATGATGGAGGAAGGAGAAAGAAGAATGAAGGAGCAAGACCAAAGGCAGAAGGAACATATGGACAAGATGGAGGAATTGAAAATGGCACTAGAAGACCACAAGGAGACATTGAAAAAGGCCACGTATGCGAGTGTAGCGGCGGGCAGAACCGAGAGAAGCACTTCGGTGGGCTCGTCAATGCACTCCATGATCGTGACAGCCAGAGATGAAACGGAAACCGGTGATCAGATTATAGAACGGGTCAGGAAAATAGCCAAGACAAAGGAAGGAGGTGTGGAAATAGATAGAATTAGGAAGACAAAAGATCGCAAGGTCCTTATTAGCTGTAGCACAAAGGAGGCTAGAAGAGAAGTGAGGGAAAAACTGGAAGACGAAGAGGGAGGACTCCAAATAGAGGAGGTGAAGAATAGAGATCCCCTTCTGGTCTTGAAGGACGTATTGCAGACTAACACAGATGAAGATATAGTCAAGGCCATTCGGAACCAGAACAGGGACCTCTTCCAGGGACTCGGCGAGGAGGAAAGTAGAATAACCATCAGGTATAGAAGAAGAGCCCGGAACCCACACCTCACTCACGTTGTGCTCATGGTCTCGCCGCAGATTTGGCGAAGAGCTATTGACAAGACCACCGTACGTCTGGACATACAGAGGATAATAGTGGAGGACCAATCCCCACTAATTCAGTGCTCTGTATGCTTAGGATATGGGCACGTTAAAAGGTATTGCAAAGAAACTATTGAGAAATGCAGCCACTGCGGGGGACCACATATGAGGGCCCAATGTGAAGAGACAGTACTGGGAACACCACCCTCCTGCACGAATTGCTGTAAGGCTGGAGCAAGGAACTCGCAGCACAACGCCTTCGATTCGGAATGCCCCGTAAGGAAAAGGTGGGATGCCCTGGCCAGGGCAAGAGTAGCCTACTGCTAAGGGCACCCCAGACATAATACAACAGGTGGGTGGCCCCGACGGACATCGAGGGTACACCGTGATGCAGGCCAACCTTCAGCGGAAGAATTTAGCCACCACTGAGATGGTCATTGAAGCTACAAGAAGGAGGGTGGCGTTTGCCATGGTGCAGGAGCCGTATGTGGGTGGAATGGGGAGGATGAAGAATTATGGGTCGGCGAGAGTGTATCAAAGCGATGCAGAGGGTGTTGTTAAGGCCGCAATTGTTGTCTTTGACGCAGACTTATGCGTGGAACAGCACCCAGAACTTACGACGAACAACATCATAGTCGTAAGGATCCGCACCAGCGCATGGTGCATTAACGCCGTCTCGTTTTACTTCGAACCCAATACCCCTATTGAGCCTTACATCGCCCACATAGCGAGGATCCATAAAAAAATAGGCACAGAAGCACTCATTATAGGGGGCGATGCGAATGCCAAATGTGTCTGGTGGGGAAGCGCAAGGACCGATGCTAGAGGACAAGAATTGGCGGGAGTCTTGCATGACCTGCAGCTGCAGATAATTAATATTGGGAACACGCCTACCTTTGAAGTTGAAAGGAATGGGAAAATCTGCACCAGCGTGGTCGATGTTACTGCATGCTCGTCAGAGTTCCTGGGCAGGGTCTGCGACTGGAGGGTGGACAGGGAGGTGACAGGATCGGACCACAACGCCATCTTCTTCGAACTGGATCTTATAAAAGGGAAAAGCATTATACGCAACAGAACAACACGTAGATATAACACTAAGAAAGCAAGTTGGAGAGAGTTTGATGACAAAATCACTCAACTTTTGCAAGAAAACAACATTGACACTGGTAACATTAACAAAACAAGTAACGCTACACAATTAGACAGCATAATATACACATACACAGAAATAATCACACAAACATGCACACAACACATTCCAGCGAAGAAGATGAACCAAAAACTTACCATTCCGTGGTGGACCGATGACCTGCTCCGGATGAAGAGACTTGTGAACACGAAGAAGAGACGTATCCGCTGCGCAGCGCCAATCCGACGAGAGAAGGTGGTGCAGGAGTACCTGAAACAAAAAGAAGAGTATGAAAAAGCTGCAAAAAAAGCCCAAATCAACAGCTGGAAAAACTTCTGCCAGAAACAACAAAAAGAGACAGCATGGGATGGCATATATCGAATCCTAAAAAAGACGGAGAGAAGAAAGGAAGACCTGCCGCTTAGGAAGGAGGGAAGAATGTTAGGACTGGAGGAATCAGCCGCGTGGATCGCAGAAAAATTCTACCCGATAGACGGAAAAGAGGGGGAGGATAAGGAACATCAGGAGGTACGAGACTCAGCTCTTACTGTAAACAATTGGTTCCATGGTGAGATACATGATCCACTGTTTACAATGCAGGAGCTAGAGAGTGCCGTAAAAACATTTGACCCGAAAAAAGCCCCCGGGGAGGATGGCTTCACGGCTGATATTTGCCAGAGGGTGATCGGTAACCACCCTCAAATATTTCTATCCATAGCGAATAAGTGTCTCGAACTCGGACACTTCCCAAGCATATGGAAGAGAGCGGTGGTGGTAATTCTGAGAAAACCCGCCAAATCAGATTACACGGACGTGAAGTCTTATAGACCCATAGGGCTCCTCCCTGTCTTGGGGAAAATGTACGAAAAACTCGTAATGAACCGCGTAAAATGGCACCTGGTACCAAAGCTAAGTCCAAAACAATATGGGTTTATGCCCCAAAGAGGCACCGAAGACTCCCTCTATGCCCTGATCGGCCATGTAAGAGAGAAACTGGTAGAAAAGAAAATTATCACTATCGTATCATTGGACATAGAGGGAGCCTTTGATGGCGCATGGTGGCCTAAAATAATAACCAGACTTGCAGAAGAGGACTGTCCTGTAAATATTAGGAGAGTAATAGATAGTTACCTGAAGGACAGGAAGGTAGAAGTCAGATATGGTGGAAGGAAAACCGACCGCAGAACAGAGAAGGGATGTGTACAGGGCTCAATAGGAGGACCAATTCTTTGGAAC
Source organism: Tetheella fluctuosa (assembly GCA_951216915.1). Taxonomy (NCBI): domain Eukaryota; kingdom Metazoa; phylum Arthropoda; class Insecta; order Lepidoptera; family Drepanidae; genus Tetheella; species Tetheella fluctuosa. Next base: position 98,060 of record OX578214.1, read on the forward strand.
CTGCTCCTCGATCCGCTCCTGCGGCAGTTTGACGAGGAGGGACTCTACGTGCAGGCATTTGCGGATGACGTGGTGATGGTATTCGAGGGGGACACGGGACTGGAAATCTCGATAAAGGCGAGCGAGGCGCTCTCTCGTGTCTGGAACTGGGGTGTCAGAAATAAGCTCAGATTCGCACCTAACAAAACGGTTGCAATAACAGTAACAAAAAAACTGAAGTATGACACACCGGTTCTTAGTATGGGAGGGCGAGACATCATCATGCAGAGAGAGATGAAGGTCCTGGGTCTCACCATCGACGACAAATTGACATTTAACACGCATGCCGCAAATGTGTGCAGAAAAGCCCTGGACATTTACAAACAGCTCAGAACTGCCGCAAAAGTTAGTTGGGGCCTACACCCTGAAGTCACGAGGCTGATATATACAGTAGCCGTTGAGCCTATTATTACTTACGCTGCAGCAGCATGGGCGCCAGCTGCTGAAAAGATAGGGATACAGAAGGAGCTGGCAGCTGTACAAAGAGGGTTCGTCCAGAAACTCTGTGGAGCTTACCGTACGGTGTCCCTCAACGCTGCGCTGGTGCTGACCGGGATCTTGCCACTAGACCTTCGTATACGAGAGGCAGCAGCCCTGTATGACGCAAGGAGAGGCAGATCACGGGCAGTGCCGGATGATAGGGGGATGGACGTGCCGGTGAGTTATATGGAAACCCTGCACCCTGCCCTGAACGTGGTAATGGAGTTTACGGCCTTACCAGATCAGGAGACCCTTGATCGGTATGCTGTGCAGCAAATAAAAATTTATACAGATGGCAGCAAAATCGACGGCGGTGTCGGAGCCTCCCTGTCCATCTGGAAAGAGGGGGTGGAGACTAAGGCTATCAAATTACTACTAGCCAAGTACTGCACAGTATACCAAGCCGAGCTCCTCGCCATATCCAGGGCCACTGCAGAGATCGTAAAGAGAGGTGAAGCGAGCTATGGCATCTACAGTGACTCTAGATCAGCTCTAGAAACCGTAGTTAACCATGGCTCGCTTCACCACTTCGCACTCGAGGTGCGGGCGAACTTACGGACGGCCTCTGCGCAGAGGAAAAATGTATCTTTGTTCTGGGTGAAGGCGCACGCGGGATTGCCCGGTAACGAGCGCGCGGACGAGGTTGCAGACAGACAGACAGACAGACAGACAGACAGACAGACAGACAGACAGACAGACAGACAGACAGACAGACAGACAGACAGACAGACAGACAGACAGACAGACAGACAGACAGACAGACAGACAGACAGACAGACAGACAGACAGACAGACAGACAGACAGACAGACAGACAGACAGACAGACAGACAGACAGACAGACAGACAGACAGACAGACAGACAGACAGACAGACAGACAGACAGACAGACAGACAGACAGACAGACAGACAGACAGACAGACAGACAGACAGACAGACAGACAGACAGACAGACAGACAGACAGACAGACAGACAGACAGACAGACAGACAGACAGACAGACAGACAGACAGACAGACAGACAGACAGACAGACAGACAGACAGACAGACAGACAGACAGACAGACAGACAGACAGACAGACAGACAGACAGACAGACAGACAGACAGACAGACAGACAGACAGACAGACAGACAGACAGACAGACAGACAGACAGACAGACAGACAGACAGACAGACAGACAGACAGACAGACAGACAGACAGACAGACAGACAGACAGACAGACAGACAGACAGACAGACAGACAGACAGACAGACAGACAGACAGACAGACAGACAGACAGACAGACAGACAGACAGACAGACAGACAGACAGACAGACAGACAGACAGACAGACAGACAGACAGACAGACAGACAGACAGACAGACAGACAGACAGACAGACAGACAGACAGACAGACAGACAGACAGACAGACAGACAGACAGACAGACAGACAGACAGACAGACAGACAGACAGACAGACAGACAGACAGACAGACAGACAGACAGACAGACAGACAGACAGACAGACAGACAGACAGACAGACAGACAGACAGACAGACAGACAGACAGACAGACAGACAGACAGACAGACAGACAGACAGACAGACAGACAGACAGACAGACAGACAGACAGACAGACAGACAGACAGACAGACAGACAGACAGACAGACAGACAGACAGACAGACAGACAGACAGACAGACAGACAGACAGACAGACAGACAGACAGACAGACAGACAGACAGACAGACAGACAGACAGACAGACAGACAGACAGACAGACAGACAGACAGACAGACAGACAGACAGACAGACAGACAGACAGACAGACAGACAGACAGACAGACAGACAGACAGACAGACAGACAGACAGACAGACAGACAGACAGACAGACAGACAGACAGACAGACAGACAGACAGACAGACAGACAGACAGACAGACAGACAGACAGACAGACAGACAGACAGACAGACAGACAGACAGACAGACAGACAGACAGACAGACAGACAGACAGACAGACAGACAGACAGACAGACAGACAGACAGACAGACAGACAGACAGACAGACAGACAGACAGACAGACAGACAGACAGACAGACAGACAGACAGACAGACAGACAGACAGACAGACAGACAGACAGACAGACAGACAGACAGACAGACAGACAGACAGACAGACAGACAGACAGACAGACAGACAGACAGACAGACAGACAGACAGACAGACAGACAGACAGACAGACAGACAGACAGACAGACAGACAGACAGACAGACAGACAGACAGACAGACAGACAGACAGACAGACAGACAGACAGACAGACAGACAGACAGACAGACAGACAGACAGACAGACAGACAGACAGACAGACAGACAGACAGACAGACAGACAGACAGACAGACAGACAGACAGACAGACAGACAGACAGACAGACAGACAGACAGACAGACAGACAGACAGACAGACAGACAGACAGACAGACAGACAGACAGACAGACAGACAGACAGACAGACAGACAGACAGACAGACAGACAGACAGACAGACAGACAGACAGACAGACAGACAGACAGACAGACAGACAGACAGACAGACAGACAGACAGACAGACAGACAGACAGACAGACAGACAGACAGACAGACAGACAGACAGACAGACAGACAGACAGACAGACAGACAGACAGACAGACAGACAGACAGACAGACAGACAGACAGACAGACAGACAGACAGACAGACAGACAGACAGACAGACAGACAGACAGACAGACAGACAGACAGACAGACAGACAGACAGACAGACAGACAGACAGACAGACAGACAGACAGACAGACAGACAGACAGACAGACAGACAGACAGACAGACAGACAGACAGACAGACAGACAGACAGACAGACAGACAGACAGACAGACAGACAGACAGACAGACAGACAGACAGACAGACAGACAGACAGACAGACAGACAGACAGACAGACAGACAGACAGACAGACAGACAGACAGACAGACAGACAGACAGACAGACAGACAGACAGACAGACAGACAGACAGACAGACAGACAGACAGACAGACAGACAGACAGACAGACAGACAGACAGACAGACAGACAGACAGACAGACAGACAGACAGACAGACAGACAGACAGACAGACAGACAGACAGACAGACAGACAGACAGACAGACAGACAGACAGACAGACAGACAGACAGACAGACAGACAGACAGACAGACAGACAGACAGACAGACAGACAGACAGACAGACAGACAGACAGACAGACAGACAGACAGACAGACAGACAGACAGACAGACAGACAGACAGACAGACAGACAGACAGACAGACAGACAGACAGACAGACAGACAGACAGACAGACAGACAGACAGACAGACAGACAGACAGACAGACAGACAGACAGACAGACAGACAGACAGACAGACAGACAGACAGACAGACAGACAGACAGACAGACAGACAGACAGACAGACAGACAGACAGACAGACAGACAGACAGACAGACAGAAAGTTGTAAAGGTTTAACCATGGCCGCGCAGTCCACACATGGAGAACCGCGCGGCCACGCAGTTCTCTTAAACAGAGCTTAGTAGAAGTCTCATTGTTTTTGCTAACCACTGATACGATTTCGAAGAAAATGTAAATAGCATGAATAAAGCCCTAATGTTTCAACTTCACGACCTACAGAACATAAATGCTATTCCATCTTCTAAAATAAACATGTATTTCGAAAAATCGCTAAAAATAAGTAAAAAAAATTACAATATCTCTTTTTACCCTTACTGGCCAATATACGAAAAAAAATTCTGAATATTTATTTAATGGTAGAGGTTACTCAAATCTGGAGAATTTCGTTTCAGAACGACTAGAAATGCAATAAAAATATACTTCCAGTTTTGTTTTATTTATTTTGACACACACACAAACATAGTCCGAGGTAACTTTTAGAGGTCTTACATAGGATATAAAAGTTACTTACTAACAATTGTACTAAATATTAATCCAAGAGTCGGTGAAAAGCGGGTAGGTCCACGAGTTTTCTGTGTTTCACCTTGTCCGCAACGAGTCGGACCAGCAGGTGCAGAGGACGGCGGGGTAGGCGATGAGGGGGGCACATTTCGACAGCCACTGTCAGGTTTTTTCGGAGGGCAAGGAGACCGAGTGACCGGCTGAGGCTTATGCGAAGGACAACGAGGGGTCTTTTTGGGGGGACAAATAGGTTGAGGTGAGACCGAGGGCGAGGGGCTACGGCAGGTAGTCGACGGCAGACCCGGGCTCGGCGCGGCAGATGGTTTTTTGGTGTCCTTCGACGATGGCGATTCTGGGGTTTTTCGACAGCCGGCGAGTTTCTTCTGTATATTTTTTAAAGACATCCATGAATCTTTTTCGGGGGGCGTAGCTGAGGCTATGCAGCGGTTACGGTCAACATGCGATATATCCGCAGCTCTCTGCAGGCGGCTAGCGGCGCAATCACGAGCTGGCGCGCGCGCAGCGCTCGTGGCGTTCTCCAGTGAGACGCGCACGCGCACGCGCTCCACGCCCGTCGGCACTCGCAGTTCCAGCCCGCCACCCGCTGCCGACGTAGAACCTTTGCCACCGCAACACGTATCCGACACCACGCGGCCGCGACCGGCTTCCCCGAATTGCGATCTCTCCCGGACTACCTCGACTAACCCACCGACGGGCTTCGAATGCGCGACGGATTCTGAGTCGGCAGCCTGGTTCGTAGCGGACGTGTGCAGTCTCCTCTTGTCACATTCAGGTTTGGCGGTGCGACCGCGCAATCTCTCAGCCGCAGTGAGACGGCGGCAGCGCGCCGGCGCTGAGGACGGCCGGGGTGGGTTAGCGCACCACCCGGAGTCTCCGGCACACCGCGAGCCGCCTACTGTTTTTTTTTCGGATTTCTGTTCCTTCGGTCCTCGGCTCAATTTCAGGCCACTCATTAATCGCGAAGCGATCCCCCTCGGAGGAGAACCCCCTTGTCTGAAGTCGGGGCACGGGGCGGATGAATCGGCGGGAGCGGATGTTGGAGGGGATGGGGCACTACGGTCGATCTCAACCATGATCCTCGGGCGGTGCGCGCACGGGTCAAGGCGTGCCTCGGTGCGGATGCGGCACTTGTCGTCGGGTGCGAGGCGCACTCGGCGCGGCGGCGGCGGAGTGCGGTCGGGGCCGCAGCGCGCGCACTTGTCATCGCAGCGTGGCACCACATACTGGCGACCGTCGGTGGCGGGCGCGCACTCCCGCTCGTCGCCGAGCCGGTATGGCTCAGATGTGGGTGACTGTCGGCAAATGCGAGAGTTGGCTCGATCGGCCACCTCGTATTCGTAGTCGGCGCGACGCGCTCGTTTTGCGAGAGTGAGTCTCAGCGCTACGCCATCTTGTTTCAAGCTGCACCCGTCTCGAGTTTGTCCCATTTCACTCTGTAGAACCGAATCGACACCCTGTAACATCTGTATAATTAGGTAGGTATAATTTTTTGGTTCGTGAGACTTATCAATATACTGTAATAATACTCACATTTAAGTTGTGATTAAATGGCATTTGATAGTTCGATTGTATGGGGTAGGACCATTTCAAATATTTAAGAAGCTCCACTATTTTAAGTGCTATCTTATTTGGTCAGATGGTTTAGGACTGTTTTTTGAAGTCAGTAGGTCGACCAGCAGGCAGACGGCCCACCTGATGGTAAGTAGGCTATATAGAGACAGGGTCGTAATAGGATTCCTGGGATTTGAATGGTTTTGATAGCTTACCTCTAGTTTGTATTGTTTGGCGTCGCAGGTGGGTGTAGGGGCGGCGCGAGCGGCATGTTCGCAGGTGAGCGGGCAGGCTGGCACGCGCGGCGGACAAGGCGGGCGGGCGCCGGCGGGCGGCGGGCAGCAGACGACGCGCAGGGCGCACGGGCCGGTGGGAGGCGGCGCGCGACACGCGGGGGCCGGGGCTGGCGCGCACGGGGGACAAGAGGGCAGCGTGTGGGGGCCCCCGCACGACCCACCGGACGCGCGCCCGCGCCGGCTCGATGTCGCTGCCCCAGCACCACGCCCAGCACGGAGCTTCATAAGTGCGAAACGAAGAGCCATGCCTGTGTGTGTGTCGCACGATGCGGATTCACCGTGTGTTTGGCGTCCGCGTCTCGATCTGTACGGCTAAGGGCCGGTCGTGACCGACGCGTCGGTAATCTAGGCTGCCACGGAACGAAACGAGACGGCGGAGAATATACAGGGTGTGGTTTTGCATTTCCGCCATATTTATAGAACCAATAGTAGATGATTAATTTAGTATTTTAAAAATATGTAATTAATAATATGGTAGATTAGTCAACGATTATTGATGATTTGTGATTAGCGTCAAATCAGAATAAGCCTTCACGAGTGCCCAGAATAGGTCTGCGATCCGGGGGCGAGGCGCGGCGCGGCGAGGGGAGGGGACGAACCCGGCCGCCGCGGTCGGTGACCCGGTACGTAGGTATGTTTTGCTGTTGCGTATCGTAGGTATCTGTTCTACATTTGCGCGGTGCAACCTTCTTTATTTTATTGTTAGAGTTGAATACTAACTAGGTACGAAAAATTATTGGAATAAAATAATTCCAAATTGACCTTCTTACTTTACCGGACTGTGAAACGTCAAAAATACCTACCTAGGCATGATAACTACCAAATAAAAACTATTTGGTAGTTATCATTAAATTAATTTTAAAAAAAGTTTATTTACGCACCTATGTTACTCGAAAATACTGCTCAAAGTGTCCTCCCTCATTCTCGATGCACATTTGAGCACGGCGTCGCAAGTTTCTTTTTAATTTGCGCAAAACATTTGTATTATTTTTAACGGATTCAAATGCCAACACAAATTTTTGTCTTAACTGCACCACACTAGATATTTCTTCAACATAAACAAGTCTTTTAAGTTCTCCCCACAAGTAAAAGTCACAAGGTGTTAAGTCCGGAGAGCGCGGTGGCCAGGGCACTGGGCCACCACGACCGATCCACTGGCTTCCAAACACTTCACTTAAATACTGACGCACTTGGAGACCATAATGAGGAGGAGCTCCGTCTTGTTGGTAAAACAAATGTCTGTGCAGAGCCAACGGGATGTCTTCCAGCATCTCATTGACAACGTGACGAAGCAGCTGTAGGTAGGTGGTGCTGGTCAGGTGGCCTTCAATGAAATATGGTCCTAGGGTGTGATCGCCAATAATTCCCGCTAAATTCGACGTTTGAATAACGTTCCGTCATTGTCACTGTACTGTACGTTGGAGTTCGCGCGGTGTGAAGATTGCGCGTGTTACGCACAGTGCGTGCGCGCTCGCAGTCGGAGGACAACTGACTGACTGACCGTACATACATGACTACATACATCGGCACCCTGTATATGGACCGATTTATTGCCTAGCCTAGCTATTTCAATTTTGTTTGGAGATATTTTCAACTAACTTTTTAGGGTTTTGTAGCTGAATGACAAAGACGGAACTCTTATAGTTTCGGTATGTCTGTCTATCTGTCACGGCAATTTTACTCGGTGACTATCAGTGATATCAAACTGAAATTTTGCATAGTTGACTGGCAAAAAAGGGAACGTAACAAAATAGCGTTATATACATATGTGTGTGTGTGTGTATGAATTACAATTCACACGCACTCGGGGTTTCTTTAAGGCGATACCTTGAAAATAAATCGTTCGAAATCGCCGGCCGCGCGGGGAGCACCTCCCCTAGAGAACATCGCAAGCGCTTGCATTCACTATTAAAGTTTAAAGTATCGCGCCAAAGCTTGTCGATACGTTCGGGCGGACTCCCCAAAACATTAGTTTTAATCATAGAGTATAATTTGTATTATATGCATATCCTCGATCAGTGACAAATCGTGTTAGGTATTCTATACATAAGAAACTAGAAATGGAAAAATAAAATTAACTTTTAACAAAAAGCAAAGCCGACTTCAAAGTGGGTTTGCACTAAAAAGTATAAAATAACGATGTTAGAACTCTTTTTGAAGTCAGCGAAAGGGAAACACATGTTCCAGAATGTCAAATCCGTCGGGGGGGGGGGGGGGGGGGGCTGCCATTGCTACTAGCGGTGGGCTATCTCCTTTTATGAATTAGATACTAATTAAACTGCATAATGGTGTTCTTGCGGAATTCATCAGGTTCTTGCGGAATTCATCAGAAAAGAAATATTTTTTTTAGTCATCAGATAAGCAATAAATGAAATATATTTTATGTTATTTTAAAGTGTAAGATTTGAAATTTCTAATAAATATTTTATTTTTAAATTTGAGGCCACTTTTATTAGCTTTGTGAGGCTTTAAACTTACCTCTATTTACGCACTCGCTAGGAAAAAAATATAACCAAAACAAGAAATGTATTCAAATTACATTTGGCGGCAAATCCTCTACAATAATCTTATCTAGTTACTTTTTCTCAAAATCGTCTCAATTTCTTATTTAAACTGCTTTAAAATGTTATAAATTTCTGAATTTGACCCTTGCAACATATATTTTTTTCTATTACAAAGTAATGGGTTAGAGAAATCACACTTAAACCACTCTGAAAGCAACTACTTATCTGTCGAATAAAAAATATATGCATTCAAAAAATCATTTGAAATAAATTTACCGTCCGCGCCGACTATAGCTTAACGAATATATCATATCTATTCTCCGAAAAGGACGAGACCCACACACTCGATACTTGTATATTCTCTTGAGCTGCAAACGGCGTATCATGTTTAAAAAAAAAAAACCTGCTGCTGACGCGTGGCCCGGCTCCGACACACCTGCACAAAAGGTAAATTCGTTCAAGTGCGAGTTTGACTCGCGTGTCAAAGATAAGGTGGAGGTGAGTGTTGCCCATCAAACATATTAAGTAGGTAAAAATTAAATGACTCACGTGCAGAGAGTCCCCGGCGAGGACGAGTAGCGTGGGTGGGGAGACGCGTGGTGCCAGCAGCGTGACCAGCGCCGGTGCGGGCGTCGGAGCGTGACCCTCCCCGAGGGGCGGCGGCGACCGGCAGCGCGCGCCGCTCAGCGCCCGCCACACCAGCACGCGCCCCGACCACGCTCCCCCCGGTCTGCGCGTCACAATATGTTCGATCACTACCGCAATAGTCCAACACTCGAAAGTCATCCCAGCCGTCACCGCTCCTACCTGACCACGAACTCGTCGGAGATGGCCGGCTGTACGTAGTGGAGCGGGGCGCGAGGCGTAGGCGCGGTCACCTCGTCACCGCTGGGAATGAGCTCGCGGAGCCGCCGCAACGCCGGCAGCGAGAGACACACGACTCGGCAGTCGCTCGTGCTTGCCCACACGCACCTTCCACTGCAGGATATACTTGTATGCATTGTATTAAATTAATAAATGACAAAAAATTGCCCCCTTTTCATTCTTGGGGTACAACTGGCTTAGGGAGTGTCCTCTCTCTAGTGTCGCTGGTCGTCAATCGTCAGCACATCTCGTGCATCGATAATTAATTAACGGGTATGTACCTACAGGTTCTGTGTCTAATGTTTCTGCAAAGTCTGCAACAGTCTACGTACCTAAAGAAACGGGGAACAGACCCTTCTTCTTTGTCTACAAGATTTGTCACAGTGGCCACGCATACCAACCTCTCGGTCATAACAACATGGCACACTATACTTAGTGACCCTAAGGTCACCAAAGGGACCATCTGCGGTAGGTCTTGCCGCCACAATATAAATTATGGTACTCTGACGAGTGGCCTCGTGAGTTGCCCCACTACCATATCGACAGTAGGTCTACGAAATACGTACCTTTAGGCACTTAGAATGCAATTGTGAAGAAAATAAAAAGAAAGAAACATTTATTTGGACATTCACACAACATTACAGAAGTAAAATGTAGACTCGCGGCAGCGTGTCAAGCCAAGTTCAAGCAAAGGAACTGGCTAGCTAGCGCCGAGTGTAATATTACACGAACCACTTGGTGCCACTTTTGACCCTTCTATAACTCAAAACCTCTTAAACGTAAACACATAATACTACGTGTGTTTAATAATATCCATTAGGACATCTAGAAGCTCAAATTTCATGAAGCTAGCTCAAACGGTTATAAAGATATGAATGTCAAAAAGTCGTAAATTTTAGCACTGACTGACTGACTGACATATAGTACCTAAATCTAACCTACTTCCAGATGACCTAGAAAGATGAACTTTGGCATCCAGCTCAGTAATTGTGTGTAAGCGTAGGAAAAAATCTAAAAATAAAAAAAAATAAAAAATAGGGGGTCCCCATACATATATTTTTTTAAATTGTAGCGTTGGAACCGTTACAACGTTACAAGTAGATATTTGAAACTATGTATTATTATATATATTTGCTATATATAACAGAAAAAAATAAGTGGTGTCCCCATACAAAAAACTTGTAATACGCGCTAAACAACCGACCAACGGTATTTTAAGGTATAAATTTGTTAGTTCGAACTCTTCGTACCTTAAAAGAAAGTCCAATGTATATGAATACCAGGGTCAAAACAATAGCGATGTCTTATTGTTACCGATATATGTATATAATTTAAGAATTTTTAGTATATTCAATACCTCTCAAGATATGTGATTCACCGAGGAATGTATAATTATCATAATAACCGTCGATATTATTTGACTTTGCCTTTGATAGCCCGGCTATCTTATAAATTTTTAATTCTCGCCGCGGATTTGTTTGTATCGAGAGGGCAGTTTAGTTTCGGCTATTTTCAATTTTATACATGTGCACTAGGATTTGATCAAGGTTTTGAGATGTTTTCCCTTTGACACCATACCCGTAGCTCGTATCAATAAGCCAGGCCGTTACACGTATTAGTTCATATCATAAAAACTAGGTACTGAACCGATTTTGATGAAATCTTTACTGTTCCCTAAGTTGAAGTAAATGTAAGCAAATAAAAAAAGTATCATCATAATTCGATTACTAGTTTGACAAACATACATACATACATCTATAAATTGTATATTTGTTTGGAAGCTCTTAGTATGATCACAGTCTACGTGTTACAGTCGGCCAACGGACGCGTCTAGACAGAGCAATCGTGTGGGGCTTGCGGGGTGAGAGAGGGGCGGTAGCGAGTACACTCGCTTGGGACACAATGGAGCAATTACGAATGCCTATACAAAGCGGCATTTTGCGTGACTTCAAACGCGATAGACCACTGTATGTAATTACGCTGTGGTATGATGGTTTTTATTTCGTACATAAAGTATTAATTTAATTGTGATAACTGAACTATTATTTACAGTAAAAGAAAAGACAAAAAAGGTCAGGGCTTACTTACAGGGCATCAAAAAAATCATCCGCATCACTGTCAACAGGAAAAGTGCCCAAAAGTCTGGCAGCATTGCCACGTTGGATGGCAATGCTAATTCTTTGTCCAAAATAAAGGCCAGCTCTTATAGATTATCATATTATTATGTGGATATTTTGCATTTCCAATAATATTACATACATACCTACGTGTCGAATTGATAACCTCCTTTTATTTGAAGTCGGTTAATAATCTCTTTTCTTGTGCATTGGATAACGGACGTATGTAATACAATACCTCCGGTGAGCGACGAGTCCAACTACGGGTGCGGGCAGCCAGCACTCATAGTCGGGGGGCGTGCAGAGCGCGCGCACGGCGGCCTCGTCGGGGGCGGGGGCGGGTTGGTCGTGCGCTAGGCGGGGGCGGGGGCGGGGGCGCGCGGCGCGAGCGCGCAGGTCGCCACGCTCCAGCGCGCAGAGCGGCGGCGGCCGTAGCGCACCCAGCTCCCACGCGCCCAGCGCACCACCGCCTCCCGCCGCGCCCCACGCGCACACACCAGTCTGAAGTGTTTCGCTCTTCCTCTTCTAACGAATTAGTAACATTATTGTTTCGACAATTATTCTATTCTTTTCTAGAGATGCGTTACCTACCGAGAATGTCACGCGGTAGTAAATGCGGCCAACGTCGTCCTCTTCCGCACTCGGGTGGTCCCGCCCCGTGTCCAGTGGTACCTCCGCTACCAGCGTGTGCCTGGAACATTCAACAGACATAGTAGGGGGTGACGTCGTACGATCGTATCACAAAGGAGGAGGCGGAAACGCTCACGTGAGATGTTCGGCGTCTTCGTTGAAGATGCGCAGTAGCGGCACCGTCACCCCGGCGTACTCCGACTCGGTCTCCTGGCCGACCGAAACCATATTGTCATCGTGCGCCACGAATCGATTTCATGAAACCGTTAGAGAATCACGAGTGGAGACCTGTGTGGCGGAGTTGAGCCAGACGGTGGTGCAAGCGAGGCGCGGCGCGAGCAGGCTCAGTTCGAGCGAGAGGAAAGCGACGCCCTCAGAGTCCGTCCAGCACCCCGCCGCACCCGCGCTGCAGCCTGCGCGGCTCGCCACCGTGCCGTGACATACGTCTGCAACACACGAAACCACACTGAGTATCTCACAGATATTTGCTTACGAACCAAATGAGAACCCAAGGATGAAGAGACCATCAAAGTGAAGCACGAGTAGCTCCCAGCGGTCGACGAGCGCAAGTGAGCCCGCCAGCAGTAGGCGCGAGCCGCTCGCCGCCCACTCCCCGCGCACCACCGCACTCCACCCACGCGCCCCCAGACTCGTGCCCCAGCGTTCCTTCCACTCGCTACACGCGCTCGCGTCCGCCTCCCGTACTGGCTCCCACACCTGCGACATATACACTCGATTACAAGTCAGTTGGCGTGCAGGTCACCTCAGGCAAGAAGACAAAGAGGTCGTTGTCGGGGGCTCACCGAAAGCGAGGCGTCGTCGGCGAGCAGCGCGAGTCGGAACGAGCGGTCACACAAGGCGGCGTGCACCAGAGTGGCTCCGCTGCTCGTGCGCAGGGACGCCTCCACGTGCCATCCTGCACTCGCCGATACGTACTCGTCGCGCCAGGATATCCGCGCTATAATTATAATAAGTGTTGGTAGGTAGCAATGAGTAATTATAGCCATCAAAAGTACGAAACCTATGAGACTCATATAAGAGGAAGAGTACCATTGTCGGTGCAGTCCAGAGTTTCATGCAGTACGGCAGTAGCTCGCGGGTCGACGAGGGCGGTGGCTCCTAGACGGCGCAGTAGGGCGCGCCACAGCGGCGGGTCGGCGGCGGCGCAGCGCCACGCACGACACGCGGCGCCCGCTCGCGCCAGCTCCGCGCCTCCCAGCCACGCGAACACCAACCTTAGCGCCGTCAGACACCGCCCGGACCCATCTTGCCACTGACACTGATACGAGGACATCCTACCCCCACTAGTACCGACCCCTGCACTGACCCTATATTATGTCGTAAAAATAATTTACGTTTGTCGTTTGTACAAATTTTTGATGAACACTGGAATAACCGCAGCCGAGGCCACGACGGTTCTATATTTATCCGTGCGAACGACTGCAGTCGCTTCTCTTTTAACGACGAGCGAGTCTCTGTGCGTGAGAGTGGGACGGCGATGCTATATAATGCTAGCTAGCATCTTGAATCCAGAGCGTTTTGAACGGGGACGGAGGTATGTTATGGTGGTATGTAAATCGACAAAATTGAGGATTTGTATTATTGTTAACTTAATTATATACAAACCTTCGTAAAGAACTATGATTATGGTTCGTACAGATTCTTAGAATCCAAGACCCAGCATAATGGTGGAATCACACCAAGCGTACGCGGCGCCGAGAGTTCATGAACACATAACCTATTTTATATCTGTCAGCTATTCTTCTGGATTATAGCTTTTCACAATGTTAGCTAGGTAGTTATTTAACAATTCCGTGGGGTAGGTACAGTACACACTTACCTATTCCGTGGTACTCACACACAGACAGTCTCAACCGGTTACAAATATTTCATGTACAGACCATAAGAATAAAAATCTCTATATTTTCTATACTATATTTTAATTGCAATCGGAAACAGAGATGGCGATGGCAGCCCTCAATGGATTTTCTTATGTGTAGTACCTATCTATATATTTGATAATTGCTGTCGGGGGTTTTCCGAAAATGTCATTAATCCTGTTTAGATTACAACGTTTACAGCCGACAAGGGTTTTTCATTTTTTTTAAAGAAGAGCTGAGCAAAAATAAATATAGTTTTAGACAAAATTGTGGAATTGATAGAAAACAGAAAATAATCTTTCAGTTTAATTGATAAATAATTGTAACGGAGATAAGTGGCGACGTTCAGTAAAATCGGGTCAGAGCACGGGGTGAAGTCTCCCACTCAGAGTAGGTCTAAAAGCGCAGGAGGCCCTTCATCAGAATTCATCTTGTGGCGTAGATATGCATGCAGTCTGTGGTCGGGGAATCAAAACGGAATAAATGTCTTCTTCGGAACACAAATCGTTTTAATCTTCTAATATTAACAATATATAGAAATTTTAGAAGTTACATGTACAATGTTTTTACATATGTAAGTAATCGTAATTTGGTGATCAATTTCTCTTCCTATTCAGAAACGACCCGGATATTTTAGGTTAGAAGTTTTAGGTTAGGTGTTTTTTTTTTAACTGCATGGAAACCCTTTTTTGCATAATAATTCAAAATCAGTTCGGCCCCGGACAAACTTGTTTGGCCTGAAATCGAGTTTGGCCGGTAACATATACATCCAATATTAAATTGGTTAAAAATCACTTTTATTGAGGCGATGGATAGCGATTTGTCAGACATGGTGCGCTGGCTGCTCTCGTTCAAAAAATGAGCCTTCAAGATGGCTGCCCCGCTCAATGAGTTAATGGCCCCGCTACTATCGACATGACACCCCGCTAGAGTGACATTAACCACAGTCACTCTTGACGTGTTGACACTTCAACGACGCGCCGACAGGTATACATTGAGAACGGGTCAGAATAGGCCGGTGCAGAGCAGGATCAGGTGAAGTGGCCCCGGTGTAGGCCGGGTGCTCAGGTAGTCGATGTTCAGCAATGGGTTAGGACACAAGTGAGACTCAGGATGATGGCTCAGGCGGGACCCAGGCTAGCGGCACCGGCAGGACCTAGGCTAGTGGCACCGGCAGGACCCAGAACGTGACTCACGTGGGCCGTAAACAGCTTGGCAACGCAACGTAGGCAGGGTGAAGAATATAGTTAGTACGCGTAAACTTAGATTTGAGCCGCTTCTGGCTTTATTTCAACATGTAAGTCATGTAGAATTCCTGGGACTGCGTGTCCCAGGAATGGACTTATAACTTCTAGGTGCTTCTGTTTTGAAGCTTACGAAGGAACTGCCCACTAATTCCAGATCGGTTGATACAAAAACCTCTGAAGAACGTTTTAGTATTTTTGAATTTAAAATTAGAAACTTATCAGTCAACATATATTTAAAATATTCTAAATGATAGACCATTGAGATGATTTCTTTAAGAAATCCTTATGAAAATACTACAAAATTAATGAATATAATGAAAAATGTATTTCTAGCTAATCTGGATTGGCGTCTACTTTCACTGTATAGTACTGTTTAACTTTATACATATTTTTTTTATTCAGACAAAGTTTCAGTAAAACCGCAACTGATTAAAATAAAAATAGCAAAGTATACTTAACTAGATTAGCCGTATATTAATTAGTATAAACATAAAAATATCTAAACATTATTGAGTGCTACACACTGTGGTGTGTGTAGATGGTGGCGACACGACACACGATCGGTGTTCACATGGCGGCGAGCTCCTTGCGCACCAGCTGCATGTAGTCGGTGGAGGCCTCGTTGAGGTCGCGGTCGCCCAGGGTGCCGGCGGCGTTGCGTCCCTCGGAGCCAACCGACCCCACGCTGCCCTCCTCCGCCTGCCGCTGCTTCAGCTTAAACTCGCGCATTCGCGTCTCCAGTATGCGCTCGCGCTTGGTCTCGCGGTCAAATATCTGTAGATTACGTTATTTTATAACTACGTGTATTTTTAATTTTTTTAAGGACAACCAACAAGACATGTAGTTAACTATTTAGTGAAATAGTTAACTTTATACAGATTGATCCGTTACATTCTAAGGCTGCCTTTCCACCAGAGATGCGTAGCGTGGAATGTGTTTTTATCCACCATACTAATTAAAAAAATGTCAAGCTCTTTTAATTACGGACATTAATAATAGTAGGTGATGATGATAGTTCAGTGGTAGTGGCGTCGGATGCCGCGGCAAAGGTGGCTTCCTATCCTATCCTACAATGAGCTTGAGCTTTCAGTGAAGGAAACCATAGCACGATGGTAGGGTACTTTGTACTACCCGTCTGGCTTGCTACCACACTCAAGTTAAAAATCTGTCGCCAAACACCTATTGGTGTGTTCCGGCAGTTGGACTTGAGAGCCAGATGAGAGACCTTCTAGGCTTTAGAAAAGTCGGCAACACATTGGCAATCCCATTGGTATTGCTTATGTCCATAGGCGACGGTAGCCACTTACTATCCAGTGAACCACCTGCCTGCATGCCAGCCACCGGACATAAAAAAATATATAAGTAGGAACAATTGAATGTCACAGTTTTAAAAAATTACAATCATTTCTCTCAATGTTTTAATTCTATGTACTTAAGCCTAAAATTTTAAAATTGTTTAATGTGAGCATTCCAGTTTATATTTATGTTTTGATGGACATTAAGCACATAGAAATACAATTTTAGTATACTTTAATTAACAATATAAATTCGATAACATTTTGTTTAGGTACAATAATTGTAATAGTCGAAATAAAAATCAATAAAATTTTTGGAAATGCGTCCATCAAACTATTCGCAACCGACATAATATGCAGAACAAACGCGGGTATGCGTTCCCCACTATACCGCTTAGTTAATAGCTACAATAGGCACTTCAATCATATTAACATTTTTTCTTCACGTGTCGGTCAATAGGGTATTTGTATGTATTCAAAATAAATTATCAAACACTAACCAATGTATAAAACATCTAAAAAAGGGGAAATCACGATTATTTTATTAAATTTATGATTTTTAATGACCAATCTAACCATAAAGAGTAAAGCTTTTGATGCTATATAATTATGACGTCACATGCTTGTATTTAATACAAAACTCCATTTAAACCTATCGTTTTGACATTTCATAAAAAGTTGCTGATTTGAATGTCAGTCAACATCCCGATTAAGGAAGTTGGTCAAATGTAAACTAAGAAGGGAAAATAATCATGCCTAGTTATCTAATATATAAAATTCTCGTGTCATAGTGTTTGTCTGCAAACTCCTCCGAAACGGTTCGACCGATTCTTATGATTTTTTTTTTGTGTATATTCAGTAGGTCTGAGAATCGGTCGTAGGCTATTGAAGTGTAAGCTTCTATTAGCGCGGTACGCCTATTTTTAGATGAGACGCGACACCATTATGATGAGACGCAGTTTGACGCTTAGTTTCTTTTCTCAATCTCAATCTCTCAAAAAAAAAAAAAGTTTTCACTTCTGTCGGCACTCCCGAAGTGCAATTTTATTTTATACCGCTACGCGGGTGAAACCGCGGGGGACAGCTAGTTATTTTATAAATTTTATGCACTTTATTTCCTTTTGTTGGTTTTGCACATTACTAATTACTAACATTACTATACTATAAAAAATACTATTAGTTACTTGAGTCCATTCTGGTAGGTACTTACTATTTTTATTATTTCTATTATTAGGGTTCCATACCTCAAAAGGTAAAAAAGGAACCCTTATTAGATCACTCTCTTGTCCGTCTGTCCGTGTGTCACCACCGATTTAAATTTATATCTGGTATACTGAGGTCTATAGTCCCTATTAGTTGTATAAAAATCAAGGTCTTGAGCCAACACGATAAAAATATATGGGCAAATGACATGGCCAATATCTGCCTAGTTGCTAAGTAGCATGTACAATCAAAGTCAAAGTCAAAGTCAAAGCCATTTATTCAGTTTAGGCCCTAGGAGGGCACTTATGAAGGTCGAATTTACTGAAGCTACCACCGATTCGGAAATCAGCCTTCAACTGAGAAGAACCGGCAAGAAACTCAGCAAGGTTACATTTTTTATATATATTTTTCTTTTTTTTTATAATCTGACTATTGGCTATATTTTTTCAATAACAAACGCATATTGATAAACAAATATTAATATATAAAAGAATTACGGCATATTTCATATTTCTCTATAACTTCGTGTTCATATTTATGATTAAAGAGGTTTTTGCAATACATTTCCGGCATTTGAGTCCCTGCGCCATTTTCGGTAAACGTTCCATTTCCAGGAAAGCAGTCATGCAAACATATGTGCCTACTTAGTATCCAGTACATTATAATATTACTCATCCATGAATTACATCATGTATTAAGATTTGGCACACCTTCCATTTGTGAACTCTTTAATAAAAACATTTATATATTCTTAAGTTAGTTGTAGTCCAACCTCTGTACCGTATACTCGATGTTTTATATCAAATATAACCAGTGAACAATTAATTGCCTATTATCATTTCCTAAGTATCTAAGGGCCAGAATCATAACTAAGAATATTGACAAACTTAGATAATAGGTAAAGTGGTGACCCCGACGTGACCACCCATAACAAGCTGAACCTGATATTTATTATTATTTTGGGTGCATTCTTTTTGGCATTTTGTGTTTTTGCGGGAAAGTGTTGCAAAACACAATACACGAAGTTACTGAGAAGAGAGTTTGGAGGGTCTCGAGCTAGCCGCAGAGGCAGGCCGCCGCACGCTGCTCCAGCGTATGCAGTAGCCTGACAAGGGCGCATGCTGTCCTAAATAATAATATATTTTTTTAATGGAAGTGAAGTGTACCTAGTGAAGTGAATATGTGTATCCGTTAATTTTAAGTGCTATTTAACCATGTATCCTTTCAGATTATAATGTAATTTTCAGATAGATACCTATTATGTTGATTTTTTATACAATTTTATTTAAATGTTTGTTACTATTGTATTATTATTATTTTCTTTTTTAAAAAAAAGGAGGGGAAGTATTGTGCCTACTTAGTATCCAGTACATTATAATATTACTCATCCATGAATTACATCATGTATTAAGATTTGGCACACCTTCCATTTGTGAACTCTTTAATAAAAACATTTATATATTCTTAAGTTAGTTGTAGTCCAACCTCTGTACCGTATACTCGATGTTTTATATCAAATATAACCAGTGAACAATTAATTGCCTATTATCATTTCCTAAGTATCTAAGGGCCAGAATCATAACTAAGAATATTGACAAACTTAGATAATAGGTAAACATATTTACATTTCAAGAAAATAAAATCTAATAAGACTATGAACATAGTAATGATTTAGTTAAACATTAGTAATAATATTTATATTTATTTAGATGATTACTTTTATGTAAATATGTTACAAATAATTGCAAATCTTTATATTTTTATTTTTTTTAATAGCGCAGGGCAATGGTGTAACGGAACGTCATGACACTGCAGATCATCAGTCATTCATTTCACTCACTGTCACGACAAATAGGGATAGGATTTTTTCTGAAAAAATTGTTTTTTGAATCGATTCGAATCGTAACCATTACCAGATGAACAAAAACAGGCACTCGTGATTCAATTGTAACTTGCTATCACTGAATTGTTGCTAAGCTTAAAATCGTATTTATCCATTTATTGTAGATGATTTCAATGTTTCGAAGCGCCTGTTGTTTTTATGATAGCAAACCTTTAGCAAACCCCCGACATCAAAACGTATTGCTATCGACTTTAATAAGGATAAATATGCCATGTTTTATGTAAAATATCTAAACTATCTGAAGTTTGTGGACTATATAACTTATATTTGACAATTCTAGGGCACACAAAGTTCCAATAAAAACATAATTCATTAATGTACATGAACTTTCAGTAGCTAGGCTGAGCTCCATACAAAAACTGGCCATGTTCTTTAGATTTTCGCGAAAACTTCTAAATACCAAAATTTACCTTAATTTTGAACTTTTTTTATTTTTCGGAATTATTCCTTTACTTGTGTTGTAAGACTGTGCTTTTAACCAAAATTGACAATTCTAGGTCAACCGGAAGTACCCTATACCCTATACCCAGTTTTGGGTCAAAAAAGTGCTCAAAAGCAGTGGCTACATTCAAATTATCTGACAACAATCTATCATTAATTTTAAGCATTAGCTGTTCATTTTTTTATGTTAACAGCTTCTGTATTGAAGAAAGTTAGGAGGGCTTAGGAGGTTTTAGGAGGGTATGGGAGCCGGTGAAATTACAGGCACAGGAGACTTAACAACTTCATGTCTCAAGGTTGGCAATGCGTGAGTGATACCCCTGGCAGCGAAAATATGATATTGTATTTTCTTTGACCGTGGTGTTATGAGCGTCTATAGGCTACGATAACCGCTTACCATCAGGTGGGCCGTAAGCTTGTTTGCCACCTAAGTAGTATAAAAAAATAAATAAATAAAAAGTTCTGATTCATTAATAAAATTAGAATAAAGGATTACACTTACGGCGGTCAGGCGGGACTTATCGTTTTTATCGGACTGAGTAAAATGGTGCGACAGCTCGACCATATAGATGTTTCCCTTTTTACTTCCGCATGCAATCAAGGCACCCTACGAAATGTATCATAATTATAAAATAAATACATTTGTTTTCATATAAAATCAATAAACAAAGTGTACGGACCATGTTATGTGAGCGTAGGCACAGCAGCGGCTCCTCGCACACCTGCATAGTGAGCTCGGGCTCATGCTGGCGGCGCAGCAGGTCCCACAACGAGATAACGCCATTCCACTGAGACAACAGGAGCAGCGACAACCTGTATGGGCCGCATCTTATAATTAGGTCAAGCTAGAACTAGCTGGAGTCGGCAGTGCAGCGGTGAGGTGTGGAGAGGTACCGTGTTGGGCTCCAGATGCCGGAGGTGATCTTGTGTCGTTGCGAAGGCGACCACAGCACGGGTGAATCATGGCATTCCTCACTCCAAACGCGCGCTGTCCACCCGCCCACCGTCAGAAAGTTCTTCAGGAAGGCAGGGTTGCGCTCCAAGGACCACACTGGGCCGTGGTGAGCATCGTACTGACAATTAAAACTATTTTAACAACTTTTAGGTACCTGTATTTTTTGCAGTATTTTTTGTAATTAGAATTTTTATTTTTTCTAAATATTAAGAACTGGTAGGGACAACAATTTTTTCGGACAGTCAAAATATCATCTGATTGAATGAATCCGCCAATTACAACAAGAATTCACCTTTGCCGGTAGTTTCTCCATTGGAGTTTTCCCTTTTCTGTTGCCAGCTATTACGGAACCGTCCTCCGTGCCCGCCATGAACCGACTGGGCATAGTGGACTCGAACTCCAGCACGCTGATGCCACTGGCTTTGGCCATGGTTTGCTCGTCGAACGACGATTTGACGACGTCCATGATCATAATATCGATGGGAAGGCTCAAGTTGCGCATGTCCCACCACTTGGCGGCGCCGTCCGGTCCGCCCGAGAAGAACTCCTGGCCTGACTTGGAGTGGGTGTAGAGCACGCTCCGCACGTATTCGCGATGCGCCACGTGTGGCGGGCACTGGCCTACCATCTCCGGCCCGCTGCGCACGTCCCACACCGACACTTGTCCACTCAGCAGTCCACCTATCATTACGTGCGGGTCACGTGGGCTGTACTGCAGATCCACCAGCCCGGTCGGAGGCTTCAACTTCTGCTCGGGGTAGTTAGCATTGTCCACATTCCATATATACGCATTGATAGAGGCGGTTGGCTTCAGATCAAAGTTCACGTCGAGATACGTGACCGCAAACCTGTATCCAGTATCAGGCTGCCAGCAGATGGAGCTGACGGGGCGCTTCTGCTCAGAACCCCTGGCGGCCTTTACGTCTGCTCCAGCAGTGTCACGGTACACGTTGACGGTGCGACACGAGTTGTGTTCCACGTCGGGGAGGTGAGACATCTCTGTGTAGTAAGTGGTATACATGTCGATGGCGTTGTTTTGCAACACGTAGTGGTCCATACCCTGCCAACGACCAAAAAAGAATGAGTGATCTCTGCCTCAAAAAATATCAGGGGGCACGGGAGTGACCCCGCCAAGTCTAGCACAGCCGTACCATCCTTTTCTCGAAGCGACTCACTTTTGACCCCTTGTAACTTGTAACTTGCAACTTGATAATATTTATTATCATTAATTACCTGTACCTGTACCTTGTTCGATTTTTACCTCAATTTTTTTCAACACCCCAGCCAGTTAGTTAACATTCTATTCGACAACATCATGTTCTTACTTCAAATTTTAACAATGACCATCATGTTGAATAATTAATCAGTTAAGGTTTAATAGGTAGGTAACGTAAGAAAGTAATAAAATAGTATTTTGTTAAAAAGCTCTTTCCTTTAGTTTACCAGATATCATTACTTCCCAGAAATAGATCCTCATTAGTAACACTATCGAATGGTGTAATAATAGTTTTTTTTTTCAAAATCAACGGGTTTGATTCCTGGCTATAGCCAGGAAGGAATATTGGTTTTTCAAAAATCCAATGATGCAGTTTTTGTTTATATCAAAAGCAGGCTCAAGACTCCTTTCGAGTATTTTTCCCTATTCCTTACGGAGCACGGAGCAGACAACCAGTGGTGAGCTAATGCGGGGGCTACCCGCAAGGAGCGCACGTTGCACGCGTTGGTCGGAACGAAACGAAACGACTTAAGTATATCAATCACTCACACCACATGACGTCAACATAGCATGAGCCAATGACAGTGCTTGCTGCCGCCTCTCCCCCCGCAGATATCGGTGAGCTGTGTTTAGAACAAAATTGCGTCGACACTCTCTACTGGTTGTCTGCTCCGTGGTCCTCAGTAAGCACTCACCGGAGCCCCTTGCATCACGCAACTTATGTAGTTATCATCCTTTTCTATTTTCCGTCGATATCGCTGCGTCGCTTCTGGATCCACCACATTCACGTCCTTGGGCCAGCCGCCTTCCGCGTGGTTGATCATCGTCGACGTGTATTCGGCCCTGCCACACAAACAATACCAACAGTTAGGTAAGTACATAGCGCAGACATATTTTGGAGCTTGCCCAAATTTGCTGTATCACTTTTGCATAGGATCTGTTGTGATTCGAGAGAATACATAATTCCATATAGCAGTTTATATATTATATATCTATGTACATAATTATAATAAAATAGTAGAATTCGGTGTGTCTGCACATTGAAGAAAGGTAATAATATAAATAGAAAGAACTTAAATCAGCGATTTTAAACATTACAAAGATTTTGCTTACGTAATACTTGAACGTGCCCTAAGTAAATAGGCAGACACAGCCCTAAGCATACTATTTTTGGAGCGACTCAGCCTACTCCAAAAAGACTCCATACTGTAGTACGGAACTCGAGTACGGATAATGGCAAAAAATCGGGAACCCACGTCTCGACAAATATCGCCGATGTGCAGCAGTACCACGGCAACCGCATAAGAACCTGGTATGCATTATTGTACTGGACTCTTATGGTGTTGATGGCCTTTTTGATTGAGTTCGACCAAAGTTGGTTGTATACATAGTTACATACCCAGACAACAACAAGGTGTTTTTCACATCAAAACTGCAGTTAGCGGATCGACGTGTGAGCATGTTAGTTCTACAGCGAAGGCTCCCCGTTCCTGCTCAATATCCGCATCGTCCCTAAGCTCCTCCGTCAGCGTCAGTACGTGGCCTAGGTACTTACTTGAATTGCTTCATTACTTTAATGCCTACACCGTTCATGCATATTCTATTCGGACCTTTTCCTGACCGTGTTTAGACCGCCAGGACCACGCATCATCCTGCCACCTGCACATCCGATGTTTCTAGCTGGTAGATAAGCACGAATCAGACGTTTGCGTCCTGATATTTGGCTGTGTGCAGCACACATGCATAGGTACGAACCATTGATAGAGAGTGTACCAACCGAATGGTGTTCACGTGGTGCTTGGAGTAGATGGGCGTGTTCTGCGAGAACTGATGCACGGGGTTGCGCAGCCCGTAGTACTTGTACTCGACCGTCGCAACTGGGATGGTGTCACACATTTGGGGCCCTTGCTCGCAGAACATGACCTGCCGCCCGAAGTCGCACCGCCTCTTCGTGTACTGAAATGATATATCCATTGTCTGTCCACTTGATCAACTAATATATAATATTACCTATTAAAGTAAACGTTAATAATATAATATGTTTGATTATGATTAATATGATGTTTTAATAAAAATCTAGGTATAAGTTTTGTATATAAGTCTTGACTCGAACGAACTACAATTCGAACTGTCAAAACTACATTGAAGCATGGAACTTCTCTCCTTTGAAGTGATTTAAGCTTTAGAAGAATATCAAATTAATTTGTGCCAGTAAGATAGGTACGAGTATATAATAAAAGAGTAGCTTTTTGAGATGTTCCCTCAAAAATCAACAAGAATCTGAGAAATCATGATTGAAAAATACTAGAAAATATTTTATATTTGGATGGCTCATTTCAAGAAGTCCCTTAGCCCACTTATACTCTGTCCATCCGTTTATTTTATTTTTGACGTTTAAAATATCAAAGAAATATGAATCTTATTATTATCGTTAATAAGGTTTATCTATTTATTCTTTGGTTAATTGTATAACTACATAGATGGATCTTATACTAAAGTAATAAGGTCAAGAATTCTTTGATATTATTAAACGTCAAAAATAAAATAAACGGATGGACAGAGTAAAGTCCACTTAAGGACTTTATGCACTAGCAACACCAAAATAAACAAAATCTCTTTGTCATGGTTTCTCTGTCTACGATTCGAGTTTAATAAAAAGTTGAAGATTTAAATAAACTTACGGAATTTTGTTTTAAAATAACGAAACTACTTAGTTACAAAGTTTCAAGACTAGTTGATCGGAGTAAGTTTTCCCCTATATTTTTTTGTTAAGGTGGGGAAATACCCGGGCGGCTTTGGTGGAAGCGCCCGGGCGAACCATGACAAAGAGATTTTGTTTATTTTGGTGTTGCTAGTGCATAAAGTCCTTAAGTGGACTAAGTGGGTTAAGGGACTTCCTACTGACTAAAACCCCACCGTATTCCTTTTCTGCCGTGTGGCGGGGCTACGGGAGTGGGCTGGGCATGCTTTCAGCCGTCTGCCTCGCCGCCGGTGCGCTCTTTTGAGCCCACCTCTTTGACTTGGCAAAAAAACGTATCCAAGTCCCACCCCACCTCCACCGTGGCACCCAGGAATACTTGGGAGCCTCTAGCATGGGACCCTTAACGTCGGCAGCAGATCCCCCGATCTACCACCCACAGGGTCCCGTTAGGCCCGCAAAGGCCAAACGCTGCCTGCCACGTCGCCGGTGGCGGATCGGGAGTGAGTCGATGCTATTTCCCGTTCCCGCTTCGCCGCTTCCTTCTGCGACAAAACTGTTGCAGAAAGACATGCCTACCTGCCAGGACTCGTCGTATCATCCGGCAGCAACAAGTTCCCTCCTACGGTCGCGGACAGGGCGGCGCGTGGTACCGCCCAGGCTGGGCAAACCTCACGCGTGTGTTGCGCCGCGACGGTTTAGCTTCGGGGGAAGCGCCCGGGTTATGTCAGATGTCAGACTCTTACTGACTAAATCCCCACCTGACCGTGTTCCTTCTCTGCTACGTGGCGGGGCTACGGGTAGCTGACATCCTGGAATAACACATAGGCTACTTTTTATCCCGAGAAAACATTAGAACCGTTGGGACCGCAAGTGAAACCGCGAGGAGCGGCTAGTAACAAATAAAGTTCATAAAAACTAGTGACTTATAAAATATATTTCGAAGAATTACGAAATAAGAAGATGACCACTAATATTGTTACGACACTAACTTATTTTGAGTGGAGTCGGAAGTGAAGGCGACAAATTGTTCAAACTATTAGTGACAGCCTAATAGAAACAGCGTGCTGTGCTGTGCTGGTCACAGTTTGTATTGTAAACAAATTAATTTTGTAGGTGTTTTTTTTGAGGAAGGGATCACTATTTGCGATTCTATATGCATAGGTAATAAACGAATATTATTTAAACGTGCACAAGCGATTTTTTTTTTACATTGACTGAACCAACCCTTAGAGTGGTAATAAAACTCTTTAGTTTGACACCACTTTCATACAAGGTGGTGTCAAATCTGACAAGTTGTCAAGTACAGTCACAATAATGAAGCAATATTAATCTCAATATTAATATTATTTTATACCATACCTTTTATCGTACACTAACATAAAGAGGTGCATGTTCAAAGTGAATTGCGGTTTTTAGTTTGATTAACTAAATACAAGCTTCGATCTCATGTCTAAACTAATTAATCGATCGTTTCTTGTAGAGCGCGGCAACGATCGGAGTGCAGACTGAGGTGGTGCGTGCGCGGCGAGCATGTCGCACTTCGACCAGTTCCCGCTGTTCCGGCTGGCGACGCTGCTTGCGCGTCAGATGAGCACCCCCATTGCCACCAGGATCAAGGTAGCGAAGCGACGCGACCGTGACCTCGTCGACACATATAGATAGACACGAGCCGCGCCGCGCTGCGCTGCCTAGCAAGCATGGCACGTATGTGTGCGTGTGTGTGTGTGTGTACGTAGGAGTACGCGCGGTCACACCCACGCTTCGGGCGCACGGTGTGCATGCGGACGGCGCGAGCGTACCGCGGCGCCGAGCTGCGCTTCAAGATGTGGTCGCTGCGCCTGCCGCAGCCGCGTCGCCTGCCACCGCTCCCAGACAACGAGGCGCTCAACGTTGGCGCTGACATACTTGGTTATTTACTTTGCCTCTTTATTGAAATTTTGAATAATAAAGTAATAATGTAAACCTAATTATTTACAGGTGAAGTTATCATCTTTACGCTAGGTCAGGAGGACAAGGTAGATAGTTTGATCGAATGTTGAATTGACGGCAGTAATAGATATTTTGATTAGTCAGTAACGTGTGGTGGGTGTGGTGTGGTGGCAGGTGATGGACGCATTCTTAGTAACCAGAAATTGCTCTAGATATCATTACGTATGTCGCTAGGTCAATAAATAAATGATAATTGTCTGAATTGGGATATCTCAAAGTCTATTCTTGTAAATAAAAAACCTCTTAAAATATGAAGCCCTTAAAAAATCCCATCCCAATCATTTAAGTACTCCCTAAAGGGGGAAAACCTCTAAGTTGGGAACCCTGCCTGTTGCGGTGATGAACGGAGGCGAGAGTGTGGAAGGATACATTCGCGTCAACACGAGGCTGCACGAGACCTCTTTGATCTACCGACACGGAGGCGAGACGTGAGGAATGTACTCGAGACAAGACGAATATATATGCGAATACTCCCTCCACTCCACACTCGTATTCGGCATGTCTCGCCGAGAGTGTGGAGTCCGCTTTAGATCAATCTGGGCTTCCGTCTTGGATCCCAATGCTCTTCGAGATGTTTAGGGACGGTTTTTTTCATAGAGATAGTTTATGGACTGGAGAATAACATTGGATACTTTTATCTCGGGAACGCGGGTGAACCCACAGGGCGAAATCTAGTATATTGTAAAAAATACATTTTATTTCCATAAATACTACATTTATATCTCCAGCGCATTTATGTATCCAAACGCGCAATAGTTCTTATTTCCTAGTTACCCTAGATACTCTTTCCCTTTTATTCTTTCGATTGTAATATAAGTATTTCTATTTTACAGATAAACTACTTTTATTTAAACAGGCGAAAACTATTTATGAGGTTTATTTGAATTATTGTTTTGAGACTAAATTGTGGAATTGATAGTTACATAACCGAAAGTAATCTTTCAAAAGAAAACTAAAAAACATGCTTTTATAGCTAGGCGAACTAAAAAGTAGTTTTTTTTTTAAACTTAACATCGCTATAAAACAAACTCCATAATTAAAACTACTTTTTAGTTCGGCGAGCTATAAAGGCGTATTTGAATTTATTGTGACGTCATCTCATTTTTCGTATTCTTCTCAGCAAACCCTTTCATTTGATACCATGGGAGTGAATCAAAAATAAATAGTCCGCCATCTTTGGGAGACCACCATCTTTGGGAGACCGCCATATTGGATTTAGAATGACGTCACTTAGCTAATGCATGCATTGTCATCGAAGTTAAACGTGTATACTAAATTTCAACTTAATCTGACGTTTTGAAGTAGGTGAAAATCACGTCCAAGGATTCCGTTACATACCGATACAGGTGAAGCTTAATAAAAGCGTAAAAAATGAATTGTATTAGTAACTAGCTGTCCCGGCAGACCTTGTTCTGCCCTATTTCTCTAAAACAAAGTAACATTGTTTTTTTTTATGTTAATAGGTGTCCTGACAGATTTCGTGCTGTCTAACGCGCCTTTGTTTTGTTTTGATTGACGTCTAATGTTTGACAGCTAGGGACAGAGTGGTTTGTATTGGAAAAGAAAACTGTTGTTTTTAGACCTTTTCAGGCAATTTTTTAAATTTTTCTCCATAAGAACCATCCTTGTACTTCAAGGAATATTCTAAAAAAAGAATTAGCAAAATCGGTCCACCCGTTCTCGAGATTTGCGCTTAATTCAGCGATTCATTTTTATATTATAGATTACTGAATATCATGAAAATTTTAGGTATTTCTAGCTAATCTGGATTGGCGTCTACATTTACTGTATAGTACCTACTGTTTAACTTTATATATCTTTTTTTTTAAATCAGACAGTCTCAGAAAATCCGCAACTGATTAAAATAAAAATAGAAAAGTATACTTAACTAGATTAGCCGTATATTAATTAGTAAAAACATAAATATCTAAACATTATTGCTTGTGACAAACACACACTGTGGGGTGACACACGATCGATGTTCACATAGCGGCGAGCTCCTTGCGCACCAGCTGCATGTAGTCGGTGGAGGCCTCGTAGAGGTCGCGGTCGCCCAGTGCGCCGGCGGCGGCGGCGCGCTTTTCGGACCCCGCCGACCCCACGCTGCCCTCCTCCGCCTGGCGCAGCTTCAGCTTAAACTCGCGCATTCGCGTCTCCAGTATGCGCTCGCGCTTGCTCTCGCGCTCAAATATCTGTACATTACTTTATTTTATAACTACGTATACACAAATAGCAGTTCAAAATCCCTTAATTTTGTGACTAGAGTAGTCAAAGTCATTTATTCAGTTAAGGCCCTAGGATAAATATACTTATGAAGGTTGAATTTACCACCGCGGCACCGGTTCGCTAGTTATGTCATAGCCTTTGACTGAGAAGAACAGCCACGAAACGACAACAAACTCGGCAAGGTTTTATAAGTTCTTTATGATCTTATTATTTTGGCTATTATATTATATTTTTTACAATTGTTGCAAAATGTACCTATCTATATAAATAAAAATGAATCACTAAATGTGTTGCTAAGCGCAAAACTCGAGAACGGCTGAACCGAGTTGGCTGATTTCTTTTTTGTTGTGTTTGATGAAGTCTGAGGAAGGTTCTTATAAAGAGAATAAAAATCGGGAAAAACTGAATGTATGGGATTTTTGTATGAACTAAAGATATAGCCAGTTTATTGAGGAAGGTTATACGCTACTTTTTTACATGGGAACGCAGGTGAAACCGCTGGGGACAGCTAGTTAAAAATAAAAATAAAATATAGGAAAAAATAAATAATATAAAAATATTAATTAGGTAACAATAGCATAATAATGCGAATACGCTAATGGCTAACACTGAAAGAACCATCAGAGCGCAGCAAGTTTCCAAACATGCCTGAAATGTCGTAATGAGACTAAAAGTTTAAGAGATAATTGAAAACAGTAATTGCTGAGTTTCTTGCCGGCTCTTCTCAGTAAAAGCAACCTACTGAACCGTGCGTTAGAGTCAGACTATTCATAAGTGCTTGTGAAGGCCTATTTGAATAAAAAATATTTTCATTTCGAATATGGCTTTTTTGTACACTCGTACAGAATACCTCAAAATAAAACAAAATGGCTGCCACACAGTGGGGGGGGGGGGGGTGTTGACCCCGTGTCAACGTGCCGTATTTTGCGATATTAGTAAGTAGGTACAATAACATGTTTCATTCAGAACCTTATTCATGTGAAATTAAAATTAAAAATGATCTTGGTAATGTATTTATTTATTTATTTATTTAGCACATGGAGGACTTACAGCTAATAAAAACAAACCAAAAGAAGAAACCATAGTCACCAGAGGGCCAATTACAAATCCTCACGTATAGACTTATAATATTGTTATTTATGGTGTGAGCACATGTGAGCACATAACAAAAAACGCCTTATGTGAAAATACAATTTAAAAAAATAAAAAACTTAGTTCGCATAATATAATACGAATGAAAGAATAGTGAAATAAATATAAGTAATAACCTACCGCTACTTGAAAAAATTTAGGCTTAAGCACCTTCTGGCCGAATTCACACTAGTTGAGAATGGATCTAGATCATGTTCCTTGCATATATCATTGAAATATCTGCTTGCACGCACGATGTAGCTGTTCTGCCTATAATTCGAAGATGTACGAGGTACACGTATAGGTGGATTAAAACGAAATGTTTTACATGGCACATTAAAATGAAATAAGGACAATAACTCAGGGTTATCAATATTGTTATTGAGGATTTTCAACAAGAATAGACAGTCAGCAATTTTACGTCGTTCCACCAATGGTAATAGGTGGTACCTCTTACAGGATTCAAGGTAATCAGTTGACTGATATGGAATCTTTTGATGAAAGCAAAGATACTTTATGAAACGTCTTTGGATGTTTTCAATGCGGTCAATGTATTTATGATAACGTGGGTTCCATATCTGAGAGGCATACTCAAGCTGACCTCTTACATAAGTGCAATACAATATTTTTAATGTTTTAGCATTCGTAAAACACTTAGAGAGACGTATTATAAACCCAAGTAGTTTAGAAGCTTTTTTGACAATTGCATCAATGTGTGTGTCAAAAACTAGCTTACTGTCATGATTGACGCCTAAGTCACGAATAGTATTGCATCTTGGCAAGATCTGGCCCGCCAAAGTATAAGTAATAGCTAGGACTGCACGTTTTCTAGTATAAGTGATCACCGAACATTTGGATGGGTTGAGATCTAGTCTATGAGCTCGACAATATTCTTCAAGCCGATACAAATCAGCCTGAAGTGCCAGTCTGTCTTCGAGCGTTGAAACAGTGGCAAATATTTTCATGTCGTCGGCAAAGCATAATAGTTTGGATGAATAGAGACACTGATCAATGTCATTCACATAGACCACAAATAAAAAGGGACCCAACAACGAACCTTGAGGCACCCCGCTGGGCACGGTTACCCAACTCGACATGTAGTTATTAAGGACTACGGCTTGTGACCTGTTATCAATGTAAGACGAGAACCACCTCAAGAGGTCCCCACGGATGCCCATGTAGCTCAACTTCTTTATTAGGGTATCATGGTCGATTCGATCAAATGCCTTGCTATAATCTGTATAGATCACGTCAACCTGATTACCATTATCCATAGCATCCGTAATATAATCATTTAATAAAATCAAATTAGAAGTGGTAGACCGTCCTTTTAAAAAACCGTGCTGAAAGAAGCTGAGTGAGCTAGCAAGGGCGGGATATAATTGGTTATAGACAATCCTCTCAAATATTTTAGCTATAATGCACAGCTTGGATATAGGTCTATAATTAGTAATCTCGGTTTTAGACCCCTTCTTATGTACGGGTGTGATAAAAGCAGATTTCCATACTTTCGGAACAATACCTTGAGTTAAAGACTTGGAAAACAATATTGATATAGGGAGGGCAATGGAAGACGCACATTTAATTAAAAGTTTAGATGATATATTATCAGGGCCAGCACCTTTAGTTGGATCCAGTTTACGAAGTAGACCGGTCACAACATCAACATTCACTTCAATGTGACAGATATCACATGAAGTTCGGTTAGTATCATAAGGGAAAACAGGGGGTGCACTGGGATTATTAGATGAACGGGGGTTGAGGAAAGTTGACATGAAATAAGATGAAAATGCTTCACAAATAGAGTCTCCAGTGAGTAGTGATTCATCGTTATAATTTAATGTACCATCATTAAAAGATCGTCGGCACTACAAATATGTGATTTGAGGCGTTCACTTGTGGTTGGATAATCAATAAATTCATCTTCGTTATTTAACCGACTTCAAAAAAGGAGGAGGTTCTCAATTTGGATGTTTATATTTTTTTTATGTTTGTCCGGCATATACCTACGTGTAGACGGATTTTCAAAATTCTTTTTTTTTTGTTTGAAAGGGTATACTCTCGAGGTGGTCCCATATACATTTAATTATATTATTAACTTTCCACCCCGCGAACCCCTATTTTACCTCTTCAGGATTTGAATTTCAAAAATACCTTTCTTAGTACACCCCTACGTTATAAGAAGTCCTAATTTGTACACCCAAAGTGTACCTCCCTAAATGATCCATACCATGAAAAAAATATGTATTCCCATTAAAACTACTTTCCACAAAAAAGTTACTTACAACTATATTTCCCCCCCCCCCCCCTTAGGCAACCCCTAATTTATTTCAAAAATCCTGTCTTAGTAGATACACCCATAAGAGTGTCATACACCAAGCATCGAGACAATCGGCCAGTGTTATATTTTTCCATATAAACATTAACTCCCCATTCCACCCACCTAGGGGTTAATTCTGACAAAACCTTGGAATAAACTACTCATAAACTGCTTCGAGCCATATTCACACCAAGATAGGTATTTCAATTACTGTCCACAAAGTAGTTACATTCAAACTGTATTTCTCCTTTTTACCCCCTTAGGCATTTATTTTGGAAATCTCTTTTTTATACATATCTTATAAGAAACCTGCTTGCCAAATATCATGTTGTAGGTTTTATAGGTCTTTAGATACAGATGCCTCAACTTGATGTGTGATACAAATATTTATTTCCTAATTTCAACCCTTAGGAGTGGAATTTCAAAAAACACTGTAAAACATTTTCTTTAGTTTCTAGCCAGGAGCCCAAATACCAATTCTTGTGAAAACATCTTCAAAAATAAAGTATTTTTATACAGACTTACATCCCCTTTTTTACCTCCTTAGGGGTTGAATTTCGGAAAATCCTTTCATAGTCTAACTCTAAAAAGAAGCTCCGAACCCTACAAACTGTACCTCTTTACTCTATGATCAAGGACGTGTTGGACTAGAATTGTCATAAGCCTAACTATACCTCAATCACTACACAATTCCTATCTGATATATCTTCGGAGTCCACTGTCCAATACCAATAAAATTTAAATGGAACCATTTTGACGCTATACTAAATCCAATGCAAAAGAATCTATTAAAATCGGTTCGTAAACAAAGAAGTTATCCCCAGAAATAGGTAGGATCATTGAGAAGTTCCGGTGGTCGTCCATGGTCTTTTTCACCAGTTTCACATCACCAAATGATACTTTCTGAATGCAAATGCTTGATTTGTTACCGAAAATACCAAAATCGCTATGTATTTGCCTATTATATTTGACGAGTTCCCTCAATTCCTCAGGATTCCATCGTCAGAACTGAATTTTGATAAAAATGGGACCAATCTGGAGGTATACCTTTTCAAATAAAAAAAAATAATTCAAATCGGTTCATAAATGACGGAGAAACGAATGAGCATCCATTAAAAAAAAATACAACCGAATTGAGAACCTCCTCCTTTTTTCTTAAAGTCGATTAATAATTAGATCATGAAAATAACCTTGATCGATGCATTCTTCTATCTATACATATTCATATTATAAAACAGTAGAGTCCGGTGAGTCTGTACATTAAAGAAAAGTAATCAAAATAGGATGGGGGTAGCTGAAGAAGGGTAATAGAACATAACCCAGCGATTTTAAAATTATTTTCTGTCTATCTGTTTGTTCACGCACATCTCCGGGACTACTGAACGAATTTTCATTTAGTTTTCACAGGTAGACAGAGATTAATTTGGAGCAGAATATTTGTTTCATCAAAATCGGACGTTGGCTAACGGGAAAAAAGTATACATTTTTTATTAGGTCTGTGCGAGCGAAGCCGCGGGCAAAAAAGCTAGTTAAAATATCAGACGAAATAGGTGCAGTTACTGTTATAAATATTATTGATATGTATAAATAAATATCTAATATATAAAATTCTCGTGTCACAATGTTAGTTACCATAATCCTCCGAAACGGCTCGACCGATTTTTATGAAATTATGTGTACATATCGGGTAGGTCTGAGAATCGGCCAACATCTATTTTTTAAACCACTGCGCGAGTAAAACCGCGGGGGACAGGTATGGATCCGTGCGTGGAGGACCGAAGCTCGCTGATTCCATAGGATTTTATCAACTATTTTATAAAACCAGTACAAAGGGTTACACTTACGGCGGTCAGACGGGACTTATCGTTTTTATCGGATTGAGTCAAATGGTGCGACAGCTCGACCATGTAGATGTTTCCCTTTTTACTTCCGCATGCAATCAAGGCACCCTAGAAAATGCATCATATTAATAAATTTATACTTGTTTTCATACAAATTCAATTAAACAAAGTAGTGTACGGACCATGTCATGTGAGCGTAGGCACAGCAGCGGCTCCTCGCACACCTGCATAGCAAGCGCGGGCACATGCTGGCGGCGCAGCAGGTCCCACAATGAGATTACGCCGTTCCACTGAGTCAACACCAGCAGCGACAGCCTATATGGGCCGCATCTTATAATTAATTCAATTTCAAAAGTTTCTTTATGAAATGAACTCATTACAAGTGTTTTTAAGGTTTATTTATTAGATTAAGCTAGAACTAGGTGGAATCGGTAGTGCAGCGGTGAGGTGTGGAGAGGTACCTTGTTGGGCTCCAGATGCCGCAGGTGATCTTGTGTCGTTGCGAAGGCGACCACAGCACGGGTGAATCGTGGCATTCCTCACTCCAAACGCGCGCCGTCCACCCGCCCACCGTCAGAAAGTTCTTCATAAAGGCAGGGTTGCGCTCCAGGGACCACACCGGGCCGTGGTGAGCATCGTACTGACAATAAAAAAATAATCTTATAGAAAGATTGTGAGCACTTGCATGTATTACCTGTATTTCCGTTTTTTTGCAGTATTATTGTGAATAGACTTTTTTATTTTTTCTTAAATATTAAGACTGGTAGTGAGTGAGTAACAAAAAATATTCGGATAGTCAAATTGATTGAATGAGTCTGCTAATTACAACAAGAATTCACCTTGGCCGGTAGTTTCTCCATTGGAGTTTTCCCTTTTCTGTTGCCAGCTATTACGGAACCGTTCTCCGTGCCCGCCATGAACCGACTGGGCATAGTGGACTCGAACTCCAGCACGCTGATGCCACTGGCCTTGGCCATGCTTTGCTCGTCGAACGACGACGTGACGACGTCCATGATCATAACTTCGATGGGTAGGCTCAAGTTGCGCATGTCCCACCACTTGGCGGCGCCGTCCGGTCCGCCTGAGAAGAACTCCTGGCCTGACTTGGAGTGAGTGTAGAGCACGCTCCGCACGTACTCACGATGCGCCACGTGTGGCGGGCACTGGCCCACCATCTCCGGCCCGCTGCGCACGTCCCACAACGACACTTGTCCACTCAGCAGCCCGCCTATCATCACATGCGGGTCGCGTGGATTGTACTGCAGATCCACTAGCCCGGTCGGAGGCTTCAACTTCTGCTCGGGGTAATTAGCATTGTCCACATTCCATATATACGCATTGATCGAGGCGGTTGGCTTCAAATCGAAGTTCACGTCGAGATACGTGACCGCAAACCTGTATCCACTATCAGGCTGCCAGCAGATGGATCTGACGGGGCGCTTCTGCTCACCACCCTTGGCGGCCTTTACCTCCGCTCCGGCGGTGTCGCGGTACACGTTGATGGTGCGACACGAGTTGTGCTCCACGTCGGGGAGGTGAGACATCTCTGTGTAGTAAGTGGTATACATGTCGATGGCGTTGTTCTGCAACACGTAGTGATCCATATTCTGCCAACGACCAAGAAACAATAAATGATTACTGCCACAAAAATTATATCATAACTAGCCTTCTCCTGTGGTTTCATCCCTGTTCCCGGGATTTAGTTCCTCAACAAATGGTTAATAGGTGGTTGCGCGGATAGGTACCAATAGTTCTATCTATTTTAATTGATTATTTGATTGACACGCAAA
Organism: Tetheella fluctuosa; assembly: GCA_951216915.1. NCBI lineage: Eukaryota > Metazoa > Arthropoda > Insecta > Lepidoptera > Drepanidae > Tetheella > Tetheella fluctuosa. Next base: position 134,679 of record OX578214.1, read on the forward strand.
TCGTCCTATTCTTTTTCCACTCCTACACATACCTACTAAATAGTATTGCAAGAGTGAGACGTCACGCACCGCATCCTAGCGTAAATATATTGGACTAATTCGTTAGCTACTGTCTTTCTTCACTTCCATCGTGTATGTCGAAAAATATGGCGTGAAATCACAACGCTCCGCCCATTTAATTTCTAATTTGGTACTTTATCGCTTATTAACCGCAACTTGTGTCGTTCTGAAGTTACTTATTTGAAGTTTAGTGTGTGCTTCTACAACGATTATCGTTCAATCCTGGACTCTGGAGCCTCATACGGGCTGATTACCGGCCCCGGCTCGCGTCACACCAAAGCCGCCACGACAAGGATCACTCATACCGGAGACTAAGGTATTGTGCATTTCCTCCTTCGTGAACTGTATCTATTCAAATTCCCACAGTTCAATTTGTTCCTGTCTGGTGTGTCTTGTCAATCAAATTGATAATTGGTTAGCATTATTACTCGCGCATCGACCGCCATATTTTTTCCTTGATTTTGAATTTTCGACCTAAAATAATTTACTCAATAGATGTGATTTTACATCACCCGCTCAAACAATAGGTATGATATAAATTTTATAGGTATTACATAAATTATACATTTTTGGAAACTTTCAATTGTAGCCTTTTATTTGATACAAATGCAAAATCGATACATTTGTGATTTTTCCTTGCAAGTTACATATTCGCCTCATTTGTCAAAATGTGATTAGTAGCTACACGGAAACAGATTCATAGATACACTGCTAAAATCATAACCCTCCTTTTAGTATCTCCGTAGTAGGTAAATATAGGACCGCAGGCAGCACTCACCGGAGCCGCTTGCATCACACAATTTATGTAGCTATCATCCTTTTCTATTTTCCGTCGATATCGCTGCGTCGCTTCTGGATCCACCACATTCACGTCCTTGGGCCAGCCGCCTTCCGCGTGGTTGATCATCGTCGACGTGTATTCGGCCCTGCCACACAAACAATACCAACAGTTAGGTAAGTACATAGCGCAGACATATTTTTGAGCTTGCCCAAATTCGCTGTATCACTCTTAGATAGGATCTGTACTGGACTCGAAGGTTTTGATGGCCTTTTTGGTAAAGTTCGACTAAAATTGGCGTGTAAGTATTTGTCGCAGTTGGGTTGCTTAATTAGCTGTTTTACATAACCGCTAGCTGTTTAACAAAACGGTTTAGCGGTTTTTTATAATTACTGAACTTAAATACGCAGAATTGCATAAACGTGAAATGAAACGACATGGATACTTTAGGTTAGAAATGTATGGCGATTACATTATTGTGATTGTTTTTTTCGTTGTAACAAGGTATGTACTTAGTACTTTCTAGGGTTCCGACGTGTGGGGTTTCTATGGATAGGTCTTCAAAAATGATATTGAGGTTTTCAATATCATTTTTTTCTAAACTGAATAGTTTGCGCGAGAGACACTTCCAAAGTGGTAAAGTAATATGTGTGTTACTACTAAAATAAGAGAATGAAAAAACTAGAAAAATTATATGATGTACATTACCATGCAAACATCCACCGAAAATTAGTTTGAACGAGGTCTATTAAGTAGTTTTTTTTAATACGTCATAAATCGTAAACCGCAATTTAGCTTACATTCAATCAACTCAAATATAAAAAAAAATATTGACAAAAAGCAAGGTCTTACAGCACAAATAAAGGAAAAATTCTGTCCCCATACATACATAGTTACCTATACCAACCTCAAATAAGGTAAATAAATAAAATTGTGCATTTCCCGTGATGGACGAACGATGGACGAAGTTTGTACGGAACCCTCGGTGCGCGAGTCCGACTCGCACTTGGCCGGTTTTTTTTATGTTTTACTTGGCACCGACTTCAAAATGTAGAAAATATTATTTTTTTGCTTTTCAGTTATGTATTTGGTTAACTTATAATAAATTTATTTATGAAGTCGGTTTTTTTTTAAATTTTTAATTCACATCTGAACTGTAGTTAGTCCCTAAACTCCTCCGTCAGTGTCAGTACGTGGCCTAGGTACTTGAATGTCTACACCGTTCATGCATACTTTGGGTAGGTACTCAATCCGGACATTTCCTGACCGTGTTTAGACCGGCAGGACCACGCATCATCCTGCCACCAGCACATCTGATGTTTCTAGCTGGTAGATAAGTATTAAAAGTGTCGACGAACCAGACGTTTACGTCCTGATACTTAGTTATATGCTAGATGACTGTGTGTTAGCAAACTTGCATAGGTACAAAACATTGATAGAGAGTGTACCAACCGAATGGTGTTCACGTATCGCTTCGAGTAGATGGGCGTATTCTGCGAGAACTGATGCACGGGGTTGCGCAGCCCGTAGTTCTTGAACTCGGCCCTCATAACTGGGATGTTGTCGCACATTTCGGGCCCTTGCTCGCAGAACATCACCTGCCGCCCGAAGTCGCACCGCCTCTTCGTGTACTGAAATAATATATCCATTGTTTGTCCACTTGATCAACTAATATATAATATTACTTACTAAAGTACACGTTAATAATAATTATGTTTGATTATGATTAATATGATTAGTTTGAATAAAAATGTAGGTATAACTCTTGACTCGAACGAACTACGATTCGAACTGTCAAACTACTTTGAAGTGATTTAACTTTAGAAGAATTTGAAAATAATTATTTGTGCCAGTAAAATTTCGATAACGGAAAACTTATTTGCTGTAACCTTTAAAGAAGTGTAAGTAAATACGTTTTTTACATCATCTGCTTCGACTGGTCTGGATCTCATATTTCTACGACGAAAACAAAATCACTTACCACGTCAGTGTTTTGAACAAAACTCGTGTTAACTTTGCTGTAAGCTTACCAAAAGCCTTACAGCAAAAGTAAGATGGCTGTTTGTTTAACATTGTGGCTTACGCCATTCTTGCAGTCAGTAGAATTAAAAACCATAGAGGTTACGCCATTTTGGTGGGATGAGTTTTTGCATACAATCACAATGCATAATTTAGTTTCTCCTTCAAATAATTTTCCAGATATAAAACAGCCTTTATTTAAAAATAATTGAAGGTAATTTAAGGTAAGGTATGTTTAATTATTATGACAGAAAAAACGTAAATTTGTGATTAATACAAATTATACTGAGAAGCAATATTTGTTAACGAGTATTGACACGCTATTGGCTGGAGCCATGTTATTTACATCTAACTCGCGGCGCATTCGGCGAACAGAGTCAACGGAGAGTGTCGTAGAGTTTATTTGTGCTTATAATTTTGTTTAAAATTAACTAATTGTAGTGTTTTATTTGTAAAGAAACAAAGAATCATCGGGCTGTATGATTGAATCAATCAATCAATCATTCAGCCCGAGAATTTTCACTGCTGAACATAGACCTCCCACATTGATTTCCACAATGAGCGATTTTCGGCCGCTTGTCGTCGTCTCGCTCGACACGCTTTCCTGTAAGAAGTCGCTACTCGAGAACCTTTCTTCCCCATCGGTTATGGGCTTGTCGAGCGATGTGGCCTGCTCTTTGCCATTTCAGCTTGCTGACTTTACGAGCTATATCCGTCGCTCCAGAAATTCCGAGCATAGCTCGTTCTATAGCTCGCTGAGGGACTCCTAGCTTATTTAGGAGGCCAGCAGTAAAATAGTGTCTTTGTCCCGTATGTCATCAATCACTGATAAACTGTAACTGTATTCTGGACGTGAAGATATGCTGTAGCTTCCCGAATGCTACCCACACGAGTTGAATTCTTGGATTTACCTCTTTGTCAAAGTTGATCCTACCTAGTTATTTGTCCTAGGTAAATATAAACCTTGAGAACAGTGTTCCCGACAACTATCGGTATTAGTGGTGTATAGACAGTGGACATAATTTTTGTTTTGTCCATGTTCATCTTAATGGCAACCTGTTGAGAAACTCTGTTGAGGTCACTGACTATAATGTTCAGAGCTTCCAGTGATTTCGCGATTACAGACTATAACGTCGGCAAATCAAACGTGAGTGATGTGTTCGCCGTTGACATTGAAGCTATACCTTTTCCACTCCACAATCTTTATTATCTTTTCCAGCTTGAACACATCCTCTATAGCAGTGGTGAAGAGTTTCGAGGAAATTACATCATCCCGTCTCACAACTTTCTGCTGCTGGATTGGTCTCGTACTCTACGTCCGTGAAATTGATTTTCTTTTTAGCAAGCTAGGCAGTCATTCTCACTTTGGGGCCTTTGCTTGCGGTGGCATCGTGTGGCGGGTCGTTCACTTCTCTTAAATATGTGCAAGGAGGGCGATGGCTGTCACATGCGTCATACTTGTGAACAGGTGCTGCTTGTTGGGGCTGGTCGGCTTAAATTTGCTATCTATTTATTAACTAAGTCACTCATCATTTTATTTCTATTCTATTTTTTTGTTATAACACACATAATAATATATCGTCAGTGAGACTAGATAAATAATTTATTGTAATAAATCTGAGTTGGTTTTGAAAAGAGTTCGAGCTTTGAAACTGAGTTTCTTGTCGGCTCGTCAGACTATTCATAAGTGCTTGTGAAGGCCTATTTGAATAAAAAATATTTACATTTTCATTTACTCTCATCCTAGACTCGGATGGACATTGTGGGTCTACTGTACAAGTACTTCTGCATTTCGATATCAAATATATATAGTAATATATATAGTAAAATATATATATATATATATATATATATATTTTACTATAGGACTACAAGTACCGGTTATCCACCCGCTTTCAAAAGCTTTTTTGAAACTTCGCCTTCACCGCCAACTTGTTGATCTTAAACTGTTTCAATGCCATTATAATCTTGTATAGGCTAACGTCCGGGATATTTTCTGGTTAATTTCGGGTCAGTTTTGGTCTTGCGTCACTAACCGGCACTGTCTCTGGTTTCTATGATGATGTGTACAGTTGTCCATAGAACTTCTCGATCTCTCTTAAAATCTTTAGTTTTGACGTGATTATGCTTCCGGTATCGGTCTTCAGCTTGGTCAGTTGGCTTTGACCAATAGACAGATCTCTTGCGAATACTTTATTGTTCTGTTTTATTGCCTTGCCTCTTCGATACATGACGTATTAAAGAGGCGTGCAGAATATAAGCTTTGTTTAATTAATTAACAAAAAGATGTTGCAAAAGAGATACCGTCATTTAAATATTTTTGAAATTTACTTTTATACCTACTGTTCGTTTCATCGAAATTGGCTAACGGGGAACAAATTATAGACATTTTATTATAAAATCTGCGCGAAGGAAGCCACGGGCGAACAGCTAGTTGTAAATAAATTAATTTTGTAGATGTTTTTGTGGAGGAAGGGGTCACTATTTGCAATTCTATTTGCATAGGTTATAAACGAATATTATCTAAACGTAGACAAGCGAACCGTTTTCTACTTTGAAATGAAAATATTCTTTATAAAAATAGGCCTTATGAATAGTCTGACTCTAACGCACGGTTCGGAAGGTTGCTTTTACTGAGAAGAGCTGGCAAGAAACTCGGCAATTACTCTTTTCAAAACCAACTCGGATTTATTACATAAAATTATTGATTTAGTCTCACTGACAATACATGTGTGTATATGACAAAAATAATATATGACTGAACCAACCCTTAGAGTGGTAATAAAACTCTTTAGTTGTATGAAGGTGGTGTCAAATCTGACAAGCTTGTCAAGTACAGTCACAATGATGAAGCAACATTAATATTTATACACACTAACATTTGTACACTAACATAAAGAGGTGCATGTTCAAAGTGGATCGCGGTTTTTAGTATGATTAAATAAATACAAGCTTCGATCTCATGTCTAAACTAATTAATCGATCATTTCTCGTAGAGCGCGGCAACGATCGGAGTGCAGAGTGAGGCGGTGCGTGCGCGGCGAGCATGTCGCACTTCGACCAGTTCCCGCTGTTCCGGCTGGCGACGCTGCTGGCGCGTCAGATGAGCGCCCCCATCGCCACCAGGATCAAGGTAGCGACGCGACCGCGACCTCATCGACACATATAGATAGACACGAGCAGTGCCGCGCCGCGCTGCGCTGCCTAGCAAGCATGGCACGTGTGTGTGCGTGTGTGTGTGTGTGTGTACGTAGGAGTACGCGCGGTCTCACCCACGCTTCGGGCGCACGGTGTGCATGCGGACGGCGCGAGCGTACCGCGGCGCCGAGCTGCGCTTCAAGATGTGGTCGCTGCGCCTACCGCAGCCGCGTCGCCTGCCACCGCTCCCAGACAACGAGGCCCTCAACGTTGGCGCTGACATACTTGGTTATTTACTTTGCTTCTTTATATTATATACCTATATTATATTATGTACGATGCGACGGATTCCTACATCTGGTTGCTTATTTCATCTACGACCGAGGTTTCGGTTTTGAAGTAAAAAGTACCTAAGTACACCTAAATAATACCATTATTGAAATTTTGAATAATAAAATAATAATGTAAACCTAATTCTTTACAGGTGAAGTTATCATCTTTACGCTAGGTGCATTAATTATTGTGTTTGAAGTCAACCGTCAAGCTATGAACCAGGAAGACAAGGTAGATAGTTTGATCCAATGTTGAATTGACGGCAGTAATAGATATTGTGATTAGTCAGTAACGTGTGGTGGGTGTGGTGTGGTGGCAGGTGATGGAGAAGCAGGCGCAGTGGGACGCAGCGCTGGTGACGCTGCAGGAGCTGCAGAACGAGCTGGCGCGGCAACAAGTCGACCTGGACCGTCTGCAGGCTGCACTGCAGCGCCTACAATAACTATTAGTGCTGATGACACAATTTATTTTTAAACCAGTGCATGATAACGTCAAAATATGATTTTACTGCTCTTTTTGAAGAAACGCATAACACAAACTAAATTTCTTCTGTACCTTGGGGCTCGGAACAAATATTCACGTAAAAAGTATTTTATGTAAAAAGATCATTAGCGGCTTGCATAAAGAGCACCTGATTAAAAGAGTATAATAGATGTTGAACCTATCATAAATATTAAATTTTCTGATTATGTATTGTATGTAATAAATATACGCAACAATAATACTGTATTCCTTACACGGTCGTCCCTCCGATCAATCTGGGCTTCCGTCTGTGTACACACATTTTGAAGACACTTCGTCGACGTTGCTACGACGTTGCTTGTCATTTACCTAAACTATCTTACACCTCTAACCATGTTTATGACAAAAAATCTGCGTCAATCTTCACAGGAATTTCATTGGAATTGTGTTCTTAGTAAATATTTTGAATGCCTACAGCGAATTTATGTTTTCGTCTAGCTGTAGGATCCTGTAAAAAGTTTTTCATTTATCCATGTTCCAGCATCTCTCTATAAGTACCTATTAGTACTTATTTGGTAACATAATCGAATAAACATTAAATTGTTCGTGTCCAAATGTAATTTTCTTAATACAAAGTAAGTATCTCAATTTTTAATTAAAATGTGTAGTATTGTAAGTAAATAAATTAGTAATGTACATTATTATATTGTACTAATCATCGTATCGTTAAACAAGCAGTATTAATTCACGTAATATCTAGCAGCGGAACGAAAACAATTAAACGCGTAATTTTCCGCCCCTTACGGTCATTAAATTTAATGCGAATAAAACTGGGTGTAACGCGGTTTTTTATTCGATCATTATTATAAGTAGCGATCGGGCGCAGCGTGTGGTCCGCTGGCTCGCCTCTCTACTCGCCTGTCCGCTCGTCCACCGCTATGGTCATCGCCTCGGTCGCCGTCGCGGCTCTACTGCTCGCCGCTGCTTCCTGCGCCGACGCACAGGACGACATACTGCCCTATAAAACTTCTGCTAGAAAAGGTAAAACACCATAATAGAGACCCATCCTTGTAAGCTACTGAGATCTATTTTAATGGCCGCACTTACCCAACCGAAAGGTTATACAGCGAGCGGGGTACACTATTCCTAATACCAGGAACCATCTGCGGTAGGTGTTGCCGCCACAACTTCATCATGGTACTCGTGCGAGTCGCTCGTGAGTTGCCCCACTACCATTTATCCAGAATGGTGCCGGTGCTGTTAAAAGTCGCTCACCACGCAAATGCTAGCGATTCAATCCTCGCTAAAGACGTCAGAGAAGCCAACTACCATATATCCCGAATGGTGTCGGAGCTGTAAAGCCGCCGCGCCGCTCACATCTCAATACACATCCGTGTATCTACTCATACCATACCTACAGCTAGGTGACCGAACAGTTAATTTAGCGGGTAACTGTCTACTTACTATCCAGGTAAGTTCCGGAGCTGCTTCGGGGCAAGCCGCTTAAAGGGTTACCCACGTGACCCCGCTTGTTCAGATAACGCTAAGTGGCCCACGCCTTGGACCAGTGAATTCAAATACTCGTTACGCGCGAAGAAGAACGTTACAAGCATTTGACGGGCTGGTTGGCGTGGTTGGTAAGATACCCTATCTATCAAGCCACAGGTCGTGGGTTCGATTCCCACCCAGGGCAGACATTTGTGTGCATGAATATGTCTGTTTGTCCTTAGTCTGGGTGTAATTATCTATATAAGTAAATATTTACAAAAGAAAAGTAGTATATGTAGTATATCAGTTATCTGGCTTCCATAGTACAAGCTCTGCTTAGTTTGGGGTCAGATGGCCGTGTGTGAGGAATGTCCCAGAATATGTATTTATTTATACCGAGCAGACGAACATACCCCTCCTCTGCAACTAACTACTAACTACCACGAATCCGACAACAAGCCACCCGTGGTACCCTGATCCTAACAGCCAGACCCGTAGTTCCGACTGCGCACCCCATCTACTCGGATCCTGTAGATAGGGACCATAATTTACAGTAAAACCACAAGATTAAAATAATATTATCTTGATACATTGGCTGCCACATTACTTATAAGGTTCGTCGTAGCACCAGTACACTACATCACAAGTAATGCCCTCACAATCATCTCAGTTCCCAATAATTACGTCGGCACAATACGCTTCTTTCATTCAACACTCCTCGCCTTTTCTACTATCCATCTCTTTCATCCAATTTATCTTCACGTATCTTTTATTTGACGCAACGTTGCTTTGAAAATAATAAAATATTGGACTTGGTCTTCTTAAATCGCAATGAGTGTATTGAGAAACGCCCTAAAAGTTAAATGTAAATGCATTTCGCAGGTTTGAAGTCAGCGACCATGAGGCAGTTCAGCGTGGACTACATCCCCGACAAACAATGCTCCGGCTTGATTAAAAATGTGAGATAACTCTACTTATACTTTATTTACAACTAGCTTTCCGCGCCACGGCTTCACCCATGATTCCATATTTAACATTAGTTAGGGGTATTGACAAACATTCAAGGTTAGTTTTAATTATTTAGCTAATCTTTCATGATTGAAAGTACTCATCACACAAACAACTTTTACTTTGTGACATACATACATACAGTCCAATGCCTACTCGACCAATATGTAAGGAACACTTGATTTTATTCGCGCTTTCAGAGTTGGTCTATCTGTAAAGGTTGTTCGTATTAATGACTGCTTTCAGTCATGAAAGTTTAGCTAAATAACTTAAAATAGCCCTGTAGGAGAAACATATGTACAATATTTCAAATTTATAGACCCTGCGATGATAATTTATGTCAGTCAGCTTTTCTTTTCATATAATTATGTTTATAGTAAGTAATAAGGGTGAGTAATCGTGTGAAATGAGACGGTGTGGGGTACTGACGAGTTCTCTATGAATGCAAATGCTCCCTCACGTGTGTGTTATGTGTTCGTCAGTTGTCGTGCCCCCCGCTGGTGATGAAGGCGCTCGAGGTGGTGGTGCTGGACCGAGAGCAGTATGCGGAGGTGCGCATCGACGACTCGCTCGCCACCGCCAAGGTGTACCGCCGCCCCAACGCCGTGAGCGGCCACTGCGAAGGCGAGGCGCACGTGCGCATCAGCCTCTCTTGCGGCGGCTACCGGCGCATGCTCGACTCCGGCCGCCGTCGCCGCCGCCGCGCACTACGTGCCTCACGCAGGATGCTGCCGCTACCACCAGTGCTTTAGTCTGTAGGACGCTTCTACACGAGTTACGGATTCAAGTATGTATCGGTACCACCATACATATTATTGTCGATCGTAGTTTCGATATCCATGTCCTTATGTTGTGCTCTTATTACAGATGACCCACCCTCACGCCACACCCGCGACACTTCATACAAACGAACTCATTTAATCTACTACTACTAGTACCGGAGCACCGGCCTGTTCGCGCACACGCGCACATGTAGGTACACGCGCACATGTGCACGCGCAGCGAGCGATGAGGCCATAACACGTAGGTCGACGGGTGGGGCGATGGCGATACTATTAGGCATACTATACTACGTCGCGGGTGATTAAATAAAAGTTGGCGGAGGGGCGCCGCCAGTGTCGCTTCATTACGTAGTAGTAGTTTATATTCTTTGCCCACGATATGGATTTTTAAAAATAAATAAATCATTTATATTTATAATATCACCTAAATCTTTTATTTTAAATGTACTAGTTTCTGCCCCGTAGTTTCACCCGGGTTCCCGAGGATCTCATGTTTTCCCGGGTTAAAAATCATCCTATATGTTAATCCAGAATATTATATTCGATCTGTGTGCCAAATTTCATCCAAACCCGTTCAGTAGTTTTTGCGTGAAAGAGTAACAAACATCCAGACATCCATCCATCCATCGCCCCATTCTTTCACATTTATAGAATATAGTATAGTATATAATATAGAATATAGTAGAAAGGAGGATGTAATGTATGAATGTAAGCGCCTAGTCATTATTATTATAGAAACAAAGATGTCTTATATTGATACGGTCACTATATATGTTGATAGGTTATTGATTAGATAACAATTTATATCAAAGTTGTTGAATAGGTGCTTCCATATACAAGGTTATTTTTAAAACACCGGCAGTGCTTTAGGGGGGAAAGTACTCATCAATATGAACAACTTTTACTAAGGGACCAACCCTGAAATCACGAAAAAAAATATATAACTTTTCATACAAAAGATCAACCTTGCTCAATCAAAATGTACAAAATGTACCCTGTATAGTTACCTACTCACTAAAATAACTGACTTGGTTTTAAATATTGTGATCTCACAACTTTTTGTAGTAGAAGAACTGCGTTGCGAGACTCGGTTTTTATTTACATTTTATGTTTTTGATGGGATCCTATTTTCTTGTCCCCACACAATCATGATAGATTATGCAGTGATACTGTGGGCCGCTTCCGATGGCGATCTCTATTGTCATGGGGGGTAGCTTTATCAAAGGAGAAAGAGCAACATAAAGGTGACCTGTACGAAGTGCTGCATGTGTCTTCAATAAAGGGGCGACGGAGGGGTGCAGGACAAGAGGGCGCCGGCGGCGGCGGCGGCGCGGGAGGGTCGGGGGGGTGCAGGACAAGAGGGCGCCGGCGGCGGCGGCGGCGCGGGAGGGTCGGAGGACGCGATACATCAGCCGTTATCGCAGCTATAAATTAGCAAGGACGTTATGTTTTGCACTAGCTCAACCTGAATTTTCTACGGGACCCGTATTGATTAAGGTCGGCTTCCGATTCAACATGAAACAGCTAAAAATGGATGCGGCAATATTTTTGTTTGTGTTATAACTTATGAAGAATTATATACAATTATTGGACTTTCAATTTATTATTTTTTTGAATTCTGTACGTTTAAATAAAAAACTGAACCCTTAACCCCTAAGCGTCGACCGGTCAGTCTGTCACAGAGAATTTTATCGAAAACCATGTAATGTAAGAAAATGAAATAAAGTATTTTGATTTACGTAGTAACTATTTATTAATCTGTGGTTTTGATGACGTATGATGATAATATGATGATGGTGACTCGTAGGAGTGATGGGCGGATGTCGCGGCATGTGGTAATTAATGACCGCATTGCATCCGCCGATCTCTTGTCAGCGCGCCGGCTCGCTAGCCAGCTTAGAACCGAGCGGCTTGGTGCGGGACGGTGGCAAAAGACCAGACAAAATGATTGGTGTCCTGGAGGTTGAGACGGCATTTTTTTAGGATTCTACATATTGTGTCGATACCTTGGCTCCGTCTCACCTTTTAGACACTTGAGTCACGGCCGGTGTGAGGCACGGCGGTGCGGCAGCACTGCATAGAAACAATGCCTGAAGGTCTGCAAATATGTATTTATAGGCAATGAATATATTTTTGTGGCGCTTGGCGTAGAAGAAACACAGACGCCGTGGGGCCTGGATGTCCTCCTTATGTCTAGTGAGGTCTCACCTCACCTCATTGAGACTTCACGTGACAGAAAAGCTGGTGTCTATATAATAGGACAGTGGTTGGAAGCAGCCAACAAGCCTAAACAGTTGATGGTACATGGCAAGACAGAGGGGAAGAGCCACAGATATAGGATAACGTAACAGTATTGCCATTCAATGTGGCAATGCCGCCAGTTTTCTTGGCACGTTCATGTCAGACGACTGTTTTACTTGTAAGTATTTTGGTTTTGACTGTTCACTATAGTAATGGTACGGGGCCTTAACTGTGCAAGACCGACTCGCTCGTAGCTCTTATTTTTACATGATTTTATCCTAAGAGTTTGGTGACACGCGATATGACCTCCTCATGATACACGGATACAGACAGCCACCGCTGCGGAGATGTATCTAATAGGTACATGCCTATATGTCATGTTGTCATCACGTGTGTGCGTTTTCTTATTTATAGATCACTCGGCACCAGCGCACATGGCCCGGAGTGGAGCTCTCCCGCACCGTTTCCTCGCGTCACTTCGCTGTGAACACGTTGACTCTATATCCTGTACTAACTATTTCGCAGTTTCACCCGCGTTTCCGAGGGTTCTTATGTTTTTCGGGATAAAAGTACTCAATATATTATTATTATTTATTTAACTTTTTTGGGAAGACCAACAGATGTACAATATAGACTAAAAATATAATAATATTCATCAGGAAGTCAATAAATGGTCTCCACGGATAAATGTTAGCCTTAGAATAATTTCTGTGATCAGTATAAAAACACATGTAAATAGACTATAAATATACTATAATAGATTTAAGGCGATGATAGCTCAGTGGTAGTGACGTCGGATGCCGTAGTACGTACTGTAAGTTTAAGGACGCCCTGTATTAATGAAAAAGTTATACCCTGGAATGAAATATATTTTACGTTAAGTATTTTAAAGTGTAAGATTTGAAGTTTCCAAAACATTTTTTTTTAATTTGTCGCAACTTTTAGTAGCTTTGTGAGGCTTTAAACATACCTATATTTACGTTCTACGCGTAGAAGGTCTCATTCGTGCACACGTCACGAAAATAATATAACAAAAACAAGAAATGTATTCAGATTACATTTGTCGGCAAATCCTCTACAATAATCTTATCTAAGTAGTTACTTTTTTCAAAATAGTTTCAATTTTTTATTTAAAGTGGTTTAAATAGTTATCATTGATAAAAAAATATTTTGCAATGGTCGAATTCAGAAATTGATAGGTTATCAAAATATAAAATATATTATTTTAAATAAAGGACATACTCAGAATTTCCCTCAAGATGTACAAAAGTAAAAGTATTGCAATTCATTTAAATAAAATTAAAAAAAATACGTGTGGCACTCGGGGACTGCCGCGGTAAAGCTTAGAATAGCATTTTTTATCAACTTATGTAATTATAATTATTTATTTATTTTTTATTCAGGCAGTTTTTTTTTTTTTACTTTGACTTTGAAATAGAATTACACTTACACTGACAGACTTTGCCACAACATTACAGATAGCTTGGATACAATTTCTGTGATTTCTTACAAATCTGTTAATTAAAGTAATTATTTAGTATTTTTGTCACGTGAAAGGTGGACAGATGGCTGCTAAGAAACTATTGAAGCACCAAAATGGTGGCGACGTAACTGTGTTTGTGTGTGGTTCGGACCATAATGGTGGGCAGCTGGCTTACTGTGGGTGCGTCAGTAATTGTTTTATGAGGTGGCGTCCGCCTTTTTTTCTAGTCCATGTGGAAAGATAATAATATATGTCAAGTCTCCAAATGGTTTACTGCAAACAATTTGTTACTCAACTCTAAGAAGACTAACTGTTTAAGATTCTCTCTACCCAATGTAGCACAAGTAGATAGTCAAGTAATAATAGATAGCAGTAATTTGGACATGGTTAATAAAACTGTATTCTTAGGTTTAACATTAGATGATAAATTACAATGGGGTCCTCATATAGATTCTTTGGCAGGTAAATTAAGTTCTGCTGCATTTGTAAGAAAAATTAAACAATTGACGAATGTCGAGACGGCTAAACTAGTATATTTTGCTTACTTTCACAGTCTGTTATCATACGGTATTTTATTATGGGGAGCAGCAGCCGATATTGAAACTATTTTTATACTACAAAAAAGGGCAATTCGTGCAATTTATAGTATGGGTCCTCGGGACTCATTAAAGCATTTATTTAAAGAAATAAATATAATGACTTTGCCTTCACTCTACATTTATGAAAATATAATGTTCATACGTAGAAATATAGGAATGTTTAAAACAAAAGTAGATGTCCATAATATAAATACAAGGCAAAGAGATAAATTAGTTGTTCCATATTTTAGGTTAGCCAAAGTTAGCAAGTCATTCCTTGGTAATTGCGTTCGTTTTTATAATAAAATACCTAACTCGGTAACCAAGATGACCGATTTTAAATTCAAATTTTACGTAAAGAAGGTTTTGAAGGAAAAGGCTTATTACAAGGTAGCTCAATATATTGAAGATAGGGATGTTTGGAAATAGTTTCACTCTGCACAGGTGCACTTCGCATATTGTTTTTTTATTTTATTTTTTAGTTTTAGCCATTATGTAGCGTATTCGCTATTATTTAATAAGAACTTGTTTGCGTTACATTTTATTATTTACTTGGTATTTTTCTTTTTGATTTAATTGTAGGTATATTGTATTGTACATTTTGCTGTTATTGAAAAAATATAGCCAATAGTCAGATTATAAAAAAAAATATATATATATATATATAAAAAATGTAACCTTGCTGAGTTTCTTGCCGGTTCTTCTCAGTTGAAGGCTGATTTCCGAATCGGTGGTAGCTTCAGTAAATTCGACCTTCATAAGTGCCCTCCTAGGGCCTAAACTGAATAAACGGCTTTGACTTTGACTTTGACTATAAAGAAAGTGTTCACGGCTAACGAGATACTTTTTGTTCACGAGCTTTACTTTACTAAATACCTTGTTACTAACAAAGTCCGTGAAGTATTCTTGACATAATAAGATGTACATTAGTAAGCGTTATCTGAACACAATATCTAAATTTACAAAACGAAATGACTAAATGTAAATTTCTACATCATGGATAGTTTTAGTGAAGGTACATGTGTTTTTTAAATTTATATCTATTCTCGCTACTTACAGTAGTAACTCTATCGTGTGTAATTGGGTCGATAAATACATAATAACTGCGGAACCCTACAGTATGCATGGCTTTACATGCATTTTAAATATACTTGTTTATTTAAATTGAAATACTATCTAGAACTGATGTTCGTGATTATCGTTTATGTAAGGTATTGTTTATTTTCATTATAATAAACTGTTTGATAATTTAGAGCTACGGTCGGGTTGGGCTTCATTCGGCACGGTGCCGCGGTGGCTCGTTAGCACGCCCTAAATTCATCCGTTCCGTAGCACGTGAAGCGTCTCGTATACAAGTCATTCAATGAGATTGTTTAACGGCTCATTATGTGAATGTGATCTAAATAGAGGAGCGCTCGGCGTTATGGGCATTAGGTACTGCAGACCTGTCACCGTGCTCGCCAACATGTTCGCTCCACGCATGCTCCTGCTCACGCTCGCCGCTGGCGTCGCCCTCGTGGCGCAGACCCGCGCTCAGGACAATGTTTGCAGCTCGGGCGCGTATGGTGAGTGCGTGCGCGGCATGCTATATTTTATAGTATATTATACACCTTAAAATAATTTCGAATATTTTTTTAGGAACGATAAATGATAATCCCGTCAATCTACCACAATTGATCTTACCTTCGGGACAAGGCGAATGGGAAATACAAATTCCATCCGTGAGTACCTAAAGAGTTGCTTACTATTTTTGGGTACAAGTAGTCAATCGGACGGCTGCAGGCTGGCCACGTAGGTCCGTTTTGACAAGAGGATATCTCTTTTGGTCTCGCCATATTTGTCACATCGATGCTACATACATGTTACAGTCAAAACTCATAACCGGTCAAAACAAATTTTGACTAGTCAAAACCCTTTCCTGTTACATAAAAAAAATACCTATAAGAGTTTTGACTGAGATAGTTTAGTTAGGGTAGTTAGACTTATAGGTTATAGGTTTTTTTTTATGTACCAGGAAAGGGTTTTGACTGAGATAGTTTCAGTCAAAAGTGTTTTTGACCGGTTATGAGATTTGACTGTAACATATATACTATATCATTTATAATTTTTATTTACATATTTACAATTAAAGTAAAAAATACAAACTATGATATATAGAAAACATCCTCAAAGCCCTCGCTGCTGTCGAGTATTCTATCATTTACTCTTATATATACTTACTAGCTGTCCCGGCAGACCTTGTTCTGCCCTATTTCTCTTAAACAAAGTAACCTTGATTTTTTTATGTTAATAGCTGCTCCGACAGATTTCGTTCTGTCTAACGCGCCTTTGTTTTGTTTTGATTGACGTCTAATGTTTGACAGCTGGGGACAGAGTGGTTTCTATTGGAAAAATGGTAGTTCCCGTTGACCTAGAATCACGAAATTTGGCGAAAAGCATGGACTTACAGCACAAATAAAGGAAAAAGTCCAAAAAATAAAAAAGTTAAAAATTAAAGGCTGTCCATACATACATAGTTAACTCCATTTAAGATAGGCCTCTGAGTTGTATGGGCGCTCATACAATTTAGAGGTCTAGCTTAATTGGCCCAACCTCAAATAAGATAAATAAATAAAATAGGGGTTGATCGTAGAGGGTTGAAAATTTAGGGTTGTATGTATTTTTTGATGCTGTATCATAAAAAAATAAAAACAAAACATTTTATCTAAAAAATAAAATAAAAAATTTAGGGGTGGCCTACCCCTAACATTTAGGGGGATGAAAAATAGATGTTGGCCGATTCTCATAGATACCGGATAAGCACAAAAAATTTCATCAAAATCGGTCGAGCCGTTTCGGAGGAGTATGGCAACTAAAACTGTGACACGAGAATTTTATATATTAGATAAGAGTAAATGATAATTACCTAGTTAATAGTTACAAAATGGTTTGCTGTCAACAATTTGTTTCTCAATTATAAGAAGGCTAAATGTTTAAGATTCTCTCTACCCAACGTAGCACTCGTAGATGGTCAATTTAAAATAGATAGCAGCAATTTGGATATGGTTAATAAAACTGAATTCTTATGTTCAACATTAATGGCATAATTACAATAGGGTCCTCATGTCGATTCTTTGGCAGGTAAATTAAGTTCTGCTGCATTTGCTGTAAGAAAAAATAAACAATTGACGAATGTCGAGATGACTAAGCTAGTTTATTTTGCTTACTTTCATAGTCTTTTATCATACGGTATTTTACTATGGGGAGCAGCAGCCGATATTGAAACTACTTTTATACTATGAAAAAGAGCAATTTGTGCAACTTATAAGTAGTAATGGCCCCTCGGGACTCTTTAAAGTACTTATTTAAAGAGATAAATATACAATGACATTGCCTTCACTTTATTAAAATAGAATGTTCATACGTAGAAATACAGGAATGTTTAAAACAAAAATAGATGTCCATAATATAAATATAAGGTAAATAGAGAAATTAGTTGTTTCATGATTTAATAATAAAATACCTCTCTCGGTAACCAAGATTACCGACTTTAAATTTAAAGGAAATGGCTAAATGGAAGAATAAATAAATAAAAAAAACCGACTTCAAAAACAGAAAAGCATAAAATAAATAGTTACTTTCTACATCATTTTGAAGTCAGTGCCAAGTAAAACATAAAAACTATTACTGATTTGTTTTGTTTCAGCGAGTTTTCTTTATAGTTTAGTAGTATCTATAAACACATACTAAATTTAGTTAAGTTGTCATAATATTGTTGTCTTTAGGTTAATTTATGTTTAATAATATTTCGAGTTATTGTGAATGATTGTTTTTAATATTTTTTCGTTGTAAGTTTTTGTTGTTGTTGTTTTGTGTTATTCTTAGCTTGCACTATGGAAACCAGTTAGTTGGTATATTTAATTAATTATATTTCTCTTAATATATTTATAGGATACCTGGTGTTTGAAACCATTTTCGCATCCGGTGGGCGTGGTGGTGACGGCATGCGACACAGACACGCGGCCCAGTGTGTCGGTGCGGTCCCTGACTGATGCGCTGGTGACGCGGCGCGGCTCGCTACAGTTGTCGGCGACGGTGGACACGGTCGTGTATTGCTCTGACGACATCCTGCATCGCGGCCGAGGCCGAGGCCGAGCTCGGGGGCCGCGCGTGAGCGTCCACGTGCGCTCGGGCTCTAGTAATTGACCACACATTCACTAGTTACACATATAACCTCCATAGTCTCGACACGCAGTTTGATCTCTGATACAATAACGCACATCTGTTAAATTCAAGAGCACAATATCATGATAATTGGGTTATTCTATTTTATTTTTTCTCTTTCTATACACTTCATTGTACCAAACGACCATAAATATAAACACCTGCGCAGACAATCTTGAGATGGGTACCAAGATTCGTTTCCAATGAACTAATAGAAAATTATAAATATCTATTAAAATTGAAATAAAATATTTTTGTACATTCATTTTCATATGAAAATAAAGTATTTTTATTCAAATAAGACCTTCACAAGCATTTATGAATAGCCTGACTCTAACGCACGGTTTGGAAAGTTGTTTTTGCTGAGAAGAGCCGGCAATAAGCAAAGCAATTACTCTTTTCAAACCATCTCAGGTTTATTAAATAAAATTATGTATCTAGCCTCATTGACAATACTTGTGTGTTATAAAGAAAAAATAAATAGCAAAATGATGAGTATCTTACTCATAGCAAACTCAAACAGACCAGTCCCCATAAATAGCACCTGTTCACAAGTACGACGCATGTAGCAGCCATCACTCTCCTCGTACATATTATAGGGAAGTGAGCGACCCGCCACACGACCAGTGTTGCCAACTCAACAACAGTAAATGTCGCTCTCACGCTGGTGAAAAGTCGCTAGAACTCGCTAGATTTTTTATCAATTAATAACTTTCTTGGGTTAAAAAGGCTACCAACATTCGGTAGATTCACCTTTTTAACCTTCATTCACCGCCACCAATTAATGAAGGGCAAAATAAAAATGCATACTAAGTACCTAGATCTTTAATTTTAATCTCTCTTTATTCGTTAATATTAATTATTACTTAAACAATTCAACATACACAGTGATATAATATACATTAACTATAATTAGTATCTTATTCTAAATGAATACGTTTCATTCTATTAATCTTCGTCAGTATCGACTTCTGAATCGTTGATTATTCGGAAGGGTATTGAATCGCTCAAACTTACGAGGCTTGAAGTAGATGGTTGTGGCTCATTTTTAAATGAGTACGCTTTATTTGTTCCAATCTGCCTTAAAACATCTGATGGTAGCACGTAACTGACACATGTCTTATTCATACATTTTAGTACACATCTGATCATCAAAATCGAATTTAAGGTTGCCAGCCCCATTCGATTACGTAGCTTTGATTTAACTAAATTCATCGCGCTGAAAATTCTTTCGATTTCTGCATTTGAATGCGGCAAAGATAAAACTGTAAATGCAAGACTGCATAGTTCGTGGAATGGATTGTGGTTTCCGGCATCTTTAAAGGTGTGAACTTCAACCCAAAAATCGATTGTATTTTGAATGTTATTCCATTTAACAAAGTTAATATTATTCCATTGTTGAGAATTTTTTTCTATTGCTGGAACACTCGTAATTCCTAATTCTCTAGCCAAATCTATAACATCACTGTCATTAGTTTTTGTCTTCAAAATTTCGCTCACAGACAATAGATTCATTTTTGTTAAAATTTCGATATTTGGCGGAAGCCTGTTCTGCAATTCCGAGATAAGTTTGAGTGTGAAATTGATGCATCTTTTTTTAACAATTTTGATATTGTCATCACTCAAATTTAAGGTCCCGACACACTGTTCAAACGCGTAGCCCAGAGTAGTAAATGGATTTATATGGCTTTCCAGAATTTCCGTTGTCAGGACGTTTACATTGGCCGGTTGGTAGACTACTCTCTTGCTGATAGATTGGAGAAGTAGTGTAAGACTATCCAGCATCTTAGTAGGATCAGTGTTCTCACCCTCAAATATTTTCAAGGTATTTTGTACTTCTCCTAGTACGCTCTGGATGTAGGTTAAACAGAGCAAGTTACTTTTATCCTCAAACATGGCATGTAGAATCTCCGCTGTGTAGCAATTTTCTTTACTTTTGCATATGGAAAAATGCAGTTGCAGTTCATTCCACTGTTGCAAAATACGACAGACAGCTGGATATATGGACAGCCATCGAGTTGCACATACTTTTAGTATTTTTAAAGGCTCCTTTCCGCAATTTATTGTCTCGTATATATGTTTGTATTCTCCTTGGCGTTTTGGAGATAGGCAGAACCAATTATAGGTTTCTCTTACCAAATATTCAACATTACGAGGAAGCGTAGATTCAGAAGCATGGCTCACTGCTAGCTGGAGTGAATGACATACACAACGCACTAGTATTAGATTTGTTAATCCATAATCAACTTGCAATATCTTGTGTAAGCCATTATTGACTCCTGTCATCACAGAAGCGTTGTCTGTTCCTATTCCAATCAAATTTCTAATGTCTAAATTATGATTCTTTAATGTTACTGCGATTGCATCAGCTAGACTTCTGGCATCAGCTTTTTCAATAGGTGTTAGTGACAAAAATGTTGACACTATTATTTTTTGTGACTCACTAAAATATCGTATGGCCATCCCCAAATATTTTGACACGCTTACATCAGTAGATTCGTCCAAAAGAAGACTGAATTTTTGGTCACCGATATCAAGTTTGAGAATATTCTTAAAATGTGGGCCCAGTACTTCACTTAATATGTTCGAACATTTTGTTCGGTGTAAATGTAGGTCATTACTGGATTTGGAGTCATCGAATATTTTTTTACACAGTTCGCCAAGATGATCTACTGTCGTAACTGAGCAATGCTCAGCAATAAAAAGGGCAAGTGATGCTTCTGCTTTACTGGAATTTTTCACGCCATCAACTATTTTTTGCACTGGCAAGGGCTGCTGAGTGCATTTTATGTTCACTTTTTTCTTGTGTTTTTTGGTTTCAGCGTGTTTTTTTATGTCACTTATTTTGGCATAGAACTCGGTTTGACAGTAACGACACATACCTTTAATATCATTCCCTTGTACAGGAGCCAGCCATCCTTTATATTCAGGAGAATCTTCCCATTCCTTTTTATACTTTTGGCTATAAACTTTCTCCTTTACCGGTAATTCTAATAAAACGCAATATTTGTTTAAGACAAATGTTCGATTACGTTATTATTTCGCTAGTAAAGCAACAGACCATATCAGATTTCTTATAAGGAGTGAATGACGGATGAATAATAACAAAACCAAACATGAGAAAGGGATTCCCCTACTAGCACGATGATTGACGGTAGGTACTATACTTATGCCTTTTAGTCATTCTTGAGTTGCCAACAAATTAAACTAAATAAACAAAACCGGATCTTATTTCAATGAAATAGAGTACATATTAGTATGTACAGAAAAAAACGATGGATATTCGTTTATGAAGTCAGTAATACCACTATAAAAAAGTCGCTAAGAAAGTCGTTAAATTATTTTTGTCGCTAAAAGCCATCAAAATGTCGCTTTTCATGCGAAAATGTCGCTTTTCATGCGAAAATGTCGCTGAATCTAGTGACAAAGTCGCTAAATTGGCAACGCTGCACACGACGCCGCCGCAAGCAAACACCCCAAAGTGAGCATGACTAACTAAAGCTACAAATAATAAAAAGAAAAACTATTTCAAGGAATACGAATTATATATTATATTATTATATTATAAGCCTTTATTTCAGGTAAATATACAGTTAGTATTTATTAACACTTATTTACTAAATTGATTCGCTTTGCGATGGGTCGACATCGACAACATTATCTGATTGCCCTTTTTTGGCAAAGGCCTCCTCCAAATTTTTCCACTCTTCTCTGTTTCTTGCTGTTCTGATCCAAGTTTTCCCCGCTATCGCTTTTATTTCGTCCTCCCATCTCCTGAATTGCCTTCCTCTTTTTCGTTTCATATATTTCGGGTACCATTCCATTATAACATTCGTTAGTAACAGGTGCAAAACGAATGTAGTTCCAAGTACCTTCACATATAATGGAACGATTTTAAATACTGGCGAGTCTATATGCAATGCATTCTCCACGTTCTTTCATTCTAGCTTTCTCCAACCAACTAACAACACATTAAGTATGGAGTTGCTGAATAATTCTGGTTTAATGACTTCTAATCCTGGTAACTCACAGATAATAGTTAATACCAATGACGTAATCTCTCTTCTTCAAAAATTAGACTGTACGAAATCTGCCGGCCCAGATAATTTATCCCCTAAATTTTTAACTAAGTGTGCTAAATCTATTGCCGTTCCCATTTCCCTTCTGTTCATCAAATCACTTACGTCCCAAACTATGCCCAGTTTGTGGAAATCTGCACTAATTACACCCATTCACAAAAAGGGTTCCAAAACCGATGTTATGAACTATAGGCCCATATCGAAACTTTGTATCATAGCAAAAATATTTGAACGGCTAATATATAATCAACTTTATCCATCTCTTAAAGCAGTTTTCAGCCCTGCACAACATGGTTTTCTCAAAGGACGATCAACAGTCTCAAACCTTATTTTTCTCAATGATTACATTACAGGAGCCATGGATAAAGGTAGTCAAGTGGACGTCGTCTACACTGACTACAGCAAGGCATTTGACCGCATTGATCATAGTATCTTAATACGCAAGCTCATTGATGTAGGAATACACGGTGACCTTCTTAGATGGTTTGCCTCATACATTGACAGTAGGTCTCAAGCTGTGGTTCTCAATAATTATGTTTCCTCATGGGTTAGAGTACCAAGTGGCGTACCGCAAGGATCTTTACTTGGACCATTACTGTTTATTATCTATGTTAACGATATCGAATCTTGCTTCCACTCCTCTTCTTTATTATGTTTCGCTGACGACATGAAAATTTATACCACGATCTCATCCACCGATGATATGATAGCTCTTCAAGCTGATTTATCTCGCCTTGATGATTATTGTAGTCACAACAAACTGGACCTAAACCCATCAAAATGTGCAGTAGTGACTTTTACACGCAAAAACGTACCACTACCTACATATTATACGTCACAATGTGAATTGCTCCCTAAGCGCGATATAATTCGTGATTTGGGAGTAATTCATGATTCCAAGCTTTTATTCGATGCACATGTCGATTATATAGTTAGGAAGGCGTCTAAGTCACTTGGTTTCATCTTGCGAATCTCTAAATGCTTTAATGATATCAAAACCCTCAAGATTTTGTACTGCACTTACGTTAGATGCCATCTTGAATATGCTTCTCAAATATGGAATCCGTGCTATAACAAATATAAAGATCGAATAGAGCAAATACAAAAAAGATTTATAAAACATCTCTGTTATCGTCTTGGCATTCCATATTCAACCGGAAACTATTTTAAACTATGCAAAAAATTACATTTGATGCCTCTTGCTAATAGGCGTGAAATCGCTGACTGTACATTTGTACAAAAAATATTTTCTAGTGACATTGACTGCCCTGATCTTCTATTCAAGTTTTCTTTAAATGTCCCAGCCCAATTTACTAGGCACACTCAAACAATTCGAATTCCTCTTGTGTACACTAACTATCGTCAAAATACATTTACCGTGCGAGCTAGCAAGACCCTTAACAAGTTGATTAGGGAATGCAATTTAGATCTATTCTGTACAAGCATTGGCTCGGCTAGACGGCAGCTAAACCTTAATTTCTTTAAGTAAGTAATACCCAAGTTCTTTAAGTTAAAAATCCCTCTTACTCTTTCATATCAAAAGACTAATTTAATACTGTTCAATACTGCTTACCTACTGTTTGCCTTATGACTTAGCTCACTCACACTTAATATGTTATTTAACCGTGAGGATCTGTTAATGGCTTTCTGTTCTTTTTTATTTTCTAAAATTCTAGTTTGTTAAAATTAGCTGTAGATCTTCCTCTCATAAATAAATAAATAAATAAATAAATAATCTTACTCCATTTCTCCTTCCCTCTAACTGTGTGTCCTGTCCATTTCCATTTCAGTTTTTTCAATTTCACTGTTACATCCTCTATCTTTGTGCATTTTCGTAGAGTATTGTTTTTTATTTTATCTGTGTTAATACGAATTATAACACACATTATAATATTATGACTATGATCATTAACAGGTTTATAAAGCAAAAGGTAACTAATAAAACACAAAAGTAACAAATCTACCAAGTATTATCTTTAAAATAATCATTCAAAGTCAAAGCCATTTGGGCACTTATGAACGTCGAAACTACTGAAGTTACCACCGATTCAGAAGTCGCCTTCAACTGAGAAGAACCGGGAAGAAACTCAGCAAGGTTACATTTTTTATATATTTTGTTTTTTTGGACAATCTGACAATGTTGACTTTTTTTTCCATTAAATTTTTAAAAAAAATTAAAGAAATATAATACACATAAACACAAAAGATGAAAAAAAAAACAACAAGAAACCTGAACAAGTTCAAATTTTAACAAAAAATAAATAAAAATAGTATCTCTAAAATACTAAGTACTGGCTTTTGTATAAGTATGAACAAGGTGCACTTGTGCAGAGTGCAGCTATTTCCAGACATCTTTATCTTCAATGTAATGAGCTACCTTGTAATAGGCTTTTTCTTTCAAAACTTTCTTAATGTGAGATTTGAATTTGAAATCAGTCATCTTGGTAACTGAGAGAGGTAATTTATTATAAAAGCGTACACTACTTCCAATAAATGACTTTTTAACTTTGGCTTATCTAAAATACGGAACAACAAATTTATCTTTTTGTCTTGTATTGATATTATGTACCTCCATTTTTGATTTAAACAATTCTATATTTTTACGTATGAACATTATATTTGCATAAATGTATAGTGAAGGTAAAGTCATAACGTTTATAATTTATAATTATTTAAATACTATGTTCGTGGTTATCGTTTAAGTAAGGTAGGTATTGTTTGTTTTCATTATAATTAAGCTGTCTGATAATGTAGAACTACGGTCAGATTGGGCTTCATTCGGCACGGTGCCGCGGTGGCTCGTTAGCACGCCCCAAATCCATCCGTTCCGTAGCACGTGGAGCGTCACGTATAGAAGTAAAACAATGAGATTGTTTCACGGCTCATTATGTGAATGTGATCTAAATAGAGGAGCGCTCGGCGTTGTGGGCATTAGGTACTGCAGACCTGTCACCGTGCTCGCCAACATGTTCGCTCCACGCATGCTCCTGCTCACGCTCGCCGCTGGCGTCGCCCTCGTGGCGCAGACCCGCGCTCTGAACGATTGCAGCTCGAGCGCGTATGGTGAGTGCGTGCGCAGTCACGATACCGGCTATTGTCATGCTATATTTTATACACCTTTAAATAATTCAATCCATTTTTTTTTAGGAATAATAAACAATTATTCCGTTAAGCTAGGACAAACGATCTTACCTCCGGGACAAGGTGAATGGGAAGTACAAATTCCATCCGTGAGTACCTAAAGAGTTTTTTACTGAAGTTGTCACAATCTAATGGGCTGATTTTGACACGAGGATATCTCTTTTGATCTCGCCATATTTGTCACATCGATGCATATGGTTTGTCAAAACGGGCCTAATAGATTGTGATGTCTTTAGTGTTTTTTTTTTGCTGTTACATAATAAATAGCTTAAAAATATATGAAAAATTGTAACCACTCCTTCCAGTAAGTTCTTTCGGTCATTAGTCGCAACCTCGATTATTTCAACTACCATTTTATTATGTACTAATTGTTCCCCTCGTAATGGGATTTTCTGACGCTAAAATATTTTTCATATGAGTAATTTTTCACCCACGGCAATTTGAACCTGTATTAAGCAGAGCTTGTACTATGGAAACCAGATAACTAGTATACAATTTAAACGTTTTTTCTGTACGTAATTATATGGAATGGTTGTGAATGGTAACGTAATGGTTGAATATTTGCAGGTAAATGCGTGTATTTTGAATTATGGTTCGAGTCCGGTGGGCGTGGTGGTGACGGGGTGCGATACAGACGCGCGGCCCAGTGTGTCGGTGCGGTCCCTGACTGATGCGCTGGTGTCGCGGCGCGGCTCGCTACAGTTGTCGGCGACGGTGGACACGGTCGTGTACTGCGCCGACTCCAAACTGCATCGCCGCCGCAGCCAAACTGGGGCCCAGGGGCCGCGCGTGAGCGTCCACGTGCGCTCGTCCTCTAGTAACTGATCACACATACACTAGTTACACATAACCACCATAGTCTGGACACGCACCTTGATCTGACACAATAAGGCACATCTGTTAAATTGAAGCGCACAATATCATGATAAATGGGTTATTCTATTCTATACTCTTCATTGCACCAAACGGCCATAAATTTAGACACCTGCGCAGACAATCTTGAGGTGGGTACCAAGTTTCGTGTCCACGACTTAGCCGTCTATTTTGAGGGCATGAATGCAATTAGACATCACATTGATTAAGTAATAAATACCTTATTTTTTCTGCTTCCAATGAACTACTTAATATAAAATTATAAATATCTATCAAAATTGAAATAAAATATTTTTGAACATAAGCTTTGTTAATATTTATTGCTCAAAGGAACTTGAAAATATTTAATGTTATAATTAATTATTATCTGGTTCATGGTTCTGGTACTAGAGGGGTATCCACGTATCCCTCCGGCCGTCGCGTCACGGCGCCGGCGCCGCGCCGTTCGTTCCCACATCGTCCGCCGAGTTCGCCCGAACATTTACCAATCTTACGAACTACGAGAATTAGGTCAAATACACAATCGTACAAACCTTAAGGTCTACGCAAGCAAAGCCGCGGCAGGAAAACTAGTACTAAATAAGTGTTAAGATTCAGTCGATACTTGAGGTAAAGACAACGTCTACCTGTAGATAGTTGCGCTCTCATGTGAATGGAATTCTTGCAACTGTTGACAAAGTAATGTCCTCAAACATTCGCTCACTGCTAGTAAATCAAATTCGTGCACGTTACCTTCTCCGCCTCCTCGTTTATTGCTCGTTAGTCCGACATAAAGATCTTTAAATATCATTGGTAAAAATAGGAGCATATATCATGGCTTTCCGGCGAAATATCTTTCAACTTTTGCTTGATTATGATTAGGTTTATAATAATCAGAGTTCTGTGCCTAAATGGTAAAATAGAACCCTTAGGTGAACGGCTAGTTTTTACTCACCAACATAAATCCTTGAGTTTGAGAACAATTAAGATCTACGACTTACTTAATCAAGAATTTGAGTAAGTGTGACGAATTTACGGTATGTGACTAACATGGTTGATAAGAATAATTGTTCCAATTAGTTTATATTACCATATTATGGTAATTAGATTATTTATTACTTAGTTGTTACTAATTTGAGTATTTAAAGTTGATGTATGAAGCACCTGCAGTCAATGGCACATCTAAGCCTAAAATATGTACAATTTGATCTTGAACTTTGTTCATTAGGTGTTAAGTTCAACTTTAATTAGAAAAATTCGACTAAGAGAAATCTTGCCAAGTCGCACTATTGAGTAGCAAAAAACATAACAAATGTTCTTTTAAAGCAACCAAAGAACGATATACATGACCGGAGCTATGATTTAGAAAACTTTGAAAGATCCAGTTAGATCTCACACTGAAAATGAAAATCGTTAAACCAAAACCATTAAATTACATAAAAAGAAAGATCTATAAAAATATGTCTTGCTGAGTTTCTTGCCGGAGTCTTCTCAGTTCAAGTGTGTCCGACCCGGTGGTAGAGTCAATTGTAACGTTCATAAGTGCCTTACTAGGGGCTAAATTGAATAAATGAATTTGAGTATCAAACCGATTCTTCAATAATACTTACTGCTATTTTCAGTAAGAATGGAGGCAATTGAATTAAACAGTCACTTTAATTGGGAAATAACAGTTAAGTTGCAACAGTAGATTTTAATGAGTATCTCTTTGATCATTAACAATAACTATTTGCCCATTACTGTTTCTGCCTAATTATATGAACGTTTAATTTACTGAAAAAAGTTTAACTGCACAGTCCAACTGTCACTATTATTTTTTTCAGTGCACTTCTTTTATTAACGAAGCCGTCATCCAAGTAGGTACTTATCTTGCATGTTTTTTTTTCACGAACTTGGTCTTCTTTCACATTTATGTTTTTGGTGAGATATCATATTTTTTGACATTTATATCTATTTTTTTTATTGAAATATGGGTTATTAAAGGACATTAATAATTGTTTATTTAATCTCACTGTTTCTTTTTTTGCTGTGATTTATGATTTTTCCTGTAGCATATACTATACACCTACGTCTGAAAACCTAGCTCCACACTAATTTTTAACTTCCTAAATCACTTAGAAGTAGTGAATCTTTTGATGAGTGACATCAGTCAGTGATAAAAGTGATTTTTGAACGTTATTATGTCGTGAATTGTAAGAGGATCTATGTTTCAAATGACGTCTTGAATGTCATGACGGCTTGACTTCACTGAAAATACCCACTGCATTATAACAGGTTCATTAAAAATATTGAAATAAAATCTTTTTGAGCATGGATAACTTTCTTTATTTACTTGTATCAAAGAATCTCCCAAATCTTTAGTTTTTAGCATATTTTTAAGGTAAAAAAATAGATTAAAAATACATAGTCGAAGTGTGTGTGCATACGTTGGCCGGCGCCTTTCCACCCCACCGTTTTTCAATCAAATCAATAGATTGTTCTTCTGCTGTTAACTATCTTCTTAATATATAAAATTCTTCTGTACGCGTGTTTGTCACTCCTCCTCCTCCTCCTGAACGGCTGGACCGATTTGGATGGCAATAAATTAAATATATTTTACATTATTTTAAAGTGTGAGATTTGAAGTATCCAATATATATTTTATTTTTTAATTTGACGCCACTTTTATTAGTTTTGTGAGGCTTTAAACATACCTCTATTTACGTTCCACGCGTAGAGGGTCTCATTAATGCACACGCCACGAAAAAAATATAACAAAAACAAGAAATATATTCAGATTACATTTGTCGGCAAATCCTCTACAATAATCTTATCTAGTTACTTTTTTTCATAATCGTCTCAATTTCTTATTTAAACTGCTTTAAAATGTTATAAATTTCTGAATTTGACCCTTGCAACATATATCTTTTTCTATTACAAAGTAATGGTTTAGAGAAATCACACTTTAACCACTCCGAAAGCAACTACTTATCTGTCGAATAAAAAATATAGGCATTCAAAAAATCATTTGAAATAAATTTACCGAAACTAAACAAACTCGCTGAAGATACTATCCCCTACTATCCTTCATTCACGTCAGGCCAGTGTCCCTATTTAGTTCTAACAAAATAGAGTTCCTCGCAAGCTTCTCTACATAGTATAAAACAAAGTCACTTTCCGCGTCTATCTGTCGGTATAACTCCTCAACGGATTTTGATGCGGTTTTCACCATCAGTTAGATATTTTTTTACGGATAAGTTTTTATGTAAGTAGAAAACAACAATATTTTGCAACCAAGTCGCCGAAAAATAAATTTAGAGTTACAAAATAATTATGTAGAAAGAAAACTCCACGATGGCATATCTTTATCTGTTACAGTAATAATTTCTTTAAAACGACGCTATTTACTCCTTATTCAAATAAATATGATAGTATTCTCGGGCATTAAATGAAGATTATAATTATAATCTAAAAAGTAATTTACATTATATAATTCTAATGAATCCTGTATAAGATAAGGTCAGATATTCAACGTTGCGGGTTTAGACTTGAGCGTTGGTTGAGTGCTTTTCCCGTGGACAGCTATACGTAGTCACGCGTCACGCCCAAACAAAAATTGATTGTATTGTGTAGCAAAAAGTCAGCTGCAAAGTAACTTCAAATTTTTCACCTATATTTTATTTTTGAATGACACCTGTGCCAAGCCGGGACAGGTCACTAGTACAATGTATTGAAGACGAGCCTAATATTAGGTACCTAATAAAAATAACAGTTCTGACAATTTTCAAAATACATAATAATCTATACTAATATTATAACCATAACACACTAATCACTACTCACTCACACTTAAGTTTATAATACATTATTTGTGACGAATCTATATCATTATGTCATATTTTCCTTATAATTTTACTAACCTACCTACTCACTGTCTTGTTTTTAATTTGTCATGTTGTGTACACATGCTTGGGAATGCAGTCCCGAACAAAGCCTCTTCTTTTTATCATTGGTTTTACTACTTTTGATTGTATTCTGTTTTGTGTGCCTAATAAATAAATAAATAAATTATAAAGCTGAAGAGTTTGTTTGTTTGTTTATTTGAACGCGCTAATCTCAGGAACTACTGGTTCGATTTGAAAAATTATTTCAGTGTTGGATAGCCCATTTCTTGAGGAAGGCTAAAGGCTACTTTTTATCCCGGGAAAACAAAAGAACGCGTAACGGGAACGCGGGTGAAACCGCGTGGAAAAGCTAGTATTATGATAAATTTAGTGAGTGAGGATAAAAAGTATAAATAATACTTTAAATTTTCTCATAAATTAAAGATGTAGGTACTTAAGGAAGGACAGCGGTATATAATACGAGTGGTGCGTTTTGGGATAGGCATAGTAATTTATGTTCAGCAGTAGTCTACAAATGGAAAACAAATAATGAAAAGAAAAACTCGTACTTTTGGGAAGAATATTCCATTTGTCAAAATCAAAATTATAAAAGATGATTAGGGAAATATCGAAAAAAAATCTCACAGCTTATCAATTCAAAATAAACTATCACAATTTGTGCTACGGCGTAAATAAAAGGATCTAAGGACAATGTTAAAATTCATACGAATTGCTTATATTTAATGTGACTGTCCTCGTTAATGCAATGAGCACTTTATGAAGTGGCGATACGGTCGAAACGGGGTGCCATTCGCCACAGCGATTCATTAGAACAGTCCAAATCCGTTCGTTTGAATCGAATCCGTCACGTTACACGCAGTCAAAACTGTTTGTTTCACATCTTTCACGGCTATTATGTGAATGTGATCTTAATAGACGAGCGCTCGGCGTTGTGGGCAGTGGCTAGTGCAGGTGTGACCGTGCTCGCCAACATGTTCGCTCCGCGCTTGTTGCTGCTAGCGCTCGCCGGCGTCGCCTCCCTCGCGGCGCACTCCCGCGCACAGGACAGATGCACCATGGCCACGTACGGTCAGTACACACACTCACACTCACACACACTGTCACAGTTCTCGCACACATTTATATACACTACAACAACTAATAGCTATTATTTTTCAGGAGTCATAAATGATAATCCACATTCTCTTCCGCGCGAATTATTGGCTCCGGGTAACGCTGACTGGGATGTCAACATTCAAATCGTAAGTAAAAGTTGCTAAACTGATAATCTCGCCATGTCACATTGATGCTTATGGAATGTCAAAACGGGTTTATTAGATTGTGATTAGTTTAGTGACATAAATGTTTGTCAAGTAGGTATCTTTTATTTCGTAAAAAATCTTGGTCCGTGACCGCGAGCAGCGCTTTGTGTGTAGCACGAACACGACTGGACTACTAATGGATATAAAAAAAAAAAACATTATTTATTCAATGCGCAGGGTAATTGTCTTCTTATATTTTCTTGTTCATCTACAATAATATTATAAACTATAACATCAGAGAAAGTCTCGTCAAAATTCTACCTGCTGTTTGGAGATAAGCCGGTGGTTCTTTCACAATGTTTTCCTTTACTAAACACTCCAGAATATTGATTCGCGACGGCTATCAAGGTTACTACCATTCAGTTATCTTAGGTGTGTTGCACCGTCGTTTAACTGATTTATTAGAGGTATAACAGTAATATATGATAATGGGCAATTATAGAAGATAAGAGTATTAAATATTCCCATTCTAGAATTAGGCTAGAATAGTATTCTCGTAACGTCACATGTAAAATGTATAATTTTATTAGACAAGGTGGATATGACGGTCGATCATTAAATTTAAGCTATATCGTTATAATTACATCGTCTCTCACCTGTAAGAGGCGCGACCTTGGACGCAGTGCGGGCGATACGCTTTTTTCGTCTCACATAGCGTGTTAGACAGAAAAATGGAGGCAGCGCGTTCGTTCGGGTCATTATCCAGCCTACTTTGGCCTAGTGAATCTATTAGGCGTCATCGTCATGAATAAAATTTATAAAACGAAAATTAATTACTGTGGCTAAACCACTCGATGGATTTCAATGATTTTTTGTATATAGTTTAAAAGCAACGTGATAAAGCTCAGGTTTCATGATTGACCGTTTTCTCCACCTTGTATGATTAAATAATATCTAATTTGTGCCGTGTAACATTTGTGTGGTGCAGGCATGTCCAGACGAGGTGGGGTTGTTGATAACGGTGTGCGACTCGGACGTGTCACCTGAGGTGCAGGTGCTGAGCCTGAGCGAGGCGCGCGTGCACCGCACCGGCGCGCTGCGCGACGCGGCCTCCGTCGACACGGTGGTGTACTGCGCCGCTAGCGAGACGCAATCCAAGCTACTGACTGTGCGCAGCAGCGCTAGGAACTGATCCCACACACGCTACATCTACTACACGCAACATGATCGCCGATGCAATATTACATGTGTGTCACAATAGACGCATTATCCAATGATAACAAAGGAACCATCATAAAAATGAACCTTGAAGAATCACGTTACGTGTTCACGACTTTATCATCAATTTGGATGACATTCTTATGATTGAACCTCACATTGATTGTATCATGGAATTTTAACGGCTCCTAATTATAAATTTTCACTATATTCCAGATTATATGATGGGAGGTTCAACTAAAACCCTAATAACAAATATTTATTTTATAATATAATATACAAAATTAAAATGATTTTCCTTGTTTACATGTAAACTATGAGTCTACATCTGACACCTTGCCTCTCATAAGTGAGGCCCATGGCTAGATAAATCTGTCTGGCATGATGAGCTGTCTTCACTCAGCACTATAGCTATGGTCAAATCAATCTACCTGTTGAATATAGTATTTCAAGTTAAGATTATTTTCCTTTGTTAGTAAGAGTGTAACTCTGGAATTAATTGTTCCAACGGTAACTGATCAAAATTTTTAAAATGTTACGGATCATAGAAAAATAATTAGAGGAGTAAGAAGTTCTAAAGAAATTGAGTTATACAAATAACTATCTATCGAATAAATATATATATATATATATACTAGCTGTCCCGGCAGACGTTGTCCTGTCCAACTCATACACAAAATTTCATCCAAATCGGTCCAGCCGTTTATCCTATCTCTCAAGTTGGACCAGACTGCTCACGGTGTGCCAATTTAATTTAAAATCGGTTAAGTAGTTTAGGAATCCATCGCGGACAAACATCGTGACAGGAGATTTATATATATTAAGAATAAATAAATAAATAAATAAAAACAACATTACACACACTACCATGCGTTTTACACACACACATACACATATACATACACATTTGTAACCACTGTCAGTGCTTTGTCAATAACGCAATGATAGACTTAAAGAAAAGAGCTTGTATATGAGTGATGTGATTTTCATTACATTCTTAATATAGGTAATTATACTCTTTTGTTTAATTTATGGTCGAATTTTGACCACGAGCGACCTCTAGTATTTAGATTTCATATTTTGGCTATATGTATTTTTACAGAAATTGTGCACCTGTGCAGAGCGTATCTATTTCAAATCTTCTATATCTATACCTCTATACAAATAAAATAAAATTGTAGTGTCTGTTTGTAATGTCAATGTAGCAGCTTATTATTAAATGCATATGGTACGGTACTCATAACATTTTTAAATGTTTGTCTATTTGACTGTCTGTCTGCCTGTCTGTTTCTGCCAATTTCATTGACCTTTATCTATTTAGTAAAAAGCTGTTACTTTGACGTTACAAACTTTTATAAGGGTTCCGTAACGGGAACGGGACCCTATTACTAAGACTCCACTGTCCGTCCGTCTGTCACCAGGCTGTACCTCATGAGCCGTGATAGTTTGACAGTTGAAATTTTTACAGATGATGTATTTCTGTTGCCGCTATAATAACAAATAGTAAAAAAAGAATAAAATATATATTTAAGGGGGCTCCCATACAACACACGTGATTTTTTTGCCGTTTTTATAGATAATGGTACGGAAATCAAATTTAATTTAAATTATAATTGCAATTAACTGGCGTTATTACTTTTTTTTGTTTAATGTAAAAAAAACATAAAACTCATCCAAAACCAAACTTCAGAGGTGTTTCGATTTTATTGATGAGAAGATACACTTCTCATCCATATCCCCATAGATACGTCTTATTGAAAGTCTTCTAATTTAGCAAATTTATGGAATAGGTCTTTCAGTTTGTCTCAAATTTTACCTCATACGAGTAATAAATTATATTTTATTTTATTTTGACTTTTTACTGTGTTCTCATGCACCCCGCACCCTACACCTCGCACCCCACATCCCACAATACGCATCCTGATAGCTGCATCACACTATAATGCTCACTAACATTGAATTACAAAATATCGCTACGAAAAACAAAAACTTAATTTGTCGACGCTCGAAACAATGACTAGCGAAGCGCATCTCTGCATTACAACTTGAGTGAAAGCGCTCGTTGATCTGTCGTTGGTAGAGTTCATTGCATGGTCGGTGCAGTCGCGTCGGGAGGCGGCCCTACACCGAGCCGCAGTGGACGGTGTGCGCTCGGAGACTGTTCATAGTGCACGCCCTCAGCGGGGCGAGGCGGGGCGGTTGATTGCGTCCGGCGCGTCACAATGCTCCATTGTTATTTTGTTGGGGACATTTTGAAAAAGAGAAATAAATAGAAGCACAAAAGGCGACGTTTTCTTGCTATAATGAAGACAGCACGCGTACGGGAAGCAAATTATTTTATGGCGTCGAGCGCATTCTGTCGACGCGACGCGACGGTGCATCGCAATTTTTGTCAATGCCGTAGTCATATTATTTATTATTCTGTGGTTTAACGTTTATATTACCAGATACTAAAATATTAACTAAATGATTACTTTTTAATGCTTAACATCTCAATATAATACTTAGTGACCCTGCTGGTATGGAAAGACATTATTTCGATCTATTTCAAAACATCGACACAGACGTAGCTAAAGGGACGACATGAACGCTTTGACAACACATTTGTAAGATGATTTAGAAGAGTATTAGTTTGTATCGTTAGAGATTTATGATATTCTCCATTATATGTATTGTATAGTTTTGGTGGATCACTACAGTAGGACCCTCATAAATGTGTGTCAAGTAATCCTTTAAGGTCGGCTAGATGGAGCGGTGTGGGCGGCGGCGGCGGCGGCGGCTGTGGCGGCGGCCCTGGGCACTGGGCAGCGGCTGTGGTATATAGTATAACTTACCCTAAAAGCAAGTAAAGCCCATTTATACTAAAGGATGATATGATATTGAAATGCAAACAATTTTCTTTCAATCGGTTAGTGAAAATAAGTAGAGCTTAAGGCTGCTCTTCCACCAGAGCGCTATGCAGCTATCATGCTAGGTTTTGAAAGCTAAGCTATGAATCTATGTGACCGTTTTCACTGATGCTAAGCTATGTAGCGGAGCATATAGCTATACTACTTCTGACCATCCATAGCACGCATCCACCCATATAAAAAAGCTGAGTAGAACCCGTTTCCCCCTATGCTATGTGGACCAATGAATATGATTGGTGGATATCAAACGCATCCGTAGCAACGCAGCATACAACATCTCTGGTGGGAAAGCAGCCTAATAGTTGAACAGCTTCACAATACCACCGCTTCTCTACTAAGCAACGACTTGCTAAATACTTTCGGTTGGATCGATAGAGTGGATGCGAGCCACGCCGCGACATAAACTAGTTTAAATGCTAATTCGATCATATTATTGGTTGTGATAAACATCTTAAGACGCAAACGGTTGGTTGACAAAATAGTGTGGTTAAAAAAGTAATATTACCTTAGAGTATAAATAAGCAAGCTATAGAGTAACGGTGTCGCTCCGGTCCTTTGTGCCTATCGTAAGTATTTTTATAGATACTTAGCTATAGTATAGCGCTTTCATAGCGATGTTGCATGCTTGACGAAATGTCGGCAACCGCCCCGCGTCTCCCACATCCACTTTTGAGACCCTTCTGTGTTCATACTTGTGCTTTCGGTTCATACTTAGTAAGGCGTGCTCTATAGCTTGTTTATGTATACTCTAAGAAGAATGTTATAATTTTTTCTTTTACCAAGAAGAAGCAATGTTCTCTTTGTCATTTCTTCTGAAAACTGACATTAATGGTGTAGTGCGGTAACAACATGCAAAGATGTATTATGTACAAGATGGTTTCTCATCGAGCACGCGCCGCGCACTATTAGCAACAATACAATACTGGTGTGTACGTACGTACCTATAGTATAGACATGTGTAGAACATATTCGGCGCGTGTACATTATGAATACACGCAAATTACGATATCATAATTTGTGCACATGCCATTAGCAACGGACGTAAACTATAATTTATTGATAGTTACGAATTGTTATGGGTAATTTACATTTTGTATAACCTTATATACCTTACCATAATGAAGATTCATTTATTTTAAAAGAAAAACCAACAGATTTTTACACAACTAAGTACCTATATGAAACTCAAAATATTTATGTTATTTTATTTTATTGTTATCTGAAAGGAATTCTTATTTATATATTATTGTAATTAAATGTAATGAAACAACAAGAACAGGGTGCGGGGTGTAGGTTGCGAGGTGCATGAGAACACCGTAAAAAATCAAAATAAAATATAATTTATTACTTACAGATATAAATTTAAATAAAGATAAGATGAGCATCATAATATTTAAAACAAGTGCGTGTCGGACCTTATGCAGTGTAGGGTTCCGTAGTCAGTACGATGTGGCACAATTCAGCTTTCACGACTAATCGAATGTTGTTTGTGTAACTAGTGTAACTTTATTTTTTACTAAGATATTATTGAATAAGTTTGCAAGCGTCATATTATAAACCACAGTTTCAGCGTAAAATCACTGTGACTAAGAGGTTTCTTCCCTTTGTTTATGGAACCCTAAATAGCCTAGAAGTTATAAGAGTAAGTACACGGAGTTGTTACTGGCAATTGTGTCGTAGTTCTCCCCAAGGGGCGTCTGACGCGTGGCTCGGATCCAGCCTCGAGCCGCCCCGCGAGGAGCGTATATGACACCGTGACGTCAGACAAGATAATAACTGTGTTTATTGTGATCCAAGCACTCTATTATTATCACAAGAGGCACGAGAATAGATGCAGTAAAACAAACACAGAGTCGTTAAAAAAATCCATTTACTAGGAGAATCAACTAGAATGCTGCTATCATATGCATACTACACGAGGGTGACCAATGTCTTAGCCTTTTGCAATAGCAACCGCTGTTGCAGTTTTTTTTTACCACTGATGTTACGTTTTTAACTATATATATATTTAATCGGATTCAATATGGCACCTTGATAGATTACCCTGGACTTAAACATAAGATACTTTTTTGTCCAGGTAACCTTAGAACACGCGTAAAATCACGGGGCAGAATCCAGTATTTCATAATTATAATATATTGAAAAATTCTTTCAGTGTTGGATAGCCCATTTATCGAAAAATGCTATAGGCTACTTTTTATCCCGGGATAAAATAAGATCTCTCGGGGGTGCGGGTGAAACCGCGCGGCGGAAGCTATATATTAAATAAATCTCTATAAAATCGTTGCCCCTGGTCGGTTGTCGACGCGAGTGACGCGATCCGAGTGCGTGTCGTCCTCGTCGCAGCAATGTAACAATGCTATGGAACCACTCCACACTGGCTGGCTGTGTGACGCACTGTGCGATGTGCATTATTGTGCATGCTCCACTGAGTTGCTGCGGGGCTATTAAAAACGAGGGCTAGATCAGTACTATATTTATCAACTAAGGCTACTTTTAGAGTGATCATAGAGTGGTAGTAACGCTAAAACTAGAGAAAACTATATATAATTCAAGATGAAACATCTGTCACCAAACACCTACGGGTATGTACCGGTAGCTGGATTTGAGAACCAGACTCTTCTAGGCTTATTGTGTGGCCACATCATCACTTACCATGGTAAGATTATATTCAAATACAAACCAATATCATGTAAAAAATAATATGTCAGCAGCAGGTGTAGTGGCCCAACCACGCGGCGCGTTTGTGCCGACGACGCGTGCCTTTTGTTGCACTCACCCCATATAAGAACAATGCGTGCGGCTTTACCTCGCGACTGTTCCGAGCTCAGGTGCGTGTACCTTTGCGCCTTGTGTCGTGACGTGTTGTGACCTGTGCGCTCTGATTGCACCTCAGCGGCACACACGCACGGCTCGCTCCGCACTCCCTTTGATTCAGGCCGCGTCGCGCCTCCATAGTACCAACACTACTCCAAACCTTTCAAAGCTAACAATAAACGTGAGGTAAAAGTTTCGATCGTGTCGAGCAGCAACAGCGGCAGCAATTAGCACGTGTCGCGTGCACACGTACACAGGATGACGCGAAATCGTCGGAGGTAAAGTTATAAATAGAAAAATGTGCAAATTGTGAAGGAGTTACGGTGCGGGTAGAACTAATAGCAGAACGCTTCTGAAACTTGTTCCAACTCCCCGCAGCAGCCTCACACGTACACTCTACGTGCAGTTACCTACATCTTTTAATTTAATAAATGTTATGTATTATATACATCATAATATGGTGGATGAATGCGGTACTAGAGGTAAAGATATTTTGATAAAATAAAAGGCAACCACCAGCCCATAGCTATGGGCTGGGCTCTATGCAAAAATCACGTCGATCCGTTGTTCCGTTGCTGTGTGAAATAAAGAAAATCATCAAACAAACATTAATAATAGCAGGAATAAATAGGGAAGGGAAGGGATATCCGATATAGCTCACACTACATACTCGTGTTTACAATATAGGTACAGAATGTTTTTTTTATCACTGTCAATACTTGCAGGGGTGGAAGTACTCATCAATATGAACAACATTTACTATGGGGCTAACTCTGATATCGCGTAAAATAAAACGGTTGCTTCATACATTTTGGTCGAGTAGGTACAACTTATTTCCCCTTAGCCAATTTTGTTAAAACAAAACCTATTCGAAGCGCCAATCTTAATTAACTTGTGAAAACCCGTTAAAACTGATAGCCAAAAAATCTAAATCAGTTTTGGTAAAGAAAAGTAATATTCAATGTACAGACACACTGGCTCTACAGTTTTATTATATGTATAGATAAAGCCTTTATGTATATAACGCATAGTTGCTCGGCTCTAAATATGTTGATAGCACAATAAAGCAGTAGAGCGCGTAATTATACTTTTACATTAATTAATATAATGTATTATATGATATAATTTTGTATCTGGAAATTATGTTAATAAATTTATCACATTCTAAATTATATATATGGAATAGATTGAATATCAGATATACAAACGTACAAACTTTGATAATCACTTATAAAGTATATTATAAGGAGGTAAAGTTTGTGAGTTTTTGAGGTTGTAGGGGGTAATCTCAAGAACTACTGGTTCGAATTGAAAAATTCTTTAAGTGTTGGATAGTCCATTTATTGAGGAAGGCTACTTTTTATCCCGGGAAAATATAAGACCCCTCGAGAACGCGGGTGAAACCGCAGGGCGGAAGCCAGTAACTTATAAAGTACATATAATTATGATTCCTAGAAATTAAACATTTAGAAATTATCCCAAAAATAATCCAATATGTTATGATAATTTCTTTCTTTTAAAAAATATTGTTATTTTGTGCCTGAACATCACAGCTTAGGCTTAGTTAGAACTTTTCTTTACAACGGTGTAAGTCGGTGCAGGTGGATGCTTTTTCGCTTTTTCTAGAATATAAGGATATGGGACTGGCAGTATTCCCAGTTCATTAAAGTAGATTCTACAACATTCCAACGGGTTAAGTCCTACCATGGCTCTTAGAAACCTTGCTTGGTCTACGATATTTTGAAATTCATTTCTCTATACCAGTTTTGGGACCGAGAACCAATTGTCACCAGGACCAATTTACTAGTTTAACAAGCGCTACGAAGCGTAGGGCGTGGTAGATGTTCTACGGAGCTACGAGCGCCTACAAAAGGTGAGTTGCGCTTCGATGCGTACTGTGTGGTTGGTAGAATCATCTACCTACAGGAACTAATGTGCGTAAAAAGTTCAGCTACGAGATTAATGTGCGCTACGAAACGTAGTAGCGGTAGATGCTCTACGGAAACTACGAGTGCCTACGATGATCGGCTACGA
The DNA here is from genome assembly GCA_951216915.1 of Tetheella fluctuosa. Classification (NCBI taxonomy): domain Eukaryota; kingdom Metazoa; phylum Arthropoda; class Insecta; order Lepidoptera; family Drepanidae; genus Tetheella; species Tetheella fluctuosa. The sequence goes on from OX578214.1 coordinate 175,427, forward strand.
GGTAAACTTGCGCTACAAAGCGTCTACGACTTATTTTGTAATAGGGTACGTAACGTAATGTGATTAACTGATAGTCACACATGTTTTCCTGGGTGGTAATCAAACACCCGACCTGTGGTGTGGCAGTCAGGGTATCTAACCGCTAAGTCAACTTCTTATCTTGGTCACATTTCTAACGTTACTAAAAAATAATATATTTTAAAAGCGTAGTTATTTCAATTGATGTAAAGTAATATTTAAATATAAAAGCTTGGGGCGGGCGGGGCGCTCTAACTGATGCGCAACGACACTGAAGGAATATAATTTTAATATTATTCCATTGGGCGGTCGGCGAGCATCGTTAGGTACAACTCGTTCTTGACTTCCATTTCTTTTCAAATGAAATGAAAGCAAGTTTCCATCTTGAATAAATAAAAAAACAAAAAAATATATTTTTGCCTTCCTTCATTTATACATAACCAAGTGACGGCGAGCCGAGACAAAAGGATTTGATGTTTGTATCGACTAGCGTATTTATACATTCTACAAAATTGTGTAAAATAATTGTTAGTTCGTATCAAAGTATTATTATGCATTTATGTATTTGATTTCTAAACAATATACATACGTACATATATTTTTCTAATGGTTACCAATAAAAGACAATACTGACAATAACGAGCCCCTGTTGGTGTGTTCCGGCAACTTTTTTTTATTTTATTATACAACATAGTCGGCAAACAAGCATACGGCCCGCCTGATGGTAAGCGGTTACCGTAGCCTATCAACGCTTGCAACAGCAGATGTATCACTCACGCGTTGCCGACCATTCCCCCCTCCCCGATGAACTCTGGCGACCTTACTCACGCGCAGGAACACAACTATAAGTTATTTGGCTGCGGTATTCTGTAAGGTGGAGGTACTTCCCCAGTCGAGCTGCTCTTTGAGCGACATATTGCTATGCTCTACCTCAACTATAGTGAAAATTTGCTAAATACTACATTTTTTTTTTCGATAGATATTAATGATACCAAGTTGATTGCCAGTATTTTACCTAGAAGACCTTTACATAACAAAAAATATATTGTTGGTCGATCAATTCTGTGGAAAGCTGCTGCCTCACTGCCTCACTGCCTCACTGCCTTGTTGCCTCGCTGCCTCACTGCCTTGTTGCGTCGCTGCCTCAAGCCTCACGCTACAAACGTTGCGATAGGTCGACTGAAGGCGTAGGTAGTGAGCGCAGTTCGCTGTCTCTGCGGCACTGTGACATCGCCAAGGTTTACTCACGACTGATTGAATGAGTATAAAATATTTTTTCTTTCGATAAATTAATAATAGAGATATGGAACCGGTTGATATTGTACTTCAATACTTAATATACTTCTGCTCAGCGGCTTTGCCCGCCCTCTCCGAGGGATCTAAAGTTTAATGATTGACGTAATTTTTAAGCTATTATATAGCTTTTGTCGCGGGCTTCGGGGTTTGTTAAGCTATTGTATTGCTTTGGGGTTTGAGCGCGGCGACCGAATCAAGATTTTTTTTCGTAACGAAAAAATTCCGTAGCGAAAAAAAATCCGTAACGAAAAAACCTAACACAGCCATACATACACTTAAGCGTTCGCTTAACGTGTTTGTATGTGTGTGTATGCTGTTTGTGAGAAGGTATATAGGTGTATAGGTATCTATTAATATAAAAAAAAAAAGTTTGTAGATTATATCCTATAGTCTCACATACATACACATATACACTGGGACTAAACGAGTGTAATTCCACGGAATTAGATGAAAGCAAGTTAGATAAAGCGTGAACTAAGTTGGGAACTGGATACTTAGGAGTCGTCCAGAGTGGGAGGAGCCTTCGATAAAACACGTCGCTAATTTACTATTTGTTTTACTACTCTTATCTTTCTTATCTTGTGTTTGTAAGAAATTAAAATGGACTATTTGGTAATAATCTTCACCTATACTACTGTAGGTACTTCATTTATATTAATTTGGTTACATCTACCCCTCGTCCTATTAATATTATCCTAACTAATATTATAAATGCGAAAGTGAGTTTGTTTGTTTGTTGCCTTTTCACACCTAAACCACTGAACCGATCGCGATAAAATTTGGTATGCAGATAGCCTATGGTATGGAAAAGGTAATAGGCTAATTTATATCCCGAGAAAATATAAGATCCCTCGGGAACGCGAGTGAAACCACGGGACGGAAGCTAGTAAATTATTATTAGTAATATATTTTGTGTATAGTATATGTTTGTTACTCTATCACTTCGTAACACCTGAACAGTTTTATAGGAAACTTTTTACATTGATAGATCATGTCTTGGAATAAAATATGGGAAACTTTTCATTTCGGCAAATCATAAGAATATTCCAGGATAAGATAACTCGAACATGCGATCAAAATTACGGACTGAAAGCTGGTCATAACAAGTCATTTTTTTTTCATGTGATGGGCCGGTTGTCGTGGTAGGTAAGATACACTATCTATCACGCTAAAGGTCGTGGGTTCGATTCCCACTCAGGACATACATTTGTGTGCATGAAAATAGCTGTTTGTCCTGACTCTGGGTGTAATTAGCTATATAAGTATATATTTATAAAGGAATAGTAGTCTATGTAGTATATCAGTTATCTAGCTTCCAAAGCACAAGCTCTGCTTAGTTTGGGGTCAGATGGCCGTGTGTGAGGAATGTCCCAGAATATTTATTTATTTAGCTGATTGGTGAAAAATAAACATGTACATTTGGGTCCGCGATATTTGAACTCGAACACGTCCAAAAGGCGTATTATTATAAATAGTGAGCGGCGGCGCGGCGCGGGCTCCGGCACGTAGTTATATTTGTTTATTGTTCAATTACTAGTTGGACAAGTCAATTTGTTCGGCAAACAGCGCTGCGCGTGACGCGACCCCCCCCCCTCCGCCCTTCGTCGACCCCTCCATATGCCTTTTGTATCCCCCTCACATACGCTGCGATGCACTAATTAAGCGCTAATTAATGAATAGTATATTTCACTAGTATTCACAACATACTCAAATTTTACGCCTTTGATAATGTAGCAAAGAGAAGCAAAATTATGGAATGTTACAAACAATATGTGCTTACAAACTGTATTTCGTAAACTTTTTTGCGACGAAAGGAAGTACTTTGATCGACGCGTATGGTTTTTTTATATATTCGTCTATTTCTCAGAAACAGTTTTGAATAATTTAAACTGTATTCTATTAGAGTAAATCTTGAAGTGGTTCAATATAAAGGGGTTTGGGTAAATATTATGATCTGACCATGGACTTTGAAGATATGACGGCATTCTAACGAAAATCACGATTGAAATATCTTATTCAATATCGTCGACAAATCTTGAGAGTTATTGAATGCACAATATCGTTACTTAGCGTATGAACGTTTGTGTCACAGAGCCACGAAATTGAGTTGGTCTTTTGTTATCTTCGGATTCCTTCCTTCGTCCTTGGCATTTTTATCAAAGCTAGAAACAGCTTGGAAGCGTCAGTGAAGAAGCAATGAAAGTGTAAAATAAACCTATTCATGATAGCAGAAGGTTTAAAGTGCTCTGTATAATGTTATAGTATTCGTAGCGAGTGCCAGTGACGCTGCAATTGGCCCTCACGGCTCTGCGCTTCTGTTATCACCATTCTGATGGCTCCTGCGTCTATTATAGCACATCTCTATGTGGTAAGTGATGATTACTTTAAAGGTGACGAACAAATAGAGCCTGAAAAGGAACTGAAGAAAGAAGAAAGAAAGAAAAACATTTATTCATGACAACTGCTTAAAAACATTTGTAGTGGTTCGGCAGCATTATATTATTATTTGAAGTGGGAGTGGGCTGGTCATGTAGCCAGAAAGCAAAACTCTTGGTGTAAAAGAGTGTAAGAATGGAGACCATGGGACCAGAAAAGACCTCGAGGGCGACCACAGATGAGATGGAAGGATGACATCAAAAAAGTGGCAGGCAACAACTGGATCCTAATTGCCCTAGACAGAGGAAAGTGGAGAGGACTAAAGGATGCCTACATCAAATATTTGGTTGATTAAGGCTAAAGAAGAAGAAGATATTATTATTTTTAATTTTTTTTATCCCTATCCCTTATTATACTTATTATTTTAAATGCGAAACTATGTTTGTTGGTGTGTTCATCTTTCATGTATCGACGTGTTTTTTTTACATAGATGTAGTTTATGGACCAGAAATTGACATAGGCTACTTTTTATCCTAGATACGTGGGTGACACCGCGGGGGACAACTTGTTTCCTTTATAATTAGTCGATTGTCGGCCAAGCGAGAGCTACAAAATACTTAACATTGAGGTCTCGTTTCTAACGAGCTATAGCTATAAATCACTGTAGGATTTGAACCTACGGTAGGTGTCTGTCGTAACTACCACTGAGCTATCGTCGCTTTAACCAGCACCGCACGTGCGGGGCGCTTCACCGCACGTGCGGGGCGCTTCACCGCACTGTTCAAAGAACTTAATGGAAACGTGTGGGGACCTATTAATGTTTCCAAACAGTTGTTTCCATTCAATTTGTTGTGCAATTAGGCACCTTTGTTGAGCGTCCAAACAGTTAATACTGCAGAAACAATACAGTCACGAGCATAAATACTTATTAAAATGCAAAACGGATTTTCATTTTCATTAAAATTTCATGTCATCATAACATAGTTATTTGTATTTTAGAATCAATACTATAATGCTATAGATGTTATCTCAATGTTGCAATTATTTGTACATTTATGTTCGTGACTGTAGGTACATTGCCGAGTGCAGGGTGTCGCGGGGTGCGGTGGGGTGCTTCATTTTGACAGATTTTATTGTTGCGGTATTAGTGTTTTGCTAACTGCACGACCCACTGAGCTATGTTACCTATTATGCGTGTTAATGTATAAAATAACTTATTCAATTCGGACCGCTAGCCAGTTTGGCAGAATTCAGAGTAATTTAAGCAAACATGTTTGTTTATTAAATAAATGAAAACAATGTATAATTGTAAACAATTAAATGAAAATGGAAAAGTATAAGTATAAGCAGGCATCTGTTTCCCAGACGTGACGTAATTAACCGTATCGGCGCTGTCCAACTTTGTTCTGATAATTGTTTTTCGCCGAACTGTTCCAGTCAATTATGAAAAGTGTACGCGAGACGTCAATCAATCTGAATTAAACCATATTTTTGTCGTTCACTCAGCGAGGATACAAGTTCGCGAGTGGTGCGGCCGCGGCACGGGGCGGCAGCGGCACGAGGCGGGAACGACACGGGGCGGTAGCGTCACGGGGCGGCGGCGAGGCGCGCGGCGGCAGGTACAACTTCCCGGGGACAACTCGGTGTACATTAATATTTCTCGCAATCTGTTTGTCTTTCGGCTAATTTGCATTTATATTGAATCCGGGTGAGCTTTCGCCTTTTTCAGTCGGTCTGTGTGCCGCCGCCTAGCTTGCCTCCCGCCGCCCGCGCCGCCCGCGCCGCCCGCGCCACCATCGCTCGCGGCGCCTCCACTGACTCTAGTCAGATTATACCATTACACAAACAAGTTATAAAGTGCATTCATTTTAATACTTGTTTGTTATTATTGGACAAATGTTGACTTCTTATCTTACGTTATGCGCGAAGGTAACGAATCCAGTCCAATGTATTAGATTCCTGGAATTCTATTTTTTATGTAGGTTTGAGCCACACTACGTCCCATTTGCGAGACAAGGGACCTCGATAGTCGGACTTCGTAAAATTAATAAAGAATACATATCAGCATAGTATTAAGTTTGAGTTGACGTCACAATAATGAAATGAAACACAATGAAGCGTTGTCGATGCGAGAGCGATGCGATGCGATGATTCAATCAGCTTCGTGTCGCAATTAATACTCATTTGTTTGTGTCATAATTTGATTGTATGAAACAGTGGTCGTTGCATAATGACGATAATGCAACGACCACTGTTTGCCGAACACTGCTAATGCGACAGTTTACGGCTAATTCATTTGGCATTTATTTTTTACTCGTCCAAGAACACTTATCGGTGTGTTCCTACCTTTAAATAAATACTGTAGTCTAAAAACTATTAAGACTATAAACAAACTTATCCTATATGTATATTCAGTATGTATAAACGAGTGACAAATTAACGGTTTTTATTAAAATTCCTTCATAATACAATTACCTACGGTACAATTTGTTCGCTTCCAGCAAAATAATGTTCCATTAGAAAAGTTGCCAGAAAGTTTCTAAGTGAATTTTATTGTTGAGATTCGGAATACGGAGGTTCCTTAGGGATTATAATACTTTATGTGATTGGAACATTCATTGTCATTAAGATAATAACCTCATCTAAATGTTACTAGTTATGACGAAGGTTGCTAGGAGAGGTTCAATGCAAATGACTTGCCTGGTTGGCTACCACCGACTGCCACTTTGTCAGCCTACTGATATAATACGAGCTTGTCGTGTCACTCTATAGTTCACTATAGTATTCGAATCCAAGACCTTCAACTCAAAGAGACGTCATCACTGAGCTATTATTAAATTTCATAAAATGTATCTTACAAAGTTTTATTCAACACTACAAATAAACAAAAGAATAATTTCAAAAGCAATGTCCACTCCGACTGAAAATATAATACTGTCAGTGTGAAACTAAAAATATTATTTATTTTCCGTTCACAATCAGTGTGCATTCCTTCTTTATTGGTGGCAAGTAAAGCGGCTCGGACACTAGTCGGTCGGCGTGGCGGCGTGTCTGGACTCCGGCCGCCCCGGTAATTCTCCCGCAGACGATTGCATTGAACATTGTTCCCCTCTCCCGATTGTTTTGTTTGCATTGTGTGCGACGGGCGGCGGCGGCGGCGGAGAAAGCGCCAAGTTTTATCTTTCCGTTGTCTTTCAGTTCGGCCATTCACTGTTATTTAACGGTGGCTGCTTACTTTGCTTTTCATTACAATGTTTCAGTTTTGTGGAAGTGTTGTACGCGAAGTGCGGTATGTCAACTACAAGTTGTTGTTTGTTGTTAGCTTTATAAGATGCTGTTCTTATATTTATTTGGATTTGCTTTCAACTTTCTGCCAAATAATTTTAAAACTTCCTAGTAAATCATGGAATTAAGTTAACAACACTTCTAACTTCATTTTTCAATCAATTGTCGGTCAGTTATCGCGCTCCTCCGCTTGCTTAATCCTGTGATCGAGTCTCAAGTGTTCGCGAGGTGCTCCTGACTGATGCGTCCATCGCTCACGATCAAATGCCCCATTTTTCTAACCTGACATCGCCCCTGCCCCCTCCCCCCCTCCACTCCATGCCTCTTCTAACTCATCGCTCGACAGTTAAGACTGCAGCTACGAAGACAAATTACAAACAGTAAATTTGTAAGCCCTTAATTCCTATTGATCATAAATCTGAAAACTTTCAACAGTTGATCAATCCGTTCAATGGAGCTTAATCCCTGTTGTCCTGTTTCTGTTTACGTCTAACAAGCGGAAGGTTATACAATTGATTAATTTGAATAGTTTGACATTCATAAGTGATTTATTGAATTCATGTATTCAATTATGAAATTAACTGTCTTCATTAGTCTACACCTACAATAAATTATTGGCTTTAACATTATAGCATTAGTGAAATTATTATGTCATACATCCTCATTTGTCATAGTTAATTTCAGGGAAACGATTATATTTATGGAAATCTTTAATAATTGTATTCATGTTAATTTTCAAGTTTTATTTATTTATTTTATAAGGACAGCCAACAAAACATACACTAAGTATAACGATATAGTAGTAGAAAAATATTCTTAAAGCTAAGTGCAGTTTTAACTATAGGCTATCACAACATGGTTAAAGGTAAAAAGACACGTTAATAAATATTACATGAAGTATTTAAGGAACAAGACAGAAAACGCAAGATACGGACGCAACCACACTGGCTAATATTAAATTTAATGGAAATGTCCTAAAAGAGGCTAAAACTGCGTGTTTAAATGTATGTGATTTGTTTGAAAAAATGTCAATATCGGGGTTGTTCTTAGAGATGGTGTTATACTGTTTTTGTAGTCTATTTAAAGTAGCATGCTGACCCAGGTTACTTTTCGAGCTTTCCAACAAGAAAGGAGTATATTTACAAAGACGGGGTAGTTTGGTAGGAGCGTTCAGATTAATTGACTCTTCTAGAAAGGGGCAATCTATGATACCATTTACCACCTTGTACAGAAACATATGATCAAGCAACTGTCTTAGCTCAAGTAGGCTATTCATTTTGAAGTATGTGAGACGATCCTTATAGGAGGTTAATAGCTTAGCTTGATTGCATTGGTATGAAAGATGCAATAGAAATATTTTTGGACCCTTTCCAGGCGGTTAATATGCACATCGTAATGTGGGGACCAAACTTGCGCACAGTACTCGAGGCCAGACCAAACTAGGGATGAATATAGCATAATTTTTGTTTCAGGTTTCTTGAAATCCTTGCTATTTTTTAAGACGAATCCCAGTATCTGAAATCCCTTCGTTGCGATTTTATCGATGTGTGTATGGAATTGTAGTTTCCTATCCAAATATACACCAAGATCACGAATGTGATCCACTTCCTCTAGTATTGTGTTATTAATATAATACAATTGTGAACATTGGTGTGAGTTACGCAAGCATCTCATATATTTGCATTTGCCAATATTCATATCCATATTGTTGACTTTACAGCACTGTGTTAATCGGTTAATATATTCTTGAAGAAGAAGGGTGTCAGTTTTAGATTTGATCTGCAAGGCTAATTTGAGATCATCTGCATAAAGAAAACACGAAGAGTGTTTAAAGAGGGGAACAATGTCGTTAATAAATATATTGAACAAAATAGGTCCAAGGATAGAGCCCTGAGGGACTCTAGACATAACCAGAAAACGGTCTGAAGAATACCCACTCACGACACAACCCTTGAGTATTGATCACAAAGATATGAGCCAAATCATTTAAGTAGATTTCCTGCAAAACCAAATGATGAAAGCTTTTTAATTAAGATATCATGATCTACAGTATGAAATGCTTTGCTAATATCAGTGTAAATGGTGTTGACAGGGATGCGAGCATCGATAGAGTCGGTGAGAAATGAGACAAAGGATATAAGATTTGTTGTGGTAGATCGAGACTTAAGAAAGCCGAATTGCTGAGGTGATATCATATGCCTAATATGCCAAAAAATAACAGGACGCAGCAATGCTTCAACAATCTTCCCAAAAACGAGCAGTATTGATATCGGTCTATAATTTTTAGTATAAGCAGCATCACCACCCTTATGAATTGGTACAATTTTAGATTCTTTCCAAGCAGATGGAAAACTACCGGATGAAAGAGAGGTATTGTAAATAATTGATAAGGGAAGGGAGAGCGCCTCCCGAAATTCTACCACTAGTAAAGGTGTTATTCTATCAGTCCCAGCACCCTTAGTTCGGTCAAGACTTTGTAAGGTTTTGAGTACCTCTTCACGTGAGATTGTCACATTACTTATGCAAGTCGTAAAGGTAGGACTTGATATTTTATCAACGGGGATAAGACTAGGAGATAACGAGGCTTTATCAAACACCGATAAGAAACAAGAAGCGAAAAAATTAGATATGACATCGCCGCTAGTACCAAAATTACTATCGAGGTACATTTTTGAGGGGTAAGAGCCGTGATTGCGTCTTTTAAGTTTGGGGTTTCTCAAAATAGAGTCTTCTTAGTAATTTATGTAATGCTTATAGCATGAAACTGTTAATATTTGGCTACGCTTTTTAAGGGAGTTAAAAGATAAGTCATCCAATGGGTTTTTATATTTACGAAACCTTATGCGCGTTCTATACTTTCCAAGCAACAAACATTTGAGTTCTTTAGTATACCAGATAGGATTTTTTTGGGTGCCGGCTTACATTTAGGTACATGATCTAACTATAATCGCCTCTCTAATAATATTATAAAACCTAGTAACCATATCGTCAACACTTGTTTTAGAAGAAAGTTCATCGATCCAGGATACAGAGTTTAAATGAGTTATAATTTTATTAAAGTCTGCTTTGTAGAAGTTAAATCTGTCGTTAGGAATACTAGGAAGTAACCCATAGTCAGCTACGTTAAATTCTAGTGGTGGGTGATATGGGTCAACAGTACTAAGCACAGATTTACTTTTCACAAGATTATCAATTTTGACATTCGAGGGAATAATTTATTTAGTGGACGTCAGTGGACGTCTTGCGGTTGAGATGATGATGATGATGTTTTATAATGAAAATGTAGTAAAGCCCCGAATTAATACAATAAAAAATGAGATATGATGAATTTGAGATATCTTTACTATGGGAACATTTTTGAAATCTCGATACATACTCGATCAAAATGTACGTTTTTTTTTGGCGATTTCAGAATTGATTATAAAGTAAGTTAGCTATATATACCCATCCAGTATAAAAAAATATGTTGATAAACCTACTTGTACCTACGTTGGCAGTAGAAATCGAAAACGTGGTGAGAACAGGAAAAGTTTGTATCCTTTGTAAAGTAACTTGGCAGTTACCATCCCCGAGGCGAGGCGGGGCGGGTTGAACAACATTCATTATATGAAATCTGCGACCGACTTAATTTTACTTTGGATAGCTCTGACCACAATGTCGCCATGGTAAGTGATGATGTGACCGAAGGTGGTAACCACACAAAGCCGTTGTAGCACTACCCTACCACCATGCCATTGTTTATTCACCAGAATCTCAAAATCATTGTAGGAGTCCATGTGAAGTTGTTAAATGCAATGCAAACAATTATGACAAAATATTAAGTGTTCTATGGATTACTGCGAAAAAAAGAGTAAGTAAACTAATTATAAGCGTTTTGTATCTTTAGTGCATTATTTAGGATTTGCTTACATTTAAGAATCACTATTATTTTTTATTATTAATTTGGGTGTTATATTTCATTTATTACTTAAATACTTGTGTGTACTTAACAGAACTTAACTTATTTTAGAAAGAGCAAGCATGTCTATTACTTATCTACACTGTGATTATAAATAATTGTATTGAAGTCTTCCATCGACTATTGCTCGACAATTAAATACATACCGGTAATATTTTCCCTTTTAAATACATCACATGCTACTTAATATGTAAACTCAGTGTAAATTCATCTAAAAATGTGGAGGACATTAAGTTCAAAGGCATTATTTGCGTAATATATGGCCACGTACGAGTAGGTAGAGATCTATAAATTCACGTATTACATTCTGCTTCGACCATTATTGATAATGGACAGGCGCAAGAGATATTTCGCCGAGAAACGATTTATACTTACTGGGACTATTAGAATACCGCGGTATTATTTTAAATCCTGAGCGCCGATTCGCGTCGCGTCGCGTTTGTACGCCGCTTTTAATATAACATTACGGGATATGAGCTGTCTGAGAGACGAAATTAAAATCGGACTCGTCCGCACTTAAATCCGTTTAGAGCTCTTAATGCGATATAGCTCAGTCCCGCGCCCGCGCCCGCACCGCCGCGTCGTCGTCCCGCGTCTGCGCCCGCACAATATCGTATTTACTATTTTCATCTTTGCGGGGAATTACTTTTCATTTTCCGCTGCGAGTCTCTTTGAAATATCTTACTGTAAATTCCAAGCTAGGTTTTGTACAAGTTGTTACCTAACTTGATATTAAATTTAAATCATTGCCATGAAAGGAGGCGACGCGACGCGACGCGACGGCTCTAATCGAATACGTCCGGGACACTACGCGACAAGTACCTACTCCTCGTGAATATTAATATTCCTTTTATTTATGTAATAACTCTCTGTTATTTGAATTGACAGATTTCACTGAATATTTTAACAACTTTAACATGTTGTAGAGGCTGTAAGGGGTCTGTTTATACGGAATAATACAAACGTGTGAGGTATACAAAGCTCCGTTCGCCGGGTGAGATAATTTGGAGAGCCCTCCGCCCGCTCACTCGCTCACTCGCTCTCACACACGACACGAGCATCGTTAACTTTTTTCCACTCAGTACTTGTGTGAGTGTTGTCACTTTACCAGTTGAATTTAGTATCAAATCAAATCAAAACTAATTTATTCAGTTTAGGCCCTAATAAGGCACTTATGAACGTTACAATACAATGAAAATGATTCTACCACCGGTTCGGAATACACTTGGACTGAGAATACTCCGGCAAGAAACTCAGCAAGGGATATTTTTATAGTTTTTTTTTTTTAATAATACAATTTAATTACTAATTACAATGTTTATAAAATTATTTTGAAATAGCTTGTTGAGCGAACATTTAGACAGACAATGTTCACTAACGTAGCATACTTTCGTAGACCTTTGCTACGAAAATGCCTACGAAAGTACGGTACGTGGGCATTTTCGGATCAAATGTCTACGAACGATTATGTAGGATGAAATTAGCGTTGTTTGATATAGTACCTGTCTAGTGGCCGATGGAGAATGCATAGTGGTGCAGTAGGTATGCACTCTTAGTATTTTGCGCTACGTTTTCAGCTATTTCACGGTGCGCTGCACACGCGGCTCGCATGCCGCGGACGTGCGGACGCCTGGACGTGCGGACGCGCGGACGCTCCCATCACTCAATCACTCCGACAGCGCACGAAGTTTCGACACGTGCTGCATTTTTATGGGCTTTCATCGAATCCTACAAAAAACAGTAGAAAAAAATGTCCGAACATATTGGATATGCTTTAAATATTTTTCGTTGTTGTTATATATATGTTATATATAATAATGTTTATAGTTTATCATATTATTCCATTGAATCACGTACTATTTTAAGGTTCCGTAACTTAAGTGTGTCACATACCACATAGTTTATCCGTCTGTCTGTGACAGGACTAGATCTTTTTAATGGTAATAGTTGAAATTTTCACAAAAAACATTACTAACGTGGCAAATAATAAAATAAACTATTTTTTTTAACTAACTCTGTCTCAAAATGACTATAACGTAAGATACAATAATTGTGACTGATTATGCGTTGTACAATAAATAATATTAAAAAGTGAAGGTTAAAAAAGTTATGGCGATAATATGTTACAAAACGATGTTGAAATTCGTGGCGTCTATTTACGACAGAATTAGAGCCACTAAAATATATTGTTTTTTATTATTATTGTACGGAACCTACCCATGCACGAGTCTAACTTGTATTTTGTTATATTTATATGTATGATGAGCTTGTATATTAGACAAAGAGAAAGAAAGCCGACCGTAGGGCGCATAAATCAATCCGTGCGCCGACAAATAGCGCGCTCTACCTGCGGAGATATACGCGATGAGATTCATACTGGTATATTTTATGATGTGTGCCATCGCTCGTTTGTCTTTTTTATGTTTATTTTAAATACCTTAACAAAAATTTATGTCACGACATTAAAAAATGTAAAAAAAATATTCTTAAAGTCATTCAAAGCCATTTATTCAGTTAAGGATTTAGGAGGGCACTTTTGAACGTCGAAGCTACTGAAGTTACCACCAGTTTGGAGCCTTCAACTGAGAAGAACCGGTATGAAACTCGATTTTTTTTTTCAATATTGTTTGAACAATATTTTCTTCTTTCAAATGCTTAACAGTGTCAGAACAAAAAATCAAATATTAAAAAAAAAGAGAAACAATGATCAATAATGAAATTTACAAACAAACATACATACGAGATGATATATAGATAGATATATTCCTATAAAGTATTCCTATTCCTATATTCCTATGATACGCGTGAAAAACATAACCCTTCCTTAGCAGTTGGGTAAAAAAGACAATAATTATGTAAACTTGAATTGCCACCATAAATTTTTTTTTTCATGACCTAATCAAGGCACCATTAGCTCTGTAATAATGACATCAAATGACGTGATCGAAGGTCATGAGTTTGAATCCCACTATGAGCTTTTTAAAGAAACTATAGCAAAAAGCACCGTGCTATAGTTTCGTTCTTTGGTACCACCATAAAGCCAAAAATCTGTCAAGCACCTAACTGTTTTCAGACATCTGCCTGCATTTTTATGGGTGGTCCCAGTCACTGGAAGAAAAATCTAATTAAATGAATCCGGCAGCTAAGACCGCGGTACCAGTTTATTGCGGTCCCAGTCGCCGGAAGCCTATTTAGAAGAGGCCAATACCATTCTCGGCTTTGTATGTACTTTCTATGTAAATATATAAATAGTCTCATCTAGTATCCCCTACACACAATAGTTTCACAAACGAACAATGGCCGCAGTGTTACGTAATAATAATATGTAAAAGCAGCAAATGTATATTCAGTTTATCGAGAGTGGAAAACGAAAGATTACATCGGCGGTATATATAAACGAGCCGGTTGATTTCGTGCCGGCACTCGTTATCTGTGCCCAGTGGGACGATTTGCATTTCAAACTGACAAAAATCAACCGAACGCGATCTCTTGTGTGTGCTCGCTAGTAGGTACCTACCGCGGACCACTGTGTGACCACTGCATTGACGCGCGCCCGCCGAAATGAGACAATTATGAATTCAGGAGACGGAACAGGATTCATTTGGTCGCTTAGTGAACTTCATAATTGTAAATTTTTGTTATTCTTGTGGCGAGTACAGTGGGTCTTGGAAAGCGAGGGCGAGGGCAAGGTGGGCGAGTAAACAATAATGTTAATAATAGCCAGCAGTTTGTCTGTCCGCACCGTTTGTTTGTACATCCCTACTGTTGTAATATCACGGGCTGCTTATCCGAGTCTGACGCTGCGCTCCTCGCCTCGCCTCCAGCACTAACTGAATTATTTACTCTCAACTAACAACCACAGTTTAAATCAGTTGGGGCTTATGTAATAGAGCAATAATTTTAAAATATAAATATGATGTATACTATCTTTCCACCAAGTGACTCCCTATTTTACTCTCCCATAGTCTAGGTTGTGGCGACATCTATCAAGACTTCCACTATCCGTGGATAGATGGCGCAATAATATTCTACATCGCACTAACAAAGTTCTCTTTATACTTTGCATATATATAACATACCAACATCTACAATTGTACCGCGATCCCCAGGCACTATGACCCTGCCTGGCAGAATATCTTCCCTTTTTCAATGAAGGAATCTACCACCGTGCTCCCGGTCAATCAGTTAGGACTGCTCGTCTTACATATTACAAGATATAAGAAGATGATATATAGCTAAAGCTGTGTCACAACTCGTGACGTCACGGTACACTGGACACTAATGGAACGATATCCGTGTGGTGCTTGCTATTATTTTCCCCTCATTAGTTTTGTATCGAACCACTATGCAGGGAGCAGTGTCAAGTCGACCCGGTTCAATGCTCCGCGACTGAGGGCTGTATGAAGAGTCGTAACTCATTTCCGTATAATAGGGTTTTATTATTTCAATTTTGTTTTAATTATTTTATAGTAGCAACCCATTCATCTCTTACATTTTGTGTTTTGCTTTTCATTGCCACATAACGTAATTAGTTATTTAAATGATTGTTTGATCAAATAATAGCTACTGGATAACAGGTAACAAGTCACTGAGTATCACATTGCATAATTAACAGAACCATTGGAGAGGAATCCATTACTGAATTATTAGCACAATAGCAAATCTATAATAGTGGTCATAGTGTCCGGTAAATAGTCGCGGGGTTACATCAGCCCATTTTTCAGACGTGCTTTTAACTGTTATAACAATAGTTTGTTAGAAATAAATAAATAAATAAATAAATTGGCATTGTCTCATAACCTCTTAGTTCCATAAGGCAAATATTATATTAAGAGTAATGTGTTGTTTCTGTTTTTTTTTGTTGTAAGTTTGAAGTTTTGTATTGTGCATTTAGTAATTTATCTCGGTCTGCCTGAAAAACAACCTTTGTTCCTTTGTTTTGTATTTTTCGAGCTATTGTATATCTTTGTAATGTGTATATAGGTATTATATGGAACGTCAGGACTTTTAAAAAATATATATTCTGTGAGTTATTATCTGTTTAAATTAAAAAAAAAAAAACACTATTAGTATCGCCTCTGTGGTCAAGTAGTATTAAGTGCGTTACTACAGACTGACGAATGATCCTACAGACTGACGATTGATCCTACAGTCCGCAAGGTGCGATTAACATTTCTTTGTTATGAAAGGATGGACTTTGTATTACCCGCCTAATTGCCTACCACACTCAAGTTGAATATCCGTCGCCAAGCACCTATTGCGTTCTTAGGTCAGCAACACATTAGCAATCCCTCTGGTATTGCTAATCTTAGCTGAAGATAGACTTACCTTTCTGCTTGTCAGCTTTCTAACATAAAAAGTCTGATATTAATTTGTCGAGCAGAGCTTAAACTCGTAACATTGATGAATAATAACGACTATAACAACTAATAGGCATGGGCTATCGTAAACCTTGTATAATTCAGCGCTCGAGTACCTGACGCGCGTTGGAGGCAGACAACTCAGCGCTGTTTTACGGCCTATAATTATTTAACAAGCCAACATTTTTCGCTATAAAGCGCGAGCGAGCCGGCCGGAGGTAGCTAGGTACTGTTGTTTTAGGTGTGTTTGAGCTGCGTTATCATTTTATGTCGGGGGAGGAGGGTTACTTTGATTACACGCGTAATATTTATGTTATACCTAGGTATATACCGTACAGCGTGGAATAGATTACAGTCGTCGTCGCTGACGCCTCGGGGTATTCATTCATGTTTATACTTGATATAGTTTGCATCAAAAGTAATAAGATGGGATTTATGGATTAGTATAACACGACAAACGGATCCCTCGTTGACCCAGCCGCGGCAGGCGCTGCTTCAGTAAGTACAGAGCACTCAGATTCACATCCCAATACATATAAATTCTGAGGTGCTTGATTTTGGTACAATATTTTTTAATTAACTTTAACTTTTACCTAATTGTTTCCAAAAACTTATGCTAAGTACAATCTAACCAGACTGACTTTAAAATCGTGAAAAAGTAACTTAGATAAACGTATGAAACAGCTTTGTGCTATGGATAGTAACTACGGAGATGAATTTGGCAATAAACTCTCACTGTATTTCAAATGGAATTTTTATGCTCTTTCAATTTTGTATTTAGTTTGCCAACCCACACGGTTATGTGGTAAACTATAGCAGTAGGTATTTTATGTTGTTGAAAACCACTTAAATATCAGTGAGGTAATTTGACTATTGTTGGAGTTATGGATGCCGAAAGCCTTTTGTCATCTGTATCTATCAGTCAATTTGTGAGAGAACCGCGGACGATTGATCGAGTTCTGCTTGCTGCATGCCGGAGGAACCCTACCTACTCTACCTTGTACTTGCAATACATTTCAATTAACAACACGAGGGAATCATTTTCATTCATTCATTGTTACATTGTCATTGTCCTTTACAAATTCCACTGTATTTTACTGCCCTGATCTCGATCGTTCGGTGTCCGTGCAATTTGTATGGTTTTCCATTCAACCCTTTTTTCATCATTCCAGCATTCATTCGTGCTCATATAATTTTTTTCACATTTATCTTTTTCTTTGGTTTTTCACTCCCGTATACGTTCATTCACTTATATGTTCAATTAATCTTTCTAGTTTTCACCTGTTGTTCTTGACCTGTGGCCATGTGTTCATGGAACCTTAAAACCATATCTCTGGAACAACTCGGTATGTGGCTCCATCTAGTGCAAAGGGTACAAAAGTAATGAAGCCTTACCTACCTACTAGTACCTATACAGTAAACCCAAACTTATCAATGAGTGATCGATAAAAAACCAATATACCCCATAGACCCCTTAGTTGATGTAGCTCATAACTCTGTACACGAAGCCCTCCAAAATAGCATTAGGGGTGCGTTATAAATCCGTCCAGGTGCGCAATAAATCAAGCGGACAATATCGCGGGCGCGGATTCCGACGTGTATCGGATAGAAATATCCGCGCCGATATCCGCACCGTCTTCTTCCTTCTTAATAGAACGCGTGACGTCATGTGTGCCGACCTTGGACTGTAATGTGACTGTGTATTTTTTTTTCTCGAAGTGTTAATAGTTATATGAAAAATTATAATCAATTAAACACCTGTTTTATAGTGTTGTACTCATGCCAGTTTTATGTTTTTGTGTTGTAAAAAAAATATAGACAAGACAGTTGAATAGGCTGTGGAAAATGCTCATAAAAAATCTCATGTGAGCACAGCACCGACGTGGGTCCATCGGTCAGGCCGGGTGGGGGCACGAGGGGGCACGTGGGGGCACATCGGGAGCTCGATTTGTTCACGCCCGCGGGTAACAAAACATCCACTTCCCGCGACCGCGCGCCACATACATCACCGCATTCAATACCCCGCCTTATTTATATTAACCGCCGCGCGCGAACACCTTTGTGCCACAGCTTCATCAATGCAGCCACTTCATTCGAGTCCTGCCCATCAAATTTACATATTTTGTTATGATTAAACTCATACGTGTAGATGTTGAGCTATTTCGATAAAATCTCTGAGTGACGTCGGATGCCATGGCGAAGGTCGTTGGTTCAAATTCTATAATGAGTTAGAGCTTTCAGTGAATGGAAACCATGGTAAGGTTGTAGGGTACTTTGTAGTACCCGCCTGGCTACAAAGTACCCTACATCCTGAGTTGAAAATCTGTCCCCAAGGTATTGCTAAAGTCCACTTACCATCATAAGGTGAACCGTTGGCATATAAGTCAGCCATCTGCAAAAAAAAATATCGTGTTGAGGTCATTACATATTTAATAATTTGGTACAACTGTGCTATACTGTGCCTGCGTCGGTAATTGTTTGAGAGCCACGTGGGGATCTCCATGGCTCTTCCATCATGAATTCTTCCATCCCAGAGTTGGGACATGGGACATACACCAGTATGTAACGTTTAGAACCAGCACACTCACGTAATTTTCAGCATTTAATCCTAATCCTAACTTTTTATAATAATATTATAAATACGAAAGTGAGTTTTTTATTTGTTACCTTTTCACGCTTAAATCGCTGAATTGATCGCGATGATATTTGGTATGCAGGTATGGTATAGAGAAGAACATAGGCTACTTTTAAGATCCCTGGGGAACGCGGGTGAAACCGCGGGGCGGAAGCTAGTGCTTGATAAAACGAGTTGAATTAATATGAAATCAATAAATATTAGTGGGTGCTCCAACTACCTAAGCAGTTGGTAAGAAATGAATAGTAGCAAACAAGCAATCGTCTCGTTGTTCCGATCGTCTCTGCTACGTCCAACTTCCACTCGGCAACTACGTAATGAAGTAATAACATCAGCCCCCCCCACTACCCACCCCACCCTCCCGGCCCCGTTCCTTAGTTCGCCTCTTAAGCGCCGTCCAGGGACTGGTCGCGACGATAATGCACACAGATTATATAAAGGACCCGCAGACTAGAGTTGGAGCAAGATTTACACACTTCAATATCATTGTATTCCTTAACATAATATGTTATAATGGTTCGGTGATTTCTATATTTTTTTTGTTTGTAACACAAACACGCCATTGTGGTTAAACTTGGTATATTTTTAGATTTAAACATACATATTTTATAGCTTAGAAAAATATTAAATTCCCTTGAAACATTGGAAGAACCGCGGTTACTTTTCTACACCCCATACAACTAGATTGTCATGGATTTCACAATATTTACAAATTAAAACATAGTTAAAGCTCTATTTAGCTAGATTTTAATGTTCGTGTGATGAAATATCCCACGATTCCGTTTAAAAGTTAAACTACGAACGAGACGTAACAACCGAGCATCATATAACGTAATTCAAGTTTATATAACATAACAAGGTTACAACGACGTATGGCTGCTCGTGCGCCATCTTGAAAACTTTGCATAGTTCGAGAGCCTGGATAGGTCATGGAATATTTTACGAATAGCAAATATAATTCGTTACCGCGAAGCAAATATAAATGCTGAAAGCGCTAATGCTTTAATCCCAGCTCAGGTTTAAATAATAAATAACGTTCAAGAGTCGGAATGAAGATGGATTAAATGAGCAATCCATGTCTTTCGGCCCAGGTTCACTGGCATCCGGAGCTTAGATCATAATAGTATGATTTATTTTGTATATTTTAATTATTTAACGATGATTATTTCCGCTATCATTTCCTGCTTCATTCATCATTCTATTCATTCCTACAACATCCTGATTAGTAGACTAGTTTTAAACCTTATTCAACTTAGTCTCGAAAATCCACTAGGCTTTAGGAGTCAGGAAACAGAAACCAAAAGAATTAAGAAAAACAAAAGAAAGAAAACAAAGTGAGTTGTTTAAATGAAACAAAATTTACATGTTACATAACTCAATGCTCGAAAAGTACATAAAATGGAGGACATAATGTCCAAACATGATCAATAAACTTAACAAGCACTCCCGTGAAATGTAACACATTGAGGAAATGAAACGAACCCTGTGAACGAGTGTAAACAGAGGAGAGGCGTCGCTAAAAGGCGAAACAAAGTAGTTGCTACAGGATGATGTTTTGACAGGTGGCGAGGCCCCAGCCCGCCGCCGCCGGGACGACGAGCCCCGACCCGCGGCCTGCCTGGCGCGGTGACGTCACCCGCGGACACTTCTACACAATCCTTTATCTAACACTCAAAAGTACAGTTGATGGTATTTTTTTTGTAGATGTAGTATGACGTAACTTCAGTGGCTTCATAAAGGTTCTTGATATGTTTTGAGATCGTCATAAATAATGGTAATAATAAATAGGTGTATTTATTTTCGTTGTAGTTCAATAGCCAGTGATCCCGCAATTCTCGTAATATCTACCTCATGTTTGGGCGACGAACAATGCGCTCGCGGGAATGTTATTCCGCGCGCGCCCTGACACACTATTTATGTTCACAATATCTCTCGATATTGAGACAACCCATTGTAACAACACACACTGATTGTTTTTTTCTTATAACACATTAATCTTCAAAGTAAAAATATATATATATAAAAAAAAAAAACACATTTCACATTTTCTCAAGGAAATTAGACACGTCATAAAAATATATTATGTTATTTATGTTATGAGCAATATCACAAGAATTGTGACATCTATTAAACTTTTTAGGAACATTTTCATATTATTCATATATTATTCTTCTGGCGCGCTTCATACTCGATTGTCAAATTAAAAGATAAACAAATCCCGTAAAGTGTACGAAGTACGCAAACGAAACTTTTATAAAAGTTAAGACGAGTTAAGTCGTAGCAGATTATATCTGTGGATCCCTCGACGAAAGGAGACAAAGAGTCCTTTGATCCTAGGATGCCCTCCATTTATCCCCTCTCGTCCCTCGTCCCGCGTCTCTCGTCCCTCGTCCCACGTGGCGGGACGAGGGTCCCAGCACGTCACACGCTCGCATGAGAAGTTGTCCGGTCACATCACCTGACGCGTATGTACAGAAGGGTTATCTTGTCAAATGATAGATAGAACAAAGTTGGGAACTTGTTGCTATGTCTGCTTTATTTATTAGTTTAAATGTAACATGTTTAAGGCACTAATTGTGTGAATGACTTAGACTTTGAGTAAATTAAATAAATATAAATATGAACATGGTAAACATACAAAGCCTATAAGGGAACACGCTCTCAAGTGCAGCCACCTAAACACACCGGTAGGTGTTTGGCGACAAGCGGGTACTATAAAGTACCCTACCACCGTGCTATGGTTTCCTCGCTATAATTTCCTTCACTGTTAGCTCAAGCTCATCGGATGGGATTCCAACCCACAACCTTTGCCACGATATTCGACGTCACTACCACTAGGTAAGCTATCGTCTGAGCTATCATCGCTTGAAAATAATTAAATAAGCGACAAGATAACACAACTGCTGTTATTGTGTTTATTTGTGTGGTGAAGTATTCTACAGTGATTGGTGTGTGTCGGCTGAGTTGAGCGATGATTGGACATGTTCCCTATTACTGCATGCCTAAATGAACCTATCCTATATCGCTATAGTTTGACTACTACCACAGCGTAATTACATACAGTGGTCTATCGCGTTTAAAGTCACGTGAAATGCCGCTTTGTATAGGCATTCGTAATTGCTGCATTGTGTCCTAAGCGAGTGTATGGCAGCTTGGGCTCGCTACCGCCCCTGTCTCACCCCGCAAGCCTCGCACGATAGCTCTGTCTAGACGTGTCCGTTGGCCGACTGTAAGACTTACATAGACTGTGCTACTACTGTGAAACATAGAGTAAACTAGTAGTTACGATATTAGACGAAGGATGCTGGGTGAGAATAAAAACAATACGGCCTTCTCAGCTTAATATAAAGGTTGGCAACACGTTAGCAATCCTCCCGGTATAATGTCCATAAACGACGGTAGACCACTTAGCGCCTGCATGCTTATCAGTTTAAAAAACCAACTTAATATTATAAATGAAGAATGTGAGCTTGTTTGTTAAACTTTGTTTGTTGTCGCTGAATCGATCGCGATGAAATTTATTACGCAGATAGCTTATAGTATGGAGAAGGACATGGGCTATTTTTTTTCTCGGAAACGCGGGTAAAACCGCGGGGAATAGCTAGTCTATACTAATATTATAAAGAGGAAAGATTTGTATTTTTGTATGTAACGAATAAACTTAAAAACGACTGGACCGATTTAAAAATTCTTTCACCATTAGAATGCTACATTATCCCGGAGTAACATGGGCTATATTTTATCCCGGGAACGAGGGTGAAATCGCGCGGAAAAGCTAGTATTCAAATAAAAAATGAAAAAAACATACTAAATCGGTTCAAATAATTTATGCTGTAAATAATATTTGAATTATTTTATGTAATTTATTACACAAGTGTTAGTATTAGATGAATCAATCACATTCAACACAGATACGACACATCGAACGCTCGAACTGACACCAAAGAACAATAACCTTCACCTCACACTGAACAAGTAGATATACTAAGTAGGTATGTCATTACAGGATGTCACAACATTGTATAGTCATTGTATTAAAAAAAATACTTTAAAGAATCAACTCTGACGTCGCGAATAAGATTTTTATTGTTACACCCGTGTTAGCACAAAAAGTTTACCCTTTAGGCTGCATTTCCACCAC
Organism: Tetheella fluctuosa; assembly: GCA_951216915.1. Taxonomy (NCBI): domain Eukaryota; kingdom Metazoa; phylum Arthropoda; class Insecta; order Lepidoptera; family Drepanidae; genus Tetheella; species Tetheella fluctuosa. The sequence continues at coordinate 198,496 of OX578214.1, forward strand.
AGATGCGTAGCGAGTCAATAGGATCGCTTTATTTTCACAGCTTAGCACGTCATAGGCGGATAAAAACACATCTCTCGCTACGCATCTTTGGTGGAAACGCAGCCTAAAGGGTAAACTTTTTGTGCTTATCACATACTTAGGTAATCTTAATTTATATTTTGCTCATTTTGTGGTACCTATAGCCGTGCATGAGGTGCTCCCGAGTCGTTTTTTAGGGTTCCGTACCCAAAGCTTAAAAATGGGACTCTATTACTAAGACTTCGCTGTCTGAGCCGTGATAGCTAGACAGTTGAAATTTTCACAAATTATGTATTTCTGTTGCCGCTATAACAACAAATACTATAAACAAAATAAAATAAATATTCAAGGGGGCTCCCATACAATAAACGCGATTTTTTTTTGCCGTTTTTATAGATAATGGTACGGAACCCTAAGTGTGTGGTTTTTTTATGATTCATCAATCAGCGGCAGCTGTCGCGACCATCGCATCAAATATTCATTCGTTAAGCCGATCATAATTGTCATTACGTACATATTACATCAATGCTATAAATATCGGACGGGAAACCCTTTATAAATGATATAGAAATTAAAAAGTTTTTATAATTATTATCAAACTTAACAGTAGGTATGTACATATATAATAAAAAAGCCTCAATTCATATCTCTTTAATTTTATATCGTATCGTAAACTGATAACAGTACATCAAGCAAGAAAATTGGTAAATATACCACGGGCGAGTACCTAGGAAAAACTACCTTCAAACGGAACCTTCCGATTAAGGCTTAGGCGTAATAGAAGACTTATTGATGAGATTACGATATAGCAATTCCTAAGTTAATATATAGGTATAGATGCGTTGGTCACGCTATATCTTGGCAATATTAAAGCAAGGTAATAGCCAAAAAATCTTGCAACATTTTACGAAAATCATACCTTCCTGTGTTTAACGACTATGCGTGTAATATATTGCATGTGTGAGAGGTAAACATATGCGTAAGTACATACTGTAATTTGTGCCGTTTTGTAGAGCAATGATGTTAGTCTATGACGCGTCTACTTGTAAAACGTCACTGAACATTTCTGACAAATAGTGATGTACCTATTCACCGCTCGTCCTGAATATTTGGAGTATTATCACAGTCCCGCGCTTTGTAGCGAGTGCCGCGGAACTTGGCTCGTTACTTAGCTCCAACAATTCTAATACATACGTATCCGACTGCCACCGCCTCTCCGAGGGCCGACTGCCCGACGGAATTCCACTTTGGGAACTCGCCTTTGAGAGTGTACTGTGAGCCGCCGTGCCAACAATATATACACCCTTTAATAAACTAAGCCATGTGAATTCCAACTCTATCGATAGTATTTAAAGCTTAAAACTCAATGGTCGTTTTCGCACTCGTAGGGTGGTGGTTGTCCCGTTTTTCACTAACAACGAAAAAAGAAGTGGCCGACTAGTTCGGATATAAGTAAAGTTTTCCGGTAAGAAAGCCGTGAGAGGCGGTAAATACGTACCGAACGGACATACGTTATTTCTGTTTTATACATGAAACTTACACTCTTTCCTGGCATTTACCATTACTTTACCTTTATACCAATAAAGGCTATTTTAACAGCGAAAATATATATGAAATATATTTGATAACAGAAGGAATATTATTAAAAGCCAAAAAATAAATTATTTAGAGTAAAAATAATGAAAACTAATTTGGGTGGCGCTGGCTGGCACCGGTGAACGTGTTAACGAATCTCTTCCTCTTCGAGTTTACTTGCCACGTTGACCGTACAACTCAGCTACTGAAATTATTGTTCAACATCTTCAGTATTGCTAAATAATAGCTTGTTTAATGATAACGGGTCTTAACTACTGGCGTAAACTTTACGCAATAGTTTTATTTTATTTTCACCATAACCACAGAATACCTAATAGTACTAAGTACCGATACTCAATTTGTTATTTTTTAATTAAGTTAACTAATAACTATAGGTAAACAGTATAGGATAACAGCTCAGTGGTCAAAGGAAAAAAAAACAACGCAAGGAAACCATTCCACGGTGGTGGTAGGATACTTTGTAGTACTCTCATGGCTGGCTACCACCCTTAAGTTGAAAATCTGTCGCTAAGCACCTATTGATGTGTTCCGGTAGCTGCACTTACAAGCGTGTTCCTTCTAGGATTTGTGTGATTACCACCTCCAGCCACGTCAGATTATGTTAGAACGACTTAGGTATAATGGTTCAGATAAATTCGCTAATATTTGACGTGAGAGTGATAGTCGTCAGGTCAACTATTGGCAGTGCATTGCAATTGCTAATTGCACAAATGCAATAGTAGTGGTAGTCTCAACCCGGACACAGCGCCGCGACGCTGGGCGATGCAATTAACGCGACACAAAGCGTCTCGGTGCCACCGCGCACCTACACTACACTCCGGCACCGGATTATTAATTATCTGTGCTCACTGAGTCTAACACTACATTCATAATTTTAATTGTCAATTAATTTCGCACATTTACCCATATTTACATTAATTAAATTGTAATTACGCGCGTGCGATTGCTTTGTAATATAATTATGTTTGGAATAATTTACGAACACTTTTGAAATCCATCACTATATATTATATACTATGTTTACCGTGTGTGTTCAATATACCATGACACACACACACATACACAAACTCCACACGAACGGTATGCGATGCGAATATTAAATAACTAGCGACGAGCCGAGCGCCATTTGTAACAGCGCGCGCAGTTGTTCCGGCGACTATCAACAAATATAAGTAAGTATCATTTTTCTATTAGAGTACGAGAGCAGAGCTGCATCGCACTTACAAATTTATAGGACGGGTACTGAATAACTACAATATTAAAGCAAAGAATACTAATAATTAGGATGAATTTCCACCAGAGATACGTAGAATGTATTTAAGACAATAGGATCGCTTTATTTCCCTAGCTGAGTTCATTTTAGTTCTAATGAAGCGACCCTGTAGGGTTGATGGGAAATTGGTTACTGTGTAAATGACTGCAAAACTTTTCTGTGGACTGTTTTTTTTTTGTTTTACCTTTTTTCAATTTTCCAGAGAGATAAATGACAGTAGAGTCCAACACGTGGACCCAAAACGGATTGGCGGAATTCACGAGCCGTTTAATTTGACTTCTCGGGCTGCCAAGTTTCCTTACGAACGTTTTCCTTAACCGAAAATCCAGTGGTAAATCTAGCTCAGAGGAACGGGGCAGTAATTTCAATTCATGTGCATTCACCAAGAAATAAAATACGAAGTAGGGATGTTGACTGACATGTCAAAGCTATTTAAAAAAAATTAAATATCGATATAATACTTTCTGTATTGTGACGTCATAATTGTACACCACCAAGTCTTTCGGTCTGTGTAATAAGATTGGTAATTAAAAATGAAATTTATTTATTTAATTTTAAATGAATGAAAAAATGTTCAATGTATTTTTAGATGTTTTATACCTGTATACATACTGGCTAGTTATTGAACATTTATCTTAAATACAGGCTACATTCCTATTGTGAATTAACTCAAAAATGATCATCGTCAATCCAGTGAAATTATAAAAAAAACTCGACCTTGACCTTGGCTTGCTAGAGGGTCAGCTTCCTTCGCCTTCGAAGGTCCATCTATAACTAATAAATTAATAGCACTCACTAATAAGCAGAGCAAGTCAATCCCCAGACTAGGGGAGTTATAAGCGCTAGTAAACTCCGCAGTTACACTTTACGACTTGAGTCATTGGCAAGGCAACTATGCAAAGTGAATTTAATTAATTCCAGTTCCAATCTATTCCTCGCACGTCGTTACGTCCACCACCGTCTCGCCACCGTCACGCCACCGCCACGCCGGGCCTTCGGAACATAATGTATGGGCAGAATTATAACTAATGTCCCGAACTTATCGGGGCTCCGATGCAAATTAGCCGAGTCTTTAAATGGTTACACGTGATTAAACTGCATTTATAAAAGGATCGAACAGTATATCTCTCTCTCTCTCTCTTGTGGTATCGATATTATTCATAATAATTTCTTCCTTGCTAATACTATGAATGCAAAATTTAATATGTAGTACGTCTATCGATGTATAACAGATCCTAATTCATGTTTCGAAATCTTAATACCGAGAAATGAACATTAGATATTTTTGACCTCGAACCCTAGTTACTGGATAATGCTTGATTAATTCAACTACTGCATCGTGTTATATCTTTAGATCTTATTATATTGAGTTACCTTGTACGGGATACACCCCCTACCTCACCCCGGGCCATGTCACAGGATCTACTAATTTGAACACTTCAATGCTTCTCTACTAGTCTTCTATTCGTAGTTTAATCTCCTTTGCTCGCATTACGCTCTTTGAATTTGCGTCGCAAAAGAAAATTTCCGGATTATTCCTTTCAAGAGGAGCATGGAGTATTATTTCTATTAGCTATCTAATCCTGCAGCACTCGGTTTTATACAAACATAATTCCTGTTAAGTCTGTTTGTGAACATGAAGTTATAATTGACTATGTTTGTGTTATACGGGTAGGTACATTCAATGTGTATTACATACAAGAAGTTAGTTTTATTATCACCAGTGAAATTGATCCTCATGAGGTGTTTTGCCAAATTATGTAATAAGTTTTTAGCATTTTCACATTTGAATCTTGTTGGGGTGATCGGTTCTCAGGTTTACTAAAAATAACGTAGTATGTCTCGCTAAATTAATTTGTAGCTAGTTTGTTGTTACCGCGGGACCTGAAGTTTTCACAGGATAAAAAGTAGGTGTCCTTTAAGTTAATCCGAATTTTATTCTATTTGTGTGCCAAATTTCATTAAAAACCATTCACCTGTTACGGATTTGACAAACAAAGATACAAACGTTCACATTTATAATACCTATTAGTAATATTCTATTCAATAATATATATCGTATATATTTCTTCGTCCAGTTCAACAAACACTCAATACAAAAAAGAAACAGCAAGAAGTTTTAACAAGATAATAAAAACTCATCAAAATTCTCGTTCGTCTGTTTGTTTGTTTGCACAACAGCGAGCGTATAGTAATTTATTTATTTGTCGGTGGCGGCGGGGGCGGCGCGGGGCGGCGCGGGGCGGCGCGGGGCGGCGCGGGGCGGCGGGGGCGGCAGGGGCTGCGGTCGTAGAAATGAACCTTTTCGTCGAGAACAAATATTTAATTATGTTAATTATCAGTGGATTACACCCGTCGCGATAACACACCGCTGTTTATAAACGCTCGCTACCCTAACCTTGTACCTTGGCAGTGCTACATACCGCTACTATATAGAGTATTCAAACTATTTATGTACTAGTATAAGATAGCTGCCATATTTGATTGTTTAACTCAACAAAAATAAATCTTTTTATTGCTGTATGTAACTAGTTTAGTCAAGGTAATTAACATAATACTTAATTTATCAACCACTTTGAGAGCATTGCTATTAACGTTGTGTCCTGAACAACTTTGCCATAGATAATTCATTTTCTTTTTTTATGGACATTGCGGTATTTGATTCTAATAGACTCAATTAGATTTTATTGAATTGATTAATTTAGGCGATGATAGCTCAGTGATAGTGACGTCGGACGCCGCGACGAAGGTCGTGGGTTCGAATCCTAGAATGAGCTTGAGCTTGAGCACGGCGGTAGGGTACTTTATAGTATCCTCCTGACTGGCTACCACCCTCAAGTTGATAATCTGTCGCAAAAAACCTAATGCAGTGTTCCGGAAGCTGCACATGAGAGCCAGTTCCTCCTAGGCTTTGTGTGCTTACCACCTTTGGCCACATCATCACTTACCATAGTGAGATTGTAGTCAAACACAAGCCAATACAAAGTAAAAAAAAATACAAATATTATAAAATCAAAATTGGTCTGTCTATTTGTATGAATCATATTCATGACTAAACTACCTAAAAACCGACTAAACACCAGTTTTGGAAAAAATTGGCAGAACAATAGTTTGGATCACGAATATAAATACAACATATTTATGACTGGAATAATGTAATTGTTGCTGTAAATAATTTGATACATCCTACATTAACAAATGATAATTTGTTTCAGGAAACCCATAACACTAGCTATCTCTTGCGGTTTCATCCCAATTCTTGGGATTAAAAGATAATCGTAACATAATGTTGAGATGAGAGCCTTTTTGGCGCCACACAGCTTTAATTGTGTAATGTATTATTGCTTTTTTCTTTCTTTTTATTTATTTACGCTGTTGCTAATATGCGAGTAAAAATGTTACTCTTTCTTTTAGAAAGGTTAAAATATATTCTTTAATGTAAATAAATGTTTTTCTTTCTTTTTTTTTCTTTTTTGATACAACATGGTCGGCAAACAAGCATACGGCCCGCCTGATGGTAAACGGTTACCGTAGCTCAAGAACGCTTGCAACACCAGGGGTATCACTCGCGTGTTGCCGACCCTTCCCCTCTCCCCGATGAGCTCTGGCGACCTTACTCACGGCCAGGAACACAACTATAAGTTATTTGGCTGCGGTATTCTGTAAGGTGGAGGTACTTCCCCAGTCGAGTTGCTCTTTGAGCGACATATCGCTATGCTCTACCTCTCTTAACAATAAACATCAAAATCCATCCAATACTTTAGCTGTGAAAACATATGAAACAGACAGACATACATTTAGCTTTTATACAAATAAATATTGTGACAACAAAGGATAATGTTATTATTATTATTTGTCCATAAATGTACATCTGTACGCCGCAGTGTAATCCTCTTAGCATTATTCAATACAAAATGAAAACCTCTTGTGCGGATCAAAATAAGTAAAATATCTTTGAGGAAGGAAGCACGTGGATCTCTTTGACATTGCACATACATTTAAAGCTTTATTGTGCGTAAAATGATTATGTAAACGATTTGGGTTTATTGTTAAAAGAATACAATTCAAAATGAATATTATAGTTTTTTTTTTTATCAGAAGCCTGATAAACAGACAGACGGTCTACTTTGATGTAAGATAATGTTGAATTAGCTTGAATGTGTTACATAAAGCAATGATCAATTTCAAATAAATCCTTGCTTCTCAGCGTGTGGCCGGCCAACAATCCGGCGAACAATCCGGCAAACAATGAACTGACCCAAACTAAACTTGTTACACGACGCTAGCTATTTTCCGGTTCGTCACCACGTTAACGTTTCGGGCTTTCATTAAACGGTTTTTTTGTCTCCCTCTTGTTTATGCCCTGCAGCGAAAAAAGCGAATCTTTTTATATAAAAACAGCTGCGGGGTGAGAAAACTCAACGTCAGCTGTTTCCCCATTGATGTTAATTAATGGGTCTGACTGAATAAATAAAAGGGAATGCAGTTTAGACATTGCGTCAACAAAAGGTTATGAAAAAGCTATGAGTTTGACATTTCAACCGCTTTATTTGACCTTGATTGTGTATTAATTTATTAACTTCGTGTAATTTATGACTATTGAAATGTCCGACTGTATCGCTGTGCGTTTCAATTTGCATCCGACTTTATAAAATATTAATGACTGTATGATATGTAAAAGCCCATGATGGATGGCCGCGTATTCACCGTAAATTCAGTTTGTGAATCATTCCATGAAATAATTTACGTATTGTTAAATTTGATTATATTGTGGAAAATACATCCGATTGCTCTACTATGGTAGGCTTCTTCACCCATTAATGTTTTTGTAATTATATTTCCGCCCTGGGGTTTCACTCGCGTTCCCGAGGCATCTAATGTTTATATAGAAATCGACAATCAATATTATAATTGCGTCTGTGTGTGTGACGCGGCATGTAAACACAGCACAGTTACGCACACATAGCGAATTTTTGGCTTAGCTTCCGAGCAAGCGTTGTTTGAAAACCTACTTTCTATAGGTACTAATTCTATGGTTTTCTGGAATAAAAGTCATATTATGTTATTCCAGGGTATCATCTCGTAGGCACCAACTGTGCTACGGATATATATGTTTTCGTAGAGCTTTCTACGAAATGTGCTACGAGTATGTCCGGGAGCAAACCAAAATTAATTGGATCAGGATGGCAAACAATATTTTAAAATAAATATCTTCGCGCACGTTATTATCAAAATTGTAGACAGAGATTCTTATGCCAACCAATTCCAGGCTTTAGACAAATACTTCTAAACAAAATAATAACCATCTGCACTTTGCTAGACTCAGGTATCGTACGCTTATATCACAGACAGAGTATTTTCTCTTCTGTAGAACTTTGTTAACAAGAACTAAACTCTATCGGGTGTATATCTTTAATGTATCGGCGCTCGGCCGAGCCTGGGCGGACTCTCACTTACTTTCATGTATTATTCATGACACCGTGAGTCGCAGGTTAAAAATATATTGACAAAGTAACAAACATAAAACGTTTAAAAGCGAGCTGAGGGGAGCTGACGTCACGCCGCGGCCGCCTCGCTGCCTCGACCCTGATAGTAAATTAACTAGGGTACCGTTTGAATTTTAACTATACCACTAAAATTAATGTCATCGAAAATATTAGCTGCTACCTACATAACAATAGAATTTTGTTACAGTACCTATCTACATAATGTTGCTTACATTATTTTGTCATTTTGATAATGTGACGGTCCAAAGTGGTGACTTTGGACCGTCACATTCACTCACACAGCGTTTATCAGAAACTTGTTACTTAAGCTATAAACGGCGAACTGCTGGTTATTATTTTTAAATACTATAAAACAAAGTCGCTATGAGACCATTTTTGTTTCTCCGCTTAATTATTCTAAACCAAGCAACGGATGTTAATACAGTTTTCACTAAAAGAAATAACTATAAACGAGAAAGGTTTTAGTATATAAATTGCACCCGTGTAGAGCCTGGGCGGGTTGCTAGTTTCTTATTTTTTTTTGTTCTTTCTTAAATAGTCAAATTTACCAAAAAGAAAGTAAAGTAACCGTGGTAACTTCAGTAGCTTTAACCTTAAGAGACTTTGACTTTGTCCTCCATTCTAAATTAAATTTATTAAAATTTTATTATATTTTCACCAATATTCAGATACCTACTTCTATAACAAGAATATAATTTTATTATATCAAACGTTTTCCATACGAACCACCGATGTATTTACTTAGAACATAAAGTGAAAATCTTGACGCTACGTCGCTTAACACCGCATAGATGCAATGCTTCCATGAATCAGGTTGCTCGACAATACATAGATGTCCTACATGTGAATTAGACCATAATCCTATTTGTGTAGAATTCAATATCAAGCGGCCAACACTAGGACAATCTCGTCTAGTATGAACGCTAACACAATAATGGGTAGGACAAGGATCTTTGCACATAATGTGAGCGATGTTACGAGACCGCTACACTTACTGCTACTGTAATAACATAATGTTATTGATGTAATGTGTGCTACTGAGCTATTATGTATCTTATGTTATGAGCTTTTGGGTAAATTTTAGGATAGAAATTTATGACTATGGAATCATAATCATATAATTTTGTTTTAAATTGGAATCCAATCAATTACTTAACTTTTTCTTTAGCAAACATGGAAGTTTTGTATACATTACTATGGCCTCTGTTTACCTGTGTGGGTAAAATAAATTAATAAATATTCTGGGAAATTATTCCTCACACACGGCCATCTGACCCCAAACTAAGCAGAGCTTGTACTATGGAAGCCAGATAACTGATATACTACATATACTATTTTTTCTTTCGTAAAAAATGTGTATATTATAATATTTTCATGTGGTTTTGTCAAAATCACTCAGTAACATCCTGTTATGTACACAATTGACCTATATCATCGGAAAAATGTCAAAACTCACGTTTAATATAACAGAGAAAGGGCAAACGTTACAGAAATGTCACACAACACGTCGATAGGTCGCTCAGTACTCGCGACTCACTCGTCCCGGGTCTCTTGTACCCGACCCCGCTCGAGACTACACAAACAAGCCGACTTATCTATCCTAGCCTAGCGACAGGATAGGGTTGAGTTCAATATTTATTCTTGTACACGCCATGTAGTGTCGCGGAATGAAAAGATAAACCTTGGAAATTATCTTCGTATCCTCGTGATAAGGAAACGTTTATATTGGATCTCAACGTACAATCTTGCGCTTGTAATTTGGATAAAAACTAAAGATTATTTTCTCCATTTTAGTATTGAGTATTGATGGAAAAATATCTGTCGGCGCGGCAATGAACGATAGAAACAGTTTATAATGAAAATTATTGGAGTATTTCAAATAAATATAATAATCCTGATACATATCTTACACTCGGCAACCTAATCCCAAACTAAGCAGAGCTTGTACTATGGGAACCAGATAACTGATATAATACCTAAACTACTTTTTTTTCTTCCAAATACATATTATATAGATAAGAGACATGTTCTTGCATACAAACGTCTGGCCTGGGTAGGAATCGAATCCACGACCTGTGGCGTGATAGATAGGGTATCGAACTAACCACACCAACTGGCCTGTCAAAAAATATGAATGAATTAACATTTCAAAATCAATACTAATATTTAGGTAGGAAGGATATGTAGCTTGATAAGGTACAAAGGCATCGCTTTTCAATCGCACCGACACAATGCAATAGCTGTATCGAGACGTGGGGCGGCGCGGGGCGGTGGAGGCGCGCGGTGCATCACAAGTGCATTCTGTTTGTTATTCTCTGACGTACGTCTTGCACGAAATAGAACTTACAATAGGCATGCCGCGTTGTCCGTGTAATACATTCCACACACACATCGACAACGTTTACTTGTGATCTCAGGCAGCATTAGCGCGTAATATACAACCTGCATCTGTGTTGGTTTAATGTTTTTAGAGCGTTCTTTCTGGTGTCTATCTGTTTTGTACATCATGTCTCGAACTGCTATGGATATATTCAACCCCCGCGAGTAGAGGAGGGTTACACGTGACGTTCAGATATTTGATTTCCTTCTTGTGTATTGTTTTGGCTTCTTCCAAGAAAGTTTTAATAGCTCGAATACGAAATTACGAAACCAAAGGAAAGCTATTTGTTTTTTCACATAAAAATTTTGGCTTATTCAATTATTTGCATTGGAGTGGCTAATTGATGTTTTATTTCTTTTCAGTTTATAAACAATGGTAATTAACTAATTTTAATGTATTTTAAAGTGTTTAGACGAAACATGATCTTAAGTCAGAGTTGCAATTACAAAGTTGTTTAAAATTTACATTGCATGTTAAACACAAGCAATTGAGTTATAAATGGGAGCACTTTATACTTTAAAACACATTCAGATAATAATCATAAGCTAGCTTTGAGTTAGACTATCCTAACTAATATTATAAATGCGAAAGTGAGTTACCTTTTCACGCCTAAACCGCTAAAACGATCGCGATGAAGAACGTGGGCTACTTTTTTCTCAGGAACGCGGGTGAAACCGCAAGGAACAGCTAGTCATTAATATATGTTAATTATACACATAAATGTGTTCAGAGCAACTCGACGGAGATTTTCAGTCAAAGTCTACGCTAAATCCTTTAAAGCTGTCGACTTAGTGTAGCTTAAAGCTGTTATCGGGACCATATAAATAAAATTAAATACAATAAACGAACACAAATTTTAGCTATTCACAAAAGACAGCAATTAATATTTCTAACTAAGTCATTAATTAAAGGAGACAAAAGCCCCGAGCGACTTCAGTTGTAAGTACGGAGCCACCCGAAAACGTTTACACTCGTCAAAAGGGTCCAAATGAATTATAAATACATATAGCAATCTAGACTAGACTAAAATCTGAATTGCTTTCGTTTAGATTTAGTTAATGCAGTAATTTATCAACCGAGACACCGTTTCATTCATAAAAGGATAAACGATTTTACTTTAAATAAATCTTCGACAAAGAACGAGTGACGTAATTAATAGACCTATTTGTGAGGCTTGAGAGGCAAGTTTTAATTTAATATGCTACGTATTATATTATGTACCACCATGTATTTTTTATTTATAGAATTATGTTTGAACACAATCTCACCACAATGAGTGATCATGTGACCGAAGGTGGTAAGTACATAAAAATTGGAGAACATAATAATATCTCAAATGCCACATCTGAAGAAAGTAAGCATCTAACTAGGCCGTAATGTTGTGAGATTTTTTTGTATCTTTAGAAAAATAAAGTACATGTTTGAATGAAAATCGTTTAGCGTTGTTTAGGCTTATGTATATAAGGTCCTTATATACTAAAAGTAACAGTGTGCGTAAGGTATTCCAAATTTTATCTTTTTGGCATTTATTACTTTTAGCATTTACGACAGATTACCGGCTCACGCAGTACGTGAGTAAAAACACAGTTGTTTTTCGTGATACAAAACTTCTCCCCCATATTCCGATAATAAAAGTGAGAAATAGAAAATATTCCTGGTGAGTGATCGCGGAGTAGAGCGGAGTGGAGCCAATATGGGACAAATAGAATAGGCATGTGTTGTGACGTCACATAAGACGGGAGAAAACAAATGCAATAAGGGACTTCGTCAACGACTATTTTGCCACAGCCTAAAAAAAACAGCATATTCAAAATAAAAATACAGACTTTCACTATCTATCTATTTCTATCATATTGCCTCAGAACAGTGCATTTAATTGAATGAATGTTCCTAAAATCTATAAAACCATACAGGCGTAGCAGTGAACACTTAATATTAGCATACAGTTTTGAAGATACTGTTGTGTTTGTGTTGAAGGCGATGATAGTTCAGTGGCAGTAACGATGAATGCCGCGGCGAAGATTGTGGGTTCGAATCGGAATAAGGTTGAGCTTTCAGTGAAGAAAAACATCGTGAGGGAACAATAGTACAGTGGTACTTTTTGTACCCGCCTGGCTGGCTACCACCCTCAAGTTGAAAATCTGTCGCAGTTGCACTTGAGGGCCAGTTGTCTTCTAGATCTTATAAAATTCAGCAACACATGGGCAATCCCCTTGGTATTGCTAATGTCCATAGGCGACGGTAGCCACTTACCATCAGGCCTGCTAGTCAGCCTTCTGACATAAAATATGTCCTCCCGCTTATAAAGTGATAAGCTAATTGTCACGTGGTATGCGCTTGTTAAATGTACATTCAGCACCTAGCGCCGCGCTTAATAGACGGCGCGCATTACTCGCAAAACGTATAACTTAACTTCACCACTATTTTATATCGCTATCACATAATCAGATGTAGATTCTGATTATAAACATTACCTGTGAACATGTTAACATTACAGGTTGCAACCTTATCGTTCTTATAGCTATTATGATAAGGATCTAAATTGAATGTCAGCTTTGCGGTCGAATTCTCGGTTCTCCATTCATTAGTAGTTGCATAATCTTCTGTAGGTACGTAAGCTTAAAATATATAAATAAAATATTCTAACATACTGGAGTATAATGATTTAATTCAAGTATAGAGCACGAAGCACTATATCGTCTGTGATATCGTTTACGAAAGAGCATCGCATTAACCTGAATACGTATCGTAAAGCGATAGTCGCACTATACGCAACACGACGGTGACACTGCGAACTGATTCTAATTTTAATTTTAATTGCAAAAAAGATGTCCCAACTTAGAATATTTTTATTCAAATAGCCATTTTATAATTATTGATGTATTGTCTGACTCCAAAACCGATTCAGAAGATTACTTTTGCTTAGAAGTTGACAACACTTCAGCAACAGTTAGAATAAGCTTTTTATAGTTATTTGTGCAACAAGAGAGCAAAGTCGTTTTTTGCTGCGAGTGCTGATTTTGAATCCTGAGCAAGCGAAGGTTTCAAAGATTGAAAAGTTGAATCCTGAGTGTGGCGAGGGATTCAAAGGCACGAGATGCAAAATCTTTGCTCTCGTGTAACACATAACTTTTCACTTCAGCTGCGAGAACACTTTAGGAGATAATAAATATTTGCAAATTAAATATCAGTTTTATTTGCAGTAAGTACTTACTTATTTTCGTTTAAATACAACAATAAGTTAAAAATTCAATAAATTACATCAAAAGACATAATTATCTTTTTGCAAAATTTCTTTAGTTAGTACGAAATCCCGAACGTGTTTGTCTTTGAGGTCGAATTCATAATCGGAACTTCGAAAGGGCTGGTCTTTGTCTCTCTATCTTTCTAATGGCGGGAAAAAGATAGAGTGTGAATGTTTCGAATTGTATGATTAACCCAAGATTAATTGGCTGAATAAGATATTCGCGCTTTCTGAAAAAAATTTTTATTAAAAAGCGCATTTTGCTCACTGATTTCAGGCAGCAAAACCTACATGTTTGAGCTACTGAAGTGAAAAAAGTATATTTATATTCAAACTCTTCATTATAATTTTATAGTTATTTCCTTTTACAGCATATTATTATAAACGCTTTATTGGTGACAATAAATCAGTGTTTCGTGAGGACGGCAGCGTGGAGCGGTCACGTGCGATTCCATAGCCGCTGTAATATTACGATTATTTGTGACCGCTGCGCTGCGCTGCGCTGCGCTGCGCTGCGCTGCGCTGCGCTGCGCTGCGCTGCGCTGCGCTGCCATCAACGATAACATTTCATTGCGGACTCAATCCTTCAATATTGTATGAACCATTACTTAGGAACATGATTAAGTATCAACAGTAAAAACCTTCGACGTGAAAATAAATTTAAATAAATCCTAATATCCATCCAACCACACATTTTAAATAAACGTAACATATTTTAATATATTAAAATCTCTGCTTAAAATAAGTAGAGAGATACGAAAACAGTCGAGTTAGGGGTGCGCGCTCGCTCTCGCGGGTAAGTGCATAATTTTAAATATTCATGCGCTATCACTTAGCGTCACATTATGCGCTATGAATATGCGAGCGGACGCGTGCGACACCCGCGCGTCTCCCGCACGACTCCTGCACGACTCCCGCGCGACTGCCACCACTGCGCGTTACCGCGGCACATGTAAGTGCCAGATGATTTGAGTGGTCCTCATGTAAAATTAATTACACTTTTAGTAAATCCGTAACGTGCAGTATGAAATATTTTTAAAATGCCCCTTGGATTTAATTAAGCTATACGCTTCCCTAATAAATATTGTGATAATTTTCCCTGTTAGTGTTTCACGCATAGGATGTCCTTAGTGAGTACAAGTAGTTAAAGGACAGACTTATAAAGTATAGATTCCTGGCGAGGAATTTCTCATAATTCGTAGCACGTTCGTAGAGGCTCTACGATCGTAGATGTATAGTTAGTCAACACCGAAAGCGTGACGTTTCGACTTGCAAAGACATGGAAGGAAACACAAAAATAAAAGGTTTTCTATGCAAAATGAGTCCCCGTATAGACTTGGTATTGGCAAAAATCTCCATTGACGTGGGAACGTTTTATATGGGATTGGTTCTGTGTGTGATGTTACCGGGTGAATAATGGCGGCGCATCGATCACCGCTGTCCTCATCCGTCTCTCTAACTAGTTCCTTTACAACCGGAGCATTCGTCTTGAGAGCCGCTTCCAGGAGCCTTTACTTAATTAATGATATCATTGCATCTAATGGCTTTACTTGCACCTAAAGTGAGTTGAGAGATTATGTGGCTCATTGCGCTGGATTAGATTAAAGGCTAAGTAGTGTATCATATTTTTAGTACGATTTAGATGTGGAAACTGTATGTTATTTTTGGTAAAACTTAAAAAATGTAACGTTGAAAATATTAGATTTGTTAAGGCGTTTAAAGTAAATTTTCTTCACAACTCGACGATTTTTTGTTCGATCTAACAACCACATGTAGGTCTATGTTCTCGTTCAAACATGTTTATTACATACTCATTATATGAAAGCAATGTATTATGCTTTTTTTACTGAGGGAATAATATACACCTTTTGTGATGACAACAAAATATTCAGGGTATAAAACTTGGATATTTGTAATAACATGACTATATTGCACGGAATAGGTAAATAAGGATGGAAAGGTAATGTGGGCGTGGCAAGCGCGCCACAATTCGATCAAGTTATGATTCGAAAATCATAACTTGACTAACCGATTCATTCATTCACCGCGTTTAGTGCGCTTCGTACTACTTCGGAGAACAGAGCTCTGCTTTATAATGCCGTGTTGTGCAATCATAAACATGACCAATGACTGTTAAGTTATGTATGTATTGCAAGTATGACATGTCGTGTAAGTGTGTGCAACCGGCGACAGCGGTTCTAGTACAAAAGTTCCTCAAAGGCCTTTCCAACCTTATTTACCCTATTCCGTGCTATATTGCCTGACATTCTATGAAAAATAATAAAAAGTATCTTCATACCCGTATCCCCGGAGAGATAGGTAGAATTCTAATAAATATTCTGGGACATTGTTCCTCACAAACGGCCATCTGACCCCAAACTAGGCAGAGCTTGTGCTATGGAAGCCAGATAACTGAAATACTTTACACCCAGTGTCAGGACAAGCAGACATGTCCATGCACACAAATGTCTGTCCTGATTGGGAGTCAAACCTACGACTCATGGCGTGATAGATAGGATATCTTACCAACCATGCCAACCGGCTCGACAAATAATGACGCAACTAATAAATAATAACATCCAATAAATACATTAAAAACAACATTAACTGTTATAGACAAAAGTTATGTAGTTTTAACGAGAATCGCAAGAGCTGGTGAAAAGTTGAAAAACATTGGCAATTTTACAGTACTTAAGTTTGTTCTGTAAACTCTTTATAGGAGTTTTATATGTTGTACAGACGGGAAAGATTTTACGACCCGTATCACTATATCTATGAATTTTACTATTTATTTATTATTTTTACTAAGCAAATATTTTATATAAAAGTTTTAATACTCACATAGATAAACGCTACGATATCTCTATGGTAGTGATGTTGAATGCCGTGACAAAGGTTGTGGGTTCGAATCTTACAATAAACTCCAGTTTTCCATGAAAGAACTACCTATAGGACGGTTGTTCCCGGCTGACTAGTATATTTCACCAAGCGGCAAGCTGGTTACGGTAGCTGCACTTGAGAGTCAGTTCTTTAAGGCTTTGTTTGCTTTGGTATATAGTAAAAAACAAAAAAAAATGACGTGTTCTTGACCGTCACAATTGCCCTCCAAGGACCTAAACTGAATTGAGATCTTTTTGATTACATATCATAGCCAAGCGTGTATCTAAATCTATTTTTTCTGTATCTAAAACTAAGGTATTCTATAGGATATTTTTTGGAGAGTATGCGCAGGAATTGTATAACCTAATTCCACCATCCCCATTCTTAAACAATAAGAAAACGCCGGAAAATTTCCACCCATACATTGTTGACTTTCCCAACATACGGGCACAACGTTTTGCATCATTATTTATAATGCTGACAGCGAAGGAGTGGAACTTGTTCCCAGAGGCTGTGTTTTCTTATTCCTACAATCTAGCGACTTTCAATGCAAGAGTTCGTATCGTTCGTTTTCTTAGGCTTCGTCTTCGTCCTTTATGGGCAGGTCAGTGGCCAAACGCATTTAATATTTATTAATAAAAAAAATGTATACCCAAGTCTAGTGTTGTAAAGGTCAGCGGAAAACGCAAAGATCGGTCCTATTAGAGATAATTAGGGGAGGCCTATGTCCAGTAGTGGACGTCTTGTGGCTGAGATGACGAAGATGATGATGAAGTCTAATATTTGCAGATCACTTATGCATAATGTTTGATATCTTGTAAAACATTAATAATAATTTCAACGAACCGGTAGCAGGTAGTAGGTAGTAGCCATAGGTAGTAGGATCCCGCTGAGACGTGACGTAAAATCACGGTACTAATGTTGTTGTTGTTGTTGTTGTTGTTGTTGTTGTTGTTGTTGTTGTTGTTAGTGTCACCGCTCACAACACAACACAACTCAACACAACAATAATATCTGAATGAGTTATTGCTGTTGGTTGCCACACGCTGTACTATATGTAACAAAATTTGTAATGCTTTGCTTTATTTTGTTAAGGACTAATGAAATAATGTACTGATAATAATTTTATGGACATTGTGAAGTTTTGAATCTATCTACAGTTTTTCTACACGCCGTAGAGAGTGATGTTGTGGACAAGTGTGGTAAGCACTCAAAGCCTTAAGTTACGAGGTGGTGACGCAATCGTTTTTTTTTACAAGGGACTCCGTTCCGTAGGACGCTCCGATGCCGATCAAGTGTACGCGCAGCCTTAAGGCCTCTCAAATACAATTGCCTATATATACGGGTAGATGCTTGGTGACAAAATGTCGTCTTCAGGGTAGTAGTTAGCCATGGACGTAGGGTACATTGTGCTATGGTGTCCATCACCAAAAGCTTAATCACCGCAGCGTCCGACGCCGTCCACTGAATCATAATCCGAAACTTGGTTAAATCTATATACATATATATAGAAAAAAATATATATATAAAAGAGAAAATATGTATGTGTGTTCCTTATAGATTCCGAAACCACTGAACCGATCGCGATGAAATTTTCAGACAATCTTCATATTAACCCCGCGGGTAATCCTGTAAGGTTTGGTGGCGATCGGAGCACTCCAAACCGGGTGAAACTGCGTAGCGGAAGCTAGTTACAAATGAAATACTAATCAATACTAATATTATAAAGCTGAAGAGTTTTTTTGTTTGTTTGAACACGCTAATCTCAGGTTTGAATTGAAAAATTATTTTAGTGTTGGATAGCCCATTTATTGAGAAAGGCTATAGGCTACTTTTTATCCCGGAAAAACATAAGATCCCTCGAGAACACGGGTGAAACTGCGAGGCGGAAGCTTGACTAGTAATTAATAACTTTTATAAGCTGTGTCCACAAAGTAAATCCACGCTGAAATTACTAGTTGTATTCATGTTCATTGCTCTGTTTAGAATTCGTGAAACACCCGTTATATAGTGTAGACCGCATAATGATGAACCACACCTTCAACATAATTACTCAGTAGAGAAGAAATGCAACCGTTGGGAATCTAATATTGGCTAGTCAGGTGATGAGAGGCTCCCAGCTCCCGGCTCTAAGCTGCCGAGCCCGGAGTTATTGCACAATTTGCGTGAAACTAGATTTGCATTAGAAGCTCTAATGTTGTCACTACATTGCTAATATCGATAATTTGAATAATACCTTCTTCCAGTGCCAGTTCCTTCTAGGCTTTGTGTGCTTACCACCTTCGGCCACATCATCAAGTAAAAAAAAAAGAAAATTAAATACGTTTTGGGATGAAATTAAATGAAAATTGTTAATATAGATTCACAGCTGAAGATCAATGTAACAATGTAAAGACAACAACCCCTAGAACATTAATATTACATGAGACCTATTACATGTCAATGGTTGAAGCGGGTGGGCGGCGAGGGCTGCTCCATTTATGTAAAGAGATTAACTTGCCAATAGAAAAGGTTGTCTATGAAAACATAATTCTTAGATAGTAAATCTGTTTTAGTTTAAATCACATATAATATACGTTATTGCACAAAACAAATAAGTTATAAACGAATATCCTGGGATATTCTTCACACACAGCCATCTGTTGCCAAATTAAGCAGATCTTGTGCTGCAGTGACCAGACATGCTCCATCAACTACTTATAAATATATACTGATATTGATATTTAAACGTAGACCAAGAACAAACAGACGGGTGGGAATTGAACCCGGGACGTCTATAGCGGCAGTCAGAGTATTTACCTCTGCACGCCAATTGCTAGCACGCAACAGCAAGAAAACATGAATTTCATTGCTTTTGAAAAATTAATTATATTTTTCAATTCACGTTTCGTTTTAGTTTAGACACATTGTACACTTGCGAGTTGAATCAACGTCGATATTTGATTATTTTATTTATCAATTGGTACTATCGACGTTTAAAGAGCACAAGATACACAAGTCTCGCCTCATTGTAACGTGTTTCTCTTTTTTTTATAGGAAAAATCTCATGGAATACTCGACCGTCTCGGGAGGGGCAGATAAGTTATATCAGACTCGTATCGGATGAAACCCAACTGTGGTAGTCATCTGCGTTGTAGAAAAAGAGTGGTTCTGGTACAGAACGCATACCAGAGCCACCTCGACGCATGGCGCTAAGATAGCCCATCCTACGGGAAGTGTGATACCTCTCCCCAGCACCCTAGAAGTGCTATCGAACAATAGTGCTAGCTCCTCGAAGCCGCTCCAGTGGATTCGGGCCCTCGCCCTGATTTGCCTATTATCGCCTTTCAGGACAAGTAAGAGGAATACCGTAGCACAAGGTAATCACAAGGCAATTCTAGCGACAACTAACTTAACTTAACGTATAATGAAGTAATATTAAGAACCTACGAGTTTATTTACAAGAAGCATCTTTGCTTTAACTACATAGACAGAAATTCCATTCCAAAAATGGTACACTTGTGGAATTCAGCCTTTCTCTATGTCAAAGGCATTTTTCTTGGAAACGCGTAAATGGTTTGATATAAATTATGTATTCTTTCGTGTACAAAGGTGATTTCTATGTTGAATGTTATAAAATGTTACAGAGAAATTATTAAATTTTTTTAAATATGAAATGTATCGATACAGCACCGCATAAGGAATAAACTAAGTACAACATTTAGAAATGACCAACAATTCAAGCTAAGCTATGCGGTTAAGGAACACTAGATACACCCCGCTCGACACCTATGTGCTCAGAGCCCCCTTCCCCCCTCCACCCAGTGGCAAGAAGGAGGTGGGGAAGAACAACAATTAGGTGACATTCCGGTGGCTGCAATCTAAGTGGAATGTCTTTAGGTGAGCGAACGATTTATCGGCCGCGGAACTGCGCAGCGCAAATTTGTAGGCAAGTAGCGAGTCGCGGCGGAGTACGGGCGCACTATGTGTAATCTGTGGGGCGCACTTTATTTATCACGTCGCTTCAATAGCCTTTATGATTGTGTATTATACTTCGGGTCTCAACCGAAGACGATTACTTTATTACATGCAGCAGTACATGAGATGGTGCCATCTTCGTCACACATTTAGAGCTAGTATATACTGAAAAGTAAAGCCCTATCTCCCGTCTCACTCCCGCCTCGCATCGGCAACCTGCGCATACGGTGACTGCGACCTCATTACGTGTTTTTGTGTCATCAAGATCACACGTTAATTTTTATTGATAAGATTCGGGTGCTATTAAGATGGGGAAAAGAAAGTCAGGAAAGGATTGTGATTACGATAGCATTTTAAAGAAGATACGAAAATTAGAAAATAAGTTAAAAAGGCAAAGACGACAAACATTGGAATCATCGGATTCCGATGTTGGTCGTCGAAGTGAATATTCGGAACCACCGGCACTACCGGTACATGACTCCGAATTACCAGGTAATAATAACCTTATTGATAGTTAATTATTTCTTCCATATAGATACCCTAGGTATGGTAATCTATTCAAATTAAAATGGATAATAAGCATGAATAAAATATTCATAAGTAGTACCAACTACCCTCCCTTTTTATTTCTACTTCATATTACAATTTTAAATAAATTTGTAATTATGAGGTAAATTATAGTAGTAATAGTTGACGATTCGATTATTGATTAGAATTATTTAGGAATGTTACACTTTTTTCACTTCGTTACCGATAGGTATGTTCCAAGTAAATATTAGTAGGTATCTTGGAACTAAAAAAC
Source organism: Tetheella fluctuosa (assembly GCA_951216915.1). Lineage (NCBI taxonomy): Eukaryota > Metazoa > Arthropoda > Insecta > Lepidoptera > Drepanidae > Tetheella > Tetheella fluctuosa. The sequence continues at coordinate 220,153 of OX578214.1, forward strand.
TGCGTAAAGCTTTGTAACTCCACGTAAACCGTGTAGAGGATTATTATACTCCACTTTTATAGTGTTGAGGACAATTCACCCCACGTAAACCGTGTTGAGGGCAATTCACCCCACGTAAACCGTGTTGAATGTTTAATATACATCGAGTGGGTTTTAAAACCATTCCTATTTTTAGGTGAGGGTATCCCTAACGAAGTCCTATATTCGGAGGAGAATATTGATGTAAATGATGACGGTCCGCCTGCACAGCTCGAATCATCCGAATTGGCCACCCGCGCTGATCCGGCCGAGCCAGTTATGCAGCCGGTGGCGGACACAGAAGACGCCCAAGCCATGCAGTCTAATGATGATATTCCGCCGCAGTTGGACCCTGAGATCCTTCAGTTACTCGGTGAGGATCCTGCTAATCAGAAAAGTTACGGAAATAACCTACATAAGGATATTGCCCCAAGGTGGATGCATATTTTGACCAATGGCCTTCATAAAGATACCCAATCGGAACTAGTAAAGTGTTACCTACCACCTGAAAATTGTTTGAATATGAGAGCACCACAACTTAATTTGGAAATTAAAGCAGCTCTTTTGGAAATTAATGTCAAAAAGGACATGTACAGCCAATTTAAGCAAAACCAACTTGCTAGTAGTCTTGCGGCTATAGGACAAGTTTTAAATTGGGCCCTTGAATCTAAGAGTACAATACCCCAACATATAATAAAAACTTTGAGCGACGCTGGAAGGCTTATTTGTGATAGCCACTACAGAGAGTCCCAGTCACGCAGATACGCTGCTTTGAATACGCTAAATAAAAATATTAGAGATACAATTAAAAACACAAAGATTGATGAACATCTCTTCGGATCCAGCCTATCAGAACATATAAAGTCATCAAAGGCGATAACCAAAACCGGCTCAGAAATTAAATCGACGTTACGCCCTCCATACAAGGCACCTCCAGCTTCACAGCCTCAGAGGGGAGCTTTAAACTCGAGGGGGGCGCCGCGTGCAGCAGCGGCCGAGCCGCGGTTGCCCCCAGCACCTCGCAGGCCCCCACGGGACCGTCGCCCGGATGCGGCAAGGGGGCGCCGCTCCACCGGCTACACGCGCCACCAAATGAGGAAACGCTAGAAGATGAGCCACAGGTACCTATTGCCGGTCGCTTACATTATTTTTACGACAAATGGTGTAATTTTACTGATGATCCTATTATATTATCGTGGATTAAAGGGTATAAAATACCTTTTAAAGACAAACCCATACAATCTACACCACCAAAATATAATGCCTGTTTTTCTCAATCTAAAATTGAAATTATTGATGATTGTATTTTAGAACTATTAGAATCTGAATTCATATCATTTTGCAAACCATGTGCAGGACAATTTATATCACCTATTTTTACAGTGCCTAAGCCGAACGGAAAACATAGATTTATTTTGAATTTAAAACAATTAAATAAATTCATACTAGTTCAACATTTTAAGATGGAGGATTATCGTACTGCGCTCAAATTATTACATCAAAATTATTTTATGTCTACTATAGACCTGCAAGATGCTTATTTCTTAATTTCTATCAATAAAAGTGACAGGAAAATGTTACGTTTTCAATGGAGATCAGTATTGTACGAGTTTAATGTCCTTCCGTTCGGCCTTTGCACGGCGCCGTATGTTTTTACCAAATTATTAAAGCCTGTCCTACAATACTTACGTACATCTGGCTTACTGTCAGTAGCCTACTTAGATGATTTCTTATGTATAGGCACCTCATATAACGAATGTTTATTAAATGTAAATACTACAAAAGATATTTTAGATTCTTTAGGGTTTTTAATTAACATCAAAAAAAGTATAATGATTCCAAATAAGGTATGCAAATTCTTAGGTTTCATTTTAAATACAAGTGATATGATTATAACGTTACCTGATGAAAAGAAACAACGTATTAAGATAAGAACTACGGAGCTCATGCGTAAAAGCACATGTACTGTAAGGTATTTTGCAGAATTCATAGGCCTTTTGACCTCTGCATGCCCAGCTGTTAGCTACGGTTGGATGTACACCAAGTTATTAGAACGGGAAAAGTTTTTAGCGTTAAACTATTCAGATAATTATAATAAGCAGATGACAATAGAATCACTTCTCAAAAAAGATTTTATATGGTGGAGAGATAACATAGAACATTCATTCTGTCCTATTCGAAAATGTAATTATTCTCTTGAGATTTTTAGTGATGCATCTAGAACTGGTTGGGGTGTTGCGTGCGGTGGTCAAAGTGCAAACGGAAACTGGACAGAGATAGAACTGGCCCTCCATATAAATACTCTCGAACTTAAGGCCGCATTTTATGGACTAAAGATATTTACTGCAGAATTGCGAGATTCTGATATTTTACTAAGAATAGATAACACCACTGCCATTTGCTACATAAATCGAATGGGCGGTGTACAACACCCTCATTTAAATGAATTGGCCCGAGATATATGGCAGTGGTGTGAGGCCAGAAAAATTATTGTATTTGCTTCTTATATCAAATCGTGTGAAAATGTAGAAGCTGATCGGGAATCTAGACAGATAAATATAGATACAGAATGGGAAATTTCGCAACAAGTGTTTGCACAAATTACCTACTTACTAGGTAACCCTGAATTTGACCTTTTTGCAAGCGCTCAAAATTATAAATGCGTCAGATATGCATCATGGAAACTTGATCCATATTCTGAAGTGGTAGATGCATTTACATTTAGTTGGCATAACATTCGCTTTTACGCATTTCCCCCTTTCGGTATAATATCTAAAGTATTGGAAAAAATAATTACAGATAAAGCAAAGGGTATTTTAGTGATACCTTACTGGCCCTCACAACCATGGTACCCCTTGTGGTCTAGGCTTGTTATATCGGAAAAAATGTTCTTTGGTCCTGACAAATATTTACTTTATTCTCCTTTCAGAGACTGCCATCCACTTCACATGGATCTTATCCTGGTGGCAGCCAAATTATCAGGGAATCAATGTTAAAACGTGGTGTACCACAAGCTGCTTTGGATATCGTGATGGCCTCGTTCGCGACGAAAACATTAAATCAGTATAGTAGTTCAATCAAATCTTGGTGGTTATACTGTGAGAACAATAATGTAGATATTTATGCGGTAAACAGTACTAGCGTCATATCATTTCTAACAAAGAAATTCGAGGAAGGCGCGAGTTATAGCAGTCTAAATACACATAGGTCTGCTCTATCGATTATACTAGGTACAAATGTTACTTTAAATGAATGTGTTAATCGTTTTTTAAAGGGTGTTTACAGGCTTAATCCCCCCAATCCAAAATACAGTGTAACATGGGACCCGAACAAAGTACTAAACTATGTTTCCAATATTTATCCATATGATAATGTTTCGTTAGCTGATTTGTCTTATAAAACTTGTACTTTACTAGCTATAGCCTCTGCACAAAGAATGCAGACTATTAGTCTAATTAGATTCAATAATATATCATTTCAGGATGATATGATTGTGATTAAGATAACTGATCTTATAAAGACTTCAAGGCCTGGAGTCTGTCAACCTCTTATTAAATTGCCCTATATTTATGAGAATCCCAGTATTTGCCCGGCACTTGCGGTCCAAGCATATATAGATAGAACCAAACCCTTAAGAAAGGATCCGCCTGATGGAAATCTTTTTCTAGGAGTGCGTAAACCTCACGGCAAAGTTTGTTCGCAAACTTTAGCACACTGGGTAAAAAAGATATTGCAAAGCAGTGGTATCGATATATCTATGTTTGGAGCTCATAGTACTCGAGCAGCGTCGACATCTGCCGCTCATAGGTCTGGAGTTAATCTGGAGGTTGTTCGCAAGGCTGCAGGCTGGAGTGATTCGTCTAATGTATTTCTAAAATACTATTGTAGAGACATTGTACACACAAATGATAATGAGTTTGTAAATGCTATATTTAACAAACCCTAATCTATGTACACTTGTAACTAGGGCAAATTGCATTTATATTATTAACTTTAATATGTTAAGAGAGTGATATATGCAACTTTACCTTTTTTGATTACATTCTTGGTTATTGAAGTAATTACATACATTCAAATATTATAAAATATTTCTGATTGAAACATTCACTTTTATTTTATTTTTCATATTAATTAACATTACATTGCTCTGAACATCTGCATGTAATAAAGTAATCGTCTTCGGTTGAGACCCGAAGTATAATTAAGAATCAAACGAACTTACCTTGTGATGTTTGATTCCAATTATGCGAGGGTCTCAACCGAAGACGATTACATCGTCCCAACCCTCCCAGAAACCCACAAAAAAAAAAAAAAAAAAACCACAAAAACCTGTAACTCTAAAACAATGAGGTCGCAGTCACCGTATGCGCAGGTTGCCGATGCGAGGCGGGAGTGAGACGGGAGATAGGGCTTTACTTTTCAGTATATACTAGCTCTAAATGTGTGACGAAGATGGCACCATCTCATGTACTGCTGCATGTAATAAAGTAATCGTCTTCGGTTGAGACCCTCGCATAATTGGAATCAAACATCACAAGGTAAGTTCGTTTGATTCTTAATTTTCTTTGTATCTACGAAAGGTTGTTGTTGATAGTGGATTTTATTAACAGAGATAACTTTGTGCTGCGGTATTGTTGTGCAGTATAATCTAATGCAAATATAACTGGACTTTAATTTTTTTTTAAGTAGTATAGTATTATCAGTCATTTACAAAGTTTGAGCATTTATGAGAGTCAATGCTTCTGAAGATACTGGTTTGAATAACAACCTACAACTGTGAAGAACTAGAAATAAATAATTTACAGATATAAAGAAAATCACGACAATATTTACAGGCACAAAAACTTACGTTACTAATCTATATTCAGTTGGATGGAATATATCAAGAGAGCGGCTCATGTCTTCAGTCTCGTGACATAAGCTGTTAATATCAATAATTTTCTATGAGACATGAATTATGTTGTATTCATAAATATGTAACGAAACAATATATAGATCGTCCCTCGCACATCGGACGTTGGGCACTAAATAGATGGGGACAGACGGACCACTCCAATTGATCGGTGACGAGATGTCCTGAGTTAATGAGTAAGCACACCGGAGCGAGATAGATTGTAGTATATGTATATACCTCAAAATGGCATTTTATTATCACTCATTCATATACATAGTAACAGGTATCAAACTCTACTGTGAATTTTTGCCAATTAATTTGATTTGACCTTGTACAGGCTGTTTTTAATTATTTAGTTAAATTTTCAGGGTTGAAAGTACTCAGTAACTAATACAAACAACTATAATATGTAAACATAGCTCTATTTATACATTCGTTTCACATAAGCATGTATAATTATGGAACACCTTTTTTTTTGCGCAGATAGCATATAGAGAATGTTAGCGAAGACAGTGAAAGTTGAGTGTATTATGTACTTTCAACCCTGAAAGTCGAGCTCAACAATTAAAACTAACCCTGTTTATTGTGTATATTAAGTGGTCTGAACGTTCTGTGAGTGAAAGCGTGAAGGGCGCTGTGAGCGGAGCACACGGCATGACGTCACTCCCAGCAATATCGGCCTCGTGACGTTTTTGTGCGATACTTTACCAAACAAAAGAAAACAGGCGCTAGAAAAAACGTAATATCAGCCTATGCCTAGAAAATATATAAAGGTCGGGAGATTGCTTGTTGTTTTTGCTTTCGTTTTTTACGCTGTAAAATAACTAAAGGAAAAACAATTTCGCCACAAAATGTAAGTGATTTTAGATAAAAAACAAAAATAAATATAGCATATTTACCTACAACGTTGGTTTATATTCATGAAATATGAGAAACTAGTTTGTTGAGAATCGATTCCAATTATTTTTTAAACATTTTTGTAAAGTTATTCCAAATTGGAGATACCAGGATTTACAGTAGTAATTTTTTTATATTCTAATGAAAACCTGATGACCTTACACATGTAACACGAGTTCGGTGAATCAGAATTCTAATATTATGTTACTGGGAGGCAAAATAAAATGATCCTATAATATCTATTATGCGAGCATGTTTTCATTAAAGTGCGGAGTGAAGGGTTGCCCCGAGCCGCGCGGCTATCCTCATCGCTCGGGTCACGTTTGTTAAATATTCATGGGCAGCCTTAAGCCGTATCATATTAAAACTACCCGCTCTACTCCAGCACAGCGCAGCGCAGCGCGGGGCCCACTCCGCTCCGCTGTGCTCGACTCGTGTGTACCTCTACGATTATAATCCGTTTATGTTAAACGAGATCATGTTGCCATTCTTTGATAAAAGCTCTAAAATCGTGATACTACTTTTAACACATCTTTGACATTAATTCTAAATTATTATTGAAGTCACGTCGCAATAAATTATTAGGAAATATGGGGACGTACGTACATAGTTACCATGGAAATAATTCTTTATTCCCATACAGTACTCCCTTAAATACATCGTAGAATTAATTCCGAGAAATCTGCGAGCGCTGTTGAACAATGTGTTCCTCTTTATACTTAAAATATAAAGTTACCTCAGAGGAAAATATTTATTTTAACGTATTACCTACATACATCGCAGGAAAAATAAACTTCGCGAAAGAATATCACGTTGATACTCGTACTTTGTAGAGTTACTCCGCGCGGAACATTTACGAGCCTATTCAATCTACCCGAACAATTTCTTAAATTTTTATTACCTGTACGTATAAAAAAGCTAGTGTGTGGGAAGCGAGCCGAGCTCTGCACAAGAATGAGAGAGTGGGGCGCGAAGAGTAATTGAGCAATAACTCACGAGGGGGCGCGCGGTGACGGCCGCCCCCTCGCCCCTCACCCCGCGCCCCCCTCATCTCCTGTTTACTAAACTATCAACTATATTTCACACATCCATTGGAAACTTGTTATAGTGTGTGCCGCATACACATTTATTAAAATACTTCGAAATATTAATGATAATAATATACGAAGAGTAAATAACCGCAATAAGTTCATAATGTAGCAGATAGTAAAATCAGACTTTTATCTAGTCTACATTTTTTTTTTCAATAAATTGAATGTAAATAAAAAAATGTCATTTCATAAATTGTCTCTTTGCAAAAAAACACGTCGAACTGTTACTGCCTGAAAGAAGGACAAACCAACAAACACACTTTCACATTTATAATAGTAAAATATATAATTGAGTAAATTACACACAACTAGTATTTAACGAAGTGGAGATTTTGACTAGCAATCCATAGACCAAGTAGGCCTAAAGCAAAATAGTCTGGTGATAAGAAGGCGGTGGTTGGAAAGGATTGGAGACGTTTCCGCACGCATGCAGATCGAAGTGGAGGGAGTTAGGGGAGGCAATTCTAGTACGAAAGGATAATAAAAATTATGAAAAAGTCACCGTCACGAATTGATAGTCAATACCATTATTTTATGAAATTTATATTATAAGAATTAATTTCTTTGATAAAGTTATTAATTTATACGATACCTACTATATATAAAAATAGCCTATAAACTTCCTCAAGAATTGGGCTATCAAATGCAATATTTTTTCAAAACCGACTGGTAGTTTTAGAGATTATCGCCTTTAATCAAACAACAAACTCTTCTCCATTATTATATTAGTATAGATAATGACTTTGTTTAGGATGTGACTGTGATTGTAGCGCACTTAGCGTTTCCATAGTTTATCCTAAGTCAGGCTAGCCATTTTCTAATTGTGTGAACATTTTTCTCAGATGTGGAACAAGTGTTGTTGTGTGGAAAACGAGAGGATTATCCGTACAAGTGGGCGTGTAGAGGCATTTAGGCAAAGGCTATAACTCAGGCCGGGGCGCGGCGCGGCGGTCGCTGTCACCGCCGCGCCGCGAGCTTGATGCAGTGCACTCAGAGCTGGAAGACGACATGTCCATGAAGTAGACTCTTATCACTACCATACATTATAAATGATGCCTTGAAGGTCGAAATTATCATGTTTTTTTCATTTTACAGATGACTAGCTAAGTCCCATCGTGCGTCGGAAACCATGGCGGGTATGTTTTTTTTTTTTTACTTTGTATAGGCTTGTGTTTGACCACAATCTTACTATGGTAGGTGATGATGTGACCGAAGTTGGTAAGCACACAAAGCCTAGAAGGATCTGGCTCTCAAGTGCAGCTGCCGGAACACACCAATAGGTGTTTGGCGACAGATTTTCAACTTGAGGGTGGTAGACAGCCAGGCGGGTACTACAAAAAACCCTACCACCGTGCTATGGTTTTCTCATGATGAATTCCTTCACCGAAAGCTCAAGCTCATTGTAGGATTCGAACCCACGACCTTCGCCGCGGCGTCCGACGTCACTACATATATTATACGCATGCATTACAAATAAATAAACAGACAGATAAACATTGATATTTATATATTATGTTACCGGCCAAACTCAATTTCAGGTCAAACTAGTTTGTCCTGGGCTAAACTGATTTTGAATTATTATGCAAGAAAAAAAAGGGTTTCCGTGCAGTTAAAAAAAAAACAACAAAGTGAATGGCGTATCCGGGTCGTTTCTGAATAGGAAGAGAAATTGATCACCAAACTACGATTACTTACATATGTGAAAACATTGAACATGTAACTTCTAAAATCTCTTTTCTCAATTCAAAATCAGTTTGGCCTAGCACAAACTAGTTTGGCCTGAAATCTAGTTGCGCTGGTAACATATACATAGATTTAAAAAGGAAAAACAAATATTTTCCGTGGATTTATTAAAGAACACGAGTTTAAAATTTAAGTCTTACATAATTAATCAATTTAACATTACTACGAGTAGCTATCTTCGTGCTATAATGTCTGCGTTACCTGTGTGTTTGTTACCACTCAGATCAGTAAGGGCTGATCGGATTTGGGTGAAATTTGACACACAGAAAGAATATGTCTTGGATAAACATGGGATGCTTTTTATCCCAGGAACGTAAGTGAAACCATGGGGTGGAAGCTAGTATCTAAAATAAATTTAAAAGAGATATAACAGATTATTTAACCGTCCGTCTGTATTTATATCTCTTTAAATTGTCCCAACCATTATTTTTTTGTGATGTATTTATTTTTTAATTAAATCATTTTCCCGTTTTCCTCATAATTAATGAACAAGCATCGTTGGAGCTCATGAAACGGGTGTGACAAATAATAAAAAAAAGCTGCTGCCAACATTATACAGATGAGACTTACCTGTCTATTCTCATTATCTCAAACAATGAAAGGAGCAACGTTACGGTCTCATCACTAATTAGTATAATACACGTGTTAACGCGAAATGTGTCCAATTCGTGATGAACGAGGGATAACGTGTAATTAAGTAAGCGATAGCTCTGTCGATCGTTCACGACGTGTTTGAGCAAGTATTTGTGTCTAGAATTTTGGAACTTACGACGTATGTACGTAGACTGACTAAACTTATACTAATTGTGAGAATAGATGAAGATATAAAACGGTGTATGCAGCCGCAGCAAGCATAATTTAGTTTTTTTCTACATAAAAAACTAAATTAAATTTTTTTGAAAAATCCCACGACGGCTGTAAAAATTGTAACCGAATAAAAGTTGTAATCTAAAAAGGATTAAATAAAATTTTCAGCAGACCCCCGACAGCAATTATCAAATATAGAGGTACTACTGCACATAATCACCTACATATTAACATAATGATAAATCCAAGACAATCCGTCGGGTGCTGCCATTACCATATCTGTTCCCGATTTCAATTAATATTATAGCAGTATAGAAAAGTTATTATGTGTCGCTTATTTACATACCCAACGCAATTTCAATTAGTCACAAACTCATAATATAGCAAAATTTTAGTTCATTTTGGGGCAGGGAATGGCAGCCCCCCAACGGAATGTCTTAAATTTATCGTTATGTTAATATGTAGGTGATTGTGTGTATATGTAGTGAAACAAACATCCTCTCACCCCAAATGCATATACGGTCTCCGTTCCGTCGTGGGTAATGAAAGAAAAACATACGGATTTAATTTAGAACCTCCTTTTTTGAAGTCCGTTAAAAACTAGCCAAGTGTGAGTTAAACTCATGTACGTAGGACCGTTCCGTACATTAAAAGTAAAACCAAGTCAACTTATATGGGCAATTTCGATAGATTTTGTTTAGTTCATTGTTTTAATATAGTGTGCAATACATTCAGATTAATAATTTTATTGGGTGCGGAACCCTAAAAAATTAATCAAATAATAGGTTGTATTACTATAACATGGTTGTCCTTAACAACAACGTGAGGTAAGTCCACAATCCGAGCTCAATAATGAGGTCACGGACCAGGAGGAGTCCTGGAATCGACTTTTTTTAAGGCCATGATAGCTGTGTTAGAGACGACTGTCAGGGTTTCGAATATAACAATGGGTTTTCAGTGGAAAAAAACCATCGTGGAGATACTATTACAAGATGATAGGTTACTTAGCAGCCACCTGGCTGGCTACCTCCTAAATTTAGAAAAGCTGTCACCCAACACCTACAGGCATGTTTCGGCTGCTTCACTTGATAGCATAGCATAGCATTTTTTATCAACTTATGCAATTATAATTATTTATTATTTTTTTATTTATGCAGTATTTTTTTATTTTTTTTATTTGATATTAATAGATACCTATTCATCTATATACTTTATCACAAACAGCTGCTTACGTATTCGTCTGATTTCGGAGCAGCCTTAGGTTTTATTTTTGTTACGGAATTTCTTGATTCGGTCGCCGCGTTCAAAGCCCGCAGTAAAAGCTATACAATAGCTTAAAAATGGTTTGTGTTTATGGCACTGAAGTCACTAAGCCTCGGTTTCTGATTTAAATCCCTTAAATAAAAATAATTACTTGCATAAAATCAATTTACAAATCGATATAGTTGGCATCCTCAGATAATAACAGGCGATCTAATTTCTTATAGCATACGATACGTGGTCCGTAAATCTATACAATAACAATACGCGACGTCGTCGTACGCAATATCACCGATATGGAAATTTTACGAGCGTATTAAACCTATATACGCGTTACTTATTGGGCCGGGATTTATCTCGCCACCTTTATGCTTTTTAAGACCAATATATTGCCAAAATGACTATGATACTTTAAAAGGGAATTGTGTTGCTTTTATGTACCTGATAAGAACGACTAAAGGTCTCAGTGCAATATAGGAATGTGAACTTTAGTGGGGTGGTTATAAGACTTGAAATATAACTGAAGCTATGAATGTATTTTTATTTTCAATATTTTATAATCTATACTAATATTATAAAGTGGTAAAGTTTGTGAGGTTGTAGGGGGTAATCTCAGGAACGACTACTTTGAATTAAATAATTCTTTTAGTGTTAGTTAACCCATTTATTAAGGAAGGCTATAGGTTAATCTTTATCCCGGAAAAATATAAGATCCCTCGGGAAAGCGGGTGAAACCGCGAGGCGGAAGCTAGTGTATAATACGTTTTTTATTTGTAGCAAGCTTAAATTAGTCATACTCGCTTTAAGACCATCGCTTGCGGCGACGTCATGTGGAGAGCGATGCCACATGCGTCATACTTGTGAATGTGCTTCTTGGGAAGACTGGTCTTTTCGATTGTTATTTACTTAGTCACTTTTATACTGTATGTGAGACTAGTAAATCAATACAGTAATAGCTAAATAAATTTAAAAGAAATTATCTAAATCGGTATTAGAATTGACCATTCATAAGTTCGTATATTAATTTAGTATATTCAACGAAACATTATGTGATCCTCAACGTATTGTTAAATACAAAACGGTGCAACTATATTAATTAAAAACATAATTACAACTTTAAATTGCAGACTATAGTTAATAAAATAATGTACCTATTAAAATTTCTACTTTCCAGCATACTCCTGCTATTTGGTAACACGAGCATGGTATGGTGGGAGCACGGCGCGCGGCACGTAAATGAATGAGAAAAGTTGCGAAGTTGGCTTACCGCCGTGTATTGCGCTCCAAACGGAAAGTTAACATTACTAGCACGTAATGGACGCGCAACAATAATATAGGATACAAAATCATTAGGAAAGTTGATAACGTCGAAACTGGACAGACATTTGACCTTGGTGAAGGGAGGTAACAACACATTAGCTATCTCCTGCTATTGATAATGTCCATGGGCAACGGTAGGCAAATACCGTCAGGTCAACCGCTTGCCTTACTTAATCTACTTTAATTGGAGATTTTATTAGTATTATATAACTTCAAGTGAAACAAAACCATAGGTTTAAATTATATTTATAACGATAATATTTTTGTCGACTTAGAGATTGTTTAAAATTGAAACTGATTGCAATGAATACATAATCCACGTACTGATATTATATAAAATGTAAATATATAAAATTGGTTGCATTTTCATATATCAATAGCATGACGTTATTATACAATATACTATATAGATATTTATTTTGGGAGCTTCATTTAGGCACACTGTGACCCTCGTTATGTCCAAGCTTTGCCCGGACTGGACCCGAACCCTTTACCCCAACCCAACTGACCCGGTGGATCACTTTCTACAATATTATTTACAAATATTTGTACTAAGATGACCAGAGTTTGTCATGAATATAAATACAGTTTTGATTATATTTCAGATAAGTGTTGTCTTATGTTTATATTATGAGTTTGCGTTTGGCTTCAGCCTAGCTCTATGGGATGAGCGAAGTCAAAATCGAAGAAGTTACACGCTTACTCACAATATGTCTTCTGCTTGGGAAATATTATTTTATAAATAAACTTGCTAGCACTCCGCGGCTTTACCTGCGTTCCCAAGATATAAGCTCATGTCACTTTCCAGCTCATTAATTATTTCTATGCAAAAACTCACGTTGAGCCAATGCTCCGTTGCTGCGTGAATGAAGGACAAACTAACAATCTAACAACACTTTCTCATGTATTATAGTTGGGTTTTTATATACCACATTGTCGACAAACAAGCATACGGCCCGCCTGATGGTAAGCGGTTACCGTAGCCTATGAACGCTTGCAACACCAAGGGTATCAATCGCGCGTTGCCGACCCTTTTGTCTGCCGGTTCTTCTCAGTTGAAGGCTGACTTCCAATCCAGTGGTATGTTCAGTATATTCGACCTTCATAAGTACCTTCCTAAACTGAATAAATGACTTTGAAAAAACATAGACGGAATAAAATGGAGGAGCGACTTGTTAGTTACTTATTTTATCGAGAGGTCATAATGTCAAATTAATTTATTTTATACATTTAATAATGCATGAATATAATGTCTAATGAGTATAATTTCACTATCACTGAACAATCAAATTGCATGACATAAGTACATAATACTTTAACGTTAATATTCATAAGTAAACTATTTCTCTGACTCTTTCTTAAAGTATCAATCAGACGGTTATCAAAACCCATTATATGAAATGGGCCGATTAAATTGACAATTGTAATGTAAAACAGGGCTTCTAAGGTCGGAGGGGAGGGCAGCGTCGAGGGTAGGAGGGAGGGGGGAAGATTGCAGAAACTCGGGTAATCAAAGAATTAATTGATTCGCGGTCGTCGGCCGATACGTTTATCTATCTCTTGGAAAAAATTGTTCTGTTAAAAAAAGATTGAACGGTTTGTGTCGACTTTTTTAAGAAAATTAATTGTTCTGGGATTGGTATCGAATACATTTTTAATGAACAAAGGGATCTGAGTGTTTTTGTTGGTTCTTTCATAGCAACATCTACTTAATAAATTTCTAATACTGATAGACAACGCTCAGTTTAAGCCGGTGGACCTAGAAGTTTGCTTAGGGTGCACTAGTGCACTACCGAAGAGTTTTGAAATATTCAACTCCCATAGTAAATTAGGTGATTGCGGGCAGAAAGCTAGGTTTATGATAGAATATGTTTCTTGAGGAATGGTCTACATTTTGATTTTTTAACGAATATTTCTTAGGTCACGTTGTAGTTTATTACATCAATTTTGGTAGCCTTACTAACTAATTAACTTGGTATTAACTAAGCCACGTCTTCAGTCTTAAAAGCAAAATATGTATAAACCAAAAAATATTTGTTGTTAACATTTAACTTAAAAAGTTTATTTTACAAAACCAATAAATCAAATTGCTCTCAAACAAAGGAAGCAGCGACAAAAGCGTGTAAAACAATTTTCACGCAACGAAAAATTGTAGTGAAAATTAACGTTATAATGGATTTCATTGTGAAGAGTGCCGGAAGCGGAAATGCCGCACATTCACGGTGGCGGAACACACGCACAAGCTATTTCCGGTCCCCTTCCCTTCAACATCGGCGCAGGAGTTTGACATTCCTTACTTTAAAATAGCATAAGCTTTTCTACAAACTAAGTTTGAGGTATGGCTTAAATGTAATTATTATATACATATAGCACGCCGCTGCAGCTGTCCATGCGACTTGTAAGTCCATTCCTAAAGTTAAGACTTAGGAAACGAGCTGACATCGACTAAGCCGTCAAGGTTTTCGACTGGGTTTACGCAACGAGCACGCTCCACGTGTACGTGTACCTTCACGCACCCTATTTATTATATTATTATTAATATTCTAACTCATAACCTTGCTTACGCAAATATTTTCGGAATGGAAATAACTTTCCTGATTCTTCTTTAGCTGGAATTTACTCTGAAGTGAAATTGAGTTCTATTTCTGAGATTGTATTATTTCTTTTAGCATCTAACAAATGACTTACGTAAAGAAATATGGGACGAATGTGGATAAAATGTTATATAAAACTAAGAGTTATTTCTCGTTCTTTTTGATCTACGACCATTTTGTACTTTAGTATTTTTTTTTAAACTTTGAGAAAAACAAAAAAGGCATAGATTTAGGGTCTGACCATGGATTTTAAAGATAATTGACTACATTTCTCAATGGTAAAGAGCACTAATATTGTGGTGGAAAATTTACTGTCAACAATTTTAATGGTAATGTATAATGACCACACATAAGATATTAAAGTTTTAAATTAGCTTGTAACAAAAAAAAAATGCGTCTCTAAAATATGCGCACTAAAAAATATAGAAGAATCATCAATTCTAATCTGATTATTTTAAGATCTGAAGTCAGTAAAAAAGCAAACCTTCATAGGACATCTAACCGACATTTATACAACACATGTTTTACATCATATAGGTTATGTATTTTATAAGTTCATATATACTTTGGAGTCGTTTATACTGAAATAAACTCTCTGTTAGGGATATAAACTTTAAATGAGCTAACAGTGCGTATTGTATTTACAATCTATCTGCCTAGACGCGTTCGGATCGCGGAAGAAGCACTAAACGAACAAAACGTTTGCCATCACAAATAATTCAGTCCCGAACTAGCAGCGTTTAAGTGCCCTCCAGGCGAAGATCTAAGCTTTATTCTAATATTTTTCTCTACGTAGCACACGTTACACAAGCAAAAATAAACTTAAAAACCGATGACAACAAGTTTAGATCAGTTTGAACAAAGTAGTGGTTTATTCCGTTTAAAGCCGCCTTGGGAATTTCTTTCGAATGTCTTTTATATATCTGGAGCGAGTATAATCCGCTGTATTCGCGGGAAAAATCTTTATTGCAGCGGTACAGATGCATTTACAGTGATTTTCCACTTTTCGCCCGAGACAGAGCCGGTCGGAACCGGCGCGCGGCGCAAAGCGCAGGCAGCGCGACGTGGCGCGCGGAGATTTGCACTTATAGCCTACGCTCAATCTTTACTTATGTTTTTTATTATTATTTTTTAAATTACGTAGGTCTTAAGTATCAGGAAAATTTATTGTCTGTCAAGTATATGATTGAGTTCAAGCTAACTTTGAAAATGATTGACGTTTACATATTTTAAGAAAATTGTTATATATCCCTAATCCTTCATATTTGATTCGAAAATAAGAAATACTCAACAAAACATATACAATTACTCGATAAGCTATCATTTTTTTCCTCAATACCCCCTCATTGTCTCCCTCGAAGGAACATTCATCGCAAATATACCATAATGCTCAGTTCAAGCGTTTGACATAATCCCCCTTCCACCCATGTCAATGCACCCCTCCCCTTCCCCCCTCACCCCTCACGTATCTTGACGCGTGTCGTAGCTTATCATAAGATTCAGGATTGCATCGAACTTCAACCACAGAATATGAAATAGCACTCTTCCATTTCAGAGTAAATCCTATAGTAAAACTTGTTCAGTATGACAAACACATCATAAAGCCATCTTGAAATATCCAAGCAGTACATACTTTGATGCTAACTTAGTTACGGTGGGCATTTTGATACAGTGGGCATTTCGATATAATGGACGCTCTGATACAGCAGTGGACATTATGCGACTAAAGGGTTAGATTCTCTCCCAGTGTACCTCCACATCTAGTTTCACGTTTCTAATTCTGACGGACCGACTGCGTGTTGATTATCCGTCAATAGCTTTTTATTATTGTTGTAAGATGAGAAAAGAGCAATCGCTAGTAAATGGCAAACAGCCGGAAGCGTTTGTATCAGCTTCCCCTGATTAATTGGAAGCGAGGTGGCTGCGAGATGGCTACGAAGTGAACTCGGCGCGCGTTAATGTAGGTAAACAAATTGACGGGAGCCGTGGGCCTCCCTCGTGCCTATAGGGAGGGGAGTGTGCTTAAATACGACACCATAAGGAAATAAATACTACTTGGAAAATATACAATATCATAATAGTTACGGTTGGTTGAGGATGGTAATTGCACTAGAACGAAACTGGCTCTGAAGTACAGTTATTCTCACTAGTCTACACCCGTGACGCCGCCTGTGTAGCAGTTTTAAATATCATAATCTGCCATAAAATTATTAAGTTTAGCTTTACTAGCGTATAGAACAAAACATCACATTGTTCAAACATTATTCTTGGCTCCTTTGATCCGTAAGTAGTTCACGTCTACTCCTATATAAATACAATCGTGTTTATTTCATTAACCGCTAAGCTTCGTCCTTTGTTCGAAGATATTATAATTAATTAGTTGATTCCATTCGGCATCTAATCTCTTTACCTAAATTGGAATGGTATAAAGAGGGACAAAGGCATTCATATTTTATTTGCTTATAATTTATGAGAATCGACGTTTGCTTTGAACCTGTTATAGAATGGAGGGGTTCGGATACCTTTTGTATTGGATTATTTTCTTTTACTGAATACTGATTGCTAGTAGTGGACTATTTTTAACTGACTTCATTTTACTAGTTTCCGTCCGTGATTTTATGTATGGAAATAAAATAAGTAAATGATGTTGTGTTAATCCACAACAAAACCTAGAAAGAACTGGCTCTCAAGTGCAGCTATTGGAACACATCAGTGAGTGTCAGGCGACAGACTTCCAACTTGAGTGTGCTACAAAGTACCTTACCGCCGTGCTATGGTATCGTCATATGTTTTCTTTCACTGAAAGTTCATGCGCGTTGTAGGATGCGCGAAGCCACGACCGTCGCCACGGGACTTAACGTCACTACAATCGCTACCAACGCTTATATACCATTAAATAAGCTTGAAGCTAAACACAAATGTATGTGTATGTTAGTATACATTACACATCAAGTAAATGAAGTGGTTTAGTTAGCAGGGTTGATGCAAACCAATCGAGTCGAATATAGTACGATACGATTGTGGACAACCAATGTATGAAATATGAACGAACGGTCGGCTGCACTGCACTGCAACTACACGTTATGAAGCTCCACCACGACTCGATGTTATCATGTTAACTCGCCGATACATGAATGTTAATCGATTAATTAAATTTTGAACGACAGTCAACTATTACGTAGATCTATAATGATACAGCCACTGTGTGTCGTTTGTAATTACAAATCTGATACGGTTCGGTTATAGTATATCGGTCAATGATGTAGAAAATTGACATATAATGCATTTATACAAATTTAATAGTACTGATGGCATGGAGGTTAGTTTCGACTACCAAGCCATAGGTCGTGTAAAAGAGACGAAGCCATTTATTCAGTTTAGGATCTAGAAGGGCACTTATGAACGTCGAAGGACAGACATTTGTGTGAATGAACATGTCTGTTTGTCCTGAGTCTGGGTGTAGTTATCTATATAAGTATATATTTACAAAATAAAAGTAGTATATGTAGTATATAAGTTATCTGGCTTCCTTTGTACAAGCTCCGCTTAGTTTGGGGTCAGATGGCCGTGTGTGAGGAATGTCCCAGAATATTTATTAATTTATTTATACTCCACATGACAGAACCCCTGGTTTTGCTCATGTTTACAGTCAACGGTGTACTAATAACCGTTTTGTATCATTTATAATGCGGCCAGAGAAGGAGTGGAACTTACTTCGGGCGTCTGCGTTTCCTGACTATAAATGTTCAATGTCAGAGTTAATAGGTTTCTTCTGGGCAAGTGTGCTCCATATGAGGCTTCGTCTTAGACCTATATAGGCGGGTCAGTGGCCAAACGCAAGCCCATCTATACTAATATTATAAAACTGAAGAGTTTGTTTGTTTTTTTGAAGGCGTTAATCTCAGGAACTACCGGTTCGATTTGAAATATTCTTTCAATGTTGGATAGCCCATTTATCGAGAAAGGCTATAGGCTACTTTTTATTCCGGGGAAACACAAGATCCCTCGGGAACGCGGGTGTAACTGCGGGGCGGAAGCTAGTTTAATATATAAGGAAGGGTAGACCAATACCCTACACTTAAAATAAATATCGGTACAATTAAGACCTTACAATAATTAATTATTTATATGTTAATTAAAAGGTACATAATAACAGTCCAAATGTAACAATATAATGCATAATTTGACCATTAACAAAGCGATATGCCACCAACGATTAATTTAAATACTCGTGTACAGAACGACATTACGTACTGTGTCATTATTACAATTATGATTACTGCTCGTGAGTTGTGACACATAGACATTAATTATCATTTGTATTTATTCATTGAATTATTATGAAAGTTAAATTAATTATAATTGAATAACAAACTAATTGTTTTTATTATTATATTCTTGATATTTCGTCCTGCGGCTTCACCCGCATCCCCGTTTGAGATAAACAGTAACGTATGGTTACTCTCCAGCACATTTATCTACATACATATATGGAAAGGGCAAACCAATAAACACACATTTCGCATAGATATAAGTTTTTATACCGTAACATTACTATGTGCAACATAATTATCGTAGCATTGCTACGATATGCTTCGTAGCATGGTCTACGAGTAAATCGTAGCACGTAGCGCTTACAAATATATTTTTGACGTATGATACGCTTTTCTATTAGCTGCTTTTTAACTTTTTAGAAGTCTTAGAATCTAAATAAGTACGAAGTCCACTTTGTTTCAAAGGTTTGCCACGAAGAAGGTTATAGGAGCAATGTCAAAGATAGATTCAGCGAGCGACGACACGTCTGCGGCCTCTTGCGGTCCAGCCGCAGTGCTCCAGAGACTCGGCTTTTATTATTGAGGGCAAAGTTCTTGAGGCTTTCGAATATATTTGATTTGGGGACAAAGATAGAATACTAATACTGTCTATAGGGAATTTGAAATAAAAGTAACTGTAGTGAATTTCCGTAAAAAATTCCATGTAACAAAAAAAATACTTAAAAGTATCTGGGATATCAAAACGTCCATATAATTATAAAAACGAACTATCGCCGGTAATTAATCAAGCGAAAGTCAAAACTTTTTCTTCGACAATACCTTTTAAGTTCGAACGTAGTCGGTATTAAAACTATTAAAAACTTAAACGTTAATTTATTCAGAGTAATTTGAAAGTTGAAAGAATAATAGTGTCCTGTCAGCGGCAGCCCCGATCCCTCCCCCTCCCCTCCTGCCCCCCTCGGAGCCATTAATTAAACTCCGTCCCATTGTCCGACATTGAAATGTGTTTAGTGCTGCGAAGATTGAGGAATGAAGGAGTCCCAACTTAACTTATTCTTTGTTTTGAACGCTACATGCTTTAGCTTGGGGGCTTGTCTATGTTTGCGTTTTTATTTATTTATTTTTGAAACTTATATAGCGTATTTGTTGCTACTTAGCTCAATAACGGCTGTATGAATTTTGATGAAACTTGGCATACAGATACGTAATACCCTAGAATAACATATAGAATACTTTTTATCTCGGGGATACTTGAGATACTTTGGGAATGCGGGTGTAACCGCGAGGCGGCAGCAAGTAATAACTTAAATCTCAAAGAGCCCCATCTAGTCACGAGTGACACACACACATACTTATCAACGCACTGGTAGTTCACTCACACGCACACAGACACGTGC
The DNA here is from genome assembly GCA_951216915.1 of Tetheella fluctuosa. NCBI lineage: Eukaryota > Metazoa > Arthropoda > Insecta > Lepidoptera > Drepanidae > Tetheella > Tetheella fluctuosa. Next base: position 240,448 of record OX578214.1, read on the forward strand.
ATGCGCTATCTACTAGCTAGCTAGCAGCTAGCAGTCCGCAACGCAAATCGACAAGTGTGAACAAGCAATCAGTGAAAATGTAACTAACTACCAACAACCCAATATTAAATGTATTGTATGTCTATTATTAATTTCGAAATCAGAACGCTTTATTATTCAGATATGGAATGAATAAATATATTGTAAGACATTCTTCATACACGACCATCTGATACGAAACTAAACAGAGCTTGTACTATGGGAGCCAGATAACTTATATAGTCTTCTATTTGTTAATATGCTAGCTCGAAGGATATTTTGAAATGGCATATTTTCAATACCTATGTATGTATTGGACATCCAACTCGGAACATACAGATTAGTTCATGCACACAAATGTTTGTACTAAATGAGAATCAAATCCATGACCTGTGTCGTAGTTGTCACTGTATCTAACCTCCAGGTCAATCGACCCAAAAAAATGTTAACAATTGCATATTTTTTGTTTGAATATCAACCCAATATTATGTACTTCAACAGCAACAACAAAAAAAATTCGAAAGCTACAATTGCAAACGGTACACAATACGATACGGGTATATTTTCACGAGCTTGATCTAGGATTCACAGAGCTTTGCCGATGCTTTGCCGAGTGCGGCGGCCGATACGGAACCGTTACCTATCCTATACTCGATACTTTAAATACACGGAGGGAAACTGATAAAAGGTTTTCCGAGGATGGCGACAGATTCAACGAATTTCAAAGCTCTATAAGCTGAATTACAAAATGGTGCTTAGATTATTGAACCACGAGAATGCATTATTCGATGTAGCGTTTGTGTGTGTTATTGTGGCTTATAAGTTTTCTTCCACTACTTAGCTCCATAAAGGATGAACGGATTTTCATGAAATTTTGCACACAGATATTTTAGAGCACCACTTGACTAGGAACTTATTTGGGGAAAATATAGAAGGATATCGACTCTGTAGGCAGTAAATATTTGCTCCATTTCAGCCCACGTATAATGCCTCTCTCACCTGTCAAGGCTGCCATTAATTCTAATCTCCCGCCAGTCTCTATCATAGTTCTCTTGATATCTGGACTATATCGTTTTACCATCACCATTATTACCCCAATAAAATGGTTTATAGTTACGCAACCCAATAAACTACTGAGACAAGTATGGTATTGCCACAGTCTATGTAACTCTTACAGTCGGCTAACGGACACGTCTAGACAGAGCAATCGTGCGGGGCTTGCGGGGTGAGAGAGGGGTGGTAGCGAGCCCAAGCTGCCATACACTCGCTTGGGACACAATGGAGCAATTACGAATGCCTATACAAAGCGCCATTTTGCGTGACTTCAATCGCGATAGACCACTGTGTGGTATTGCTTATTTCGTGGTAGTAAAAATGCGTTCTGCTATACGTTTGACGAGTATTTCGCAATTTATTGATAGTTCAGTGGTCGGCGATGCGATGCGATGCGTTGTCGCTATAAAGTGAGCCGCTTTACGATGCGTTGTCGGTTTACGAACACTTCACTACTGGCCTCGTAGTTATTTATTCAATGCTTCCCGTATAGTGTTCAAGTTGACTTTGTAATTCTATGCGTGAGTTCAAGTGCGCAGATTAAATTATTTATGACAGTAAAGTTGTTTATTATGGAGTTTATGTGATCATACTTGTAGCTTAACTGTAAATTAAAAACGAAACTTTCAGACCCTGTTTTATTACAATAAAATAAAATTATACATGTAGAGTTGTGGGCGTCTGGAGGAGAGAATATGTTAGGATCGTGGGTAGACCCATTTTAGATTAAAATACTGATTCTCTTGGCACAAAATTGGGTAAAATAACAATGTAGTAATAGTATACCAAGATACGCCATCTATTAACAATGAAATCAGCAATCAATATTCGATACATTTCAATACCATCCGACCCTACATTACTAACTTCTGTCTCGTGGTTTTTTCCGTATTCCCCCTCTATATAACTTCAAAAGGAATGAGTTGGCACGAACATTTACTTTGCACACTTGGTCCTTTTTTTTCTTATTGATAGATTAATAGTTGACTACAATTTCATACCATGGTAGATCACATTAGGTGTTTGGCAATAAAATTTCAACTTGCAGGTAGAAGCAAGCTAGACGAGTATTAAATTATGTTTCCTTTCTGCTTATTGTAGTGTTTGAACCCACGACCTTCTACATTGATATAACTGAGCTATTATTACCTAAAACCTTATTGTCAGTTCCATAACGCGGCTTGGGCGTGTGCGCAGGCGCGGGGTTGTGTATTTTTTCATAGATAGTGCAGCGAGGGCGGGCGAGCGCAGCGACAATGCGCCGGACACATTAACTTCCACCAAGCGCTGATAAATTACGAAATGTTCCATTAAAGTATCAGTGACGGGATGAGACGACGATATATATTGTTGTCTCGCATCATTAGGTTACAAATTAATTTTATATATAATTGCTATGGCTACTTTTTCTACCATTAGGTAGAGTATATGGTAGTACCCGCCTGGCTGGCTACCACCCTCATGTTAAAAATCTGTCATCAAGCACATACCTGCGAGTTCCGACAGTTGCACTTGTGAGCCAGTTGCCTTCCATTACCTTACACAGGGTCGGCAATAGATTGGCTTTCCCTTAACGTGAGTAAATAAGCTTTATGCTTCAAAATTTTTTACTGGTGTCTGTTTCATGAAGTACCAAATACATGGAGGAGAATCGCTACAAAATATATAATGTTATCTTTGAAAATGAGTTATGTTTAAAGAAAAACCATCTATATAATGAAGTAAAGTATATGAGAAAGGCAACCTTGATTGGACACTGTGACACTGGGACACTTGGACAGGCCTAACAATGGCGTGTTATCTGATACAGAGATCGTTGACGGTGGCTCGTGACGTCACGGGACCTACTTCTGCTCGACGTGACATAGGTCGATACTTCATTTACCGAATAACGTCACGTCACATGCTATATTTTCTAAGTGTATAAGCAAGGTTGCATAAAGTACATAATATTAATTTGATATTTATATTGCTTATTTTAATGAGCTGCCCCCTCCGCAATCCCTGGATAGAAAGTATACTATGTATATATCTGTGACACAAGCTGTCCCATTGCTGCCATTTTAATTGTGAAAATATAATAAAATACAGATAGACTCAGGTTTCCTGTTATAAACCAGTAAGAAGGTGATAACTATTACGATACGATATATACATGAACATTATTGATTATTTCTGCATTCCGTATTCAGTTGGTTTCCATAGTACGAGCTCTACATCAATTAAATAAATATTTAATAATATTAAAATATTAGTCTGAGTCATCACTCATCTAGTACATTACATCTTAAACTATAACTATTTAGGACACAGCCTGTGGCCCTCTCCTCAACTTTTGGGTAAATAAATAAATCCTCTCGAGCACTTTCTAAAAGAGACATCAATTTCCCGACACCAAAATTGAGCCCCTCACTCAACTCTGGGAGTGAAACCTTTAAAGTTTGTAACCTTTCATTGTTCAATGAGAGCGACTCTCCTGTACTTAAAATTCAATTATGGACACTGTTAACAAGATGAATTGTAATTTTGTAATTTGCGAATCTTGTCATTACTTATTTTCAATATCATTTTGCAGTAAAAAAACAATAAATTTGAGGTTCGATTGTTTAGACAATAGACAGAACTTAATTGACGGGCCGGTTGGCGTGGTTGGTAAGATACCCTATCTATCACGCCACAGATCGTGGGTACGATTCCCACTCAGGACAAACATTTGTGTGCATGAACATGTCTATTTGTCCTGAGTCTGGTTGTAATATGTATGGATTTACAAAAGAAAAGTAGTATATGTAGTATATCAGTTATCTGGCTTCCATAGTACAAGCTCTGCTTAGTTTGGGGTCAGATGGCCGTGTGTGAGGAATAATGTCCCAGAATATTTATTATGTCCCAGAAAAAAACATTGTGTAAAAACCGTAGTTACCAAAAAAGTTATATACTTTTTAGTACCCGTCTCCCTGACAGCCTTCAAGTCATTTTCGAGTTCAAATCTATCGCACTTATCTCCGACAAGTGCACTTAAGAGCAAGATGTCTTACATCTAAACTTTTAGCGAAATTTTGGTCAAATAAAGGCGCATCCAAATTAATAAATAAAAAATCACTGAGTTATATACATTATCTAATCTCTTTCCGCGGAATCAATCCAAGTGTGAATATTTGAATGATCGCCGTCCCGGTCGGTGTCGGTGTCGGCGTCGGTGTCGGTGTCAGTGTCGGTGTTGGTGTGGGCCAATAGGGCGAACAAATCGTTAAAGCGTCATGAGGAAAACGCATAAGATATTATGTTGAGGCCTCGAGGAAAGCGATCAAGCGATTATGTAACATATCTTTTGATTTTTTATTAATACACAAGTTTTGAATAATATGCTAATGTACTTAAACTGACTAATGCCTGGTTTCTCACGTAAGTTTTGAAATTTCAAATCATTATACAATTGCACATTGAATCCTATATAAGCGAATTAATTCGCGAAATTATTTTTGGACGTATACGCCTATTTCACGAACAAATTTACGCCGTATTGCTAACTTCTTAAAGAGCAAAGTAACTCGAGGACTTGAGTCTCAAAATAAAAGACATTCCGATTTTGATTTTTACAAGATAGGATGAATATGGTGTTATTTTACTTGTGAATTGCGGCGTGTACGTCTATAAAACTGCGAACCGTGGGAACTCACATAACTCAGCCACCGCTCGGCTCATGGCCCAAACTAAACGGAGACACGCGAGACGCGAATTAGCGATGTCTATATAGACATTGTATACATCTTTGTTCGACAAAGCTTCGTTATTGTTGTGCGTGAAATATCTCTTCTTTTTGCGAGGATTTTGTTATATGTTCCATTTTTATTAACACATAAATACAACACACACTAAGGCGGGAAGTATTCAGCTCTGACATACATTCATACATACAAGGATAAATATTAATTTTACAAATACGAGAAGCCCGCATAGGCTAGACTCTTTAATTTATTCTTACTGACGTACACTGAACGAAGCTTAATTTCGAGGTAAACATTTTCACAGATTACATCCTATTTTAATTAGATGAGGAGCCAATTTTAATTCTCGCCGACTCAAAACATGCGTTTTCCCTTACCACGTACATAATGAAGTGTGGCGATCTTGGCAGGGGCGGTGGAAAGTTGTAGACAATGCGGCTCGTTAAGCGACTTGCCCATTACGTTATAATAAGTGCACGGAGTGGCGTCTGCGCTTGGAGTGCGCTCGCTGTGTGTGGTCGGGTGGCCGCCGCGCGCCTGTAAACACGGCCGAGTTGCGCTTAGCTTTACCGCACAGTTTACAACACGAATTAAATGTGTGGTCCAGACTCGTAACTTTGATAACAAGTCTTTTCAGTTGTTTTTAAGAAGATAAAATTATTTGAATAAAAATGTTTGTGAAAAATATTTACCTATAAGTAAGACATAAAGGGTCTCCAGAGATAGTCCTGTCACATGTCACATACACAAAAGGTGCCAACGGGACCTATATATTTTTCATATACATAATATTTTTGGACAGCCATTTTTTCACTGAAAACGTGTTACTATACCATATTATGGCAAGTAATTAATAGAAGAAATGTCAAAAAAACCTGTTCCTGCCCTATTTTAAAAATAGTGAGGCACACAAGCGTCAAACTTGATCTTATTCTGTTACGTATTCATAAACCTGTACCTATTCATAAAAGTAATCTTTAATACTGCTCACGAAAAACATTCTAACAATTTCTTACATATAACAGCTTGTGTAAGAATAACTAATAAATTAGCGAACAAGCCGGCGTGGCATCTGTTTGTGCGGAGAAGACTGCACAAGCCGCGAGCGCAAACAAAGCGTCGCTAAGTAGGGCCAAGTTGAGAACTCCGCGTGAGCGCCGCCCGCTCCACGCCGCACGACTCTGAGCCGCAAGTGCACGCGACCAGCGACCGAGTTGTTGACTTCGCGCCTTTGTCTCGCTGCTCATGACGTCGTGTATTTGTTGATTAATATTCCCAAGTATACGGTAATTTGCAATGCAAATAGCCAAAATGCAGTTCACGATTGATATCCTACGGGCTTTGTTCAGTTCAATTGAGCCAACGGCAGAACTTATTACGTGGTGCGATATTGGTAACTTCAAGAGCAGCTTTATCATAAATAAAATACATAATAGCAAAGTGAGTAAGTAAAAAAGTGTCTCAATGCTACAACTCATCGAATAACAAAACACAAGTCCTTATCTAAAGCTTGAACAGTGATGAGACAACAAACACATAAAACTTATCGTTATTCTTGTTGATAGATGTGCGCGAGTTAGAAACATCAAAACTTACCACAATGTTCCCCCTCGACCGCTGCCCGCAACTTGTACGGAACTAAGAAAACTCGTCCATTGAGGGTGGAACTGCACTAACGTCACCAGCCGTGTAATAATGCGCTTGTTTATGACGTCACTGCGATACGAACAACAACTTAGGTAAAGTCTCAACAATATCTCGACCACTTTCATCACCCTCGACCTATGTAAATAAGGTCTATTTAGAAATCACTAAGTTTTTATGAAGTTAATAAGAAGAGATGATGTAGACCCTGGCCGCTGTTCATCATGGCAGCACTGTTATGTCCTCAGTGTTGAATCAGGGTGTAATTATAAATTTACAAAAGAAAAGTAATATATGTAGTAATCAGTTATCTGGCTTCGCTAGTACAAGCTCTGCCTAGTTTGGGGTCAGATGGCCGTGTGCGAGGAATCTCCCAGAATATTTAACATCCTAAAAATAAATAAATAAAATAAAACAAGAAAAAATCATAATACAACCATAACTTATCTGGTATTATGGCTACAGTTAGATGACGTATGCTCCGTCACTCGTGACACATTGAGCTCGCCCCCGACGCAACGCGAACAATGCTAAAGAAACATTCATTTCTTAATAAATACACTGAATCGCGTCGGTAAACAAGTATATTGCGTCACTGGGTTTACATATCATTTCACGAGACGCGGGAACGCGGGAGTCTTGGAGTCCGGGAGTGCGAGAGCAAGACGCGCGGAGTGTTTGCGCTACTCATAAACCATTTATCTGCTTCAGGAGGGTCCCAGTCACACGCACAGTACACTAATATAACAGTAATGTACTCTTGTAAAGTCAACATGAACCAAGCTCTATACTATGGTGTTGGACACAAGTAAAAACAAATAACGTTATACAAATATTCTAGGTCATCTGATTCCAAACCAAGCAGCTATTTTTATTGATAAAAATTGAAAATATTGTTGAAATTTAGATGAATATTGTGGAGAATTGGGTATAGTAGTTTTGGCAGAGAATTGTGAGATTTGTGAATAATTTTGTCGCATAAGATAAATTACAATAATTTATTTTAGAAGGCCATTATGAAGGTGAAAGGCAAGAAATTCGGCAAAGTTGTATTTGTTGTAAACGTATGCCCTTCTTATTATCCTTCCAGTATAGTAATGAAATGGATGTACCGTTTATCAAGTCATATATCCTGTGACAAATTCAGTCAACTTTCATAAAGGTAAAGTGTCGACGACCATGATAAAGCCTTAAATAAATAAAACAAAGTCAAAGTAATGCATTTATTCAGTTAAGGGTTTAGGTCATTTATGAACGGGTAGTATTTAACTGCAAATCAAAAAATCTTTCTTTTATATTTAAAAAAAAAACCGAATCCTAATCAAAAATACTGATTGCACAGCAAAATATTATAATCTTAGCAACAATTTATGTTTGTGACCTAAGGTAGGTATTTAAAAGTAGAGCTTTTTTATGAATGCAAATCTAATAATAACTTGCGCACAATAAATCTATGGGTAGTATTTAAACGCAGATCAAACATTGTCATTTTTTCCCAACAAAATATACTGTACGTACATCAAAAATACTGTTTGCGCACCAAAATTTGCTCATCTAAATAAATTGAACTTAACGTCTATAATATTTAAAGAAAAAAATAACCATACACTTCTAACCTAAAGCACAGCGTGGTCTATTCCCCCTTATGAAGTTACCATCAGGGCGACTAAAAAGGAAGCTCGAGCAATATTGCTAATGCAATTCATTTTTCCGAATTTAGGGCAGATTCATCAATACCAAATCTTTTAATGAATTAAACTGTATATATGTGACTATTTGTAGTGACAATTTTACATAAAATATATTGAAATAAGTAGGATCTGCCGAGGATTTGAAAAATGAATTGCATTAGCAATATTGCTCGAGTGGCCTTTTTAGAGGGCCAGTTCAGAAGTCAGGCTACAACCGAGAAAAACCCGCAATTTAAAATTACAATAACCAATTCAAAATACGCATTCCAAAAGTGAAATTACATTACGTACGAGCAATTAACTTGACAAACATTTCGTTTGTATATTACCATCAATTTATTTGTCGAGAATAAAACAAAACCTTTTTGATTTCACCCGACGTGGAGTCATTTAATTTTATTTGTAATTTTACTCACAACGTAAGTTCAGTTTCTCGAATCTTATCAAACGTTATTATTAAACGTTTATAACTCAATGACGCCCTTCATTTGAAAATCTGTGATATGAAGCCTGAAGGTGCGGCCCCGGCACGTAGTAAATCCCATCCAATCCTTCCGTTCCGTGGCATAGCCTTTATGAATGGCAAAACACATCGCAAACCATATGAGCGCCCTCCGCTCCGTCCCGATCCGCCCCGCTCCGCACTGCTCCGCTCCACGCGGGTAAATTGTCTGAAAGCGGGAACGACGGCGCGGGGGCGGCAGCGGGTTTTGCATTCAGAGGTGATTTGAAGCATTTATCGGGCTATGACTAGTCAGACTTCATAATTTGTGGGTAATGATGGTTTAAACTTTGTTAGTATCAATCTTCATGTTCTATTTATGTTAATATACTGAAAATCATTTTAATATGTAGAGTCTAAGTTTGTAATACGTGCCTTTAGCAAAATTATTACTTATGATGGGGCAAGATGTTAAAAGCCTTTTTAGTGGACTGTATTCTTAGGTGTGCCTCCTCACGTCTCCGTTTCCTCCCATGTAAAAATGCGGCGGTGAGATGTTATACCCAAACAAGTAACTTTATGAGTTATAATATAACCAATAGCCACTCACCTGATTTCAGCTCCTTGGCAATCTCCAAGTCGCACAGGAAGGGTGCTTTGAATCAAATTAAAATAAAGCGGCGCGGTGATAAAATTATTTAGAATCAACTCCAACAAATGTATTGACAATAGACTGACATTAATTTTTTAATAATAAGAAAAAAGAAAGAGGCCAAATGTGATGCGGTCGCGACTCGAAGACGCTGTTTTTGCTTCAATCGTAGCGAGGGTTCTCGGCTATAAAATAAAACCTAAAAATACTTGTTTAGGCTCGAACATTCCCCCCGCCTAGAAGGACAAAGATCTCCCTGTTCTTCTAACGAACAAAGAGCGCGAGAATGCACAAAAAAGATAAAACTCAAAAATATTACGCGATACGAAACTTAATAATTGATCTCCACATTGAAAATCATAAGAAATTAAAATAGTTAGATAGTTAAGTAAAATAGTTAGCAGTTATACGACGAATGAATTTACTGAAGTGGTAAAGGAGCAACCTTGACCACAGGTCTTTGATAAATACCTGAATTCGTACGTACAGAAACAATGCGGACTATACCGTCTTTTCCGGGAAAAACATCTTCGATTACACCTAACGGCCATTTCAAAGAGGGAACATTATCATTATGTACCAAAACTATTGTACCCTTTGTAATCGGTGCGGTTGGAGTATTCCATTTTTTACGGTTTTGAAGTGTATGAAGATATTCTGTTCTCCATCGTTTCCAAAACGATTGGATAATTTTATCTAATAAATATTTACGCTTGACTAAATTGAGAGGTAGCGTTGAAACGTCCGCGTTATGCAACGAATTTAATGGACCAAGGGTCAAAAAATGCGAAGGTGTCAAAGCCGTTGGTTCAGATGGATCTGAATTAAGAAGCGTCAACGGGCGCGAATTTAACAAAGCTTCTATCTGGGTAAGCAGCGTGAGCATTTCCTCGTAAGTTAACAGTTGTTCGCCAATAACGCGTTTTAAATGAAGTTTAATACTGCGGATGTTCGATTCCCAAGATCCACCAAAGTGTGGGGCGCTTGGCGGATTAAATTTCCAGTTAACACCTTGATTTCGCGTTTCAACAGAAAAAGCGGTTTTAAAATCTTTTGAATTAACAAGACCAGTCAATTCATCAAAATAAGTCTTAGCTCCTATAAAATTTGTTCCTTGGTCAGAGTATAACGTAGAACAAGTGCCTCTACGAGACACGAATCTCTTAAATGCGTTAATAAAAGCGGATGTACTTAAATCGACTGCAAGCTCGATGTGTGTGCAGCGAGTTACAAGACAAATAAATAAACAAATGTAAGATTTCTGTTGTCGAGCACCTCTATAGCGGCTGATAAGAATAGGTATAGGACCAGCGTAGTCCACCCCGGTATGTAAAAACGGTTTGGCTTCTATTACACGACACGTTGGCAAATCAGCCATTAAAGGAGAATCAATTTTTGGATTGACTCTGAAACAGCGATTACAAAGTCGAAAACGCTTACGAACGATTTTACGGCATGAAATTATCCAATACCTCTGGCGCAACAGAGACATTAGTAAATTAGGCCCAGGATGTAAGTATTTATTGTGATAGGCGTCAATAATTAAATTTACCACGTGATCATTATTAGGCAACAAAATAGGATGCTTAGCGGAAAATTCAAGATCAGATTTATTTAAGCGACCACCGACTAGTAATAAACCATTATTTAAAAATGGACAAAGTGGGCGTAATTGTTTTGATGGCAATTTATTTTTGGAAATATCACTAATTTCGTTATCAAAATGAACAAATTGAACATCGGATAAAACGGTTTCTTCAGCCACCTTTAGATCTACAACCGAAATGCTAAAGGCGCGCGGTAGTTTTTTTAAAAATCTTAATATGTAAACTACAGTTCGGAGGAGCTTGCTCCACGAAGAAAAACGGGATGCTAGCTCACAAAAAAATGGTTTTTCACGGTCAGCCACTAATAAAGTTAGGACTTTAGCTTTAACCTCAGGTAATATAGTTTCATCTTTAAAAACAAAATTATTGAGAGGCCATTCAGAAAGTGGTTGATGAGTCCAAGAAGGACCATGCAGCCACAACGGATGGTCAAGCAGTTGACTAGGCGTGAGCCCTCGCGACAAACAATCACACGGATTTTCTTTACCGGCGACATGGAAAAAATGCGATGCGGGTAAATAATCATTTATTTGAGCAATGCGGTTGCTGACGAAAACATTGAAGCGGTGCGGTGAAGAATGAATCCAATGTAAAGTAACGCTGGAATCCGTAAATGCAAATATTTTTGAAACTTTACATTTGTCTGATATATTATCAGATACGTATCTTAAAAGTTTAGCAAGTAATAAAGATGCGCAGAGTTCTAAACGAGCCAAAGTAAGTACCTTAACTGGAGCCACTTTGGACTTTGCACAAACAATATTGACAATATTGTTAGGAAAGTCAGGATGTATCACGCATAAATAAACCACAGCTCCATAGGCAGATGTACTTGCATCAGCAAAACCTAACAGAACCAATTCGCAATCTGTGGAATTGATACCGAGGTGACGCGGAATTTTAAGTTTTTCCAGAAGTGGAAGTTCAGATTTAAAACTCAACCACCGCGTACAAACGTCAGCGGGTGGCTGTTCATCCCAATCCAGCTTCATTAGCCAAAGGGTTTTAATCATTAATTTCGCGTATAAAATTATAGGTGCTGCGATGCCTACCAAATCCCAAAGTTTGGCGATTGTTGACAGGATAGTTCGTTTAGTTATAATATTATGCGGGTCTGATTTAACGGTAATAGAAAACTGATCATCTAGTGGGCACCAACGTAAACCCAAAATTTTCAATTCGTCATTATCAGAAATATCAACAGAAGCGGACAGCCGATGTTGCTCTGGCAACTGTTCAAGTAGTTTTTGCGAGTTACTTGAGAATTTGACTAATTCTAAGTCTGCTTTAAGAAACAAGTTAATTAAATCGCGAGAAATATTAATAGCGGTGTTTTCATCCATAACGGAAGTTCCTAAATCGTCCATGTACAGATTGCGGGAAATAATAGCGGAAGCATCAGGACAGGCATAGCCTTCATCCTCGATAAGTTTTTTAATTGTGCGCATCGCGAGATATGGACTACATTTAAGGCCAAAACAAACGCGGTTGAATTCGTAAATTAGCGGTTTAGGTTCATTTGAAAAGCGGTATAAAATTCGAAGATAGCGGTGAAAGTCAGGTGAAACTAATATTCGTAAATACATCTGACGGATGTCTGCGGTGATTGCGATGGGAAATAAGCGGAAATGGAAAATTATTGTGAGAAGATCAGATTGTAAATTAGGTCCTGAATATAAACAATCATTTAACGATATATTTGTTGAAGTAGCGGCACTAGCGTCCAGTACGAGGCGAACCTTAGTCGTAAGTTTGTCATCGCGTATAACTGGATGATGCGGTATAATGTAAAAAGATGAATTATTTTGCGATTCAGAAACTAAGGTAATATATTCCTTATCTAAATAGTCGCGAATGATTTCATCGTATTGTTTATGAAGTAAATTATTTTGTGTGAATCGTCTTTCCAGTGAGTTGTATCTACGCGTCGCAGTAGTTTGAGAGTCACCTAAATCTTTTGGATCACGGCAAAATGGTAAAGGAACAACGTAGCGGCCACGATTATCCCGTGTCGTATTTTGTAGATATATTTCCTCACACTTCTTATCATCAGCGGATAGATGCTTGCGCATGGGAACTTCTTCGATATCCCAAAACTTTGAAAGAAGATTGTCAACATTTTCAGTGGTAACAAGGAAGTTTTTTACCGACGGCAGTTTAGGGTTAGACGTAAAGGCGGAACCAGAAACAATATATCCAAAAACGGTGTCAATAGCGTCAGGAAGACCAGATGGTCCAATAATGCGGTTAGTCTTTAAAATACGTTTCACAAAATCTTCAGCGCCTAGTAATAGATCGATTCTACCAGGTAAATACCAATGTTGGTCACTGAGGGGTGCATTTTGCAAATAATCAAGATACGCGGTGTCTATCTGATTTTCAGGAAGATTACCTGATATTTTATCAATAACTAGCGCTTGCAACTCGAATGAAAAATGTTCATCAGAGTTTGAAAATAACGTTAAATTCGAAACACCTTTAATAGGCTGCGTATTTTCCCCGATACCTTGAACTAACGTATTTTTATTATCAGGCAATATTTTTATACCTAATGTACGTAAACAACGCGACGTAACGAAATGTTTCTGTGACCCCATATCAACTAATATTCTAATATTACGGCGATTACCGAAAGAATCTAAAACTGATGCAATAGCGGTTCCGAGCAACACGGTTTTAAGCGAATCTTGTTTACTTGTAGCAGAGCCCGTAAACAATGGCGCGGTGGCGGCGGTATTATTGCTATTACGCTGACCACTAGCGCGCGGTGGCGAAGTAGCGGCGGGTTGCGAAGCGGTGCTGGCAGCCGCGGCGGCGTGGTGCGGTGCGAGCGCGAAGTTGCGCGGTGCGGCGGGCTGCGACGGCGTCAGCGGCGCGGCGAACGCGGATGAATTTACTTGACCATAACCATAGTTATGATTTTGTTTATTGAAATATGAACCTTGATTCGAAGTACTTGCTCGTGAGTCTGTGGAAAAGCGACATAGCTGGCTATGATGCGGCCTATTACAGAACCTACAACTTGACATAGATTTACATGACACAAGAGTATGGCGGACACTTAGACAATTGACACAACCATTACATCTTTTAATGATATTATATTTCTCAATAGGTGATAAACTTGAAAATGAGTCGCATTGGTATAAATTTGAATGTTTGTTACTATTGCAATAACTACAAACAGGATTACTATTGTTTACTAAGAATGTCTGCGGCGGGCGATTCGAGATGACCGCTTCACTCCGGTGTACATGTCCCAAGCGAGCAAAAGAAACAGGTGACGCGGGCATCGTTCGTTGTAAAATCTTCGTTTGATCACGAATAAATAATACAAAATCATTATATTGTGGAAAAGAATTTTTCTTACTTAAAGACATTTCAAATGCACGGGAAGTCTCTGAATCTAATTTGCGTAATCCGATATGTACAAATATAAAATCGGCTAAATCTTCTATTTTTAGTTGGCGTAGTGCGGAAATCGAAGTTGAAAACTGATCGATGAATTGTTCTAAGCTAGAAGGCGATGCCTTGCTTGGTAAAGATTTCAAGTTCAGTATAGTTTCTAAGTACGAAATAGCGATAGCACGCGTGTCTTCATATTTAGTTATCAAAGTGTCATATAATACTTTATAATTATCAGGGGTAGGCGCAATGCCTATACAAATACTTTGAGCTTTGCCTTTCAACTTTGAAATAAGATACTGAATGCGTTCTGCATCTGTTATGGCGGTGTTATAATGCACGATTGTTCGAAATGATTCGATGAATAATGGAAACTTTTGAATATCCCCATGAAATTCAGGAATTTCTATACGAGGTAGCTTTAGTGTAGTCGAAGTATTAGCAACGTTATCGGTGCTACGAGAATCTTTAATACTATGAGCAGTTTTTATAGCGTAGTACATATCATCAAAAGCCCATAAGGTTTCATAAGTAGGAACATAGGTCTCGTCATGTTTCAAGCTCTTAGAATTAACTTGGTCAATTAGATGAACAAATTCTGTGCGTAAATTATTTATATTTTCTGCTTGCAATTCAAACAAAGGATTCTTCTCGCCTTTATTTTTCGGTATTGATTGGTAAATGTTTTGAATACGTGCAAAATAAGAATCGCGTTTGCTTAATAAAAGTGTTATTTCAGACGTCATTTTTCTAAAATGGAAAACTCCAGAACCCAACAATACAAAGTAACACAAATTGCGAAATTGAGAAATTCAAGCGGTTATATACGAAATTATAAAAGGGAAAAAAAACTGCAAAACGTGCGGTTCGACGGACCAAAATGATGGGGCAAGATGTTAAAAGCCTTTTTAGTGGACTGTATTCTTAGGTGTGCCTCCTCACGTCTCCGTTTCCTCCCATGTAAAAATGCGGCGGTGAGATGTTATACCCAAACAAGTAACTTTATGAGTTATAATATAACCAATAGCCACTCACCTGATTTCAGCTCCTTGGCAATCTCCAAGTCGCACAGGAAGGGTGCTTTGAATCAAATTAAAATAAAGCGGCGCGGTGATAAAATTATTTAGAATCAACTCCAACAAATGTATTGACAATAGACTGACATTAATTTTTTAATAATAAGAAAAAAGAAAGAGGCCAAATGTGATGCGGTCGCGACTCGAAGACGCTGTTTTGCTTCAATCGTAGCGAGGGTTCTCGGCTATAAAATAAAACCTAAAAATACTTGTTTAGGCTCGAACAACTTACAAGGTACATAATGTATGAGATTGTGGTCAAATTCAAACCTATACTAGTTTAAAACCACTATTTCTAAAATAAACTAAACTTCTACAAAACTTTTTTGTACCGTATCATTTCTTCCACAATTACTATTTCATCATCTCAGCCTAAGGATCTCCAATAGGACCGGTTATTACTATTTCACAACCTTTCAAGCCGGTGGTAGTCTGTTATAAATACCTGAAAAGGTTTATTTGAATAAAACACTTGAATGCAAAGCTTCAAGCTTCCAGACAAACTTTAATTACCATTCACCGGACTGGCGTCTAAGCAGGAAATGAAACCCCGACGAGAGTCGTAAAGTAGGAGCACTAAGTAGTAGTTGGTAAGATAATGTAGGGTGGAGTCGAGTCAGCGCGTGTTGTTCCACTACTTGCGCTACTTGCACCATCTTATCAACAAACCACTACTATAGGTACATTAAATAATATCAACGAGTTGTTACTTGTTGCAAAGTACATAATAATTAAAAGAGAAGTCCATGCAACACGTGACAGAAATGAAGAAAAACGTAACATTTTCGTTACATAATAATATGTTACACTATTTAACATTTTACTCCTATCACGCCCAAAGACTACACTTCAAAAAAAAGATTATTAAAATTGGCAGAAAAAAGTACCTAACTATATCCGTAAATACAACGCCACCAGTGTAACTGATAAAATCTAAAACATCGAGAAAAAAATTATTAAAATCAACTTACGTTATAGCAGAAGTCAAAAGAAAAGCCTATTTATCAAATATTACACCAATTTTACTATTCATGGGATCTAAAATCACTATCTCTAAAATACATTTGCTAAACAGCTGAAAACAAAACCAAATACGGAAAACTAAATCAATGAAATATTCAATAATATCAGTACAAGATGCAAGCAAGTCCAGTGGTAGGGCAGTAGCAAGTCCACTTGGCCGCTAGTTGCAGCTGTGCATAGCAAGTGCTACAAATCTTGTGCAGCGCAGACAACTGCTTGCGGCATGCATCATACCGTTGCTTCACTTTGTTTAATGTCGTATGTTCTAGCTTGTCGATACGAGGAGATAGCTCCATATATTTTATTTATGGGTCTTACGATCAAGACAGTATCTGTTTGACAATTTGTTTTCTTCGTATCTTGACGTACAAATAAATCGAAAATCTGTCGCTACCGGTGTCGTCCGGCAGAGAATTTTCTCGCTTTACTTTGTTGAATCTTATAGTTTTCTATATATTTTAATGGTCTCAATAAATGAAATAATTCTACAATGAGCTTGGGCTCATGGTGAAGGAAAACAATGTGAGGAAAACAGCACAGTGGTGAGGTATCGTCAAACGCCTCAAGGTGTGCTCCAGCTGCTGTACTTGAGAGCTATTTCCCGTCCTAGACTTTGTGTGCTTAACACCTTAAGGCATATCATCACTAACCAACATAACAATTGACGGGCCGGTTGGCGTGGTTGGTAAGATACCCTATCTATCACGCTACAGGTCGTGGGTTCGATTCCCACTCAGGACAAACATTTGTGTGCATGAACTTGTCTGTTTGTCCTGTGTCTGGTTTTGACTATCTATATATGTAGATATGTATTTACAAAAGAAAAGTACTATATGTAGTATATCAGTTATCTGGCTTCCATAGTACATGCTCCGCTTAGTTTGGGGTCAGATGGCCGTGTGTGAGGAATGTCCCAGAATATTTATTTATTATTTATTTTATAATTGTCACCGCGAGAAATGAAATGAAATTTTAGTTCAAAGTCAAGGCCATTTATTCAGTTTAGGCCATAGGATTTATGAACGTCAAAGTTACTGAAGTTACCGATTAGAAGTTAGCCTTCAACTGAAGAGAACTGGCAAGAAATATAGCAAGGTTACATTTTTTTTATATAATATTTTTCAGACAAAACTACTATGATTTTTTAAAACAGTAACAATAAGTATTATGCACAAAAAATAACATTTTATTTCTTAGCGTTAAACACATTTTGGTGCACTGCAGGACACGTGGCGCACACAAATAGCATATTCTCGTGCATAAATACAGGAATTATGTCGCCATTTCATAACAATATGCCCATATGACGTGATTACTGTTATGTTTAAAGCAAACAGCAGGCAACTAAGCAGGAAACCGATTTAACGGGCTGTTTGGAGTCAAGGTTAGACACCCTGACTGCCATGCCACAGGTCGTGGGTTTGATTCCTACTATGGACAAAGATTTGTGTGCATGTACATGACTGTTTGTTCTGAGTATCTATACAGTAAAGTTTCTTATTTGGTTTCCATAGTTAAAGGATCCATACTTGGATAAATGTCTCAGGATGTCATTGTAATATGGACAAGAATCTCGCAATATATGTATGTCGAATTTGTCCGTTCTAGCAGTTCGGAAGGCAGCCCACGCCCACACCCACGCGCACCCGGCGACGTAGCGTGAACAGTTTGCCCACGGCCCAGTAGCCACCGGCCCACGGCCTTATATCCAATTACGTGCTACCAGACACGCTAAAGTGATCGGAGTTCGATTAAGAGTAACAGATTGTAGTGTAAACAAGATATCAAGTGTATAATATGAGTAGTGTAGTCTTGGGGATAGGCAGTTTTCCTAAAATAGGTAAATATACCTAAGACTATTTTATAGCCGAAAGTTTAGTGGCATAATGTTGATTTGAAGTTTTTAACAGGATTTATTACTTTCTTATACAGTAGTTAAGAATCTAATAAAATAATTTCTAAGTTTATTTTATGTCTAAAACCGCAAAAATCAGTTGTAGTAGATTATATGAATTAGTCATTTTTATGTTTTTTAGCAGGTTTTAAGAGAGGTAGAGCATAGCGATATGTTGCTCAAAGAGCAGCTCGGCTGAGGAAGTACCTCCACCTTACAGAATACCGCAGCCAAATAACTTATAGTTGTGTTTCTGCGCGTGAGTAAGGTCGCCAGAGCGCATCGGGGAGGGGGGGAGGGTCGGCAACGCGCGTGTAATACCCCTGGTGTTACAAGCGTTCATAGGCTACGGTAACCGCTTACCATCAGGCGCGCCGTATGCTTGTTTGCTGACTAAGCTGTATAAAAAAAAATTCATAAAAAAGGTCGGTCCATATACCTTATGTGTGACTACCTACGTGTACCGTGACCACTATCGCCTATAGACATTGGCATAACCAGGTATATTACCAATGTGTTGCCGACCAAAGCCTAGAAGGCAAGTAGCTCTTAAATCAGTATCTTATCAAATATAATGAACGACAAGCTTCCGTCAACAACGGTAGTGTGTGTTAATATGCCGGCAGTCGGCCATTACCCGCTGTTTACACACTATATGCTATAATAGGAGATACCATTCAACGCTATTATCACGGTATCCTGTTATCCTATTATCGCCACCTCTACACACAAGTAAATTATGCAAAACGACCGCATTATGGAACGTTAGACATTATTTGGAACTTATTAATGGATTTTTGCAACTGGATTTTTTAGAGTGGAAAAAATCGTCGTAATGCTGTTTTTCTAAAGTTGGGTCTCAAAACAAAAGACGGTACTCGATATTAATATTAATTATGTTTGTAATACGGTGTAAATTTGCTTGTGTATCACCGCTCACCGTAGGAATCCACTCTGAGAATTATTTATTTGCGTTGTTTCAGTTTGGTAGGTTGGGTAAGCTAGAAAGCAGTATCTTTAATACTAAATCTACTAACAATAATAATTTATTTAAGGTGTATACTCATCAAGTAGAGTTCTTTTACTTACCTAGAACATAGAATTGTAAAAATAATAAATCAAGTAGAGTTCTTTTTAACCGACATCAAAAAAGGAGGAGGTTCTCAAGTCGACTGTATGTGTTTTTTTTCTATGTTTGTTACGCGATTACTCCGCCAATTATGAATCGATTTTGATGATTCTTTTTTCGTTTGGTAGGTCATACTTCAGAGGTTTTATTTTATTATGATCTGATCATGGACTAAATAATGAGGGAATTCCTCAACGAAAAGGAGCACGAATATAGTGATTGTAATATCTTATTCAATATTACCGACAATTATTACTGATAGGCATAACCTCGATCAGAGACAAATTTTGATAGGTATTCGATTGTGTATTGAAACTAAAGAAACTAAAATTGGAAAAATAAAATTAACATTTAACAAAAAAGTAAAACCAACTTCAAAACGGTTTGCACTAAAAAGTATAAAATAACGATATTAGAACTCGTTTTGAAATCAGCGAAAGAATTTGACAATCTGGAACACGTGCTTCTCTTACATAAAATTAAATACAAAGGTAAAGTATGTAATTATAATATTTATGCAACAGCATATAAATCAAAATTACTTACATAACTAGAAAAAAAAAGAAGAAAAAAAAAACTATAAAATATAATTGTAAAAATAATAAGTAGGTAAAATTAATAACAATAATAAAAAATATATATTTTCATTGCGTGTTCCCATGGCCACAGTCAACACTGTCAGCCCTTACAGTTCCAATTATTTACAATGCACGTAATTATTTAACATTGTGTTAGCGGCGTACAGACAAACAGCACTTATATATTACTTAAATGAGACTAGCTAAACCCGGCCACACTTTGCTGGGGCTCAATTTAAGCCTCGCGGAACGATTATAATTTCCCGATACCGTGGGAACTTATAGAAATCCAACGTAGTGTAAAAAAAATTACTTACTTTTGAGTTTTGCGGACACAAACAAACGGAAGATGAATCTTCTGTATATATAAAAGGAAAAGGTGACTGACTGACTGATCTATCAACGCACAGCTCAAACCACTGGACGGATCGGGCTAAAATTTGGCATACGGATAGCTATTATGATGTAGGCATCCGCTAAGAAAGGATTTTTGAAAATTCCACCCCTAAGGGGGTAAAATAGGGGTTCGCGGGTGTAACCGCGGGGCTAGTTTTTATATATACAGACTATTCAGGCTAAAATAGAAGGGCTATATAGGAGGATAGGCAGACTAAATATGGTGTTCATTTCAGAATAACAAACCACATAAAATAGAATGAAATAACATACTTCCCACTAAAACTCCCAAATCAGTGTAATGCCAGTACATTAGTAGAGCTATTGTTAAAACAGAATGCGAACATAAAGAATGTGCCGCGTGCTCGGCGCTAGTTAAGAGTGGCATTTGTGAGCATCAAGTGAGGCTACGTATACGACTACTATTCGTTATTGTCTGTCTGTGGTGGGCACTCGTAGGGAGCTCACCCACAGCCGCTCCGGCGCTCGGCTGGCCGACACTCTGAGTTAACTGTTATTCATGACTCGTGATGGGAATCATAACAGTTTTACTTGTGCAACTACATGTATAAAATATAAATATTTAAAGTTACTATTAGAATCAGTATAATTTCAGGAAAAATACCGATATGGAATTGTAAATTTATGATAGAGACGTCTGATACCACGATGTTTATTGGTTAGAATTCTACAATATGAGCATTAGCATTATAAAAAAAGTGATGGAAATAATTGAATAATAGAAAATACACTGTAAGAGTCGACTAGCTGATTTCCATATTCTATCGATCCAAATATCTGTCGGTGAGCTCCATCGACAACTGGGCAGATAATTACTTACGGTAGGATTGTAGGGACTGCTTTTTTATTATATACGTAAGTGCTTGGCAACAGATTTTCATCTTTAGGGTGGTAGCCAGCCAGAAGGGTACTACAAAGTACCCCACCACCGTGTTATGATTTCCTCATATTTGGTTTCCTTTACCGAAATCTCATGCTCATTGTAGGATTCGGACCCAATTGTAAACTTCCATACTAATATTATAAACGCGAAAGTTTGTATGTATGGATGTATGGATGTTTCTTACTCTTTCACGCCAGATCGGCTGAACGGATCTAGATGAAATTTGGCACAGAGATAGATTATAGTCTGGAATAGCACAAAGGCTACTTTATATCCCAGAAAAACATAAGATCCCTAGGGAACGCGGGTGAAACCGCGGGGCGGAAGCTAGTGTGAAACATATTTATTGAAGACAAGTAATTTAAAAACACCAACTGAAACGAAATAAAAACTATAACTACCTGAGCAAAGCTAAGGGTACAAAAAACAGTCAATTGAGAAAGTAATTACAAATGCAAAAACGCGAGCAACCATCCATCGTGAATACAAAGCGCATAACAATTATTAAGTTACGTAAGTCATTTTACGGACATTAATTTAAAATAATTTACAGGTTACGGAGCAACGGAGGAGCGCGACAGTTATTCCAGTAAACGATGGACTAAGCAATAATTATCGTCAGTACACAACACGCGGGCCCTGTCCAGGGATGGGGCTGGGTGTGGGCTTAATACCCGGCACTTAGGAAAGCCCTATCGTCCCAAACGATGTTGGTTTAGGTATGTGTACGTACACCTGATGCAATTGTACGCCACTAGTGGAAACAAAATAATGCATGTATTTTCTAATTTATACGTCATTAGGCATCAAGAAACAGAATAACGATGATGCCAGCCTACATGACATATTATGTCATAAAATATTATGTAGGCTTTACTGAAGTGTGTATAAATATGAAAACAAAACTTTTTCATATTGAAATTCAATTTGAAATTGTTCAAAGCATTAAATCTTACTCGAAACAAGAAATCTACTTTGTAACAACTTTGGACTTTCAAGATTCTTAAACTTGTTTAATGGACACAATAAACACGAGTGCGAGGAACGCGCAATATTGCTAAGACTATCTTTATTCAGGAGACTTCGGGTTCGTGGTAATACTGTGAGAGGTTGTGAGCTTTCAATGGGGATTGAGACCGTACGCTAGTTGTCATTGTTCACACATACGAGTGCACACGCACGGGCCAAGGACGAGGCCGGGGCCGGACTCAGGCGGAGGACATAATTAGGGCCTGACCGGGCTCGCGGCGTGTTGTTTTATAATTTATTACTTAGCATACGTCCCGCCGCCCCGCCCGCCCCCTTTGTCTGATTCCAATAATAAAGGCACAACTCCACTCGCGACACCCGACCTTTTGTGAAATGGAAAATTTGCATAATAGGACATCATTCTAGAACTAGTTGCATATTCGCTTTGATCTCGTCGCGGACAAAGGCCAGTAATATGATCTCTCTCCGAGAAAATCGAATGGAATCGGAACACTCCAACTTATCTAATACAATCCATTTCCAAGTCAAGCTCTTTCTTTGTAAAAAATATAAAAGTCATTTCAACTCAGTGGGATTGCCTTTAAAGAGCAATTTAGGACACCTAATTTTCTTTTTGCTCCCTCCCTAATGCGTAACCACGATTTACGCGAAAATAAGTCGCTGCAAAAAGTTGTTGCGCGGCACGAGGGCGCGGCGCGGCGGTGTGTAGGTACTTAAGTCACATCAGTCGGTAAAGAATAATAAAACAATTGAAACGTGAAAGTTCCCGAGCCTAACGAGTTCCTCAGAAAACCTTTTCCGACGTTACCCACGTCCGCAGGTATCAAGGAATTACACGAATGATATATTCATAAAGTTTTTTTGACTTCAGTAATGTAAGTAAGGTAAATGTTAAAATGGTTATATTTGACGTAGTCACAGGATAAAACTAAAATGCGCACCGGAGGATTGTATATTAAACGATTAAATTAATTTATTTTATTTTATATTATCGGAAAACTAACAGCTAAATTATAACATAATACATACTAGACAGTAGGATTTTAAAAGCCAGAACCAGTTTTCACAAATGGATACAAAGAATAAAGTTTGAGTTAACGCCATATCAGTCCATAGAAAAAAGTAAGAAGATGCGAATAAAATTTAATTTAATTTAAAACTGTTGTAAAAATTTTATATCCTTCACTTAATGTGGAATACAATATTTTAGCATAGCGCATTAAACTGGGTCTAGATTTGTGAAAAAAGAAATGTTCCGCAATAGCAGGGCGCGCGCCGCCTACGTGCGTCGGGCGGAGACGCCGGGCTCGCTGTAGCTCGGCTCGCAGCCAGTCGCGCGGCGCCCGCCGCACTGCTCTGTCGCGTAGTACCTTTGTCGCGTTCCAGAATATCGCTTATCGGAAAAATCTCCGCTTTTCCGACTACGCCGCGTTCGCTTTACAATAGAATCCAATTTACATCCGACTATATAACCCACCGTGTGTACTTTCGGTGTGACGTGAAGTGCTCTCGATACTGTGCTATGGTGAATTTTCGGAATGCTAGTGTCGTCGAGTGAATAATAGATCGGGGCTACCTCGGAGAGCCGGCACCGCTCGAGGTGGGTCGCATGTATTATTTAGCGGGTCCCGTTGCTGCCAGCTAACGAGTAGGCCTGTCTTCGCGACTAGTCATTAAGACGGACGAGCCGCCCGCGCCATCTCTCCTTGCGCTGAATGTTTCATGTGTTGGGCTTATCTCGGCGGAGTGACATCAGCTTGAATTCGGCCTTTAGTGGGATTAGACGGAAACTGGGCGCCCACAGTGACTAGGATTACCAAATCTACTTAAATCGAGAGTGTGCCCATTGTGAGCTATGAGATAAGGTCCCTTAAATCATTCCCACGACCGTTTTTCATCCCGAACAAACCTCGTGAATCTCACTAGTCAAAGATTTAAATTAAGAAGATGTAAATAAAAGTTTCGTGTTCCTTTCTTTTGGGTCGTCAGTATACGTGTGATGTGTTAAAAACTTTTAACGAGTCGCTTTGGAGTGTCGTTGATTCTCTCAAAAAGATTTGTAAAGAAACGAAACCCCTTTAGTTAGGGCGCGATGTGAGCGCTCTCTTTTATACACAGATTTGCTTTAGTGATGGCGTAGCTTACACTCCTGATTACTCAAGAGTGGAACTATAATGAAGTGTTGCACAGTAAGTAGTGTAGAGATGGGAGACAATAATTAATAACAATTAACATGGTCCCTGCCTGTCTCCGGCACTAATTACGTCGGATGGCGCACTCGACTTTGATTTATCCGCCATTAATCCCAACGTCTACACGTTAATTGGAAACAGGGGATAAGCACTGACTATTATCACTGTATTGTCTTTAATTGATACCAAACCGAATTTAACCACTACTTTTATAACGAGCGATAATTAGAACTATTTAGGCAGAAGGGTCCAACTAATTCGAACAAACTTTTTAAAAAACAACTTGCGATTCAATCAAAACGCAAAAATGAAAATTCAAGTGAAGGTGCCCGGGGAGCGGAAGAAGGGCACTCAAAGCAAAACTCGAGCATCTGAGCATCTGATAAGCAAGCAATAAAGTTGGTTTATGCGTGCAATAAAACTGGAGAACCACGCTCGCTACCCCAGTCCGGCCCTGGCTGACGTGACACCGGCCGCGTTCCAGCGAGTTTGTTGTCACTTTCTACTATCATGTTGTGAAATTTGAAAAATATTTGATGTGACCTCTATAAATAATGTTCTCCCGGACTATTGTTTCTCACCTGGTTATGTCTTCTGCTGCGTGGATAATAGCTGTGGTGTCTAGAGTCCCCTCGGTTTGTTTCTTTTCACCTTGCCAGTAATGAGCAACTTCTCTAAGTTGTCTCATCTCTAGCAATGTGGCAGAAGTACTCAAATATTCAACGGAGGTTGTTGAGTCTAAGAGTGTTTTTAAGTACATTTAAAAAAGATACGTTTGTTCAGTGTGCTGTCCAGGTGATTCACAGCTTTTTGCCTTCAGTACTACAGTACGCGTCATAATAAAAACTAGCACTAATGTAACGACAAAAAAAATAAAACCATTAAACCAACGTTATTCAGAAAAATACATACATACACAAAAAATTTAATATAAAAATATACCTAATAAATATTATCTTGGCGCCGCTATCTATGAAGGAGTAGGGAGATATGAAAATGAAGTGAAACAATAAACCAGTCGGAGCAGACGAATTCTACCTAAATCCAAAACATGAACCCACAATTGTAAATAGACATTCATCAATCGTTGGAAATAAATATAACAATAAAAAAATGGTGTGCAATGTGAGAGACACGCTCGTTGCCAATCATTCGGCCGCGCACGAACGTAAAACTGTAGCTACTCGTAAAAAGTGATTGATTTGTGAGATACATTCGACCGCTCTTCGAAAACTGCTTTATGTAGAAATTGAACTCTTAGAGAAAAGAATTGGATTTCAAACAGACATTTTCACACCTTTGAGACGAGATTTTATGTCCAAAGTTTTTACTGTGATGCCACATTTCAAGTTACGCCATTTTTTTATTTTTTCGTAAGTTTTGAACTGGTTCGAGAAGTTGTGGATGGGTGTAACAAAAAAGGATATTGACTCAACCGATTCATATCGTAACGTTTTCATAAATAGTTTGATAATCATTTACTAATGTAGTTCCTACCTAACAATAACAAAGAATCGATTAAAAGCCGTACCAAGCAAAAGTAAAAATTTAGAGGAACAAATAAAATCAAAATGAAATAGGTACTACAAAGTGGAGCTGAATCTGAAATCAAATTAAACTGTTAAATACTGAATTCAACACAAAGCTAAAAGTAATTATGAGAATACTAAAAATTAATTAAATACACAAATTACTGACAGAAAATGTAACAGATGTAAATGAAAATAATAGCACAATCCACAAACTAAAACGTTGTCGAGTTAAATGAGTTGTCACGGACCAACCAACACATTAAATATTTTAAGTGCCGACGTAAAGGCCACAAGTTGGGGCCCAAGCCCTGTAGCACCGCATTATACCCGGCCATTATTGTGAGCGATAAATTATTCAGTTACGGATGAAATATGACAAGCAGAGACATGGTAAGAGGAACTCGTTGAGCCTTCTTCCTCTCTTACAATAAGGGGAAAGACTCGCTGATAAGTCTGCAATAAACTTGTTTTATGTGAACAATAAAATCTAAAGAGACTTGGCGTAGTGTTCATGTTTAGATGCATAATAAAATTTAAACTATTTCCTCGTCACATTTTAGTATAATAATTATAGCTGAAGATGCTTACGGGTTTCCCTTTATAGTATTACTTGAATTAAGTATAAATAACAGAGCTTCTGCTGTGATTTAACTTAGTCTTGAACGTGATGTAGTAATGAGTGGATCTGATTTAGAGAGATATATATTTGCAGTGATACAAGTACGGGGGTTGTATCTTGCTTGCTTTCAGGCATTTTTTTTACTGATTTTAATGTCATCATTTTGAAACACATTTACCTTATAATGAATTTGCAGCATCTTTTTTAGTCGATTTATCGTGTAACAGGTTAGTATAATCAGTGATGATGATGATGAAAAAGTGTCAAGTTCTGTTTAGCATGTGCGTCGATTCATAGTTGGTCATGCAACAGTATTGTTTATTAACTCTTTACGTATCCTCTGTGACTAAGCTCGACAAACTCATTTTAAGGGTTCCGTAATCAACGGGTGTCAAAAAGACTCTTATTGCTAAACCTAGGTAACTAAACCATTCTGCCATCTGCCACAGGACTGTATCTTTTTAATACGTAGTTAGTTGAAATTTACAAAATATGTGTCCCTGTATCTTAAAACGGTATTACACAAACTGATGAGCAGTTTAAAAAATAAAACAAGTCTACCCTAAACTAATACTTAATAAAATTTTATATTGTAGTATGGAACCTTTCGTGTGCGATCCTGACTGGCACTTGGTTGGTTTTCAATTCATCTCACGTTCGTAAGTGAGTCGCAGCTCGCTGTGTCTCGGCTGTTTCATATCGACAATGCTCCGAGAACAACATTTACCCTTTGAGACGTGCCTTCATATCAGTCCCAACACCAGCACGTGACACTAGGAAACTGAAGTAAGCGCTGGTATTATCAACAAATGCCGATTGGCGTAGGGCTTATCATTTTCAATCTCGAGTGTTTAGATTAGACGTTCGTCGATTTGATTATATTAACAATGGTAATTTTCAAGTTTCAGGCTTTTGAATAAAAAATAGGAATCCATTGTAAGGTACTTAAAAAAATACGATGTTGGCACTACTGAATTTCATTTTGACTTTTGTATTTTGAGCGACCGCACGTGTCATACAATCGGTGGTCGACACGATAATATAAAGTAGAGAGGAAAATGATTTAGGTACTTTCTAAAAAAAGTCTGTAAATCGTCTAATTGATGTTATCTCATTAATTAATATTAGTGGAAGGAACAAAAGTGATTGACTATTAACTTACCAACCATTGAATATGACAATTTTAATTACTTTGAAAAGCACAAATTGATTCATTTAGTTATTTCTGAAAGTGTTAAAGGAGCACTTCGTCGAAATAATTCAAAGTTTACTCACCATTCATTTTGAACACGAAGAGCGCAAAATCAAATAGTCATCAGAAAAACAAACTTGGCAACATTTGAGTAAAAGACTGGTGGGCCAGGGGGCGGGGGGCTGGGGGGCTGAAGAGTAGGCGATCAAACGACTGACACCCGGAGTGTTAGCCGCTCCCCGGCTCGAGACAAACAATGTCTATTGGCAAAGTGTTACAATCGAGAATCTCGGCACTGTATCTTAGGCTGGATAAAAGTGGCTTTTCACCTGCAGGGAAAATAAACAAAGCTAGAGTCGAGAAATAAAAATCTCACAACTACCGTGAAGAAAGAGTTCGTATAAGGAAGAAGGTTCATATAGGATATTCAACCTATTGCGATATTAAATATGCATGTGTATATTTTATTCTGTTCCAAGGAAGCTAGTGTTTTATAATTCGTAATTTGAGCTATTAAGGCCTATGTACAATATCTCAAACGTGTGCAAAAATTAAGATTGTGGACTAAAAAAATGGGTTCTAAAACTGTCTTTTGATACAAACGAGAATTCGTTTAATACTCGGAAAAAGATAACCCCAATAAATTAATCCCAAAAATTGTAAGGCAATGATGAAAAAAATTGCCGTAAAAGATGTTGAAATCTTACCAAAAATAGACATGAAAATTTTTGTGAAGTTCTGCGCCTCAAAAAGATTTTAAATATAAAACTAATCTAATCTTTCGGTCAGCCGAACTCCTTCAATTTGGTAAGTACAGTGAGACAAAAGATTTTTATAAAGAAACCTTGCTAACATACAAGTAGACACAATAAAATATTCTGACAATAGTGAATAAGGAAATACCCACATGTTTATCTCTTCATTCAATTCTATAATATGAATCTATTGAGAAAGTCGAGCTGATAGAGCTCTCGATTGTACGGTGTCGTGTTTAATGGAAGGCTTGTTCACCGTTGGAACAGGTCTCGGATGATTTGCTAGTTTTAGTATCTAGTCTCTCTCGCTCAATTTCTCGAATACTGTTACCTTAAAACCAGCGAATTAAATTCCGCTACAAAGACCTTTGCGTCAATGTTGGCCCGCAGTAAACACGCTTAGAATAAATCGACAATCAAAGTGAGCTCGCGCGAGTCACTCGCTCATTAGTTGTTTAGCGCTACTCGATTGCCTATCGTTGATTTAGATTTTCAAATTAATTTATCTCATTGTTCAAGTGTTCTTGTCCATTCAAAACGCTTGATTTCATATCGTCTCCAAAAATATATTTATTATCTTTCTTAGATAATGTATATTATTATATAAAAATGTGTTTGCATTGTTTTTCTTTATGTTTCTAATGGATTTAGTCATCGTCATCATCTCAGCCGCAAGACGTCCACTGCTGGACATAGGCCTCCCCTAAGGATCTCCAATAGGACCGGTCTTGGGCGGCCTGCATCCAGCGTTTTCCGACGATCTTTACAAGGTCATCCACTTTGCAAGTGGTCGTCCTACGCTGCGCTTGCCGGTCCGTGATCTCCACTCCAGAACTCATCGGGCCCATCGGCTATCTATTCTGCGCACTATGTGTCCTGCCCATGTAGTACCCTCTACTATTTCTCCGACATTATTTACCAACATAAAATCCCTCTATTAAATTAATTAAATGCCATAATTGCAAGTAAAAAATATCGACATAAAATTTAATTAAAGACATAACTTTTTGAATCCTGAACTGTACAGTAATTCATTTGGTTTCCGATGGAGTGGTTTGCTGGTCTCACTAATTAAATGAGTATCTTGATTCCAGATATTTGTAATCACTTTACGAGTATAATTAGATCGGCTTTGATGTGAGAGTGGGAGGGAGGATTACCCGCATATATACTCCTAAACCTTGAGCTTAGTAGGTCTCAGGGGGATTTATGTTATGAAAAATAGGTCGCTGTTGTAAAATAATTAATGAATAGAAAGGGTTACGTTGAACATAAAATTACATGATTTGGTTTGTTTTAGATGATACCCAATCTATATAATAACAATGAAACATAACATTTGTTACAAGGGTATGATCTTTCGATAAACCATAAAAAGTAACGTATAAAAAATTGCTTAAAGTGCCACATAATAAAATTTTATCATAAATGCTTTTACGGAGCGGGTGGAAATTGATATCGAATCTTGACTCCGGAAGATTTTTATCGAATTATGTAATAACTAAAGAGGGGTACACGTGGCGGCGAATATTTTCAAATTTAATTGAAAACGCTTCAAGTTTTAATGAAGGGAAACAAAAAGTTGCAAATACGCCCGGACCCGCCCGGGTCTCGCCCGGTCTCCGCCCGGTCCTCGCCGGTTGCCAGCCGGTTCTCGCTTCTCTTAATTAAAGAGGGGACTTTTTAACTATTTTCTTGTTCCATTGTTTATATCTTTATATAAACAATGGAAAAATCTTTATTTTTTAAGTACATCAAGACGAAAGTGGCGAACTTTGCATCGATATTGGACCGTGATAAGAACCTGTGCCTCTTCTCTTATTTACTAACTAACTAATTAATACTGAATTCTTCTTATATTATAAATACGAAAGTTTGCAAGTATGTTTGTGTGAACTATGATGTCGATGTTTGTTCCTAAATTTGTTCAAGAGAGGTAGAGCATAGTGATATGTCGCTCAAAGAGCAGCTCGACTGGGGAAGTACCTCCACCTTACAGAATACCGCAGCCAAATAACGTATAGTTGTGTTCCTGCGCGTGAGTAAGGTCGCCAGAGCTCATTGGGGAGGGGGGAACTAAAAGACTAATACGACTAATATAATAAATAGTTTACGTTAGATTCAACCCAAAGAAACATATATCCATACTAATACTATAAAGCTGAAGAGTTTGTTTGTTTGGTTGAACGCGCTAATCTCAGGAACTAATGGTTCGAATTGAAAAATTGTTTTAGTGTTGGATAGCCCATTTATCGAGAAAGGTTATAAGCTACTTTTTATCCCGGGAAAATATAAGTTCCCTCAGGAACGCGGGTGAAACCGCGGGGCGGAAGCTAGTTACTTATATCGGTTACTTCAAAATACAAAACCTATATTATGAAATGGGAAATCCTACATTCTTCCTTCAGACTAACAATTTAACATGAACACTTAACAGGTTGCTTATTAATTAGAAGCCCTCAATGTAAACATATAGGTGTAAGTGCCAATATAGGGAACATTATGAGGGGTTAATTTACGCAAACAGTTGCGTTCTAGTTGAGGTATGAACTGAACACATGCCAGCCGATGTGTGTACCGTACATTGTTGATTAATTATAATATTCTGGGACATTCCTCATACACGGCCATCTGATCCCAAACTTAACAGAGCTTGTACTATAGAAATCAAATAGAATATAGAAGTCGAATAACTGATAGATCTGTTTTGAAAATAGTTAATGATCACTCAGACATCAAGTTGAACATTTTTGGTGATAAATTTTGTATCTTTAAGCGCAAAATAACATTACTTATAATATTATATATACTATGCACTTTGTTTTCTCCTTTTTATAAACTTACTTGGATTCTCACAATACCACCGTCATTGTAAACAGCCAATGTTGAATACACCTGTAATAGATGTCGTACAAGATCTGTGTCTAATGATACTTTACTCTGTTATGTTCCTGTATAGACATTGTTGGTGTATCTTAAAAATAAACAAACATCGCTTCTGGAGGGAATCAAACCCACCACCTATGGCGTGATAGGTAGGGTATCATGCAAACCATGCCAACCGACCCGTACTAGAAATAGAAACGTGATCTGCTACTCCTGACCACATAAATCCAAAAAATTGATATTTTGTGCAAATCACGTTGGAATAGCTAGCTAGAAAGAAACATACATAAATAGATTATAACCTGCATTAAAATAATTGACTACTTTTATCCCTTGGGAAAACGGGTGCAGAAGCTTAGGGTTACTTCGAAAAACAACACTCGATAGACCGATCATCTTTTTTATATATTGATCAATAGGATTGCACGAAATGCACGTTTCGTCAGTTTTGCTGCAATTCTATTTTCGAACTATACCTAAATCGAAAATTAATATCGTGTTTCAGATACCCTATTGTTTACTAATAAGGGCATTTGTAAAAAGTAAACTATCAATATCCTTCGAAGAGCTGAACGGTTAAGGAAGAATGACGTGTATCAACTCATGCACTCCACCAGGTGCATCAAGTCACCTGATTGTCAAAGTCAGCCATTTTTTAAACTGAAGTATGGAGCATGCATAATCTAGTATTTATACATCTGTAAAAAATATAACAGTTATTAAATAACGTATTGACTTGAGTCGCTCAGGAAACTAATTATGAACACTCTGTACAATTTCCATCAGGTTCACACTTCGCGAAACTTCAGCGTGTAATTAAATTAAGTATTCTATGTAGTAGAGGTAGAGTGGAGAGGAAAGTAAGTTTATAATAAAATTGTTGTTGGCTCGGAAGCACTTGGAGTTGGATCCGATGCATATTTACATAATTTTATA
The DNA here is from genome assembly GCA_951216915.1 of Tetheella fluctuosa. Classification (NCBI taxonomy): domain Eukaryota; kingdom Metazoa; phylum Arthropoda; class Insecta; order Lepidoptera; family Drepanidae; genus Tetheella; species Tetheella fluctuosa. Next base: position 272,790 of record OX578214.1, read on the forward strand.
AAAATATGTTTTACGAAAATTTTAAAGGACATTGGGCATTTTTGTTTAAAACAAAAAGAGATACAACCGGACTTTAGCCTATTTTACAGAAAATAGGTTGCTATCTACGCAACGAAAGATCAGCATATAAAAAGCTTGAGTTTTTTTTTGTCTCAAACTAAATATAATATAAATTAAGTTACATTGTTAGTAGTTTGGACACTGAATATTTCAAAATCCAATACAGCAATTCTTTATTAAGATACCTATCAGATTTGTAATGGTAATTTAATCATCTCACCGACAATTTTACTGAAATATCCAATATTCAAATACGATTCATTGTTATGAAGTTGACAGGAAATCAAATTATTAAATTATTGATAACAATGAATTTTCTTTGTTGTACTCGAAAGCAACTCCTTACATAAAGTCTACTTCATTAGATTTGTATTCAGTTTATATATTTTATTTGTGAGCAACAAAATTTCGTATTATTCAATCAAAAGGATTTTTTACTTTAATTTAAGCAGTTGCGTAATTATTTGATCGTACTTTTGACACTTACGTCATTAATTCTCGTAAAGAAAAGTTGCCTCAAAACCGGTGACTCGTAAGTGGCACTAAGCAAGCGCCATCAATCATTGTAGAGCCTATAGCTACTTGCTACCGACCTCTCGCTTTTCGACAGCCTTAAGAGTTTTATTTTCAAATATAGTTTTTTAAAGTATAAGGTATTATTGAAGTGTAGAAAATTACTACAAATTATCATGACCGAGATACAAAAATTCCCATGCTCCTTTATACAGGATTATTGATTGCATAGCCGATAGCTAGCCCGCTTATCGAGGAAGCTTATAGGCTTTTTATGAATTGAAATGAATATATTTTTCATTCAAATAGGCCTTCTAAAGAACCTATGAATAGTCTGACTATAACGCACAGTTCGGAAGGTTGCCTTTGCATTAAACTCGGCATTTATCTAGTCTCACTGAAAAGTAATGGGATTTAGATAAATGCTTTCCCCATTGAAAAATCACAGATAATATTTTGGTCATCATTAGCTAATATTTTTATCCAGCATTCAGTGCACTTTGACGGACCGGTTGACGTGGTTGGTAAGATACCTTATCTATCACGCCGCAGATCGTGGGTTCGATTCCCACTCAGGACAAACATTTGTGTGCGTGAACATGTCTGTTTGTCCTGTGTCTGGGTGTAATTATCTATATATGTATGTATTTACAAAAGAAAAATAGTATATGTATTATATCAGTTATCAGGCTTCCATAGTACAAGCTCTGCTTAGTTTGGGGTCAGATGGCCGTGTGTGAGGAATAATGTCCCAAATACTTATTACTTATTTTTCCCCGTCCCCAAATGAGCTGATAGTAACAAATCCAGTGACTTATATGAGCCGCTAAGACGCGTTATGTCCTTTTGAGGGATGACGCCGACTTCGAGCCCCGAACCGATAGAAATGGCTCCACACTGCTACCGAAGAGGATTCTCGCCCTAAGGGAATAGTAATCTAGTTTCCTTGGAAATAATAATATTGTGATGGAGTCAAAGAGGTTAGATAGTGGAGTAAGCATCGCCTTTCAAGCTAACGATGAAGACCTAAATATCTCCTGGTATATATACTAATATAATCCACAAATTTATAACCAGTTTTTTTGATATACCACTTCATAGCAATACCTATGAAAGCAAATCTAATAACAATATTTATTTCATCCGAGGATGTAGGCCAGAGTTACATACCCAATCAGTTGTTTCTATCAATGTACGAATAGTAGATATAAATTATATTGATTATCGATAAATTGTTTATAAACATCAGTAAGATTGTTGACCTTAGCTAAACTTCTTGCCTATTCCGAAAAACAAAATAAAAAAGTGAACCAAACTGGGGACCAAGTAACGGGAATGAATCATGATGGAGCTTCGACGTGCCCTCCTAGGGCATAAACTGAATAAATGGCTTTGACTTTGACTTTGATCGATATCATAGTCATAGCTCAGTGTCGCATAATTAACTAGTACGTAAATTCTATGAAATATGCCTTATCTGCCTTTGATATATATCCGAAACTAATTATAAATTCTTGTAGTGTTACAAATGATACAATGAATTGTGATTATTACACTGATAATGCTATTAAGGTGATGATAAATCGTGGGCAAGCAATCGTTGAAGAGCATTAACGTAGAAACTATACCATAGTGGTAGAATATTTTAAAGAGCTTTGTAAATATGCCATCTGATCACAAACTAAATAGAGCTTGTACTAAGGAAACCAGATAACTGATATACTGCAAATATATAATATGGATATGTACAGACTTTGAACAAAAAATATACAGTAGTCACACACTCAAACGTTTTCTTAGGAATTAATTCATGGACCTGTAGCATGGCAGTAGAGTTTCTAAAACAATTTATTCTCCTTAGATACTTATTATAAATGCAAAAGTGTGTTTGTTGGTTTGTCCTTCTTTCACGCAACGATGGCGCAATCGATCGAAGTGTATTTTTGCATAGAGATAGTTTATGGAGCGGAGAGTGACATAGGCTTCTTTTTATCCCGGAGCGCGAGTTAATCCACGAGACCAAAGCTGGTAACTAGTTAATAAATAGTTTATTTGTTGAAGAACCCACTGGATACGTCATCCAACATTTTCAATTTGAAAAGTTCCTCAAAAAAAATAACAGTTAAAATGGAGATAAAAAAATATATTGAGAAAGTTACAGCGATGATTGATGGCAGACGAAAAACGACGACATTGAGGGGAAATATTAAAATGAGTAGGTAGGTACTCCAAACGCGTCGGCCGACCTGCCTTCAATACCTGCCCACCCACACCGCGCCTGCCGTCATTCGAATCAAATAAATCTGTTTTCCTGTAAACCATTTTATATTCCCTAGATTGTTGACATGTGTTTATACACAGTACAACATGTCTTGATATTAAGAATATAAGGTCCTAATAAATGAAGTACGTTCCTTTTGAGGGATGATAGTATAGGTCATAAGTATTCCGAAAATGATAAATTAAAAATATTCGGTCGTAATTTTAATGAAAAAAAAAACTTGAAATTGTACTTTATCACTACTAAGCATTACTTAATTAAAACTATTAACCAGTTGTAAAATTTATTATTAAAAAATAAAAAAAGCATTTAAAAATACATTACTTTTATTTATTACTTTTATATGTCCCTTGCTGAGTTTCTTGCCGGAGTCTTCTCAGTCCAAGTGTATTCCGAACCGGTGGTAGAATCATTTGTAACGTTCATAAGTGCCTTATTAGGGCCTAAACTGAATAAATGATTTTTGAATTTTGAATTTTTGAATTTTATGAAGTACAATTTTCAGGTTTTTTTTTTTGAATATTTTTTTGTATTTTATCATTTTCGGAATACTTAGGTATGACCTATACTATCATCCCTCAAAAGGCCCGTACTTCATTTATTATGACCTTATATAAGATACTGTGTAATTTTAAAGCTGCTGTGCTCTCATACTTAAACAATAAGTAACTAATACGTACTCATAATATAATACAAAAGTTTACAATAGTTAAACTATAAAACCCTGTTACTTCAGTAACAAGCTGACAATAATACTGACAGTAATTCGTTGTTTTCTTATTGATATCTTCTTTTAAATAAGTAATGACAGACATACATCAAACAGTTCAGTTGTTTATAGATAATGACTTGTTATTGCTCGACACAGCGTCGAATTATCTCCGCGTTTCATTTATAAAAAAAATAAAAACAGTGACGTTATCAAAAACCAATATCACTTCGACGAAAGCGAGGAACGAGAAAATATTTTCGTTATCATTTATCAAAAAATATACGGGTGTATCGAGAATCTACGAATCTCTTTGATCCCAGACGTCTGAAGTTTGTCACTGATCCCATCTACAAAGAAAGGTAATTTCTCCTGATCCGTTATAGAGAGTATTAAAATCCTTTTCAGCATCGATGAATATTCGATTCGTTTCAATCCTGATATTGTCTCGAGTTTTAATAATTGGGTCTCTCTTTGCCGTGACACTAATAAATATTTTTAATAACAACGCCCATGTTTTATCTCAGGTTACATTTATTTAAAAGCTTTCCCTTTGTAATTCTAATTTCCTTATTTCATAAATTTCTATCCAATGGTTTTTCAACCATTACAGCTTATTTATAATTCAATAATTTTATTAAAATTAAGTGGTACCTATCTACTTCTTATTCAGAATTAATTTTAATCTCTCTCGGCCAACTTCCCGCTTAGAATTATGAAGATCGGGTTTTTACGTAATATTGTTAACAAACTAAGATCCCACTCCGTTACCATAATGCATTTTATTTATCACTACATAAAAACTAAAACTAAGTTTAACGGAATTAATAATATAATATCCATATTTCTCTGTCAACGTATTTTAAATCAAAAGAACATTCCAATGGTTTCCCACTGGTTGTTTCTGACTCTAGAACTGGGGTACCCGCTAGTACCACTCGGCATCGTGCCAAGAAACCTTTTTCAGCTGAATTGCTACATTGTCTCGTTCTAAGCAAAGCGTGATTTCTTCCCTCACCTTTTCGACAATCAGAACAAATAACTTTTTCCTTTTGTTTCGTACGTCTGGTTGTGATTTAATGAGGTTATTTAAGTATGACATTTACAAACACATAAAATGTCATCGTTTTCTTAAATCATCATCCAGTCCCTTCCGGGTTTTAATGCGAAAGCGAAGAATTAAATTCGTTTAGGAGACGGTCGGTTCACGGACGAGCGGTTCCACTGACGCATCAATAGGCTATCCCATCGCGATAGGCTTTTATTTCCACCCCGCCTTATTATTAAATCGACTTGTTTATAGACTCTTATCTTTCCGATAGACTTGTTTGTGTTTCTCTAAACATAATATCGGATTGTACAAATATTTAGGTATATTTAGTTTTCTTTCTAATACGTCGTGTGTAACATGTGAATGATTAACAGCAAAAATAAATTAGTTTTCTATAGCTGTATCCACAATTGCGGATAAAAATCCGCCGACGTCCGCGTATGATGGATGACGGGCGGATCTGTCCGCGTCCGCCGCTCAGCGCTCGCTTATTACCCCAGGAAAATAACGAGAAACTTTACCGAAATGAACTGAAACTTTGTAAAAGGGACGGAAAAGGAAAATCACCGAATAAACCCTGATTGCCTTCACACTGAATTACTTATGTTATTACTCGCCGCTAACCGTGTTATCTGCTGTTGCTGCCCAACTTGGACTAGTTTCGCTCAATAACAGCCGGTGATAAGATATAATAGCCGAATATAGAAAAACAACCTATGCTACCTAAAACTTTTATGTTAGAAAGTAACTTTAACTGTCCAGCTTTTAGGTTAAGTATATAACTATGCAATGGATCGCGAAAATGGAAGAACATTCATAGAAAATTAAACGAACTTTTTAATACAACGCAGCACGTCTTATCTATGCTATGTCTTAAGCTTCACTAGCTTACTAAGCTGGCTGGGACGCCTGTAGGTAAGCCACTGTACTCTCTCGGGGGTTAATTCTCTTCCTGGAGGTAATTATCTTCTATCCTTTATAGAACATTAGTGTTTACAGTCTAGGTAAGCGAGTACGCTCGCTCTGACGCCCTGATACATTTTCCACGTAAACGCGCCAGCTAATGACCCCGATCTAAGCCGAATAACCACGTAGGGAGGATGGGGGAATTGCGAACACCTATGTGAAAACTAAAATAAAACGAAACCAAATTAAGTTATCAAAGTTATTTATTAATCAGTCTTTAGTTACACTAATCAACCTTATGTTTTTACAATCAATAGTAATAAAATTTTGAATACAATCAAGTTATAATAAAAAAACTAAACATCTGGTATCACAATCTAATTAGCGCAAAAATTACATAAAAAGCCCGTCGAAGTGCTTTTCCCATTTGTGCACTTCTTATGGGCCCATAATCTACATTTATAACATATTATCCAGTCTTCGGTGATTGGTACATATTTTTCGTTACAAATAGACAAAAATACTCTTCTTGATTCTTCGATTTGACTTTTTTTTTGCATGTTTCATTTTCAAATGCTTTCAGATTCTTCATGCCTTTATTACTTTAATTTTTACTGTTAATCTTTTCATTAACTTTAATGATCTCTTTTTTCTTCCTTTAGGGGTAACTGCGGAAGTTCGTGTTTACCCCACTCAAATCGTCTGCCATTAGCCGATTTGCCCAGAAACGCAATATAAATATTTTATTAGATGTTAAAACCATGCGGTGCATGACACGAGTGCTTTAAAACGTTATTTCACAAAAAAGACATCATGCTCCTATGTTTTTTGTACAGTAAAAAGCATACATCTAATTTTACACAAAAATAAGGTGAAATTATTGAAAAATAATCAAGTTTACTTACCTTAAAGCGCGAGAGCCTAGTCACTTTAAGACTTATTGTTTGGCACTGGCTGCAGGGTCGACTTACGATTGCGTCATTCAAAATATCTCCTGTCCTGTTCTGACATAGTTAAACCTGTGCGTCCGCCATTACCCACCGTCTGTGATTCCCCCACCCTCCCCTAGACCCACGAAGTGTTCAAATTGCATCCGAAAAGATTTAAGACAAAATCGCCTCTATAATCCCTCTTCGAGTACACGTCCGTTTGTTTCATTTCGTTCGTTCGTTAAGTTTCCGAGATTGCCGCTGCAACACAAGTGACAAGACGAATGGGGACTTAAATTGTTTACAAGTTCCGGTTTGCGAGTGTTGCTTTGGTAAAAATGTCGGAGTTTAGTTAAATTGGAAAAGTTGTTTTCGCGTTAGTAACTGTGGCATATTTGAAAAATGGTGCATTTTTTTATTTGAATAATTAATATAGTAAAGGAGGGAATCGGTAAGTAAAATAAAAATATATTCATATCATAAAAAATATATAGCTTATACACTCGTACCTACTCTTAAAAATAGTACTTTAATCATGAATTCATAGTTAGAAGGTTAATTAATTCAAAACGTTCCTTTTAATGAAGTTTCTCCGCGGTTGCGTACACTTTTAAATGTTGTGCACCCGACATTTAGGTAATAGAGGTGAGGGGGATGGGAGGGGGAGAGACGGTGAGGGGGAGGGGTTCAAGCACATGTAATAAAAGTGTCACACACAAGATGGAAGGTTCAAAGGCAACGAAACGATTACAGTCAATAATAATTCGTTTTTTACAGAGAACATTTTCCTTTTATATCAAAGGCTCCGCTTGTCGCGGAATATTCAACAACTCACTCACAAAATGCTCGATGTTTATGCTAAATGCTATGTTCCTTTTCATTGGAGCTTGAGCACTGATTCCGTGATAAACATGTCGAACGTTATCCAGTGCCATTTTTTGCGACTCGATCAAAAATATTGAATCACCTTTTTTGTGTAATAAGAACTTGAAATAATTTCATTTAAATTGTCAGGTGATTGGTGAAAAAACGAACATTGTAATCTGATAACACGATCGGTAGGTCATTACGGTACATACGAAGTATTGAAGTGGAGGCGGCGGAGTGTCCATCTATCAAAGTAAGCCTCGTTACGTTCGAGAGCTCTCAGTTTTAATCGTACTTAGCATTTCTCGTTTTTATGTTTTGGAAAATCGGCAGCAGCGGAATTAATGGAATGATTTATGCGTAACTCGCTGCGCTTTTATATAACAGAGGTTCGAGGGCCAAGAACACTTATATTTTTAACAATTATGACGAGATCCATACAAAGATTTGTACCAAAATATTTTGAATCCCTCAGGTTATTCCATAGGCACCAAATATTAATTATATCTGTAGCAATTTTCTCTTCCAATATTTTTAGCATAATTATTTAAACTTAGCAAAAAAATAGCTTATACCTATTCGGAAATTATAACAGGCGGCAGTCTTACAAATGATACGTAGCTATACTTACACTTGTCAAAATGTATGTAAGGTAAAGTTCTCGCACGAAAGCACAGCGTAAGTTACTACTGTTAAAGTTGGTACAAAGGATTTACCTTGAAAGTATCGAGCTTGAGCTCAAGTTACGTTTAATAGTCTCTCAAAGGTACCTACCTCGGCATTAAGATGAGATAGCAGAAACTTTACATCTTAACCGTCTTGTTAAAGAGTTTTGATAAATCCATTTTCATAAATCGAATTCGATGTGGAATCGAATACTGTAAATATTCCGGTTATATTCTCTATTGAGGTGTATCGATTTATTCTAGCGGAGCATATTTGCGGAGGAATTTTCGATTTCCGCATATCGGCTACAGAGAAAACGTCGCAAATCTGGAGAGGCTTTGAAGTCGAATGTGGCCAATCCTACTATTTCTAATGCTGAAAAGATGCAAAAATGTCGGAGGGCCGGCGGCGGCTACAAGGAACCCGCTAACGTGTGTCGATGCCATGTTTGCTGGACACAAATATTATAAGCACGTCTGAAGCCTGTTTGAAATGTCGAAACTAGTATTCTATATTTCGTTATCAGATTTATTTCCAATTAATTAATTTCAAAATTCAATTACGTTTAATTTTGTGTTATTATAAATGTGTATTCTAAGGAAAAAATAGTTTCAAATTGATATACCTAACCACATTTTTAGCAGTTTTCGAAACCTATGTGGTCTATCTGATGGTTAGTGGTGACCGTCGCTTTTGGATATTAGCAATACCAGGGGGAAATAATGTATTGTGTTGCCGACCTTTATAAAGGAATGTATCGTAATTCCTCACATTGATTAGAATCTAATATAATTATGAAGCAAGTGGTGATTAAAACAGGTCAAAGGTAATCAAGTAAACAAATTAACTTGAACTTATCATCCGTTAAGTCTTCAAATACTAACAATAGTAAATTATTGCAAAATAATGTCTTGATTACAACATAAACACTATTTTATCTCAATTAAAATCATAGGGTATTAAACATTAAATAAGCGTTCATTAAGTATTTAACAAAGGGCAGTGTTCGTTTCATCAATGGAATATCCGTCGGTAATTGAATTAATTAAATTCGCGCTAACGACCGCCCCGCGCCGGTGTGGCCCTCTGGCCCGACCTCAAAGTCTGACATAAAACTTTTGAAGAACAGAACTGACAATTTAACGTAAATTTCATGCAATTGCACATTGAGTACAACCACCACCTTCGGGTAAATCATCACCTACTACGATAATATTGTGGTCAAACACTATAGTATCTGTAAGTTAAAAATTAAAACAAACGTTATAAGTAAATATTTGGAATAATGAAACTCCAATTTGAATTGATGCAATTTCTAGGTGTACTAAATCAAAAGTTACAGTATCTCAATAAGAACAACTTATAAATCTTGCAGAACCAAGATTTTGATAAGGATCGTACAATTACCGCAGTTGCAAATTGCATAATCAAGAAGGCGGGCATCGAATCCGCGACCCGACCCACGCCGGTCGCTCATTTGCATACTAATCTATTACTCAAGTTCCACTCTCGCAGGGATTTGAAAGCGACCCACTCTTGTAAACTTTTGTTTTGTATTCATTGTATTTTTTTTTCTGAATCAAAAACATTTTTTTGTTGAAATTTTCTTAATGGACTTACAGCGGAAGCGTTCTCTTTACTTTTTTACCCTCTTTAGATTATCTCGGGGATGCAGAAAGAGTCCTCTCGTTGGAAGCGCTTTTTAAAAGCACCTAATCCTAATACAAAACGATGTTTTCGCCTCTAGCCTGGGATCTTGAGGTTCCTACTTGTTTGCGTCCTTTGCCAAATATACATATCTGAACTGAACGCCTCATCAGAAAGTTTAAAACAAAATTTGTTTTACGATACTTCATTAAAAAACTCATTAATATCCTATAAAGTGTTTATTATTATTCATTTTGTTTCCGTTAATTACGTTCGGTAACTTTATATTACATTATCCCTCATAAAATTGTCAGCATACTTTGCGAGCGCGTCATTTTATTCCTCGAATATTCTTTATTTCATATACCTTGATAAAGTATGCAATTCATTTTGCGTTCATTTAAAACTTTGGTTCATTAAAAGTTTATCGTGTTCATGTTTTGTTCCGTTGCATTGTGTTGCATGAAATGTATTTTAAATGCTATACGTTATTAAAATCATGGTGATCGTTTGAATTCAAACATTAATAACATACCTAATAATAAAGGTGGTTTTTTGTTACATTTAATTTGTATGTGCTAAGTAGATTATTTTATTGTTCATAGATCAGTGTTAGGGACGTCAAATACCATGGCGAAGATCGTGGGTTGAAACTTGGTGAGGAAGCCTAATTGACTACCCTCTCAAGTAGAAAATCTACCGCCAAGCACCAAGCAATGTGTTCTGCTAGCTGCACTTGAGAGTCAGTTACCTTCTAGTGTGCCCATCAATCATCACTTAGAGTATGATGACTTCATATTCGCTGTTGTCTTTCTAGTTTTGTTTCCATATATTTTTTCGTGTATCGTGAATTATGGTAAATAAATAAATCTACACTCGTATAGGTATATGTCCTTGTGTTTATATGTGTGTGGGCGGGCCACCACATGCACGCCACAAATGGCTTTCTGATACGCCTGCGGGAATTCGCGCTCGCTCGCCGGACCCTCACGCTCCACTGCTCGCTTATGATCTAAGCGAACCGTGGTTTGAGCGTAGGCCTCTATGCAAGCGACGACCAGATTTTGCTATTTTCCTCTTAAATCCTTATAGTTTCTTCAAAGTAGAATTAAAATAGTTATAAAAAGAGATAAACCATTTATAACATTTCTAAGATAAAATATATTTCCTAAAATTATGAAACTATTACTATATAAGTTTTATATTATATTTTTAATGTCAATGTACTATTTATATCTAACTGTATAGGTACTTTACCACTGCTCAACACTTTTCACTGTGGAACCAACTTTGAAAAGTAAATAAAAATCAATTCATAGTAGGTACCTACCTAATATAGGGATCCTTGGACAGTTTACCAACAAAATTCAAATGTTACTTTTTATTTATTTATATCCACGAATAAACATTTTATTGTTATTTAGCTAAACATATTCCCAAACCGTTAACTTAATATTACTATAAACTAGGATATTTATAAATGTTTTTAGCATTTCCCATTTCTTGACACAAGTGAGAAATACCTACTTTTCATAAAAATTGGTGGCGGGACCGTTTAATATGTTACGACACAATTTATTCAAGACTAGCTTTTCCGCGCAGTTTCACCCGCGTTCCCGGGATAAAATATAGCCTATGTTACCCGGAGAAGATGTAGCTTTCTGACAGTGAAAGATTTTTTTAAATCCAGTACTTTTTGAGCCAATTAGTTACAAACAAACTTACTTACATACAAATCTTTCCTCTTTATAATATTAGTATAGATATTTTCACCGAGATTTTAATTGGTTTTAGAAACAAAGGACATTGACCCTTATATCTATTTATAAAAACATCGGTTCGGTCTCTTCGGAGGCGTGGGTTCATATCCCACCATGAAGCTTGATAAATACAGTATTAATATAATTTATAAATCATTAACTACCTTCCATCACAATAATAAATCAAAGTTACGGCCGCGTTCGGAGACGTCAATTAAGTATTTTGATTGATTATCTTTATAAAGATGAAGATAGTTTAATCAGCCATTAAATTCTAATTGACGTCTCTCCCAGATTCCTGAATCTGGAAAACCTGATCGATGCTAATCTCTTGTTAAAAGTTGGCTGTCACTTTCGATGACGTATTTGACAAATATGGCAATAATTTTGATTATAGTATAACTTTGTTTGGGCTTTCAGAAACAGTAAGTACGGCAATTAAGGCGTACAAAATAGTAATAAACCTTGTATTCTCACACAGCTTTCATAACGCACACTTAAGAATTGTACGTGTACTAAAAGGAAAACGAGAACCAATAGAACCCAACAGAAATCACAATAGATTCCAATCAAAGGTCGTCAGGTCAATACCCAGCGGTGTCGAATGCCGATAAACAAGGGAGCCAGCAATTATTGTTCACTATTATACTTGTTCAGGCGTACACAACGCCTAAATGGAACTTTGCTTGATAACTTGGATTCCAATCGAGAACAACATGTTTCTACGGAAATCACTGTGTAGGGCGATAAGTTTTGTATCGAAAATCATTATGAAAGCGTATAATTTAACCAGCGGCACGTTATGACAGCAACAAAAAGAGACAAACAATAGAGAGTAGAGATAGCCTCATGTAAAAATAGTCATCATGGCAATCAGTATAAGTTGTTAAGAAGTCGATAATAGAATTAAAACCCACTATACTTAAGGAATTTGAAACTCTATTGTTTGAAGAAGAAGCATTATTGTACAATAACGGACAATATAATTCCGATGGATAAAGTGAACGATGTAATCTCACTAACGATCTTCTTTCTATTTATTTGCTTCCTAAATCTGTTAAGGTATAAGCTATGGTGGAATGTAAACAAATCTAAACGTTTCAGATGATTTATGAAATTTACAAAAGATGAGCCATTTAGATTAAGTGTTTGAAATAGACTGTTCGCAACTTCAGACATACTTTGTAAGGGCGATATTTAACTGATTAAGACATTGACAAATGTATTAACAGCCAATTCTACAATAAAAAGCCGTGACAGTAATAATATAATAAAAAAAAATATGAATAACCGAGTTTTTTTTAGAAAAGGTAGCTTAGGACGCAGGCTTTACCAAATGTTATATAATATAATTATTAACACTTATTTATGATCTAATGTTCTGAAACTCACAATTTAATAGTGTTAATTTACTTTATCTTGATGAACCTAAAACTAGTTGCGCTTCTCTTTGTAAATGCTGTGTACACCTATAATGGGTGCACATATCTGTGCTACATTATGATACTGTCATAATAATTTTTAGCTTAGACAATGTCATTTTCTTAATATGTGTACTGTTGGTGTATGTAAACTAAATAAATAAATAAATGTTTTATAGAGAAATACGATAGAGCACAACACGCATTTTTCCCATTTTTTCCAGTGCCAAAAAGTGACAATTGACAAACATTTTTTTTAAATAAAGCTAATTTGCTGCTTGGCCAGAAAATGTCTTGTAGATTAGGTTTCCAGTATCTAAAGTGTTTACGTCACCATGAGTCATCCAGATAAAATGTACATAATATAGATGGACATTATCAATATAGAGTTAGAAGTTAGTCCCAATCAGGTTAGATTCAGCAGCAGGACCGCGAGACGGTGCCTGAATCCATAATGGCCGGTATCGAACTCGTTATGTGCCCAATGACAGTCCTTATTTACAAATTGGACCTCTTTTGTGCACTCGGCAATAGTCGGCGGCGCTCGGCAACGTTCGGCCCAACTTTATTGGGTAAATCTAACCGTCAAAAGGCTTTCATTTGGTCTCATTTTGTTTTGATTTAATTTTGGCGTTCGGAAATGGATGTTTGCACCAATGGCGCTGATAAAAGAAACTGATATAATTGTGTCGAATGAATGGTTTGAGTTAATAAATTCGTAGACGAAAAGCTATATGTTAGAGATTATATTTATTTTTAAGGTTCCACAACCAAATTTCAAAAAGGAACCCTAATAATTTCGTCCTGTCTGTCATGAAGACTAATGAAATTTGAAAGGTGGGTGCTTTTTATGAACCTCTATAGAACGGTGTGTATGTATGAAGTATGAAACAATGATGGTGGCACTCCATACATGTAACTTAGGGATGAAAAAAAAAATCAGTGGACATAAAAGCGTAAAAAACCTAAAAGCTCCTTCTATTTTTTCAACTATGGGGAGGAAAATTTAGAAACAAATATATCTATTAGAAAATAATAAAACAAAATTTGGTTTTAATTAAATATTATTATGTTTTTTGAGATATGGATATTTTTGGTAACACGATATTTAGAGTTAATCGAGCGCAGAACTAACTTTTTCGCAATTTCTTTGACTGCTGTCGACAAAATTAACTAACTATTAAATTGATAATATTATCAATAAATTAAAAAAGTAATTAATGAGTTGAGTACCTACCTACAAATATGGTGAATAAAGATTACCTTGAAGGACGTATAACGAAATTAATATTACAAAATTTATTTTCTCAGTTGGTACTATGAACTCCTGTAAATTCAACAAAAAAGCATTAAGTATGTAAACAGTCTCCCAATAATTATTTCTAGGTCCAGTTCAACATCATACTTTAGCAAACTCCTTATAACGTGAAACAAGAAATCACCGCAAGAATTTCAATATTTTTTCCGTCATATCAAAATGAAAAATATTGGGAGGGGACAAAAGCGGTTCGGGATAACGGCCGACCTACCTGCATCCTCATAACTATCCGTTCTCCATACCGAGTTATACCCTTTCCTTCTTTTCAATGATACCTCCGGATCGGGGTATAAAAATATTTTGACAAACTAATATTGGCTACGGTCGGGGAGGCTTTCCCTTACCTGTGTGTATTTGTTCAAGTGGGCAAACATAGAATACCTCTGTTTGAGGTCCGAGCGGAGATTTATGTGCGTTCTCTCGATATTTATGCAGGTAGTTGGGCATGAAGCGGACGGGTAAGTTGTTACGATTGTGGCTCATTGTGTCCACCAATGTTACAACTTGATATGACATTGGAGCAGTTTTCACTGAATTATAGAGATAAATCCTTTTAAAATACATTATAAATTAATCTAACAATATAATTTGATTCATTTTATGACTGACAAGAACATAAAATTCCTCAAGTGCCATCATTATGTAGAAATTCCTTCGAAAAAATCTAAAGGCAAAACTCCCAATTACCTTTTTTGCCTTTTCCGCATTTATGATTTGGTGAAATGCCTGCGATAATACAGGGCGCGCTCGGTCGAGCGGAAGGAGCGTCATCTGTCACCCGCGCCCGCCTCCGACCGCCCGCGGCGCTCCGCGCCCCCCGCGGCCACCCGCGACCGCCGATTATAGAGAAAAAATATTAAACTTGCCGCTAGTATTTAACCCCTAACCTTGTCAATTTCAATTTAGAATTAAAATTGGTTCTTAAAAATCTTTCACTTTTCATTACTTGTTGGTAACAATTTAATAAAGTATTAAAAAAAAACAATATTCTAACTGCGCAAAAAGAAAACTAAAATAAAAAGATGAAATGGAGGCATCAGTCTAATGTTGAACCTACAGCGATACGTATGCCTCCGACTGCATTTTAGGAAGATTTTGAAGTCGTTGGCATTACTACTTGACTACTACAAAATCATCTTGAATATTTGATTGGACAGAGTCCATGTTTTTTTTTATTTCCACCTTTTTATTTCTGTCTTTGAATTTTATATATTTTTTATAGACGTCTTTTTAGTATTAGCTTGGTACCTTATTACTTAATCTGTAGACCTACAGAACCTTCAGGTTGTGTAATTTTTAAACGTAGCATATGGCTATAAAATTTCCAAATTAAAATCATATTGAATTTTAAAGACCTATTCGGTGATACCCTACAAGATGTAGTACACGATTTATTTTGTCGTCCATCATTTTGTATTCTACGGACGCCATTTTGATTTTATAAACGATTCGATAGACACTTATGTATTTCCATCCAACCGTTTGGAATGCTTCAAGGGTATAAAGAATCCCACTTAGATAGATACGCGTGAAAAACATAACTCTTTGTTGTCGCGCAGTCGGGCAAAAAGGTAATCCAAAGTGTCAATCTCGATTTTTATCTACCCCATTTGTATTCGCGTATTTATCGATATCTAAATAGATTCCTCCAAGTGTATGACAACCCAACAGTAATATTTTTTGAAACGAGTTAAATTATTCGGAACAGGAACGTATCGAATGATTTATGAGATGTCTGCCTACAACTTTATATTGCTCCTTCTGTAAAACGTTTCAATTCTACATTACCTAAGTTATTGTCAATATATTTCTTGTATTACAAATGTAGAAAATAAAATTTTAATTTATATTAGGTAGATTTTTATTAAATAATTAGTCAAATTTGATTAACGATCTCCATTAAATTTTAGATTCAACGGTATGGGACTCTATTTTATCACATGGAAAAGCTTACCTGTTTATATTATTTTCATATTTTTACTTTAAAAGTATAAAAAAAAATAAGAGCCTGAACACCATAAGGACCTTTGCTTGAACACCGCATTTTTTTATGTTTGTCACAATGTAACGGTGGTGTATAAAGTTAGTTATTATGTAAATTATACCACAATGCTCTAGTCATACATTACATAAATGCATCACACCGCATTTGTAAGTGCCCTAGGGCCTAACTGAATAAATGGCTTTGACTTTAACAACATTAAGAACACTAGGGCCTTGGGGACGCAGTGCCCGCTCATTTTATAGAGAAATCGCCAAGCGATTAGTCGACTCTTCAAGTGACCAAAGGACAGAGAATTAGCATTGCCATCCAACGTGGCAATGCTGCCAGCGTTTTGGGCACTTTTCCTGTTGACAGTGATGCGGATGATTTTTTTGATGCCCTGTAAGCCCCCCTTTTGTCTTTTCTTTTAGATACTGTAAATAATAGTTAAGTTGTCTCTTTTATTATATTAGTATTATAGGAATTGAATTAATGTCAGAAAATATGAAATGATAAAAATATTTGAATGATAAAAGTACTAGAGTAAAGTGTTATACGTAATGAATTAACATAACGTATAATAATATAATATTTCCCATCTAAATATGAGTAAAATAACAAAACCTGACTGATTGGTTGAGATATCAGTGTAGAACCTACACCACTGGTATTAGAACCTTGAAAAGAGAATATATTCCTTTGTAACATACTTAAGATTTTATGAAATTACACCCTACTGAGCGTAAAATATAGGATGTAAGATAAGGCATTACAATTTTAAATTGATCTTTGTTCATTTCATTGGAAATTAAGATAAATAAATTGTAGATAAAATCTTTACATAAGAGGAATTATAACAAGAAGATTATACTAAAGACAACACCAATAAATGTAATTTTCTATCTCTTTACAATCAATTTCTCGATAGGTGTTTATAAATAGAACAAAAGTAGAAAGGAGGACGTCGATTGTAGGCAAAGGCAATATTGTATTTATGAGCACAGATATTAGCCGAGGGCTCAACAATTGTTAGCAAAAGATCCAATCAATTTGATCAGCTTCGCTACAAATACGTATTGTGCGTCCTGTGGACCGTCTAATAGACAATTTCGATTCAATATCAAAGCAGAAATAACTACAATGAAAACTAATTCCGATTTAATCTTCAGTCGGTCGAACGTTTAAATATTTAGTACCATTTATATTCGATAGGAGCAAAACTATCTCCGGTCACAACACGTGTACCTATTTATGCAATATTTCTTTGGGATTAATTTATAAAACTTTAATATATTTCATCATATCGTGAGGAAACCATAACCCAGTGGTAGGGTACTTCATAGTACCTGCCTGGCTGGCTACTAGCCCTACCTAGCACCTAACGGTATATTCCGGCAGCTGCATTAGAGAGTTAATTCCATTCTAGCCTGTCGTGGGCTTACAACCTTCTAACAAAGTATTTTTTTTACTAATTACGATTGTAGTAAATCTAATATCCTAACAACTGCGAGCTTAAACTACCCTTTACATAATGCTACTCTTTTGTTCTCTGTCTGTCTAAGAGCTATCAAGAACACTTTCTTTAAAAAACCTCATTAAAGGATTCAGTAAGTTAATTCCCCTCTTTAATAGTCCCTCCTTAGAAGCCATAATATCCATAACAATCGTCCTCCAGCCAGTAATCCTGGGGGTCGTGTCGTCACAAGGAGGTCTCGCCCTCGGTAACTGCCCTCTTGGCGCCCTCACATTTGCATATTAATCTATTAAATCCTCTAAATTGCCTCTTTATTGTCTACTCCGGCCACTACAGATTGGCAGGAAATTACCTCCAAACGTCCTCCTCTGCGGTTGATGCTCCAAACCGGAGTCTGGCTTCACTCGTACAATATTGATCTCGTTAATTTTTATTTTATGTTTGAGTGTCCGAGACTTTTTTTTTTGTGGAATATAAATGGAAAGCATGTACAAAAAATCACTTGGAATTGAAGTGTTAGTGAAAATCATTTTCTGTTTTTGGAAAGTTGTAATAAATTCTATAGTGTATAACAACAAAAGGGTGTGGTATGAAGGAGAGCGGAGTCTCCTCTGATCCCGTTGGTAGGCCGGCTTTCTCATTTACATCACAATTAGTTTATTTTATCTAGGTAAGAACAAATATATCATAATTCATAATTCGATCCAGATGTAAAATATTTCATGAATGATATCCTCGTTTAGATAGGAATCAGTTCGCATCTATGTATTATTCACGTGAGGGCTCGTAGGCTCGCATCACGAGCACTAAATAATTCCTTCCTTGGCCCGCACCCTATTATTTACTACATATCTCAATCCTCGCTACTCACACTGTAAGGACAAGCATTCATGCTTGAACACGTTGGGCAAAAAAAGTATTGTTACTATGAACATTATTAAATCTCTTTGTAGTCTGCATCTGCCGAACATAAGCTTCTATCATAACGCCATAAGCTTGCTTTTTGTCTAACAAACAGCATCTACAGCTACAGGCACACTCAGACTATGTTGGCCATCATCGATCACTTAAATGATAAAAATTTAATGGCAGTGCCTCCGTCAAGTCGAGCAGTACAGCCGTACCATAATTTTCTCAAAGCGACTCATTATTACATTGTTTTAACATGTTTTAAAATTATAAGATTTTTTTTGTCAACGAATCAGAAACCCGCAAAATTACTATAGATAAATATTCTCACAGAGTTTGTTAGCAGCAACAGAAGTACAAAAGGAGCAGCAATTTTATTTAAACCGCAGCCTCTGTGTAAATGTTGAGTGAAGTTAGTTCGATATCATGTTGGCACGTGTGTGGTGCCTGTTAAAGACACTCACGTGAAGGTGAGCAAGCGTACCTACTCGTCGCGTTGTGGAGGGGCGAGCTCTTTGTTCAGAGCTGTAGTAATTATTATTTGTGCTGAGAGCGACCCCTCGCCTCACGCCTCACGCCTCGTACCTACAACATTTTCAAAGAAAATAATTTATGGATAGACACCTAGACAAACAGTGAGTACTGTTTAATTGGGCCTAAAATTTCATTAAAATATAATTTCAATTATTTTGTTGACGAGTTTCATAATTGCTTATTACTGAAATAAATTTGTGGCAACAGATTAGTCTAGTGATCGAGAGACGACCAGGTACAGGTGGGCTGATGACTTTATTGGGCTCAAATACCTATATTTCCAAGACATTCGAGAGGCCAGAAGATTTCTCCGGGCATAGAAAATGAAAATAATTAGTCTGCTTAGTTTGGGGTCAGATAGCCGTGTATGAGAAATAATGTCCCAGAATGATATTGATTACTAGGAATTCTTAATAAACAGTTCACATGAGTTAATTTGTATTAAAAAAATGATAATTGAATTGATAACACTAAAGCAAAAAAAAGTATTCACAAACAGGAGAAAAAATACTATTATTATATTATTTAGGTACTATTTTGTCTTTGCCTATTTATATATAGATAGTTGGTACTTGTCAAAATTGGGTTTGGCAAATAGCTGTCATAATCACGTTTCTGAGTATTCACACAATAGAGCAGTAGACACCCAGTCGTCTGTCGGAGAGTTGAGACTGTCGACCTATTTCCCACGTCTTTGAAACGTTTATACCACTTTACTTAGGTACCTCTACATTTAAGCACTACATGCGTGACTTTTGTTTAGTTCTGTAAAATTCAATCGTTAATTTTTAATAATTAATATTAAGAAATTTAGAAAATAGAAAAGTCCAGCTACTAAAACTATAAATCTCTCAGCCACAAAACCGTTAAGTAATATTGCACAAAAACCTGAGAGCACAAATTGATCTAATAAACAAGGTCTCACAGGCAGTTTAATAACGCCACACAGCGTGCGAACTACTATTAGTCAACAAATTAGCAACCATAAATCTGGGGCAGCAACATAGAACAAATATTGCGTTTCCATTAATGGTTCCTTCATAATTCTGAAGCTGTTCACGAAATGTGTCCTTGTGATGATTAGAACTATGTTCAATGGGACACCGAGTTGTCGTGACCAGACCAAATGGGTACAGGTGTATTAAATTGAGGTTATCTATAGTATTTGGTCTTCCATCACCTTAGTTCCTCAACCAGCAAAAATATATAGCATTGTGTTTTCTTTTTTATGCGGAGTTACGATAAGAAGTAATACTCTTTGCAATTTCGGTCGGTGACCCATAAGAGACATTTAGGATCTTTGATAGCACTTTGGTAACCCGATCACTAACTAGGGTTATTTTCTAATTTGTTTTCGATTGTATGGACTTGCAGGTAACGCGCATACGATTGTAGGTACCATGGCTAGATAGGCAAAAGTTCAAAAAAGGAAACAAGACTATATCCAATTAGGTAGCCAGAATTCCGAATGCCTTAAGACCATACTATAACCAATGTGTGCTCATGGTAATGCACACAGCTGAGACATGGATGGCAGGCCATATCAGTCGACAAACGAACAGGAGCAGAAGCAGCAGAAAAATGCTCGATTAGAGCCCTCAGACAGGGAGACTCGGATTACAGTTACTGACAATAAGGTTAACATCGATAAACTAAAGGTTCATTGGTTTCTTAAAACACCGGCGCGTACTATGAGTGAACTAATCAATGTAATTTTGTATCGGACTTATTCAGTCCTATAAAAGCAAAACTGTATAAAAGGGGACTCTAAAGCGAGGGTTGAGGTTTTGTATTTCAAATCGTAATAGGAGAAATGGATACTGAATTTGAATACCAAAAGCAATAAAAACATAGACACTGAAAAAGATAGACACAAAATTAAATAAGGACTGAAAATTATAGGTGCTGTCTAAGTAATGAGTCGATCATGACAGCTGAATAATGTTGTTGTTAATGAGTTAGGGAAGCACAGAGACGCACCGATGCGCGACTTTAATGACGTTCTCCCTCCCAGAATCAATTATGAGAGAATAAATTATGAAGCCATTTAGATGTCAGATGTAAAGAGCGGGAGAATCTTGATGACGGTTTATTACTTATGAAACACGAGATACGTCGTTATTAATGACAGTCATAATATAAAATACTGTTTTTTTAAAACTCAGCGATGCTCTTATTCCCTCTACGTGCCATCATGAATGAGAAAAAATTACATTCATAATGCAAACATTCCATTTCCTTAATTAGTATCCAGACACTCGGCTAGAGCCCGAGTCGCGCGCCGAAATTACTTGAAAAGTATACATGAACGATAAAATTGACAAATTTTATTAATAAATTACTTCCAAAACTCAACAGGGGGTGTGTGAAACAAATTAGACCAATTCGTAACTTTGTAAAACTTTGACATAAATTACGCGGGAAAATGTTATGAAATGCCTTAGCAGGAATTTAGTTTGTGGGTCACGCACGATAGCGACTGGAGCGACTGGAGCGACTGCTTCGGGAGCCAGACGCCTTTGAGCCAGCTTCCACTCGGAGATGATGAAAAAATCAGAGCTTAATAGAAAACCCTTTATCAAAGATTGACAGGCAGCCACCGCCACCGGCTTGTGAATTATTTAGGAGAGCGACGCTTCAGCCAATACACATTGTGAATGCTGTGTAGCTCGGGAAGCGCTCTTGAATAGGCTTTATAAATATCTCAGTCGCTTCATAATTTTTGTACAGACTTAAAGTTCCTTTTGAAAAACGTGCAACAAAATGGCATTATGGCGAACAATTTTGAAGGAAATATCATAAGGATTTTACGTGTCAGAAGAAAAACGCAAGCCCCTTTAATAAAAAAAATACATCCATTGCCTAAACATTCTCAAATACTCCTAATTGCTCCTAATCCAAAAAAACTTACTTATTCTTGAGATCTCTTAAATTAACGAATAATAATAATCACGAAGTAAAAATAAAAAGACAACATATAAAATGAAATGAACAGGTATCGTCTTGTATGGTATGTAACTTCTTTCAAGTCCCTTAAACTGGTAGGAGAAGGCAAGTTGATATGAAAGTTTGTGTCGCCACAGGTTGTCAAATGTTTGGCAATACATAACGCATGAGCGAAACTTTCAATAATTTAACTATTCAGCCCCCTTCTCGGTGTGAGTGAGGTCACGTGGATGGTATATTAATGCATACGTATTTACCACACAAACTTATTAAGAACTAGATTTGACTGTCAATTGTTAAAAAGTACCGGGAAGCCCATTTTAACAGTTGACTTTTATAGCTGATTATAAAACTTTTAAATGTATCTTTAACTAGCTGTCCCTCGCGGTTTCACCCGCGTTCCCGAGAAAAAAGTAGCCTATGATCCCTCTTTTATTTGGCTCTGCATGGCAATTTTTGTGGTTTAGGCGTGAAAAAGTAACTGTCAGAGTTACTTTTGCATTTATAATATTAGGATGAATATTATTTTAATAATTAAAAAAAAAACTTTAATTTATTTATCTTACCCAAAGTTATTTTGTCGAATAGAGAATAAGCAACCCTAATGCTTATAATAGGGAATGTTTTGGCGATACCAACCACTGCACAGAAGGACTGACTAGCTGACAAGACATGGACATAGACTTTAAAAATATGTGAATAAATCTTTGACAGTAGAAAATAAATGACAAAGACGAAGAATTAGGCTTTTCTTCAATAAATACAAAAACTCGATCGTTCAAGTGGCTTGTAAACTGTAATATTTCATTGAAAAAAAAAGGTATTTTTTTGAAAGTGAATTGGGACTCTCTTTATCTTCGATTTTACGTCAAACGCCAAAAAAAGACACCTTTGATATTTAAGCAGGCTAGAGGGAATCAAAGTGACTGTTTTCTTTGTTGTCAATCACAATGATAAGTCTTTGAATAACCGAGTTGGGCCATTATATTTACTAACTAAAGCTATTACGTAAAATACGGGCTATCAATGTCATTATCATATTTCTATTTTTTGGTCAGTTTGTATACCTATAATGTGAGTATATTTCTTTTGTTATCTCTGAAACAAAAGTTTTCCAACAAAGTAGAACATCGAAAGAGACATTAAATATTTCGATACGATCAGAACAGTCGTTTGTCGCGATTCCAATTTACGGGAACATCTTCCACATGAGGGGGGATATTTTACGACGTCATATTATACCATAACCATTTTATATAAGAGTATAAATCTACAAATTCCTCTGAGCAATTTGGTAGAGCCATAAAAAGCCCAGTGTTCCGAATATCAATCACACGACAACATGTCGACGGTGCTGCCACGTCGCTCGTCGGCCGTCGCTGTAAACATCGCGTGTGAGTGATGAGCGATTGTCATAATCGATTGTCAAAATGTAGCGAAATTCAAAAGATAATTTTGTTGTTTTTATATTCACATGATTGAGTAACAAATGAGTATATACGTAGCTGTTGAATATTGTATGAAATTTTACACAAATTATGATAAAAGCTACTAGAAATTTCATAACTTTTTTCATAATTTATGACTTCTGATGATCAACATCAGAAGGACTTCCTGTATAAATAAATGTACATGTGGTTTATAAATGTTTGTTTGGATGTTTCTTACTCAATCACGCCGTAAATGCTGAATAGATTTTGATGAACTTGTCACTTTAGATACATCGTACCGTGTATGTTTAATCCCGAATAAAAATTAGATCCCTCGAGAGTGGGGATAAAGCCACGGGTGGAAGCTAATCTATACGAATATTATAAAGCTGAAGAGTTTGTTTGTTTGAACGCACTTATCTCAGGAACTACTAGTTCGACTTGAAAAATTAATTCAATGTTGGATACCCCATTTATCGAGGAAGGCTATATGCGACTTTTTATCCCGGAAAAACACAAGATCCTTCAGGCACGCGGGTGAAACCGTGCGGAAAAGTTAGTAAAAAATAAATGTCAAGAGTAACAAATAGAAATATAGTACTACTGTAGTAAGTATTCTGGGACATAAATATAAATAATTATTCTGGGACATTATTCCTCACACACGGTCACCTGTGCAAACTAAGCAGAGCTTGTGCTTTGGAAGCCAGGTAACTGATATACTGCATAATACTATTTTGTTTTGTAAATGTATTCTTATATTGAAAAGTGATCAGTAAATATACCAAAAGGGGAAAATTACTCTCCAGATTATTTGGGCGTCGTGCCGTGTCGTGCCGCGCCGCCGCGCCCCCCACATTTAACGCTTGTTCGGCTGAACAGACGTTTCGGAGCAAATACTCGAGTACATAGATAAGAACAACAATTATTTGAGTATTGTTTATCTTCTTCTACTTTTCAACTTTCGAGAATGTTTCACAATAATATTAGGTTTTAATATTAACATATACGTTGTATATTGCTTTGTAGGGACTTTTCTGCCGAATAATAAAAGCAAAATACAAACTTCCAATTAAATGAAACTTTTTGTTTATTTATGAACTCTTTGTGACTAAATTAAATAAATGTAAACGTTAGGATTTGAATAAATTGTACTTTTTATATTTTATTTATGTGAAACACTAGCTTCCATCCCGCGGTTTATACTGCTTTTTCAAGAGATATCTTTTCAGAATAAAGTCTGTTTTATTTCAGGATCTATTTATGTACCCTAAGTCCATTTAACTGTTACGGCGTGATTGAGTAACAAACACTAACAAAATCTTTCACATTTATAACTTTAGAAAAATACATTATTAACACCATTAGTATACCGATGAACAAATCTGTCAGGACTCCGAGTTCACCTTCTGTCATAATAAACATCAATATCCTGAATGCTACGTCTTTATTGTGGAAAATCGAAAATAAAACATAATAAAGATGCTGTTTCACAAAGGAATTCAGATTAGCGATAATAATAAAATAAAATAAAAATAATAAAAATGAAATGTCGTATTACTGCTCATTCTACATTTAAAAGGAAAATAAAAACATCGAATATAATTTCCGCAAATTTTACTACCTTTTGTTTCTCTTAAATACTGAAACTGGCATCATTCATAATGCTAATATCCGATATACCTATCTGTCGTTTGACAATAACAAAACCAATTACTTATATGGAGTGCTACCTCGGAGAATATAATTATAATAAATTCTTCGATAAGAAAAGATAATGCGATTGAATTAATAATGTTTGAGCGGGAGCGTACACCAAGGGAACACACCGTGGTTCCCCTCGTGTACGTACCTACCTACCCGCGGGGGGGGGGGGACTGTCCTCGCCATGTAATTTGTCCTGCGTCAGCTCAGCCAGTAAACTGATTCCCATATTAGACTTACGACCCGCCTCTGACATTCGTTCAATCATATATAATATTTTATATTTTCGCCTTCCATCCGATTTGGTCGCGTATCGCTGAATTGGATTCTGACCTACAATACATGTAATATGATTCGTTTTGGTAACATGTGCCATGAGTTGACCGCAAATTTTGCTGCTACGACAAAATACAATAGTTTACTCCTAATATATTGTTTGTAGCATCAATAAATATATACTTACTTACACGTTTGTCAAACGCCAAACTAAAAGGAATGGTGTTCTAAAAAGAAGGCTTTTTCAAAGAAAGCAACGAAAATAAGATTTCAATTCATAAATATCTGAACAAAGCGAACAAAGAGTTTGCACATATGAACTCATTTGGGGCGGTATCGGACCGACCTCGGCAGGTACCTACATTCGTATGTAGATGAAGGCAGCTCCCGAAGGATTCGTTCAGTTCCGATTCCGATCGCTGGGTGTAACGCCGGAATGATGCGGGTCCGGTCTCGTACCTGCGGCCGACCCCCATTCAATATATCCAGATGTCTATTCAAAACGAATGTTGTCACAAATATCAGGAAAAAGTCTCTTGTGTCCCCCATATTTCATCCTGATGAAATTTGAACGAATATAGATGGATTACATTTTTATTATGTCCTCGTTACGTTTTTTACAATGATTATCTGGATGGTCTAAGATTTGGGGATCAGGTTCAACAAGAATAACACTTCAATATTAAATTAGTTAAGCTAGAATGATATCTTCCACATTAATAAACACTGAATAAGACAAGTGCGACAAACTATCCTTGTGGCTCCCACCGGCACCGCCGCCGTCACCGCCGCCGGCGCTGTGGCCTCCAACAAAATGCGACATTCATGAAATCTCACTCGTAAACTCCGGGATGTTTGTTCGTGACTGAAAGATAGATGAACTCGAAAGTATTCGCAGATCCTTTCATCTTGTTCGAGAATCTGCTCCTAAAATACGAGCTCATTGTTATCTAGCAAACTTACTGAGTCTAGGCTATTTATGTTACTTCTTATATTTCAAAGAATGGTCTATCTTAGCCTTTATTTTTATATTTTGTTTGAATAATGTTTGTCTGAATACTTTTGACTTTTATCTTGTTACGTATTTTCAACTGATTTATAAAAAATATTAACAATGAATTAGTAGAGTATAGCAGTTAAATCTTTTGTGAATAGCAAGTTATTTATTTACATTAAAACTATACTATGGGTATTTCTATTTCTTTAAAATACTTAAACAAATTTTAGCATCTTCAAACTCTAAAAAGACATTAAACTTCTTAGAGCATGTACATACAATAGCTGCTGGCGACACGATCCCGCATAACCATCCACGTTTGTTAGTATGTTACTCTATTCAAAATGGAATGTTACAACCGCTTTAAATTCAAACACGTAGCATCCGTTTCCGTATCTTATCGCTCCAACAATGGTCTGTAACAAAGCGCCAACATCCCAACTGTCATCTATTCACTACAAGCGTCAGATCGCTCCGATTGTTCACTTCCCATTTATGAACGAACTTGTAAAAGAATACGTCACGGATTATATCGCCCGTACTGTTTTACTATCTAGGTTAATTGGGTAGTATAATATTGGGAACGTAATTGTTTACTTCTGTGCTACTGTTATAAGTTTGCATCGGGAGATATAAAAGGGATTTTGTAAAAAAGACATGGGAAGAATAATGATCTACCTCTGCCTAAGTAGTTTAGTAAGAGCTACCCAAAATTCAAGATGATGTATTGTAGTGCAGCCCACAACGCGGCCGCGACCTTTTGAATCCCATCGAGTCTTATCTGCTGCTGACATAAGGGACTATTTGTCTTCCGGTCGGTCTCCACAAAATCGACTTCACTTTTTCCCATCTTAACTTTTGTCGAGTGCCAAAACCAATTTAACGGAACAATTCAAAGAGTTGCTCGTGTCGTGTAGCATAATCGAAATTATAAGGACTCGTCTAAGACACAAACTTAGATTAATTGGCAAAGTTGGCTTCCGGCATTTCCTGTGGGAAATACGCGCGAGAACATGCAATACTAAACAGTTATGAGATTGACGTCTCTTATTTCTACCGTTGCGTCGTAACTTATCCTGTTTTATGAAAGTAATTATTTTAGATGAAAAGTTGCCGCGTCTCAGCCACAAATTTGTATTAAGAAAAAATAAATCAACGCGGGTGCAAAGTAATTCAAGGGCACAAGTATTCTTATTACATCAGGAATTCAAATCAACGTTTGAAATTCGAAGCGTTGAATTTGTTAGCGCGCATTTACATACCGTATGCCTCACAAGGCTCTCATTATTTCCTTACTAGTATTTACCGATTTTTCTATTCATCATTTGGTATTAGATGAAGACAGTTGCTGACATCATGATGTTGTTACAGCCAAGCGTCGCGTGATGGCGCATGGAGTGCGCGCGGACGGCGTGGTGCTGGTGCTGGTGCGCGGTGCTGGTGCTCGCGTCGCTGGCCGCCGCCGGCCCGCGCTACAGCTCTCGAATAGTGCACACTCATGCAGGTACGTAACACCATGCGTAAGTCCTACACTAAAGCGTACTTAAGTCTTATCTTAAATGTACTATAGTCGCCCTTTATTTCTCAAACAAAAATAACATATTACTAAAACTATTGTAGAATATCAAATTTGGTCACAGTGTGTGCCAGTATGCGGCAAAGTTCTCAAATATTTCCGAAGTGCCTATCCGGTAGCAATATTTTTTTTTAAGTTTGTGAATATTTGCCCATAATGTGGTCTAATAAGTATTTATAGGCTGACGTCGCTGACGATGGGCAAGGTTCGTATTAAGATAGTTTCCAAATCACAATCGGTTTGAATAAATTGTACAAATTCGAGATACAGAACGGATAGCTAAATTCGAGCATACAAATCGCTCCTTAATGGATGTTACACAGTGGGAACGCTTCACCAACCCGAGATTACCTTACGTTTAACATAATCCGCAAGTTTTGTTTGCTGATCACCCCTCGTCCCAGGTAGATCCCGTGAGAGTTTAATTCCACGAGGATCCCGGGACGACCCAATCAGTCCGGGCCTACACACCGATCCGGGAGCATCGTGACCGAATGACGTCATTTCGCTTTGTGAAGTAGATACCGCGACATCGAAATGGGAGATCAAATTAATTATTGTTTGGGTCCCATTTGAGGGATATAGGCTCAGTGAAATGGAGTAAACGATACCTTTTCCAAAGAGCAAACGACGCGGACAATTTTATTTATTTTGTTTGTAGTAATGTGATGTAGCAATTCGTGAGGTTGTGTTGCTCTGGTTTTACTGCCTTTAGTTACATGAAAAAGGAAAATCTTCCTTATATTTTTGCTAAATCTTTGTGGACAATTTATATCATTCCGAGAAAAACATGGTTTTATTAAACAAGATATTCGTCTTCTTTTTATAATGAAAGCAACAACTTTCAACTTCAAAAGCAACAAATCGTTAATTCCAGGGTCGAGTAGACCAACAACTTATACAAGGTACAAAAACGGTTGTACGAATGAGTATCTAGTTTTGTAACTATGGCCTACGTTTATTCGAAATTCTTTCCTAATTATTTTATTAAATGAAAAAAAAATATGTTACTTTACTGTGATGGCTGAACAGATTTCTAGGAAAGGTAGGTACTGAGATGGACAATAACCTGAAACCAAATTAGAATAGAGGATACACACATAATACTCAAATTCTTTACGGAACGCAAGTAAAATCGCAAGGTGAAAAAGGAAGACAGATGAATAAAGTCTGATGATAACCGGATATTTTGTGGTACAGGAGCAATTCGCGGCATCATAGTGGAACCCATGTCACGTCGGTTGGAGCCAGTAGAGGTATTCCTGGGGGTGCCGTACGCGGGGCAGCCGGCGCGGCTGGCGCCGCCGCCACCGGCCCCCGGCTGGTCAGGTACGCGGCTCGCCGATGCCTTTGCGCCCGTGTGCCCGCAGCACTACCCAGACATATCCAACAAGTTAGTGATGACATTTGATTATGCTTTTGCCCTTAAGATGTATAAGAAATAAGCTTACGTTGTAATGACCTCATTTTAAATGCTATTTAATATTTTCCGAGCCTGTGTTTTGGCTACTGAGTGATTAGACTGAGAAATTAGGTAGAGATATCGACAAAATTATACTACGAGTCTAATAAAACCGCATTTTATTATATCTACAATTGAGTGTGAAATATTTTTATCACCGATGATCTATTGGTTATACATTGAGGTATTCAGGTGTTTGAGCCGAAGAGTGAACAGTTCTCGGTTCAATATATAATAAAAGCCTCTGGATAATTTGCAGCAATAAAGTGTTCTGTTCAGAAGCGCAGCGCTGTCCAAGATGCCGCTGGGTATCTACAACGAGCTGAAAGCCACAGTTCCTCTCCTCGCCAACCAGAGCGAAGACTGTCTCTACCTCAATATCTATGTTCCCGGTAGCGGTAAGTACGTCGTAATAGGGATTGTCTTTCTAACCATATACTAATATCGTACTTATTTCTGGTCTCTTACTATCAATAACCACAATTCACATTTACTAAGATGGCGTAATTTTTTCAATATTCTTCATTTCAACCCCACGGTCACTAAATGTTATAAGATTGTCTCTAAAGTCTGACTTTTGGTCATCTCATTAAGCTATTATTTTCTTGAAAAATTGGGGTTATTACGTCAGCGATAATATTCAATATATTAATTTTCTCTTCACATGCTATGTATCTTTCATGAGAGACATGATTTTAATAAAGGTGTGTGTATGTGTAGGAGCGCGCGGCGTGGAGGCGCCGTACGCGGTGGTGGTATGGGCAGGCGCGGCGTCACACGAGTGGGGCTCCGCCAATGCGCTCGACGCTGCCGTGCTGGCCGCGCGCGCGCACCTGCTCGTCGTCACAATTAATTATAGGCTAGGTTTATTAGGTCAGTCAACCATATCTTGCGAGCTATTAGAACTTGCCCTTCAAATCCATTCATATGCCAATTGTATCTAATGTTTTCTTACTCCATGTTAAAATCTTCCAGTCCCTTTTGATACCTAGTTTTACCCAATAATCTCTGTATAGGTTACTTAACGCCTGGCGTGCGCTCGGATCCAGTGCAGCAAGCGGGCGGGGCAGCAGTGCTGGACGTGGCGGCGGCCCTGGCATGGACGCGACGCAACGTGGCGGCTTTCGGAGGCGACCCGCGCCGCATCACGCTCGCGGGACACGCCGCCGGCGCTGCTCTAATCAATGCGCTACTCATGCTCCCTGAGAGTAAAGGTGGAAAATATTTTCTTTAAAATAAATACTGGCCAAGTGCGAGTCGGACTCGCGCACCGAGGGTTCCGTACAAACTTCGTCCATCGTTCATCCATCACGGGAAATGCACAATTTTATTTATTTACCGTATTTGAGGTTGTTAAATTGTATGAGCGCCCATACAACTCAGAGGTCTTTATTAGTTGGCGTAACTATGTATGTATGTATGGGTACGGTAGTCAAATGTGACTACCAGCCCTCGTCGACCTGAGACAACCTGCCCCGAAACATGTTTTAGAAAATACCCTTAAAAAATAAATTCAAATGAATGTTTCCACTAAAAACCTTTTAACACTACGATGACCGACAAATTTCTCTTTAATAATACACGAAGAAGTATATTTATATGCAATATTAAAGTATACTTACAAGTTTTGACACAGATGCACAAAAAAATACTTTAACTGGCGGAAAAAAGTAAACGCGCGTGGTCCCGTCACGACATGCTGGAGTGGACTGAGGTGAAGTATGGAGGGGGTTATAGCTCTCGTGATATTTCGACACCGGTCGATGAACTCATTTGTGCGTTTAGTTGTCAGTTATGGCCGTTGTGACAACCAACCCGTGTGACTTCCATACCCGGTCTCCCCTATGCTCTTCATTCGATGCCTACTTAAGGATATAATCATAATTCAAACATCACTCTAGGAGTTTATTTCAATAGCTTTATTTATTATCAGGTCTAGCATCCAGGGTGCTCCTTTTGAGTGGTTCAGCTCTGAGCCCAACAGCGTTGTCACCTGATGCAGCGCTAGCAAGGGAACACACAGCGCAAGCACTGCGATGTACACCTGAGTCATCAAATGATGACCACTGGTAAGTTAATTGCAATTTATTGCTATCACAGTCCCAAATTTTTGACTTTAGTACGTTTCAGTTCAGCCTCGGAACATAGAGAGTTTACCATTGGCTAAAACATAGGCAAAGTCTACCAATTGACGCTGAGCTCACATGAGCTTAAGCCTCTCAATGCTCATATAGGCTTGTTTATCTGCAATGGTGAAGTACATTATGTTGTTTTTTTATACCTATCGGGTCATTTAAGCCTTCCCAAAAGCTTACGTAACCAAATATTTCAGGTTCGTAGCATGTATTCGCGCCCGGCCCCTGGCCGCCCTCATTGCTGTAGAGGCTCCAAGAGCGCGCTTCCTCGCAGGCTGGGCTCCTTCAGTCCCGATGTCCAGAGACTCTCCTAACCAGGTCCAGACTCCAAGCAGGGCCTTGCATGCTAGTGAGGCTTTCCTTGAGTGTGCTCTAGCTGTGGTTGTATCTACTACGGAAAGTTACCAGTTCTTCAGTGAAGACGATATCCGTCATGGATTTGAGGAGGAGCACAGGTAAAGTAATATTTAATAATCAAAATTTTGGTTCTTTACCTTGTTTTCTTTCCTCGTACGATTGTCTGTATTACTATGTCAGGAACCGAATACTCCGTACGTACGTCCGCAATGTGTACCGCTACCATCGCAACGAGATCTTCGCTGCAATCCGCAACGAGTATACGGACTGGGAGAAACCCATACAGCACCCTATCAACATTCGCGACGCTACGCTAGAATCACTCAGCGATGCAGCCGGCGCTGCGCCAGCACTGAGGCTAGCGCAGCTGCACGCCAAGAGAGGAGCAAAGACTTACTTTGCACACTTTGCGCACCAGGGGAAGGATACTATTTATCCGCAGGTAAGTTGAACCTTTAAGCCCTATTTACTCTACCAACCCGACTGTATGAATTTCGTCTAGAATGTATTAAGTTATGACCTTATGATGCCATGTGACGCTCGCTATCAGCTTGCAGCTTTATTGCTATGTACCATGATGCTTAGTTTAGATATTTTCTATATTTAATCCAAGTGCCTATTTAACAAGTATCAGGTCCTAACATTATTATTATGTGACTTATCAAACCGCCATATTTATCTAAAAAAAAAGCTGTTTGATATTTAATTTTGTCAAACCAAGATGATCCTGTATGTTTTCATTTATCAAACTAACTGGGAAGGCCACCTTATCTTTCCAACACTTCCATTCATCTTAATGTAACTCCCAACAGCGTCTAGGTAGTGTCACAAGCGAGACCCTTCCCTACTTCCTGGGCCTACCCTTAGTAGGCAGCACGTCAACTTTTCCACGGAACTACTCCCGTGGTGATGTGGCAGTAGCTGAGGCAACTGTGGCGTTACTGGCCGCCTTCGCTAAGACTGGTGATCCTTCGCCAAGGAGCGATGAGAGGCACCACGAGTCCTCGCTCAACTGGCCACGTTATGAAATGAATACGCAGCAATATTTAAGTATTAGTAAGTTATACTATCTTTTCTCATGTTACAAAAATACCGGATGAACAAATCAGAGTCGGAATAAAAATATCTTTGACTTTCTATCGAGACATCGTCTGAATTTATAGTGACCACTGGTTGTGTTTGAGTAGAGTTAAAATAAACCAAGCCTAGGAGGGCATTAAACAGAATCTCGATTGCATTGCTCAAAGTTTACTGACGAAAGTTTCGTTGCAGTTTAAGCTGCTATATCATTGCAGCTATACCAAGATTAGCTTCCCTGTTGACCAACTTGTATCGATAGGTAGTTGGGTTACTAATCAATGTTGAACTATTACTACCTAAAATTTAAATAATCACACAAATAAAAACAAAACTAACTTTGTATCTGTAAACCAAATGCCGGACTTGAATATATTCTTCAAGTTTTTTATTTTCCCAAAGGTACGAAGCTTCGAGTGAAGAGTCACTATCGTGGCCACAAGATGGCATTATGGCTGCACCTGATACCACAGCTGCACAGACCAGGAGCAGCGCCACGACATCACCAGTTCAGATCCATTCATCCAGATATGTTTGCTGGTAAGTACTGCATCTTTTAATATGCCTGATAAGAGTTGCAGGGACCTTTCTGCTTCAGTTGGTAAATCAGAAATATAAACACCGTCGATATGATATTTGGTTTCGTATTTAAAGTATTAAACACTTAGAAAAAAAAACACGATATTCAAACAAAAAAAAATATTTTAAACATTAATATTCTTTAAACGATACCTTATAATATCCGCAATAATCTGGCATTATTACTTTTTTTTGTTTAATGTAAAAAAAAACATAAAATTCATTTAAAACCAAAATTCAGAGGTGTTGTTGCAGTACCGTTTAGATTTTTCTGATGACAAGTGTATATGCCCAATGGTTCTCAATTATGAAAACCTATATTGAAAAACTTTGCAGCGTATCTCTCTCCAAGTGAGATAGTGTTTCTCAACATTTATTACTTGATTGTGGGGAGTGAAGGGAGGAGAAGGGGGATAGGAAGCGACTAATGAGAGCGTTCCGTTTACGCACGTCCCGGGGAAATGGCACTAATGGCCGCGGATAATAAGACATGCTCAATTTGGATACAGGTAGCGACGCTGTTCCTCTTCACTAATTGGTTCCATCCCTGGAACAATTATCTGAGATAATTGTAACGTACAATTTTTTATTTCAGAATTTTGGTGGGCGATAATTTGATTAAACAACTAAAAATCCATTGAAAAGTTTACATTGATGAACTTGTGATGTTAAGGAGCATCCTTACTCCGCGTGGGTGGACCTTGTTTCAAAATAGGGAAAAGAAATTACATTATAGAATTTCAAACTTAACAAAATTAACTATAATTCAATACGCCTCCGCAAATATTTGCCCCGGAAGATGATTAATGACTCCCTCAAAAGGTGTCACCGCGCGTAAAAAATGAACAATCGATAAGGGAGTGTTTGGGGTACGCCTTCGAGGGCTGTTACTAATTGTCGCTTGGGCGCGGCGTTGCGTCTCGAATTCCTCTAATATAATGAGCGCGAAGAATGGAGCGGTTCCACTTTGGAGGCCGTTGCAAACAATGAGCGGTTATTGAGGACGCGCCACCGGTAATTGCTGCCCTCCGCGTGCGTTCCTCAGCCTGCCCTCAACTGATGAGCGAGTAGCGGGCTCTCAAGATAAAGACTACCTTTTTAGTAGCTTACAGACTTTTAAAAAATTAAATGTATAGGTTTGCTATCTGTTTGAAAAATTGGCCTTCATTTATTTGTTTCGCACAGTTTTTAGTTTTTATTCTAGGGATCCATTTTGATAATGTATTGACTAGATTACAGACTGAACTCACTTAGCAAATATCACGTTAGTAATACTCCCATCTCGTGAATATTAATATCAGCGTAGGTTGGAGGGCGTTCCACATTACGTATGACAATGCCATTCATAGATACTTGTCAAATTAATTTGTAGAATTACACTCATTGAGAACTACACAAGAGCTATAAATAGCTTATTGCTTGGTCTTGAACATCTGCATCTGCAGTCCGTGAAATATTTGCTTGATTATTTTATAGCATCATACGGCTTGTGTATTTTTGAGACACGTCGTCAAACGTCGTACACGCATTCATTTCATTTCACTTTACTGGCGATATTATACAATGATAATAAAATGAAATACAACATCACTTTGCAAGTTTCTGCTTAAAGTTATATTTTTGACTAGTTTATATACCGAAACAAAATAAAGCAATAGTTAATTGTTTCCAAAACTAAATTATAGCGTTTAAAAGCTGTAAGATTTTTATCGGATTTTTTTTGTAGAATTTTTAAAGTAAACGAATTAGGAATCCCCACTATTTCTATTTCAACAAATAGGCCAAGTTCTCTAATTAAATTTCCAATCGCGTCCGAACTCCGGTCTCCTTCGGTCTGAATCGAAATTAATCAGAAACGTATTGGGTCAAGTCCGCAAAATAAACACACACACAGAATAAGAACAGGAGCTGGGCGCGAGGCCTCGACACACAAACAGCGTTTGTTAGCGGCCTCCGCTTTGTGTCGGCCTATTCATTAAGCCTCCTTCAACTCCACGAGCTCTCGTTAGCTGTAAACCGGAAATTAATTAAATCGCACTGGAAAAACGTTTACGATTTATTTGATTATATAAAGTTTTCATTGCTCGGCGTTGGTTTTTATACGTCTTTATTATTCATAATACTGACGGCTTTACTTTCAAGGTGAACTGATTATTGTAAAAACTGATATAAACTTTTAGTATTACTGTATAAAGTATTTGCATGTCGGTCGGAACGTTCTCCTGATATTTTGCATGCTTAAACCACTCATTGGAAGTGACTGCACATAATGATCGTTACAGACAGGCTGGTCAGGAATTACCGAACCGTGTCAATGGTATTATCACCACTGCTGCACTGCATAATATATATCCTTGTTAGGATTCAATAGCTATTTGGTGGGAGATTTCCTGTACAGAATATTTATTTGAACACTTGTATTATTTTCGTAGAAATAAAAATATATATACGAGTAAATTCTTGTGTTGGAATCGTTTTCTCGTTTGACACGTTAAAACACGAATGCCATACTTTATGAATAAAAGTTCATTTAAATTTTTATCATCCAGCTATTTTGACTGATATTAAATGCAAAATAATGGCCATCTGAGTATCTAATATGCTCCTGACTCACATTTCTCTGTCACAAAGAATCTCGACTCATGTAAATCTAACAGCTTTTAGGTGCTAACATAATACCAACAAACTGCGTTGACAATAAACTTCCCAACCCAGGTGAGATATTCCCCGAGCTGTACTCGATGACGTCATCCCTAGACGACGAGGAAGACAGTACAGAGGCTGAGGAGGATCCCTCAGAGCTTGAGGAGTGCGAGCCCTCCCCCTCCCCGCGGCCCGCGCTCTCCGCGCTGCCCGCGCAGCCTGAACCCAAGGAGGACTCGCTCACTACCCTTGACTCACAGTACTATAGGTAAGTACGATAGGCTACAAAATAATGTGGAGTGCAAATCTATGTGAAGGTTTCATTTAAAAGAAATGAAAAACAAGTCGATTTTACTTATCAGAAAAATATTTTTTTTGTTGGAGTCGGCGGATGATGTAGGTATGCTTCTTTTATTAACCCCTTGCCACGCGAATGGCATGCGTGTCCCAAAAAAAAATAAAGAAAAGAAAAGAAAAATAATTACTCCATAAAATAGTTATAATTACTCCATAACTATTTTACCAACCTTTCCACTTTTTTAAAAACATACCAAACGGTCCCTCTAAATTTAAAAATAAAACCATAGCATATACGCAGATAATCCCCAATCCTCCTAATTCTTTGTAATGGAAACATTCCTCAATGTGACGTTTTTGTAAATGTCCACGTAATTCTTAATAATTTATTTTTACAACATTGTGCGTCGGGGAGCAAGTACCGGGCGCGCTGCTGGCCGCCCGCTGCCTCGTCCCGCGTCACTGTCCCCTCACTGATCCTTCATTGTGGTTATTGTGTCTCTAAATTACAGAATTTTGGGGTAAATGTGTATTTTATTTTTACTTTAACCACTTATTTTGTTCGTGGTTCAATGTTTTCTATCGGTTTAATTAATTTATTAACGTTAATCTTGTAAATTTCTAGATAACTCATTTATACCACATCGAGTATTCTTGGAAATGGATTTTGCGATGGAAACTTTAACATAATGTTTGTTTATAAAGCCCCAGAACGTGCGAACGTGAAATATTATATATTTTCTTTAGTTATTGACTTGCTGTCGTCCAATAATGTGTTCGGGTATGTACTTAATAAAGGTCTTTTACTGTTATAGTGGGTTAAAAATAAATATCTGGATATACAATGACACTGATAAAAATACTGAGCGTGAAAAAAAACTACGAAAAATAACTGTTAACCCAGTAACCCAAAAACTAACACAAACAGAGCCAGAATATATCCTCAGCACCCTTAGGTACATTTGTCAATTTTCACGAGAGAATTATTTTCACTGACTACTTAACATATTATAGGAAGTTCAAGATGAAGTAACAGCATTTCAATGTTATTTAATTTGCTCGTTATGTCTAAACGAACACTTTACTTATATAAGTAAATGTTCCACCCAATTAGGGGACATATTTTATTCTCTCAATCTGTTTTGGCGGAAGATGAAAGGAAGCCAAAAAGCTGTACAAGGAACCTGCGTAACGACATTTCTATAACAGGATAAAAATGTCAGGCTTTCACTTGACTCACATACATGACAAAAAGTTTCTTATTTCGTCTATTGTATACGCAATGTATTTCCTCTAGGGACCCTGACTGACATATTTTGAGGTCTTAAGTATTGAATGAGATTACCTATAGAATTTCCTTTGAGATAAATGTGAGCAAGATTTATGAAGGAATATTACCGAGTCTACATTTATTGTTGTGATAACATTATCAATATTAAATAGAATAGAATAACTCTTTTTGATAGAATAAAAAATAGAAAAGAAGATACTATAGACGACATATACAAGATATATAAACGTTATGACTTTACCTTCACTATACATTTATGAAAATATAATATTCATACGTAAAAATATAGAATTGTTTAAATCAAAAATGGAGGTACATAATATCAATACAAGACAAAAAGATAAATTAGTTGTTCCGTATTTTAGATTAGCCAAAGTTAAAAAGTCATTTCTTGGAAGTAGTGTACGCTTTTATAATAAATTACCTCTCTCAGTTACCAAGATGACTGATTTCAAATTCAAATCTCACATTAAGAAAGTTTTGAAAGAAAAAGCCTATTACAAGGTAGCTACATTGAAGATAAAGATGTCTGGAAATAGCTGCACTCTGCACAAGTGCACCTTGTTCATACTTATACAAAAGCCAGTACTTAGTATTTTAGAGATACTATTTTTTTTTTTTTGTTAAAATTTGTACTTGTTCAGGTTATTATATTTTATTTATTTTTCTTGTTGTTTTTTTTTTTAATCTTTTGTGTGTATGTGTATTATATTTCCTTAAAAATTGTTAAAAATTGAATGGACAAAAAAGGCTAACATTGTCAGATTGTCCAAAAAAAAAAAACAAAATATATAAAAAATGTAACCTTGCTGAGTTTCTTGCCGGTTCTTCTCAGTTGAAGGCGACTTCCGAATCGGTGGTAGCTTCAGTAGTTTCGACGTTCATAAGTGCCCTCTTAGGGCCTAAACTGAACAAATGGCTTTGACTTTGACTTTGACAATGTGTCTTCTATTAATGTGAGCTTGCTTCGGCCACATCATCACTCATCATGGTGAAATTGCGGTCAAATAGGTCTACAAATCGTAAAAGAAGTCGTTATAAAATTACAGACTTACAATAATGTAGGCTGACTAAAATATAGTAGGTACCACAAATCTTTTATTAAATGGAAATTATTTCTTTATCAAAATTTACTAGTTCTCAATTTAAAATTCATAAAACAGCCGTTGTATTGTCACTAAGCCGTTGATCCAATACCATTCTTGAACCAACTTTTCAAGATACAGCTCTCAACTTTTTCCCGAAGCTTAAAACTTTTGAAGGCACATTCTTCGAAGTTCTAGAAAACCTGTCGTTCGGTACATGGTTACAGATCTGTCGCCCAAGTTAATTTAGTTCACGATGTTTCAAGGAGACTTAGAGCACCTTATCTTTTCTTGACATATAATTTATAAAGTTTTCGTCCATTTATCGTCTGGGATCTTTTCAACGTGGTTTACCTGAAGATCTAAAGGTTATCGTAAAAATGTTTTTCTTTTATATAAAATAAGTTACATAAATGTTACATAATGATTTTTTTTACAAAGAAAAATAGGTAGGTGGGTACTATTAAAGAAAAGTGGATGTGTATCATTAGAGGTAGAAAAACATCATAATATTGATCCTTATGGCCATGTTTCCCAGTAGGTACAGCCTTTGTCTATCTCTTATAGGTAAGTTATGGATTTATTTTTTGTAACTGTTATTGGCACAAGGCTTAGTCAATCAAGGAGTTTTCATTTCGGTCCATTAAGTATCAGGTTCTATAAGTTGGGGAACATTATCGTGATGCAGTTAGTATTGACCTCAGCGAGCGGTGCGGTGGCGCACGTCGATGCCAGAGCATCAGTCGACTCTAAACAAGATGGATCGTCGCATTTGGCGAGTCTCGTAATCTCGCTAATGTGTTTACCTAGTTGTTTACCTTCCTGAATTCTGTCCCTTTTTGTCTCGCAAATAATGTCTTAATGCGAGCCATTTCTCAGGGGAGCTTTTTTCTCCGACACAACTGGATACCGCTGATAATGGTGAACGATGGCACCGAACTTGCTCACAATTAACTGGACTTTGCGTCACTTCTCGAATAATGCTTGCCATTTTTCAAGTCCACGAGAACGTTATAGTAATTAGTAATAATAGTTTTAGTAGAAGAATTATTATATTATCAGATGTTACAACGGGTGATATAGAGCTTATTATTAAGATTATGAGAATAAATATTTAAAAAATTAGCTTTGATAACTTTCGCTTGGATTGTACGAGTTATTTCCACGTCTACTATAGAAAATAGGTCTTCCAAATTGATTTCTACGATTTTGTTAACGGACTTAAAAAATATTGGTTTGAAATAGCTTTCCGAAGAGATTAGCATCAGTTAACAGCTCTTCCCTCTTTACCATGCATATTGCCCATCATCATTTAAAACTTGTGTAATTTTCTGATACATTAGCTACACGGTGGCCTTGGGAGTGACCGTGGGCGCTGGCTGCTTCCTCCTTGCACTGAACGTCCTGGTCTTCGCTGGAATTTACCTCCAGAGGGGCAGAAGACGAGCTACTCATAGAAGACCTAGGAGAGAGGGTAAGTAGAATATCGTAGAGAGACCGAATTAGAATCATGACTTTGATAGAAGCGCCTTATGAAGTTCAGAAAAAAAACAGACAGTAATAATATTGAACAAACATTATCTAAATGAAATATAATCCATAAATATAAATTCGTTACCTCACAGGAAGGGTTACCGATGAATAACCGATCGGAAAGACAAACAGAAGACAGGCAAGTTTGTCGATCGAGCGAGCCAAGAGTCGTTATCATAAAACGCAGTCTCTGACAAACTACGAGCGCTCGTATGAGACATAATAAATATGTCGAGTTATTGTAACATGAGTTTGTTATTCGTACTAGGACCATGAAATAAGTCTGGAGAGGAAGTAACTTTTTCGGCTTTGTTTTATTATAACAAGAGCTTCCGCCCCGCGGTTTCACCCGCATTCCCGTGGGATCTTATGTTTTCCCGGGATAAAAAGTAGCCTATGTGCTATTCCAGACTATAATCTACCTTTCTGGCAAATTTCATCTAAATCCGTTCAGTAGTTTTTGCGTGAAAGATTAACAAACATCCATCCATCCATCCAAACTTTCACATTTATAATATTATTATAATTAAATTCTGGTATATAAACACTATCATCTTCGTTAACAGTAGCTAGTAATAGGTTATAATATGCAAAACCCATTCGTCAATAACACCTTCCACCTGCGTTTTGCACATTGCAGTAGATAGAATATGCTATATCGATTTTCACCCGCGTTCCCGAGGGATCTTATGTTTTTCCGGGACAAAAAGTAGCCTATAGCCTATATCCAACACTCAAATAATTTTTCAATTCGAACCAGTAGTTCCTGAGATTAGCGCGTTCAAACAAACAAACTCTTCAGCTTTATAATATTGGTATAGATTAATAGTTACTACTACAGAGCGCCTAGCTGATGTAGCGGAGGGTGAGTTGACTCTGTGCCAAAGTCAATGATGCCTTGATATCACGGCCCACTTATCTGCAATGGCATTCATTCAACCCATCTCTACACACTGAGGTCATGAACAGTTTACTTAAATAGCCAGACCGTATTTTTTTTATTTATGAATCTTTATAGATCATGATGTTTATGGTTAATGTACTCGTAACCAAAAAGTAAGAGACAGATTTCTAGATTAATATCACAGCTACAAAAAATAGCACAGCTAGAAGAAAAAGGCACGTAGGTAGTCTATTAAAAGTAAAAAAAAAAACATCAATGGTATTTTAATATCGTATCCAATATATAGTAATTAGTAGATTAGAATTAACACAAGCTAGTAGAAATATATTCTACTCCTTTGATCGTTTCACTAGGTTGCGTGTAAAATTAGGATAACCCAAATTCGTCAACATTAGGACAGCTTGTGAAGCTTCGGTTTGTTATCGGTGTGTACGCAGCATTACACAAACTGTACTAAGATATCAATTAAGCATCTTATGTACATCAATGTCGCACCGCTGTAAGCTGATTATTAGGAATGTTAATTTGTTGCCTAAAACTGTTAGGGCGAAACCATATGGACGTTTTAGTTACAGCTCACGTTTGATGTTTGTAAATAAGTAAATACTGTGATAGATCAATAGTGAAATAGCTAATAAAGACGTTTAAGTTAAGTTCAAATGTGTTTTGTAAATACGCTGCAAATACAAGATGGACGTTGAACGAGTGATTATGTTTACACAATTTGTATTTAGTATCAATGATTTCTAGAATAAAATATTTAATTTCGAATTGAGCAAGTCAAGGCAATTTTATCATTAAATTCTACTATAACTTTTACTATAAATACTTTTTTTTTATACCGCATTGTCGGCAAACAAGCATATGCAAAAAACAGCATGAACGCTTGCAACACCAGGGGGTATCACTCGCGCGTTTCCGACCCTTCCCCCTCCCCGATGAGCTCTAGCACCTTACTCACGCGCAGGAACACAACTATAAGTTATTTTGCTGCGGTATTCTGTAAGGTGGAGGTACTTCCCCAGTCGAGCTGCTCTTCGAGCAACATATTGCTATACTCTAACTCTCATAAAACACTTAGCGTGTAGTTTATCTTTCGTGCATAACTGACAACTGAAATAAGTCAATATTTATTAAAATTTAAGCTTAAATGGATATTAAATCTCAAGTAAAAAAATCTGATGATATAACTGAAGTAATGTAATGTATGTAGGCAGCTGCAGCAGCCGCGCCGGGGCATCGCTCAACGACCCGAGCGCCGACGCCGCCG
Source organism: Tetheella fluctuosa (assembly GCA_951216915.1). Lineage (NCBI taxonomy): Eukaryota > Metazoa > Arthropoda > Insecta > Lepidoptera > Drepanidae > Tetheella > Tetheella fluctuosa. The sequence continues at coordinate 315,381 of OX578214.1, forward strand.
CCTCGCCGAGGAAGAGCACGCTCAAGGTAACAATATCATGCAAGCGGGTGTTAGGGCAATACTAGTGTATCCTCCATTTGCAATGGGATCTTAATAAAATAATATTTATATTTGAGTTAAATTTAGACTAGTACAAGGTCCTAAATTAAATTATGGTGTTTTTTAAGGATGAACTGGTAGTGGAACAATTATTTAATTTTAATACATAATTATATATATAATGTATATAGCCTTAAGGTTATCAAATATCAGACAGTTTCTCTAGACATTATAACTTCTGTGTTTATGAGAGATCTAACGATTTCTTATGTTTTATTCTAGAGTATAAGCTACCTGTGTGCCAAATGTCATGCAAAACCGTTCAGCCGTTAGGACAGTGGGGTAGTAACTCTTACTTTGATCTTCAACTAACATCTCAGTGGGTTTCCACAGCGCAGCAGCGAGTTGGAACTAAAAGAGAGATCGAGCAGCGTCGCCGCGCCCGCGCCCGCGCCGCCCAAGAAGCGCGTGCAGATCCAGGAGATCTCTGTCTAGACGATTTTTGAACTTAGCGGTGTTATCTATACTTCCGAAACTATCAGTGTGTGTGTGATAATCAAAGCAGGAAGTAACAGTACATGCGCAGTGGACTGACGGAGCTGAGCGAAATTGTGACGGATGAGCGGTGACGCGCGCTTCGCTGAGTATGCATCGGTCACATAAGCAAATGTTATACAGGGGTCTAAGCATTAAACATCTGTAGAACCGGTATCTCATTTTTTTTAACCAAAAATGGAGAGTGTCTGATGTAGAAAGATTAACAGAATGCATAGAGACAATTTTGAATATTTTTGTCTGTAAATACGCTAATTTCCAAAATTGGAACGGGGAAAAATTTATAGAAATTTTATAAAGACTGCGCGAGCAAAGCCGCGGACGATAAGCTAGTCTAAAATAAATAAAAAATGTGATGACCAATTTTACCAACTATAACGGTCTTACCTATTGCATGGAAAAAGTATGGATAAAGAGTAATTGAAGCATTTCTTCACTTTTAAAATTTACCAAAATAGGTAAATAATAAGAAACGCATTCTGACTTAGGACTACGGAAACTTGGACTCTAGTTGATATTTACTCATGTGTACCACGGATCCATGACGTCACATCGCTCTGTAGCTATATGTTTGTATCTATGTTAAATGTAAATTGTATGTATATCTGGCGAGGACTCGCTCCTTCGTATTATGTATCTACCTCCTGACCAATGTACGGCTTTTGTATCAGGTTTCATCGTTACATTGAGTTTATAATTGTTAGGTACTTCATTCTATATAGGTATTGTTACATGTTATAATAATTTCTGTTTTCGATATATTAGTCTCTATTTTCATAGTTGATTATTGAGTTGTAAACTCCAAAATATTTATATTAAAATAATTATGTAAAAAATTATATAATTGTATATTAAAGATGGTATATTTTCTGTTGAGCAAATTTTACTATGGGACCGACTTTGAAATCGCGAAAATATTACAAAAAATTTGTATGAAAACAAAAATTCGTAACGAAAAAAAAAACGAAATTTCAAAATTAGTTCCATAGGTTTTGAAAATATGCCATCTCTATATCTACCAAGTAATATATTGAGTTCATTAGACCGTTATGGATATCAAATTATAGGAAAGTCCAAATTTTTTGAATCGATAAAAAGTAATGAAATGTATAACGCCGTATGGAATACTCTGTATATAATAATAAATTACGACTACTATAGTTTTTACTAAAAAAATGATTAATAATGTAAATATTAGCGAATCGTCGTGTATATCTGTGGACTATGATGAATTTGTCATCGATGAAAAGAGGTTTTAATAAAGACCATTTTTCCTGACACATTTTTTTTTTTCTCCAAAAAATTCCCCACATAGTCATTAATTATAAATTATATATTAACGCCCTTATTAAGCCGGATTCAGATTCAACTAGTGCGAGATCCACAAATTATTCGATGTCTATTTATTAGTTCCATCCCAATAAATTGACCCTTTTACGTGGCAGCGATTGCTGGGCGATAGCGCGGACCACTAAGTCGTTTTTAAGCGTAACGCGTTATCGGCGACGCATCGTACCCCAGGTCTCCTTCGCCCCCTTTCCTTACCGACCCCGTACCTCGGTGACTGTGCAAAACCCAAATATTTCCACGAAAAAAAGTTTTAATGCCTTAACGTCACCGGAAGTTCCGAATTAACTATTCCGCCGAGCTCGCTCCAACAAAATTATACTCATCTTTATTGTTCCATATTTTTCTAAGAAATAAATTTTAGAATGTAGCGCTGCGCGGTGGCTGGAGCGCTCCGCTCTTTGTTATCTTTAATTCTTCAACTTTTTTGCTTCAAGTTTTAGGTAAGATAAAGTATCCTTTAAAGGTTTTGATAAATCGCTTAAAGAAGGTCGGGTAACAAAATTGGGTTAAAAACGACAAGGAGGTAAACAAGGGTGGCGTAGCGCTATGTTGAAGCACAAACTTGGTGCTATTTATCATCGCTCGGTGAACTCCAACTGACTAATAGCCGCTGATGTTATACTACAAAATGGACGCTCCGGATACCTCCCGCCGCAAACTTCTGAATCATATTTCAGCTTTTGTGCTGCCCCAAAAACACGTAATACATTTATTCATCTCGTTTCACATTCGAGTTCACCTCGAAAATAAATCGAAAAATCTAAAACAAAAAATGGTTAAAACTTCGATTGCTCAGCGGCCATACAAAGCGAACAAATACGAGGGTTTATTAAATTCGCAAACAAAGAGGGCGAGAACAAATCGGGACCGCGGTAAGTGAAATATAACAATCGCTATTGAATATTCCTTCCAGCCGTTTTATTGTACGTCGGACGGTCTAAATGAGAGTGCAGTTAATTTATGATCGGGCTATGAATAGTGAACCCTGTGAGGGGGCGAGGAGGGGGCCGGGGGCGTGAGGATCATCAATCAGCCCCCCGGCGCATTGAGCAGCGCTGCCGGTCCTGAAGGCGGTCCAACTGTGCAAGCAGCGATGCCCTTTCTCGTGGAAATGAGAAATTGAGCGAACAAACCGAAGCTCTCTCGAAGCAAAATATGACGCAGATGGCAGATGTTTATTGGAGCCGGTGTGTGTACATATTCGCTCAGACACAAACGATTTGTATAATCTTGGGTGGATATTATTGTTTATTATACGAAAGGGTACGAATGACTACTTGTGTTGAGTATAGTAGTATTTAGAATAGGTTTAATTTTGATTACAAAAGTACAGTGGTAAGCTAAACGATGATTGGACTGAAGGTGGTAGACCTAGGTAGTAACTTGCTCTAAGTGTAGCCGTACTGGAGATCATCTTAGTCAAAGCGATACACAAAAAATAATAGGCAATTATTAGGTTAGTTAACCGCTAGAACAAAAAAAATGTGTGTGTGTGTGCAAGTCACACATGGTAGAAGTGAAACTTCTGAAAAGTCCCTGATTAAAATTCTGACGGAAGTAACGCTTACTAAAAAACATTGGTTGCCAATGTTTTTCGCTAGCTAACTTCATACCTTTATATTTTAAGATGTCAGACATTAATTCGAAACTAAGAAGATAAATAAGATAAATGGCTAGGCTGTATGAGCTAGAACCCTTTGCCTTCCAAAATACGGGAAAACATAATAAAAGCAACATGGCGCGTAACCGGAAAACGTGACGATGGCAACCAATGTTTTTCGCTAGCTAACTTCATACCTTTATATTTTAAGATGTCAGACATTAATTCAAAACTAAGAAGATAAATAAGATAAATGGCTAGGCTGTATGAGCTAGAACCTTTTGCCTTCCAAAATACGGGAAAATATAATAAAAGCAACATGGCGCGTAACCGAAAAACGTGACGATTTGCTACAAAAATTTCTCCCATACGTCGATAAAGAAGTTTCACTTAAAAAAAAAGATGTAATGGATAAGCTTTTATTTCATCACAATCTCACCATTGTAAGTGATGGTGTGCCGAAGGTGGTTAGCATACAAAGCTTATAAGGGAGCTAGCGCTTTAGTGCAGTCCTTAGTTCCGAATTTTCTATACTGGATGATTTTTTAGTTGCTGGCAATACTTGCAGTGGTGGAAGTACTCATGAATATGAAGAACTTTCACTATGGGACCAACTCTGATATCGCGTAAAATAAAATAGTTGCTTCATACATTTTGGTCGAGTAGGTACCTATTGAACTTTTGTATGGAACAACTGATATTTTTTTCGTGATTTGACAGTTGATCCCATAGTAAAAGTTGTTCATATTGATGAGTGAGTACTTCCATCCCTGCAAGTATTGCCAGCGACTAGAAAATCACCCAGTATAAGGAAAGCCAGCCAAAATTCTGTGCAAAAATACCTACTGGACATTGTCAAATAGCTAATAGCTAAGTAGGTACCTATTATTTTACATACACAAACACGCACATGTGATCTGCAACACGATGTATCACGTGTTATAATTACGCTAATCTCTACATACATACATTACGTATGACGTAATTGTATGGGATTAATGCGTTATGCATAGATAGCTTATACTAATCCCGTATTTAAATGTCGGCATGTTTATTATATTATCAAAAGATAATGTTTTTGAAGTTAAGCCTGTTTGGGTGTGACGAAATAAAAAATTCAACGCCAAATTAAATGTAACGTTTGAGGTAATGAAAAAGAAACGTTTCTGATGCAAAAAGGACGGAAAATAAGACAGACAAATGTAGAAAGAACTCTAGTTTCACTTCGCTCACGTGTACTGAGTTGCACGCGTTCTTTTATTTGCATTATTTTCTTAATTTCATTATGGCAATTCTTGGCACCTTTTTTGACATAGCTAAGTATTGCATAAAGGTTGCATTTTTTTACAATGTTACATTAACATGTGTTTGACTTCAATTTCATTATTAATGGTAATAAGTGACTATGTGGGCTAAGGTGGTAAGTATACAAAGCCTAGAAGGAGCTGACTCTCGAGTGCAACTGCTGGAACACACCAGTAGGCATTTGGCGTACTGGGTACTACAAAGTACCTACCCTAACACTGTAGGATTTTTATTTTATTGTAGGATTTGAACTCATGGCCTTCGTCACCACATCGCTACTCGCATACTGTTCTGTGACTTTGATATGACTGACTAATCGCTGAGCTTCATTATCGTCAAATTTGGACTAAGCCTACTGCCCAGGTTTGGCTAAGGAATTAGCTGAACCAGTAAAACTAAGATTCTTAAAGTAACCATTGGTTTGTACTATGCTAGATCAGGACCAAGTATAGAGTCTACGCGACCCATTTCTATGTGCCGTTTTGGCATAATGCCCACCTTCACTAACTTGTTAGTTCATGCCAGGCCATGTGCATAAGCTTTAATTTTACCTAGTTATTTACCTAGTTACCTCTGCCATGCTCTTGTTATTCGCAGTTAGTTTTGGTTTAATAATTACAATAAATTATTTACATATACGAATATAAATGACTGTATTTTTCTTGTGAAATGAAATCAAAGTGAAAGAATGATTAATGAACTTATTTTTAGAACGTAACTCAATGGTAACATCTTTTAACAAAAATAGATAGTCCAATATTCAGTGAGGAGATATCGCTGAGTACATCCACATTGAATTGTTGGAAATTTTATTAGTACTAGTAGGTAAGTGGACTTGATGCATAGTTTAGTTAGTTAGTAGCGAGTTGAAGTCTCTGGAATCCTTCGACGAATCAGGCGGATGTCGAAAGATTGATTGACAGCGCCGAAAGTCAGTAACTTAGGGGCGGATGGATAAAATTTTAATTAGATGCCAAAGTTTTAACTGCCTCACGAGGCCCCGAAGAGTTGTTTAAATAATCGCTAATTTTCACTTAGGTATACCGGTAACCCGATATTTTTACCCAAAATGAATTTCAAAGTCAAAACCATTTATTCAGTTTAAGCCCTAGAAGAATTAACGAACGTCGAAGCTACTGAAGTTACCACTGTTAGCACATAATGAGGAGTAAATACCCAAATACTAAGAAGACGATGTATTTTGTTAATTAAAAAGTTAATGTTGATTCAGCATCAGCTGTATTGTCAGAGATACGATCCCTTGAATCAAATTTACACTCTTAAGATAACTGAGTGTGCTTCTCAACAAATTTTATTTGCATAATTCTATGACAAATACGTAAAACAGCTGAAAACCCTTATCCTTTCCCCTTTTGATCCTTACCCTTTAAAATTATTTCATGACACAAGCTGATACGCAGAACAGACAATAATTCCCCTCCACGTGTGTCGTTCATAAAGTTAGCAAAGGAAAGCCAGCAGCGGCACAACTCGCAATACGCTTTTATTTTTCATAAAAAGTATTTGCATAATATCTGTGAAACGGTTCCAGCTCATGTCTTATTCATCCTGTTTGGTGCCAATTGTAAAACTTGTAATGTGAATTTGGCGTCGGCTCTCAGATCATTTCCGAATTGTTTGCGGCTTTACTTTCAGAACTCATTTATGTTTCATTTGTTGCCTGTTTGCGATTCATTCCTTGGTTCTTATAGTGCTCTTGAAAAGTTTTATTTATTTTTTCTACCTTTCTGTCAGCTGTTGCATTTCAATATTAGGTTACTTTTAATATCAGATGTTGGTAATTTATTTTCCTTCAGTTGTTGCTTATCATTGATTTAAAACGGTCATCTGAGATTAGATTTTCAATTCTATTCAAAGAAAAAATAGAGAATTATTTCTGCGTTCTAAATTGTAATGTTTTTGTGATCTTCTATAACATAACCAAAAGTATGTCCAATGATATTGTATCATTATATTAATTTCATTCTCTTACAGTAGCAGTTCAACTTTAAGTTAAAGTTAAAAGTCAAAAGTACCGATTCGAGATTGAACTTGCAGTAATACTTTTTAATATTTTTAACTGGCAAGTTTGCTCTGATACAACTGGAGTTCCGACTTCGCAGACAGTACTTTTCTTTTATTTCTTAGTTCTATAGATCTTTTGAGCGTGATTTTATCTTTTAAACCTGGCTCTGCTGGCGGCCTTGACGGTTTTACACCACAGCATTTCAAAGATCTTGTCTGTGGTGCCGCTGGAGATGCTGGTACCAAATTATTATCAAAGTTAACATCCCTTATAAATTTAATGTTGGAAGGAAAGGTGCCGAGCGCCATTACCGAAATCATTTATGGGGCCAACCTTTGCGCTCTATCCAAAAAAGACGGTGGTATAAGACCCATCGCTGTGGGTAATACTATCCGTCGTATGGCCTCCAAAATTTGTTGCCGTCACATTCTCCCTCAAGTTTCGGAATTATTTCAGCCCATTCAACTTGGTTTTGGCTCAAAGGGAGGTTGTGAGGCAGCTGTTCATGCGGCTCGGACCTTTCTGTTAAATAATGGAGGTGAAGTTTTGCTTAAGGTTGACATAAAAAATGCATTTAACTCTGTCGATAGGGGCGGCCCTATCGACAGAGTTAAATGCATTTTTACAGAGCGGTCTGTTAACGCAAATTAAGGATATCTGTCCTGACTTATATCCATACCTTTGGCAATGTTATGGGCACCCTTCAAAACTGTTTTTTAAGGAACACCCACTTATTTCTGCTGTGGGTTGTCAACAGGGCGACCCTCTCGGTCCAGCCATTTTTAGTTTGGCAATTCATCCAATCATTTCCGGTTTACAGTCTAAATTTAATGTTTGGTATTTAGACGATGGCACCTTGGGAGGCGATGTTAGTTCTGTTCTCAATGATTTTAAATCACTGATCGAAAAATTTAAAAAAATTGGCCTTGAATTTAACTGCTCCAAATGCGAGCTACTTATTTCAGATTCTGTTACTGAATCTGAAAAACTAAAAATTATTCAAAATTTTAATGATTTGGCACCTAACATTAAATTACTATCAAAGGAGTCACTTCTACTTCTTGGTGCCCCTGTCTTAGACGAATCTATTCCTGGTTTCTTTGAGCAAAGGATTCAAAATTTTAACGACTCATCTAATCGGCTATTTGAAATCAATGCGCATTATGCATTTTTTATTATAAGATTATGTCTATTTGTGCCTAAGTTTACTTATTTACTCCGATGTACCCATTTGTTTAAATTTGATCAATTATTAAATACGTTAGATAACATGATTAAGATTTCTCTGTCTAAAATCCTAAATTGTTGTTTTGATGAAAACAAAGTGTGGTCTCAGGCCACCCTTCCCGTGTGTTATGGTGGTCTAGGAGTGCGGAAAATTTCAGACATTTCACTGCCGGCATTTCTGTCGTCGGTATATAGTGTGGGCGACCTCGTTGGATCTGTTTTGGACCCATCTATTGGATCCGTTGAGGTTTCTCACCTATCCGATGCCAGAAATGCCTGGCAGGCAGCTTGTCCAGGCACAAATATTCCGTCGCTAACCTTAAGTCACTCTCAGAGAGAGTGGGACAAGCCTCTATGCGAAAAAACTTGGCAAAATCTATTTTCCAATTTTTCTTCAAATTCGGACCGCGCACGCTTGTTAGCTGTCTCTGAGAAGGAATCGGGTCTCTGGTTGCAAGCCATTCCATCTACAAACATCGGTACTTTGTTAGACCGAATCACTTTAAGTTTATGCATTTGTCTCCGTCTTGGTTCCAGGACCAATCATCCTCATCGCTGCCGCTGCGGAGATTTTGTCAACGAGCTCGGCCACCATGGGCTTTCGTGCTCTTTAAGCGCCGGCCGTTTTTCACGCCACGCGGCTCTTAATGATATTATCCGTAGGGCTCTTGTTGTTGCCAACGTACCTTCTGTACTAGAACCAGTCGGAATTGCGCGTGACGATGGCAAGAGGCCGGATGGTATGACTTTGATCCCGTGGAGTGTTGGCAAGCCGCTGGTGTGGGATGCCACGTGTGTAGATACACTTGCGCCTTCCCACTTACTGGCGACTTGTAAAGTCGCTGGGGCGGCTGCGACCGGTGCTGAAAAATCCAAATTTAAAAAATACGCTTGTCTTGGTTCTAATTTTTCGTTCATGCCATTCGCAGTTGAAACCATGGGTCCATGGGGGTTCGAGGCTCGCCGATTTGCTCGGATTTTATCATCCAAGCTCATCGAGGCTTCGGGAGACCGACGGGCTGGGAGCTTTTTCCGCCAACGCATAAGCTTGGCCATCCAAAAAGGGAACGCTGCCAGCCTGTTGGGAACCTTGCCTATCGACAGCAGCGAGGGCTTTGAGGATGTTTTCTATATATCATAGTTTGTATTTTTTACTTTAATTGTAAATATGTAAATAAATAAATTTTATTTCATTATGTATAAACTTGTTTTGCAACTTTTATTTAGCTCTTATTATCTTTAGAACAAAGAATAATATTGCAAACTACATTGCGTTGAATTTAAAAGTTTTTGCAGTTTTCAGAAACGTTTCGAGAATTTCTAAATTGATTTAAAATGCACGACTGATACGTAATAATTTTTGAGAGCCAATTGCCTTCTAGGATTTGCAAAGGTCGCCAACACTTTTCAATCCCCCGATATTGCTAGTGTACATAGGCGACGGTTACCATCAGATGGACAACCTACCTGCTTGTTAGCCTCCTGACATAAAAAAATAAATAACAATCAATTAATCACAGTAATAAATGAATTAATTTGGGAAATAATTATAGTTTCAAGTGTTTTTGTATTACAGTAAGTGATTACTGCGAATTGCTTTGACCACTCAGCGTGACTAATGTACATCTTGAGAGCAATGAGCCATAATAATCTGTTAATGGTTAAAATGATAAAATGGTAAGAAACTAGATTTATTATAAATAACAATGTTTTATATACCCATCAAAAGGGATAGATTATTTTGTATTTAAGCAACTCATTTTAATTATGAGTCCATTCAGGAATAAACGAGTCAGGAATGTATGATTTGAGTGAATTGAGTTGCACCCCTGGGTAGGTGCAACCGCATACCAGCTTGATCCACTTGCCTCGGTGCAAAGGTCTCTCATTTGTGTGCTTGAACATATATGTATGTCTTCAGTTTAGGTGTACCTAATTTTATGATATATAATAACATAATAAGAAGATAATGAAAAAGTTATCTGATTTGAGTGTGAGGAATTTCCCAATTTGTAATTTTGCTAGAATTTGTATAGTGTACTAGTTTGCAGTTTGTTAAAGTTTTATTTATTTGCATGTAGGTAATGATGTAACCGTTGAAACTTTAGCCATGAAAACTTACCAAGTTTTACATAATCAGCAAGAACTTAACAAACTTTCCTTTAAACAAGGAAGAACGTGAGCATTCTTGCATCTATTACAAACTCAAACTCATTTATTCACATTAGTTCAAGGCGTTGGTAGCTCCGTGGTTCGAATCCTATAATGAACATGAGCTTTTCGTGAAGAAAAATATCTTGAGTAAATAGTCGTACTCGCATGGCTATCCTCTAGTTGAAAATCTGTCACAAGCACGACGATTGCTGGTTAGAGTACGATCCTTCCATCCTTGAATTTTGTGTAGGTACATTTCACTTTCAGTAACATCATCACTTAGGTATCATAAAGCACATACATAAGTATTCACACATAAACTAATAATATACACTTAAGCTGAGAAAACTTCTCTTCAATCTTTAGACAAGCCGGTCGGCGTGGTTGGTAAGATACCCTATCTATCACGCCGCAGGTCGTGGGTTCGATTCCCACTCAGGACAAACATTTGTGTGCATGAACATGTCTGTTTGTCCAGTGTCTAGGTGTAATTATCTATATATGTATGTATTTACAAAAGAAAAGTAGTATATGTAGTATATCAGTTATCTGGCTTCCATAGTACAAGCTCTGCTTAGTTTGGGGTCAGATGGCCGTGTGTGAGGAATGTCCCAGAATATTTATTTATTTAATCTCCATAGAACTTGGCACCCATTCATATCTTAAGTTGCTGCAAAATGCAACTTATCAGGCTATATATAATATCGGCACTGAACTTATGTCCACTCAAATAAGTTAAATCAAAATGCATAAAAATTCCACATCAGATAAAAATAACGCTAAAGCAACAAAATTTAAGAATCAGTTTCGCATGAAACAATATGCACATATTAAATAACTGAAACTGCACATACTAAACTAAAAATGCAAAGAGCTGGTACAAATAGCATAGTTTTCGTGCATTTAATCTGCTTTTTCGTGAATCAACTCTCAGTGGCATTGTTTCAAATAGGCGTATAAAAACTATATTCAAAGTGGAGCGAGTGGTGTGGAGCGGGCCGTAGAGCAGTGGTACGATGGAGTTGGTCGGAGCCTGAATAATGCAAGACCTAGGAACACGCTGTATCGGTGTTGCGTCGAGCGCAGATGACGTCACTGTACATTACACAAATAGTTGCCACTTTTGTTTCGTTGATGTTAATTTCTGAATGGCTAATTTTTTGTGGCTAAATGAATAGAAATATTAGATGAAAGCGGTTTAAGGCCCTGCGTTACAATAGCATATTATTCAATATGGATTCTATACCTACTCATTTCCATATGTATAGTTTGTATCAAAAAGGTTTTGGAAACGAAAATATAAAGGTACTAATAAATAGGAAAATAATATTATAGGATTTACTTTAACCTGTTCAATACATAAGATTATTTTAGATCGATGAAAATTTTTAAAACAGTTGTATTTTTCTATGACGCCATAATGAGTGCTGTACAGAAACACCTCCCATGCGTCCGGACCTATGACGTCACACTCTAGTAAAACTCCCTATACTATCATCAATAAGGTCTTGTTGCTTATTTTAGTTTAGTTTGTCTTTATCTCTGACCATCTTTTGTTACATACTGCGTATTGAAGACGGTTATTTTAGCTTTTGACATGCTCACATTTTTCAACCACATCGTCACTTAGAATTCTCAGATTATAGTTAAACATAAGCCTACCTAAAGTACAAAGTATTCCTGATTATACGTAAGTGATGCCGGATTATATAGTTGGCCGCTAAAAGGCCGCTCGTCGGATAGTTTCCCTCGTCGCTGCGCCAGCGATGCCGAAGCTTATAGGATTTAGTGTTTGTAAGAAACGCGCCAAAGTGCCCGGGAACTTGTTATCATATGCTAATACAAACCAACTATGCTTTTGTGCTACGAATTATAAAATATTTTATAATGTAGGATTTGGAAACATAGTTTAAAAAAATCGGGTATACATAATAATAAAATTCTTCTCACACACGGCTAGGTTTTTTTTTTATACCACATTGTCGGCAAATAAGTATACGGCCCGCCTGATGATAAGCGGTTGCCTATGAACGCTTGCAACACCAGGGATATGACTCGCGCGTTGCCTACCCTTCCCCTCTCCCCGATGAGCTCAGACTTAGAAAGCCTTAAGATAACTGATCATGCACACTAAAGATTTACATTAAAATACGCCTTACATTTTCATCGCAAAATCATGGTTTTACTAATTTGGTGGAAAATGTAATATGATTTAATAACAGTTTACTATTCCAATCGATACGTTTGATATTATTTAACTATAGTGATTGAAAAGAAACAAATTTCTCAAATTGCGTTACAAAATATAAAGCGATATAACATAATATTATTATATACCTACCAGGTTATTTCCACCTCTATTTATATTTTCTTACCACAATCATAAGATGAAATATTTTTACATGAAAAATTTCCGAGCAACGAACTTGAACTGCTCACACGTACGTTAAGTTAATAAGTTTAGACGCCGGCGTATGCGAGCTGAATTTAAAAAAAATACCATTTTCAAAACATCATTGCCAAGGGAAAAACATTCTTACATCTAGGCGTTAAAGCTCATCTAAAGAGCAGGGTAGTAGTGGTGATAAAGCTGCATATTTCACCCGACGTGACCTGTCGGCCTTCGAGTGTTTCTATATTGTAGAAGCTTCAATATTTTTGGTGCTTGACAGTTTTACGGTTAGGATTGAGTGGTTTTGGCTCATAATATTTGGATTACCAAGATTGAAGTGCTCAGACACACAAAATTGGTATGCAAGTGAAAAATGCAGCGAATTTCTTGATACTTTTCGGTGATGTACCTACTATCGATATATAATAAAAAGACTTTCAATAGGAATGAAGCACTGGAGATATAATTCAATTTCAGTCTCAGAATAATAAGTTATTGTTCAGAGATTTCAGTATTGCTTGTACGTGTCATTCGTATATCTGTCTCAACGTTTCTGTCTCTTTCATAATCCAGAATAGGTGCATCTACCAATTCTGCATTTATTTTACCTCACCCAAATATGGCGAAATAATGCATTGTAATTTCCCCGCACGATTTCTTGCGCTGCGCCACTACCTTAATCCAGAACTCAGCGGATGCAATGTAAAAACAATCTTACGCACTCGACTTAACACCGCTTTCCATTCCACAATAACTGTACAATTATTAATTTCATAACAACAATAAACTCGCATTAAAATCACGCTGGCAGCTAATCGACGGAGTTTCCGAACACCGCAAATTTTCGCTCGCCATTCTTGGCCATGCCGTTTGGGTCCCAAGCGATTGTGAACCTTCGTGCATTGAGAGAAGAGTGTTGGCGATGTGCTAACTGGCGGGATGCCAAGTGTAGTCAATTGATGGGTGTGGAAGGTTCGCGTTTGTTTCGGACAGCATTATGTTATTGTTTGGGCGCCACGGAAACGGCGGGGTAGTAGCTTGCATCCGGAACCTTATGCCCCCAAATCTAGGGTACAAAGCCACTTTGCGGTGACCCCACGGATCAATTGCTTCGGGTTCATAAAATAAATTTGGTCCTTTGTTCACCTTGTCCTTACACGATGGCTGAATCTGTTGTTCAGTTTCTAGATGAAAGAGTTTCCTTAATGGACGATTAGAAAGATGGAAGTATTCATTCAACCGATAATATTACTTTATTCTATTAGATATAATGTTGACTTGTCTCATTTATGTGGTAAATTGATAGTTGTTTCTGGTCTAGGGAAAACTTCTGACCAATTTTGTAAAATATTACAATTTGCATAAAATTTTAACTGAACGTATTCAAAATAATATTTCTTTAAAGGTTACAGAAGTTCAATATGCTATGAAGGAATGTAGATATTTTTCCTACCAGTCGGTAAGCGATACCCAATGATTCTAAGGGTGACAGCCATATATTATAAGCCAGTGCTGCAGCAAACTAATCTGCCCGTACATTATCATAGCTCTAGTGGACTCATTAGTATCAAGATTTACGATATACATAATGTATATTTATTTGCTGTATTTATGTCTATTGCCCTTGCTTTTATGAAAATAAAATATTTTTATTCAAATAGGCCCTCACAAGCACTTATGAATAGTCTGACTCTAACGCTGTGAACATTTATATCCGGAATATCATTTACTTCAGTTAAATTTTATTTGTGCGGCTTTGTATGTAAGCAGATTATGTTTGTCTATAGGGTCAGTGATCACTTACATTTTGACATAAGAAAAAGTAAGAAAAATATAAGTATCTTGGCACTTTAGTACCGTGTCACATTACACAATTCATAATTTTCATACAAACTATCACGAAAATGTCAATAGATTATTATACTATAGCTACTTTTGCCGGTGATTGTACTCTTGTCTTCTACTAAAGTGCACTCATGTAGCATGCGGAATTTCGTCCAATGACCTTTCAATACATCGCGCACAAAGCAGTAAAATATTTATTTTATCGTTTAATCAATAAACATATTATTATTTATTTATTGGTGAGTAATTATATGCATACAAATAAAACCAACGACTTTAAAAATTGCCATGTATTTATTAAAACATAGAATACATTTTATCTTGGAAAAACATTAGATCCCTTGGGAACGCGATGCTGGTACTTTCTTTTATAATATCTTTACTTCTAAACAATTTTACTTTCACCGAGTTAATTTTATTATTAAATCAATTTCTGTAAGCAGACCATATTGGTGAATAATGTTCGAATTTAGATGTGCGAGCGCATCTTTTAATTACATAGAGAAATACAAGAGAATCGTGGATAAATAACAACACAAAGTAGGTTTATGTCCCCAATATTCAGCTATTGTACAAAGAGATGTATACAAGCGAGTGGCAAGCCCCGATCCCGCGCTATCCATCGCAGGTATTTTACTCTGCGCTGGATTAAGTGACTCTCGACAAGAGATGAACGCCTCTCCACACAGGTAGGCTATTTTTCGTGTTTTTGTTGCATGATCGGTGTCGTTTCCGAAAGGTTTAGTCTATAGTTTAAGCGAAAATTAAATTATTTTGATAATAAAATGAGGTCCCTATTCCCACAGCGCTATGATATGCGGTTCTCCAACATAGGCATAAAGGCTCTTCAAGGTCGACATTTCGGTATCAGTGAGCATTAAGAAAACTGTTCGTTTTGACAATCTGAAACCTGAAATTCTAACCCAGGGTGATGCGCAATGAAGCTTTCTTGAAATATAAAGTGGCATAGGCATTAAATATAATGCAAGAGACGGCCAAACTATTACTGTTGATGAAGATGTTGGCTCAGAGCTGACACTAAATCTGTACCTACTGTATTGTACTGAGATAGGGAATTGCGAAATAGGGAAACTAGCCCAAGGTAAAACAGAAGTATTCTTGGCTTACACTAAAATTTATCAAGATAAACAAAAGTTGATCTTACCCCAATAATTTCAATGTTTCCTTTATATTTAATATTATTATAAGACCGCTATCTTTTGTAACTTGCATCACCACTACGGCAAACAATAATGACATTGTTCTTGGCCCCCGCTGCGCCTTTGCTCGCGACACCGACGAGGGACAGTCCCCGGACTCACTCCTACTCCACTGACAAACACTCACACCATTTGTCACTTAAATTACATCATTATTTTAATTTCTTTGTAGTTTCCTATTAGGAACATATAAGGTACTATGAGTTGGATCAAATCTGATACTACTTATTTTTACTAACCTTTTACCTGTTTTTCCAAAAAAAATGTATTGCCTATTTCTTTTAATAAAAATAAATATTGAACTACCTAAATAAAAAGCAAACTCCGACAAAATCACGCAAATAAAATGAAAGCCGTCGCACGGTCTAGCGCGCCGACCAATGGACTGAAGGTAATTTTATGAACATTTGTAGAATACCTCCGCTCTTTAATTTATTTTAAATATTGTATTGCAGGTACTCTCTGAAATGAATAATATATTTTTTATTCATTTCAAAAGGCAACCCAAAGAGCCGCCAGTAAACTCAGAAAGTGTATGACTAGTTATAGTAAGCGTCTGTTGCGTGCATTTTTAAAATATATGTCGAACTCCCCGCAGTGGTTTTCCAAGAAGTACAGCATGGGGTTCTTCAAGAAGGATGAAATGATGTAAAAAGATTTATGCAGGATCAGTGATTCCCCTGGTGTTGCAAGCGTCAATAGGCTTATTAACCGCATACCATCAGGCGGATCGTATGCTTCTTTGCCAACTCAGTGGTATAAAAAAAAAACCAGCCAAGTGCGAGTCAGATTCACGCATGAAGAGTTCCGTACCATTATCTATAAAAACGGCAAAAAAACTATCACGGTTCATGAGATACAGCCTGGTGACAGATAGACGGACGGACAGACAGCGAAGTCTTAGTAATAGGGTCCCGTTTTTACCCTTTGGATACGGAACCCTAAAAACGACTGACATAATACTTTGCACGGGAGTTCAAATATTATATACACATGCCCAAACTTATAGAAATGTGATTTCAAAAGAGAAAGCCCTACTCTCAATAAAAAAAATAATAATTAAAAACTATTAATTTGCATGATAGAATTAATTTTCTCTGAATTATGCAATATATAAGGTCCTAATAAATGAAGTACGGTCCTTTTGAGGGATGCTAGTATAGGTCATAAGTATTCCGAAAATGATAAAATAAAAATATTCGGTCGTAATTTTAATTAAAAAAATACCTGAAATTGTACTTCATCACTACTAAGCATTAATTAAAACCATTAACAGCATAATCAGGTGTAAAATTTATTATTAAAAAATAAATAAAAAATATTTAAAAATACATTAGGTACTTTTATTTTATTTATTTATTACTTTTAATTATGAAGTACAATTTCAGGTTTTTTTTTAATCATTTTCGGAATACTTATGACCTATACTATCATCCCTCAAAAGGACCGTACTTCATTTATTAGGACTTTATATAAAACATTTGATTAATGTCCCCGGAAACACCGTGTGTACGAAGGGCCCTCTGTTGTGGGTAGCGACATGACCCAGCAAAAAGGGTCACTCGGTACTCCGCGGCAGATGCTGCTAGGGCGCTGTCATATCTTATTGTTTCTTGATTAGGTAGGTCGGGAACTGGCTATTCTTGGAAGTTATACGTGTAAGCCTATGTCCAGTAGAGGACGTCTTGCGGCTGAGATGATGATGATGATGATGATACGTCTCGGTAAAGGTTGCAGGCAGAGATTGAATTTTGTTTGGTAAAAAATACCTAATCATAATAAAAAGATTTCTGTCATTTACTTCATATAAAACGAATACGAATAGAACTTAAGTATTTTCAGATAGTATCCCTACTACGAATATAGGAAAGTTTTTTTCCGTAAACAGAAAAATATATATTTTATCTGTGTCGACGCAGCGGGTCGTGCGATCGCAGATTTCGCATCATTAAATACGCGGAGATTCGCGTTTGGGGTTACCATATTGCGTGCAATTATTGGATTTCCTATCCGTATTTACTGCTGGCAACAACTAGTTACTATTTTTGATACTACCACTTTAAAAACATAATGTTTGTACTATTAACTGAAATGCGTCCGTAGTTCATTATGAATTGAAATAACTGGCTCAGTTGCCAATAAACTTGGCAATGTGTTAAACTTCCAAAATACAATACTTACATGTTTCTTCTAGCAGCAATTAAATTAATAAACATCAACGTCTGCTTGTAATCTCAATAAGTTTTTGTTAAAAAGCTTTTTTTGGTGACTGTACTTGCATTGTCTTCCAATATACTAATGTATACCAAATATCAAGTCGATCCGACCACTGGATGTGGGTGAAATTCGACTTGCAAGATTCCACCTTAACAAACATAGTTACATACATACATACCTACATTGCAAATTATATAAAAGTTTGAAAAAAAGATTCAATTTGATTCTTGAAAAATTATATAAGCACGCCGAAATGCTTTCCTTTCTTCAAGTATCATAGACCCTAAATTAATGAAATATAAAGCTAAGAGGATTTTGAATCTCAGTAGGTAAATCGTACGGTTTCGCATCTCCAAGATACAATAAAAATCCTTGAATAACGGGTTTTTGGTATCTCAGAGGCACACTTTTAATTAATAATTTTTATCATATTTGCATACGACTTTTGGACCGATTTTTTTAGGCCGAATTGAAGGTTGAATCGTTTTGCGACAGTTGCCGATAATTGGTAGAACAAAAAAAACAAACTTAAGTTTTCTGTGGATTTTTTTTAAGCTGTTTCGGTGTAATAATTCTTTGTTTATTTATTTTAAATTTTAATTATTAAGTGATGTTTTGTTGTTTGTTTTATGGTGTAAATGATATAAATATGTATTTAAAGTAAAATGTTCATAATTGTTGGCGTGTTATATTTTTTTTTTTTTTTGAAGTGTGTGAAAATAGTGAAAAGTTCAAAATATTTATTTTCACCGGTGAGTGTATATTTATTAATTTGCTATTTACTACGATAGTTATAAAAATGGATATAAAATATTATCTAGACTGTGGATCAGTAAACATTTTTACGTAGGTTTCATTATAAAATAACGAGATATCTTAGAATTGGTAAAAGTAGAATTTCTCGCGGATGTCACGATTTGCGAAACCGTCATCTGAAAATAGATAGAAAGATTCCCTAAAAAACCAAAGCAAATAAATTCCAGAGGCATTGTTAATTTATAAAATTGTTAATTATTTTTGCAAGAACAACATTGTTCTAAAGTATTTTCCTGTTTAGTAAGAAAAAATAAATTTACTTTAGGTAAATTAATTTTTGTAAAATTAAATCCAGATTCCACAAACTTTATACTCCCTGAATAAGGTTTATTCACGAAGGGATGTCGGTAATTTATTTCGTTTTCTTCGTCTTATTTTCCAGTATGGCAACCGAATATTTGTTAAACTCTTGGTTTATTGATTAGCGGTAGTATGTTGGTGAAGCAATCCGCAGCGATCTATTGAATTCGTGCGTTGTGGAGCTGCTTAGCTCCAATGGTTGTTTAGAACGGATTGGTGAACTACATTTTGCCACTTCTGTGCTGAACATTTAATAATAGGACTTAATTTGTAATAATATCGATTTATGATATAAAATTCTAATCACCTTATATCGCTTTTACTCAAGTCAAAATCACCGATAGTATTCAATAAAATTCGAAATACACCAATTTCATGAAAAAAAAAAAAAAAAACCGCAACGTCACTTTGCAAGTTCCCGCCAAAAAGACCTTACTTTTTTAATTATTATTCAAATACTTAAATCGACTCAGTAGCCGATTCTTTACAAACTACTTTTAGGGTCTGCAATTGTGCATTTAATTTTATAAATACACATTTTATAAATCAGAAATTTTAATTTATCATATTTGTTCTGTAATTCCCAAACGATGGCGACCCTAACAGTTGCAAGTAAAAGGAACATTGTAGCGAACAATGCTCGGGCCGGAGGTGAAGTCACGCGGAAAATTGAGCTGGGTAAATATTTCCCCTTTCCCCTAGCAACTAGTATACTAACCGCGGTAAATAAAACTACCCAGCAGTATGTAGGCTATCGGGCGGTATTTCAGTTAAGTCCCGTACCTGCTTGCGGTATTCCGGGATTATTTTGCGGTTGAGTACGTTCTTTGGAATTAGTCTGGCGTAACCGTCTCTTGTATCAAGTTATTTGTCATCATATTTGATAAAGGTTTTAATCAACTTTTGTTAGTAGGTAGGTATACGTTTACGCAATAACACATTTTCTAAGTATGTGAAAATTTGTATTGTATATAATTTAATATGAGATGCAATGACTCGGTGTTTCTATAGTTTCCCATAATAATGAAATATATTATGGATGAATGAATATATAATGGAAAATAATTATTTTTATTTTCCTATAAATGTAAACGTATTTATTAAAGAAATAAGTAACTTATCTGCTTAATGATTTATGTAATTTGGAAAATAAATAAATCAGGACTGACTGACAAAATTAAATGTATTAATGAATTAATGTAAAAAACTTTGACAAAGAATATAATATTTAAGTAAGCATACGGTACGTATTACAACGACATAATATCTCGAACAACCTGTATACGAAAGGCATTATAAAAAAACTAAGGCGGCGTTGTAATTTGGCAGGATCCCGTAATTAAGTCGAATCCCGCATAATCCCCGGTAATTCTAATATAACACCGGGAATTCCCGCCGTTCCCCGTGCCTGGCCGCGGAACTTTTTTTTATTAATGAATTCTATTTTTTGACGGAGAATTTAATTAATTAGAGGAAGTCGGGTGAAGTGAATAGCTGAGCTCGAATATAATTGCGATCGTTTCTATTTTATTTTTTAATGAAGTGAAATTTTATAAGTGAAGTCTTAAAAATCTTGTTAATTGCCGAGAAAAATATTAGGCAAAAAATTGTTCTATCCAGGTATTTTTTGCCAAAATTAAACACAAATCCCTTACAATAATAGTAATCTATTATCATGGTACCTAAATCAAATAATAAATCATAAAGATAAGGAGTTTTTAAAAAACACAAAATCTTAAATGTCTATGTACAGAGCAGTTTGGTGTAGTGACGTGCTCAAAGCGTTGTCACCAGCAGAGAAACAGTCAAGCGTTGCCTTTATCAAATTTTCACCTTTTGGCTCAAACAGTCTCAGGAACACATGCTAGTTTGGCCAGCCTACGCCTCCGTTTGTATACAATATTTATATTTTTAAAAGCTGTAATCTCTAAGCTATCAAATTGGTTTATCTACTGGTTATCAATCATTGGTTAAAATCAGTCGAGTCAGCGTGGTTGGTAAAATATCCTGTCAAACACGCCACAGGTCGATGACAGATATTTTTGTCCATGAACATGTCTGTTTTATAAATAGCTACTTAAAAAATATTCATAAAATCAATCCCATAACATAGCCAAAATAAGTGACTATTCCCATAACCTTCGGCGTGCTATCACAAGACGCGCTATTTGCGTGGTGAAGGCGCGTGACACATCTGCAGACATGAGTGTCGATCACAAAGAGTAAACGGAGCCACACACTCGTAATGAATGTTAAATGACGTGAAATAAACACAAAAGTGTTACCAAATGTACGGGAAGTGTTCCCATTCGGGCACATCATGTCAGGATAAAAGTACAAGTACTAGAGTTAAATGGATCGTGACTTAAAGAACTTTTATTTATATAATATATGTAACTGAAACGTTTTTGGCCATAATCAAGGCATGGTGTAGGGTTGTAATTTAGGTGCTGGTAATTTTTGATCGACCTTAGTTTTCTGTTATTTTAAATAATATAAATTAATTTACGAGAACCTTGCTCAATAGAAATTTGGTAAACTAACAATGGTACCACTAACCTCTTTCACTTCTACCACCCTCACCGTCTCAGGCGCGGGTCAGCAGCACTCGTTCTTGGTTGTTGCACAAAATGTTTGAATAGTTACAGTTTTATGCACAATTTCACACGGTGAATAATAAATATTGAATTAGATTATGAAAATATGTCCAAGAAACGTTCTCGAAGAAAGCACTTCAATTATCTCTATACTCGGTATACGCACAAATAATAATAATACACCATTTATTTTTCTTCACAAAAGTAATGAACGAATGTTCACATTTTGTTCCACAAGATAACTGACTCATAAGTATCGGAGGCACGACGATTACCGACATCACGATAATAAAACGAGGGTAGTTGTAAAAAAGCGAGTGGCAAGATTATTAGTCTACCTTCAATATTATATTAAGGCCTGAACACATGGTAAGTGACGATATGGGCGAAGGTAATAAGTACACAAAGCCTATAAAGGGAGTGAAACTCAAGTGCAGCTACTGGTACATACTATTGTTATTTTTAGGGTTCCGTAGCCAAATGGCAAAAAACGGAACCCTTATAGATTCGTCATGTCTGTCTGTCTGTCTGTCCGTCCGTATATCACAGCCACTTTTTTTCCGAAACTATAAGAGCTATAGTGTTGAAACTTGGTAAGTAGATGTATTCTGTGAACCGCATTAAGATTTTTACACAAAAATAGAAAAAAAACAGTAAACTTAGGGGGTTCCCCATACTTATAACTGAAACTCAAAAATTTTTTTTTAGTCAACACCATAAGTGTGGGGTATCTATGGATAGGTCTTTAAAAATGATATTGCGGTTTCTAATATCATTTTTTTCTAAACTGAATAGTTTGCGCGAGAGACACTTCCAAATTGGTAAAATGTTGGTCCCCCCCCCTGTAACTTCTAAACTAAGAGAATGATAAAACTAAAAAAAATATATGATGTACATTACCATGCAAACTTCCACCGAAAATTGGTTTGATCGAGATCTAGTAAGTAGTTTTTTTTTAATACGTTATAAATCGTAAACCGCAATTTACCTTTCATTCAATCAACTCAAATGTAAAAAAAAATACTCTCAGCACAAATAAAGGAAAAATTCTAAAAATTAAAAAAAGTTAAAAATTAAAGGTGTCCCCATACATACATAGTTACGCCAATTAATAAAGACCTCTGAGTTGTATAGGCGCTCATACAATTTAGAGGTCTAGCTTAATTGGCACCAACCTCAAATACAGTAAATAAATAAAATTATGCATTTCCCGTGATGGACGAACGATGGACGAAGTTTGTACGGAACCCTCGGTGCGCGAGTCCGACTCGCACTTGGCCGGTTTTTTACTTTTTTATTACCTACCTTATTACCGTTTTGATGATATTTGATAAAATAAACGAGTAGTAAATTATTGTTTTAGAGGTGGTAATATTGTTATATTTTTCGCTGAATAAAATGTTTACTTATTTGCTTATGTACTACTGTACTGATGTACTAATGTACTTATACACTTATTTCCTTATTTACTTACTTATTAACTAATTAACTTATTTCCTTATGTACTTTTGTTCTTAAGTACATGTACTTATGTACTATTGTACGTATGTACGTATTGTACTAATGAACTTATGTATTAAAGTACTTATTTACTTATTTCCGTATTTACTTAGTAACTAATTAAGTTATTTACTTATTTGCTTATGTACTATTGCACTTATATACTATTGTACTTATTCACATATTCACTTATTTATTTTATTTATTAACTTAGTTACCTTTTTACTTATGTACTATTGTACTTATGTACTATTGTACTTATTTCCTTATTTACTGATTTACTTATTTGCTTATGTACTTATTTAGTTATTCACATATTCACTGATTTATTTTATTTATTTATTTCCTTATGTTCTTTTGTACTTATGTACTATTGTACTTATGTACTAATGAACTTATATATGAATGTACTTATTTACTTATATCCGTATTTACTTATTTACTCAATTCCTTATTTGCTTATGTACTTATGTACTTATTTACTTATTCACATATTTACTTTTTTTTTTATTTTTTTTTATTTATTAACTTACTTACTTATGTACTTATTTACTTTTTTATTTATTTACCTATTTACTTTTTTATCTTTTTTACTTTTTTACTTTACTTTAACTTTACTTTTTTACTTATTTATTAATTAATTTACTTACTTATTATCTACCTTATTACCGTTTTGATGATATTGGATAAAATAAACAAGTAGTAAGTTATTGTTTACGAGGTGGTAATATTGTTTTTTTTTTTTCGCTGAATAAAATGTTTGATTAAACAAATATATGTAATAAAACTTATATTTATATATATTTACTTATTAACTTTTTTACTTATTTACTTATTTACTTTTGTACTATTGTACTTATGTACTATTGTATTTATTTGCTTATTTCCTTATTTACTTAATTGCTTATGTACTTATGTCACCAAGTAGTACTTATTCACTTATTTACTTATTGACTTATTTACTTATTTCCTTATTTACTAATATACTTATTTGCTTATGCTTATTGCTTATGTACTTATGTACTAATGTACTAATGAACTTATGTACTAATATATTTATGTACTTATTTAATTATTTACTTATTTACCGATTAACTTATTTGCTTATGTACTTATTCACATATTCACTTATTGACTTATTTACTCATTTACTTATTTGCTTATATACTTGATATATACTTGATATATAAGCAAATAAGCTATATAAAAAAATTATATGTAATATAACTTATGTACTTATTTACTTCTATACCCATTTACCTACTTACCTATTTACTATTACAAATATATGTAATATATCTATAAAATTTAATTTAAATCAGACTTATTAACTTGTTTACTCGTTATCTTATTTACTTATTTGCTTATGTACTATTGTACTTATGTACTAATGTACTTATATACTTATTTTCATATTTATTTTATTTATTTATTTATTTATTACTTTTTTACTTATTTATTAACTAATTTACTTACTTATTATCTACCTTATTACCGTTTTGATGATATTGCATAAAGTAAACGAGTAGTAAATTAATACATTTTGGTCGAGTAGGTATTGAACTTGTACTTATGTATTAATGTACTTATTGACTTATTTCCTTATTTTCTTATTTGCTTATGTTATTATGTACTTATTTACTTATTCACATATTTACTTATGTACTTTTTTATTTATTTACCTATTTACTTTTTTATTGACATCCTTTTTACCTACCTTATTATCGTTTTGATGATATTTGATAAAATAAACGTACATAAGCAAATAAGTTATTATTTCCTTATTTACTTATTTGCTTATGTACTTATGTACTAATGAACTACTAATTTACTTATTTAATTAACTTATTTGCTTTTGCACTCGTTATCTTATTTACTTATTTCCTTATTGACTTATTTGCTTTATGTACTATTGTACTTATGTACTTATGTACTTATTTACTTAATTACTTTATTACTTTTGTACTTATGTTCTAATGTACTTATTTCCTTATATACTTATTTGCTTATATACTATTGTACTTATTTCCTTATTTACTTATTTACTTATTTGCTTATGTACTTATGTACATTTACTTATTTACTTATTCACATATTCACTTATCTATTTTATTTATTTATTTATTCCCTTATGTACTTTTGTACTTATGTACTATTGTACTTATGTACTTTTGTACTTATGTGCTATTCTGGGACATTATTCCTCACACACGGCCATCTGACCCCAAACTAAGCAGAGCTTGTGCTATGGAAGCCAGATAACTGATATACTACATATACTACTTTTCTTTTGTAAATACATACATATATACATAATTACACCCAGACACAGGACAAACAGACATGTTCATGCACACAAATGTTTGTCCTGAGTGGGGTATGTATGTTACTTATTTATTTTATTTATTTATTTATTAACTTATTTACTTATGTACTTATATTTACCTATTTACTTTTTATTGACATACTTTTTACCTACCTTATTATGGTTTTGATGATATTTGATAAAATAAACGAGTAGTAAATTATTGTTTTAGAGGTGGTTATATTGTTTTTTTTTTTGCTGAATAATATGTTTGATTATTACACAAATATATGTAATATATCTACAAAATTTAATGTAATCTGACTTATTTACTTGTTTACTCGTTTACTCGTTATCTTATTTACTTATTTCCTTGTGTACTTATGTACTTATTTACATACTTACTTATTTCCTTATTTACTTATTTGCTTATGTACTTATGTACTAATGAAGTAATATACTTATGTACTTATTTACTTATTTACTTGTTTAATTAACTTATTTGCTTATATACTCGCTGTCTTATTTACTTATTTCCTTATTGACTTATTTGCTTCATGTACTATTGTTCTTATGTACTAATGTACTTATGTACTATTGTACTTATTTACATATTCACTTATTTATTTTATTTATTTATTTATTAACTTATTTACTTTTTTACTTATGTACTATTGTACTTATGTACTAATGTATTAATGTACTAATTGACTTATTTCCGTATTTACTTATTTCCTTATTTACTTATTTGTTTTATTTATTTATTTATTTCCTTATGTACTTTTGTACGTTTGTACTATTGTACTTATGTACTAATGAACTTATGTATTAATGTACTTATTGACTTATTTCCGTATTTACCTATTTAGTTATTTCCTTATTTACTTATTTGCTTATGTTACTATGTACTTATTTACTTATTAACATATTTACTTATTTTTTTATTTTTTTATTTATTAACTTATTTACTTATGTACTTATTTACTTTATTATTTCTTTACCTATTTACTTTTTTATTGACATACTTTTTACATACCTTATTATCGTTTTGATGATATTTGATAAAATAAACGTACATAAGCATATAAGTTAATATTGCCTTTTTTCCTTATTTGCTTTACTTTTGTACTTGTGTAGTATTGTACTTATGTACTATTGTACTTATGTACTAATGTACTTATTTACTTGTTAACTTGTTAACTTATTTCCTTATTTACTATTGTACTTATGTACTATTGTATTTATGTTCTTATTTACTTTTGTACTTATGTACTTATTAACTTATTTACTTTATTGCTTATGTACTTATGTTCTAATGTACTAATGTATGTATTTAGGTACTTATTTACTTATTTGCTTATTTACTATTGTACTTATGTACTATTATACTTATTTACATATTCACTTATTTATTTTATTTATTTATTAATTAACTTATTTACTTGTTAACTTGTTTACTTATTTCCTAATTTACTATTGTACTTATGTACTATTGTATTTATGTTCTTATTTACTTTTGTTCTTATGTACTATTGTACTTATGTACTAATGTACATTTACATGTACATTTAGGTACTTATTTACTTATTTCATTATTTACTTATTTGCTTATGTTCTTATGTACTTATTTATTAAGTACTTATAAACTTATACTAATGAACTAAAATACTTATGTACTTATATACTTGTTTACTTATTTACTTAAATCCTTATTTACTTATTTATTTTATTTATTTATTTATTTACTTATGTACTTATATTTACCTATTTACTTTTTTATTGACATACTTTTTACCTACCTTATTATGGTTTTGATGATATTTGATAAAATAAACGAGTAGTAAATTATTGTTTTAGAGGTGGTTATATTGTTTTTTTTTTTGCTGAATAATATGTTTGATTATTAAACAAATATATGTAATATATCTACAAAATTTAATGTAATCTGACTTATTTACTTGTTTACTCGTTTACTCGTTATCTTATTTACTTATTTGCTTGTGTACTTATGTACTTATCTACTAATGTACTTATTTACATACTTACTTATTTCCTTATTTGCTTATGTACTTATGTACTAATGAACTAATATACTTATGTACTTATTTCCTTATTTACTTATTTGCTTATGTTCTTATGTACTTATTTACTTAGGTACTTATACTAATGAACTAATATACTTATGTACATATATACTTGTTTACTTATGTACTTAAATCCTTATTTCCTTATTGACTCATTAGCTTTATGTACTATTTTACTTATTTACTATTTTACTTATTTACTATTGTACTTATGTACTAATGTACTTATGTTCTAATGTACTAATGTATTTATGTATTTATTTTCTTATTTACTTATTTGCCTATGTTCTTATGTACTTATTTACTTATTTCCTTATTTACTTAGTAACAAAATAACATTTACTTATTTGCTTATTTACTATTCTACTTATGTACTATTGTACTTATTTACATATTCACTTATTTATTTTATTTATTTATTTATTTCCTTATTAACTTATTTACTTTTTTAATTATGTACTATTGTACTTATGTACTAATGTATTAATGTACTAATTGACTTATTTCGGTATTTACTTATTTCCTTATTTACTTATTTGCTCATGTTATTATGTACTTATTTACTTTTTAATTTATTTTCTTATTTATTTGTTTATTAACTTATTTACTTATGTACTTATTTACTTTTTTATTTATTTACCTATTTACTTTTTTATTGCCATACTTTTTACCTACCTTATTATCGTTTTGATGATATTTGATAAAATAAACGTACATAAGCAAATAAGTTAATATTGCCTTTTTTACTTATTTGCTTTTGTTCTTATGTACTTATTCACTTATATACTTATACTAATGAACTAATATACTTATGTACTTATATACTTATTTACTTGTTTACTTATTTACTTAAATCCTTATTTACTTATTTCCTTATTGACTTATTTGCTTTATGTACTATTGTATTTATGTACTATTGTACTTATGTACTTATTTACTTTTGTACTTGTGTAGTATTGTACTTATGTACTATTGTACTTATGTTCTAATGTACTTATTTACTTATTTACTTGTTAACTTGTTTACTTATTTCCTTATTTACTATTGTACTTATGTACTATTGTATTTATGTTCTTATTTACTTTTGTACTTATGTACTATTGTACTTATGTACTAATGTACTTATTTACTTATTTACTTTATTGCTTATGTACTTATGTTCTAATGTACTTATGTATTTATGTATTTAGGTACTTATTTGCTTATGTTCTTATGTACTTATTTACTTATGTACTTATACTAATGAACTAATATACTTATGTTCTTATATACTTGTTTACTTATTTACTTAAATCCTTATTTACTTTTTCCCTTATTGACTTATTTGCTCTATGTACTATTTTACTTATTTACTATTGTACTTATGTTCTAATGTACTAATGTATTTATGTATTTATTTCCTTATTTACTTATTTGCTCATGAACATATTTACTTTTTTCCTTATTTCCGTATTTACTTAGTAACTAAATAACTTATTTACTTATTTGCTTATTTACTATTGTACTTATGTACAATTTCTTATTTACATATTCACTTATTTATTTTAATTATTTATTTATTAACTTATTTACTTTTTTACTTATGTACTATTGTACTTATGTACTATTGTACTTATTTCCTTATTTACTGATTTTCTTATTTTCTTATGTACGTATGTACTATTGTACGTATGTACTATTGTACTTATGTACTATTGTACTTATGTACTATTGTACTTATGTACTATTGTTCTTATATACTATTGTATTTATGTTCTTATTTACTTTTGTACTAATGTACTTATTTACTTATTTACTTTATTGCTTATATACTTATGTACTAATGTATTTATGTATTTAGTTACTTATTTACTTTTTACTTAATAACTTATTACTGATTTTCTTATTTGCTTATGTACTTATTTACTTATTCACATATTTACTTATTGAATTATTAACTTATTTACTTTTTTACTCTGTATGTATTCTGTGGACCGCATTAAGATTTTTACAAAAAAAAAAACAATAAATTTTGGGGGTTCCCCATACTTAGAACTGAAACTCAAAAAATGTTTTTTCGTCAAACCCATAAGTGTGGGGTAATGGATAGGTCTTTAAAAATGATATTGAGGTTTCTAATATAATTTTTTTCTAAACTTAATAGTTTGCGCGAGAGACTAACCATAAAGAGTATGCTATATATTTATGACGTCACACGCTTGTATTTCATACAAAACTCATTTCATAAAAAGTTGCTGATTTGAATGTCAGTCAAATACCCTATTGTTTGTAATTATAGTTTCCTGTAGCTGTAGCTAACAATTCGTATACAAGAGTTAATCTTTTTGGGTTCCGCACCCAAAGGGTAAAACGGGACCCTATTACTAAGACTCCGCTGTCCGTCCGTCCGTCTGTCACCAGGCTATATCTCATGAACCGTGATAGTTAGACAGTCGAAATTTTCACAGATTATGTATTTCTGTAGACGCTATAACAACAAATACTAAAAAACAGAATAAAAATAAATATTTAAGGGTGCTCCCATACAACAGACATGATTTTTTGCCGTTTTTTATAGATAATGGAACGGAACCCTTCGTGCACGAGTCCGACTTGCACTTGGCCGGTTTTTTTATGTAATTTTAATAAGTAGTAGGTACTTCAATAAAAGTTCACTCATAATAAATAGGTAAAGTGAGCCAGAGTCATTTTTTGAGACGTCCTAACTTAGTCCGTAATGATATTGAATGCAGTAAAACACGGCAGGTCGATTCTGTAACGTGTTCCCCTACCTCATGCCTGCCTTGTGAGTTGTGCCTGCCTCGTTGCTGCCTCGACCCGATCACTCATACCTTATGTATGGCTGAGCCGCATGCACACCTGGCCAATACGTGGATTGTAATCGTTTATATCTGATACACTTTGTTTCGCTCTGTTTTTTCCGATGTTTGCATCCAATAGTGCAAATGGTTTTGTGATAAATGATTCGTAAGTTACAACAGTGGAATTATTTCATGATGCGTTTAGTGGATCAACCAAATTGTTTATGTATACATTGTGATTTTTAACTTGATCCACTTGTTGATTTCACGTTGGGGTTTATTTATGTAGAACATTTATAATTTTGAAACTACTACGCTTAGTTTAAAATGTATTTATTTATTTTCTTCAGCGCAAATCATCCGTCATAGACGGGCCGTTTGGCGTGGTTGGTAAGATACCCTATATATCACGCCGCAGGTCGTGGGCTCGATTCCCACTCAGGATAAACATTTGTGTGCATGAACATGTCTGTTTTTCCCGAGTCTGGGTGTTATTATCTATATATGTATGTATTTACAAAAAAATGTAGTTAGAATAGGTTTAGAATAAAATACAACAAAAACAGCATTGGCCCGACAGACGTATAAACTGGCGTCAACTGAAGCATTACACATGATGTCGGCATGAATCACAGTGACTATTTGAAAGAGTTCGTCGACCAGCGCCGGCGGAGACGCCGACGTGCCAAGCGGCAGTGACACTGCTCCTGGCACCGCGCCAACCACAGCCGAGAGGCTGCGGAATAGCCCTCGCCGTTTAATTAAATCCACTCAATTCATATGGCAGTAGTAATTGTTTTCATAGTTGCCTTTGAAAGTTCCCTGCGTGGTTCTGTCTCCATGAATGTTACAAAATTCTCGTTTTGCTACACTTAAACAGTTGGACATCCAAGGATTTTAGCGTTAACTTACTTAATGGTTTCTGTATGTATTCGATTTTATCTGTTAAACTGTTAATGGTATGTAAATTGCTGCAATTTCGTTCCTGTTAATGCGGACATGGCATAATCGAAATTATTTTCAGAAAATCTGTAATAATAATACGAAAGCTTAAACTCAATAACACCGTGCCGTGTTGGCTAAATAATATTCATGA
The DNA here is from genome assembly GCA_951216915.1 of Tetheella fluctuosa. Taxonomy (NCBI): domain Eukaryota; kingdom Metazoa; phylum Arthropoda; class Insecta; order Lepidoptera; family Drepanidae; genus Tetheella; species Tetheella fluctuosa. Next base: position 346,810 of record OX578214.1, read on the forward strand.
TTGGTAATATTGGGATGAAATTTTGCACGATAATAGATTATTATCTGAATTTAACGCAATTATTTCTTTCTGATCCTGATCAAAATCTCATGAAAAAAAATGACCAAAAATGAAAATGAATGAAAATGAAAATATTTTTTATTCAAATAGGCCTACACAAGCACTTATGAATACTCAGTGATACTGATGTCAAATGCCGTGAGGAAGGTTTTTGCTTCTAATCCTACAGTGAGCTGGAGCTTTCGATGAACGAAAACACCGTAAGGAAACCATAGCACGGTATATTCTAAAAGCTGCACTTAAGAACTAGTTCCTTTCTTAGCTTTGTCTGCTTACATTCGGCCACATTTTCACATACATACTGTGGTGAAATTGAGTTTAAATACCTATCTATAATAAAAAATACATACGCCTATAAAATGTTGTATATTTGCTTGGAAGCCCTAATATATATTATTATATACCAAATTTTGCAGTTTCAATAATATTACCTACATACGTATCGAATTGATAACCTCTTTTTTTTAAGTCGGTAAAAAAAAAAACAGAAAATTACAACACGAAACCTTACAAAAATACTTCAATCAACACAGACAAGCTTATTAGCGTCATATATTCAAAGGGTACACAATCTAGGGCGGGGTCTGCGGGCCCCACTTAGCTCGGTCAACAAAATGCATCTCTTGAGCAGGTCGTTACATGAATTTAATATCAGCCCGCCAGGATAATGTTGTCTACAGACAAATGTGCTATAGGGTTCACCCTGCTCACAATTATCTTGTTATGTAGGCCAACTTTAAAACATAATAAATGAATATAAAAATACAATGACATAGTAAAGAGATATTGGTAATGTAATATAATAATTTACATTATGTTTTGTTTTAAAATGTTTGTTTTTATATTCAAGTAATATTAGCGTAATTTAATAGCGAGAATTTAACTACACTTGGGCAGAAACTTTATAAGTAGAGTTTTTTTTTCATTTGTTATGCTAAAATAATTTCATAAAAAGTTGTTACCTATTATAGTTGTCTTTTACTTTTTTTTTTTATATACTACTAGGTGGCAAACAAGCTTACGGCCTATAGCCTATAGACGCTCATAACACCACCGGCAAAGAAAATACAATAGTATATTTTCCCTGTCAGGGGTACCTACTATCTACTCACGCGTTGCCAACCTTGAGACATGAAGTTGTTAAGTCTCCTGTGCCTGTAATTTCACCGGCTCCCATACCCTCCTAACAGTAATACAAGTGCATTACTATTTCACGGCGGAATTAGATATGGTGGTAGTACTTCCCCGGGCGAACTCTGCACTAAGACTACTTTATTCTTCGATTTTTTTATACGTAGTTTTGGCACACTACATTCGCGATCCAAGATTTATTTCAAAAAATACTTTGCATTGAGCATTGTAAAACCCTCAAAGTTGTGACTTGTTAGCTAATCGGATTTCCAAAATGATTCGACTAAAGAGTTTTTCGAAACAACCGAACCTTAAAATGCCCCACTTTTGGGCCAAATCCAGTTGGCCCCAACCCAGAAAAGAGTGTTCCACTTTCAGTTAATTGAAAATAGAGGCCTTTACCGTTGAAGCTGAATATATCTCAGTATTACTGAAATATTTAGGCTTTTTTTATAAAAAAATATATTAGATCATTTTGATATTTCAGTTTTATTTCTTTTTCTCGTTTTAGCTCTGACGGACTTTGGCATAATTTATAGTTAAGTAAATTATATTGACAACAGGCCCAGTTTTTCAATATTAATATACCTAATTAAATTTAATTTAAAATGCTAACATTTATTATACCATTTATTAAAATATATTCCTATAAATTACATTTTTATATATAAGTTGAAAAAAAATACATTTAAAAATATAAAAAACAGTTCCCCACCGGTATCGGGAACAGGGTCCTAGTTACCGATGGTCAAGGCTCCAGAGAGAGGAACTTCCTCACTCCGAGACGGCACTCCAGGAGCACTGCCTTCTGAATTTGGCCCTTGATCCAGCCGCCTAGCGCGAGCCTCTTGAGGTGTTTATCGAGGCTCTTGGCCATAAGGCCATGGGCTGAAACGGCTATCGGTACAATGGTTGCCGAGTCAATATCCCACATGTCAACAACCTCATGTGCCAGATCAAGATATTTGCTTTCTTTATCTTTCTCCGACTTCACGAGGTTCTCGTCATGAGGGACAGCAATGTCGACAATCATTGCACGGCGCTCTTGGCGATCTATCACCACAATGTCAGGCTTATTGGCGACAATAGTCCTGTCAGTGATGATAGATCGATCCCAGTATAGTGTGATATGGCCATCTTCGAGAACCGGTTCTGGCACATACCTGTATTACGGTACCTCAGACGTCACCAGGCGATATTTCAGGGCAAGTTGCTGGTGGATTACATTTATTATTATTATTACAAGTATTTACAACAATTGTTTAAAATACAAACTATAGTATATAGAAAATATTTTCAAAGCTCTCACTGCTGTCGACACTCGAGGCTTGCCGACACTCCACGGGATCAAGTCATACCGTCCGGCCTCTGGCCGTCATAACGGGCAATTCCGACTGGTTGTAGTACAGAAAGCACGTTGGCGACAACAAGAGCCCTACGAATAATATCATTAAGAGCTGCGTGGCGGGAAAAACGGCCGTCGCAATTCAAGCAATAATTGATTTGGTTATCTGAGCGAGTATCCACATTAGAGAACAATCCACTTTATTTGCTTTCTATCATATTGAGATGCTACCTATTTTAAATTTTTGCTCGAACTGACATTACACTGCGTTCCCTCTTTCTTCATTAATAGGTTTAACAATTTTATTATAAAAGCGAGTAAAATCTAAGCAACATCTTCAGAGATCTTTTCTTATCATGCATTTGAGTTCCTGTTTATCTGTTTATCTTTAGTGTTCTATTATATTTCTTGTTCGGTCACCCGTTCGTAGATAACTGTCTGTAAGTACCTTGTTATATCGCTCCCATTATACGAAACCATTTACTTATATCAAGTACATTGTTTTGCCTTTGTGATCTACAGAAATAGTTTACAATATTTTTAGATGAATATACAAAGAACTACATATGACTTTTTGTTTGTCTTGATAGCGTATTGAAAACGAAAATGAAAAATACGACGTAATTTTAGTGAGTCTTTTTCAATCTATTTTTAGACGTGATCCTTTTGTATAGAAAATAAATGCTTGAACACCGATCCTGTCGCAAAAGAAATCGTCAAAGAGATAAATAAAATATTTCTATACTTTTTGTTCTCATACAATAAATCGCAATTGACGTTATTCTATTTGTAATATCAAGTTACAAACCTCTCAAGTATTTGTTGAAAATCACCAATGGTATCGTTAGGAAGGCTTAGCTACGAGTCGCAGTATAGATTTATATCATTCGGAATAGCAATCGAGTATTGAATCGATGTGGGTTTGTACGGATACCTCCTGTGGGACACATTAACAGCCGCGCAAGTGATTGGCGACGCGCGACACACAGTTTTTCCTGAACGTGTAAAGGGAGCAATAAATATTCTTCAAGTCGATGTTGCTTAAACATAAACTTTCCGTCTGGAAAAACTTTTTGATAAAGAATTTTATGGATAGATTTATTTCGCCAATCTGATATAACAACTTTTTGACTGCATCCATTGCCACCGGATTTTTATGTATCAAGTTATACACGGCTATTTGTGGCTCAAATAATACCATGATTTATTTTCTGCCGACTATATATTTTGCTTCAGAAAAGCCATTCAAGGCAGTTAGTAGGGTTTCTCTGTAGGATAAAATTTGTAACGATGATATTCATAGAAGATCTTAAGTAACCGACTGTGCTATGAGGATAAGCAAACTGAAGAGGCAATGGACAGGCCATATCTGTTGCAGAACCGATAGTCGATGCGATAGATGTACGTATGCTTGATTGGAGCTTGTGGCAAGTATACTAGGTGGACCAATCCTGGAAGTCTGTAGCAATAGGTTTATAGGTAGTGTGAAAGGGTGCAAAAGATGTGCAAAGTTACTGTACAACGAGCATTGCATGTACATGTGCCAGGATTGTTCTGCTGAAATACATGTTGTAGATAATAATTTAGCTTTTCCTTATCATATATAAATAATAATAAAGAGGTTGCAAAAAACCAAAAAAAAATACCTATGATTTCCCAAAGCATTGGTTTCTAAATTCTAAGTATAAAACTTTGATGAATGTTTCTTATTTTGATAGTTTATTTTTTATTCTATCCTTTGAACATAATTATAAATTCGTATATCTCCTATTCGCTAAAAAAAATCGTATCAAGTATCGGGGGCAAAATGCTCCCCACGCGATCACTCGCGTTTCACGGGAAGGCGCGACTACTCTAGGGCTAGAAATGAGCACAAACTTGCTGTACTAGACTCGGATCAGCAAAGTGAGGGACTCGTTCAAGGGGCGATGTAAGTATACGTTTTTGTAACAAAGTACCCAAAGAAATTCAAAAACTATCTGTGTATAGATTTAAAGTTAGTTACAGAAGCAATGTAAGAGTACTATGTAAGGGTGCTATAAAGTTTCTGATTTTGTAGAAGACAAGAACGCATTTAAAGATTTAAAAAAATACTTGTTGAGTTACTTGCCGTAGCTTTCTCAGTCCAAGTGTATTCCAAACCGGTAGTAGAGCCAATTGTAACGTTCATAAGTGCCTTATTAGGGCCTATACCGAATAAATGAGTTTTGAGTTTGAGTTTATCGATTGTTTATGAAAAGCGTTTACATTAGCAAGTATGTTTATAAGCAATAAGTATAAAATAATAAATGCAAATAAGATAATAAACCACATAATATTCATTATCGCAAACACTCATGTAATTGTCAACAGACCTTCATTATTGTAACGAGTATTTATAAAACAATTGATAACAAATGCTATGAGAAAATACGCAAAGTCACTTGGATAACGTCCCAGCTGCGCTCAGTTACCTCTCCGCCGTCTACTAGTACAGACATGTTGAAAAAAGTGGCCGTAGTCACCGGTTCCAATAAAGGAATTGGATATTCGATTGTAAAAGGATTATTGAACAGATTCGACGGTGCAGTGTATTTGACATCACGTGATGATAAACGAGGAAAGGCCGCAATAGCTGAATTGAATAAACAAAAACTCAAACCGGAGTATCATCAGTTGGATGTAGCCGATAAGAACAGTGTTGCAAAATTTAGAGATCACATTAAAGATAAATATGGAGGTATTGATATACTGATTAATAATGCAGCTGTGGCAAATAGCGTGGAACTATATAATACATATGACGAATGTAAAAATGTCGTGGATATTAACTACTTCAGCATTCTGACCATTCAGGAACTACTTTTTCCTCTACTAAGAAATAACGGTCGTGTGGTGAACATTTCAAGTGACTGCGGCCATTTATCAAACATAAGAAATAAATATTGGATAGATAGATTATCGAAGAAAGATTTAAAAGTGTCAGATATCAATGAATTCGTGAATTGGTTTTTGGAAGGTGTTAAGAATAACGAGTTTAATTATGATGATATAGCTGATAAGGGCACTTTAGCCTCTTATAGGGTTGCCAAAGTAGCTTTGAGTGCGTTAACGATGATTCAGCAGAGAGAATTGGCGTCGCGTAATATTTCTGTGAACTCGATGCACCCGGGCCTAGTGCGTACTGACATGACAAAGGGGATAGGCTTCTACAGTACGGACGAGGCGGCGGAAACACCGCTTTATCTAGCATTGGATGCCCCTGATAGCTTGAAGGGTGCCTACATCTGGTATGACAAACGAGTACTTGACTGGTATGATCCTGAAGCTGATTGGTATTTCAAATCAAAGAACTTGGCAACCTAAATGCTGATTATAACTGTAATTTTTGGTATCACTTGCAAGTAAATTGTATTTCCTTTCATTAGTAAATAGTCCATTTCTATATAATATTTTAATAAAATTATACCTAATTTAATGTGAAGACAAATAAACATACAAACCATAATTCTATGGTTGAGATTTCTTAGTTGATATTTAGTACAATATTACACTAAAATTACTCAATTTATATCATATTTCAATCACTGTTACAAAACTAATTATTCTCAACTAAAGTTAGTTTTGGTGGAAGATAATTAAATTTTCAATTTGATAGTGTTATCAACCCTACACTTATCGATTTATTGGACGTATTTCCTAAATATAAGTTTGTTATAAATACTAGTTTTAATTTAATAAATATAATATTATTAAGATAAGATAACTTTGTTATTTCATTAATTATAATATGGTAATTAAAACTGGTAATCCTAAATATTTTTTCATTTAATACGCTGAACGTTTTTTTATATACCCTTATCTCTCTTCACAAGAAGACTTGTATTAGATGTTTTTTTTTGATAATATTTTAGTGTTAGGTAGGTTGACAAGTAGTATGCCAAGAGGTCAGTAAACATGAACTTACTCACACTCCTTGATCAATAGCACAGTATTTACGGCGATGATAAAATTATTATCAGATAATGTAATATACGTAACGAAAAGTGATGTACACTGTTTATGCTTTTACAACTAACAAAAAATAACCATATTTAATATATCTAATATAGTCGTAGCGGAAGCAATCTTACCAAAAAGCGAGTTACAAAAGCAAACAGCCACTTACATGGGGTTGCGTTAATGGTAGGCTTGCGAGCGCGTTATGAATAATTCATACATTACGCGCAATGGAACGTGTTCGAAGGGAGGCGTACGTTATCACCACTGAGGCTACTATGAGTGTGACCGTGGAGCAGGAAGAATTTAGTGCATTGACCCATCATTACGTCATGTCTCTGTCGCACGGGCATAACTATAATGTCGTCACACTCGCACAGATGCGGTGACCGCCATCATCATGACCTTTTCTCATTGGCGGCACAAAGGTCAATGCACTAAAATTCTTACTGCTCCACGATCGCACTCTAGAGATGTCAATCGTAAAATAGTTTATCATCAGTAGGTGTCATTATTTTTTTTTTATATTATCACTCAATATTTTATAGTTATCCAAAAACAAAATAGTGGTATACTTTTTCATTGCGTTGTCAACTCTTGTATCTCAATGTTTATCGCTAACACTGTTGGATACACTCGTCAGTCGTAATAGCGCATAAAGTATCACTACAATACACAATGGGCACTACGTCACATTGCATTGCGTATGGACGGTAATGTGCTATGGTGTTGTTTGATTTGGAATTCTATTACTGTACAATAAGAGCTATAATGTTCACTCTTTCATAATCTATGATATAAATTACTATTGACGTTGTCATTTTTAACGTCAATGAGAGTGACTGTATATTTTAGATAAGAAATGAATATTGATCACTTCTAAAAAATTAGGGTTACCTAGTAATTGAAGTAAAATGAACTAGATTTAGTTAATATTTGTTTTGTTTAATAGAAGACAAAAAGATATACAATTCGACGTTGTTTTCATCCAAAAAACGTTTTGTATTCAAGTATTGTTCAATCAAAATTACTTTTCTTTACAAAACCAATAACCTTAAACACTGACTCAAATTATAAGACCTGACTAATAAACCTAATGCGTTTTTACCTCATCGAAGATTGAATTTTTCTCCGTTATTTGTTCCGCCTCTTTAATTCCCAAGTACACAATATAACAATACCTCACCGGAAGCAGAAGAGAGATAGAGCCAACTGATTGGAAATAAGAGGAGTGGCTAGTTAACTCTTATTCTTTAAAAGGGAATATCCGGCTTAGTGTTGGGGAGATGTCGATAGCTAAGAAGGCTTTTTTGACGATAATCTCATCATGATTATGATGATGCAGGAAAGGTAATAAGCATATAAAGTTTGGAGTGAAATATGTGAAAGTGGGCGCAACGAATACTTTTATTGAATTTTCCCTCCCTTATGTTAAGGTATTCACCTCATTCCATACCTAATTTCTTTAAGTCAAAGTCAAAGCCATTTATTCAGTTTAGGCCCTAAAAGGGCACTTATGAACGTCGAAACTACTGAAGTTACCACCGATTCGGAAGTCGCCTTCAACTGAGAAGAACCGGCAAGAAACTCAGCAAGGTTACATTTTTTATATATATTTTTTTTTTTTTTGGACATTCTGACAATATTGGCTTTTTTTCCATTCAATTTTTAACAATTTTTAAAGAAATATAATATACATAAACACAAAAGATGAAAAAAAAAACAACAAGAAAAATAAATAAAAAATAATAACCTGAACAAGTTCAAATTCATAAAAAAATATATATATAGTATCTCTAAAATACTAAGTACTGGCTTCTTTATACGTATGAAGAAGGTGCACTTGTGCAGAGTGCAGCTATTTCCAGACATCTTTATCTTCAATGTAATGAGCTACCTTGTAATAGGCTTTTTCTTTCAAAACTTTCTTAATGTGAGATTTGTTTTTGAAATCAGTCATCTTGGTAACTGAGAGAGGTAATTTATTATAAAAGCGTACACTACTTCCAAGAAATGACTTTTTAACTTTGGCTAATCTAAAATGCGGAACAACTAATTTATCTTTTTGTCTTGTATTGATATTATGTACCTCCATTTTTGATTTAAACAATTCTATATTTTTACGTATGAACATTATATTTTCATAAATGTATAGTGAAGGTAAAGTCATAACGTTTATATCTTTAAATAATTCCCTTAACGATTCACGAGGACCCATATTATAAATGGCACGAATTGCTCTTTTTTGTAATATAAATATAGATTCTATATCTGCTGCAGCTCCCCACAGTAAAACGCCATAAGATAAAAAACTATCAAAATATGCAAAATAAACTAATTTGGCCGTCTCGACATTCGTCAACTGTCTGATTTTTCTAACAGCAAATGCAGCAGAACTTAATTTACCAGTCAAAGATTCTACATGAGGCCCCATTGTAGTTTATTATCTAATGTGATGCCCAGAAATACAGTTTTATCGACTAATTCCAAACTGCTGCCATCTATTAATATTAATTTTATTTCCAGGTTTTATATCCGACTATTCAAATCCACTAATTAAGAAACGATGAGGGTCGTAGGTCTACGTCATGACAGGTATTATGTGTTTACGCCGTTTGCCCTACACATATTATATACACAAATATAATATGTATATACATATAGCTCATGGTCACGTTTTCCTGTGACGATGACGCGAGTTCCATGATTTTGGTTCACCCAAAAACTTCTCAGCGTGTCTAAAGAAGTTTTCACTTCAAAAAAACGTGCTATCATTGTTACACATCATAAAACATTATAAAAGTAATATCGATAACATCTGCCGGAACTATCGATATCGTTTCTTGTCAACACTAGGCTTAAGTGCGCCAGGATCGAAACGAAGTGGGTAATTTGGCACCTACCGTATTTCCTGGCTTTGATTGTAGGTATCTTTGCGAATGAGTAGTATACATTTTCGGTATTACGTAGTTTTACTATATGAAGTTTTTTTCAAGGTATCACAAGTTTTTTTTATAGAATAATGATCTATCAATGTGCCAAAGATTGAGCAATATAAATAATATATTGATGTTGAACACAAAGATTCGATAAAATAATTATTTTCATTATTGACTAATTAATTATTATAGGTCTCGTACCTATAATAATGTATGTATATCTGAATCCTTGAAGACAAAACAAGATCTCGTTAGAGTTAAGTGACCTTTAACGTTTAATAATTTATACGAATTTCTAAAACACGCCCACGAACCAATTGTTGATCGACTATTGATATTCCACAAATAAAGTGGAACAACAATTTAAGTTCCATTAAAACTTCCAAGCTTAATAACAATCATTCAAACTTTTCCGTCTTCATAAGCAATTTCCCAAATACACATATCTTACATAAACTTTTGCCGATGAACAATAAACTTTACGGCTGAAGAATAAAGTTGATAATTGTACGCGCATGCCGTGTGAAAATGATAATTCCCGAGTGAATATTAACGCTAGGCACTAATGGCACTCGTACATATGAATAATTCACGTATCGAATTAAAGCGAGCCAACTTTTGTTCTGTTTACATTTGAATTAAAAGTTTCCCTCCGGAGCCGCTGCGGGAGGAGGGCGCATGTGGGACGTATTGAATTCGCAAAAGCGGCAATTTCCTCTGAAAGGAGTCCAAATTTCACGGGATTGGTTTGTGGTTGCTGCCGCCTTTCGACGGCCACTTTCAATTAACCCACATTATATGAACGTAAAATCGGCTTTAAGTTGGACAGAAGCTTTATGTCAATGGCACAAGAGTGTAAATAACACTCCGACGGGCTTCCACGTCGATATTTTTATGTGTAGAAACCCTTATACACTAGTCGGGGAAGTATGTTGATTAAAATATGCTGGTTCTATAGGATTCAATAAAAATATTTTAAAATTCATAAGCACCAGAAAAAAGCCGTGGACGTGCACGGGGCCAGCAGTATATTGTTATTTATTCTTTTGGAATGGAGTCATATTATTAAAAAGCGTATTCTTTTTAATATGAATTAATATCAATTGATAAAAATATATATAGGTATATATTTAGCGTACATTATTAAAGATGGTACTTAGATTTTATGTTTGTCAGTTTACAATGAGTAGCAGATCGCAGCTAGCACGCTCCCAATACAATCACGTATGTTTTCACATGGAAGTGTGGAGGGTGAACGTAATGTGACGTGGTTATGTCACCATGCGCACGACACCAAATTAGATGGAGTCTTGAATCCCGGCCGAGACCCGAGACCCGTGATCCCGTTACAATGGGTCCCGTGCTCAGCGAAATACTCTATGTGATAAATTCATTTCGATACATGTCTTTATTTAACATCATTTTTTTATTTTTTATTAGATACGCTTTAATATTTATCGCTCCTTAAATAAGGCAAGTTTTTTTGCTACATCCCAAGTAGGTTCATGTATAGCATTTGTATTTTAGATACTTAAGCAGAACCTACACCCACTCACTTTTACAAGAAAACTTCGCACAAAGCAATGAAAGGTTTAATTAAACTGATTCCCGGAGTTCAACATTTTTTATTCGCTTTCCAATCACAGCCAATGAAAACAACAGTTTTTTGATGAAATAAATAATTGAAGTATATTAGAATGTAAAATATTTGTCGGTCAAACTTTGGGTAAACAATGTGATCGTTCAGTCGCCTAGCGATAAGTGAAGTAGTTGGAAGATATTTATGAAAAAAAAATCTGCCACAGTCTTTCTGAAAAGGTTTTTTTATACCTAAAATCCAAATGAATACTTATTATACACGGATGTAAAAAAAAAAGACGGATGCCTTCTTTCATGCAGGGCAGCTTGTGGCGAGCTGTTGGTGAGTAGCGACACCACGGACCCGAGACCTCCCGGGGGCGGCACCTATGCCCCCACCTACGGCTTGCCTTCACTGGCCGGCTGTAGTGGAGCGCGAGAGCTATATGTTCGAAAGGGTGGAAGTGCTCAATCTGCGTAATAACGGGGAAACCCGCTCACGAGCCTTCTCGCGATGGTGAAACCGGTGCACACCTCTCTACACCCTTAGCTGCTGACACCAATGTTGCTCCCTCTGTCACCTTGGTTTTGGTGACTTTTTTTGGGGGCCCATTCAGTTGGTGGCGAGTCACCGTCTGCCAGAATTATCAAATATATATGTATAACGAACATCATCAAAGATTGAGACATTTGATTTGGCAGGTTTGGCAGGGATTTTCCGTTGTCTCAATCAATAGTCCAACAACCAGTCCAGCAAGTTCCCCCCCATAGACCCAGTATAGTTCCTTGTTTTCTGTAATAGTCCTTGCACTTAGCGGGTGCTGTCTTTACCTGTATCTCTTCAATAGTGCAGACAGAGATAGTATCGCTAGGTGTACACATCCAAACACATTAACATATCTTAAAGGGGCCTCTACGTGTTGGATCTGTATCCCCACGCACGCCTTTAAAAAAGACCGGTCCTCGCGCCGTGATGTCAGAAAGATACATTATAATAATAATAATAATGTTTATTTCAGAAAAGAACTTAGCGTAGTGTTTCAATTATACATAGGCTATATTTTTCTAAGTACAAATGAGTTAAGCATCTGTATCCGAACTAGGCAGAGCCTGTATTTCGGCTATCAGCGCCAATCTCCTCGAATATTTTGACAGTTATTGTAGCCATTAAAGTCAATGCTGACATTATACTACAGTTTTAATAGTTCTTAATTTCATAGAAACGGTGTGAAGCCATGCAACTCCTATACTTTCGTGTGCATACACGAAATAGCACTCACACAGATACACCAAGTCGGACAATCCGCCGCCATTACGCTCCGAGCCCCAACTCTTGTTATGCGCAAGTAAAAATTGTGAAATATGCCTTCTTGTGAGGTGCGATGGTGTAAAAACTTCACGAAAAAATACAATAAGTCCCAAGGAATAACCTACCATGCGTAAGTAATGTTTTAAGTTAGAGATTCGTGATTATTTTTCATAATTAGGTTTTGTTTATTTTTGTCTGAAATCGGGATGTCAAAGACAGCAGTGTTAACAGTTTTTTTTCGGGAAGAAATCCCTAAAAGTGGTTAATTGCGAAATTTATATTTGATGCATTTGTTAGTGTTTTTTTTGTAGCATTTAATTAATGTAAATTTTACGTAAATAGTTAAGTGTAAATAATTTACAGGTCTTGTAAATAATGTAACGTAATGTAAATACTTAATCTGGATGTAATGTCATTCATGTAATGTAAATAATACATTATTTTGGCAGTGTACTTGTGCGTTTTCATTTCAATTATTTTGTCGTAGAAAGGAATAATAATAAGTAACTTCAATGAATTTAAAATCATTTATCTTTTTACGATTAGAAAATACCAAAAAATATTACTAATTAATATTAAGCTCGCCATTGCACAAATTTGTATATGCAAAATTTAATAATAATGATAATAATAATACGCCCCAGAACGGTAGTCATAACCACAGTCCCTCAATCGCCGTGTCACCTTTTTAATAAAAGCCTTAATTCATCCAGTAGTATGATAAAAGTGAAACCATCTCTAGATAGGTAAGTTTCAACTTATGTTTTGATAGCATGATTTATTCTCATTGATCTGAAAAAGTGGGCAAAGTGATATTCATCTGGCAACACTTATGGCACGCACACATCAATAGACGGCGGCTATTTCTATGCTTCACTCACAATGAGAGGTTTTTCCATCCGTCTTTTTTTTACATTTATTTATTTTATTTGGATATCGAACAAAGAATACACTTAAAATTTAAAACAATAATTACAGTGGCGTTTTAACTCCTAGTGCTTCATCAATTACAGGATATCACAGAAAGCACATACAGATAACATAGCAAAAAATAATAATAATAATAAATACAATAATAAATAATGATGACTCTAAATTATTATTAATTAAACAAAGACAAATTGAGAAAAACTTCCGTGTTATTAAATACTACTTAGCTAAACTTGGCTAACTTTCTCAATTTAAACCTCGCAAAATACTTAAAATTTCCCGTCCCCGTGGGAACTTAGGAATAAAAAGTATATAAAAATACATTTAGAAATTCAATGTTGTGTAAAAATTACAAGTTAACTCATCAACTATTTTATTGAGATTGCGGACACGAACATTATGTTGTATACAGTTGATTATTTCCCAAGGTAATGAGATCCTGGGCTATATCCTATACTATTATAAGTATTTATTTATTTTCGGTTTTAAATTATGCAAGGGGTTACATTGGAACTGATTATTTTTCCTTTATGTTTAGTCAAATAGAGTTTCATATCAATATGGGTATTTTACAGGTACTGTTTTAGGTCCACATTTATTAACCGTATATAATACCACTCTTCCAATTCTTGCTCCAAATCTATCAATATTTTCCATCATCTAAATTTATAAGCAAAGTAAGTAAATAAGGTTCATGTGATATTTACGGCATGTAATAGAAATTCTACTATGCGAAACAAGAAATATCTATGCAAAATTTTGTACATTACATCGCAGAAGTTAAGCTAGCGAGGGAGGTAAAGTTGCGTTGGCAAGACTAAACTAAATGTTGGTTGGCTAATCCTTTGACTATGTAGGTCAGCCTTGCTTGTTAATAGCGTATACGATTACAAATACATGGCTCAGTCGCTTATCTGGTGTCCACCAATCTTGATGTATTAGGATATCGGAATTGATTTTAGCGACGTTTGATGACTAACTTTATAATTTAGCTTATAGCTCACGTCCATTCATAGTTTTTCGGTAATCTGCACTTGAGAGCCAGTTTTTTTCATTATGGCCCATGCTTTTGTGTGCTAACCACATTTAATTTCCCGGAATAAAAAGTAGTCTATGTCCTTCTCCATACCATAGGATATAGGCATATACCAAATTTCATCGCAAACGGCTGAGCGGTTTAAGTGTGAAAAGGTAACAAATAAACTCACTTTCGCATTTTTATATTAATTAGGATTAGGATTATAGAACCATGGAAAAAAACATGGTTATTAAAAGGATTATTTTATTGTTTTTTATATTAAACTTAATACATTTTGTAACAATTTGTTTTCTATTTTTTCTCTTTGTTTAGTATCAAAGGATTATCTTCATGAATGATAAACTCTAGAGGTTTTTCCCGAGTAATCCATAATATATTATTAATCTTTGTTTATTGAAGAAATTTTCCAATAATGATAGTAATAATATTGTTTTGAAAGTAAACAGGAAGACCGGTGATTGATCGAGATTACGTACCAAAAATTTCCATAAAAATGTTGTAATGTTTTTTCTTTTTCTATTGACCTAAGCGTGCCTTTGCCCACAATCTCATCATTGTAAGTGATGATACGGCTGAAGGTGGTAAGCATACAAAGCCTCGGAGTAACTGGCTCTTATGTAAAACTGTCGGAACACACAGATAGGTACTGGGTAACAGGTTCCCAACTTAAGGGTGATAGCCCGCCAGGCGTGTACTACAAAGCACCCTGCTATGGATGTTTTCCTTCACCCAAAGATCAATTGTAGGATTAGAACTGATAACTTTTACCTTGAAATTCAACGTCACTACCACTGAGCTATCTTTACCTTAAAAATACACTTAATTAAAATTCACCATACTTATAACAATTGCACAGCTTTTTTTATGTAAACCAAAGCCTAAGCCCGCGAAGACAAATGGCCGTCAGCTCCGGACCTGTCTGGCGTAACTGCTACGTCAGTGATCCATGCTAGTGTTTGGGTTATGAGCGAAAAAAAAATGTGCTGTTTTTTCCTAAATTAGAGAGCTTTGTGTGGAGCTGTGTAGCCAGTTGTTTTAGATAGGATATTTATTTTTAACTATGAACAAATTGATAGTTCCCACCCACAACTACTCTTGGCCACGTTGGTCTTGGTAACGTCTTGCTATTACTTATCTTTGTTCCAATGAGTTTCAAATTGAAACTGGTTTAATTTAGCGAATTTCCATTAATTACCATATTTATAAGAGAGGTAGAGCATAGCGATATGTCGCTCAAAGAGCAGCTCGACTGTGGAAGTACCTCCATCTTACAGAATATAACAGCCAAATAACTTACTATGGTTGTGTTTCTGCGCGTGAGTAAGGTCGCCAAAGCTCATCGGGGCAAGTGTTGCAAGCGTTCATAGGCTACGGTAACTGCTTACCATCAGGCGGGCCGTATGCTTGTTTGCCGACGATGTAGTATAAAAAAAATTGAAATATTTTATTTATTTAGAGGTCGTTTTAAATTGAAACTGATAGCAATAAAGTATACGTTACTTTAGTTATGTACTATTTTAGTAAATTTTGAGTGCAGCCATTGTACTGTTCAACATCTATGGTAGAACTACTCCCCCTCCCCGAACGTCACGTGTCCACCATAAATTGCTCCGACGCATATCAGTCGCGCTCTATAAATACCGGCGTTTTTCCGTGAACGAACCAAGGGATTAAGATAAATTATAATATTAATTTATGGCGTAGCGGTGTACGTGTACAGGTGAATACATTTTATTTTATTATGTACGCACTACATATGCTTGTGTTGGCTTTAATTTTAGGCCTAAAGCAAAGTAACTAATACAAATCTTTACCTGCAGATGTATGAGGTAGACAGAAAATAACGATATTATTTCTAGCGCGCGCATAGTGAAGACACACAGAATAGTGAAAACGTCCCAATTGGGACATTTCCCTTTAGTCCGCGTTAGGCAGGTCGACGAGTTAAACGCTGTATAGTCTATGTAGCGCGACCAGATTTTAAGCGTTTACTATGAACGTAACATATCTTGAGAACAATAATAATATCATTGTTTTGTAACTATGATTTTTATGATTATTAATTATTTTTACTACCTTTCACCCGTATCCCGGGATAAAAAGTAGCCTGTATCACTTTCCAGTCTATAAACTATCTTTATAAAAAAAATCACGTCGATCTGTTTCTGCGTGACAAAAGGACTAACCAGTAAACACACTTTTGCACTATAAAGGATTTTAGTTTCTCGTGACTATAAAGTAGCTAGATTATTTTTAAACTATGATGATAATAGGTTAAAATAAACTAGCCACTTTATTTTCTTTAAAATCCCCACAACGACACTCTGCTTTATGTAATTTTTGCATAATTATTCACATTTTTCGTGTTTGAATTTAAATTTTCATTCCGACGTGAGTTAAGTGCAGCGCACAAACCAGTGAAAAAGTGCTTGTTTTGTTCAATTTATTATTTCGAATCTTAATTCGTAATTCTTTGTTTCGTAATGCTTTTATGAATTAATTATGTTTTTTATTTATGCAATGGGTGTCGCTCGCTGTAAAATAATTAAGTTAATTGCACAATATTTTGATCCAAACGTACGATCATGTTGAATTATTTATATGTGGTTTTTACTATGAGTTTAATAACGGGTATACGTTTAGTTGGGTCGTTTTTAATAAGTATTCTCATGCAAGTAAAAAATTGCTGTCTAAAAGTGGTTGCGGTTCAGATGACCTTTCAGTAATGCTTCAACATTTAAATATGTAAAGAATATCCCAGAATATTACTTTGTTAAAAGAATAAAACCTATGAACATCAAAGTGATCAATATTTGTGAATTAACATTAATGACATGTTCGTGAATGTTTGCGTGAGTGAAGTATCCGCTCACCGGGAGTCATTGGACTGGTGATCGAATTATAAACACTGAGTGTGTAACCTTACGTAAACTTAATCATTCCGTTACGTATTTGCGTCAGCATTTTTAGTTGAATATTCTATATTAAAAAAGAACTATTAAACAACTTTTTCTGGTTACCAAAAATGCTGGGACTATAACAATAAACAAACTATAAATAGCAACGTATGCGAAACCGTTATCTGTCAATAGCAGGCCATCATTACAACCTATAGGCCATAAAACGAGAATGGAGTAATTGGAAAAGATCTGGAGGTCCCTGGCGAGAGCATTGTGGCCTATTTACATAATTTATAATTTGAGCTGAGGGCCTATCGATGCTATCTTCAATGTCAACTGGAATGGAAGTAGGCCTCTAATTAGATCATTTGTTTTTCCTCGTATCTGTAAACACTTTCAGATATCATAATGTATGTTCAATAAAAGGGTTTGAGATATATATTTTTACTACAGATTAGCTATACTATGTGTGTTTGTTTGTTATACGCAATCTCAATATGGTCATGATATTCGTAGGTGAGCATACGAAGACTAGAAGCGAACTCACACTCAAATGCAGGTGCAGTAACGCCAGTAACACAAATATTCAACTTGTTAGATAGATTATTTCAATAGTTCATTTGGCATGGAAGCCATACCAAATACATTAATTAAGAAATATAATTGTTAACCTAATAAAAGAAAGAGTACGTTCTCAATTCAGTTGTATTTTTTTCTTATGCTTGTTAACACGGAATTCCATAATTTATTTAGTTAACATTCAGGTTGATAAAACATAATAGGTACTTTAACTTGTAGCTTTGAAAAGGGTAGTCTCCGCCCGTCTACCTTTTCCTCCGCCTCTTACCTAACCCCTATGTAGTACACAATCTTATCCTATTTTATAACATGGATAAAGCTTGTTTAAGAAGTTAAAATACTGAAACTATTAAGGGAACCAAAGTAATGTATTCAATTCATGCTCTAGAAAGATCAAAGCAACTGATTACCTTAATCATATCCTGTATCTAAAAATAACCGTATATAACACGATACATATACCGGTACGACTGAGTGCCTGCTGTAATCAAACCCCGCTGATTGCTCGAGACGTGTTAATTCCTCTCTGTGGCTCACTGTGGCTCACAGTGGCTCGACGTATCTCGGACACACGAGCCTAACAATCATCGCGCTGTGATTCATTGTACACGTTCCTATCTCACGCGACATATATCACGCTGTCATGTGTTCACACCTCTGGCTCTGTAGCAGTGGCTAATTATCATTTGAAGGCAAATGTCTAGATACCAGGTTATTTTTATTTATACGGTTTTATTCCTCACACACGGCCATCTGACCCCACACTAAGCAGAGCTTGTGCTATGGAAGCCAGATAACTAATAGACTACAAAATAACATAACTTCTTTTCTTTTGTAAATATATACTTATATAGATTATTTTTCCGACCCAAATATCGACCAATAGAATTGCACCATTCGACGTCACGTGGTACAACCTACATGGTATTATACTGATAATTTTTTTTGAATATTTTCTCTGGTCGTTGCTAAACAAAACATGATCAAAAAAAATGATGAAATTCTTATTTGTTAACTGTTCATTTCATCTCATGGTGCAATTCTATTGGCCGACATTTGGGACGGAAAAATAATCACTTATAATACCACAAGAGCTTCAAAATTATCGGGTATTTTCCGATAGGTTCGTTGCAAACAAATGAAGGAGTCAAGTTTTAAACAGGTTAAAAAATCACGAGCGCGAAGCGCGAGTGATTTTTCCTGAAAAACTTGACGACTTCCTTGTTTGCAGGGAACCTTGAGGGAAATGCCAGATAATTTTGAAGCTCGTGTGGTATTCGGGGGATTATTTTTCCGTCCCAAATGTCGGCCAATAGAATTGCACCATGAGATGAAATGAACAGTTAACAAATAAGAATTTCATCATTTTTTTTGATCATGTTTTGTTTAGCAACGACCAGAGAAAATATTCAAAAAAAATTATCACTTATAATACCACAAGAGCTTCAAAATTATCGGGTATTTTCCGATAGGTTCGTTGCAAACAAATGAAGGAGTCAAGTTTTAAACAGGTTAAAAAATCACGAGCGCGAAGCGCGAGTGATTTTTCCTGAAAAACTTGACGACTTCCTTGTTTGCAGGGAACCTTGAGGGAAATGCCAGATAATTTTGAAGCTCGTGTGGTATTCGGGGGATTATTTTTCCGACCCAAATATCGACCAATAGAATTGCACCATTCGACGTCACGTGGTACAACCTACATGGTATTATACTGATAATTTTTTTTGAATATTTTCTAATTACACCCATACTTATAAAGTTGATTATTTTTCTTATATTATAATTATGAAGGTTCGTGTGGAATTTTATATTTAACCACATCGTAATGATTAAACGGATTTGGGTGAAAATTAATAGAAATATAGAAAAAAAATTAGATAACAAAAATAACACTTGTTATCCCAGGAAAACATTGGATTAAAATAATCAACAAAATATAAAATAAAATGGATCCCTCAGAAAAACTAGAAACTATTTTTTCATCATAATACTAATTTTTAATCAATTTTTAACAAAATGGCTGCTAAATCGATTTTTAACTAAATTACCCATAAGTGCTTATCGTTTATATAAAACTATTTCAAACCATGCGTTGGTGGTTCCTTATCATTTGTAAAATATACATTGGCTAAAATATAATTATATTTGTTGGAGGTGTCGGAAAAAATAAGTCGACTGGGAGTTTTCAACGAAAACGCTGCATAAACCCTTTGAGATATAATAAAATTATGTATGGTGGAATTGTGTATCTTATATACGTTTACAGAAAAATCCGCAATGGCATGTATCTATCTCTTAAGGATAACATACTATATCCATTTTAATACTTTAAAAAATGGGCAATTATAATGCGGTAATTGGAAAGCTATTTACACTAATACGGTATAAATCCTTATCATTTTAAATAAATTAGAAGCTTTAAGCATTTCATGCACATAATTTTACTCTTTTGCATTATGTAATTTAAATGAATATCTTAGGAGCTATCGTAAATTAAAAATAACGCGCGAGAAAATAAATTCAAGCGGTCTCGCACTAACGCAACACGACGACGGGTCTCGCTTGATGCAGCCACCTCCGCCCGCGCTCCACTGCCCGCTGTTGCCACGCAACAAGCTGATGCAAAAAATGTAGGTATAATATATTATTCTCTTATACCCGTGCGAAGCCGGGGCGGGTCGATAGTGTTTTATAAACAATATATTCCAACTATAACTAAAGCGAGTGCGCTATCTAATATGTACTGTAACCCAGGAGGGTTAGCACCGCACTTGCACCGCGCCTCCTCCCCACTTATTGGATTAATGTTGCAGGATATTAACTTCAAGAGACTACTACGGAATTAATAACTCGTGCATCCTTCATGTACGGCGGAGGAGTTTATTAAATACAGACAAAGTTTGGAACTTACAACGATATAATGATTAAAATTATTTATATAGGCGAAAACTACACTATACTTAGGGAGACGGCCAACTTGATGGTAAGTGGCTACCGTCGCCCTTTGCAATACCAGTGGGATTGTCAATATGTTGCCGATCTTTACCCCCTTATTCAGACCTATTTGGTTGTGATCCCGATCGGGTAGATAAACTGATTGAGTAGTCTTCTATTTTCTCATTACAGACTTCCATTTAGAATGAGGCAGTCAATCGGTACACGTTCGCGGTAAATTACAAAAACACGACATCAGCCTTAATTTAACGAAATAAAATCGTCCTTTCCGATCGGAATGGCAACCGACTGGGTCTGAATAAGGCGGATACACTCAATTGCTCACATAAGATCACTTAATCCTTAAAAAAAATGAAGGAATCAAACCAATGACTTTCAATATGGCATTCGACGTTAAAACTAATGCGCTATTATCACCTATTAAAAAAAATACGAATTATCCATTTGACGCTTAGTTAATTATAGTTATAGCAAATTATTTTGCTAACTTACGCTGTAATTTCCATGCTCCCTGAACAATTCTACCTTTCAATAAATTGTAGACAAGAAAATGAATAACAACGAAGCTACCATGTGCGGTTTAACTTCTGAACTTCAATAAGAACTCAATCCATTATTACAAACTAAGTTTGTCAAAGACAAAGAACTGGAAGTAGGTAATTAAATAGATCCTGTTGTCGTGGCTACGGGTTACCTACTTTTGGCACGTTTACTGTTTGTAAGCTTCTTTTGTTACCTTGAAAAAGAAATACAAATAATATATTTGTCATTACCACCATATTTACGGAGGCTGGTAATTTTTATTATTTGAATTTTATTTTATTCAAAAAAGGAACGCTGCCAGCCTGTTGGGAACCTTGCCTATCGACAGCAGCGAGGGCTTTGAGGATGTTTTCTATATATTATAGTTTGTATTTTATACATTGAATGTAAATATTTGTTGTAAATAAATATTGTAATATAATTATGTTTTAAATGTTACAAATAGAGAGTTTAAGTTTTACTAGGGCACAAAGTATATTAAAAAAATATTTTAGTTAACTATAGAGATTTTATTGACTCGTGATTTAATCAAGTAAAAAAAAAATAATACTGGATACAATACCTTCACATTATGAAATGAAAATGAAAAATGAAAATATTTTTTATTCAAATAGGCCTTCACAAGCACTTATGAATAGTCTGACTCTAACGCACGGTTCAGTAGGTTGCTTTTACAGAGAAGAGCCGGCAAGAAACTCAGCAATTACTCTTTTCAAAACCAACTAAGATTTATTACATTACATTATTTATCTAGTCTCACTGACAAAATATGTGTGTTATAACAAAAAAAGAAAAGAAACAAAATGATGAGTGACTTAGTTAATAAATAGATAGCAAATTTAAGCAGACCAGCCCCCACAAGCAGCACCTGTTCACAAGTATGACGCATGTGGCAGCCATCGGCCTCCTCGCACATATTGTAGGGAAGTGAGCGACCCGCCACACGATGCCGCCGCAAGCAAAGGCCTCAAAGTGAGCATGACTACCTTAAGCTTGCTTATTAAAAAAGGAAGAATTTTTTAACTTAATATATTGCTGAAGAAATTCCCTACATGGATATCTTATGATATGATGGATTCCTCACTAAGCAATATTGCAATAACTTCAGTAAAACCACAACCTGTATAAACTTCATTAAAGCAAGCATACAGTCACTAAAGCGTTGTTTGCTATTTATTATCCTTAAGGTGACGCCGCGTTAAGCTTAAAAATCTGAAATTCAACGTGCTGCGTCCCGCTCCCTACTATAGCGACCTCTCATAGAAATCCCCGCGTAAACGGAACGGGCGTATGCGACTAAATGGTTTTTATTGTTTAATTTAAAAACTACAAATATATTTCATAAAACCTAAGTACAATTTATAGTATCAGTTTCAATTAATATATGTAGAAATTTTGGAACCTCAAATCGATCCTCAATGCCGGTAAAATTGGAATCTATTATTTTAAAGAGGTCTTTTTGATTAATTATTTTGTGTTATAAAAGTTAACCAATCGTGTTATGCAACGTATAAAATAAAGTCAAAGACATGATGGGTTCTTACAATAAATTTCAGTTCGTTCGCTTCAGTCATTGTTGATCAAAATCGGAATCCTTGCAACCAAAATCTTCAAGGCGTCGCCTTAAGAAACCTCCTTTAGTAAGTATTTCAATATCCTCTTTAAAATATATTTACTCAGCATTTCTTTGAGCACTCATCAAATACACTGAATTCAATACAACATTACCATAAACAACATTTTATAAATAATGTCGTAGAGGCTGCTACGTGCGCGTAGCGTCGTAGCCCGCAGCTACGAAAGCTGTAGTGAGTAATAGGGAATATGCATGATTTTTTTTTATTTCTTAAATTTATCATTTACATTTTTATAACATGGAAAAAAATATAAATAGGCTTGAAAAGAGCCAAATTATTTTTCAAAGTGAAATTTAAAACCTTGAATAAATTTGAGCCGTTCAAACGCCACCATTTAGCGCGCGCTTTTGATGACGTCATTTGTTATATCCCACGTTTGTTTACTATAGTGTTTCAGTTACTTCATACGTATTTTCAGTTTTAATTGCTATACAAATCATGGAAGTAGTTAAAAAACCATCTTACAAGTATTGTATGGTACCGAAGTGCAAAAACACTATTATTAGTACACCCGATAAAGTGTTTTTTCGTATTCCATGCGATGCGAAATTACGAAAAAAATGGTGTAAGATGATGAGAAGGGATATTGTATCTCCATTATCGGTTCTATTTTGTTGTGAAGATCATTTTAACGTAAGTATAGCATATATTTATGTACAGCTAAGTGTGAAAATAGGAGGTTTGGTCTAAAACTAACCTAGCCTTGTTTACAAAAGTTATTTAAAAATGTATCTAAAGATCTTGCTTATTTATCCGTATTGCGGTTTTACGAAATTTTAATGATTGATAATTTATTTCAGGTTAAGGCTCCAGTCTCCCTAAAATCAGTGTTCTTGCGGAATTTATCAGAAAAGAAATATTTTTTTTTAGTCATCAGAAAAGCAATAAATGAAATATATTTTACGTTATTTTAAAGTGTATGATTTGATTCCATTCAATTCCGCTGGGAATTGACAGCGTTCGTTGTGTTATATATTTAGTTTCGGTAAATTTATTTCAAATGATTTTTTGAATGCATATATTTTTTATTCGACAGATAAGTAGTTGCTTTCGGAGTGGTTAAAGTGTGATTTCTCTAAACCATTACTTTGTAATAGAAAAAAATATATGTTGCAAGGGTCAAATTCAGAAATTTATAACTTTTGAAAGCAGTTTAAATAAGAAATTGAGACGATTTTGAAAAAAAGTAACTAGATAAGATTATTGTAAAGGACTTGCCGACAAATGTAATCTGAATACATTTCTTGTTTTTATTATATTTTTTTCGTGGCGAGTGCATGAATGAGACCCTCTACGCGTGGAACGTAAATAGAGGTAAGTTTAAAGCCTCACAAAGCTAATAAAAGTGGCGTCAAATTAAAAAATTAAATATGTGTTAGAAACTTCAAATCTCACACTTTAAAATAACGTAAAATATATTTAATTTTTGTTTTTCTGATGACTAAAAAACAATATTTCTTTTCTGACAAATTCCGCAAGAACACTGATTTTAGGGAGACTAGCCTTAAGGAAGATACAGTTAATTATATTGAATATAACATAATGAAACAGAAAGGAGAAAAATGTAATCTACGGTTAAAGAAAGGAGTTGTTCCTCATATATTTTTGTGTCAAAAACGGAATATGCCACCACCAGTTGAAAGAATGGCTGTAGTTAAAAGGCAAAGACTCGAGATTTGATGCAAAATATGCTGACATCATAAATGCATCTATTTTCGGCAGATTATCTGATTGTGCTTTAACAAAACCAGTTTCTGTCATCGTCCTCGATTGACTACAAATATATATCCACAAGTAATCACACAGGAATACAGTTTTAAACACTTTTTCTCACAAACACTACTTTAACACAGTATGAATATCGACGCCGATAAATTCAATGACGTGACAATTAACGTCACATTTCGTTTCGACCAATGGTGACGCGTTTTGTAAGTTTGAATTTTCCTCCCTTATTTTTCACTTTTTATGTAATATTTTCTGGGTTTAAATAATAACTAAATAAAAAAAATACCTTTTAAGTATAATGTAATGACAATAAAGAATCTAGAAAAAAATATTTGAGACAAATTTAAATTTTATGCATATTCCCTATTGAGCTCAGTTGCTTACGTCACAGTACTGTAAAACCTTTAGAAATGTTAATTAATTAAGTTTGTTCTGCCTATTATCAACTGTAAGAGACTGGCCCCAATTAAAAAGGCCTCGGTCGAGTGATGTTTAAATAATAACAACAAATAACTCGGTTTTGTTCGTTTTCATTCATTAGCCAACTTTTAATTATTTATTTGTATTTTTTTCCTTATTTCAAGTTAGATCAAAGTAAAGAGCGAATATCAGTCTAATG
The DNA here is from genome assembly GCA_951216915.1 of Tetheella fluctuosa. NCBI lineage: Eukaryota > Metazoa > Arthropoda > Insecta > Lepidoptera > Drepanidae > Tetheella > Tetheella fluctuosa. The sequence continues at coordinate 372,080 of OX578214.1, forward strand.
GTTTTCGAGCCAAAATTGAAGTAACGTTAATAGGCACATATATAAAGTTAACTTATAGCTCCTACCTGCCTAGCACAATAATTTTAGTTTAAACTTTTTATGAGGCACAAGAAGTAATTTAACCTAGTTTTCGGATGCAATATTAGACAAATATAGTTAATTCTACTTAGAATTGTAATCCCAGCTAAAACTCAATAGTATATCTAGGTTTCCAGTGGGGTGTGTCTTTTTAAATATGTATGTTTGAAACATTGATGTCAAACAGACTAGATGCATCATTAGCCTATTTTGTTATTTTCTATTATGTGTGGAGGACCAATGTGGTAATCTCCTCCATTGAACAGGTAGTGCTCAGGAAATTTTGATAGCGCGATGTAAAACCTTGTAGCGCCATCTATATGTAATGTATGTTTTTATGTATTTAAAGTCCATGATTACATTATCAAAGGTATATGTCCTGCATATTTTTACAAAGTACATTGTACATTTTATTTTTCTTGAAATCAGAGTGTTTAATTCATAATTAATAGTGATCTAGTCTAGTATATTATACATGAATGCTACAAAGCTAATAAGTTACGTGACTCGTTGGGTCGTTGGCGGGGAGCGCGGGCGCGCGTGGAGCCGCGGGAGAGCATATGTTATATATTATTCAAGGAGCCGGCTCAGCGCTGAACGCACAACGCTAAGACTAAGTGAGATACAATTTTATTGCTACTTGATTTTTGTTTCTTTGAAAAATACATTCATATATCAAATATTTCTGCTTTCATACTTACATTTTGTAAAAACATAAGTTGGTAATACGCAAAATAATACGTTTAAAATATCACACTCACACACTCACTGTTGAATAAGAGAAAAGGTATCATATTTTGTTTATTAAAAAACCAGCTGTGCCCCGCGGTTTCATCCGCGTTTCCGAGAAAATAAGTAGCCTATATCCTCCTTTATACCATAGGCTATCTGCGCATCAAATTTCATCGTGATCGATTCAGCGGTTTAGCCGTGAAAAGGTAACAAATAAACAAACAAACAAACTCACTTTCGTATTTATAATATTAGTTAGGATTAGGATATAGATGAATAAGCTAAAACTTCATAGTTGAAATTATAAATCCCTGCTAAACACCGTTTTAAATTCATTTCTATTTACAAATGCTATAAATCCTAACTTTACCAGTGTATTGTACGCTCTACACAAATAAAACCAAGCCGCAGTTCTATAAATATTAAAAACTTACGCGTTTTCATAAAACTGCTTTTATTCCAACATCACAATTTTGCATAAAACTAAATTATGGGTATATACGTCTAGAAAGTTTCAATGCTACGCAAGGACAGATGGAGAATTAAATTTGCACAAATTTACATAAAATAAAATATTGCTGGTAGTGTAAATACTAACTACACAATGTCAAGAAATGTTTTTTTAAAAGTAGTGTGGTTCGACTATAAGCAATTTGATAATAAAATGGATGTAATAACAAAAGTACCAGAGATATATTATATATAATACACTGGCAAGGTGGTAGACTCCTCCATTAAAAAGGGAAAATGGCCGCCAGGCTAGGTCCTCATAAAACTTCGATAGTGCGATGTAGGATCTTATGGCGCCATCTAGCCGCGGGTAATGTGAGTTTCTTATGGTTGTTGATATACATGTAGTTTTAGCTAATTTATTTATGCTACTAGGCAGATTGTTATGTATAAGTAGTTTTTTGAAGTGTAAAGGAACTTCTTTTAGCGCGGTACGCATATTTTTTAGATGAGGTAAAACCTCTGGACTCGCGACACCGTTGAGACGCGACACCGTTATGATGAGACGCAGTTTGACGTTTAGTTTATTTTTAGATGAGGTAAAACCTCTGGATTCGCGACACCGTTACGAGCGAGACGCAGTTTGACGTTCAATCTCAATCGCAATCTCTCAAAAAAAAAGTTTTCACTTCTGTCGGCACTCCCGGAGTGCAATTTTTAAAAAATTAAATACTTTAATACATTAGTATCCTAAAAACAAAAGTGAAAGAAATGAAACACTTTATATACGACCAATATAATGTTTTTAAAGAAGTACCGATAAATAGAAGGTTCGAATCAAAAGGTTCTTAGAATCAAACTATGGCTCATGAGATTTGCGCTTTCATACATACATACAATCTTTACTATTATACATTATTAAAGTATAGATTTACTCACAAATACAGAAATAACCATATTCATGCACACAAATGTGTTGTGCTCAATGGGAATCAAACCCACTACCTAAAACTCCATGTCTAGAACAGAAAAAGTTCTTATTAGATTAATTATAGCATAACTATGCGTGTCTCGTGGCAAAACAATTGTATTGTGTTTATGGATTCAACCCCACTTACCGACGGTATCAACTATTAAAATTTCTAGGCCCAGTATAGATTTAGTTTTGACTTTGACTTTGTTATTGACTTCCATTGTTGATACAAAACTCACATTGTATATATATAATGACTTTAGAAATTATATTTATGTTATAATAGTAAACAAAGTCGAGGGTTGATACTGATCGAGTCGATAACTTCAGATGAGTTCTAATAACTTGTATCTAAATATACTATTGAAATTTTATTCTTAGCTAGCTTTCCGCCCTGCGGCTTCACTTGCAATCTCCTATTATACCCCTATAGAGCTTAAATTTTAAAATACTCTTTCTTACTGGATACCTACGTTGCAAGAGGAAGCTCTTTGCAAAATTTTATCATTCCAAGGTTCCATCAACCAATAAAATAAAAATTATAGTTATAACATTCTTATCATATCAGCTATCTGCTAGAGAAAGTCCCGTCAAAATCGGTTCAGCCGTTTCGGAGATTAGCCGGAACAAACAGACAGACAGTTTCTTTTTTTTTTTGTTATATCATACTTTCACATGCATTTACTAAAAAGCTATTGTTTTGACGATAGAAACAGACACTTCTATTTTATTTACCTATTTGTATGAATTCTTAACAAAAAATAACAAATTTATTTAACAACTAGCTTTCGCCACGCGGTTTCACCCGCGTTCCCGAGGGATATGTTTTCCCGGAATAAAAAGTAGCCTATGTTTTTCTCAATACCATAGGCTATCTGCATACCAAATTTAGGCGTAAAAAGGTAACAAACAAACAAACTCACTTTCGCTTTTATAATATTAGTTAGGATTTAGGCAGCTTCATCACATAAACTTTCTTCTAGACAAACCTAGCGTAATAGGAAACTAATAACTACTACTATTACAAAACTCGGTAACTTCAGTAGTTTCGACATAAGTGCCCTTCTAGGGCCTAACCTGAATAAACGGCTTTGACTTTGACTTTGTGTTTGTCTTTCTTTCACGCAGTTACAGAGTAAAGGATCGACTTGATTTTTTGCATAGAGATAGTCTATAGGTCGGAGAGTGACTTAAGCTACTTTTTAGTGGTACTGAGTGGTTTTTTAAGATGGCTTCTTGTCAAAATCTATGTTGTAGGCATACTAAATATTTTTTACTATGAAACTTTTTTTTATTACTTTAATATACTGTATGTATTTGACTACAATCTCACTATGGTAATTAAAAAGAAAAAAAAAACATTTAGCTTGAAATTATAGCTTTTTTTTTATTTACAAAGTTACCATAGGAAATACTGTACATTTTGATAAACCCAAAATAAGTATCAGAATGAAAACATCTCAGAATATCCACCTGGTGTAATAATTTTCGTATAGCAATTAATAATAGTCCAGCGACACATTATTAAGTTTTTTTATCCTTTCAAGAATTAAAAACGGCGGGCCGGTTGGCGTGGTTGGTAAGATACCCTATCTATCACGCCACAGGTCGTGGGTTCGATTCCCGCTCAGGACAAATATTTGTGTGCGTGAACATGTCTGTTTGTCCTGTGTCTGGGTGTAATTATCTATATATGTATGTATTTACAAAAGAAAAGTAGTATATGTAGTTATCTGGCTTCCATAGCACAAGCTCTGCTTAGTTTGGGGTCAGGTGGCCGTGTGTGAGGAATAATGTCCCAGTCCCTGTTCCAGAAAAAACATATTAATTGATAGTACCTACTCCACTTCTAACTTTTCTTCGTAATTAAACCAAATTGAAGTAAAGATTTCGTAGCACCGTAGCACCGTAGCGCCGTAGACCGCTCGTAGACGCTCACGTACTCGTAGCTCGCAAATCATGACAAATGTAAGGCTGTTTTGAATACAACCTCTGCTTCACCGACAGTCACGTCCTAGCCGGAGTTTTATTTTAAAATCTACTTTATGTTTGAAATATTGTTTGAAAAGATTAAGGCTTACGTTTATTTTGATGTACATGTTGTAGCGGCGGCTTTTAATTTGAACTACATATATTATAGTGAAGATAACTTACTTCGTAAGCTACTTTTCTTATAAAAACAAATTTGAGTAGAGTTTATTTAATACCCATATCTACTTAAGTAAATTTCTCAACTTATTCTACGCAGTCATGTTTTATTAATGTTATAATAATTTTACTTTTTTAATTACATTTATTTTTGTGTAAGATCCTACAAAAATACCCACAATATATTTTATAAATGTTTTAAACAATCAGACCAATGCATAAATTTACGTGAAAATATTGCCTGCAAAGTGAATTATTCTTTATTATTATAAAAGATCTTCCTTTAGAGCTTAAATTTGATTGGCAGAAAGAACAAATTGAATTTGCAAAGGTCCGCGGCACGAGGTTACCGCGGAGCGAATAATGATATCCTGGAGACCCAATAAGATAGAGATATGGAGACAATTTATGAGGTTTCGATGGGTCCTTTTATCAGGTCTGGGGTCACTGGAGACATATTACAATATAATTAATCATAACCTCATAATACCTTTGTAAAAAGCGCATTGTTACTTTGCCCGTGAAAATATTTAAATCGGATCTCATTCTTTGCTTGCTTGAGAAATGGGAATAATTGAAAATCGATTGTGTTATAAAAGTGGAAGTTAGAGTGGTGGTGGCAGGTTTATTGTCCCACAAACTGGTCCATAAAAATGATGATTTTATCTTTGTTTGAATTTTATAGCGAAATGGTTGGTTTAAAAATAAATTGAATTGTAGTTTGGAACACAGAGTTATGATCCTAATTATCTTTTTTTTTCCTGTTGTTCTAGACGAGTTTTACAGGGTTACTGAAGGAAATGGGGCACGGCGCATTGCCAATGAAGAACCTCTGCTTAGGCTGTTGCTGGGGCACTTAACTAACTTTTTTTTTAAGTCAGAAGGCTGACAAGCATGCATTTAATCCACTTGTCTTTACGTGGGTACCGTTGTCTATAAACATTAGTAATATTAGGAGGATTCTCAATGTGTTGTAGGCCTTTCGAAGTTTCGAAGGCATTCTAAAGGCCGGCGATAGATTTTCAACTTGAGGATAGTCAACCAGGAGGGTACTACAAACCACCCCTCCACTGTGCCATGATTTCCTCACCATGTTTTCCTTCATCGAAAACTCAAGCTTACTATAGAATTCAAACCCATTTTCGTGGCATCCAAATATTGCATATATAATCGTAAGTTAGTTAAAAATCTTATCCTCAACTATAATTATTTATTTATTTAAACCTCTTTAATTCCTTAGTAATAATACAACAATGTTTTAACTAAGGACCTCTCGACGAGTATAAGCTTCCTCCATCTCGCTCCACTTTTTCCTATCTTGGGCTGTTCTCATCCAGTCGTTGTTTGCGAATTTTATATGTTCGTCTTCTCATCTTTCCAGGGGTCGACCTCTTTTCCTTTTGCCGGGTGGGCCAACCCATGTAGTTATTTATATAGTCTAGTTTTAAAAATTATGAACTCAACTAATAATATTCTTACCTATACATTTAGTAATCCCTCATTATGAAATAAATCTTATATAGGTATATAAAACAAAGTTGTATCAGTTAGACCATTTGTTAAGGCTGAACCGATTTTTATGATTTTTGATTTGTTGGATTTTTCTCCGCCCCGAATAGAAGAATAACTATTAAAACATCGGAATTTTTATACTGGAAACGCGGGTAAATCCGCGGGGAACAGCTAGTAATGTATAAAAGTTTGTTTCTCACAGCCTAGGCTATGATATGTATAGCGGGGATCGCAGGTAAAACCGCGGACCAAAGCTAATAACAAATTCAATAACCCGTAACCTATTAACCTTCTCATTGTTCAGACTTATTGAATAATTCACACATATCAGTTGGTGTGAGTTTTCTCGTTTGCCTTTACATATTTAATGTGCTTCGGCAAGACGAGGCGTGAGGCATAATGCACGAGGCAGGTTCAAGGTGCCGGGAGCGATCTGTTTAACTGTTTTGTATTTTATTATTTAAATGACGTTTATATGTTATGCGGTGAGGAGATGGTCTTGTTTATTTCAGTGAGATAGTAGTCAAACACAAGAAGGCGATGATAGCTCAGTGGTAGTGACGTCGGACGCCGCGGCGAAGCGGTTCGAATCCTACAATGAACTGGAGCTTTCGGTGAAGGAAAACATCCTGAGGAAACCATAGCACGGTGGTAGGGTACTTTGTAGTACCCGCACGGGTTGGCTACCACCCTCAAGTTGAAAATCTGTCGCCAAACACCTATTGGTGTGTTCCGGCAGCTGCACTTGAGAGCCAGATCCTTCTAGGATTTTGTGTGCTTACCACATTCGGCCACATCATCACCTACCATAGTGAGATTGTAGTCAAACACAAGCCTATACAAAGTAAAAAAAAAAAAACAAGACAACATAATTTATAGCTAAAAGCGTTATTTTAAAAACGAAATCTAAACAAACGTCTGGGACCTTAAGTTTGCAAGCCTTTTTTATTCTGCTATCTAATGCGTAAATATTTAACTTTGTTTAAATTCTAATTTCAAAATAAGCAAATAGTCAAGAAACTACAAAAATAAATGAGCGTCGAAGATAAGGCGAGTTAATGAAACTGCAGAACAGTGGCAGACTGCTCAGCCCTCAGTCCAAACAGTATAAGCACTTGTAAAAATCTCAGAGAGCCCTTTAAATGTTTGCCAAGCCCTTTGCCGAGGTTAACTGCTAATGAAAACTGATAACAGGGCCATTAGACGCAATAACCGAGACACTTTATTGAATAGAAACTGTAATTTTGAACTTTTGTTTAGGTGCCAGTATCTGCGGGCCGGTTTAGGTTCTGTTATTTCATTTATTATTTTATAACAACTTTGTTGCTTGTTTTGTGTTTGATTCTAACTATGGGCCTATAGGATTACATTGTAGGCAATTTGAAACATACTTTATTTCTGAAGCTTAATCATTTTACGTATTTTGAATATTTTGTTCAATTTTGTTATTTTAATTAATGTTAGTTACTTCATTTTTAAAAACTTGTGGAAACAAATTTGACGTTTCTATTTTGCTGTAGAAAATCAACTCTAAATCTTTTGATATACTATTTTCCGACCCGCACATTGTCACCAGAGGGTTGATGTTTTTCAGCTATAAAAATATGACATTTGTTAATCCAAAACATATTCTATCTGTGTGCAAAATTTCATGATAATCCGTTCCATCGTTACGGAGCTAAGTCACCACAAATATTCACACCAAACACGAGAAAAATAAAATATAATGTAAGATGTTTTTTTATTTTACTAATACAGTTTTTATTAAATAATGCTATTAAAAATAAACATTTACATCAGAAGAGATTTACTCCGCGACAGCTTAGACACAAGTTCCAATTCGACATAAACACAAACGCAAACACCAAACAAATTGAGTTTCTTATAAAAAGAGAAGGTACTTTGAAACGCAATTTCTTTAGCTGATAAAAAATCAGTCTTGAACGGTATATCAAGTAAGAAGCTTTCACTATACCACCATTCAATAACTAAAATAGTTCTTGGCACCAGAGGGAAATACATTTTAATAATTTGACATGAGATAGACTTGGCTCACGTTTAGAGTGGATACAAACAAATACTTAAGTGTATTTGGAAAGGGGTTTAAAAGGAAATAATCTATATATAAAAGAGAAAGTATGTATGTTCCTTATAGACTCCGAAACAGCTGAACCGATTTCAATTTTATTTTCAAACAATCTTTAGATTGACCCAGCGGATAATCCTGTAAGGTTTGGTGGCGATCGGAGCACTCGGGACCGCGGGTGAAACCGTGGGGCGGAAGCTAGTATTATATAAAAGATACGGTAATGCCTTCGCTTAATTTTAGAGGGGTTTTTATTGTGGCTTACACCCCTAGCCTGCCACACCACAGCTGTGGGTTTGATTCCCATTCAAAACAAGCATTTGTGTTTAGGAATATATTTGTTAGTTCTGAGTCCGAGTGTAAATATCTGTACGTAAATATTGTACCTATCAGTTATTTTAGTTTTTTTTGTTAGTCTGGCTTTTTAATTATTTTGGAATTTTAAGCGTGCGCGTCGTATATACCCAAAGTTTTTATCTACAAATAGGCTTTTAAATGAAGCTTTCACCGCAGCTTTTAAACTACTATTGGTAGAAAATTAAAAAAGCTGCCCCAACTCTAAATTTGTACAATATTTTGCTGCACGATACAAATTGCTCCTAACCTCAGTTTGTATTTTAAATGCTCGTTAAATACCGCGCCCAACTTGCCCCATCCGTAATTCGAACCTACCCGCAGTTATTCCCGACTTTAATTAAGACTGCTTCTGTTTAATCCACGCTCAAGGACGCACTAATTCCCCAAAACCCGCTCCCATTCATCTCTCTTTCGTTCATTCATTCGCTTTGCATCGCGGACCCCTTACCCTGACAGACGAAACTAGTAAAAAAATGTGCCCTCTTTCCATTGCTCGAAACGTACTTTAATTATTATATTAGAGTTATATTACGAGGATTTAAGTAACGCGATAAGCCTGTTGAAAATGATGTTTGAAATTAAGTTGAAATCTTGAGCGTAATTTTGTAAAGCAAAGCTGTTTCAGCGGTGATGTAATATAAATATTCTAGGATTTAATTATATTCGTGAGAGATTTATATACTTACCTATATTGATTCATATAGAATATAAATATATTAATAGCTGTTTAATTTGAAAAATTATTCATTTTGCATGCTTTTATTTAACTTGCAATGTATTTAACTATGTTGGTTAAGGTGGAATCTTGCAAGTCGAATTTCACCCACATCCAGTGGTCGGATTGACCTGATATTCGGTATACATTAGTGTATTGGAAGACAACGCAAGTACAGTCAACATTAAGTACAGTCACCAAAAAAAGCATGTATTGAAAATGTAATATTTAACAAAAACTTATATGTTATTTAAACGTCAGTCTTGTTCAAAAATCTCATTACACTCATCAATCTTGACTCGAAATATATAAAAGATATTTATTGTTTTAGGGTTACGTACCTAAAGAGTACCAACGGGTCTTTATTGTGTCTATCTGTCTGATAATACTGTAGCTTTTTAACTCTAATTGGGAGCTGTTTAACACTTACACTAATACGAGTTACTATGGCTTATAACATATCAACAACAGAGAAAGGTATTTATGAACGGCAAAGCTACTGAAGTTACCACCGATTCGGAAGTCGCCTTCAACTGAGAAGAACCGGCAAGAAACTCAGCAACGTTACATTTTTTATATATATTTTTTGGACAGAGTGACAATGTTGGCTTTTTTCCATTAGATGTTTAATAATTTCTAAAGCATTATTTAATGAATATAAACAACAAATGAGAAAAAAAAAACTTAGCCACGGCATTAGACGTCACTACCACGGCTCTATCATCGCCTTAAAACTAGATTCAGGTACATGCTTTAAAATAAAACAAGAAATAATAAATAATAGGTTATAAAATATGGTGTGGTAAGGAGTCTTTTGTCCCCGAGTCTAACTTACACTTAGCCAGTTTTTATAGGTCATAAATAAATAACATGGAGGCAAAATCAAACACAAATTTATAATTAAATTAATAAACAAACAGTTTCTGAAGTCATAAACATTAAATTAGCAACAGAGAAAGCTTTGAAGTAACTTAAATCTACAGATTCGATACATAACAGATTATAATGTGAGTCGAGTTGCTTGTCTTGTCGGTAATTTTCAACTAAACAAGTTAAAGTTGATGTTAGCTTGTATCGACATAAGCCACGCGCAGCCCTACGTCGATGTTACACGGTTTATCGAGGAGTTAAACTATTAGTTTACTAGTAAAGTCATATGATTGATCAACTGTAAATAAATAAAATAGTTCATAAATAACACAGCTCGAGTAAAATAAAGGAATAAGTTGACATCACTATTTTATGTTTTACTAAATTTCCGCCCTGCGGTTTCATCCGCAATCCCCGAAAAATAAAAAAACCGGCCAAGTGCGAGTCGGAGTCGCGCACCGAGGGTTCCGTACAAACTTCGTCCATCGTTCGTCCATCAAGGGAAATGCACAATTTTATTTATTTACCTAATTTGAGGTTGGTGCCAATTAAGACTAAACTAGACCTCTAAATTGTATGAGCGCCTATACAGAGGTCTTTATTAATTGGCGTAACTATGTATGTATAGGGACACCCTTTAATTTAAATTTTTGGATTTTTTTCTTTATTATTGCTGTAATACCTTGCTTTTTGCCAAATTTCGTGATTCTAGGTCAACGGGAACTACCGTAGAGAAATAAAAAGGGCAAAAAAATCGTTTCCCGTTTTTACCCTTTGGGTACGGAACCCTAAAAAGGTCTTTCGAGAATCGTGCGTAAAACCCGTGTCTCTTATAGTAAGTTATAATATTGCCCAGTCTCCAGGTTCCAGGCTACCTCTTTGCCAAATTTTATAGCAATCGGTTCAGAATTTTGCCGTGAAAAGGTAAAATGCAAACAAACAGACCTACTTTCGCAATTATAATATAAAATGTTAGTAGTAAGATATAATAATGAATAAATAAATAGGAAAGAATAACCATTAATTATTTTCCATGACATATGTGAGCTCTGGGGTTTACTGAAAAATGTATCTCTTAGCGATATAAATCACAGAGTCTGCGCTAAAGCAGTCAAGCTGAAGTGGAAGGACGAGCGTGTCTGCTGCAAGCCGAACTTTGCACTTAAATTACTAGAAAGCGGCTTCAAGCGGCTTGAACGTGAACGACTTATTCTAAATTGAGATGAACGAAGCGCTGATCTTACTATTACATTATATATTCTGGTTTTTTTAATAACTTACATTTATTTTATGATAAATGCTACTCTTTTAACAAATTAGATAAAAGTCGCTGGAGAAATTGTATTTATTTACATCAGCCGTTAAAATATTTCAGTAATATTTCAGTAACTTTGAATTTCATAAATTCCCTTCTAAAGACTAAATTGAAAAAATGGCTTTGTCAATAAAGTTCAAGATTATCGATATCGATTTATTTCAACCTCCCCCATCTCTAAACAAATTAAAACGCGATGAAGCAACTACAGCAGAACAAACAAGCGATACGATCTTTCGTGACAATATCGACACGATACGCTGAAAATTATGGACATTTGGCGACATTGCGTTTATTTAGGCACGGCGCACATAGACAACAATAGCATGACAAAATAATAATATCATCCTTACTAATCTTACTTCTTATCCTAATCCTAACTTTTCCTGAGTATAACTGAGTAACTTTTTTAAGTATATATTAATATATATAATATTATAAATGCGAAAGTGAGCTTGTTTGTTTGTTTGTTAGCTTAACTGATCGCGATGAACTTTAGTATGCAGATAGCCCATGGTATGGAGAAGAACATAGGCTACTTTTTATCCCGGGAAAATACAAGATCTCTAGGGAACGCGGGTAAAACCGCGGGGCGAAAGCTTGTTTAAAATACATGGAGTTACAGAAGCTATATTTTGTGTTGTGGATGCCTTTTGATTACCACCAGTGTCTTATATAGCTTTCCCAGGGTTTTACTATCATCTTGGGATTTACAAAAATCCTTTATACCTTTCCAGGGTATGATCTATATGTGTGCCAAATTTTATTAAAATCCCTTCAGCCATTACGCCATGATTAAGTAAGAAACAATTACTCTAACATACATAAAAACTTTCTAGGTTTTATAAAGATTGGCGACATATTAGCAATTAGCAAATTAGGCGACCGCGACGGTTGCAACTTAACATCAGGTGGACCGCCTGATTCCTTGTCAGTTTGACATTAAAAAAAAGTTATAATTTTCGCTATAAAACCTTTGTTGTGTAGTCTATAAGTTTTCATCATACACACTTGCTGCATAAAGGCCTATGCGATGGCTCCCAACGACGCTGCTTCGATTCCCCTAGATAGGAGGTCGTCGTCGGCTCATACTAGTGCTGTGAGTCGTGACTCTGTATGTGCCGACCCTTATTGACTCATAAAAAGCGCCGATGGCCGCCGGTGCGCGCCGCGTGCGTGGAATCACCACATTTTGTTTTTTTTATTTATATTACCAACGCATTCACACACGGCCACTGTTCAAATGTAAAACGGCAAAAACTCGTTTATCAACCTTATCTACATTTTTAAATGCAATGGAATCTAGACTGTTTTAATAGTACTTTTGTTATTTAGTCGACAGTGTTACCAGCAAATATTATTTTTATTCATTTAAAATATGTACCGTATGTTGTGTGTTGGATAGAAATATTCTACAGGAAAATCTCTGAAAAACATGAAGAATATCAACTGATACGGAGTAAATGTTAAATCTTACTCCACCTAAGCTTTTACCTTAGATAAAACAAAAGAGGAATATACTGTAACCAGTTATAATATTGGGACAACAACACTGGCTAATGCACTTTGACACAGTTGTAAACGTTTTTTTTTTAATGAAATGTCAGAAGGCTGATAACCTGGCAGGCGGTCCTCTAGATAGTAAGTATTGTCGCCTATGGATATTATCAATACCAGGGGGATAACCAATGTATTGCCAACCTATATAATGCTTACAAAACAATGGCTCTTAAGTGCCGGAACACACCAGTAGTAGTTTGTCGACAGATTTCCAACTTACTACTATCAAGGCCTAAACTGAATAAATGCGTTTTGAGATTTTTCCCCCGGGACGGGCTATCCCAGCGCCGCGCTTGGAGGGGCTCGTTTATGCGTTCTATACGAGAACCCGGGCCCCTCTATAGAGTAGATGGCGACCACAGTGGGGTTTTAGCTGGTACAAGTCCGGCACAACCCGACCGCCCCTCCCGGTTCTCTCGGGGTGGTCGGGTATGCTATGAGGATTTCCCACGTAAAAATATTTTCGTTGCCTCACATGTCATGGAATGGGTACCATATCTCCTCATTTTTATTTTGATCTAAATGTTTTTAGTTTCTATTATTCGGTAGCCTGACCAGTTGCCATAGTTCTCCGCTTAGTTTAGTCTTGACCGTTTGTGAAAAATGGTCCTAAAATAAATGAATCGAAAAAAGGATTTCAATTTTTATTTAATATTTTTTCAATTGTTTTTTTTTTTTTTATACTACTAGGTGGCAAACAAGCTTACGGCTTACATTACTTTCACCTTTTAAAATATGACTACACCTTTTTTACATAACGTAATCTCGCAATCGGTGCGCGGGCGGGGATGATCTCGGCTCCAGATCCGTCTCAGATATTCCCTTTGACAAATTCTCTCCATTTTTCCCACGGCATGTAACCTGCACGGTATCTTTTAAAAGGGTATTTGTATCAGCTGTTATATGTTAGGCGCGGTCATTTGTCTCTATGACCCTATGGGGTCCATGATAAATTGCAGCTTCTATTCAATCCATGTTAGAAAGCCCCTGCTTATCCTATATTTATTTAGAGTAAAGTGTTTGGGGTAAATTAAAACGTTTGTTGAATTTGTGAGATAACATTTATCGGTAATATTCTAGTACATTCTTCACTCACGGGATATTAGATTATATTTAATACTAGCTGCCCCCCGCGGTTTCACCTGAGTTTTCAACATAAAAGTAGCCTATGTTCCACAATAAACTGCCTACCTAACGCAAAAGTGTCTTAATTCATAAAAAATCCCATAGTTTTTCCCGAATTTTTCAATTTTGTTCGCAATTTTCTTTTTTTTTTCCTTAAAAACCTTCTCCTATCAATAATTAACACAACAAAAAGAGAATTTGCGAAATTGTTCTATCGGTTCGATAGAACAATTTCGCAAATTCGCGCGATGCGATGACCAATGGAAATAGGGGTTCATTTTTATAAATAGCTATCTACCCGCTTAGCTATCTACCACCCTCATGTTGAAAATCTTCTGCAAATCACCTACCGGTGTATTCCGACAGCTGCACTTGAGAGGCAGTTCCTGCTATGTTTGCTTAACACCTTTAGGCGCATCTTCATTTACCACGGTCAATTCTTAAACTGAAATACGGTTCTAATTGTAACACATAAGAATTTTTGAAGTGAAACTTCTTTATCGACGTATGGGAGAAATTTTTGTAGCAAATCGTCACGTTTTTCGGTTACGCGCCATGTTGCTTTTATTATGTTTTCCCGTATTTTGGAAGGCAAAGGGTTCTAGCTCATACAGCCTAGCCATTTATCTTATTTATCTTCTTAGTTTTGAATTAATGTCTGACATCTTAAAATATAAAGGTATTAAGTTAGCTAGCGAAAAACATTGGTTGCCATGGCAACCAATGTTTTTTAGTAAGCGTTACTTCCGTCAGAATTTTAATCAGGGACTTACTCAGAAGTTTCACTTCTACCATGTGTGACTTGCACACACACACACTTTTATTTTTTTATTACAACTGCGTAACTTTATACGCGTAAAATTTCTAATAAATCCAACATTTTATGCAATAAGCCTCTAGTACCTATGCGGCTTGTTCTTAACCCATTTATTAAATGGCGCACAGCGGCGAATGGCCGAAGCTCACCCGGTTGCAATTTCCCCGTAACGTTACAGAATTAAGCTGCCACTCACATTTTTATATCAATTTCCAGGTGTGTCCATTTTATTTTATTGAGCAACACCATCAATTAATAAATCATATTTATTAATATTTATTTTCATATGTACCAAATTAACTACAGGTTCCTAGAACAAGACTTTGATGTTCGTAAAAGCGTTCGCATATTGGTTATAGATATTTAATTATAATCATGAGTATGGTACTACTTTATCTCAAGGTACCTAATACTTTTTAGGTAAGTGAGACAAAGAATAAAACGGAATTGGCTCTGGAACACATTTTTTTTTTTTACTTTGTATAGGCTTGTGTTTGACCACAATCTCACTATGGTAGGTGATGATGTGGCCGAAGGTAGTAAGCACACAAAGCCTAGAAGGATCTGGCTCTCAAGTGCAGCTGCCGGAACACACCAATAGGTGTTTGGCGACAGATTTTCAACTTGAGGGTGGTAGCCAGCCAGGCGAGTACTACAAAGTACCCTACCACCGTGCTATGGTTTCCTCACGATGTTTTCCTTCACCGAAAGCTCAAGCTCATTGTAGGATTCGAACCCACGACCTTCGCCGCGGCGTCCGACGTCACTACCATTGAGCTATCATCGCCTTAAAATCATCATCATCTTCAATCTCTCTCACTCTATTTTTAAATGAAAGCATTATTTTATTTACTTTGTACCTAAATTATTATCATGATTATATTCAGGGTAAATGTTGAGCAAGAAGTATCCCTATAGCTATTATCATAAATGCGAAAGTGTATTTGTTGGATTTTACTTCTTTCACACAGCAACGGATGATTTTTTGCATAGAGATAGTTTTATACTGGGAACACGGTTGAAATTGCGGGACTAAAAATAATCATTATATTTTATTAATTACAGGGTTCTAAAATGCCTCAAATTTAGTGTTGTTTAAATAAAGACATTCCAACTTCTCTAAACAACTTTATTATTTTATACTTAACCCGATATAATTCTATCACTCAATCAAAACCAACTTCCTCCAAGAAAAACCAGCAAGAAGCAAAATGACCTCTACATGTATTAATGAGGTATAACGACACATATTGCTTCCGAATCATGAGCATAAATAAATTGTGTGCAGCGCACTAGCCGTGTCGATACACTCAATAAATCAATCACTAGTTAAATATGCGAGACATAACGAACTGTAAGGTTCTTTTCCACTGGAAAACAAATAAATTATGTTCAAATTACAGAGCTTCAGCTTTCGGTGAAGGAAAACATCGTGAGGAAACCATAGCATAGTGGTAGGTCTTTGTAGTATCCTGGCTGGCTACCACCCTCAAGTTGAAAATCTATTGAAAATTTGCGACAATGTAGTTTGTCAACTAGCCGTATATTGAGATGCTAGCTTATTTGTCATTCATCAAAAAGCAAACAGGGTGGTTCAAATATAAAAAGGAGCATTTTATTTGAAATGCAAAAACTATTACTATAAACTATATCTGATATACTGAGTAAAGTTAATTTCGCTTGTAGTGGAGAGTGCCTTTAATGCCGAATCAATGCAACCCACAGACTTCAATAGTTATCTCATTTTGATAACCATTGGGGCAAATTAAAGTTTGATATTCACCCTATAGATAATTTTGTTTATAAATTTATTACAATTCATTATAAACAGTTGGATTAGTAATGTGACACCATGACTCTAGGGTTATTATTTCACCATTCCACCATTCAAGGTCAAAGTTGCCACTCCAGCAATATTTTTTATATCAAATCCAAATCTGTATAATGTATATAATCATCAGGTGGACTACCTCCCTGCTTGTCTTGCCTTCTGACATAAATAAAAACTGGCCAAGTGCGAGTCGGACTCGCGCACGAAAGTTCCGTATCTATAAAAACGGCAAAAAAATCGCGTTTGTTGTATGGCTCCATAAATATTTGTTTTATTTTGTTTTTAGTGTATTTGTTGTTATAGCGGCAACAGAAATACATAATTTGTGAAAATTTCAACTGTCTAGCTATCGCGGTTCTTGAGATACAGCCTGGAGACAGACAGACGGACGGACGGACAGACAGCGAAGTCTTAGTAATAGGGTCCCGTTTTTACCCTTTGGATACGGAACCCTAAAAATGAGTTAGTAAAATTGATGATTTATAAAATATTGAGAAAAGATAGAATCTGCTGTTAGGAAAGAAATTCCATTCAGCATCATCACTCCGGTGACTTTTTTAAACCCCCTACTCGCTAAGTTACCCCAGGTACCTACTACTTATCTACACTTAGCTAGCTATTAAATTACTAACCGAGCAACACAAAAGCAACTAAACAGTTCACTTGCTTACTACGTAGTAGAATTACAGGAAGCGCATAAGTGCTCTTAGGATCCTGTGAGCCTTGATCAATACGAAGCGTGTAATAGACGATATATTACAAATTACAGATACACGGTACGCCACTTGAGCGAGAATTGAACTGATTCGCGCTTTAACTTCCAACGAGTCCTTGATAAAGTACGTATATTCATTTTGTATGTTACATTCTCATATATCTTTGAACTTGCGTGTGGTTCAATTTAATTAAATCCATAGATACTCAAAGAAAGTTTTGTCTTTGATATGATATTGTATAGAGGAGCTGTCGAACCATAAATTTAGTATTATATAGATCGGCCTATAACTAAGGGGAGACCAAAAATAAAATAGTACATGAATGGAAAAGATAATGCTATATGTATGTGTCGAACAATATTATCTAATTATTTCAAAGCAATAATCGTAACATTTATTTTTATATTTTTTTTTTGTTATAACACACATATATTGTCAGTGAGACTAGATAAATAATTTAATGTAATAAATCTGAGTTGGTTTTGAAAAGAGTAATTGCTGAGTTTCTTGCCGGCTCTTCTCAGTAAAAGCAACCTTCCGAACCGTGCGTTAGAGTCAGACTATTCATAAGTGCTTGTGAAGGCCTATTTGAATAAAAAATATTTTCATTTTCATTTTCATTTTCATATTGGTGGGCACGTTCTGCAATCTGCATTTGAGTTTCATTCTTTACGGCAGCACTTAGGTACTACGGTGAAATTTGGATCTAACCTAATCTTGTTGCAGTCTTATATCCGTTTGCGTGCCTCTGCCAGACTATTTCTTTTTCTAAAGCTCTTATAAAGCCAATAAGTTTAGAGATAGTGTATGCAAATATATTATGTGTTCTAAGCAACGGAGCGGTAGGTGACACGCGAAAGCAATCGCGCACTGGCTGCGGGCCAAACGCCGCGTTTGGACGCCCGCACCACTGGCGACTTGATTGTGTGAATATAGCAACCGCATCGGATCTATTGCTTCGTGAATAGCTTAGTGAAATGGTAAGAGAAAAAAATGCAAATCTGAAATGGTTTATTTTTCGTTTCAGAATATCGATGAACTTGTGAAACTTAGGTATGAGTAAGACCTTAATTATGTTAAAAAACCGTTCCGTACAAACTTCGTCCATCGTTCGTCCATCACGGGAAATGCACAATTTTATTTATTTACCTTATTTGAGGTTGGTGCCAATTAAGCTAGACCTCTAAATTGTATCAGCGCCGATACAACTCAGAGGTCTTTATTAATTGGCAAAACTATGTATGTATGGGGACACCCTTTAATTTTCAACTTTTTTATATTTTGGAATTTTTCCTTTATTTGTGCCGTAAGACCTTGCTTTTCGCCAAATTTCGTGATTCTAGGTCAACGGGAACTACCACAAAACAAATAAAAGGTAAAAAAAATCGCGTTTGTTGTATGGGAGCCTGCCTTAAATATTTATTTTATTTTGAGTATTTTTTGTTATAGCGGCAGCAGAAATACATAATTTGTGAAAACTTCAACTGTCTAGCTATAGCCGTTCTTGAGGTACAGCCTGGAGACAGACAGACGGACGGACGGACGGATAGACGGACGGACAGACGGATGGACAGACAGCGAAGTCTTAGTAATAGGGTCCCGTTTTTACTCTTTGGGTACGGAACCCTAAAAAACGCGTAACTACGAGTAATTAATTGTTATCAAAAAAACAAAAGATTAACGTCTCTTCTTCTTATCTTATCTGCATCTCTGCATCTTATAAATTATGAATATTAAAGGTTTTAAATAATTGTATAATTCATAACATTTTCCCATTATTTATTTCTGTAAGTTCTATTTCATTTAATTACGATTGTACAATAATCGCAATAACAATTTCATGAATAGGCCTAGCCAATGTGAAAACCAGCACAAATAAAGCTTTTCCATCGGCAAAGCTATGTGAGCTGGGCAAATTTGCAGTCTTCCATATTTGCTATCGTTTCCTATAGCTATACCTGTGTTACTGTATGGGCTTCATCATTCGACTCGTAGCAGAATAAACGAGGAAGTATTACGATATGAATCCATTTTATAGTTACAAATCATCACCGAACTGTAACTAATGATGGTTTGAATGACTCATCACCACCCAGCCTAAATCCTTGAACCCAGAAAGGTGAAATATTGCACAGAGGGTCTATGATGTAGACAAGGAATAAGGAGTTTAAAGAATTGAAATATGTGAATTAGGCCCGGTTTCCACCAAAGCGGAGAGGAGAGGAGACGAGAGGAGATGTGTTTTGAATAACCAATCAGATTTTGTTATTTCCACATCTCCTCTCCACTTAGCTTCGGTGGAAATGGATCAAACGGTGAGGAGAGGAATGTCTTATTTTTCTATAGCATTTTGTGCCGCGAGCGAGCAAGCGGCGCGGCAGAGCGGACATGTGTGTAGTCGGGCGGCCAGGCGGCGCCCGCGCGAGCGAGCACCGTTCCCGACTGCCTTCTCCCCGCGCCTTGTACGACATTCGATTGACTTACCTTGACAGCTCACATCTCCGTTACGCACAGCTCACATCTCTCCTCTCCACTTTGGTGGAAACCGGGCCTTATGACACTCTATCACACGGTTTGGAAGGTTACTTTGCTTTTTTTTTATACCACTAAGGTAACAAACAACCGCCTGATGGTAAGCGGTTACCGTAGCCTATTGACAGTTGCAACACAAGGGGTATCACCGTCGTTCGTCGTCGATCCTGCAAAAATCTTGAAGAGACAAAAATAAAATTCCTATACAAACATCTCATTGATATTAAACTATAATAATAATATATTACACAGTACAATATATTAAAACTAAACTCTAAGAAACATTAAATAAATTAGTTCCCTTTATAATATAATGTCAAAGTTAGGTAGTATAAACTAAGATGGCGATATATGCAAGGCTTGTTTGCGTTCAATCACTTACCATGATGGGGCGTGATCAGTTTACCAGGGTAACGTTTTTGCTATGTAGGTCACTGTGCGCGGGGTAGCGGGTTCGATCCGGGGCGGCTAATGCATCTCGATCCCTGAAGGCTTTGCGCTGCTACACAAGCATTGTGCCAACAACGTCGTGTTAAACAAGAGGGAGGCAAGCAGGATATTTTTTGTGGTTTTCTAATTTATTTTTTCATCGGTTGATCTTTTTCTGCTTCTTTATTGGCAATTAAAAGATGTATTGGAAATTATTTCATTTTTTATTTAATAAAAAAATATAACGTCACAGTTGCCAACACAATATAATAAAATTTTAATGAACATTATATTTTTTTCAGTAAAACATGTTTTATATAATCGCTAAACTACTGATGCAGTTTGCAAGCGTTGTCCTCTTTCTTATTTTTATACATACTAGGTAGATAGGTACATGTTTTATATATTATTTTTTTAGTAAAGTACTAATTTGCTTCTCTAATAATCTCTTGAAATCTTCTATTTCAAATTATTTCTCATTTAATTTTATTTTCATTCAACTAATTACATAAATAAATTATGACATTTCTTCACACTCCCACCTATGGCAACCAGATAACTAATGAGAGCAAATATATTTTTTATTCAAATAGGCCTTCACAAGTAGTCAAAACAATAGTCGATTGTAACGCATGGCTGAAAAGGTTGATTTTGCTGCGAAGAGCCGGCGAGAAACCCAGAAAATACTATTTTCAAAACCAACTTAGTACCTACTTATATAAAATTATTTATCTAGTCTCACTCACAATAATGTGTGTTATAATGAAAACAAAATTAAGATAAGAAGAAGTCATTAAGTACTTAAATAAGTAAATAGCAAAGTCAAGCAGGCTAGCCCCTACAAGCAGCACTCGTTCACAAGCATGACGCATGTGGCAGCCCTCTCCTCAAATATTCTACGGAACACCGCCACAAGCAATAACAACCGCAAACATAAAACAAACAACCGTAATTCAGTTGAAGCAAAACATAACATTTATTAATTCCCTAAAACTGAACTCATAAATAGAAACCACAAATTAATCGGACCAGTAGTTTTTACTCAAGTTCACAAAATAACATTCGAGCCATAGATAACAGCATTCCACAAACAAGTTGAAGTCAAATGAAAGAGCGTATCTAATAAGTGATCCGAACTAACCACAAACTAGTAATGGCCGGATTAATATCCAGAGAGTTTGAGGGAACTATTTAACTCTGTGCCCATTAATTCTCAGTTTGTAATCCCTATGATATCAGATGTTAAAATATTTGCGGCGGATATAATATAAGGATTATACACGCTTAACTGTCGGCGTCAGAATGAAAATGATTTTCTTGTTACTGTTTGTATTTATAAATACTGGATTCTTTATTTATAACAGTAGTAATTTTCTAACTAAAGTTTTAATCGATTGAAAGTGGATTAGCAATTCATTGACTTGTTTATTGAAAAATTGTTGATAGCAAAAAATCATGTGTCCGACTGGTCTCTATCGATGCACAGCCTAAACCTAGTGATTTAAAAACTTGAAATTATGCTCACAGGTTCCTTGTATAACGTATGTATTTTAAGAAAGAGTTTTTCAAAATTCTATTCTTAAGGGGGTGAAATAAGGGATCAGAACCGCCTAGGAGTGAAACTGCGGTGAGGAAAGGAGGTCTTCATGAAATTAAATTTGTTTCATGATAACAAAGTCAAAAATTTTTTTTTTTTTTTTATAAAAATGGAAACTATCACATAGTTTATTAAATCATGTTGCATAACACCATCCATTCTAATGTATCATGACCCGTGGCGTACGATATATAGGTTCAGTGTCTTGTCTCGAAATTAACTCAATGACGTGCGCTCACCTGTACCGTACTGTACTGTACTGTACTGGTATTGTATAGATAGAGTATACAGAATGCGGTTAATGCGATAGAATTCACAGAATGCACCAATAACCACATTGCTGTCTGAAATTAATTTTAGCATGTTTCCATTTCAGAGGAAACTCATATATTTATAGATTTAACTAATACGGTATCGTTTTAAGTCTGTCTTCGATTTTGTTGTAATAATGTGGTAGAAAAAGCGGTAATAGATTATTGGTAGTGACTTTGAATGCCGTGACAAAGGGTCGTAGGTTCGAATTTTTTAAAAAGTTTTCGGTGATGGGAAACTTTTTGAGGAAATCAGAGCACGGGTACGGGTACAGTTGCATTTAATAGCCAGTTGCCTTCCAGACTTTGTATAGGTCGTCACACTTGGCGATTCTTCTGGTAGTGCTAATGTCCATAAACGACGGGGGCCACTTACCATTAGCTTTCTGATTATATAAACAATAAAAACACATAAACCTATGTTGGCTGTCTAGTGCTCCCGGAACCCAATGGTAAATCAGTACAAAATAACCTGACACTACGCTATGGATCCTTCTCAAATTGCAATATTGTTAGACTGTCCAAAAAATATATATATACATAAAAATGTAACCTTGTTGAGTTTCTTGCCGATTCTTCTCAATTGAAGACCGACTTCCGAACCGGTGGTAACTTCAGTAGCTCGACGTTCATACGTGCCCTCCTATGGCCTAAATTGAAAGCATTAACTTTGATTGCTTCAATTATTACTCTTCTCTTTATTATATAAAATAATTCTCGTAAAACGTGATAGGTACCTTTTGGCAATAAATGCATCGGTAATGCAGCAATATGCATTCACACAATGCTCTGATTCAGTTACGATCTCGACGTAGTTCCGGATGCATCGGGCGCCTTCCGACCGTTCGTATGGAGAATCTGTTGCAATTTACCAAATAGACATTGTTCTCTTGCATTCAAACTGTTATTCCTGTACGAGTACATACGATGTATATCTATCATATGTAGGATTATAGAATATAGAGAAATGTTTTGGAACTACATTTAGGAATATATAATAGGTAATATTAGTATATAGATAATAGTAGAATGCCAATAATCAAAGTCAAAGCCATTTATTCAGTTTAGGCCTTAAGAGGGCACTTATGAACGTCGAAACTAGGTACTGAAGTTACCAATTAGAAGAATAATAATTGCGATATTTGATTTGATACGCGCGTGTGATACCCCTGGTGTTGCAAGCGTTCATAGGCTACGGTAACCGCTTACCATCAGGCGGGCCGTATGCTTGATGGTGACAATGTGGTATAAAATAATAATAATAATAATAATAATAATGTGGGTCATCAATGTGGCGACCATTGTTCCGATAATTGTTTCAACCCATGGCCTGATGGTCAAGAGCCTGGACAAACACCTCAAGAGGCTCGCGTTAGGCGGTTGGATCAAGGGTCAGATTCAGAAGGCAGAGCTTCTGGAATTGGCTTGCATAGTGAGGAAGATCAATGTCAAAGTCAAAGCCATTTATTCAGTTTAGGCCCAAGAAGGGCACTTATGAACGTCGAAGCTACTGAAGTTACCACCGATTCGGAAGTCGCCTTCAACTAAGAAGTTAGATTTTTTATATATTATTTGGACAGGTTGGCTTTTTTCCATTAAAAGTTTAACAATTTCGAAAGCAATATATAATAAATATAAACAACAAAGTTCTTCACCATAGAGCCTTGAACATAGGTATTTAACAAGTATAAATTACCTACAACAAGTGAAAATATGAGAGCCAGTTGCCTTTTAAGGTCGATAACACAGTGGGAATCCCCCTGATATTGCTGATGTCCATAGACGACGGTAACCACTTATCACCAGGTGGACCGCCTACCTACTTGTTAGCCTTCTGACATAAATAAAAAAAAGAATTACCAACAAAAGAATCCCATTTTCATTTGACATTATTTTATCATTACCTCCAGTGATCATTAAGAAGAAAATCTCTAAAAAGTATAAAAAAGTCGCTATCTACCTCTATCTGATTCTCCGCTTACTTCTTCTAAGCCACGCAACGGATTTTGATACGGTTTTCACAAAAGAAAAGAGCGATAAACGAGCAAGGTTTATGTTTATAAATTGTAACCGTGAAAAATTAGGGTGGGTCGCTAGTTAGATATATAAGGTCCTAATAAATGTCCTTTTGAGGGATGATAGTATAGGTCATAAGTATTCCAAAAATGATAAAAAGACAACCTGAAATTGTACTTCATAAATAAAAGTAATAAATAAATAAAATAAAAGTATGTATTTTTAAATGATTTTTTTATTTTTTAATAATTAATTTTACACCTGATTATGCTGTTAATGGTTTTAATTAATACTTAGTAGTGATGAAGTACAATTTCAGGTTTTTGTTTTTGTTTTTTTATCATTTTCGGAATACTTATGACCTATACTATTATCCCTCAAAAGGTCCGTACTTCATTTATTAGGACCTTATACATATAATGGACATTGAGGCTCTTACTTCTTCCAAAATCAACTACTACTACTTGTGAACCTTTATTAAATGTGTCAATATTTCCACAGGTCACAGACTCACGCACACGTAGTCGCCGAGGTAGCGGACGTGGCGTGGGCGTCGCCTCCACACGCCACGTCACTCCCACGTCGACAGTAGTGATCTCTATTATTGTATACAAGTAAAGCCCACTGACCTGGCACGCTGACAGCTTGCACTACTGACATGTTATTACTGTACTATACTTCTATATGAACGAGGGAACACGGGTGAGTGATAAAATAGAGACTTTTCTTAAGCCCAATTAAGCTACTATAATTTAATTTATCTACGTGTTTGTATGACCTATAAGAGTTGAGAGAGAGCGGACAAAAATAACAAAGTAATGATGGGGAATTCTCGAGTGGTGATCACGTACCGAAAAACTTTTTAAATTAGACGTTTAATATTACACAACTATTTATACATATTATTAACTAGCTTCCACCTCGCGGTTTCACCCGCGTTCCCGAGGGATAATATATATTTCCCGGGAAAACATAAGATCCCTCGGTAAAACGTATGAAATCGCTAGATAAAAGCAAGTATACAATAAAAATTTAACCTATCATAATACATTACTTCTTTCTTCATAACGCAATCGTATATCTAATTGGAATATGTTTTGGTGCCTGAACAAATATAGATAACAGTAATAAAACGATCATTTTTCCCTCTCATAAAGCATTATCATTGTTGTAATAATTATTTATCACAGTTGTACGTAAAATTCATTTGAAATATTAAAATACGGCTTTAAAAACAGTTCACAAAACTATTTACCTTTATAAATGGGAAAAGCGCGCACAAAGCGCTCGACTAATATTCGTAAATATTTTTCCATGCCATTTTTCATTTGTGGCTTACGTAGTTTTCGAGTAAGACTTTTATTTGCATTTTTAAATTTCCATTTGTTACACTATGACAGCGATATGTAGCAAGGCGTAGAATGTATTACGGTATTTTCATAATATGACAGAATACCTATACAAATTATAAGTAAGTGCAGGTAGGCCTGGTGCACTCCTCACTTTAGGTACGAAGCTACAAGTAGATCAGCGAGGCTTTCAGTGCGTCAGAAGATTTACAATTTATTGTGTTGTGGCAATTGACGCTATTTATTTAAATGTCTTTGCGGAGTGATCCTTATATGTGGTTTGAGCTAAGAGCTACCGCCCGATAGAAATAAAAATATTTCTAAAAAATATTTAAATAACCTAACCCTGCTGAAATCTTGTCGGTTGAAGGCTGAATTCTGAACCTTTACTAATATGCTCCAAGAGCCTGAACTGGATATATATATATATATATATATCCAGTTCAGTTAAGAAGAATAGTAACTCGGAATCAAATTACTGCATGAGGACATAGAAATAAAAAACTTTGTTGCGCATGGACTGAGATATAATACATTTTCTGTAGCAAGGGCGCGTCAATGACTTTCCTAATGGAGTGGACCTTCAGCACATATCTTGTGTTGGTGTTCTTACTGGACCCGTTATGAGGGTAACCTACATTTAGTGGTAATATAATAGCGGTACATATCACCTATTTACCGACTTGACTTTAATACCCTTCGGATGGCAGAATATGTTACTATTCAATTACTTGTGCCACAGATTAGTATCGAGGTATTATATACTCCGAGGTATAATATTGTATACGAGATTTTAATGGGTTATGATACGATTCAAAATACATAATGTTTGTTTTATTAACTATTTTATATAGGTATTGATATTAAGGTGCATTTCCACATTATGGTCACGTTGCCATCACGCGTCCGATAAAACCCATTAAAAAAAAACGTGTGGCACTCGGGGACTACCACGGTAAAGCTATTGTATAGCATTTTTTATCAACTTATGCAATTATAATTATTTATTTATTTTTTATTCATGCAGTTTTTTTTTCTTTGATATTAATTCAAGTTACACTTTTTGAGCGTGGTTACCAATAAGAAAACAAACACCTATGTATATATATATACCTACATGTATACTTACGGGGCGCACATGCGGTGAGTGTGGCATTATAAAGATATGATAGATACCTATACACCTATATACTTTCTCACAAACAGTTGCTTACGTATTCGTCCGATTTCGGAACACCTCGTCTCGAACCGTGCGAGTTTCGTACAGTCGTACCATATACATACACGTTAAGCGAACGCTTGGCCGAGCTACATGGTAGGCGGAGTGGGGGGTGTTAGGTTTTATTTTCGTTACGGAATTTCTTGATTCGGTCGCCGCGCTCACAGCCCGCGATAAAAACTATGCAATAGCTTAAAATATTTTTAATTACATATTCTGAAATATTCTTCGTACGCGACTATCCAATCCTAAATTAACTAAAACTTTATCTTTGGAATCCAGATAACTGATACTGTAATACTTGTAAATATATACTTATACTTACTAGCGGATTTTTTCCCGGATCTCTACAACAGCGCGACCTACCGGGTCCAACAAATAGCTTAGAACTTTCCAGGAAGAAAAGAATTACACACACGCACACCAGAATTAAAGACTCGGAACAAACAGATATGTTAATATATATAAACATTTTGTCCTGGGTTGTCGAACCTACGACCTGTGGCTTAGCAGACAGGATATTTTGCCTCCGTCAAACAGTCCGTCAAAACCGTCAATAGACTTATTTGGTGTGACCTGTATAGTACATACCTACTGACAATTGTTAGATTTCTAGAAGTCGTAGAACATCGCTCGCACGCATTTGTTTAAAGGGAAGTCGCCGATATGTGGGAATGCACCTTTACCTAATTTTCCTAATCCGTTTGACCAATTGACCATGGATACTCAAATAAAGAATTTGCGATTCAATTTTATTTAGATTAAATGTTTCGGAAATATATTTCAACCGGAATGTTATTCTTCACACAGTTGTCGTGTCGTTGTACCTTTACGATATGGATGGCCCTTTCCGCACACATGTAATTGTATATAACCCATAATATGGGCCATCGTCCGCACCCGGCGCGTGTACATAAAAATCTGGTTTAGCGTGGTCCAACTTAAAATTTCATGTTACTGAATAAATACGATGATAGAGTAATTGGAGCTTTTACAATGGAACCAATATAATCTATTTGTATTTTATTTAACGATAAATTCTTTTATATCTCCGTAGTCGTGTTTTTAAAACCTTTGTTCAAAACTTGTTTTTAGGGTTCCGTACCCAAAGAGTAAAAACGGGACCCTATTACTAAGACCTTGCTGTCTGTCCGTCCGTCTGTCTGTCACCAGGCTGTATCTCAAGAACCGCGATAGCTATACAGTTGAAATTTTCAAAAATTATCTATTTCTGTTGCCGCTATAACAACAAATACTAAAAACAAAAAAATAAATATTTAAGGGGGGCTCGACAAACGCGATTTTTTTGTCGTTTTTATAGATAATGGTACGGAACCCTTCGTGCGCGAGTCCGACTTGCACTTGGCCGGTTTTTTTTATTATTTATGTGAAACGTAATTTACATAGTAACTGTCATTTTAATGTAATAACAACAATACAAATATAATGAATAGTAATAAATAATGATACGTTATTTATTATATAAATCATTGAATAAATACCTACATAATAACTTCCTCATACTTTATCCTTTTCAAAATATTTAAATGTTTTTATCCGCGTAGGTATTAAATAACAAACAAATACAGTATTTTGTTTTTATAATACAAACTAGCTGTTCCCCGTTCAAGAATTGGGCTATCAAATGGAAAAAAAAATTTTTTATACAACATTGTCGGCAAACAAGCATACGGCTCGCCTGATGGTAAGCGGTTACCGTAGCATATGGACGCTTGCAACACCAGGGGTATCACTCACGCGTTGCCGACCTTTCCCCCTCCCCGATGAGCTCTGGCGACCTTACTCACGCGCAGGAACACAACTATAACTTATTTGGCTGCGGTATTCTGTAAGGTGGAGGTACTTCCCAGTCGAGCTGCTATTTGAGCGACATATCACTATGCTCTACGTCTCTTAATAATATGTACTAACTATAGTAACACAAGACCGGCACAGTATTTGTTTATTGCACAAATATTGTCAGAGCACCTTGAATAGCGCTGGCTTGAGAATTCAGTTTTGCATATATCGAAACGTGTCTACCGAGCGAAGTAGTCCAGTTATTGTAGGCTCTTAAATTAGCGAGGATACTCGAATGCATTCAGTTTTTTTTTTTTTTAAACTGGCTTATATTGCCCACTATCTCAGCTTGGTAAGTGATGATAATGTGGTAGAAGGTGGTAAGCACACAGTTGCTGGAACACATATTATGTCCTTGGCGGACAAATTGAGGGAGCCAACCATTTTGTACACATTTTCATTTTATCATATTCAACGTAGAGATGCAAACTTCTCAATAGAACCCCAATTAACTTTACATCCAGAGTTTACAGTCCACACGAATTGAAAAATGTTTTTAAGAAATGGAAAATTGATATATTGTTAAATACAAATTAAAGAAATAATTAAGAAATATTTTAAGTCAAGCTTAGTACTTAGTAACTACATACAGTCTATCGCGTTTGAAGTCACGCGAAATGCCAAGGCATTCGTAATTGCTCCATTGTATCCCAAGCGAGTGTATGGCAGCTTGGGCTCGCTACCGCCCCCCTCTCAACCCGCAAGCCCCGCACGATTGCTGACTGTAAGAGTTACATAGACTGAGGTAAAACATTGTATAACAAAATGACAAATAACTTTCAGAAAGTAGGACAATCACAATAAAATTAATGCTTACTCTAAAACTCTTCCAATAAAATGACAGACACTTTACTGTCGCAGACCTATATTTAACATCCGCATTATTTTTTATTATGATTGGGTCGCAGTTATTGCCTCCTGTTTTATAGCCCCACTTAGCTCTAAACGCCCCGTGTCTATATGCAAATGCAGGGAGTGCCGGGTGTCGACACTAGTCGCTAGCTGTTATCTCGCAACTATTGTGGCATTCGCAGATTTTCTCCAGATAAACATCTCTATTGGAAGATGGTAACTTTAGTAGATTTGTATTCATTCTCTAAATGTATCTATCTATACGTATTACGTACCGTGGCGCTCGTTGCTTCAGACATTTGCATTTTAGCGATTGTCTTTTGTAATGAAATGGGTGGATATTTGAGATTGCGACTGAGTTTGTGTCTTTCTTCAGTTTTACCAACTGCACAGCAATGACGTACTGCCGTACTCAGAGACGTCGATTATGTTAAATTATTGATTATCTCTAGCTCTGTCCCTTTCTAGAGCTATTAACAAAATTGAGTACAATTTAATCCAGGTCTTGATGTCGCTACTCAGTTATCATAATCTACTTGGTTTCATTAAAAAATAATTTCAACTATTACTTTGTTGTTTTTTTTATAAGTAATCATATAGTAAAGAATAATATAATTATTTCAATATTTTAATGATAGGGAACAACCTCTATATATTGAACAGTTGAAAATTTTACCTGCTTGTTAGGCATCTGATATAATAAAATAAAATAAGAAAACACTTTTTAACGTTATTGTTAGCCTAACTAATAGACAACTCACTAACTATAGTAAGTCAATTTAACTATTGAATTTTAACTATTAGTCACCTTAACTGTCACTCAAACTACTCTCCCTACGCAATTAACTTGCAACTGTTTAAATAATAACCTAGGCTTAAAAGTTCATCCATTAGAGCGTATACTTGCGGTTCTAACTCACTATGACCCTTATAAGGATCCACTTAGGACCTAAACTGAATAAATGGCTTTAACCTACTTAGATCATACTTACTTGAATAAGTGAAGATTGCGCTAAATGGTAAATTTATGGGTTTATTTACTAACTCTTTTTAATTTATGATCAGATGGCCATGTGTGATGAACAGCCCATTTATTACATATTATATTAATGTACACTACATTTATATATGTATAAAAAATTATTGAATCTGTTATTATTATAATTTATTTCTGAATCTACTAACATGAAATAGTCGATGATCAAATTTTTGTAACATAAAATACAAATAATAAGGTTTACAAGAAACTCTTCATTGAAGGAAAACTATATGAGTACTACTTGAAAACTCCTTCTAAAATATGAAGTAAACTAATATTTCATAGTCCTTTTAGGCAAGCTCAAGTCTCTGCTTTGTCGTCTCGATAAATTCCAACACGGCCATGTAAATGAACTCGTATTGTGATTTGTTCCGTACCATGCCACAACGCTGCTCACGCACCATCTCTACCGTGCGATTTATATCGATTATACAATCGAAACCTTCTCTTCGAATTTGATCGAGAATTATATCGATGACAATGAACGCGCCCGTCCGGCCGGTACCCGTCGAGCAGTGCACGCAGATGACAGCCTGGCCAGGTGGGTCGGACCCCGTCATTATCTGCTGAAGCCTGTAGTTTACGTCCATTAGTAAGTTGAGCACACGTCCTGGCTCTGGCGGCAACCCATACTCCGGCCACGCTGTGAAATGGAAATGATAAATCTTTCTCTTTGCATTAGCCTCATTTTTCTTCGTTACCGAAAAATGCCTCAGCGTATGATCCGGTGTAAACGATTCATATTCCGTGCAAATTGTAATATTCTCCTCGATGACCTCGGTTTTGTGCAGTTCAGGCCAGTATCGATCACATTTGCGCTCGATCTCTTTCGTCGTCATTATAATGATGCGAACGTTTTCCTGCCATATCATCGACCAAAAGGGGTACTTATTGGTCGAAAGGCAATCCTGCGTGGCGATGTACGCCTTATTATACACGTGTTCTACGATTATGTTATCATTTTTTTTCTTCGACTTTTGTATTAGTATGTTATCATAAATTGGATCCGGTGGGGGAACGCACGTCCCGAACGTTGGGACCATGGATAGTTTGTGAGTTTTTGCCTCGGTGATATTATTGCTCCTAAGGTCCTGAGTCTCCGAACTGTCATCGAAACTATCGCATCTGATGTAATTGGCGTCTATGTAATAGGAACCTGCCGCATCAAGAGGGATATCCCTCAATATAATTTGCCTATTCTTCGGCTTCACTTCTTCCATTATTCCATCGGATAATTGTACCATCTGTAACATTTCAAACTCTTTCCAGAATCCGTCTTCAACCGAAACGTGGTTTTCTTTTTGGAGTTGCTTCACGTGGGTGTGGAAATCTCGAATATGGACGCTAATGGCATTGAAAGGGTGGATGATTTTTAAGATATTACCGGACTTCTCCACCATGGGGTAATTTTTATAGTGTTCTATAAGACTCTCCAAGTCGTTGAACTGCTTCCCGCCACCGAGGTCGTACTTATTGTTCTCTACACGGATGCGAATGTTTGTTACTCTCTTCTGTACCCGCACTGACAGGACGAAGATTCCTGGCTCATAAATAGCATCTCGGACGAGGAACGAGCCGTTCTCTCCATACTTCAACAACATGTTCTTGGCTTCCTTGTCACTCATATATCCGTGATACCAGCGCTCCTTTGTGAAGGCTTCACGATTCAGGGGCTTCTTTAACCTGATAATGTTACCGCTCAGCTCGCGTAATTCATTATCCATATAATAGTTTAACAGACCAGTGAGTGTGTCGAATTTGTTACCGCCATACAAGTCGTAAAAGTCTTTGTGGTTCTGTATTTTCACGTGAATAATTTCGTTCCCTCTCCGGACGGAGAGGGAGAAGTCTGGCTTGTACTTCAAATTTGGCCACACAAGGAAGGACCCATCTTCTCCATGATCTAAGAGTAGTTGTTCAGCGTCCACTCCATTTAACGATGAATGAAACCATGTCTGGGTGTTCATCTTGCGCTAAGGCAGATACTTAGTAGATTATAATATGTTTCTGTAATTGATTTAATGTTTTATTTTCATTATTTTTTACGTCTTGATTTCAATAATCTGAAATAATAAAAAAACGACATGTTATTATTTAAGTATTTTCTTTTATATTTTTTTAAGCTGCATTTGAGAACCAGTTCATGCTAGGCTTTGTGACCTTTGGTTTTGTCACTTATCATGAGATTATGGTGAAACACAGGCCTTTAAAATGTACAAATAAAAAGTAATAAGAATTATAACATATGCTACGTAATAAGGATGAATCCATTGTTATGTTAGTTTAAACGTTAATTTTCCTCTTATTTTTATATTGTGTACAAAGTTATAATGCATTATTTTGGTTAATCATAAAATTCCCTATATTAATGGAATTAAAAATTATTTTCATATATTAGATAGGTATTTATGTAGATATATGAAAATGAAAATATTTTTTATTCAAATAGGCCTTCACAAGCACTTATGAATAGTCTGACTCTAACGCACGGTTCGGAAGGTTGCTCTTACTGAGAAGAGCCGGCAAGAACCTCAGAAATTACTCTTTTCAAAACCAACTCAGAATTTACATAAAATTATTTATCTTACTGACAATATTTGTGTGTCTATATACGATAAGGAAGAAATATATGTACCTAAGTATCAAAATTATGAGTAACTCAGTAAATAAATGGATTGCAAGCTTAAGCAGACCAGCCCCCACAAGCAGCACCTGTTCACAAGTATGACGCATGTGGCAGCCATCGCCCTCCTCGCACATATTGTAGGGAAGTGAGCGACCCGCCACACGACGCCGCCGCAAGCAAAGACCCCGATATGATAGATAGGTAGATAACACTTTACAGTTACATAAAATGATTAGTAATAATACAAAACTTAACTTACAGTTAATGTGTTACAATGGGCGACCTTATCACTTAAAGTGATCTCTCTCTACTAAGCAAACCTTTACTCAGGTATTATTTAATTGTGCCAAAAAAGAGGAATTTGGCAACTTTCAAGATACTGCATCACTGGAAAGTATATATAGAAGGCCGGTAAATCTCAATAACAAGGGTTCCGTACCATTATGAGGTAAAAAAAGAAAAAACAAAAAAACAGTTACATATCTAAAAACTGAATTACACTTTATTAGTTATAAAAATGTAAGTCTTTAATGTTACCTGTTTATTGTCTGGAGTAGGTATTTATGGAGATATTGATGGAAAATTGCAACATTAAAGTTTCTATGAAATATACATTATTTAAATTAAATAATTAAATACCATTTTAAACGAGAGCACAGTTAAATACACACTAAGTACTGATCCACTATATTTATTGAATGCCAAACTGACAGCAAATCGGCATCTGTTGACTCACATACTTACACATACTAATGCAAACTATTTATGACGGGCCGGTTGGCGTGGTTGGTAAGATACCCTATTTATCTCGCCACAGATCGTAAGTTCAATTCCAACCCTGTTTGTCGTGAGTCTGGGTGTAATTATTTATAGTATTCAGTATTCAGAAAAGTAGTTTAAACTGTAAACTTTATTGCATTCATGGAATATCAGTTATCCAGTCCATAGTACAAGCTCTGCTTAGTTTGGGATTAAATGGCCGTGTGTGAGGAATGTCCCAGGAAATTTATTTTTACAACGATGTTTATTATAAATATGAAATTAACTTATATTAGTTATCAAAAATTGTACGAGCATTTATTGTATTATATATTCTAATACTATTTTTATTTCTTTCTACATCAATCAATAATTATTTTTTGATTAATTAAAGAAAAAAAGTTTTTTTTTTTAAATTATGTTTTTTTTTCTTTTGGAACCCTAGTTACATATTCAAAGAGTTTCAACGGGTTCAAATGATTATCAACATGATTGTTTTATTACGCCCAGCTAGGCGCCTATTTATATTTAATATCAAAATCGCACGGTAGAGTCAAAGCCACAAATTTTATCAGTTTTATTATTATTATACGGAACGCTCCATGTATAAGTCCAACGCGTACAACGCTTTTTTTTTTAACCCAATACTATTGATGATGGAGCTCTATACCCAGATACACCGAGGTAGTTTATGACCTGGAGAGTGCTATGAGCTACTTTTTATCCCTAACTGAAAAAAGAGTCACGGTGATTTTTTTTACAAAACTACCTACCATCCAATTATCACTTTTTGTTAACATTAACTTTATCATTTATAGGTCCTTTCTAAATTTCGGCGACATAACAATTTTCCACTCAATTGTCACGCGAACCAAGGCTCATAACGGCCGCAATGCGCTCGTTAACCAATTTTATGGTTTATGGCGGTAGAACGAGAATAATACTCCCCCCCCCCTCACCTAGGCGCGGTCGCGAAACGTAAACTTAACGACTCGTCGAATTAACGACCCCATTACAACGGTACCACAGTTTCGATCATCGTCAACCTCCTTCTCATTTGCATGGCTTGTTTTATGTCAATACGATATTATACAAAGACATAATTTGTCTTAAATATATAAATAAAATATAGCTAAAATAATTAACTTATCATTTAGTTGATTAAAAGAAAGAAGAAGAAATTTTATTTAAAAGTTTTAATATTTTTCCCCTTTCATATCTTTATTTTCAATACATAATTTGTTTATTTTATATACTCGCCTTAGTCTCACGTCTCATCTTTAAAATGTGTAAAAATAAAAAAATAAAATGGCTTTCTTACTTAGTTTGTGAATTAGAAGCCTTGTACAAATGGACGTACAGACATAGTTGCCACAGCAATAGGGTTCCATTCGGATCCTCTACTTGAAAATTGTGCGTTGTGCTTGTCTGTCAGTGACGATACTGTTTTATATTATGTAGGATTAATCTAAAAGTTTCTTAGTCTATATACATACATACATTTTATGAGTAGTAGAGCATAGAGATATGTCGCTCAAAGAGCAGCTCGACTGGGGAAGTACCTCCACCTTACAGAATACCGCGGCCAAATAACTTATACATGTGTTCCTGCGCGTGAGTAAGGTGAGCTCATCGGCCCCGCCCCGATGAGCTCACCTTACGGGTTGGCAACGCGCGAGTGACATAAA
Source organism: Tetheella fluctuosa (assembly GCA_951216915.1). NCBI lineage: Eukaryota > Metazoa > Arthropoda > Insecta > Lepidoptera > Drepanidae > Tetheella > Tetheella fluctuosa. The sequence goes on from OX578214.1 coordinate 407,642, forward strand.
AATAATACATAAAATAAAATATTTAGGTGTGAAATTGAGGTTCTTACGTGGTGTGGGCGTTTGAATTCCCTAATAATTGATCATACCCACTACACTACAGTACATCAAAGATTGTATCCGTTTTTCCTAAACATTTCTCGGAATAGCTATGGAGTCTTTGACGAAATCATTTCTACACGTCAATGAACATTATGTAAATAACGAATTGGTTTCTTTGCCCTCAATATATTTATTATTATCAAATAAATATTTGTAGACCATTGATTTAATCGATTTTTTTTTATGTGTAGTTATGTAGAGTTCTGACTTCTCTAAACTAATAGATATAAATATTTAACACTATATTTTTTTTTATTAGTTTTGTTTAACCTAATAAAATTATTCTCTGACTCCAATAAAAGCTTAATAAAATAAATTAATATAACATCTTTTTTTTTTAGTTCTGCGATCAGTCGCCTAGACTATAATTAGGCGTGCTACAAGAGGTTACAAAATAACATCATAGCAACAAAATGTGTAGTACGCTACGAAAGGCTACACTGTAGCATGCTACGACACGAATGCCGTAGAACTTTCGTAGCTCCATCCTAAACATATATCTTTTACAACACCAAATTAACAATCTCTTAGAAGGTCAAATACACTTAAACCCTACATCCAACACGTTTGAACACATAAACATTTGAAGGGAACTATAACCTAGTAGCGAATGACACACAAACCAACATAAAGAGCGAGCCATGTGAATGTTGAGTACCCTTGCACTTAACAAAGGTCGTAAACTAAAGACGTGTAATAATGTGATAAAATTTGTAGCACGGCATATAAAGTTTTTGTGTGTGGACGTAACTTTGACCCGCGACTAGTGTCGCCTCGTAAAGGTATATCGTAAAGGTTACCCGTTACAAATTGATTTGACACCATATTGCACCATTATAACTCTTATATGACTACTAGCTATTCGCCCGTGGCTTCGTTTGCGCAGATATTTTGATAATTTCGATAAAATAAAAACAATGGTTATTTGGTTGTTATAAGTGCCTTATTAGGGCCTAAACTGAATAAATGAGTTTGAAGTTTGATTTATAATTTCCAAACGCAGGCTAGAATTTTTTTTTTTTTACTACTCATAAATTACTCATAAATACTTAGTATAGATATTTCATTAAAATCCTAATCCTAACTAATATTATAAACGCGAAAGTGAGTTTGTTTGTTTCTTACCTTTTCACGCTTAAACGTTGCGTTAGAGTCAGACTATTCATAGGTGCTTGTGAAGGCCTATTAGATATTGTCATTCAACCGTTGAACCGATCGTGACTAAATTTGGTATGCAGCTAGCCTATGGTATGGAGAAGAACATAGGCTGCTTTTTATCCCAGGAAAACATAAGATCACTGGGGAACGCGGGTGAAACCGCAGGGCGAAACCAAGTAATATTATAAATGCGAAAGTGAGTTTGTTTGTTACCTTTTCACGCTTAAACCGCTGAACCGATATGAAATTTGGTATGCAGATAGCTTATGGTATGGAAAAGGACATAGGCTGCTTTTCCCGGGAAAACATAAGATCCCTGGGGAACGTGTGTGAAACCGCGGGACGAAAGCTAGTTAGTAATATTTTGAAAAATAAGTGACAAAAGATACGTGATCTCCAGCGTGACGTCTATCATCCACATCTGTGAGGCATGTATTAGAAATAATGTCAAATGACGAGAATCCATCCTTTTGGCAAGATTGCCAAGAAGTAACGCAGCGCAGCATGTGGCGCGGTGGCCCTACGGGTGAATTATATATTTGATAGCATCGATGTAGGGAGCTCTAGATTCGCGATTCGCTATTTTCTTTTGAAGGTTCTATCATTCTGTCATTTCTAAACCGATAACTTCAGTTAAATTTTATGCGCCGGTTGGCAGTTGTCAGTGACAGTAAGATTATCTAGCACATAGCGTGTGTTCGATTTCCATTCAGGACAGTAATTTGTGGGTAATTTCTATTTGTCCTGAGTCTGGGTATAGTTATGTATTTAGTAAATTAAAATTTTCTATATGATTATAATTTCTATTTTATATTATTTTTTATTGTTAATCAAAATAATAGGAAAATAATAGTATGTGTAGTATATCAGTTATCTAGTTTCCATAGTACAAGCTCTGCTTAGTTTGAGGTCAGATGGCCGTGTGTGAGGAATGTCTTAAAATATACATGTCTCTGGCATGGGCCACACTTGGCAAGACAGTCATAGAAAATTTTATGAAGTTGGCGTATGCGCAGCCGCAGGCAAAAATATAGCATTTTATATAACAGTACATCTAGTCTATTCACATCAATGTTCGGGGCGCATCGGAACATCTATCCACTTCTCGCTTATCAGAATCATTCTCGGTGCGTGAGAATTATTTTCTTCCGACATTGTTTAACATAATTGAATATCAACAATTTAGGTATCTCGATACGTCCGGTGGTTTTGTTTTGTACTCATAAAAACACTTTGCAATTTGATCATCCTACTAATATTATAAATGCGAAATTTTGGATGGATGGATGTTTTTTACTCTTTCACGCAAAAACTACTGGAAGGATTTGGATGAAATTTGGTACAGAGATAGATTATAGCCTGGAATAGCACATAGGCTACTTTTTATTCCGGAAAACATAAGATCCCTCGGGAACGCGGGTGAATCCGCGGGGCGGAAGCTAGTAAAACATATATTTTCCGATGGTAGCGCAGGAATGCTCAAGGAATCTCGGTAAATGTCGCTACCCGTTTTTGTGGAGGTTGACAATAATTTGGCTATCCTATTGCTTACGTCTGTAGGAGATAGTGTTCACTTACATCACGGTGAAACGCCGGCCTGCTTATCTACCTTCTGACATTTAATATATAATTACTACAAAAAATTGTTTCTATACCATTTATTTTCATTCGTCCGCATTGTGAATTGAGCATAATAATATTTAAGTATTGGTAAGAATATGGTGTTATCTATTAATTGCCTTGTCAGAAATATAACACAAGTCCAACTCCATGAAAAATTTGCCGAAAAATAAAGTCAATAATGAAATTCAGTTAATGTAATCGGATATCGGTAACCGAATTGTGCACGCACGCAGCCGCCCGGCGCTGTGTGGCCGCGGCGCGGACGTGCGTTTGTCACGCCGGATAATGAGCGTCATCAGCGTGCGTCATCGTCCCGCATTCGTGTCACGCGCCGCACGCCACTCGCGCGCCACTATCAACTGAGCATTCTCCGTTACTTTCTTAGATAAAGTGTTCGTACGTACTATTATTTTCAAGATGTCTGTCATTTATTTTTAGTGCTTGGATTATAGTCGAATAATAAAGTCGTCAGTTTAAAAAAAAGTCTCGCTTACGAAGAAATAAAGCTTAAAGAAAAATAAATGCGAAGTTACTTCAAAACTTCACGAAAGTTAAATAAAGTTTTATGTTTGTTATTATAATTATAAGTCTTAGAAAATTAGGATTTTGACGTCCATTTACTCGTTTAACTTATTCAATTTTTGAATGGCAATGTTAATATTCTTTTTCGATTTGAACACTTAAAAAAAAGTTGATAAATTCCATGTACTAATGTAGCTTCTGTTAAGTTTTGGCTTTTTCTAGATCCATTGTGATTTTTAGATCTAAAATCCGACTTACATATTCATAACTTTAGTAGTAAGCTAAGTTCGTTTCTATGGTGATGAACTTAACAAATACGTAGGCTTGGATTATCTTATGCCCAACCGTATAATAGCCGATATCTAAAGTAATCACAATTGAGCTCGCAGGCTCGTCACGCTATATTATAGGCGTCATCAACGCGATAAGAGATTCTTGTCACGCGCGTGAAGCATCCCTCCCCGATCTGTCGACTTACTTCACTATTACCTGAACATTCTTAATAAAATTCCTCCAGCGGCTCATTTGTTACAAGTTTACGGTATAAATCTAATCTAATAAATCGGGCTGATGCAGGATGGTTTTAAGGGATAGAGAGACTGGCAAGAGAGGTAGTACTCATCAATATGAACAACTTATATTACGGGACAAAGTCTTCTTAAAATGGGCTCGATATCGGTTGGTAGTATACTTTTATAATATAAGCTTAGATGTTTTCCTTGGATGTGCGCGGATTAGATAAAATAGCCATGTGTACATTTTTGTTTGTCAAAGTTTGGTCCGCACAATATACTGGGTGATTATGTTATCACTGGCAATACTTGCAAGGGTGGAAGTACTCATCAAAATGAACAACTTTTATAATGGGACTAACTGTGAAATAATGAAAAAATTATCAGCTGTTCCATACAAAAGTTCAATACCTACTCGACCAAAATGTATGAAGCAACCGTATTATTTTACGTGATATCAGAGTTAGCCCCATGATAAAAGTTTTTCACATTGATGAGTACATCCACCCCTGCAAGTATTGCCAGTGATAACAAAATCACACTGTATATCCGGACCGCCATTTGGTGACCCCTGCTCTACAGCCTTCAAAAATAGTGAAGTTAATTTTGTGGTGTCCTATAAATCGTTATGTCTTGATTAAGTATCACAAAAAAAATGTATAATGTGGATATCTTGCTTTCGGTAATTTGAACCCTTTGTAGATATACACAAAAGGCAATTTTGTATTCTTATTAAATTCTCACATCGACGAAATTTTTCAGGCAATGCTACATACAAACCCATATTATATGCCAAACATAACCAAACACTAAAAGTAGATAGCAAATTGCACCAAAAACTCATTAGTAGAACCCGGCCTTTGTAGAACAAAATTAACTCATCGCAACGAACTAAAACAAACCAACGCTTCCCGCATGACTTTCGCACCGAATATTGCGAGAAAACATCGCTATACTTCTTTCTCTATCATTCCCACAGCACGTGTGTGAGTATGAGAGAGATAGAAGAGTAGAAAAGCGCGCTTTAATTTTCAGTGGTGCAGAGAATTTCCGTGTACATACCTGACCGAAGGCGCGAGTTCGCTGACCACAGACTATGTAAATTGGTAACATGAGGTAAACGTTGCAGTTATATATGAAAAAAGGATTTAAAAAGTTAAAAATGTTTAGTTACAAAAGCTTTTGAAAAGTTGTAATCGCTTATTTTTAGCTTGAAATTTTTTAGGGTGATAACTTTATGCACAAAATTAAATTCGAATTTAGTTGGAATTTCTGATAGATGTTTATCGAGGTGCTGATCTAATAATAGCTGTTTGGTTGTGACGATGGACACTGAGTTAGGAACATATAAGTGAATTTATGGCGAGACATAGTATAGTTGTCTAAGTCCTACTCGCCTGACTGGCTTCCAAACTCAAATAGACAATAGGCAAGTGGTGCGTGGTGCGTGGTGCGTGGTGCGTGGTGCGTGGTGCGTGGTGCGTGATGCGTACGAGTATAGTTAGGTGTGCTGCGCTATAGATTTGTAGTTAAATTGACACGGTAACCGTGTCAGTCAATGTCGACTTTTATCGACTAAACTGAACAATCGACTAATTCGATTAGTTTTAGTAGTAATCGCCCATCGCTAGACTTCCCACCCGCGCTCATACAATTTTTAACCTAACGCAGAGATGCTGTAAAAAGCAAAATAAATATAAAACAACAAATTGCTTGTTTTCTCTCAAACTGTAAATACAATACGAAATATTTCATCATTTTACATTTTAGATCAATGAAAATTTTCATTCAATTTAAAGATCTAAAACAGCGATCAGTAACCGAACGTCTAGACAATGAATATTAAAGAATAGCAACTAGTTTATCTTTGATACCAAACACAAAGGCCTTTATAACAATAGAATTCAATTTTTATTCATCCGATTGTTCGGCAAGCTCAATTTTATATAATATCAATCAATCGAGTGTCAAATTCTGTGAAACGAAGCCTCAAAATCACCGGGTCTTTGTATCTTTGTCCCGGGGTAGCTAACAATGCGGGAACGGTCCAGCGGCGGCCATTTGCCCGGGATCCTTTGTGTATAATTGGCGAGATCTGCTCGGCTTGGTTTAACACTTCATCCCGGATGGAGCATTATTACAAAATTAACTGTTTTAGTTGCTTTTGTACTCCGTTGGGCAGTCGTTAGAGAATCAATTCCAGCGTGGGGGTTCGCATACTAGAGCTTGTTTCATTTCTAATGGAATAGAGGAGCAAAAGTTGTGATATAAAATTTTATAAGTACATTATTATGTTTCGTTTAATATTATAATTTGCTAATTAATTTGCAAATACAGGGGAATATTTATGGTGTTGTTTAAAACTTAACGATTAAGTCAAAGTTATGTCAAATGCTGAGATGAAGGTAATGGAGGTTCGAATCCAACAATAAGCACATATTAGTCGGTTCCAGCACCTACACTTAAGAGTCCCTTTCCTAGCTTTGTGTCCATACCACCTTCGGTCGCATATAAATATATTAATATAATATTTATATTTCAATTTAAAATTTCAATTTGGCTACTATTTCTGGTAAAAAATTGCCTAAGCTTTTGCTCCGCGAAATACCCACATTGCTAGAATATTTTATAAGTATATTATAGTTAGTAATCCTGTTTTATTCTAGGGAATTAGCTATCATTGTAGCAAATATTCAGTCGTTACTCGAATTCACATTAATTTAAATGCGATTGTGGGTACAAATGAGTTGTTACAGATATAAGTAATAGGATAAAGATAAGCCACAAACAACTAGTTGATATGTTAAATTAATTATATAACTTGTACCTACTAAAATTGGAGTTTTATTTTTTATACAACATTGTCGGCAAACGAGCATACGGCCCGCCTGATGGTAAGCGGTTACCGTAGCCTATGAACGCTTGCAACACCAGGGGTATCACTCACGCGTTGCCGACCTTTCCCCCTCCCCGATGAGCTATGGCGACCTTACTCACGTGCAGGAACACAACTATAAGTTGTTTGGCTGCGGTATTCTATAAAGTGGAGGTACTTCCCCAGTCGAGCTGCTCTTTGAGCGACATATCGCTATGCTCTACCTCTCTTAAGTTTACATATTAAAATACCTACTTTATTATGCTTCAAAAAACTGCGTCATTCATAAATTATTCAATTGACATCTAGATAGAATATGTGTAGATTCCACACTAGCATACCTAACCATTGTCTTATTTTTTTTATTTGGCAGGTTTGCCTTTGACACATTAAAAGATGAAGATGTAGCACGTTTGACCAGAAGAAACCTTTTCACCTCGGGCCTTGAAGGTCCCTAGATATTAGTAAGATATTAGGAAAATAGGATGTACATTGTACAGTTTAAATGACATAGGTTTCTATTTTTCGGAAGTTTGGCAAAATGCTTTCAGCGGTTTTAAATAATGTTATAATGCCAGCTAGCCGAGAGAGCGAGTACATTTCGACTTCTCGTACATTATTGTCTCCAACGCGAGAACGTAATCGCGTTACATTTTCACCTTAGCTACAAAGCTACTCCATACGGCAGTTCATTTATTTTCACTGAATAAATCTATGTTATTTCGCAGAGTGTCAGGTTCTCCTGGAGATAAGTAGAGCTCAAGGGAGTTGACCTACAGTCGAGACTTGAGGTTCAGGAAATCAAATAATTATATAAAAGATTCTTGTTGTTGGGTTGGCAAATAGACGCGGATTAAAAATATATATATTTTTAAAAGTATGATGTAGCTTTCAATTGTTTTGCAAGTGAGTTAATTTAGTGAAAGCCATGAGAATAAAAAATAATTGGAAAATGAGATTCTTATTCTTTGTAAGTAAAAATATAATAATACCGGTAAGTTTTGATGGACATTATAATGTGTTTCACATGTATGATATTAGTCGTTAAGGCTATTGTCTTTTTACTATATTAAATAGAGAAAAACAAATAATATAGGTATATATTTTAGTTAGTAAAATACTCACCAGAACCAATGAGATTTTTTCTAAATCCAGACAAGTTTGACTGGGTAACTTTTTACCTATCTACACTATAATATTATAAAGCTGAAGAGTTTGTTTGTTTGAACGCGCTTATCTCAGGAACTACTGGTTCGAATTGAAACATTTTTTTATTGTTAGATAGCCCATTTATCGAGAAAGGCTATAGGCTACTTTTTATCTCGACAAAACATAAGATCCCTTGGGAATGCGGGTGAAACCGCGGTGCGGAAGCTTGTATCTAATAATATTGTTTTTCCGCCTTCTGACATAAAAAACGTTATAAAACCAATAATGTATACATTTCTAGGTTTGATTGATTTCATTCAATAATATGAAATAAATCTACTATATAAAAATAAGTCGGGTTTTCCTTCCTGACGCTATAACTCCAGAACGCACGAACCGATTTCCACGGTTTTGCATTCGTTGGAAAGGTCTCGGGCTCCGTGAGGTTTATAGCAAAGAAAAACATAAGATCCCACGGGAACGCGGGTGAAACCGCGGGGCGGAAAGCTAGTTTATTATATAAAATGGCATTACACAAAGAAAGAAAGAAATAAAAACGACTTATTGCCCAACAAAATCATATGTATCGAATCTGTACAACAACTATGTGACTCCAAACGAAGCCACGAAGTAACGAATGTGTTTTTCCTTTTAGTTTACTCATCTAACCTCTAAAATAACTTTTATTTAGCTTCATATACTGAGAGCATGTGTGTATAAAGGCTTTTTAAGGACTAAACAAACCCTTTTCAACTCCAAATTACAAATTAAACAGTTTTTACAATAATCCGGGCGGTATTCATTTAAACGCGCAATCATCACATCTCTTAAACAACTTTACTATTACCGTCTTTATAACCTGTATCGCAATGGGTTTAGAGTTAAAATTGACTGTACTGACAGTAAAATAAATGGGAACGTTTACAAATGAGATGGGACGCCGTTGTATTAAGAGTAAATTAAAATTTCCACCGTGTAAGTATAACGTAATATTATACAAAAATATAATGAAATTTGGTTACGACAGTGTGATATGTATTATTCTATTCAAATTAGTAAAAGTCAAATTATACCCTTGATTCTGCGGTCGAGAGACCGACGATTTTTATTCCCAGGTCGGACAAAGTACAATAGACGTTTTTGTTCCAGATATTAGTCTCTATATTGTCCATTGCTAATGTACCTAACAGATGGAGACAATGTTGCATGTCACGCTGGGACTATATTTTCGGGTATCTATTCCCCTGGATATCTGATTAAAAAAACGATAAGTATTTTTTTCTTATAAAACTAATAATGTAAAACATGTCTCCATTTTTTGGGTTTCGTACCCAACGGGTGTAAAAAGACTAAGACTTCGCTGTCTGTCCGACCGTCTGTCTGTCACCAGGCTGTATCTCAAGAACCGCGATAGCTAGACAGTTGAAATTTTCACAAATTATGTATTTCTGTTGCCGCTATAACAAAAAATACTAAAAACAAAATAAAATAAATATTTAAAGGGGGCTCCCATACAACAAACGCGATTTTTTTGCCGTTTTTATAGATGGTACGGAACCCTTCGTGCGCGAGTCTGACTCGCACTTGGGCGGTCTTTACTAATTTATTGAAGACATTAAACAGTAAAGTAGAGTAAAGAGCTATTTTAAACAGCTAGTGACATGTCCAAATACCGTAAGGGTATCAGTAGTCAATATTCAAGACTAATTGGCTGTATTGGGTAGGTTGTACATCTGCCGGTCGACTGTGGTAGCGGATAATTGGCAACGAACATCACGGGTAAGTAACTTATATAGGTGATGCACGCAAAAATACGTGTAGGTAGGTAGTTAGGAGTGATGATAGTTTTTGTTTATACAATAGAAGAATTGCCAGAGTTGTTTTTTCCCTGGAGATGGAGTTTATGTCACTGGGACGTGAGTTGAACAGCTTGTCTTAAAAGTTTTGATTGATTGATTGACTGAGAGATCAAAATAGAGCCTTGTTGAATCAGGAAATTTGAAATATCTTCTTTTTGTAAGGTGGTAAGGTGATATAAGTTGGTATGAAAATCCGATTTTTATGATAAATCCATAAATAGTTTTATTATCCTATTAGAAATTAGATTAGAAACTGAATAAAATTGAAACACGCAGTGTATTTGTACAATTTTCCATAAAAAGGGAAGAAAGGAACATTCAAAAGTATGAGAATTCCATAGTTCATGAAATATAAATCCACGAAAATTTTATTTGTAAATTTTCGACGTATTTCAGCGTTTTTTGAAAGCTTGAAAGTAAACAAATTTTCCCCAAATTCCTACAACTAAATCAAAATAGAATTCGCCAAAAACCTGCGTCAAATAACTTCCCTCAAAACAACAAGCCGCCATCATGTACAGACCATCTGCCATCAGTTCACAACTCGACAGTCGTTACTACGGTAGTCGGTAAGTAACTGTAGGGTACGTGATCTAATTAACGTGGCTCCGACTTGCGATCCAATGCTTACGAATTAGTGGTGTTGTTTTAAGCGAAGCGACGTCGTCGAAAGAAAATGCGGGTTTAACTTTTAGACAATGGTAATGATTTTTGCTTTAAGAACCTGAAAAAATCATAGAAATCCTTCGAGTAGATTCAACACTCAATTGATTAATCCTCCACTTATTTTTTCCCAAATTTGCAATTACAGAAATGACTTTTCTCCAGATGTTTAGACAATCATTATTGACTATTTGTGTTTTTTAATATCACAACAACAAAATATTATAAATGCGAAAGTTTGGATGGATGGATGGATGTTTGTTACTCAATCACGTCAGAACGTGTGAACGGATTTTGATGAAATTTGGCACAGAGATAGATTAAAGTCTGGAATAGCACATAGGCTACTATTTATCCTAAAGAAACATAAGAACCCTCGGGACCGCGGGTGAAGCCACGAGGTCGGAGCTAGTATAAAATTAAAAAAGTAATCATACGTTTAGTAATTTCATCAAATAATTCATGTGGCTAAAGCTGCTAAACTCACAAATCTTAGAAGAAAACAAGCTCTCAAATGCTGTCAAGACAAAGAAGTACAACTAAATACGATTGTTATAAACAAAACAAAATATAAAATGCACATACAAAGCACAATTATCTTGAACGAGCATTTAATGTTGAAGCTCATGCATTTGAAGACGAAGCGTGTAAACGACCAACTTAAACGATTCCAAAAACTAAACAATTTATTCACGTTCGTGATTGCATATCGTTTCCATCGAATGTGACTTTCAAAATCGATATAAATGCAACTTTAATAAACTTCCATGTTTGTAAAGAATTCCACCAAAATCATGCAAGTCGGGTCGCTGGCGTGGAGGTGAGATACATTGACTGCTTCGCCACAGATCGTGTGTTCGATTTCCACCCAAGACACGTTAATGTCTGTTTGATTTGAGTCTTTATATATTCACAAGTAGTACATAGTACCAGTTATGGTCACTATCTTCTGCCCCGCGGTTTCACATGCGTTATATGAGTATCTGTTTGCTAAATGTCTTTAAAATCTATTCAACTATTAAGAAGCTGATTGATAACAAACATACATGTACACAATCTTTCGCATTTATAATATTAGCAAGAAGTAAGGTTAGTAAAATTTTAACACCAAAAGCCCCCAAGTTTTAAGAAACCTAATTAATATTAATCTAATCTAATTCTAATACAACCAATGATGTATAAAAAGACAAAGAGGTAAGATCAAAGATTAACTTTAATTGGGCTTCGAAGATAAGCCTACATATGACAATCTTAGATACTTTATAAGAAAGATTAATTAAACAGTTTTAATACAGCAGCCATCTACAAAACACATTGTGTAGACAATTTTAATAACGTTCCATGACATCAAAGTGGTAATAAAGCTGAACAAGAGTGATCTCTCGCCGCAGATCCCACCCTTGCTGTTTTGCCACAAAATATATAAGTACAGAAGGACTACTCTCTTAGCTCATTTGAGTTTTGCGCATTATGCTTCTTTTATTCATCCCTTCAATTTGCCTTTTCAGGATTTATTATCTTCTTATTCACACCTTGTTTTTGATCTCCCAGTTACTGTATTCTCATTTCTTCGCATATTTATGTATACAAAGCTAATAAAAATAATTAAGACTTATAATGCTGCAATCTATGCACGCACACAGAAATAGCTTTAAATTCTCATAGGTACCTACTAGAAACTTCTTTTGCACGCTCGTTGGATACTTTGTAGTACTCGCCTGGCTGGCTACCACACTCAAGAAATTCTGTTGCCAAGCAACCACTAATGTATTCCCGCAGCTGCATTTGAACCACCTTTTAGACTTTGTGTGCTTATCACCTTTGGCTATCATCATTTACCGATAAGTTTATGATCGAATACAAGTCTATTCACAGTAAAAAAAACTGTTGGTTTGGAAATATTTTATTTTATAAAGCAATGTATGTACACGTGTGCGTGTAGTGTTGAAGGAACGGTGTGTGCTCACTTTCTGTGTAAATCTATTGTGTGGTAATTCCCAGGGTTGTCAGATTAACTCTACGCACGTTCGCTCCTTAATTATGAAACGGCTGGAACCCTGGCTGAATAAACAATAGGCTCGCAAAGATTCGAGACCAATTCGATTCTTGAAGACTAACATTAATGGTGACAGTTTAGGGAAGATTGAGTTTAAACTCCATTTAGATTTAGTTACTTTGCGAAAGGCAATTACGTTGGATTAACAGAGATAAATAACATTCAGAATTCTCAATACAATTACTTTTAACAAAGTTGTCCTTTTGAAAGGTCATTTTTGTTTGATTTATGAGACCCTCACCTTTAGGAATACATAAGCTTTAGATTAAAATTAAAGATTTATTAGGCTTTTGTAGAATTAAACTGTCATAGAAAACACATACCACAATACCATTTATCCGTAGGGCTCTCGTGTTATTGTACTAGAACCAGTCCGATTTTCTATAAATTATAGTTTTTATTTTATACTTTTATTGTAAACTAGCTGTCCCCCGCAGTTTCACTTGCGTTTTCAACATAAAAAGTAGCCTATAGTCCTCTATAAACTGCCTATCTAACGCAAAAATTACAGTGTCTTAATTTCATTCAAAAATCCCATACTATCAGTTTCTCCCACATTTTCCAATTTTCTGCGCAATTTTTTTTCCGTAAAAACCTACAAATTATTAGAACATTAAAAAACAAAAGTTGAATGTAATCGGTAAAGTATTTCTCAAGCTATGGCGGGACCAAGGGAAATAGGAATTCATTTTTATATTATACAAGCTGTTCCCCGCGGTTTCACCCACGTTCCCGGTGTAATTTTTTTTCATACAAAGGTTTGTATGAAAAAAAATTCTTGAAAAAAAACTCCTGACAATAACAAAAATAACGAACACATAAAAGAAAGTTTTATCCAATTGAATGCAGTCGTTTGGAAGTTATGCGCGTACAAACATTTCGGTGTTTTTTTTTTATATAAAATAATAATATAAAGATATAGATACATAGATTATAGACTTGTTGTAAATAAATTAGTACACTATTTTAAATATTTTTTTAATCACATAATAATATAATATCAATATTCAGATACATATTGTTTTTACCAAAAATTAAAGACGCCAGTTTTTTTAATATTTGGAGGTTCAAGTTCATAATATAAAAAAATATTTCAAACTTAGGACCTTATTTGGTATTCCACCCGCCACAAATTACATGTAAATGGTTCCTAAACGATTTTTTTCGTATCTCTGTAATGTGCCGTCGGTCGTTTAACACATTTCCATTTTAATTTCGTGTCATTTTAAGCATTTTTTCTAATTTCAACGTTACGAGAAAAAAAGTCTATTTGGTCCTGAGCTTTGAAAACTCGCTCCAAGGTTATACATTTAATTTCATTGTAATCCAATTCTTTAGAACCTATGTTTGGGCGAACACAACACCAATAAATGGTATTAAGTTTATTAATAAATACTTATAAGAAATACGAAAAATAAATTATATTGGATCTAGGTATATTTAACTAGTTTAAGTATTTGAGAATTTATACAACAACTAGCTTACCGCCCCGCGGTTTCACCCGCGATTCCCTAAACTCAAAATCATTTATTCAGTTTAGGCCCTAATAAGGCACTTATGAACGTTACAATTGATTCTACCACCGGTTCGGAATACACTTGGACTGAGAAGATTCCGACAAGAAACTCAACAAGGCATATTTTTAATAGATCTTTGTTTTAAACCCTATTTTATCCCCTTAGGGGTGGAATTTTCAAAAATCCTTTCTTAGCGGACGCCTACATCATAAGTAATAGCTATCTGTATGCAGAATTTTAGCCCGATCCGTCCATTGGTTTGAGCTATGCGTTGATAAATCAGTCAGTCAGTCACCTTTTCCTTTGATATACCTAGGCCATAAATATTGTCACAAAGAAAAAACATTTTTTTTTATTGCAAATAATATTTATTACTTTTACAGTATGTTAGTTTAATACATAAATAAAAAACAATTTAAAATATAAAAAGCTTATTCGAAGTGGTCTCCATTGGCTGCAATACAGTCCTTTAAACGTTGAGGCCAGTTATCAATAGAAGCACGCACTCTTTCCATGGAAAAATTCTTCACTGCCAATCGTATGGATTGTTTTAGGGACTCTAAATTATCATGGCGTTTAGAGCAAGCCGTACTCTCTAAAACTGACCATAAATCATAATCCAGCGGATTAAGATCGGGACTAGACGACGGCCAGTCTTCAGCTCTGATGAAGTCCGAAACGTTTACTTCCAACCAAGACTGCGTGGATCGAGCTTTATGACCCGGCGCCGAGTCTTGTTGGAAGGACCATACTTGGTTATTGAACATGGTGTTGTTAAGGGGCTTAACTACCTTCTCAAGAATGGTATCTTGATACACTTATGCCGATGTTTTGATACCTTTTTCACAAAAATATGGCTCAGTCACTCCTTCATAGCTAACACCCCACCAAACCATCACTGAAGTCGGATAATGCCCACGTTGCACTCTGTCGACTAATTGGGAAGCTTCCTTAGAGCTTTGAGCATAAATACGATCATTTGTTTGTTAAAATGTTGCTCAACTGTAAAGATTTTCTCATCCGTAAACAACATTTTTCTGTGACCTCCCTTTGCGTACCGCTTTAGTAGTTGTTTCGATTTTACCACCCTATTCTTTTTTAAATTATCAGTTAAAAAATGACCAGTGCATCTCTTATAGGCTGCAAGTCCTAAGTCATCTTTTAAAATACGCGACATGGTTCTGGGTGCTATCTTCATCTCCCGAGATAAAATCTTTTGCTTTCGGACAGGATTTCTTCGAATTCTTTCCCTTACTGCTTTAACCACCTTTTTCGTACGAACACTACGTGGACGGCCAGATCTTTTTCTGTCACAAGCAGAGGAGGTCTCATTGTACCTATTAATAGTCCGGTACACAAACATTTGACTAATACCAAGCGTATGGAGAGTTTTAAAAATTGCATTTGGCTCCATACCAACTTTGTGTAATGCAATCACAGCGATTTGGTTCTCTTTATCAACCCACTCCATTTTAATATCACAAAATATTGTCCAATGTATTGGCGCCAAAATTAGAAAACCCAATGAACAATCGTATAAAAATGACAGATTCCAAATTCAAATGTAATATCTTTCTTATTTTTAATTGTAACAGTATTTATGGCCAGACTATGTATATTATATTTCTAAAATATTTTTGTTGTTTCTCGTGATTATTTTTTTAGAGAGATGAAACTCAATATTTTGTCTCGTCTGTAAGTATAAGTTACATTAGTTTTCAATATTATCTTACTGTTTAAATTCTAAGCCCGGTTTATAGATGAAATCCTTATCCTAAAACGTAATCAAAATTTTACTCAAGTTTCAAGAATAGATTGTGTTAAGTAATCTATACTAATATTATAAAGCTGAAGAGTTTGTTTATTTGGTTGAACGCGCTAATCTCAGGAACTACTGGTTTGAATTGAAAAATTCTTTCAGTGTTGGATAACCCATTTATCGAGGAAAGTTAAGGGCTACTTTTTATCCCGGGAACAAGATCCTTCGGGGACGTGGGTTTAAACCGCGGGGTGGAAGCTAATAAAAAATAAACTTTTAGTAATAAATCTAGGATTTTTAAACAATTGTTTAAATGTCGACTTATATTTCAATTATGTTTCTTTAATACAAGCCAATAAGTGGAGGTGGGCGGGACACATTGCTAGAATGCACGCCAGCCACTGGACAAGGAGACTCCTAGAGTGGAGCTAGCACCCGAGGGCGAAGACGACCACCGCAATGCTGGGTGGACGACGTCAGGCGACACGCAGGTCATGACTGGATGCGTCGGGCACAAAATCGCCATGAGTGGAGGAAAAGGGAAGAGGCCTACATCCGAGATTGGATAACTGAAAGGCCCCTATGATGATGATGATGATGATGATTACAAGCCGCTATAAACAAAATGTTCTCCCCTCGAGAAACCCTCGACTTTCTGGTCACCGTCAAAGCCTAATTACGATGATAGAAATCTAGATACAAACGGTGATGAGAGTTTATAATCCTCAAAAATTAAATCTAGCAAATAACTCTGGTTTTTTGAACAAAAATAACACATTGAATTCGACTAAACATTATAATTACTGTGCTAAAAGTATTTAAAAACTAGCAAAAAATCACGTTTGTTGTATGGGACCCCCCTTAAATATTTATTTTATTCTGTTTTTTAGTATTTGTTGTTATTGCGGCAACAAAAATACATCAACTGTGAAAATTTCAACTGTCTAACTATCACGTTTCATGAGATACAGCCTGGTGACAGACAGGACGGACGGACATCGGACTCTTAATAATAGGGTCCCGTTTTACCCTTTGGGTACGGAACCCTAAGAATGCAACCTTGCTCAATTTCTTATCGCTTGTTCTGAGTTGTAGGCTGACTTCTGACTTCACCGTTCATAAGTGACTTTGACTATAACTTAGATACACACAGTCAGACAAACAAAGATTTTAAACTAATAACTGCCTTCTTTCTAAGCCGGTAATAAAAAGAGCAATTTATTAAAACTTTTATCCCTTCTTTTTGCTGTGCAGTGGAGCTAAAGGCTCTTAATCAGCTGTCCCAAGAGTGAACAAGGATGTAATTAAAGAGCAGGTCATAATGGGCTGGTGATCACTCGGTGATGTTATCAGGAATCAGCCTTTAACAGATATATTGTTATGGTCCTGGAAACCAGTGAGACAAATATAGGTATAACAAATTAAGATACTTATAACAGAATTTGCTTTATAGTTTTTAGGTAAATATCGCGGCTACTCGAGCAGATGTTATATTACAAGCTTTCGCGCCGCGGTTTTGCTCGCGATCCCATAGGATTTTTTTTATATACTTACTGAAATTACTGATCCTTACTGATTGACGTTTTTATCAATTTGCGTCGACAGTGCTAAACAAACAACATAGTTGGATTTGCACTACAGTTATTAGCGTCACAATTCTAACCACAGGGTCTAGAAACATTCCTTAAATAAATAGACATTCATTAAGTTCTTTCAAAATTCAACCCCTAAAGGGTAAAAAACAGGATCTCACTAACGGTATTTCCAGCTCAGTAGTGAATAGGTAGTCTCGACAAGCGTGCTACAGTGAATCTTTATAAGAATTGCAAGCTAATTATAAAAAAAAATGCAAATATTATAGAACCGTGACAGGCCTTTTCAAATGCATAAGGTACTCTTGATTTCAAGTCAAACTATCGATTTTTTCTACCAATTATTCCTTACGTTGAAAAGTAGGTAATAGCAATGATCGTATGTAATGCTCAAAAGGCCGGCTTTGCATCTAAATATTCCAAAACCCATTTACAATTACATACATAGTCACAAGAGAGACTGGCCGTAGCCAGAGCTCCGAAGCAAATAACGTTAAGTCACGTTGGAGGGAAATTACACCGGATTTTTTGGCTCACCTCTACACTTCATACCTTCAAATTCATCAGCCATGCAATTGAGATCTCTATAACCGTCAAATAAGGTTTGATTTCCAAGATAATTCTCGTTGAAAGCCTAAGGCCGAACAGAAAAATGAATCTACATGCACTTAAAACTCGTAAAGGTTGTGCCGAAACGGTGCGAGCGGTATTTGGAGTGCCCTCAATATTCATAAAGTGCGCTAAAACACGCGGAGGGGCTGGGGGGGGGGGACGTGCGGGCACGTAATGCCGGCCGCACACTCCACGATTTCGTTAGCGGCGACGCGACCGACGACGCTTGATTACATACCGGCGGAATGTAAAAGTGCACTCACACGGTTATGCCTGAATTTTTTACTTAATGTAGGTTATAATAGACTTGGTCCCGTATGTTTTGCTTTTAAAATAAATATGCCTCATTCGTTATTCTGTTTTCAGAAACAGTCACTGTAATTAAAATCACTGGAACTGGCATAATTCTTAATAAAACTTGCTGTAAAATAACTCTGATATCTGAATAGAAAACAATTTCCACTTATTCATTGAAAAACTGTCACAACAAGTTTGCTACAGACTGAATTAATTCACAATCAGAACTTAAATTGGTATTAGATTTAGAAAAAGAATCCCACGTTCACTTTCAAATTCCAATTTGAAATCCACTTTCTATTTTGTCTCCAATTGCACGTGTCTGCAGCCAAGTGAGCGAGGCGGATTGAATCGAGTGAGCGAATGAATCGAATGAATCTAGTGAAAAAGTGCAAGTTATCAAGTGACTCTGGTCCGAGTGACCCGACTCGGCTAATTGCGCCAGTAATGAATATTACATTTCACGTTTTCAGAGTCAAATTAATTGTTTGTGGAGGGGATCGGGATTGCGGGATCTTTATTGAAAATGAAAGAAATTAATCAATTAAGTTGATAGTAAAGAGCCATTTAATATATAAATAAATAAATGTTTCGTTCGTAGAATTCACTCTATTTTTCGACTTTTTTGAATAGTTCACAGTTCCTATTTTCAAAGCAAAACTAAATATCCTCAGTAGGTAGAGTCCTTTACCGTATACCGAGTCCTAGATACCTGTGGTTAAGTCTCTAGAGTGAGGAACATCCTTGCATGCCGTTTCCAAGTGAAATTCTGAATCTGACCCTTGATCCAGCCACCTGACGAGGCTCTTAATATTATTATTTTACTAGCTTCCGCCCCGCGGTTTCACCCGCGTTCCTGAGGGATCTTATGGTTTTCCGAGATAAAGTAGTCTATATTATTCTCCATACCATAGGCTATCTGCATACCAAATTTTATCGCGATCGGTTTTCAGACACAGTGCTAGTACATATCCCTTTTATGGATAAACTCATCAACAATTACACAAAATCAAAATCATAACTATTTATTTTTAAAAGATATTTTAAAACTTTTAAACAGATTCTATTTGTAATTTAAAATATCCATAATTGAGCTTTTAAATCTTTGTTTTTTATATTTAAATAAATCTACCGAGCTAAAATGTTTATTGTAACTTTTTTGCGTTCGATGGATAATCGAATTGGTGATAATGGTGGAAATAATGGGTGTAGTAAAATCTTAAATGACCGTACATTGGCATTTAGTGCATGTAAGTGAGCCTTCTAGGCTTTATAAAGGTCGGCAACATATTTGCAATCTCCTTGATATTGCTAATGCCCATAGGCGACGGTAGCCACTTACCATCAGGTGAACTATCTGAGTGCTGACCAGCCATCTGACATTAAAAATAATAATAATAATGAATACTTATTGTTACTAGATAACACAGTAGTGGTTTAACTCATTTTATTGACAAAGTTTTAGTTCAAGATTTTTATTTTTCGTACGTATTTTAGTTTTGTTCGATAACCAATTTATATTCCATTCCATTTGTTATCATAAAGAAATGTTTTTGTAAAGGTATTATTGCTTACAGAAATTTAGATCATGAAAAGCTACAAGCCTCGCCACAGGAAAATAATAGTCTAAGCCTAAAGAATATAGTATAGGATAATGTCGTGCAGTTCGATCTGAGCTCAAATAAATAGATATCACATAAATATCATTTATTAACGGGTTTTTAACGTGTTTTTAATTATTTTATATGTCTGTCTGTTTATAAGACCAGGCATTTTTTTTAAACGGCTGAATCTATTTTGACGAGATTTTTATTAGCAGGTAGCAAAATATTCAAACAGGGTACTTTTTATGCCAAAATAATTTAAAAAAAAATCGGTGGCATTTTTCCTCACACACGGCCATCTAACCCCAAACTAAGCAGAACTGACATACCACTTAGGTAAATAGGTATACACTTATATAAAAAATTACACCCAAACTCAGGACAAATAGACATGTTCATGATATGTCTGTCCTGAGTGGTAATCTAACCTACGACCTATGACGTAATAGATAGGGTAACCGACCATGCCAACCGGCGCGTCAAAGGGGTCCTGATTTTCGTGGATAAAACGTACCTAACGTTTTATTCTAATTGCTAAACTGATTTTTAGCAATTAGATACATCGTGATTAAATACCTAAGAAACATCCACACATTATATATATAATATACATATATGCATATGTTTATAGGCATATATTTCAGTGATAAAACGTTGTTTGTATAATATACTCGTAAAGTTTCATAGATGGTCCGTATTATTAGGTATTTACATAAATATACCATAAGGTTGCTGCCTAAAACTTGAGATCAACACATTTCGACTCAAAGAACTTCAACTTGAATGTACTGTTTAATCTTAGAGTGGCCTTATAGTACGGTGGTAGGGTACTTTGTAGTACCCGCCTGGCTGGCTACCACCCCTAACGAGTTCCCGCTCTCGTTTTTATATGTTTACCACCATTGGTTACATCATCACTTACTATAGTGTGATTGTAGTCAAATACAAGCCTTTCCATAATAAATAGAAACGTAATATCATGGAGTAATTACAATTTATTATAGGGCAAATATAAATTTTATAACAAGTTCCTATAAAAATCATCTTAGAATCTAACAAAGATCATAATTGTTTGTCAAACTCACCGAGGTTATTGCTTTTACAAATAAATGTGAACTTTCTTTTACGCGTACTTTGTTCATGACGGGTACATACGCAAATAAGGGTCGGACTACATCTCACCGCATGCATATCCTTTATCTTCATCCCTTTCTATCCTTAAACATATCGTTTACTAGAGCGAGATAAATTCCGTAGAGTGCAAACGCGTACAATCGAGGTCTAAGGTCTATGTCCATTTTGTCCATAGTCCATGCCATAAGCAGGTCATAACGATTGATTGAGACGTCAAATGGTAACCAATAAACTGACTATCGCATTTATAATAAGCTAGAATTTGTGAATCTAGTAAACTATGTATTCCGTGCGGAAAATGTCGCAGTAGATAACGTAAAACAGTGAAATATTTCTTTCATAAAATACATCGTGGCGCGCAATTGAAATCAAAGAACATAACATAAAACTTATAAGAAGCTGAAAGATTTAAAGGCTGAAAATATCGCATCCTGGTGGCTCCGTGCCAAGGAGCTGGCTCCCTACGAGAATTAGTGTGAGAATATTTCAGCCGCGCTTCGCAATACTGTGCCTTTGAGTGAGTTTAAACATTTCCCTTGGGGGTGCGGCTTCGCTGGCATTCTTTAAAAAAACTCTTAAAAGAAAGCTTTTAAATAATTTAGTTTAAAGAATTCACAAAGAATGTAGGTTAAGGCAATAGAGTAAGAATTTTTACATCATTCAGTGAATAACATTTGAAAGAAAGGCTTCTTGTAGATGCTAAACGGCTTGAATGCAATTTTTCAAAAAGAAAAATGTGGCTAAAATCTTCTCATTATTTCTGTCATTACAAACGCGTAAAAGAAAATACATTTTAACATTAACGATCAAATTATGCCACGTTTTCGGTTTAATGAAAATGACAAGTACACACTAGAGGCCTCAGCTCAGGCCTCAGTGTGAGGCCTTCCCGAGATCGACTGCGACTGCTACGGAGCGTGTGATCTGAATAAAACATGCCTGAATAAATAGAGCTGATACTCTGAATAGTCAGTGGAGGCCAGTCGAGGGTTACTTGCTTAGGACTTGGGAAATTGTTTGAGGTCAATGGTAACTTTAGGCCTGTTGTAAAATTATATGCTCTCAATTTAGAACAGCATTGTACGCGGAAGAGAAACAATTAAAATAATGAGTAAAAAAATATTATTTTGAATATAGAACGTTGTATTTTTTAATTAAATAAACAGCAAAAGGTTTACGCAGTAAACAGCCTCGATATCCTTTTAATTAACCTTCTGTGAATACATTAATAGACTTGAATAAATACATCGTCTTGTCTTTATTTAATTTGCTTTCCTTATCAATTTATTTTCCAGTAAAAGTATTTTTTCCTCGTAATTAAATATAATGTTTCTGTAACATATTCATTACTAAATAAACAAACTTCATGTCAATTAGTTACTCAGCCAAAGAAGCAGGTAAAGGCCTTACTAAGTACATCGAAGCAACACAACCTAGATTGAAAAAAAAAAACTTTGCTGTGTTTCTTGCTGGTTATTCTCAGTTGAAGACCTAGGGCCTTAACTGAACAACTGGCTTTGACTTTAAATTAACCTAAGTAGAATACTTTGTAGTAGACCGCCTGGTTGGCTACCACCTTCAGGTAAATCTATCGTGAAGCACCTACAAGCTCCAGCAGCTGCACTTGAGAGCCAGTTCTTTCTAGACTTTACATGCTTAACACCATAGGCCAGATTATGGTCAAACACAAGATTTATAACACTCAAACACCAAAGTGACTATCCGATAAGCAATAATAAACTTTGTATCTAACTATCAGAGAGTTCATACGTCGTTATCCCAGACACATATAATATCTTGATCACCGATGCATTCTGATTGTTTTACTTACCCAGTCACCCGACGGCCTAACCGCCAGTAGCCACCCGCCCGCCTATCCTCCGTGGTCACCCGCTCGCCTATCCTCCGTGGTCACCCGCCCGCCTATCCTCCGTGGTCACCCGCCCGCCTAACCGCCACCAAACTCATTAGTCTCGACGACGCACGACGGATGCAAGAGATAAATTGTTATAGATAACGGTTTGATATAACTGTCATGTCCATTATTGATGCTTTTAACAGAACCGTTCGGTTTTAGGAAATAAAATTTGTTACAAAAAAAGTTCAGTTTTATATTTCCTTTGAAATAGATATGAGAATGTGAAATAGTTTTCCATTTTTGTATGCATTTTAGATAAGGCAATTCGATTTTGTTATAGGAAATGACTTTATTTATTTTATTCAAAGCCTTAAAATCATTTAAGTTATGGTTATGCTATCAATCTAGCAGATATTTTCAACCTTGCTGGGACATTTTTTAGGGTTCCGTAGCCAAATGGCAAAAAATGGAACCCTTATAGATTCGTCATGTCTGTCTGTCTGTCTGTCCGTCTGTATGTCACAGCCACTTTTTTCCGAAACTATAAGAGATATACTGTTGAAACTTGGTAAGTAGATGTATTCTGTGAACCGCATTAAGATTTTCACATAAAAATAGAAAAAAAAAAACAATAAATGTTGGGGGTTCCCCATACTTAGAACTGAAACTCAAAATTTTTTTTTCATCATACCCATACGTGTGGGGTATCCTATGGTCTTTAAAAACGATATTGAGGTTTCTAATATCATTTTTTTCTAAACTGAATAGTTTGCGCGAGAGACACATCCAAAGTGGTAAAATGTGCATCAAATAAATAAAATTGTGCATTTCCCGTGATGGATGAACGATGGACGAAGTTTGTACGGAACCCTCGATGCGCGAGTCCAACTCGCACTTGGCCGGTTTTTTTATTTATCAAACATTCTTCTATAATCTTCTATATATAATATATAAAAGGAAAAGGTGACTGACTGACTGATCTATCAACGCACAGCTCAAACCACTGGACGGATCGGGCTAAAATTTGGCATACAGATAGCTATTTATGATGCAGGCATCCGCCAAAAAAGGATTTTTGAAAATTCCATCCCTAAGGGGGTAAAATGAGGGTTCGCGGGTGAAACCGCGGGGCGGTGAGCTAGTCTTTATTTAAGTCTTATAAATAAGACTTAAATAAAGACTTGAAACCTACAAAGATTCGTCTCATTGATTTTATCTATGACTAGCTTCCCGCCCCTTAGGGGTTGAAAACCCCTTCTTAGTGGATACCTATATTATATAAGAAACATGTGTGCAAAATTTCAATTTTCTAGCCAGGTTTGATCGGTGCGTCAATCTGTCAGTCAGTTAGTATCTCCTATACCTAGTCTTGCCATAAATATTGTCACAAAGAAAAAACATTTTTTTTTATTGCAAATAATATTCACTACTTTTACAGTATGTTAGTTTAATACATAAATAAAAAACAATTCAAAATATAAAAAGCTTATTCGAAGTGGTCTCCATTGGCTGCAATACAGTCCTTTAAACGTTGAGGCCAGTTATCAATAGAAGCACGCACTCTTTCCATGGAAAAATTCTTCACTGCCAATCGTATGGATTGTTTTAGGGACTCCAAATTATCATGGCGTTTAGAGCAAGCCGTACTCTCTAAAACTGACCATAAATCATAATCCAGCGGATTAAGATCGGGACTAGACGACGGCCAGTCTTCAGCTCTGATGAAGTCCGAAACGTTTACTTCCAACCAAGACTGCGTGGACCGAGCTTTATGACCCGGCGCCGAGTCTTGTTGGAAGGACCATACTTGGTTATTGAACATGGTGTTGTTAAGGGGCTTAACTACCTTCTCAAGAATGGTATCTTGATACACTTGTGCCGATGTTTTGATACCTTTTTCACAAAAATATGGCTCAGTCACTCCTTCATAGCTAACACCCCACCAAACCATCACTGAAGTCGGATAATGCCCACGTTGCACTCTGTCGACTAATTGGGAAGCTTCCTTAGAGCTTTGAGCATAAATACGATCATTTTGTTTGTTAAAATGTTGCTCAACTGTAAAAATTTTCTCATCCGTAAACAAAATTTTTCTGTGACTTCCCTTTGCGTACCGCTTCAGTAGTTGTTTCGATTTTACCACCCTATTCTTTTTTAAATTATCAGTTAAAAAATGACCAGTGCATCTCTTATAGGCTGCAAGTCCTAAGTCATCTTTTAAAATACGCGACATGGTTCTGGGTGCTATCTTCATCTCCCGAGATAAAATCTTTTGCTTTCGGACAGGATTTCTTCGAATTCTTTCCCTTACTGCTTTAACCACCTTTTTCGTACGAACACTACGTGGACGGCAGATCTTTTCTGTCACAAGCAGAGGAGGTCTCATTGTACCTATTAATAGTCCGGTACACAAACATTTGACTAATACCAAGCGTATGGAGAGTTTTAAAAATTGCATTTGGCTCCATACCAACTTTGTGTAATGCAATCACAGCGATTCGGTTCTCTTTATCAACCCACTCCATTTTAATATCGCAAAATATTGTCCAATGTATTGGCGCCAAAATTAGAAAACCCAATGAACAATCGTATAAAAATGACAGATTCCAAATTCAAATGTAATATCTTTCTTATTTTTAATTGTAACAGTATTTATGGCCAGACTATGTATATATATACATAGAAGATATACAGATGAACCTTTTTTTTTATACAACATTGTCGGCAAACTTGCATACGGCCCGCCTGATGGTAAGCGGTTACCGTAGCCTATGAACGCTTGCAACACAACTATTAGTTATTTGGCTGCGGTATTTTGTATGGTGGAGGTACTTCCCCAGTCGAGCTGCTCTCTGAGCGACATATCGCTATGCTCTACCTCTACCATGCACCTAGTAGTAAAGTTTACTAAATCCTACTAATATTATAAATATGAAAGTTTGGATGTTTGTGATAACGCATAAACGGCTCAACGGGTTTGATTAAAACTTGTCACACAGATAGATCATACCTTAGAATAACATATAGGGCTATTTTTATCCCTGGAAAACATAAGGTCCTTCGGGAAGTGGGGGAAACCACAGGGCGGAAGGTATGGTATGAAATTATGGCAATTTGGTAAAGTTTGACGAAAAACAAATTATAAATCCATTGTAAAAAACTCAAACTAAAACAAACAAGTGTCAATGGACACCAAAAGATGGGGCCAGGTTTCACATAATACCGATGATATTCGCGAGGAGAGCGGCCCTCAAAGGATGTTATAATGAGAGAGCCAAACACTTACAGTAACGTTAATTTATCGAGATTCAAAGCTGAGCTGAGTGGGGCCACTCAAGTGGGGTCGGCTGGCTATTTTGGTAATCACAGCACTTGTATTCCTGCTTGGCAACACTGTATTTTAATACCACTTTGGAGATATAGTGCTTGCTTTAATCGGTTTAAACCTCGGCTAGTCAAAGACAGCAACATAATTATACTAATAAATTGTAAGCAGACTACCAGTTTATGCACGTCGGTCCAGTATCTAGAATTCTAGAGTCTTAAGGAGACTACCCAATCCTTACATAATAAAATTAGAAGTCTGTCTGTCCGATTGTGGCTTTGAACTTGAGAGCCACTGCATGGATTTTAATTCATTGTTACCTTGGGGGTTACGTGATGAAAGTTTAACACTATGTATAATGCGAGGTGACTTAATGGAGCTTCGTTTAAGGATAACAAATCCATGCGGGTGGAGCCACGGGAATAGGCTAGTAGGTATAATATTTTGAACAATTAAACTATTGTAAGCAAAATTATCTTCATTTGCAGGTTGGTACCCAAGTACGTACTACCTAGTATCCGAAATGAAATAATATATATTATACACACTCATTATTAATTCTCAAATAGCGTTACAAAATATCATCAAAGGATAAATAAATAATTTTTCAATGGGATCCTAAGCTTTAAATCTAAATAAATATTCAGGAGGCGACCGCTCCTTTGCACCCGTCCATTAGGGCGGCCGTGGCTGTGCTCCCGGCCCCCATTCACCATCATTATAAATACAGGGTGTTAATAAATTAACTCGCAAAGTACCTACAGGTAAATTTATCAATAACAACTTATTCAATGGGACTAAATAAACAGGTAATAATATTTATGTTTCTTTTTATAAGGGATGGGTTTTCTTTTGGCAACTGACCCGCCCATAGAGAAAGAAGTCGAAGCCTAAGATGAAGCACGCTTGCTCAGACGAAGTTATATTTCGCTGACTACATTAAATCAAGAGGCCTCTACCAAAGTTCGTTTTGGGACTCCTGAGTTTGTGTTGGGCCTGAGAACTCCAGTTTTCCATTTTTTATCCATTTTTAGGGTTCTGTACCCAAAGGGTAAAACAGCATCCTATTACTAAGACTCCGCTGTCCGTCCGTCTGTCGGTCTGTCCGTCTGTCACCAGGCTACAGCCTACAACTACAACACTATAGGCACAGATGATGTATTTCTGTTGCCGCTATAACAACAAATACTAAAAAACAGAATAAAATAAATATTTAAGGGGGTCCCCATACAACAGATATGCCGTTTTTGTAAATAATGGTACGGGACCCTTCGTGCGCGAGTCCGACTCGCACTAGGCCGGTTTTTTTCATACTTTGCTATGTAATCCAACTAATTACACGCAGACGGATAGATCATCAATAAAATAAAGAATATAGACAAACGACGGGTGAAGCGTGTAGTATATCTTTTTTCAACTAAAAGGTAATTATAGGTAGGCATGGAATATTCCCAAGAGAGCGGTAATAAATAAATAATATATATATACATAATATGGACGCCTCATATATGTAATTAGGTAGGTATAGATATTAGTTTAGGCAATTGTTGTTTTTTTAAATAAATTTATAGAACTTTACTCTCGCTGGTGAATTGTTTTCATAATTTAGGAATTTGAATGTTGAAAATCTGTTGCCAAACATACCTTCTAGGCTTTGTGTGCTTACCACCTTCGGCCACATCATCACCTACCATAGTGAGATTGTGGTCAAACACAAGCCTATACAATTAAAAAAATATTACTAAAAAACCCAGTGAACACAAAATTATAATTATTATAATACAATATCTATACATATAGCAGTTAAAGTGTATGGTTAGTTTTTAGATTCAAAGTCAAAGCCATTCTTTATTGCAATCACTGTCTACCTGTTGTTCTTTGTTCGTTGTTTCTTAACAGAGGGGCTGTTAGTTACCAATACTAAATTTCAAATATGTCTCACAACTAAATTATTCAACAAAACCTACACTGAAGCGTTAAATCAATATACACCAGTTTAAATCAATACAATCGCCTAACCAAGCGAACTAGTCTGCAACTCTCGTTAACACAACTCCTTCGATAAACAACTAATAACAAATTAATGCACGAAGTTGCAGCCGCCCGGCCGTGGCCACAGTCGCGAGTTGAACCAACATCGACAATTAATTGGAAACGGGCCGTGTGGCTGCCGAACCTCCATAGACAAAGTCAGACATACACTTTGTCTCTGACATTTTATAGACTATAGTGCACTGGTAATATGTTTTTAGTGAAAAAGTTATATGTAGGTACTCCGAGTATTTAGTCAAGTAAAATTTTGAATAAAAGTATGTTGTACTATGAATATCACTAAACAAGAAAGAAATAAATATAGGCATTATTGCGAGCAATTCCATTGAAAAGAAGTGTAAGACAGGGCAAAGTCGCTCAACGAGCCATGGAGAGGGCTATGCTCGGGGTTTCTCTACGCGATCGAATCAGGAATGAGGAGATCCGTAGACGAACTAGGGTCACCGACATAGCCCAGCGGATTGGCAAGTTGAAGTGGCAATGGGCAGGCCACATGGTGCGCAGAACGGATGGCCGATGGGGCCGAAGAGTTCTGGAGTGGAGACCACGGACCGGCAAGCGCACCGTAGGACGTCCGCTTACAAGGTGGACAGATGACCTTGTAAAGTTCGTTGGAAAACGCTGGATGCAGGCCGCCCAAGACCGGTCCTATTGGAGATCATTAGGGGAGGCCTATGTCCAGCAGTGGACGTCTTGCGGCTGAGATGATGATGATGATGATGATTATTGAAAGCAATTTGCAGAAACCATATGTATTTTATTAGAATTTAAAAGAGATTTTTTTTGTGTAAAAAATAACTGAACAAACTTAGATTATTCATAATAAATACTTAAATAAAGTAACATTAAATATAAAATATACAATTTCTACGCAATAAATAATTAATTGAAAACATACCAATTAAATTCAAATTCAAAAATTATTTATTCAGTTTAGGCCCTAATAAGGAACTTATGAACGTTACAATTGATTCTACCACCGGTTCGGAATACACTTGGACTGAGAAGACTCCGGCAAGAAACTCAGCAAAGGACATTTTTTTTTAAAGATATTTGTTCTTTTTTATTTAATTTATGTAACTATTAACATATATTATAATTTTATAACAAAGTTTATAAAATTATAATGAAATAGTTTGTGTAGCGAACATTTCATTTAAATGCATTCTTGTCTTCTACAAAATCAGAAACTTTATAGTACCCTTTTTTACATAACGTTTGTTTAACTAATTTTTTAAATCTATACACAGATAGTTCTTTGGGTACTTTGTTATAGAAACGTATACATTGCCCCTTGAATGAGTCCCTCACTTTGCTGAGCCGAGTTACAGGTACAGCAAGCTTGTGCTTATTTCTAGTGTTCAAGCTATGAGTATCGCTGTTCTTAGGAAAATTGTGTATATTTTTCTGAACATAAATTAAATTTTCATAAATGTACTGTGACGACACAGTCATAATATTAATGGATTTGAATTTATCTTCAAGAGAATCTTTAGGACATAATTTATAAATTGTGCGAATAGCCCTCTTCTGCAGAATAAAAATTCTATTGATGTCGGTACCACTACCCCAAAGACAAGAATTACAAAACCAACGTATTCGCTGCAGGGATATTGCGCGTCATCGTGCTAACACAATGACAAATAGCAGAGTAGCTCGCCGAGCAAGTTAGACACACACTTTATCCTAACATTGGGTGCTGGTTTTCCAATTATAGATATAGAAGCTAATTTACAGAACTAGTTAGCTAGTTTATCAAGTGAAAAGTGTCGTTTGTTACCACTATTATTAATTTTAATGCTCCAAAGTTTCTGTGGCTAAATTCATTACTAATCTAATATTTAGTATTTACTATGCTTCGCTTCAAGTTTGTCTATTTATTAATGAACGACGGTAAATTGTAATTAATAGTGGTTTATTACAGAATCTCTTGTTAATTAAATAGTTCAGGCGTAACAGTTTTAAGGCTTCTTGAATATTTTAAGTGTGGCTTAAAATAGTAGTTTGTATTTTAGGTATTTCGATAGTTTGAATTTTAACTAATATTATAAATTAAAATGTGAGTTTGTTTGTTTGATACCTCTGAACCTCAACGACTCAACCAATTGAGATTAAATTTGACACACAAACAGCCCATGTGGCCTTCACATAGGGTATTATAACGCGGGTGAAACCGTAAAGTGGAAGCTAGTCTTATCTTACTATATCTTACTTCTTACTATTATATCATTCATTTGAAAGTTTGTGTGTATGTAGTGCGTATGTATGTTTGACACACAGTCTGTGTATTTGTATATTTGTTACCCCTCAACTCCGTAACTTTCATGAAATTTGGTATAAAGGTACTTTCGGTCCTGAAATATCACAAAAGATACTTTTTATTCCGAGAACGCAGATGAATCCGCGGGACAGGTGCTAGTAAAGAATAAAACTAGAATGGTTCTACTTTTAACAATCTGGAAGTCGTTAAGAAACATCAGTAAAACTACAGCCACCTATCTTCCCTCGCCTGATCTAGACCGCTTGGCAAAGGCAATCGACCGTGAAACGTTTAAAGAAAATTTAATCCAAATTTCAACTGGAGTTAGCTGCTTTATGCTGAAAGTTTATTAATGATAACATTTCTTAGCACTGAAGGAAAAAAACACACAATAATGATCTTCATAAGGTGTCATTCTCACGCATACATATCGTACTGCTAAAGGAAAATCACCTTTCAGTTGTATAAATATGTCGATGAAATAATGAAATATTAGTGCTTATTATCTTTTTACGTACAAAATCGCTGCTGTAACTGACTGATAGAGTTGTAGAACCATTTCTAATAACCATCTATAATAATAATAGGTTGAATGAGATACATACTTAAAGTACTCATCAATATAAACAAAAAAATAATCTAACTTTTCAAGATGAATGACCTTGTTCGATGTAAATATTTTATTCCGATTTTAGACTTGGTCTTGTAATAGAGTTGATCATATTGATGAGTATTTGACTAAATTTGATTGTAATATAGATCTTTTTTATAGCGCAGGGGTGTGTTAAGAAAGGATTTATCCAAATTCAATAAATAAATATCAATGTATGTTTGTATGAAAGAAGTCCATCATTTTTAAAGAAAAATCCATAAAATTGTTATTATGTTTATTTTCTCGGAAATTATTAAGTTCTACGTATTTCAGAGTTTAATTTTTAGATACGTTATGAAGGTGAGTAAAACCGCTGGACGAAAGCTAGTTAAAGTTAAATTAAGATGGATAGATTTCAGTGGTCAACAAACGGTAAACTGATCCAGTAGAGACTCAATAGAGCGTAAACGTCAGATCTTGGTCCATTGGGCCGTAATTGTCCCTTGGATTGCTTTGCTACCCCTTAAACTACGAGGGCTTGACCATCGCAAAACGATAGTGCGATCTAAAATGTTATAAGCGCCATCTATTGTCAATGAAATACAACATTAATTCATCGTAGAATCTGTATAAGATTTATTTCGGTCTAGTTATTTTCCACAAATAGCGACTTACTTTGGATTCCTGATAGACCAGGTTTCTCAGAACGCTGTATTGTGATATTTTTGTTAGATATTGTGTTACCAATAATTCAATACTGCCAACTTAGCATTTATAAGACTTCTTTTCTTTCTGAAATCTGATGACGTATGAATAAATTATGATTTCGTATTTCATTGTAGGTACTGTATTGGTGTGAGGATCGTTATAAATGTTTTGTAAAGATCCTCGCTTCCTTTATGCCTATTCTGTCATGTTTCCCAAATCAATTGAATCGGACCGACCGACGCGACTTTAGCATAATCGATTATTCGATTAACAATCTAAGCACGTTTGACATTTCTGCGGACGAGAGTTAGCGATGAAATCAGAATAATGTTTTTGTCACAGAAACACAATGGTTGCCGGGTGACATAGAAATTACAAAACGTGACATATCTATGAAATAAACAGTAAGTTTATCTTCTTAATTTTCCCAGAAATTATTTTATCTTACATTAAACTTGATACCATACGTGGACTGGAACGAATCCTATATCTTAACATCATGTTTCATTTACACGTGATGTTAGTTTATCCGACATTCCTCCCAGAATACCTGTATCCCTAGTTATCATCCTTGAAATAAAAAATACAAACTACTACCACTGGGTATAATGACATTAAATGCCAAGGCAATGACCAAGGTCGTGGGCTCGAATGTCCTTGAGCGATGTTTCCTGGTAGTACCCGCCTGGCTACCACCCTCAAGTTGAAAATCTGTCGCCAAGCATCTATTGGTGAATTCTGGCAGCTGGACTTGACACAGTTTCTTCTAGACTTTGTGCACTTTGGCTACATCATCACGTATTATAGTGACAGGTATATTAAAAATGTAAAAAAATCGCAAAGCTGATGGACATACCTTTGCCTCCCCGTAGGCGGAGAGGTAGAGCATTGCGATATGGCACTCAAAGTGCAGCTAAAATATACCAGTGCTGTAAAAAGTAGGTATTCAATATGTACGAAGACATTAAAGGCAAAATACGTTTTTTTCCACAAATACATTAAAGCAATCTAAGCAAAGCGAAGTATTCTGCGACGGAGAATGATGCATTTTAACGAATTCTTTTACAAGTATGACGCAACTCTCTCCATTTTAATGCAATGCTTTGAGAATGATAATATATATATATATATTCCATTATGAGATAAAAGCCTTAAAGTGTATCGCTGCGAGATACCAATGGCAAGTAGATTATAGTTAGAGTGAGAAGAAATATCGCAGTCATAATATTGTTAAATCTGCTTACAATTCTGATTTATTAAAGTAAATAGCTTCCGCCCCGCGGTTTCACCCGCGTTCTTATGTTAATCCGGGTTAAAAAGTAGCTTATGTGTTAATCCAGGGTGTCAGCTACCTTCATACCAAATTTCATCAAAATTGGTCCGGCCGTTTGAGAGTGAAGAAGTAACAAACATACACACTCCCAAATTTTTGCATTTATAATATTAATTGTGATTTTAAATGGAAAGTAGAGCTTACTTGCACTGGCACTGTCTAAAACTGTTTAATAAATTAGCGTTAAGGAATCTTCGATGCTTATACTACATTCTGGCTAGGCTAGTCGCATAGTAAAGTGGCGGATTTTGCAGTATGACAGTGCCATAAACAAATCCTAAGTAACATTAGGAGCGCGAATGTGAGTTTGTTTGTTACATTTAATTACGCCTAAACCACTGTCCCGATCGCGATGAAATTTAGTACGCAGATAGCTTATGGTATGAAAAAGGACATGGGTTAGTTACTTTTTGTTTCGAAAACGCGGGTAAAACCGCGGATGACAGCTAGTAGATAAGTATAATTTGAAATTAGTATTTATTTACTGCAAAATATCTGGTAAGTTGCTCAAAACAGCTGAATGTGAACAACTTTCTCAAGCAGGTCTGACACAAAACTTACACTTACTTTGAGAGTCCCTTTAAGTCGACTATCCTCTTCTGTTCACTTAAACCTTTTGTATAATGTACTGTAGAAATTCATTTCATTTTATGCTTCTCTTTAAATATTATTGCTTCTTGAATTATTAGCGTATGTATTTAAAAATTCTGTATCTAGTGCTATAATAGACTCCGTCACATTTCGTTTGTTTTTCACAAAACGTCACGGATCCAAGAAATATTTTTTTTTTACTTTGTATAGGCTTGTGTTTGACCACAATCTCACTATGGTAGGTGATGATGTGGCCGAAGGTGGTAAGCACACAAAGCCTAGAAGGATCTGGCTCTCAAGTGCAGCTGCCGGAACACACCAATAGGTGTTTGGCGACAGATTTTCAACTTGAGGGTGGTAGCCAGCCAGGCGGGTACTAAAAAGTACCCTACCACCGTTCTATGGTTTCCTCACGATGTTTTCCTTCACCGAAAGCTCAAGCTCATTGTAGGATTCGAACCCACGACCTTCGCCGCGGCGTCAGACGTCACTACCACTGAGCTATCATCGCCTTAAAAAATAAAAAAATATCCTATGTGTTAGTCCAGGGTTTGAGCGGAAAGAAGTTACCAACATAGTAACACACACTCACAAACATTCGCCATTATGATGAATTTGAAGAAATACATAATAACATTTGTATAACATTAAAAAAGTTCCAAATAACTTCTTCAAACAAAGCAGCGAGCACACTCTTGTTCAGGCATGTTTGTGCGACAGTCAGTGCTCAGTGCACATTGAAACATGTTACCTGAAATGGAAAATGTTATGCACAACACAGTAGGCACAAAAGTGTAGCCGGCCCGGCCCAACGATTCTGCACGAATAATGCTCGCATATTCTATTTACCTAACATTCGGATTTGTGTATCATTTTATAGTATAAACGTAGAATTAATGATTCAATAATAAGTTTTGTTAATAAATACACTAACTAAAGATAAAGATAAAAGATAAAGATAAAGATAAAAAAGCATTTATTGGACACACAATAACAAAAAAAAGAAACAATAGAAATGAATGTGGATATTATGTGGGTCCAAATGGCCCCAGCTCAGCCTATGCTGTAAATAACTACAGCGCTGATTTTCGGCTGAAGCCACGGGTGATTCACGGACGTGCGGACGGTAAGCGCTTACGTACGCATAATCGTAAACACATTATAATATACATCCACAAATAATAATAATTTATAAAACCAGAACAGGGAACATAATATTTATAATATAATAAAATAGGAATAAATATAAAGTAATTAGTATATTAATGTTGATATAAACGTAAACCTTCTAAGTGCTGGATTTCTGAACGCTGATAAGTATATTTTTGAACTTAGACCTAAATGTAGTAGTACTTGTTAGCCTACGTAGAGGAGGGGGTATATTATTCCAACACTTAGTGGCGCTATACTTAAAACTACCTCTAAAAGCTGCGGACTTATGGCGAGGAACACTGAGCACACTAGCCGGTGCACGAGGGGCACGTTTACTGTTTTCACTCAGCCAAACAAGTTTAGAGAAGAGATACTCCGGCTTTTCCGTGCAAACTACCCCAAATAGAAGAGTGGCCAGATGTAAGTCCCTCCGATACTTCATTTTAAGGACATCAGCATTATTAAGAAAGGGGGTGACATGACTTCTAGGTGGAACATCAAAACAGAAACGCGCACATGCGTTTTGCACCCTTTGTATAAGGCCTGCCGTTCTGGCTAATAGTCTCGGGCCATAGACCGAATCAAGGTAATTAAATTTTGACAACACTAACGAGTCCACCAACTGTATACGCAGATCGACACTAAGATGGGTTCGTATCTGATATAGCACCTTTAGTCGGTAGAAGCAGTTCCTAACTATGTCCGTGATATGACGCTCGAATCGCAACTCTTCGTCCATGACCAGACCAAGATTACGAGCCTCCTGCACACGTTCAATGGGAGCATTGCCAATAATAATCTGTGGATTTGATAGTTTTATTTGACAGATCTGATGCTTTGTCCCCAGAATGATGTATTTAGTTTTCCCCGCATTGAGAACTAAAGAATTTCGCTGAGCCCAGTCTGAAATACGGCTTAAATCCTCATTAATTTTATGTGTAGCTTCATTAACATCACTAGGCTTAAACGAAAAATAAATCTGAACATCATCTGCGTAGATGTGATAATTACAATGTTTAATGTTGTTGATTAAGTCCGCGCTAAATAGTATAAATAATAGTGGACCCAAAATAGATCCTTGAGGAACCCCTCTACATAGAGATGCTTTATCAGACCGAGATGCTGATCCATCAACATTGTAGGTTTGTACAATCTGTGACCGGTTGCTCAGATAAGAGTGAAACCATCTTACTGCACCACTATCGAACCCATAGTAAGATAACTTGGACAATAACAAAGAAATATTCAATGAGTCAAAAGCCCTTGAAAAATCCAGCAAAACCAATATCGTGCCCATGCCCTTATCCAGAGCTGATAAAACATTATCTGAAACATCCAGAAGTGCAGTTGTTGTGCCCCTATTCCTTCTAAAGCCCGATTGTAGTTCTGGCAAAATGTCATTAGCCTCCAAAAATTGCATTAATTGTAAGCTAACAACCTTCTCCAAAATTTTTGATAGGCATGTCAAAATACTAATTGGGCGCAATTCCTTCACTTCAGTAACATTGCTGCTTTTGGGTATAGGTCGAACGATTGCCGTTTTCCACAACCATGGAAACTTAGAGGTTGAGATAGACCTATTGACTATTGCCGTAACCACCTCCAATGCGTAAGGAATAATCATTGTAATCATATCCAATGATATACCATCAACACCAATGGAATTTGATTTTAAGTCTCTAAAGACTCGTGAAATTATCGTTGATTCTACTACTTTTAGAGAAAATATATTACTGCCAAATCTATGGAATTCAAAGTAAGTTAAATCGTTTATAATAACATCTGTGTTGCCAGGTACATTTAAAAAGTGTTGACTAATAAAATTAGGGTCATTAAGATGCAGAGGGATTTCAGTACTTTTAGATGGAATAACCTTTGATTTTAAATTTTTCCATAGGATTTTAGGGTTATTAATATTATTATTAATATGAAGTTTAAAGTAGCATCTTTTTTCATTGAAAAGCGCTATTTCTACCTGTTTTTTTAAATCTTTATAGTACTGTTTATGAGTATCCAATTTAGTACGACGGAATCTCCGCAATGCTGTGTCCCGTAAACTCATAAAAAATTTAACATTGTCAGTTATCCAGGGGGCAGGTAACTCTTTTATTGTTCTTCTTTTAATAGGAGCGTGGAGATCAAATATAAGAGTGATGGCACCACTAAAGGCCCCCACCATATCGTCAACATCCTCAAGGGTCCGAATGTTGTCCCAATCAACACGACCGACATCATTATTAAAATTATCCATGGATATGTCAGCTAATGGTCTGTAATAAAATATTTTTGGCGGGATTTTGGGTTTGCGAAACAAAAATTCACATGTTACAAATGCGTGTCCGTTAATGATACCAACAGAATTAACCGAAATACTACGTACGCGAGCATTTGTACAAACTACGTCAATTAGGCTATGGCTGCTCTCAGTGAAGTGTGTGGGTTCAGTAACTACCTGTGTTAAGCTTGTACAATTAAGAAATGTTTTGAACAAGGTGGTTTTAATGTCCGACGGCTTTAACAAATTTATATTAAAATCTCCCAACAACACTATAAAGTCATAGTTATAAAATGAGGTTACAGTATCCATGAGGGCATTCAAAAATATCTTAACATCCAGCCAAGGGGGACGATAGGCTGTACCAATAATTATTTTATTTTGGTTGACGGTCGTTTTCAACCACATTTGCTCCACTAAATGATGTTCAACATAGGTACAAGTTGAGACTTTGATGCCGCGTCTAATGTAGAAGCCTACACCCCCACCGCGGCCAGCACAGACCCCAACAGGACGAGGAGTATGCCGCAGCCGATACTCCGGCACACTAGGGGCTCGACCCTCTTCGCCAAGTCTCAACCAGGTCTCGTTGATAGCCATGATATCAACCGCGTGAAGTTGCATTGCCACTATAAAATTGTCGTGATGAGTACCAAGTGATCCAGCGTTAAAGAGACCAACTTTGAAGTTATTATTATGCATTAGAGATACAATAGGTAAAATCTAAATTTCTTGGCAATAAAAAAGTAGTTTTATAATAATAATAATAGTAAATAATAATATGTTGTAAAATTGAAGCATAAATAAACCAATATATATCATACGAGCATGATCGAGTACACAGAATATCCCGCTTCAGCCGAAAACCAGTTGCAAATATCATACAGTTAAATCGCTGCAGCACAACGCAGCATCGTATACACAGGCACTTAACAAGATAAATGACAAAGAAATAGTAAAATAACATTAATAATAACAACAGGCTCAAAATCAGGTCAAACTCGAAACTCGGTGCAACATAACCATAAATGTAACAACATACACAATTTTGCAAAGTACAAGATTCGAAACCTGTCAATACTTTTCTGACTAATATTTGCTTAATAGGAAATATGAAAAAAGGTCCCTCAGAATTTCTTTCATTGATAGGATTATTGATAATAGTAAAACAAAATATATATAATGTATATGTAAATACAGTAGAAGCATCACGTAAGATCATTCGGTTAATTATTATAACAACATAACAAAAATATAGATAGATGCAATGGATGCAAATATGAATAAACTTATTAATTATGGACACCAACAACGTCATTTCCAAAAACACGAATCAAGTCATTTTCAGTGCGAATAGTGTGCGCGGGCTTTCCTTCATCCTGCCTTACATAAATTCTACCTCTTTTTGTCCAGACATACTTCCATTGCATACGCCGACGTGCCTCGCGAACCTTGTACAATAATTGACGGTTGAACTTAGTAAGT
Organism: Tetheella fluctuosa; assembly: GCA_951216915.1. NCBI lineage: Eukaryota > Metazoa > Arthropoda > Insecta > Lepidoptera > Drepanidae > Tetheella > Tetheella fluctuosa. The sequence goes on from OX578214.1 coordinate 446,304, forward strand.
CGCTCGTTTATATAAAACGAGCGCGATTCACTCGTAAGTCCAAAGTCCGCTGTATCTGCACCTCGTCGTACGCGCATGCTTCGTAGCAGGTCGTCTCGCTGTGCGCGGCGCGCTAGCCGCACGACGAGCGCCCTCGGTCGCCCCACGCCCTCCCCACTATCACCGGCCGCGGCGGCCGTGCGGCGCGGGCGCGGGAGTCGCGACCCGACGCGCTCCGCACACACAATGTCTCGATCTTCAATAACGACACCTAGTTTTGTTGCTATGAGTGTGACTAAATGTATTGAATTTTCTCCATTCGTCTCTGGTATGTTGGTGATTTCTAAATCATTAGTGAGTAGTTCCTGGTCTTTATCATTAAGCTCCATTCTTAACTCAGAAATGATAGCCTCAAGCTGGTCAGCGGTGTTATTTTTGTCATTGAATTTATGCTCCAATGTCTCCACTCTGCCCTCTAGTGTATCAATACGGGAATTATTCAAAGATATGGTGCTTCTTAGATCGTGCAGATCTTGGCGCATCAGCTTAATTTCCTCCTGTAGAGTATGCATTTCCTCTCGAAACAGTCTAATTTCCATGCCTAGATCAACCTTAATTTCTGGTGTGTTTCTGTGGGTATTGCCGCTACGGGAGTCTTGTAACACATTGGGCAAGTTGTCCTTCGGTGGAGATTGAGTATTGACAGTGGTTTTGACTGGTGTTTCAGACTTATTATCGCGTGGCTTATCCTTTCCGCATTCTGGACAAGTCCAGGTTTTCCCAATTTTGGCAGTCTTAGTTAGGCCCAAGCATCCGTGATGATATGTTCCGGGGCATGTTGAACAAGCAACGCCATCTGCCTGCGCGATGAATCTACCGCAAGCATTGCACTTTGCCATATTCAATTACTACGACGTGATCTATAGGTAGTACTTTGCCGTAGTAGCGGTTGTAGAAGTGTGTTACCTCAACACACAGATGTCGCCTATGTGCAATATTGAGCAAAAGTAAACACAGCTGATTGACAGCTGATTAACAGCTGATTGTAGGGTAAGAAGTTAACAAATAGCACCAATGTTCTCACACAACCCACTGCCAAAAAAATATTGACTGGTAAGTATTGTCTTTTATTCACGAATTTTTCGCGTTAAAGTCGAGATATAACACTGATAACACTTACAGCACTTATTATCACTATGTCCAAACGGATAATATAACTTTGACAGCAAGTTAATACTCGTAACTATTTTTAAGGCAAAAAACATACGACAACGGTTGCACCGTCACGAACGTCCGTACGTCACCCCAAAGCTAGGTAGCATGCTTCACACACGGTCATCCGATTCCAAATTTAAGTAAAGCTTGTAATAGAAACCCGATTATCTTTTTTTTTTACTTTGTGATTGACTCAATGTCAGTATGGTAAGTGATGATGTGGCCGAAGGTGGTAAGCACACAAAGCCTAGAAGGAACTGGTTCTCAAGTGCAGCTGCCGGAATACACCAAAATGGCGACGGATTTTCAACTTGAGGGTGGTAGCCAGCCAGGCGGGTACTATAAAGTACACTACCACCGTGCTATGGTTTCCTCACGATGTTTTCCTTCAACTTGTAGTATTCGAACCCACGACCTTAGCCGCGGCGTCCGACGTCAGTACCACTGAGTTATCATCTTCTTGATCTAATCTTATTTTAATAATAATTATAAAAGCGAAAGTTTGTATCCGCGTTCCCAAGGGATCCGATGTTTTTGTGTTAATCCAGAATGTAATCTATTTGTGCCATTACGGACTTGAGTGTGTGCTTACCACAATCGGCCACATCATCATTTATTATGTTGAGATTGTGGTCATACACAGGCCTAAATAAATGGTAAAAAGAAAAAAATATATTTTAGCTTTCCATGTCAAATTACAGCTTGAATTTTAGTGGTTGTAAATCTTTACGCATGGAATTACTATCCTGGTAAAAGTTTATCAAAATTTATTATATATTCCAATGTTTCTCGACGTTTTAACAAATTTACCGCGTGTATACTTGCCAAGAACTCCACCCTCAATTTATCATCTCTTACTTAAACTGAAAAACTTGGTATATATGTAAGTACTGTACTTTACAGACAGACAAAACAGTTTTTATACCGCTCCCTTCCGGAACAAATAACATCGCAGACCCGCAGTTGCTTATTGACATTATTTAATCCTGGAAGAATTATTTGCCCTCCCGAGGGTAATAGGGGTGGGGGAGGGGGCAAACAGAAGGTTCTGTAAAACAGTAGAAGATTGTGACATCTCGCCTCACAGTAATATTAGATTATTTATAATTGAATTGGAAAAACAGGTCGCGCGCTATAATGTTACACGTTTGTGTACACAAAAAAAATACACTTTTGTCGTTGGAAGTTAAGTTTTATACACTTTGTACTGAAATAAAATTAGATTAAAAGAAATATTTGTTCATCAAAATAGGCCTTCACAGGCTCTTATAAATCAGACTCTAACCCACGGTTCGGAAGTTTGCCTTTGCTGAGAAGAGCCGGCAAAAAACTCAGCAATTACTCTCTAAAAACAAACATTGATTTATTACATAAGATCCAGCAAGATCGAGCGCTACACCCAAACATTGTCATCATTTAAATATTCATTAATGTTTCAATATGTCCTCTGTACTAAAACAAACTTAGTTACATGTAAAGGCAAATTAAAAAGTACATATTGGATCTAATTATAAAAGCGTGTACATTATAAAATTGAAAATTAATTTCTCGACAGGGGACATATTTATTTATTTCGTTTACTGTCTATAAATAATTCATTATTATTCACTGAGTAAAAATATTCTAAAAATTGTAGGAAAATTCGTTAAAATATCCCAGTTACTAGTAAAACTTAATAGAACTATTAATTTATGACCATTGAGCGATTAGGGAATTAAAGTACTGAACACAGCATGTGTCCTGTAGTGGAAAATTTAATTTACTTCCAATTAATTTACATATTACCCAGGAGGTTCGGCGCAGCTCACTCAAACGCGGCCGGTTCTTTTCGACGAAGTTGCTGTTGAAACTCATTTCAGTAGTCATTTTCCTATATATATTAGTCAAGAATTAATCTTGTCAAGTAATGATTTAAAAATGAATATCTCTACACTCCTCTACTCTCTCCACGAAAAGGTAAGTCAAAGTCATTTATTCAGTTTAGGCCCTAGGAGGGCACAATATGAAGGTCGAATTTACTGAAGTTACTACCGGTTTGGAAGTCAGCCTTCAACTGAGAAGAACCGGCAAGAAACTCAGCAAGGTTACATTTTTACATTATTTTTATAAACATACCTTTTATCAAAGTATTATTTTTAAAGATCAGTGGTACTGACGTTGAATACCGTGACAAAGATTGTAAGTTTGAATCCTATAATGATTGAGCCTTCAGTGAAGGAAAACATCGTTAAGAAACCGTAGCATGGCGGTAGGGTACTTTGTAGTACACGCCTGGCTAGCTACCACCGTCAAGTTGAAAATTTGTCGACAAACACAAACACCACTACCACCCATCATGGTAGTCAAACAGACGTATACACAGAAAAAAAAAACATTATTCGTTATTACATATATTTAGTATTGTTTTGTTAATTTACTAGGTGTAGTGTTCTCCATTAAAATTCTGCTCCAGTACTGAAAAATGAGCTCTCTACCTTAGTATAGGCAATAACTTATAATAAAGGTTAAGTACAACAAAAGACGTTGACCGATACAGCGGACCGCAAGCACCAATAAAAATAAATCATGGAGCGAGCGACCGCGAGCTCGCCGTCATCCCAGATTTTTTGCTGTTATTTATTTTGTTTGTATTCGTTCCCCGCCAGGCTTAAGAAAATATCATTCGACGCCATGAGACATATATATACATATATATGGATACATTCTGATCATCAACCCGTGTTACCTGTTTGAAATGGTACATTTTAAAGCTGTATTCTGAGAGAGATATATAAAGTTATTATAATAGGTAGGGTGGTAATTCTGAAGAAATCTGTACGTATAACAAATTAAGATAACCCGTATGCCAAGACACAGTCCGGTTATGTGGTTATTTTTTTTACTAATGTATATCTATCTAGCATTAAAAAATAATAAAATTACTAAAAACTGAGGACTTGCTTCTTTATACTAAAATGCTATCCGCATAACAATATGTAGGTAACTGTTTACAAATAATTACACAACACAAACTTATTTAATAAAATAAGTAATTATAGAAAAACTTTGAAAAAAAAAAACTAAGCATATAAAATAAAACTGTAAAAACTGTCTCGCCAATAAACATTTATTGTTTGGCGAGTAGTCCTGCTTTGCTCTTCATTCCCCCCAAACCCCCTGCATACTAAATTTCATGAAAATAGTTGGAGCCATTTCCGAGATTCAGATTATATATAGGTACATACTTAAATACAAGAATTGCTCGTTTAAAGATATTAGATTAGATTAAGACTAACCTTTCTGTAATAAAGTAATGTACCGTGACTATTAAGTCTACAAACTGCTACGACTACGTACCGTGACAAAAACCTATGTAAACGAACACCAACTTTGTAATAATTATTATGTGAACGTTTCACAACTTTGTAACTGGCAAAATAAAGATTTATTCTGCTTCATTAAGTCCCGCCGGCATCTTGTACAAGTTTCTTTGTTGATACTATTGACACAACTTTAAAAGAACACTATTCAATTTGTTCCGCGATAAATTCATAATCTTATTGAAGGAAAACAAACTGAAGTTTGTTTAAGAGTTTATTAAAAGTACAAAACATCTTATATGTGAAGTTCTTCATTTGATAGTGTAGTTAAAAGATAAAATTACGATACATTATTATTATAAAAAATAAAATAATAAAAAATGAACGTATCGTATCATAGTTTTAAAAAGCCCAAGTGAAGTGGAACATTGAAAAGATCTCTTTATTATTTCATGTAGAGAGACGTAATAATACATCATTCTTGTACACCGACCCTGTTTTTTATTCCCACTCGCTCGCTACGACCTCCGCTACGCTCCACTCCACTCCGCAATGTAACTATCATAATGTAATATCTCAAATGTAATGTTACATTGTTTTTGTAATAAATATTTAATTATTAGAGGCTTTTTCAAGTACTAAGTGGTGTAGCTCGTATGGATTGTTCTTGAATTTATTATATTTAAGACGATGATAGCTCAGTGATAGTGATGTCGAATACCCACCATTAAGGACGTCACACACGGTGAAGATACTATAATATTTTATCTTAAGATATATGAGACAGTGCTATACCAGTGAAAGAGAAGAAAAGTGAAGGTAAGTTAGGTAGGTCATTGCTTTTCTTTTCATAGTATAATGCTGTCTCATGATCTTAAGATAAAATATTATAGTATCTTCGCCGTGTGTGACCCCCTTCAGTTGTGGTCTACCAGATAGCACTTGAGAGCTAGATATACCTTCTAGACTTTATAAAGGCTGGCAACACATTGGCAATCATTTGGCTTGGTTGGTAAGATTCCCTATCTATCACGCCGCTGGTTGTGGGTTCAATTCCCACTCAGGACAGACATTTGTGTGCATGAACATGTCTGTTTGTCCTGAGTCTGGGTGTAATTATCTATATAAGTATGTATTTACAAAAGAAAAGTAGCAAGCTCAGTTAAGTTTGGGGTCAGATGGCCGTGTGTGAGGAATAGTGTCCCAGAATATTTATTTATTTATCCCACTGGTATTGCTAATGTCATCAGATGGGCCGCCTGCTTTTTGTCAGTGTTCTGACATAAAGAATACATAGCCAAACATGGAAACTAGAACCCTTTGTATTTATAAAAAGAGTTCAATTTGTACAACAAGAGAGCAAAGTCGTTTTTTGCTGCGAGTGCTGATTTTGAATCCTGAGTGTGGCGAGGGATTCAAAGGCACGAGATGCAAAAAACTTTGCTCTCGTGTAACACACATAACTTTTCACTTCAGCAGCGAGAACACTTTAGGAGATAATAAATATTTACAAGTTAAATATCAGTTTTATTAGCAGTAAATACTTATTTTCGTTTAAATACAACAATAATTAAAAAAATCAATAAATTACATTAAAAGACATAATTATCTTTTTGCAAAATTTCTTTAGTTAGTACGAATTTCCGAACGTGTTTGTCTTTGAGGTTGAATTCAAAATCGGAACTTCGAAAGGGCTGGTCTTTGTCTCTCTCTCTTTCTAATGGCGGGAAAGAGATAGAGTGTGAATGTTTCGAATTGTATGACTAACCCAAGGCTGAATAAGCAAGGCTGTTTGAGCTACTGAAGTGAAAAATGTATAAATTGCCTCTTAGTTTTACAGTCATAAAATAAATTTTATAACCTTAGTACTACGATATTCAGTGTTCAAAATTGAACATTTTCAACAAAATATATGGACAAATACACCCCGAATACCATTTCATCTAAAACGAATCTTTCCCGGAAATTATAGAAACTTTTTGCTGAAAAGTCGGAGGCAGTTTTCTCGACAATTGGACTCCTTGGTTTCCGCGAAAACCGTATTTGATCGAAAACTTTTCTTTGAAATAGAAAATATTGTCTGGTTTTCCATAAAGCGTCGATCACACTTCGAGATCAAATATTCATGATGTGACGTAATAACAAAGGCCGGTTACACACGAAACCTCAAAATTATGGTTCGTAGATTTGGATCGATTTATTTTTAACTAGGTTCCGCCCCGCAGTTTTACGTGCGTTAAAGAGTTCTATGGTATTTAATGTTTTCTCTTTATAAAAACACCTTTAAATGTACCAAACTTTACCTTTATCCATCCAATCAATACTGCGTGTATGAGTAACTAACACCTACCGGTAAAAAAAAAAAAAAAATATATTTTAACCACTTGAAAGCCAGTCAGTTCCTTCAAAGTCAAAGTCAAAGCCATTTATTCAGTTTAGGCCCTAGAAGAGCACTTATGAACGTCGAAACTACTGAAGTTACCACCGATTCGGAAGTCGCCTTCAACTGAGAAGAACCGGCAAGAAACTCAGCAAGGTTACATTTTTTATATAATATTTTGTTTTTTTTTTGGATAGTCTGACAATGTTGGCCTTTTTCCATTATAATACGCTTCTATGTTATATGCTTACCACCTTGGGGGACATCATCACTAACATAGTGAGATTGTGGTCAAACAGACCTACAGTAGTTAAATATTCCACAGCGGCAAAAGGGTGTATGTATTCAAAATAAATTATTAAACACTAACCAATGTATTAAACCTCTAAAAAGAAAGGGGCAACCACGATTATATTATTAAATATATCGTTTGAATTATTTTTATTACCAATCTAACCATAAAGGGTAGAACTTTTGATGGTATACAATTATGACGTCACAATTTAGTATTTAGTACAAAATTCCATAGATGTAAATAATAAACAAATATTCTGGGACATTATTCCTCACACACGGCCATCTGACCCCAAACTAAGCAGAGCTTGTACTATGGAAGCCAGATAACTGATATACTACATATACTACTTTTCTTTTGTAAATACATACATTATATAGATAATTACACCCAGACTCAGGACAAACATACATGTCCATGCACACAAATGTTTGTCCTGAGTGGGAATCGAACCCAAGACCTGCGGCGTGATAGATAGGGTATCTTACCAACCACGACAACCGGCCCGTCATATAAACCTATCGTTTTGACATTTCATAAAAAGTTGCTGATATGTCAGTCATTATCCCAATTGCACTTACAATGGGTGATACACCTTTATAAGATATCTAGCTAACATTAATACCTTTACACATAACGTAGCTAGTCGGGGAATGGGACAGGTAATTTGGCGGTCTCGCGGACCATCACGGGCCGGATATAAAGCGGTTGTGGCTTCCGCCCCGCCCGGAGTGAGTACCCTCGGAGTGGCTCCGCGCCGATGTTGTTTATTATACCTTAGTTTTAGAGAAAATTACAAATTAGCTTAGGGAAATGATACGCGTGTTAGACAAGTTATAGTTCTTAATTACTATAGCGTTTTTAGGGTTTCATAGTCAAGCTGTATAGTAGTCAGGTGGGCCGTAAGCTTGATTGCCACCTAGGTAGCATAAAAAAAAATGGTTCATTTTGGCATTTATGATGCATAATTCTCGAATGAAATAGTAATAGTATAGTCCTAGCTGGTGTTGTTTGTTGGTTTTTTAACATAATAGAGATGTTGCCTGTATTAAAATAAATAATCAAATACCATGTGTATAAAAAATATGATATTTTTCACCTGACTTGATGGGCCAAGCTAAGCCTATTTAACCTGTGAAAACCCTCAGGAAAATTTAATGGTTTCGAATATTAGCGTGTCCAAATAGACGGACAAAAAAAACAAAAATGGTCTTTTTCCAAAAAGGCTTTTTTCGGGAACTAGCAAAATGTTCAGGCTTTGCACAAAAATAAAATATTGAAGGTAGATTAATAATTTTTGTGCTTGCTTTTTTTGTAACTACCCACGATTTATGATTGTGAGGAACTTATGAGTCAGTTATCTTGTGGAACTATGACGTGTGGACACTCGTGCGTATACCGTGTATAGAGACAATTGAAGTGCTTTCTTCAACGTTTCTTAGACATCTTTTCATAATCTAATTCACTTTATTGTTCACCGTGTGAAATTGTGCATAAAACTGTAACTATTCAAACATTTTGTGCAACAACCAAGAACGAGTGCTGCTGACCCGCGCCTGAGACGGTGAGGGTGGTAGAAGTGAAAGAGGTTAGTGGTACCATTGTTAGTTTGACAAAATTTCTATTGAGCAAGATTCTTATAAATTCATTTTATTAAGCACCAAGATTACAACTCCAACAAAGTGACATTACTTTTTTATTAATTACTAGCTGTCCCCCGCGGTTTCACTCGCTTAGCGGTTTAAAAAATAGATAGTAGTCGATTCTCAGATCTACCCGATATGCACACAAAATTTCATAAAAATCAGTCGAGCCGTTTCGGAGGAGTATGGTAACTAACATTGTGACAATAGAATCTTATACATAAGATTAATTTTATTTTCATAAAATCGTGTATTTGTATTTCCACGTGGACTAGCAAAGTGAAATAAAATGAATGCATGTATTAAAATAATTTAGGAATGACCTAATCTAGATAATCTCGCATAAGATATTCGTAATCTAGAGGTATACTAATAAAGGGCTTTTTAACTTCAACCTACCTATCAACCCCCATCTCCAACAGGGGTTGAAATTAAAACACTAAGTTAAATCATTATTGATCTTGGATTCGTAGTTAAAGCTAAGTTTAATTAAGTGTCCTAAACTCCTTACTCGCTGTCTAAACTTACAACAACCATTTGTAAAGCATCGGCTACGGAGTTGTTATTTCATTTTGTTACAAAACTAATCTGCGAGAATATTTTTGTCTATGGCTAACTAGCTTTATAGCTGGGTAACAGTGACGTCGGATGCCACAGTGAAAGTTATGTGTCCGAATCTTACAATGACCTTGAGCTTTCGGTGAAGGAAAACATCCTGAGGAAAAAATAGCACGGTGGTAGGAAACTTTCCTCAGGTTGAAAATCTGTCGCCAAACACATACCGGAGTGTTCCGGGTAGCTTTACTTGAGACCTTCTAGGCTTTGTAAGCTAACTTCCTTCGGCCACACCATCAAACCACAAACCTATACAAAGTAAAAAAAAACAGTTATCAGCTATTGAATAAACAGTTTAACTCCGCGAATTGCAACTCAAACTTTAAATACGATTCATTCGTTGAAACTTTCTCCGCTCTTGAAAGCAACATTTTAGAACTAAATAACAATGCTTAAGCAATTATTAAATACTCAATAACTTGGCTGGTTAGAAGTCACTATTTTTCTTGTGAACTAAATACCATCGGGAATTAAAACCTTCAGGTACCTATGAAAAGATAAAAAAACACTTTCAATAGTTGTTCGGTGAATAAATATTATTACTACCTATATACTTACACATAGTAAAATTTAAATGTGATTTTCTCATGAGATAACGATTGCAATATTATATTAAGTAAAGTAGTACCTACTCACCTATTACCTCGCAAAATTATTTACTTACCTACTGCCTTCTCGGCATCTCCCAGTGTCCTGTATTGCCTATTATCCAAAATGTGATTACAATAAAGGAAAACACGTAAGACATCGACCTGATTCAGAAAAAATTACACAGCATTTTCTATTCCCATTTATAAGTAGATAAGTACCAGGGGTTTTATAAAAGTAGGTACTGTAGCGACATCTATCAAGACTTTCGCTATCCGTGGATAGATGGCACAACAAGTCTTTACATCGCGCTAACAAAGTTCTCAAAGAATTTGGCATATTGTATATAAGGTCTTAATAAATGAAGTACGGTCCTTTTGAGGGATAATAGGTCATTAGTATTCCGAAAATGATAAAATAAAAAATAGGTTTCAGGTTTTTTTTTCATTACAATTACGACTGAATATTTTTATTTTATCATTTTCGGAATACTTATGACCTATACTATCATCCCTCAAAAGGACCGTACTTCATTTATTAGGACCTTATATATACAAAATTCCAACATCTAAAGTTGGACCGCCGTCCACAGGCACGATGACCCAGCCTGGCGGAAAATTTTCCCGTGTCAATGGAGGAGTCTACCACCTTGCTCCTCCATAGGTACAACCAACAAATATTGAATTCCGCTTGTCAGTTAATATTGATCAACTACCTGTAGGGCAATCAGCTATAATCCTCAATCAAAATACCATTGTCTCCCGTCCGCGTAAGCTTGCAAACCCTTCGGAAACGTTCGCTATTTTGTTAGCACAGCGCAGGCCCTGCGCCGTGCGTCCACGCCGCGGCCGGGCTCGGGGACTGTCGGGGAGTGGGAGCTAAGCAGGGACGCTGAGCCAGATTATCCCACAATAAGTGAAACGAACAAAGCTGTAGCGACAACAAACTACGGCACCGCATAATGGCTGTGACTTACCATCGTTCTGTCTAATTTTCATATAAATGAGATGGGTTTTGGGAACCCGCTTGAAGAGTGATAGCATTTATAAAATTGCGCAGTTGTTACAAAAATAATATAAGCTGTATATCTTATATATAAAACGAGGGGAGATTGTTATAAATAATAATAAATAATACATATTCTGGGACATATTCCTCACACACGGCCATCTGACCCCAAACTAAGCAGCTTGTACTATGGAAGCCAGATAACTGATATACTACATATACTACTTTTTCTTTTGTAAATACATACATATATAGATAATTACACCCAGACATGTTCATGCACACAAATGTTTTTCCGGAGTGGGAATCGAACCCACGACCTGCGGCGTGATAGATAGGGTATCTTACCAACCACGCCAACCGGCCCGTCATACATGTTGTATACATTATAACTCGTGTTGTATTATACATTATAACTCAATCCCTTGAGGATTTTAAATATATCTTAATTGCCCACCACCGTGAATCGTAGGTAAGTTGGTCGTCTGTCTGTAGGCATTCCGTAAAATACAGCCTGTATTATAGAGGTAAGTTCTACCTCAAAATTAGAAAGTCAAACAAAAGTAAGGAATTATCCTGAACGCTAAAGTTAATCGTGTTGGAGCACAAAAGGGAAAACTAAATACGCTGTGAAAGTGGATAGCGAGCGGACGCAGTGCCGTTGATTTTACATTATGTACACAGAATTCTTGCATAGGAAATGGAGCTCGCGCGCTCTCATTTCACGATCTATGCAATTTAGAAACTTTTCCCTAAGACTACGGGTCAAACTCCCAGTTAGAAGCCAGATTAATAATAATATCTATTGTTACAAGTATATATTCAATTTCTATGGTTAAAATTCATTATATCTGTCACTTTGACGTGTAGAATGTTCGTTCATTTTGATCATAGTAAGGGCCGTATCCATCCACCAAAGCGAAGAGCTGTCTCCTAAATAATTATTACAATCTCAGATTAATAACGCCATTACAATACTTTAACATCTCTACTTCGCTTTGATGGATAACGCCCGTCATAAATACATCTACAATAAATGAATTTAATATCGCTCGGATTAAATAAATTTATTTGACTAAAACCTACGGAAATAGATTTTATGTCTTTGATTTTGTATATACCTTAGTAACTCTCAAATAAAGATTAAAATAAAAGTCGATTAGGATATAAGTAAAACTAAGACGGATTTTTAATAAATCTTTTATTATAACATCTCAAGCACTCATCATAATGACGTCATAAACACTTTCTCTTAAACATACTTAAAGTAATCCATACACTCAACCAACAACCACAGCTCTACTACATACTCACTTTTTCACGCAGCTATTAAATACCTTATAACCAATACGATACGAGCGAAATTACTATTTCATTGGCAGTGGATATTTAATATAATTGACTAAATTTAATAAAAATAATCAACCAGTACGTTTTATATAACTGAATGGCATTAAAAAAAAGGAAACATTTCTTTGTTTTAAAGCTTAACTAACATAAAGTACGAAAGAAATTGGCCTACAATAGCGTTTAACCGCTGCGTTAAAAACGAGCGTGGAGGTAAGCCCTAAAGAAGTATTATTATTCTTCTTCAGGCTGAGACTGTCGTTTTTTCTTCTTCTTTTTCTCGCTTTTAGGTTTTTCTACAGTTTCCTCCGCGGTGGGTTCAGGTTCCGCTGCCTCTGAGTGCTTCTTTTTCTTCTTCTTTTTCTTTTCCGAGGTTGGTTCGGCGCTCTCCGCTTCTTGTGTGTCGTCTAATGGCTCGTCCTTTACTTCTGATTCTGTTTTAATCTTCTTCTTTTTCGGTGTGACCTGAGGAACGATCTTGTTAAGTAAATTATTAAAATAAATAAACATAAATATTCTGGGACATTATTCCTCACACACGGCCATCTGACCCCAAACTAAGCAGAGCTTGTACTATGGGAGCCAGATAACTTGTATACTACATATATTACTTTTCTTTTGTAAATACATACATATATAGATAATTACACCCAGACTCAGGACAAACTGACATGTTCATGCACACAAATGTTTGTCCTGAGTGGGAATCGAACCCACGACCTGCGGCGTGATAGATAGGGTATCTTACCAACCACGACAACCGGCCCTGGATTAATACATAAGCTACTTTTTATCCCGAGAAAACATATCGGAGCACTCGGGACTCGGGACCGCAGTGAAACCGCGGGGCGGATGCTAGTAATATTATAAAGCTGAAGAGTTTGTTTGTTCGTTTGGTTGAACGCGCTAATCGATTTGAAAAATTATTTTAGTGTTAGATAGCCCATTTATCGAGGAAGGCTATAGGCTACTTTTTATCCCGGTAAATCACAAGATCCCCCGGGAACGCGGGTGAAATCGCGGGGAACAGCTAGTGTTAAATATAATGTAAACATAATAAAAGAATGAACTCTAAACTGAAAATGTTGACGCGAGAAAATAACTAATTACCTAATTCTACTAATTTCCTACTTCGTAGGATGGATGGATGGATGTTTGTTACTCAATCACGCCAGAACGCCTGAACAGATCTAGATGAAATTTGGCACAGAGATAGATTATAGTATGGAATAACACCAAGGCTACTTTTTATCCCGGGAAAACATAAGGTCCCTCGGAAAACCGCGGGGCGGAAACTAGTTTTATTATAAGCCCTAGAGAACCTGCTGTAGAGTGAAAATAAGTTATAACTTAAAAATACAGAACCTAAAAAATTTAGGTTAGCAGGTAGGTACTTACATCATTAGCACCATCTTCAAGCTTGATCTTCTTGGCAGAAACCTGTCCGTCCTCGTCAGGGGAGTGTTCCCTCTTGAGAGGCTTCCCGAGGGTACTGTCGCTGCCAGTAGGGTAGTGGAACACCTCACTGTGGACAAAATTATAACATACTAGCTTTTCCGCGCGGTTTCACCCGCGTTTGCGAGATAAAATATAGCCTATGTTATTCGGTGAAGATGTAGCTTTCTAAAGGTGAAAGAATTTTTAAAATCGGTCCAGTAATTTTTTTGCCAATTCGTTACAAACATACTTACTTACATACAAATCTTTCCTCTTTATAATATTAGTATAGATTTATACTTCGAAATAGAGGTTGCATATAAAAAATATATTGGTAGGTAGGTACTTTTATAAATAAAGTTTAACATATTAATTAAGTGAGTCTACATTAATTTGTTTAGCAAATGGAGTATGGGTGATGTAGGATGAGTAACAGAATAAAACTTTGGTAAATTCGACCTTCACAAATGCCCTCCTAGGGCCTCAACTGAATGTTTGGAAGTCAGCCAATAAATGGGGCATATATTTAAAAAAATATTTGGGTAACTTAGCTAGTTATATTATTGGTAAAATATAGATGAATTCCTCACCTCTTACTATGATATTTCTCAAATTTAGCCTTTGCCTTGCCGGTTCCACTGATTCTCCTCAGGTTCCCCTCCTCCAGCAGCCGCAGTTTGTTTTCCAACTTGACCTTGTGTTCAGCTCCAAACTCAAACGACACTTCTTCTCCAAACGCATCCACCCTGGTTGCCAATGCTGCCTTCGCAGCCAACATACGAGACATCTTTCCTTTATTCTTCGTACTACACTGCCCTACTAGCTGAGCATGGTATATTAATCCATACTTTGGAGTATCTTTCTTTGTCTTTAAAGCACGGAACAAAGCCTTCTCAGCACCGAAGATCTGTACAGTTGACGCTGGATGTTTTGCCAAGTTCATTAAAGACCCAGCATGAGCTATTAACCTGGCTCCGATGTGTTCACCAATCAAAACCGTTAGATTTGGTGCCATAGCCATCATTCTAGCTTTCAAATAATCCGTCAAATGTGTCCTATAGTCTGTAATGGCAATGATTTCATCACAAAGATTCTGTATATTCATAATATCATCATCAGATATCTCTGTACCCATAGATATTTCAGCTGCTTCCTTCACTTTCTCTTCTAAGTCTTCCGGTAAAATATCAGACAGATCGGTCTTTGAGGCATTATCACGTGTACCAATCAGCTTGACAATCTTAACGAACAATGTGTTATCAGTGATAATCTTTCCTAGTTCAGGGAAGTGCCAACCGTACCACTCCCGGCATCTCATGATATAGTTATTCAATTCCTTGTCCAAATCATCTAAAAGACATTGAGCCTGAACTATCATTGTATCAATTTTATCTGGAGAGAACTTCAGCTTGTATCTTGAGAGTGAATGTGCTAAACCGAGAGCCATCGCAGTCATCTCTTTCTTCGGCAAGCCAGCGAGGAGGCTGTCCATCTGTGAACGGATACATCTCAGCAACTCTTGTACGTTAGAATTTGATACACATTGTAAATCAAATTTCTCTCTGATAGCACTGCCAAGCTTAGCATCTCCAACTAACAACTGGTCTTGCATTTCTTTACTGATGTATTTTTTTAATGCTTTTTTCAGCGGTTTGGAGATTTTGCCTTCAATAGCTGCTGTGGTAGCTGCGAGGGCCTCTGTTGTGTCTTCAAACTTGATAAAGTTCTTCAGTTTTACACTGAAAATTGTGTTAAATTGTAATAAACTCAAAAACAAAATGATTAAAACAAAATATGACAGTTTAAAATTCTTACACAGAAGAGGCACCCTCCGGAGTGTTGAATTCTTGATATAAATCATCTATCTGTGACAACTTGGACTCATCCAGCAACTAAAATAAAATTAGTTAAGTAACTTAGTAAAATAAACTGTCTTGTTTTTAAAGTTATCCACAATAAGGTTTATCCACAAAACAACATACTTAACACTGTACTAAAATAGTTTCTAAATGCATATGAAATAGATTTCAAATAATATAGACCTAGAAAACTAAGGATTTGTTCAGGAATATAATATGAGATAATATTTGTAAACAATTTCTTTGTTGGTATGTAAACTATATAGATTTTGTACAACCCTTCCTTACAATTTGTTACAAGTGTCAATGCTATTTATAAAATATACATAGTGTAAAAATAATTTGAACATGATTAGGTTAAAGCATAGGGTTAATTACAAACATAAAATGACCCATTAAAATTATTTTTTTTTCAAAGTGCAGGTTGTAGTTATTTAATATGAAATGAATTATCAAATTATCACTACAATTTATCTTGATTATAATTTAAAACCTTTCGCAAACGAATACAACTCCTAAGAGATATAGGTTAGAATCAACACGTGTATTGTTTTACCTTGAAAATTGCGTATCCCGCCGAGGTTTCAAAGAGCACCAACATCTTGGAAACTCACTAATACACTTGATTTAATTATTTAATCCAAATCAATTGGATTTAATTCACTAAAAACAATTTATGCTTACACAAAACACGCAACGCTACAGCATCGCGGGGAATTTCAATTTGACATTGACAGTATTGACATTGACAGAATTTGATATGGCTTATGGAAAAAATATTGCCACATGCAAATATTTTTTCAGAAAACTGAATTTTCGGTAAATGAATAAAAGATTCGGTATTCCTATTATATAATGTCATAGAGATACCGGACTTTCTGGTAACTTTACTTTATAACAACAATGGCTAACACAAGTACCATATTAGCTTATACTGAACTTAGATATTATTAATAAGACTTGATTTTGCCACGAGTCCATACCTTTGTCAAATCCCAAACAATCGTTTGAATAAAATTTTGTAGGTAGGTGTAGGTAATTTGATAGGAAATATCTAACTTTGCAGATTTTTACTATTCCAAAAATTATGTTATCTTATAAGCGCAAAAAGTATATTTTGTATTATAAAACAAAATTATTATCATCCTAATTTATTATAATAAACACTTAGGTATACAGAGTGGTGGGAAAAACGCAACGCGCTCCCGCTGACATATTTCATAACCTCCGCGTTACTTTCTTTACCCAAATACCGATATTTTGTTAATGTTGTAAATAAATCGATTTTTAATTAGTTTTTTTTATTATTTTAATTTCTGGTTGATAAAAATAAATATTATTATTTTTTTAATAAAAAAATGAAATTCGTTGTGAATGAAATAGGAAGTGTTCAATAAAAATACATGTTGAGTTTTTTTATTAGTAGATTTAATAAAAAAAACCGGCCACGTGCGGGTCGGACTTGCGCACGAAGGGTTCCGTACCATTATCTATTATAATGGTTCACGGTTTATGCATATGGTTTATGTTTATGAAATTAAATGTTTTTTTTTTATATTTGAGTTGATTGAATGAAAGGTAAATTGCGGTTTACGATTTATGACGTATTAAAAAAAACCACTTACTACTACTACACTACAACTATCTCTTTCAAACCAATTTTCGGTAGTTTAGCAAATAAAATTCCTAGTACAGTTTTTTTTTTTTTTTAATAGCTAGTTAGTTAGGGCCCTTAGGCTGGCTAAGCCTCTAGGATGGGCCTTGTAGTCCTAAGTGCAAATTCGGAGCTAAATAATTAAAGCCACGAAATTATGTATCAGTCAGTAAAATATTCAAAAGTAGGTAAGTTATTTAAATTCCAAGCAGGTTCAATAATAATAGTGGTATTATAGGTATAGCGTGGTACTTTCTATCGACGAGGGCGGCCCCAGCGGGCGGTGTGTATAAATATTTGCCCAAATGGATTTTTATCCCCGCCGCCGCACTCAGCGCTGACGCTATTTGAATTTGAAAATTCAATAATTCTGCATAAAGCCATGCATCCACTCACAAGCGGGGTGAATGATTGGGCGAATGAACGAGTGAATGGGTTCGATCGAGTGGAGCGGTGAGTGAACGAGCGCCTGCATCAATCGGATGAGTAAAGGAACGTGATTATTTTGTATATTGAACGCTCGAGTCGAGTCGGAGATGTAGGTATTTTGTTATTTCGAGAGCATTTTAGGCTTTTACAAGAAATTGCTTTCCGGATGCTCTTAAGATTTTATTAGGTACCTATTTACCTAAATTTTTATTCAAATTTACCTGTAGATGCTAGCGGCAGACATAAACCAATTACATCCACTTTCAGGGTAGGTGTGGCGTAAATTAGGAGTAAAGTATATTTTGTGACAGCGACTACTTATTTTTGTCGCAATTCAACGTAGACTGGTTGGTACAAAAGTAATATTGTATCTATTGATGGTAGATAGGTACATTCATTAATTCTTAACATTAAGTACCTAGGTATATAATTGCTTTTATTTCAATAACGTTTTACGTATTACCTACTTCTTTTTCTTGTTGAAATATTTTTGAATAAGATCACTAGCAAACTTTAATAATATGTATATATTAGGTATGTAACTCCAATTATTTTATATATGGTAGCCATGTAGTGTACAGTCAGCAATATAAAGTAGCTGAACAGAGCTACATTTACAAGTAGGTAACCTGTAAACTATAACTATCCATAATATGGAAAGGTAAGTAATTTATGTGTGTCTACAAAAACCTGCATATTTATCAATTTCTACATAATCAATACTTTTGGTGTATGAACAGGTGTTTTGTTGTATCTGTTAAGCTACTTTCATTGCTAACCGTACATACGTGGTTGGTCGCCACATATTTATTAGGTACGGTCGCCAACATAAGTAGCTGAACACATCGAAAATTAGGTACTTATGATGCTAAAATTTAAAAGATTTACATACATTTAAAAAATACCTTGTTTTTTAAATTTATTCTAAACAAACATGTACAGCTTTTGAAATTAAAATTTAATTCTGCCAAACTGCACAGCAGTTTTGTTGGCAGATACAGTTCTCTTAGAGTTCCATAGTATATAGGTACATAGTTAGTTAATACTATTAATTACTATTTGATAACCTGGTTTAACACGCACAAAAATATAAAAGTTATTTATTGATAGAAACTATAAACTATAGTCAATGCATCTCAATATTTTACTGACATAATGCTTCTTAATAATTTTCTTGAAGTTGCTTATTGTTTTGGCATTATCAATGGTACAATAATTATTTATTTCATTGTATAATGTGGGTATAATCCAGGCACGAGTACGTTCACCATAACAATTGAGGGTACCGGGAACATTATATTTCTCAGTTCGGTTCGAACGAAGTGGGCGGCTTCGGACTTGCATTATTTTATAGTCATCTGAATTAAATTGTTCAATTAAAATAGCACAGTTAGATATTTCATGAATTGGTAACCTGTTTACCTGTTTAATTTGTATTAAGTATCTACCTTACTACAGACAAGTGAAAATAAATAACCACGAAAACCTTAACTATTTCGCAGATACAGACGTGTTACCCTTTATATCGAGCTATTAAATCGAAGTGCGGCATCGGGCTAATGTGGGTCGACGGGGTCGCCCGCGGGAGCGATTAGCTTGCGGTATCGACAAGCGATCCGGCGAGAAGCGAGGCCGGGCGGGGACCGTCTGGCTGCTTGATGGCCGCGCCGCAAACACCTGACGAGGTGTGTACCCGGCTTTATGCGACCGGTGACAGGGGATTGGGGGATAAATATTGTTGTCGTTGACGAAACGATTTGTTACTCTACACTGTGTGTTTAGATTTGGGAATTTAAGCTTTTGCGGAATTTATTTAGGGTTCGGATTGGTATCTCTTTCATTATGTGGGGTGTCAAACATTTTATCTAGTCTACTATTTAACGATTGCTAAGTTTATTACCTATTCGTAAAGTAGGGAGTTACTTTATTTAGGTAAATAAGAATAGTTTTGTTTTAAAAGTTTAGTTGGAGTATGAATGACTACTAAAGCTATAGGTAGATCTATAAGGAACCCGACGTAGTAACAGTTATTGAACAAAAAAATCCATAATATCGCACGTGTCATTGATTAAATATACACCCTTGAACAATATCTTGGCATATCTATTTTTCAGTATGACCATCTCGTAGTGTAAATCCGCGGCACGGTTATTAGAGGCATATGTCTGCCGTCCGGCGCCGGATGCCGGAATCCGCACTAATCCGGGTCGGTAAATAACTCATACGATAACTCACACTTTACTTCCATTACTAAGCATAGCCCTGCAATAACATATGCTATATAATATGCGATATAATAATTGACCAGATGCTTACAAAGGTTTTATTTGTAACTTGGAAAAAGAATTCTTAAAAATATATAAATTTGGTGCCTAAATATTAATAGGATATTGGAAATCGTGGGATTTAGTTCTCTTTTAGGCTACTTTAGTGTGCTTACTGCCTTCGGTCACATCACAATCCTATCCAAAGAAAAATTAATAAATATCCTATGACATAGATGGTAATATGTACATATAATCACTAAGGTTATTACCATACCTTTGTGTTATCTATGTAAAATACTAATTATTATAATTGGCTGTAGATCTTCCTTTCATAATTAAATAAATAAAGAGTAAGTGCGGTAGTGAAGCAAGATGAATTTAGTGCAATGACCTTTGTATACTGATGGTTTAGGTTCGTGATGACGTCGGTCACCGCATCTGTGCGAGCGCGACGGCAATATATTTGTACGTGTGCGACAGAGACAAGTAATGTCGGGTCATTGCACTAAACTCCTCCATTAGAACCAATTACCAAATATCTGATTTAAGTTATTAAAAACGGGTAGAAAACTGTTCCCTTCTAGGATTTAAGTGCTAAAAACTAAGTCGTCACAGTCTAGTAGGTCTCTTTTGACTATTCATATGCATCCATGTGATAAAATGAAACAAATATAACGAGACCAAATTTAATGAGACATCCTCTTGTCAAAACGGGCCTATTTAGTCCTTTAACTACCACGGTGAAATAAGCCTTTGTCGTCTATGATTAATCATTATTTGTAAAATAACAATATTATATAACTCTCATATTAAAATAATAATTATATTTCAGCCCTCAGGGTAATGCAACACAACACAGTAGCTGGCACCTGATACATGAACTAATTCACTTGATAATGAATACGCGCTAATTTGTCAAACAATCGAGTCATAATGTTGCCTGATTATGAACAATTACCATTATTGCTTCTGATTAACTATTTAGGTAACAATTGAGTTAAATTAGTAACTAGGCTAAATTTTGCGTTTGGCAAGTCTTAATTAGGCTACATATTATACGGCCTCGCCCGTATGAATGGACCCTTAGTATGCATTTAGAATAAAAAAAAATTAAAAAACTCCTGACGGTTGTAAATGTTGTAAACGAAAAATACGTAATTCGCCATTTTGTGATGGCGGCCATCTTAGACCGATTTTCATAAAACATAGCTAAGAACACAGAGATGTACTTATAGTAGAGTCAATTGTTAATAACTAAAATCTAAAAATCACCTCAACTCAAATTTAATACCAATAGCACGATGGCGGGTACCCTGCCATCGTGCTATGGTTTCCTCACGATTCACCGGGAGCTCAAGCTCATTGTAGGACTTTCACATGTGTGAGCTATCATCGCCTTAAATGAAGTAGGTACTTAAGGTGAATCGATTTGATTGACGGATTTTCTTATCTCACATGAGATATTTTCCAATCTTCTGGAATTACTTTTTTTTTTTAAATCGATCTCAAGTCTGTCCGACGGATTTCTCTAATGGCTATTAAATGCCAATGTGTCCGAGAATAAATGGCGTGTGGACATACTATTCACTGAACGAAAATGTTGCCATATCTCAATAGTGGAACTAGTAAAATTTGGTAGGTTTCGTGTTTTGACTTTTGGTAGAATTTAACTGAGCAATTTTTGGTGTTCAATGTTTCCTGATTTAAAATATGAAAATGCCAGCTATTAAAAGTACTTCGCCTGATGACCTTGACATACATAACTTATTTAATAAAACAAAAAATATCCATTTAGACTTTATACACTTCCTTACATTTCATGAGCGTTTAAACCCTAAAATAAGGTAACTAAAGATTCAAGGAATGCAACAATATTTCGGCTGTAGTGTATCCACCTTCTTAAAAAATTAAACCAGGATGTTTCAATAATCACGAAACTCCCAATACGGGTTGATAGTCTGTTAATATTTGGTGTGATAATTTAATATAAACTATTATCAAATTAATCGTTATCCGGTATAATTGGTACAGTTACGATCCGAATGATTAAATCCGATTATAACCTCCTTTGTGTATCTAATAGATCTAACCAAACTAATTTAATAGTGACCACAGTGTGGTTATTCACATGAATAATTTAGATCAGAGCCAATTTAACCAACTTCCGAATGAGAATGTAACACTTTAAGAAAAAAAATATGATTGTCAACTGCGGAACAGTTGACAATCATATTTTTTTTCTTTTAATTTAGATAGTAGAGATTGGTAGTTTTTTTTTGGAAATTTTCAACAATACTTTTAGTTTTTTTTTTTATTATAATCTTGCTTTTCGTTAAATAAGTTTTTGAGCAGACTTTGTATTGTAATAAAAATGTTATGTAATATTTTATTAATTAAAATAGGTCTTCACAGACACTTATGAATCAACAGACTTTAACGCACGGTTCGGAAGGTTGTTTTTTCCGTGAAGAACCAGGAATAAACTCAGCAATTATTATTACAAACTTATTACTTATATCCTGCAAGAGCAAGCGCCACACCCAAGCATTTTCGTCATTTAATTATTAATTAATGTTGTAGTATGCCTTCTGTACTAAAACTTACTACATTTGTAAATTTTTTGTAAAGCCAAATTTAAAAGTGCAGGATGATCCTATTATACCTTATAATTACGTTGTTTACCTTATAGGCTTCATAGAAAATAAAACGTTTCCTAAAAATATGGTCTAAAAATAGAGCGTAGGCTCTAGGCGACTAACTTAATAATAATATCGCTCTGTAACTATCTACCCGTGCGTAACCATCACAGTTTGCGACACAGTCTGAAGTTAGTTACAGTCTCACAATTGTTCTTCAATATGAAATGTTAATATTAATATTAAATATAAGTGAAACTAATGTGTAAGAACAACCGCGCGTCGACTTCAAAGTTCCATCCCAACTTTAAGTATGGTTTAAACTTTAACTTGGTATCTATTAAATTAAGTCATCTCAGCTATAATTCAGATGTGTTACGTGGTCGCTTTTATAAAACATTAGCTTCCGCTCCGCGGTTTTACCCGCATTCCCCAGGTATCTTATGTTTTCCCGAGATAAAAAGTAGCCTATGTCCTCCATATCATAAGTTATCTGCATACCAAATTTCATCGCGATGGGTTTAAGCTTGGCTTAAGCGTAAAAAGGTAACAAACTATATATAACAAGTATGCTAGCTGTTTCCCTGCGGTTTCACCCGCATTCCCGTGGAAAAAAGTAGCCTATGTCCTTCTCCATTATCATAGGCAATCTGCTTGCCAAATTTCATCGCGTTCAGCGGTTTAGGCGTGAAAAGGTAAACAAACACACAAACAAATGAACAAACAAACTCACATACGCATTTATAATATTAGTTAGGATTAGGATAGTATAAATTATGACTGAATCGTTCATTTGATTTGCGTTCCACTGAAATATTTTTTCTGTAAGTTGCAGTTGAGGTTAATTCAAAGCCTTTCAGATTTTTTTTATCATTCTTCAGCTTCCGCCCCGCGGTTTTACCTTACCTTTAGCTTTTACGTTCCCTGGTAAAAATAAACTGTCGCTAACACAGAGTCGCTTACTAGTGTGGATTTGAGAGCCGGCAACAACGCAATTTCCTTGGTATTGCTAACGACCTCCTGTATCTCTAAAATAATTTATACAAACTTTGAAAATCAAAATGTTAGCTGACCAGACCAAAGTCTATGAAGTCAATGAACTCATAAAAATATTTGTTGGCTCGCTCAGTTTCCTGAATACTATAACCGACACAAAAACGTACGTGTTCTCTTGGCGCAGTCTCGGTCTCAATGTGTCGACACGTGCCTCCACTGGGACAGCTCCTGATATCATCCCTTTTCAGTGCTCTGGAGACCAGACACGATCTGGGTCTGTACGACCATGGTTACACAGTTAGAAAAATACTCTGTATCCTAATGTATCTGTTTGAATAGTATTGTTTTTTTTTTTTTACTAAAAATAGAGTATGGGGAATGTAGGAAGAGTAACAGAATGCAAAAAGACAATTTTTTTTCTTCTAGGTATCTGTTTGAACACCCTAATGTCCAAAACCGTCGAATGAATTTTCATGGCGTTTTCACAGAATTAATTAGGTTTGAAAATTGAGTGAAAGGATGAAAATATATGGATACATTTAAAAGTCTGCACGAGCGAAGCCACGGACGAAAAGACTACTTACTAACTAATTAGCTATTTATGTAGGTATTTTTTACATTTTTGACAAAGGGAGGCTCAATTTTTTTAGTGATCTTTATAATTCCTACATAGGGTTTCAATCTGAAGTTGAAAAGTCTTCTCTAAAACCTACTTAAATAGGTTGCTTTTACCAAACCATGTAGATAAGACATGTAAGTTATAATTTAGTCTAACACTAACGTAGGATCAAAACCAAACATTGCAGCGCTTAGTCAATATTGAAGCATAACATATTCACCGATACATAAACGGCAGTTACCTGCAATTTGGCTAAGTGAAGTCGGCGGCTGGGATAATCGAGGTTCGGTACATGTTTTACGTTCAATTTATGTGGGGCTAAGTACTCCCTAGGGATCCGCTGGGAGCCGGTAACTCTCAAGTGTCTAAACTACACTTAGAGGCCGATTGAACATGGGCCTAACTACTCGTACCGATAACATGGTCCACAAGATATATTGGATTAAATGGAATGATTTGAAAATCCTCTTATTTATAGTACTAATTCTCTGGAGTATATTTAGGAGTTAGTATTATTTTTACAGGTTTCTTTTTGAGTCAACTGTTTTAATGTTATTTGAGGGATTAATTTAGTTTTGTGACGTCTAATGTCGTGGCGAAGGTTGGACTTGAGCTTACGGTGATGGAAAATATTGAGAGAAATCCTTAGCTCGATTAATAGGTAGGTATCTACTTTATTTATAGTACTCGCCTGACTTGCCTACTACCTTTAAGTCGAAAATTGGTCGCCAGACACGTACAGTGTCTGATTGGCTGATAGCTAGAAACTCCTAATATATCCCTTGACGCTCATAACATAAACAAACTGTGTCAGTACTAATTGCTATCTATTGGTTTGTAATTGAAACGAAACAGTCTATCTGCCAGTAGTAATACTTAGATAGTGTGAATGTAAAAAGATTGAAAGCAATCTGTTTATATATAAAAAAAACCACTAGACGTAGAGACTTGAAATTTTGCACATAGATACCTTATACAGTGTAGGCTAAGGGGGTAAAATAGGGGTACGTAGGTGAAACCGCGGGGTGGAAGGCTAATATATTATAGATGTAGTTGGGAAATCGGTAAATAGTAAATAACTAATATGACCATAGTTGTAACCTATTTAAAAACTGCAAATGTGTGCGCACTCTCATTTATTCCTAAACAATTGAGGCTTTGCTGTATTTTCTTAACTTAGATTAATCTACAAACTAACAAAGGAAATGGAAAATATAGTGATAACAACTGAAGCTTAAGCGATGTCTTCCAATCGATCGTAGGGTAATAGAAAACAAAATTTATAAGGCTCATGTAGAACAATATACTTTAATACTAATACTTAAAACTAAAAAAACATAAAATAAACTAATAAATACAAAGATGGCAGTAAATAGATGAATAACAATAACAACATATAAAAATAAGGAGCTTATAACAATAATATAAAAATGCATTTGAATAAAAGCGCATACATACACACGAACACACCCTAGCCACAGATTAGTAAATATTTACTACGTAACACTAGCTTAAAACATAGGATACACCGATAAAACTGAGCGACAGAAGTATTTCAAAAACTTTTATTTCATTACGGTTTTGGCTAGTAAAGACTTTATTTATGAGCCCAAACAAAGTGACTGAGCTGAAAACCATAACTCAGTTAGTAAAGGAAAGTTGTCACGTACCTATGCCATAGCTTTGAGAAGAATTCTACCCCCCCTTTACACACCTCACGCCTCCGAGGGATGTTTTATTAAGGAAAAGTTTAATCACACACCACCCCTAGAGTGGTGAGATGGGGGCTCTCTTGTAGAAACTTGTGGAATTTCCGAATTAACTCGTGAACGTAATGAGACGGGGTTTCTCGCCCGGTTTTGAATGTACATGGCTTTTAAATTATTTACCTCTACGACACAATGGTTGTGGGACAATGTTCTGTGTGATGACAATTTGTATGTCTAAGCTTCTTGGTCTTTTTGTAAATTTATGAGTTGGCAATACTTACAATTTATACATTGTGTATGGAAAATGTTTACTTTGG
Organism: Tetheella fluctuosa; assembly: GCA_951216915.1. NCBI lineage: Eukaryota > Metazoa > Arthropoda > Insecta > Lepidoptera > Drepanidae > Tetheella > Tetheella fluctuosa. Next base: position 472,596 of record OX578214.1, read on the forward strand.
TTTTATTTATTACTTACTTTCTATCCCGCTGTTTTACTCCTATATTTCAAATCTCTAGGTCCACCGGCTTAGGATGTGTGTTGTCAATCAGTCAGTCAGTCAGTCGGTCATTCAGTCACGGCACTGTTTTATAGATTTAAGATGATTGTTTTACAAGATTATTATTTTATTCATAACAAGAGGATAACCAATCTATAATGGACATATGTAGGTAGGTTACTGGTGTGTCTTAGCCAGTCTTTTAAGAGAGGTAGAGCATAGCGATATGTCGCTCAAAGAGCAGCTCGACTGGGGATGTACCTTACCTTACAGAATACCGCAGACAAATAACTTATAGTTGTATTCCTGCGCGTGAGTAAGGTCGCCAGAGCTCATTGGGGAGGGGAGGGAAGAGTCGGCAACGCGTGAGTGATACCCCTGGTGTTGCAAGCGCTCATAGGCTAGTATGCATGTTTGCCGATTATGTTGAATATTAAAAAAAAGTCATGTTGAAAATTTGTCGTAAAACACAGTTCCAGTGTGTTGCAAATTTTCAACTTGAGCTAGTCAGCGAAGCGGCTTCCCGAAAGTACGCTACCAACGTACGATGTTTTCCTTCACCGAAAGCTCAAGCTCATTTCAGGATTCGAACCCACGACCTTCATAAACGAGTATACTACAGTCTCCACTCTTTTATATAGCTTCTACTTAAACATCTCTGCTCGTCAGGTCAGTGAACAATGCAAAAGTTACAAGTAGGTACGAAACTTTCACGGTTTCTTTGTAACCTAATGGAAATAAAATATGGAGCGTATAGTATAGGATAGGTAAGTTTGCGTGTAGTACAACGACTAGGCTGCCTTCTCACGGCGCTAGTTCGTGTAATCAAGTATATCTTATGACCGGCTACCTGCAAATATAGTTTACACTTGCGAACTTACTTAGCGTATTATGTAATCACCTACCCGGTTAAGAAACTGGTAATGAATTTCATTGAATTAGGCTCTCATTGTCTGGAATTCACTTCTTTACGCGGCTGACTATGATTCCCAAACAATATTGAAGAATGTAAATTGCAGCATTCAATGGCATGTCCATTTTTGATCATTTCACTCTACCACCGGTTCGTAATAAATTGTAATGGTTAGATTCTACCAAATGCAAGCATTTCTAAAATAAATAAATATCTTTATCTAATCTTATTGGTGATATTTGCCAGTGTATGTCCACCTTTACTATAACCGAGCGTATTTTATTACATCTATAGCTATCTACTGCTAGTTCCCTAGTACCCGACGATATTGAAACAGCGTTTACATGGCCGCCACTCGCAACATGTCTTGGTCTTGACATTCATTACATAAGTACTAAGCAATACCCTTGCTTCATATCGTATCTCTACCCCGACAAGAATTCTATGAATTCTACCCTAATATATAGAGATTATATTACCACGTTTGAAGCATTAATAAAATTGTTACTGAGAAAAGTATATTTTGTTCATCGACAGTAAAATAGCTCTTATTGCATAATAAACAAGAGTGATAGTCCTACCTACATAAACAGCGCTAGAAACATTCAAACAGCATACAACAAATTGTGCACGCATCTGTTATCCGACACAAGAGGGTATTGACAATTTGTAGTTGTCGTCACGTTGTCGTATCGTCGCCGCGACGCCGCACCGGTGCAGCGCTAGACGTGGTGACGTTTGCCTCTGAGACTCGGATCATTAAAATAAAGGATATGCATTACCATAGTAAACGCTATCATATTTCTTTACTTTGTATAGGGTTGTGTTTGACCACAATCTTACAGGTAAGTGATGATGTGGCCGAAGGTGGAAAGCACATAAATCGAGAAGGAACTGGCTCTCAAGTGCAACTGCCGTAACACGTGGTAACACGCCAGCAGATACTTGGTGACAGCCAGGCAGGGTACTACAAAGTACCCTACCACCGTGCAAAACACAATTATAAAAAACTTATATAAAATTATGATTTAGTTAGATAAAATTAATCTGTAACGGTTTTATACTATGATAAACCCACGTAAGCTTACTTAAATGTCTTAGAATAAATCACCACTTGAAACTTTGAGACTACGGTGACGGCTGTTTAAGCCTCTGTCTACCTTTTTATAATAATAATCATGGAAGTATTTATTTTATGGCTTTACTCTAAGATAAAATAGCCGACGGACTCTGTCTGTATAATTTATCACTTAACTCGTTATACAGGCTGATTTTTTATCACTGGCAATACTTGCAGGGGTGGAAGTACTCATCAATGTGAACAACTTTTACTATGGGGCTAACTCTGATATCGCGTAAAATAAAACGGTTGTATTGTAATTATCTATATATGTATGTATTTACAAAAGAAAAAGTAGTATATGTAGTATATCAGTTATCTGGCTTCCATAGTACAAGCTCAGCAGAGCTTGTACTATGGATGGACCCCAAACTAAGCATAGTTTGGGGTCAGATGGCCGTGTGTGAGGAATAATGTCCCAGAATATTTATTTATTATTATTTATTTATACATTTTGGTCGAGTAGGTATTGAACTTTTGTATGGAACAGCTGATAAATTTTCCATGTTTTCACAGTACTATAATTATTATAAATGGCAATGTATACCTCCGTATTTGTATGATCTGTATTTCTATTCCGACCCAATACCTATACGGACATTCAACGGGGCCCAAGTGGCATTCACCTCACATGCAGATATATTGGATGTACCTACACAGCTTATAGCTATAGAGAATTCACTCTGAGAAAGGTGTATTTGAACCATGTTTAGGATAAGTGTTCTATTTGGTATAGATGTTGAAGTGGGATCCATTTTAAAAGGAAAAATGTAGGTAAATATTTGCTTATAGTAGTTTTATCTACGTATACTTAGTCATTATATAAAATTAAATAAGATCTTTGTGAGAAAATATACATTTTAGTTTAGTAAGGTATTCAAAACTCCCGCAAGTAAATTTTTTGTGTTACGGACTTTTATTAAGGCGCTGTAGCGTGACTGAGTGGGTCCTAGTACAAAATGCGAGGCCGCGAGTCCACACATTTTGTAGGTATTTTGAATTTGTGTTAAAGTGAAGAAATAAATAAACCGGCCAAGTGCGATTCGGACTCGCGCACCGAGGGTTCCGTACAAACTTCGTCCATCGTTCGTCCATCACGGGAAATGCACAATTTTATTTATTTACCCATAAATTGTACGAGCGCCCATACAACTCAGAGGTCTTTATTAATTGGCGTTACTATGTATGTATGTATGTATGTATGTATGTATGTATGTATGTATGTATGGGGAGTTTTCAACTTTTTTTATTTTTTAGAATTTTTCCTTTATTTGTGCTGAGACCTTGCTTTTTGCCATTATTTTTTTATATTTGAGTTGATTGAATGAAAAATAAATTGCAGTTTACGATTTATGACGTATTAAAAAAAACTACTTACTAGATCTCGTTCAAACCGATTTTCGGTGGAAGTTTGCAGAAGGAGGAAGTGTTTCTCGCGCAAACTCGCGCAAACAAAGTTAAGAAAAAAATGATATTAGAAACCTCAATATCATTTTTGAAGACCTATCCATAGATACCCCACACGTATGGGTTTGATGAAAAAAAAAAATTGAGTTTCAGTTCTAAGTATGGGGAACCCCCAAAATTCATTGTTTTTTTTTCTATTTTTGTGTGAAAATCTTAATGCGGTTTACAGAATACATCTATTTACCAAGTTTCAACAGTATCGTTCTTATAGTTTCGGAAAAATGTGGCTGTGACATACGGACGGACAGACAGACAGACAGACAGACAGACAGACATGAAGAATCTATAAGGGTTCCGTTTTTTGCCATTTGGCTACGGAACCCTAAAAAACAAAATAAAGTCGTGGTGTGATAGATTATAGTATGACTAACATTGTAATATATTTTTCTTCTCAAAATACTGTTTATTATAGCCATACAACGCGATAAAAATATTCTGGGATAATATTCTGGGACATTATTCCTCACAAACGGCCATCTGACCCCAAACTAAGCAGAGCTTGTACTATGGACGCTAGATAACTGATATACTACATATACTACTTTTTCTTTTGTAAATACATACATATATAGATAATTACAACCAGACACAGGACAAACAGACATGTTCATGCACACAAATGTTTGTCCTGACTGGGAATCGGACCCACGACCTGCGGCGTGATAGATAGGGTATCTTACCAACCATGCCAACCGGCCTGTCAAAAGAAGAAGAAGAAAGTAAGAAGAAGGCGTAACTTTACGATTTTTTTTCACCAAGCGAAATAAATTCAATCGTGTTTTGAAGCCCGCTGGAACTTAGGATATATTGTCAACTGTTATATATATTTTTTCCTAACTAAAACTATTTCAGTTCCTTTACATACAACTGAATCAAAGAAACGCATGTTTGCTCTCACAGCGCCATAAACCTAGGAGGCCACTGGCTCTCAAGTGAAACTGCCGGAACACACCAGTAGGTGTTTGGCGACTGATTTTAAACTTAAGGCTGGTAGCCTGCAGGCGGGTACTACAAAGTACCCTGTGTTATAGTTTCAAGGAAAGCTCGTTGTTGAGTTCGAACCCACGACCTTCGCCATGGCATCCGACGTCACTACCACTGAGCTATCATCGCCTTACATTTGTTAAACAGTTACCCTCATTAAAATAATGTTCAAAAAAATTATGTTTTTCAAAAACAATTTTAGAGTTCATAAACTCGTTTAGTCTGGACTGGCACGTGACGTGACCGCATCACGTACGTGACTCGTAACATGTGAATGTGTCACACGTATGTTGTTCAGTAAAATAATGAGACATTTTACTAACAACGATTTATAATAATGTGCTCCATATTTTGTATGCAAACAACATTTTTACCAGAGTTTTGTTTCGTACTAAAATTGTAAACAACATGATGTAGCAAAATTTTCGTTTTAAAAGCAGATACACTTTATTTTAGGGATTAAGTTTAGAAAATTTTTAGCAAGAGTATCATACTTATTTTTGATTTTTTTGTGTTCATGCTTATTATGCTTTTAAATTGCTAAACATTTTATGAAAAAAACATTGTCAGATTGTCCAATAAATATCTGTATAAAAAATTTAACCATGCTGAGTTTCTTGCCGGTTGAAGGCCGACTTCCTAACCGGTGGTAACTTCAGTAGTTTCGACGTTCATAAGTGCCCTTCTAGGGCCTTAACTGATTAAATGGCTTTGACCTTGTTTATTCATCTTGGAGCAAATTATTTTCTCAAAAATCTGAACAAAAAAATACTTCGATAATGATGTTCGCTTTGGTGGTCACACAGCTCAGATTGAATATCCTGGCTATTTGATTCCCGGGGTAGTAATTCACTATTTTTTTTTATACCATTGTGTTGCCAACCTTTTTTAGGAACTTCCTGAGAGACCATAACTTCCTGATATCAATATATTTTGACATCACCTAACCAATTTCCTCAATAAATTATTACAAAGCCAATATCACGAGCATTTAAGCATAATGAGAGGGTAGCATAATGGGCGGCATCTTGCCGTAGTGGCTGTTCCTGTATTTAGCTTTTTTTCCATCTATAGGAAATTTATAGACCTGCAATAATGGTATAGGACTTTAGTTATATTTAGACAAGATATGGAAATGGGCGGGATTTATATTAATTTTATTAAGTATTAAGTATGTATATGTATATTTATATTATTAATTAAAAAGTAGGTCACAGTGGCATCGGAGTGTCACGGGGGTTGACCCTGAAAACCAGTGCTGTGTCGGTTGGTCGACGCAGCAAAATGCTGAGTGGTCAACCTCATTTGCCGGAAATGCGACGTACAATTTCCATTGCATATTCATCGTATTATAATTATTATTTGTTCGTTGTATATTTTCTATTTGTCAGCTAGGTATTTGTTTTTCTTTTCTGTTGTTGCTCTCGATTTTTTGTGATTTGTTTGTAAAAAATCTACTTTGTGTATGTGCGTCCTTTTCCAGCAAATAAATGTTTTTCTTTCTTTCTTTCTTTAATAATAAACTTATTAATAAATATAGACAAGTCCCGCTTCAGTCGCTACTCAATCCAATTATTAGCTCGAGCAGGTAAATTGGTTCCGTTTCCTTTTACTCATAAAGGTATCGTGTATAATTATGTTACCAATAGATTGGCAGTGGCGGTTCTTTATCTATTACATTTTAAAGACTGGGAGCAGCATATAATGAAGAATTTTGGATAAAGAAATATGGCGACATCTATACATGGATTTTTACAAACAAATAATAATTTAGAGGTTTACATAGGTCTTATATGTTAAGATTACATTACCAGGAACATAATTATCCATTAGACTTGGTATATAAATAAATAAATAAAATAAATAAATAAATATTCTGGGACATTATTCCTCACACACGGCCATCTGACCCCAAACTAAGCAGAGCTTGTACTATGGAAGCCAGATAACTGATATACTACATATAGTACTTTTCTTTTGTAAATACATACATATATAGATAATTACAACCAGACACAGGACAAACAGACATGTTCATGCACACAAATGTTTGTCCTGAGTGGGAATCGAACCCACGACCTGTGGCGTGATAGATAGGGTATCTTACCAACCACGCCAACCGGCCCGTATATTTTATAAACTTCGTATATATCTATACTTATCTAATAAAGGAGTAGAGCTTTTTTTGTTTGTTTATTTAAAGGCGCTAATCTCTGGAACTACCAGTCGGATTTGATAAATTATTTTTGCATTTGATAGCCCATCTCTTGTGGAAGGTTATGGGCTAATTTTATCCCGGGAATGCGGGTGAAACCGTGGGGAACAGCTAGTTATTTGATAATTAAAATATTCACCAGTAAAAATAGCAAATTTGGTCTTGATTCAACTGCCGTATTGTTATTATGAATGAAAATATTTTTTATTTCAAGTTGGAATTCACAAGCACTACTGAATAGACTAACTGTAACCCACGGTTCGGATGGTTGCTTTTGCTTAGAAGAGCCGGCAACAAACTCAGCAATCGCTTATTTAAAACCAAAGACTGTGACACTGATAATATTTGCGACTATTTAGTAGTAATAGATAGCAACCTCGCACAGACCAGCCCCCACAAGCAGCACCTGTTCACAATTATAACGCAACATAAAAATATAGAAAAATGTGAATCAAGCTATTCCTTAGGCACATAGGATCAAATGTATTTTTTTTATTACAAATCCAAATTATTCTTTAAATCCAGGAAATTTAGTTCTTTGGAAAATAAGTGAAACCACGAAGCAAGTTTACACAGTAATCAATGAATTAATGATTATAGAAACTTAATTTATAATAGGATTACTGATCATTATTAGTAGCATGGATTATAGGTTAATTCAAATTAGTAATCACAACAGTTTATAACGCTTCGTTAACGTTACAATAACCTGTTTGTTATATAACCAAACGGTTATATATGAATGTGGTTATATTTTCAATATTAGTTGCGGTAAATAATATATTTTGGTAACCTACTATTGCCAACAATGGTAGGTATATTGTTATATTTTATCCTAAATAAATGTAGTAACCAAACTGTTCCCTCCGCGGTTTTACCCGCGTTCCCGGTATTAAAAAAACTTTGATGCTTTAATATTTATTCTGTTATTCGAGGTGGAGACATGGAGAAATGGTGTAACTAACCCGCTTTGTTTTATATACAGGTTTTAGTCACTGGCAATACTTGCAGGGGTTGAAGTACTCATCAATATGAACAACTTCTATTATGGTACCAACTCTGATATCGCATCGTAAGCATTCAGTTTACACCAGCAGTGCTAAGACGCTATGGAATATTGCTACAGTACTTGTTAGTTACGCAGCTACGAGCGCTACGCGTTTTATAAAATACGTAGTTCTGTTGCAAAGCATATTTAATGTAGTTAACATATTTATACACTTATGTTTGATCTCAGTCTCACCGTGATAAATGATGATGCGGCCGAAGGTGATAAGCACACAAAGCCTAAAGGAAACTGGTTTTTAGGTGCAGTTGCCGGAACAGATCGGTTGGTGCTTGGCTACAGATTTTCAACTAGAAAAGTACTACAAGGTACCCTATGCTATGTTTTCTCACCATTTTTTACTTATCCGCCTTCTAACTTGGGTACTCTTCAATTAATGCTCACCCATTCTAGTTAAAACTGCACTAATCATTCCCAAATATGAAAAATAATTCAATTTGTACCCAACTTATTGTAAGTTTATTCGGCCATTAAAAGTAACATAATACACCGGACTTAAAGCTCCTCTCAATTTAAAGGTCCCATAGAAATTCACTCAGCCGTTTCATAAGGAACTAAATGAAATGAAAGACGTGTCTGTAAGGAAGCCAACATACGTTGACGGAAAGTAAAGCGTATTTTGTATTATTTCTTTACATGTTTTCACATCAAAAGAACGTACCTCCGTTTATATATTTATAAATAAAGTGAAATGTCAAATTATTTTCATCATCAAAGGCATATTTGCGTTGTTGGAGGTAGCTGGCTCGGTACAAGTGGCCGTGTTGTAAAACGAGTCTTGAGTACCGACCGGCTCGACTATCGCTATTAAGGTAAAATACCATGAAACATTAAATTTTATTTGTCAACGGTTATCTTTGAATAAAGCAGAGCACGCTGCACTGTGGCATTTCCAAATTGATTTTATTGATAGCACCTAAAACTCGACAATAGTCTAAAACAAAACAAAAAACCGGCCAAGCGAGTCGGACTCGCGCACGAAGGGTTCCGTAAAATTATTTATAAAAACGGCAAAAAATCATGTCTGATGTATGGGAGCCCCCTTAAAAATTTATTTTATTCTGTTTTTTAGTAGTTTATTTGCTCTTATAGCGGCAACAGAAATACATCATCTGTGAAAATTTCAACTGTCTAACTATCACAGTTCATGAGATACAGCCTGGTGACAGATGGACAGACAGACGGACGGACAACGGAGTCTTAGTAACAGGGTCCCGTTTTACCTTTGGGTACGGAACCCTAAAAAACGATTCACAAACAGAGAAGAAAACTGTACTTAGCTATTTTGTCTTTATACTAGTTGAAATAGTTCCAGCAAGAACGGCGATTGACCTTGCATCTTGAAACTTGTGGTAACAAGACGTACTGCAGATGGTCTCTGGTCCCTGGTCTCTGGTCCCCAGGGTGCTAGAAATAGTGCGCCTTGCTGTATAACCTAACGGTTGGGTAACTGGATAAGATAGGTAGAGAATAGCGATATGTCGCTCAAAGAGCAGCTCGACTGGGGAAGTACCTCCACCTTATAGAATACCGCAGTCAAATAACTTATAGTTGTGTTCCTGCGCGTGAGTAAGGTCACCAGAGCTCATCGGGAAGGGGGAAGGGTTGGCAACGCGTGAGCGACACCCCTGGTGTTGCAAGCGTTCATAGGCTACGGTAACCGCTTACCATGAGGTGGGCCGTATGCTTGTTTGCCGACAATGTAGTATAAAAAAACTGGGACCACTAAAATTAGTCTCTTTAGGGAAAAAAGAAAGGGTCTGAACTTGCATTTCAATAAAAATCATTGAGTACGATGATTTATTTTAGTTTGAAATGTAAAAATCAGAAGTACGGCTTTTTCATATTTTGTAAGATAAGGGCCAATACTCAAGCTTTCTAAATCCATCAAAACTAACTATTATATTACAATATCCAGTTTGTTGATAGCTTAGCGGTAGTCGTGACGTCCGATGCCGTGGCAAAGGTCGTGGGTACGAATCCTACAATAATCGTGGGGAAACTAGCAAGGTGGTAGGATTCTTTGTAATGCCAGCCTGTCTAGCTACTACCTTTAAATTGAAAACCGGTGATTTCTGGCAGTTTCTAGTTGCGTTCTTGACTTTATAAAGGTCGGCAACACTTTGGCAATCTCCCTGGTACTGGTCCTGACATAGACGACAGTAGCCACTTAAAAGATGCCTACATTTTTGTCAGCCTGCTGTCATAAAAAAAAACCTTTTACACAAAGCCGGAAAAGAATATCCAAAACAGAAAGCGGAAGGGTTTGGCTGCCGACACAAACGTTCAAAAGAAATACTTGTTATACGCGTCACTAACAATCGGGGTTATTCCAAACAAGTAGTTATGAAGTAGGGGCTATTTTAGTTATAATTATTTTTTATTTTTTTATTTATGTAGTATTTTTTTTTCTTTCTTTGATATTAATAGATACCTATACACCTATATACTTTCTCACAAACAGCTGCTTACGTATTCGTCCAATTTCGGAGCAGCTTGTCTTAGGTTTTATTTTCGTTACGGAATTTCTTGATTCGGTCGCCGCGCTCAAAGCCCGCGATAAAAGGTGTACAATAGCTTAAAAAATACTTTTGGGATTAAACAAAATATGCGCATTGCTCATTTTAGTGTAAAAAGGTAGAGACAAAAATAACTGTCGTGGCTTAGTCTACAGGGAAACTATCAATATTATTTACCAAATATTATAGAGGTTTTAAAAAGAAGTACTCATTCATCATAATAATTGACGTATTTGTCGTTTTTTTAATATATTACTGCTTTGTGTCCTAGGACTTTTTTTTGGGGAAGCGTGTTACATTCTCAGTCTTAACATTTTTTTTCCGTATGTTTTTCACTTATTTAGGTAAGATAAAGGGTTCTACCCCATACAGCCTTGTCATGACATTAAATGAGTTGGCATTATGGCGGGAATTTACAAAGTGACTTTGCATTTTATTTATTTTTTTCATGAATTCGTGTATTTTGAGTTTTATTGAATAATATCGGTGTCGTTTTGTCCAATGAAGATCAATCCACGTGCACGAATTAAGTGAAATAAAATAAATACGTGTCAGTGACTTTTCAAGTTGTCTTAAAAGTATATATAGTATCTATAGTCTATGGCGAATATGACTAAAATGTTTTTTTTTTTATCTATTTTTTATAAATGTGTTTCTTGCCAGATTTTCTCAGTTGAAGGCGAATTCCAAACCAGTGGTAACTTCAGCAGGTTCGACGTTAATAAGTGCCCCTCTAGGGCCTATACCTAAGGCCTAAACTGAATTAATGGCTTAGACTTTGACTTGACATTGATGACATGGTTTCTGCAATCAGTCATTTTTGGAATTGTCGGTCGTTCTGTCCCTGTCATATACAGGGACAGAACGACCCGCGTCTTGATTCAGAGAAAAATAACACTATTTTGGGACAAAAGGAACTATGCTACAATAAATGATAAACATTATCTTTGGCTGTTTTTTTTTGCGACACACGTCTATCTACAAACAAATAACTAGAACTCCAAATCAACTAACAAATATTTGTAGGAAGCACACAACAAATTAACTTATATTTCAAACAAGCAATATAATTGGTACTGTAGCCACGATTAGCAACAAAGATGAAATAAATAACTTGTGCGTTGGAGAATTGTTTCATATATACGCTAGTTCTGTCTGACACATGCAAGTGTTTGAAGCGAACTCTAATATGCTATACACTGGGTCTGTTTTTGATCGATAAATAACGATATACATTGTAGGTAGGTTTATAATTAATTCCTTTTTTACTATGTGCTAGCTTCTACCCCGCGTTCTCACCCGCGTTTCCGAGGGATTTTACGTTTTTCCGGGATGAAAAGTACCTTATATGTTATTCCAAGGTATGATATATCTATCTATGTGCCAAGTTTCATTCAATTTCATTCAGCTAGTAGCCGTTTATAACATACTAGCATCCGTCCCGCGATTTTACCCACGTGCCCGAGGGATTTTGTGTTTTTTTGGGTTGCCTATAGCCTTCCTCGATTAATGGGCTATCTAACACTGAAAGAATTTTTCAAATCGAACAAGTAGTTCCTGAGATTAGCACGTTCAAACAAACAAACTCTTCAGCTTTATAATATTAGTATAGATTGAGTCACAAACATTACAAACTTTCACATTTGCTCGTATAATATTAGTTGAATAGGCTTCTGTTTGACCACAATCTCACTATGGTAACTGATGATGTGGCCAAAGGTGGTAAACACACAAAGCCTAGAACAAACTGACTCTCAAATGTAGCTGTCACAACATACCTTCTTACTTATTAACAGATATGTAAGATTGAGAGGAAGGCGACTTCCGAATCGGTGGTGACTTCAGTAGTTTCGACGTTCATTAGTGCCCTCTTAGGGCCTTAACTGAATAAATGGCTTTGACTTTCACTTTAAGGCAATGATGGCTTTGTGGTAGTATCATCGACTCCTATAATTTGAATCCTATAATTTACTTTAGCTTTTAATTAAGGAAAATATTGTGAGAAAACCACAGTACAGTAAGGATACTTTGTAGTACCCACTTGACTGGCTACCACCCACAAGTTGAAAATCTGTCGCCAAAATCCTAACGATGTGTTCCAGCAGCTGAACTGGAGAGCCAGTTTTTTATACCACTAAGCACACGGCATGATAGTAAGCGGTTACCGTACCCTATTAACGCTTGCTACACTAGTGGTGTCAATCGCGCGTTGTCGATCCTGAAATCTCTTCGCAAAACTTCTTCTTGAACAAACCCTGCTGTCAGTTCCCTCCAAACTCCCTATCCTTGTTCCACTCCTAGGTCTAAGTTTCTTGCTGGAGTCTTCTCAGTTTAAACTGAATGGGTTTTGAGTTTGAGTTTTTGATTCTCTTCTAATAGGAGTCCAAATCATTCAAATATCTGGAAAGCTACGATGTCGTTTCGATTCAATTATAACATTGTGATTATATTAACTTCTTACCTATGTTTTCTAAAAACAATGCAACAAAAACAAGTTAGCCACAAAATGGCTGTCATCCACGAATGCTGTGGAGACAACTTTGAAGCGGGCGTCTGAGATTCCTCGCTCAATACCACAGGTCTCGGATTAATGCGAATTTTCACCTTACGCTTAAATTCCGAGAGAAAAACTCGTCAACATTCAAGTGGATTACATGGTTAGAAGGATGTTGGGTTCGTAGAAAATACTTATATATATTGCTTTATGTAATTTATGTTTTATATTATGTAGATAAATTTATTTACTCACCAAAGTTTTATAGTATTCGAATAAAATGTATTGAACGTGACCAATATGGAATTTTATAAAGACTAGCTTTTCGCCAAGCGGGAAACCACTATGAAAATCCTCTGCGAACCATTCTCAGTCAGTCAGGACTTGTTATTTTATAGATGTATTATTTTTTCATACATTATATATGTAATTTTTTCTTTCAGCTGTAATAATATAATATTTATTCTATCAACGCTTTAACATAAAATAATTACAAAATCTAAACTATAACGTATACAAAATAAATTCTCCTCGAATTTTAGGATAATCTAAATCTATACTAATATTATAAAGCTGAAGAGTTTGTTTGTTTGTTTCAACGCGCTAATATCAGGAACTACTTGTTTGATTTGAAAAATTCTTTCAGTGTTGGATAGCCCATTTATCGAGGAAGGCTATAGGCTAATTTTTAATCCGTGAAAACACAAGGTCCCTCGGGAACGCGGATGAAACCGCGGGGCGGAAGCTATTTTTATAATAAAACAATAGCAAATGTTAAGTTAATTAAAAATATTTTTAGCTAATAAGTAACTAAAAACGATTTATAGTAATTCAAAATCCTAGTCATATATTTCTCCAGATTTATATCTCTTATATCACGGGAATGATATAATAAAATCTGAGGGGAAACGAAAAAGGTCCACATGTCATAAACTGAACATATGCAGTAATTTCGCGGAAATTACCACAAGATTACTTATTACCTATTACGGGTGACGGTTGTAATTCGCCAATCCTCATTTCACACCGGGATTTCATTTCGTCGACAGATTTATACGCTACACTTTTGGGGTTCCCTTAACCAATAAGAATATAGAAACCTTTAAATGTGTAATTTTTTTTCAATAACATGCGTTATACATGTTCTAGTATATACCTGAGCCATGCATCTCGATTTTATTAATTAGGATCAAATCTTGGAAAGTTTGCCACCCATAGCGTTTTCCACTGTCAAGTTAACTTGAAGTTAGTGACATACGTATATTTATACTATTGCGTATGTAGCTCATAAAATTATCTTCTACAGTCGATCAAATATTTTCTCAATCAAAAATTGCTGGAGCCTTTTATAAATATTGTGATTTATTTTGAAAGAGCGTGTGGGCAGACATAGATATACAGCAATAGCGGTCCAATAAGCCGTGAAAAAAACATTAAATGATAATCCTGACCTTTCCACGCCGGCACGAGTCAAAGAGAATAATAATAAATTTTGTCGTTCAATTTTTACTGTAGGTTGATCTTTCATTATTAATCCGATGGAAAAACACGAGTGTATTGACTTCGTAGCGCCGCTACGCATATTCGTAGAACTGTTACCCATTAGATTTAGATTCACACATAGCACATACATTCTGCACGGTCGTAGGGTACTTTGTAGTACTCGCCTAGCTGGCTACCACCCTCATGTTGAAAATCTGTTCTCAAGCACACTGGTGTATTTCGGCAGTTGTACTTGAGAGTCAGTTGCCTTCTAGGCTTTATAAAGGTCGGCAACACATTGCCAATCCCCCTGGTATTGCTAATATCCACAGGCGACGGTAGCCACTTACCATCAGATGGACCGCCCTCCTGTTTGTCAGCTTTCTGACATATTTTTTTTATTTTGTTAATGTTTTTTATAAATCTGCAGATGTCATAGATTTAAATATAAAAAAAAACCGGCCAAGTGCGAGTCAGACTCGCGCACGAAGGGTTCCGTAGTATTATCTATAAAATCATGTTTGTTGGGAGCCCCCTTAAATATTTATTTTATTCTGTTTAGTATTTGTTGTTATAGCGGCATCAGAAATATATCATCTGTGAAAATTTCAACTGTCTCACTATCACGGTTCAGATACAGCCTGGTGACGGACGGACGGACAGCGGAGTCTTAATATTAAACAAAAAATAATATTTACACAAATCTTCAATCGAGATTCTGTTTAAAATAAAAACAGAATGCAACAATACTCTACTTTATAACTGAATAAATATATCAACTTAAGCATACTGAACCCTTTACATTTAAATTCAACTGTTACTTGACGCGGTTCATGTCAACCTCGCCCTGACGTGTAACGTTACATGTATCACGGCATGAGACAAATGTTGCATTAGCATGTTACAAATGTTCAGCATTCGTGGCGTGTAACAAAGTTGTTTGGTTTTTTTTTATATTACACGAAGAATACCTATTTTTAATACTTATTTTTTCCCTAAATATATTAAGAAATTTTCATTGTAATATTTGTTTCTAAATAAATTATTAACGATGAAAATAAATGATTCAACAATAAACTAAGTACCTAATTTAATCCCTAAATAGTAAAAAACGAAGTTGCTATCCGCGTTCTTCTAAGCTATCCAGTGCATTTTGATAGGATTTTCACAATTTCTCTCCAGATAAATATAATGTTATATGTACTTAAGTATGTCAAAAGCTAAAACTAAGTTAAACAGACATCGTGTAAGAGATAAGAGCCACCTAGACTTGATAACAAGTTAGTGCTTCAAGTTAGTGGGTGAAGCTAGTGAGCGTATAAAATAAACGTACCTACCCTTTGTATTACGTACTTTATGAATTAGATTGTGAGAATAAATAGTGAGACAATTTTGATATACGATCGTTCTAATTTTATTTTTAACTATCTTTTCGCTGTGGCTTCTATTACTTTTATGCCATTAACCAATTTCGATGAAACAAATTATAAACGAAGCGCTAAGCCTAATGCTCCATGAAAATCCGTAATTTTCGTGTTCAAACAGATAGACAGACAGACAAAATGGTCTTAGCCAAGTGGCCTTAAAATTTCGTCCTGTCCATCTATCGATAAAAAAGTATTGAAATACTCACATTACATAACTAATATTGTCCTGGATATCCTCTTCAAGCATGAGAATTGATTCCATCGAGATACTCCGGGGGCAGACGTGGTCACGTCTACCTGTTCACGCAAGCGAGTGCGATCGACATACGATACGATACGATACGGCAGCCTATCCTGCATTACGAGTAGGTAGGTACATCGCTTTTTCTTACATTATCGGTTATTGAATCTGACAGACTATTCGATTGTGCTTCGTAAATTGAAACCGGTTATTGATACGATTTTTTTATGTTTGTTTTTGTAATAGACTTTTTAATTATATACATTTTTTATTACAAACTAATAAACTTAATTGAGAACAAAAACGATGTGTTTTTGATTTGAAAGGGTAAAAAAATACCGTAATTTTTCAATCATAAGAGTTCCTTATGAACAAACTATAGTAAATAACACAACAAATCACAAAAAAAGGTTCCTTCGAGGAATCAAATCAAATCAAAACTCATTTATTCAGTTTAGGCCCTAATAAGGCACTTATGAACGTTACAATACAATGAAAATGATTCTTCCACCGGTTCGGAATACACTTGGACTGAGAAGACTCTGGCAAGAAACTCAGCAAGGGATATTCTTATAGTTTCTTTTTTAAATAAAAATTTAATTATTAATTACAATGTTTATAAAGTTATTTTGAAATAGCTTGTTGAGCGAACATTTCATTTAAATGCATTCTTGTCTTCCACAAAATCAGAAACTCTATAGTACCCTTTCTTACATAACTTTTGTTTAATTAGCTTTTTAAAGCTATACACAGATAGTTCTTGAATTTCTTTGGGTACTTACTTTGTTATAGAAACGTATACATTGCCTCTTGAATGAGCCACGTATACATTGCCCCTCACTTTGCTGAGCCGCGTTACAGGTACAGGACTAAGTTGGATTCCGAGAGCAGCGAAGGATTCTAAAGTCGAATATATAAGGTCCTAATAAATGAAGTAGGCGGTATTTTTGAGGGATGATAGTATAGGTCATAAGTATTCCGAAAATGATTAAAAAAATATATATTCGGTCGTAATTTTAATGAAAAAAAAAACCTGAAATTGTACTTCATCACTACTAAGCATTAATTAAAACCATTAATTTTTTTTTTTAATAAATAATTTTACCACTGATTATGCTGTTAATGGTTCATCCCTCAAAAGGACCGTACTTCATTTATTAGGACAAGAACCGAATGTTTTTTTTATCACAATTAGGTACCTACTCTACTTTTTATCATTGACTGCGAGAATGTAAATATTAGTAACTATATTTATTTTGGATAAAATTCGTATATTCCAAATTCAAAATATATTTTCTAAGTGAGAGAAAAAGGTAATACCTTTTTCACGGTAATTGGTGAACTAATTACTCCTTTTTGAGAAGATAACGTTTACCATTACCGGTAATAAAGTATTATAGAAGAAATTGTGTTGCTTGCATCTTTTAGTAAACCCTATTAAGTAGGTAGTTATTGACTTTTTAATTGATAGTTTTTTGTGCAGAAAACTAAACTTTTTCTTCGTCCACAAACTCTTATACATAGCCCAATTGCCCAGAAACTGCGCTCATATGTTCTGAATAATTATATTACTTCTCAGTAAGCGCCTACGTCTACGCAATGCCGTACCCCACTATCATGCCCTGTGATAAGTTATGATGAGTGACAGGCGGTCGACGGCCGACGCCCGACGGCCGACGTGGCAGGCGGGCGCTCAGCCCGGGGCGGTGGTGGCCAGACATATAAATGGCCCCCATTAGTTGCGAACAGTACATTATCTACTCGCTGATAACTTATTATTGCGGTTAATTTATAAACCTGATACTCGCTTTAATGTGGGCTCTTCTTGTGTCATAATTTTCTTTTATTAAAACTTCTTTTGTTTAACAGATTCCTTCATACTAAACCCGTTTTGATAGGAAGATATCTCTTCTTGTTAAATGGATACACATGGGCCGTCAAAATGGACCTATTAGATTGTGACGACATTAATATAAAAAAAATATTTAGACTAATTAATTTCAAGTCATTTATATATTTTTTTTGTTAAAATTGATACCAACCTTCCTTATCGAAACAACAACAATACATTAATAAATTTATTTATTCGTCGCGGCGTACTTTCCAATTATTCTACTTTAGCCTGATATAGTAATTTTAATCGTAAAATGTAAAACATATATCATCCTTTAAAAGAATGCAATTGAATATTTTCGTAACAAAACTAGTCTCGAGAGCGATACAAAAGTGTATTATCAACAAAAAGGCGACGTAACTCGTCCTGTAACTTTTGTTTCAGAAGTTTCCTGAGATTATGTCGGAGATTTGGGGCCCTGTCTAAACTTGGATACTTTTCCTTTGAATTATTTATTATTATGAGTGACGGCGCGGCGGTTCAGTTAACTGTCAAGTTTAATATTATTTCGGGGAAAAAAAACAGGCTTTAACTTGATTTCAATTTATTTGGTATACATAGCGGGTTGATATTTCATATTTATACTATCTTTCGCTCCAGTTTCACCCCAAAACCTAAAGTACCTTTATACCAAAATTCATGTAAATCCATTCAGCCGTTATGGAGTTTTTTACCACATTCTTTGAAGAATCTTCAGAAAATACATCTCGAAACACAGAGAAAAAACCTCTATGCCCCTTTTCATACCATCGACTATCTGCATATCAAATTTCATCGCGATCGGTTCAGTGGTTTACGCGTGAAAAGGTAACCAACAAAAAAAAAAAAACACTTTCGCATTTATAATATTTGTTAGGAAGTTAGAATTTGAGTTACAAAAACAAACACATATTCTGTCCTTAATCGCTGCAAGCTTATTACTTACACTAGAGATACTCAGTCTATCAATTTTAATAAATCCTAACTCCAGCTTTGGTATAACTGTAATCATATTATATAGGCCACAAGTAAAGCTGTTTATAATAAATAAAACATTTATGAGTGAAGCAAATTTATCCTACTAATAATACATTTTTGGAACATTACGGAGCTTGAACTGGCAGATAAGGGAAAGGTAACGAAAAAGCGTTATATGCATGTGTGTGTGAGCTCTGGCGACCTTACTCACGCGCAGGAACACAACTATAAGTTATTTGGCTGCGGTATTCTGTAAGGTGGAGGTACTTCCCCAGTCGAGCTGCTCTTTGAGCGATATACTACCTCTCATCAATCAATATTGTAAAAACAGACGTGACGTCACCAATTATGCGTCTATAGTGATGATGTGACTGAAGGTGGTAAGCACATAGAGCCTAGCGGTAGGTGTTGGTGGTTTGAGATACATGTCGCTATTACGAACGAATAGTTCATTTTTAGGGTTCCGTACCCAAAGGGTAAAAACGGGACCCTATTACTAAGACTTCGCTGTCTGTCCGTCCGTCCGTCTGTCTGTCACCAGGCTGTATCTCAAGAACCACGATAGCTAGACAGTTGAAATTTTGACAAATCATGTATTTCTGTTGCCGCTATAACAACAAATACTTAAAACAAAATAAAATAAATATTTAAGGGGTTTTTTCTGGGTGCAACCTATATGGTAGTTCCCGTTGACCTAGAATCACGAAATTTGGCAAAAAGCATGGTCTTACAGCACAAATAAAGAGAAAATTCCAATAAAAGAAAATACATACATAGAGACGCCAATTAATAAAGACTTTTAAGTTGTATGGGCGCTCATACAATTTAGAGGTCTAGCTTAATTGGCACCAACCTCAAATAAGGTAAATAAATAAAATTGTGCATTTCCCGTGATGGACGAACGATGGGCGAAGTTTGTACGGAACCCTCGGTGTGCGAGTCCGACTCGCACTTGGCCGGTTTTTATTGATAATTTCATACTACGTATGAGAAAAGAATTTGTCTTTTTATTATACTTTAGTTGATGGATTTTTTGAAGGTAGGGCATTAGTATTTTAAGGTAGGGCATTGCCCCACAATGCCCCCTCCCTAGCTACGGCCCTGCCCTACCTCCGTGCCAATTATATACTAGGTATCCCGGGAAAATATTAGATCGTTCAGGAACAGATGCTAGTAAACTTATGTTTGAAAAGCTCTCATGTAGCTTAGTAAATCTCATTATTAACCACTATAATTAGACTTTAAAGTTGGCTCCAGCATGCAAGCTAGTAGCCTCTCTGCTTAAACTTGCATTAATTAGTAGGTACTATAACAAATCCTAACTAATATATCTGTGTATATATAAAAGGAAAAGGTGACTGACTGACTGACTGATCTATCAACGCACAGCTCAAACCACGGACAGATCGGGCTAAAATTTGGCATACAGATAGCTATTATGATGTAGGCATCCGATAAAAAAGGATATTTGCAAATTCCACCTCTAAGGGGGTAAAATAGGGGTTCGCGGGTGAAACCGCGGGGCGGTAAGCTAGTCCTAATCCTAACTTTCTAATCCAACTAATAGTAAAATGCGAAAGTGTGTTTGTTTGTTTGTTACCTTTTCACGCGTAAACCGCTGAACCGATCGCAATGAAATTTGGTATGCAGATAGCCTATAGTATGGAGAAAAGCATAAGTTACTTTTTATCCCGGGAAAACATAAGATCCCTGGGGAACGCGGGTGAAACCGCGGGGCGGAATCTAGTAATATTATAAATGCGAAAGTGAGTTTGTTTGTGTCACGCTTAAACCGCTGAACTGATCGCGATGAAATTTGGTATGTAGATAGTCTATAGTATCGAAAAGAACATAGTTTATTTTTTATCCCGGGAAAACATAAGATCCTTGGGGAACGCGGGTGAAACCGCGGGGTGGAAACTAGTTATTTACAAACGCGAAAGTTTGTATGTATGGATGTTTGTTACTCTTTCACGCCAGAACGGCTGAACGGAAATGAATGAAATTTGGCACAGAGATAGATTATAGTCTGAAATAGCACATAAGCTACTTTTAGCCGGGGAAAACATAAGATCCCACGGGAACGCGGGTATAACTGCGGGGCGGAATCTAGTAATGACGTAATAACAAATGTGTTACACAATACACATATTTATACCTTTCTCATAACTACTAATCAGTATAACTCAATATACCGACACAAAGTCTGAATGTATCAAGTTTACAAACATATCAATGCCCAGGTTCAGCCAAACTTCGTTAATAAAACTTTATTCAACATAAAATCGGCCATTTTGATTTAAATAAGATCTCATTTGCCGACGTGATTGGAACTTGAAAATAGTACAATTCCGCTCACAGTGTTAGTTGAGGTGTGCAATCATTTGAATTAAGTTTTAAATACAAACGAGAGGGGTCCGTGACGACTACGTGACGGAAATAACATAGTATACCCACTAGTAGATGAGTAAAGGTGTTTTTAGAACTCTTTGAATTACATTTATTAATTCATTTAGTAGAAAGAAGGTTTCTACACTATAAAAAACCTATAGAAATGAATACTATGGTAGAAATATGTAGAAAAAACATGCGGGGTCGTCTTTGGGGACTGCCGATAGAAGTGAAAACATAGGAAGCGTGCGGTGACGACGACGCGAGTTTCACGCTTTTTGTTCACCCAAAAAGTATACACATATATAGCTCATGGAAAGCGTTCGGTGGCGATGACGATGCTCAACGCGCCTAAAGAAATTTTCACTTAAAAAAAAACTAAGGAATCTCTGCTTTCCTACCATAAGCTAGTTTCCGATGTAAGGAATAGGCGCTAGGAATTAACACAAAGCCTCTTGCGGAATATTCATGGAACTAGCAATTCCCTTACAAATTATTTGTAACCCCAAAGCGCTATTGGAGTCATTTACAAACGTAGTATGTTTATGCTCAGGTTACATAACCACCTAAAATATTGTGACTGATGCAAAACTAATTAGCTATACAAATTCCTAGGCTTTATTATAAATTGCTATTTAATAGAATTATAAGCGAATGATGGCGAGACAGCTCGGTTTATAATCCAGTTATAATTAACCAGGGATAAATTCAATAATTTTACGCAAGCTTTCTGCCGCCAGATTACTTTATTTTATTAATTACTAAAGTAGCTTCCACGTTGTGAAGCAGGGGTGGATTTGGGTTGTGGCTTGAGGGCATCAACATGATTAAATATAAATACACTAGCTTTTCCGCGTGGTTTCACCCGCGTTCCCGAGGGATCTTGTGTTTTCCCAGGATAAAAAGTAGCCTATAGTCTTCCCCGATAAATAGGCTATCCAACACTAAACGAATTTTTCAAATCGAACCAGTAGTTGACCTGAGAACCTGAGATTAGTGCGTTCAAACAAACGAACAAACTCTTCAGCTTTATAATATTACTATATATTTATTATCATGACATCCCATTATTTATTTATTCAACATAGGTAATTTAAAAGTACATTAAAGACATTTATAGGTTTTATTATAGTTAGAGTTATTGAAATGAAATTAAATGAAATGAATTTGTCTTCTCCACGGAAAATATTTTTTTACGGAACCCTGACCAAACAAGTTCGCCTCCCACTTTAGCTGTTTTTTAGGGTTCCGTACCTCAAAAGGTAAAAAAAGAAACCCTTATAAGATCACTTTGTTATCCGTCTGTCCGTGTGTCACCACCGATTTTCTCAGGGACGGGTGGACCTAGCAAATTGAAATTTATAGCAGATATTGAGGTCTACAGTCCCTATTAGTTGTATAAAAATCAAGGTCCTAAGTCAACACGATAAAAAGATATGGGCAAATTTAGATTTTCGCGAAAACTTGCATTTAACAAAATTTACCTTAATTTTCAACTGTTTTTATTTTTCAGAATTTTTTCTTTATTTGCTTTTAGCTAAAATTGTCAATTCTAGGTCTACCGGAAGTACCCTATAGGTTTTGGGTCGAAAACCTATATGGTAGTTCCCGTTTACCTAGAATAACGAAATTTGGCAAAAAGCAAGGTTTTACAGAACAAATAAAGGAAAAATTCCAAAAAATAAAAAAGTTGAAAATTAAAGGGTATCCCCATATATACATAGTTGATCCAATTAAGATAGGCCTCTGAGTTGTATAGGCGCTCATATAATTTAGAGGTCTAGCTTAATTGGCACCAACCCAAATAAGATAAATAAATAAAGTTGTGCTATTGTGTGAAAGAAGTAGATTTTTGAAGGTAGTAGAACTCTTAGTGCAGAGTTCGCCCGGGGAAGTACTACCACCATATCTAATTCCGCCGTGAACTAGTATTACTGTAATAGTGCACTTGTATTACTGTGTTTCGGTTAGGAGGGTATGGGAGCCGGTGAAATTACAGGCACAGGAGACTTAACAACTTCATGTCTCAAGGTTGGCAATGCGTGAGTGATACCCCTGGCAGGGAAAATATAATATTGTATTTTCTTTGCTGGTGGTGTTATGAGCGTCTTACGGTAACCGCTTACCATCAGGTGGGCCGTAAGCTTGTTTGCCATCTAGTAGTATAAAAAATATATATATATATTGGCGGTATAATGGGTAGGTATGGAACCCTCGGCGCACGAGTTCGACACTCGCACTTGACCGGTTTTTTCTTATTTTTCCAATAAATTCCTAAAATTTAGTAAAATTTTATTTTTATTTCATGTAGGTATCCAAAAAATGAGACAACATCAATAGATAACTGTCAAATAAGAAATTTATGGGAACCAATAAAATAATCTCGATACTCGAACTAAAATGATATAGAGCTTGAATTAAATTTAGAATATTATTTGATTAACTATTATCGGGCATCCGGGTAATTTATACTCGGAGCTTTCCTGGCACTAAAGGTAATTTATGGACATACTTGGACAGCTGCAGCCAAAATTGAGCTGCATTGTAATGTAATCGTTAAAAATGTGTAGTGTAGAACTCACTCGATGAAAATTGAATCCCAAAATTGAAAGTAGTTTATTTATGCTATGCGTCTATCATTGAGTCATGTAACTCTTTATAATGTGTGCCAATTTTATTTTTCATCCAGTATATTCGAAAAAAATAACACGGAAATAACAGACGGAGAGACACGAGACTGATCCTATAAATGTTCCGTTTTCCATCAAATATACCTACGAAACTCTAAAAACGATTGCAAAATCTTAATATTTAAATATTCATATTAGACAATAATAACATCGCCCTACTTTTCCCCTATAAGACATACCCTCATCAATAACCCAAGTCCGCTCCTGTCAAACGCCTCCATCTATCATAATTAGGGACAGCGCGCAGTGATCAAGTGGACAAATGTTTGCGGCACTTGTTACGTGTTGCTCTGATTAATTATAAATTAAACAATCGATCAATTTGTTGATACTCCGACAATATTATTAGTATGTGAGACAGTATGTTTGACAGCCTCTTTGTCCAATAAACCGATTTTTAACGAATAATTTATCATCATACATTTTAAATATCGATTCTACTCATATTAACAAAATATGTAAATATATTGTTGAATATTTAGCATATACTTACTCGTGGTTACATAATCAATTTGAATATAATTTAGGTAAATAGATACCCTGAATAATTTTTAGGATAATGATTTCTAAAGGTTTTTCTTGAACACTAAAATTGCCTAACTATATAAGTTATTTTATGTTTAGATACCGTACAAACCTAAAAACATAAATACAAACCTATAATAATATATGGAAAGTTTCCTCAAATAATTTCTGTATCCAATTCAATGAGATACATTTCAATAATTAAGTGCCACATTGTCTGTTAATCCTAGATTATTACCCGGGATAGTTAAACGGTTCACAAGCACTAGTTAAATTATCGCAGTGGGTAAATGTCCGGGGCCGGATGAGCCCCTCGCAGGCACTTTAATTAAATGTCCAAACACTCCCCTTTAAAACAATCATTGTGATCCAATACCCCAATTGAGGTTTAATTGATTGCATTGATTTCTACTTTAAGTACTATTTTCGTTTGATATAAGAAATCCCCTCATTTATTTGGTTCGTAAAGACATTGGGGTTGGTAATGAGAATCTTGAGTGAAATATTAACTGACAGATTAGAGGCGTTGGACATTTATTGCGTTCTAACATTCCACCACGCGGTTTCACTCGCCTATTTTACCCCCTACTGTAGTAGACTACTTTGTACTACCAGCTTGTCTGGCTGGTGTGTGCCGGTAGCTGCACTTGAGAGCCAGCTCTTTCTAGTCTTTGTGTGCTTACCACCTTCGGTAATATCAACTCTTACCATAGTTAGATTGATGTCATACACAAACTGATAAATAGAAAAATAAAACCTTGTCTACATCATAAAGAATCAATACAAAATTTCAACTTTATAGATCCAAAGGTATGGGCTAAGCGTTTGATGAGTCTGTAAGTGAGTGAGTCAGGACTTTTCTTTTATTATGTATTGATGAAGTAAAAAGATAAAACCTAATTCATACACAATTTTAAGTGTACTCACGGATAATATTATTATAAAAGAATATCAAACATACATACAACAATAATTTAATGCTTTGGTTTTCTGATTCAAGATAATCCTTTTTTATCAAAACGTGTTTTGATTACGAAGTCGTTACAAAGTAATACAAACACTATTCCACATTCACGTTGTATAACTGTAAATAAAATACCTTTTATATCACCAATTCAGTAGGAAGCTCAGTTGAAATATATTTTATATTCAAACTCCTCGCAGCAGACGCCTTGAATGCAATATAATTGAAATATTGTTTGCGCCGCCTACCTGCTAGCACAATACGTGAAATAAAACTGGTTTGGGGCTTATTCATTAACATTTAAGGTGTCAAATAGAAATATAATAAATAATAATAATAAATGTCTTTATTTCTCTGTCACAGAGGTAGCTATATCCAACAAATAGACAATTACAATATTACAGTTTTGAGGTAATATATGTGGATATGAGTTGAGATATATTTAGATCTTATTAAACATAGATAAATATCCTGAGATAAATATATATAATGAAATTAAATGAAATAATGAAATGAAATAATTTATTCATTCAAATAGGCCTTCACAGGCACTTAAGAATAGTCAGACTCTAACGCACTATACTTATATAGATAATTACACCCAGATTACAAACAGACATGTTCACGCACAGAAATGTCTATCCTGAGTGTGCATCGAACCCACAACCTATGGCGTGATAGATAGGGCAGCTTACCAACCACGCCACGTGGTCAGTCAAAGCGATTAAAAGTATTTTTTTTGCACTTTAATATAACTTTCGACTATCTGATATAATAATATCTTAATTATTTCTATGAAATGAAAAGAACCGCAGGTAGACGATAAAAATGCTGTGTAAAAATCTCTCATAAAATCGCAGTGATTTTTATTGGACTTTAATCAGATTCTACGGAGTGCATTTGCCTGTTTGCTTCTATTTTCTCACCCGTAAAGTAATTAACTTGTAGCTTGCCTTAGCTGTGTATGTTTTTAGATAATAATATATATTTTTTATTCTTACAAGTTTTCAGAGGATTTTGCCCTACAAGGACAAGTTAGCCTTATCGTATCCTAAAGTAAACCTATAACTAACACTTACGAAGAAACTGCTTTAAATATAGTCCAGTATTTAATCACAATTTCACCATGGTAAGAGATGATGAAATACTCTTTTTAGACTTTCATCATCAACTGACTCTTAAGTACAGCTGCTGGTAATTGGGGATAGATTTTTAACTTGAGGATGGTTGCCAGCTAGGAGGGTACTATGAAATACCCTACCACAGTGCTATGGTTTCCTTACCATGATTTCCTTCACCACTCAACCTCATTGTAAAATTCGAAACATGATCTTCATTCCATGTTACCAACATTGAGCTATCAATTAAAATAAAAAAAGCATTACCCAACATATTTCGTGCTCTATTACTGAGCGCTGAATAAGGATTCCACCCGGCTTCATTTGTTGTGACACATATTATCTCTGCCACATATCTGGGCACAAGAGATTGCTACATACCTGCAATACTTGCTTGGGTTCAGAGACTCGCATACCACAAGGAACAAATACGAGCAAGAAATGTGGCTCGGTTCTAATTATTAACGCTTTTGTAGAGATACGTAGTTGTTTCTAGGCGAAAGGATAGAAACATTTCAATAAAATAATGTAAATTTTATTTCAGGATAAATTATAGTGAATTGTAAAATTTATTTTTTAGGTCAGTGCCCGTAAAACGTGTTTTTAGGCCTACAATACAATCTTTTATGTCTGCCTCTTTTTAAGGAAAACTAAGATAATAATTATCCAATTCTATTCCAACAAAATACTAAATAGTGAATATTTTTTCTCGAGCTCCAAGGAAACATAGCAAGATTACGTAACTTTTTATAGGAAATCAAATCAAGAAGTTTGCGCAACAAATAAGCCACAATGGGCTCTTTTACAAGAAATTTAAAAGTTTTCCAATAAAACCCTATCGGCTCGCCATGAGGCGAACACATAACTGCGCTATTAAGACGTTCAGAAAGAAAGCGAGGAGTCACTATCACTTACTGTCACTTTAATAGCGATTAGCGAGTGACTTTTATTGACGTCGGAAAAGCTGTTTCTCTTTGCGTGGTATAGAGAGCGACGATGGCGGCGGCGGGGCCTCGCGTTGCCAAGACTTGTGTAGTTTATCTTTCTTTTTGTGAAAAAAAAATCTTATTGTGTCATTTGATTATTTATTGTACAACAATTTATTTATTGTTCCATGTTTTATTTAGTCCGTCAGTTAGATTACCAAAAAATATTGGACACTTATTTTTTCTTTAGTTCCGAATACAAAAAATGACGACGATACAGTGCGTTGAAATTTCGCGTGCCGTCACTTGTTTGTAAAAAATGTACATACAAGTGACGTCACAAGCCCCCACTCCTGAACTTTGGTGCAATATAACTTTGTCATTTGTTATTGATTTGATAAACGAAAAAATACGTGTCTAATATTTTTTGATAATCTAACTGACGTACTAATTAGAATTACTTTTTTTTAACCAGTCCTATCGCCTATTTTCGTTTTGTTTTTGTTAAATATACATATATATTATTGTATGCATCCCTATAGCAAGTCTTCCCCTTCAAGGTCGCTAATACTGGACATTACAAGTGCCCATTGGCGGCGGTAACCACTTACCATCAAATGGTCCATTTGCGTAGTAAAACTTATTAATTGACTACATTTCTTTATTATAACGAAAATAAAATCACTCCGCTCGTTATAAGACGGCAGCTTTACGTGGCATTACTCGCTAAGAGGTTGCAATAAACGTTTATAAACTCACAACTCGCCCCCACTTCTATTGAAAACGATCGCCGATCGTAATCATATTGTATTTCACTAGAAACCATTTCTACAAGCTCTCACCATAATTTTTAAAGACCTCGTAAACACTTAACCGCTTAGGACCCGTTTTTATTCACTTAACAACAACTTTATAACATTCTTATTGAGTTTTAAGCTGTACAAAGTGAACGAAAACTAAAAAAACAAATGAAGGATGTTTTATTGATTCGTTAACCACAGGTTTTTCAAATATAGAACAGTTCGAGAATGTAAGATTTTTTTTTCTCGAATTAACTATTTTTGTTGGTCTAGTCAGTCGACCATTATACGGTTACTTGGCGAGGGGGCCGAGCGTAAATCGGTGAGCCAGTGAAAAGATTCAAAGTTTGTCCAAAGTGCGGAGATTATTTATTTATTTACTTAAGGACAACCAACAAGGCTTAACACTAACACATTTATGGTGACTAAAATTAAAAAGAACAAACCTGAATGCCGCCTTAATTAAAGGTTGCCACGGCATGCAAATTATGGACAGCAACATTTAATAATAATATTATTATAAAAGAGAAAAAATGTTATTGTAATATTTATAAATCTACCTCCTACCATTTAACAACTTGTAACAAAGAAAAAAAAATTATATAAAATATGAAATATGAAAATATCCTATATAAAAAAAATAAAAAGATTTATAATAATGCGTGTGGTAAACGAACGGACTAAAAATGAAAATCACGCAATTGAAGATTATGCACTATGGGTTAACCCCATTAGGTGGAAGAGGTGATCTTCATTATGGTATTTGACGCCACATCCACTGAGCTATCACCGCTTCAAATAGAACGATGAATAACAAATATCATAAAACCGATATAAAAAAGAATACAAAAGCAGTAACTGAAGCGTCCGCTAAAACAAAAACAAATTAAGCGTCGAGGTTTGTGACAAATTAATTATAATTTACATTAATTGTGCTCGCGACAGACGGCGATCGCTTGTTGAATAAGCATTTAAATATACAATAATTCAGGGAAGCGTTTTAAGTGTCCTTGCCCATTATTATCGAGTCGGTGGGAATAATTTATGCGGTCATAAAAATTTTAATGCTCGCGCCATCGTTCCGCCCGCTTTGCTCATTGCTGCCGCCTCCTATTCTGGAAAATTGTCTGCTCTAAACGCTATCGAATCATCGTCATAATGGAGTTGATGCGTTAATATTTTATAGTTAGTTCTGTTTCAATAATTGACCCCCGTTTTTTTTATATTAAATACTTTACTTAGGAAGAACATTCTTCTAAGTTAAAGGAAGGGTATTCCCTAATACAGTAGCGATTTTTATATTTATGATTGTTACTTTACTTTTTGGTTTTAAACTGTATAAACTTATAATTTTCTTTACCAGCTACCGCTTCGCAGTTTTACCCACATTCCTGGGATATTTTTTTACGATTATAAATAATCCATGTATTATTCCAGGTTATGATCTCTCTATATACCAAAATTAATCCCAATCAGTTCAGATATTACAAATATTTTGCATATACAGGTGATTTTTTGGTCACTGGCCATACTTGCAGGGGTGGAAGTACTCATCAATATGAACAACTTTTATCATGGGACTAACTCTGAGATCACAAAAAAATTATCAGCTGTTCATACAAAAGTTCAATACCATTGAACCATTTTATTTTATGCGATATCAAAGTTGGTTCATATTGACGAGTACTTCAACCCCTGCAAGTATGGCCAGTGACAAAAAATATCAGCAGTTAAGGATTTTTTTATCTTCTATACAAAAAATCTTTTTTGTGCAATTCGCACATTTCACTTTAAAATCTTTTTTTTTGTATACAAAATTAACGTTGAATAGTAAAAAAAAAGTCCCTGATCCTTACCATAATTGTGCAATAATGCCCTAAAATAGCTCTTGAGCAATTCATGTCATATAAAAGTCGCGGAGGTCGCAAGTAACTATTATAGAGCATTATAGGAGCATTAGGGCAGTGCTCTTTTTTTTATGTGCCGTTAAACTCACTCACGCACTGTTTGGTTACTGTAACTGGCAGAAAATACTCCAAATAAAAATGTAAGTCGTTTCACTATTATTTGTATGTTTAACTCGCATATTTGTATAATCCAAAGTGATGATAGCACAGTGGTAGTGATGTCGAAGGCCGTGGGTTCGAACTCTACAATAAATTTGAGTTTTTGTTGGTTTTTGGTGAAATTACAGGCACAGGTGACTTAACAACTTCATGTCTTAAAGTTGGCAACATGTGAGTGATACCCCCCTGGCAGGGAAAATATAATATTGTATTTTCTTTGCTGGTGGTGTTATGAGCGTCTATAGGCTACGGTAACCGCTTGTTGCTTGCTACGGTAAGGTGAGCCGTAAGCTTGTTTGCCACCTATGTAGTATAAAAAAATGGAAAACTTCGTATGTAGGTAGTAGGGTAGTACTTTGTAGTACCCGACTAAAAAAACTGTCGACAAAGAACCTACTGGTGTGTTCGGGCAGCTGCACTTGAGAGTCAGTTCCTTCTAGGCTTTGTGTGCTTACCACCTTCGGCCACATCATCACTTACCATAGCAAGATTGTGGTCAAACACAGGCCTATATAAAAGTAGAAAATAATTATATAATAAGTTATATGTTGTTGCTTTCACACCGCGGTTTCGTCCCCGTCGCCGAGTAATTTACACTGAAATGCGTCGATCTAATTATCCATCTCAAAGGAATACCAATTTTCATGGATTTATCTTCAAAAATCAGTAGCGTATCCAGGGGGAGGGGCTTAGGGGCTCAAGGCAAAAAAGCACCTGAGTCCACCCCTGACAAATCTCATATTAAGCTAGATATTATCCTACTACCTTACCCACAGCATTGTTAAGCTCCTCCCGAACCAGAATCATAAATTACAGAGTTTTTTACAATTTTACATCCTTAGATCCTGCAATTCATATTAATCGGTTGGCTCGCGAATGGGACGCGACGTGCGTCCCAAACCTGCCTATAAATAAATAGAATTCCAGGAATTGCGAGTCAAGTTAAACTCTTTTTCATTCAGTGTAAAATACGAATACATTCAGAAATGCAACGAAAAATATTCTTCACGTAGTATTAGCGCTCGGGGGACGCGGCCCGCACACTGCACCGTCAACTCGCTAGCTTTTATTTATAATCCGTCATCCAACAGTTTCACATGTATCAACTCACCATTTAAAATATTAAAATGTTGATATACCCAACGTACTGATCAAATATAATAGCCAAAATAGACCGATCATAACAAAATCTTCTTTGTCCTCGCCTTATCCCGTTACTCGGGGTCGGCTTTCCTGATCATTCGGCGCTATCTATTTCTCTGGTAGGCATCTTGGTCTGATAGGCCTAACCCTTTCATATCCCTATGGACATTCTTCAGCCATGTGGTTTGGGGTCTTCCTCTCCCTCTCTTTCTTTCAGCCATGGAAAGGCACTTTCGCACGACGTGGTCTTCTGGTCTTCGCATTACATGACCGTACCATCTGAGCCTGGCTTCTGATATTTTACAACTGGGGCAACTCTAAAGCACCTCTTATAAATTCATTACGGACATGGTCTTTCATTGTTACTCCACCCGCCCATCGTAAATTCCCAATGGGCCTAAACTGAATAAATGGCCTAGACTTTAAATAGGGTTAGTCAGAAGTAGTTTTAGTAGAGGTATAACAT
The DNA here is from genome assembly GCA_951216915.1 of Tetheella fluctuosa. Classification (NCBI taxonomy): domain Eukaryota; kingdom Metazoa; phylum Arthropoda; class Insecta; order Lepidoptera; family Drepanidae; genus Tetheella; species Tetheella fluctuosa. The sequence continues at coordinate 504,503 of OX578214.1, forward strand.
TTTCGGTATAAATAATCAAAGGCTTTCAGCTTTATGCTGGTGGAAGATTTTCAACTTGAGAGTGGTAGTATGTTTACCTCATGATGTTTTCGACCCACTAGCTTTGGCACAGCGTTCATTACCTTAACAGATGTAAGGTCAATGCCCTTTGTTTCTAGAACCAAAACAAATAAATTTTATAAAGCACCTTTGACTAATCAAGATATCTCGCTCCCCGGAGCACAGAGCTGCATTAACTCCCTCATTTAAGGTCGGACGCCCATCGGCGCAGAATGCACCAAACCACGTGCAGAATGCGAGGCGTGTGATCGTGTGTAATCAAGTGTCCGATTGTATCCGCCGGCTCGGATATATCCACGCCCGATGCGGCTCTGCAATCCGATTATGTACACAACCGAGTTAGGCGATTATTGATGAAAGAATCGCTTCAGTTGCACTGTAAGGATTAGTTTAAGTTATAAGTTTGAGTATTAAGTATATTTCGAGTTAGAAATCAATTAGTTACCATCAATAAAAATCTTTGTATTTAGCAATAATAGTGTAAATATTGTTTTTTTCGGGTTTTTTAAGGCGACTAGGTCAGTGGTAGTGACGTCGGACACCGCGGCGAAGGTCTTGGGTTTGAATCGTACCATGAGCTTGAGCTTTTGTAGTACCCACCTGGCTGGCTACCACTCTCAACTTGAAAATCTGTCACCACGGTAGCTACATTTGAGAGCCAATACGTTCTAGTCTTTGTGTGCTTATCACCTTTGGCTTCATCATCACTTACCCTAATAAGATTGTGGTCAAACACAAGACAAAAAACAATGCATTTTTATTATATTGAATACTTTATAATCATTAGCCATTTTTGTTGAATATATATTTGTTGCTTTATAAGCCTAGTGAATGAAGTACCTACTTACTCTATTTAATTAATATACAAAACGATACCGTTTTATGATTGTCACAGGAATAATTTAAACTCTGGTTTATTACGGTCATAATAAAATATTATGATAAAGCTTTTGTTTGGCCTCAATCTCTCTATGATAAGTGATGATGCTGAAGTGATAAACACAGAGCCTAAAGGAATATACTCTTAAGTGCCGGAACACACCGTTAGGTGCTTGGTTATAGATATATAGTAGGCCGCTTAGTTTCTTGACGATAATATACGAAAGCCAGTACTTAGTATTAGAGATACTATTTATTTTATAAATTTGAACTTTTTCAGATTTTATTTTTTATGTTCAGTTTAATATTTATTAAAAAATTGTTAAAGCCTTGCTGAGCTTCATGCCGGTTCTTCTCAGTCGATAGCGACTTCCATACCGGTGGTAATTTCAGTAGTTTCGACGTTCATAAGTGCCCTTCTAGGGCGTAAACTGAATAAATGACTTTGACTTTGACTTTGATGCCTAAAGCATTCGTAATCACTACCATAACTAAAATAATTTATCGTCATAAATCTAAACGGTGAAAATCCTTCCCGATCATTACATTAATAAATACATGAGCAATCCCAAACGTTTATCCTGTATGAACCAACCACAGCCGTCGATCGTTCGATGGAGCGATACACAAATTGCATTATCCCATACATTGATGACATTACGTAATCGCTTCGGCGTACGCTTCATACACGAGCGGAAATGTACGACGGAATTCCCTTTGAGTGGGTAAAGCAATACAATTTGTATCCTAAATGGTTTACAAGTTAAATTTGTCTTTTAACTTATTTTATTACGAAAGGAAACATAATAAAGGTAACTTTTTTTATAGACTAAAAGATTTCTGTTGGTATATTTTGTGCCGCAAAAGGATGATTCTAAATTAAGTTTTTCTCAGTATTCTTTAATGCGAGAGATTTATAAAAAATATATGTCAAACTAGAGGACATATGCCAGGGAACTGTTTTTTTTTAAATTAAAAAAAAAATTAATATAGTCAGAAAAAAATCGAACATAATGTACCTTTTTAAAATTGAAAATGAATTTTTCTCCTATTTTACCCATCCAAATAACTTGAAAATATTAACAGACATTCTAAGATCTAATACAAAGGGAACTATTTTGTTATTTTTCCAAAAAAACTATCAGTTTTTTTTTAAATTAAATTTAAAGTGTTTTCTTACTAGGAAATAGCCTGTGTTCCTTCTCTCTTTCACCGTCTCAGTTTAGTGCCGGACAGGATTATTCGCGTATATCGTCATCTTACTTCTTATCTTACTTTACTATACTATACTATACTTTATATACTATTACTAGAAATATTATAAAATTTAAAGTGTGTGAGTGTGTGTGTATGTTCGTTACCACTCAGCTCCTAACGGCTGAACGGATTTGATTGAAACTTAACACATAGAATAGAATAGAACATATTTATTTGTAGAACACAGGTTACAAAGATGTCGCATGTCGCAGTAGGAACTAACTGTATTCAGCCGTTAAGCGTACAAATCCATTTACAGAAAAGATTGAGTTTACAATTGAATTAATTATATAAAATAAAATGACATTACAATACAAGAAATAAATTATGATCTTAAATTAAAAAGAAAATACAAAAATATTAATACAAATCCATTTATAGAAAAGATTGAGTTTACAATTGAATTATTATATAAAATAAAATAAATTATGATCTTAAATTAAAAAGAAAATACAAATCAAAAATATTAAAGTCAAATAAATGGAGAAAAATAATATACCTATGTAATATAACATGTTTGCGAGGAAATAAATAAAACTCGGACTTTCTTAAACTTTTTTTTTTAAGGCAAAGGCAAAAAACAGCCAGCATTACTAATAAAGTAAATTAATATTTTTGTGTTTTGTTACAGGTTGTAATTTATGGTCAAAATAAATTAAGTTAAATAATTAAATGTTTATTTATTATATTTTATCTCCCAAAATTAATTTTATTCATAAAATCATGACCACTTTTCTGACATAAAAACTCTAAGATTTTAAAAATTACCGTTCGTTTTAGACGGAGCATCTTGATAAATCGTGCGTTTTACATTACAATTACGCACAAGTACGTAATGAGATACAATACGATATTGAAATTGGTGAAATAAGAGACCCTTTACGAGCAAATGTGTTATAATAGTATATTATGATACAAGTGAGCGAAGTTGCTCATTACGAGGCTGTGAGTTGCAGCCCGAGCCGTCGGCGAGGGCGTAAATCACCCGAGTGTGTAATGAGCAGAACTCACGAGTTTCATACGACGTTTTTCAATACATTTGCGAGGAAAAAACAAACATAATTTTTACCACACAGTGACAAATACGATAAAAACCAAACATCAAAATTATGGGAAATGGCGCGCGGTTTTTTTTTCAAGCGCCAAATGGATGGTCAATGAACATACAGCCTACTTCAAAATTATAATTTTAAGTGATAAAATGCAAATATTTTATAACAAATTATTGTAAATTATGAATCATTTGATTAAATAAATGTTTGTTTGACTTAATTAAAGACGTACACATTTATTTATTCCGAAAATGTACTAAGTATATGGATTTTCAGCGACATAAAATTTTTGTTTGTTGTTACTAAAAATAACTGTATTACCCGGTTCAATTGAAAATACTCGCATATAGTGGACATAACTTGTAGTAAGGTACTAATTTAACTTTGTAGGGATAATTCTATTACGCACGTGTGCGGTAATATTATTACGCACGCGTGTGCTATAGCTCGGTTTATGGCCCTAAAAGCGATGTAATAAGGGTCACTTTACGAGCATTTGTATTGAAAATAATATTAATATATATACTCAGACTCAAAACAGACATGTTCATACGCATAAATAAACTCCAACTGCGATATCCCACGATGAAAAATGTATTCAAGCATATAATGACGTAAACAATGTCTAATGTAATAATATAACCATACTTCCGACCCTGAACTGACTCAGTTCCAACAAAAAAGACGTTTCCACGACCTTACGAGCTCCCTGCAACTTGGAAACTAAGAACAGCCATCTTTATCGTAAACGATGGAAAGTTTCCGTTAGCTCAGCCAGGTATATTATATACTGTATAATCCTCTCTATTGTAGGGAAATGAGCTTTAAGGCTGCCATAAGCTTTTATTAAACTATACAGGAGTCTTATTAAAGATGTTAGTCACGTGTAAGTAACATTGAGTTGGGATTTTCTTATAGAGTATGTTGAAGGTAAAATAATGGTGTTACGTTATGCTTAACGTTTTTTGAGGAGAAGGCATGCAGGGCTATTTATCGTTTAGCAGGTTTAACTCAATTTTCAGGGTAGATTAGTACCTGCTCATTAATACAAACGACTTTTATTATGTGATTATCTCTAAAACGCAAAAAAGAGGGAACGCTGCCAGCGTGCTGGGAATTTGCTCAGCAGCAACAGATTTTTTTTTGTGGGAATTTTCTAGTTTGTATTTTTTTTTTGTTTTCGTATATTTTATTTTAATATAATATTTAGTTTGAGTAGTTAAGATTGTTCTTTTTGTTTCTCTTTGACCAGGCTAATGTGTAGATCGTTGATTGTCATCATTATGACAAATAAATATCTTTCAGTAAAATATGTGATACCCTCATATATTCAATCTTAATTATTTATTTGAATCAATTGTACAAGCGATTATTGATCGACGTCTTAAGTTGTCAAAAACCAAGTGTATCAGCACAATATGTGAGTTATTTGACTGCCAACCCTTATTCGGCGCATGAGCACGTAAAACAAAAGCTTAAATCACAACAACCGGCCACCATGTGCTCGTCCTAATTGGTGCCATTGGCCATGTGAGTTATAGCTATGAGAACCATCTATATCAGTTTTATGGGAAATTCCTGTAACTAGAAAATATATTTTGTTATAAATATTTAACCTGAAACACATAATGAATACATATTTTCTAATGTATAGTACCTACTATATCTACACAAATTTTTACCACAAATAAATTTCAAAAAATAAAAAAACTTTCTGCGATAATTTATAAAGCAATAACTTATGATTTATATTATAATTAATCGTTTAATTTCAAATGAATATATTATTCGTTCAAACAAACAATTGTGCTGTCGACGACAGCAGTTACAAATATTAAATTAAAATAAGTATTTTACACATTTAAACACACATTATTACACATAATAAATACTATTTATATAGATAACTAGCTATCCCCCGCGGTTTTACCCACGTTCCCGAGAAAAAGTAACTTATACCCCTCCATACCTTAGGCTTATCTGCATACCAAATTTAATCGCGATCGGTTCAGCTCTTCGCTATTTTCGCATTTATAATATTAATATAGATGTACCTCAAACATTGTCCCAACTTAAATATCAAATATGGTGCACCTACATATAGGTATACTACAGCTACTTCCGTGTCATCATTTTCGTTCAGGGGCGCAAAAACAACCGGCCTTATTTATGTTTGTCCCTGATAAAAGTGTGCAAATATTTTGCGAGTAGGGGGCAGGGTAGGTGAAGGATCAGTCGAGCAAATAGAGACGGACAAACTGACGTATTTACACGCCTTTAGCTGTTTCTAAATGATGAATTTGATTTCATCTCAAAAAATTTAACGTTAGTATGCCGTTTTTGAAGATCGAATGTGTGTAGGTAACCTATCTACACCTTTTTACTTATAATATCATTGTTAGAGTCCATTTAAATTATATCTTCTGATATAACTAAGTATTAACGCTAGATAGATACTTGAGACGCAAACAAGCATACGGCCCGCCTGATGGTAAGCGGTTACCGTAGCCTATGAACGCTTGCAACACCAGGGGTATTACTCGCGCGTTGCCGACCCTTCCCCCCTCCCCGATGAGCTCTGGCGACCTTACTCAGGCGCAGGAACACAACTATAAGTTATTTGGCTGCGCTATTCTGTAAGGAGAATAACACATTTAAAGTATCTCAAAAAACCTTTCATAGAATGAAACATGGAGGAATAAAATTCTCAGTCACTTAATTCAGAGATAATATATTACAGTACATAAGTGAGGCAGTAACTAAGGCAGAGTCAGGCAACTGAGACACTTTTATTGTCACTTTATGATGAAAAAACCGAATCATATGCTAAAGTATTTCATTCGTTTAATATATATATAAATTTCAGGCATTTCGAAGTACCTGTACCTACCAAAGTGTAACTTGAGTTGCTCAAATGCTTTCATATTTTACCTCAAGTAATTTTATTTTCTCACAAAACTAAATTAATCTCAATAATAAATTGTTTTATCCTCACGTTATATGAATTACTGCGATATTTTTTAGTCCGTTTAATAAGTAGATATTATTTCGGAATCGTAAATATAACACATAAACTATTTTTCCTACAAGATGGCGTCGAAAATGTATGAGCATGCAGACGGACCACCTAGTAGTGGTTGCCAACTATTACAGAGCCTAGACGACAACTGGCTCTCAAGTGCAGCTACCGGAATATACTGATAGGGGCTTGCTTAATCGTCAATCAATAATGTTGCATTTTAGTAAGTAAGAGTTAGTTTTTGGCACGATCTATAACTTAAATATATAGCTAAAATTATTACCGTCTCATTTAATCGTGTGCTAATTTGGTAATTTTAATGAAAATTTATATATAAAAAAAAAAAAACTATATAGATATTTTAGTTAGCCATCCAACTAAAGCAAGTGTCAAATATTCAGTAAGTCTGTATAATATTTCCTCCCTGTTTCTCGAATAGGGTATTCCATAAATTTCGACGCTCCCCTTCTGTAATATAATAGCGCACTTAAGAAATCACGGCGAGTGAGGTAGGTAGTGCTCTTTGTTCCGAATGCGGGACCTAGTCTACTGATTAAAAATTCTATCACTATAAATTTTGTAATATGGTATAACAATATTGGATAAATAGAGGGAAGTTTTGATGCTTTATAACATTGATATTAAAGTGCGCGGGCTAAAATTTTGGTGGCTAGGCAATCCAAATTTATTAACTTACTCGCATTTCTTTAATTTCAGACAGTCGTCGACTGGTGTTTCACGAGGAGGCTCTAGATTCAAGAGGTAAAATATAATATTATATTTGTAACAAATTCTACCACATTATCACTTACTTTGATGAGATTACCTATGGTCAAATACAACCTCCTAATATATAGCAAAAAAAGCGAAACTGAAAAGTGTGACCATACATTTTTCATGAACCCCTAATGTACCCTCTCTTTGTCTATATGCTAACCATGCACTACCTAGCGAGTGCGGGTTCGATCCCAGGGGATTGATGAATAGTTTACTAGGTCCATGGCAACTACCTTCAAGTACATTTATTTGTTATTGTGCAAGTAATAAGATGAAGCGAGTTTTATCTAATTATTTTTAGGCCAACTTGCACAACGATCCTTAAACACATTTAAGAAATTAACTCCCAGTTTCTAGAAACCATCGCTATTGTTAAAAATATACACGTCACAGACAATCTTATACACATAAATATACCGTGAAGAGGGATTTTCGAAAAATAGAGAATCGCGGATGAAATTGCAACGCTTGTGCTAGTTTTTTTTTTTACTTCATACAGGACTTTGTTTGACCACAATCTCAATATCGTAAGTGATGATGTGTTCAATGGTAGCAAGCACAAAAAAACCTTGAAGGAACTAACTCAATAGTCCGGCTGCGGCACTTGAGAGCCAGTTCCTTCTAGAAAAAAATATCCACGCGGGGTACCGGCCAAGTCAATGTATATCTCGTTTGATATTCTCATTCAAATATAACAGAAATCCAGAAGATAGAAGCTAAATTTAATAAACGTGTCATGAGGGCTCCATACCCAAAGGGTAAAAACGGGACCCTGTTACTAAGATTTCGCTGTCTGTCCGTCCATCTGTCCGTCCGTCTGTCTGTCACCAGGCTGTATCTCAAGAACCGCGATAGCTAGACAGTTGAAATTTTCACAAATTATGTATTTCTGTTGCCGCAAATACTAAAATCAAAATAAAATAAATATTTGCCGTTTTATAGATAATGGTACAGAACCCTTCGTGCGCGAGTCCGGCTCGCACTTGGCCAATTTTTTTATTTAGTAGTTGTGCAAGCTGCCCTTAGTTATTGTCTTCCTTTGTTCTGAGTGATGACGGGTTAGTTGACTGTTTCGGAAACCAGATCATACTTGTAAATTTGTCATTTCAAAAGGAAGTTTATTTATATGGCTCACTCGTGTATATACACGTGCCGATAAATTCCCGCATTATACGAGAAATTCTCAAACATCTTCGAAGGCTATGTCGACATACGATTGGTCTCAAACTCAGTACACAGTACTCTTTGTATTATTCTTGGGAATCGAAATGGATTTAATTCTTTCTCCAAAACAATTGAGGGAGAAATGAAGTTGACACCTGTCATAACAGAATCTGACAGTCGGAAGCATTTCTTTGTAGACTTATGCCTTTTGTTTTTTCTTGGATTGTGTAAAAAACACTGTTTGATAAATTTCCACTACGTTTTTGTTATCAGAAACGCCTTATGTGATGGTATTTTAAATGGTAAATGATGATGTGGCAAAAAGTGGTAAGGACACAGAGCTTAGAAGAAAAATGCCTATCAAATGTTGATCCTAGAATACATTAGTAGGTGATAGGTAATTTTAATTTTACGACTTACCAGTCAGGCGGGTACTACAATGTACTTACCTTACCACTGTGCCATGGTTTCCTTACGCTATTTTCTATAACCAAAAGCTGTATCTTAATGTAGGATACGAACCCACTATTTTTCGTCACTACCGTCTGAGAGATTATTAATTTCAAATCTAGGATAGTCTAGAATCCAGACTCTAGATATATAGCAGCGCTAAACAAGAAAATTAAATAACTTATAGCAGAGTATAGTTGAATAACAGTTGAGATTGATGACTAGGTCATTTATTATACATTTCAGCTTTGTTCCGTAGCAACTGATCGTCGCTCGTTTTGAGAACAATAAATCAAAATATTATACCTGTCAGATGTTTAGACTTCATTTTAACCTCTCAGGTACCAGTGATTTTTTATTGTTAACGAGTTTCTGCCCTCGGTTTTACTTGCGATTCCGAGAGACTTAATGTTTTCGAGATAAAAGTAGGTAATCCTTCCATATTAAGATGAATGGAATTAAAAATAAACGTTTTGTGAACTACCTTTTATCTCGCGGTTTTACTCATGTCCCTGTGACAAACAGTAGGTTTTTCATCGTATTTCCAGCTTTGCTATTTAAAAAAAAAGAACGAATAAACTGATTTTTTTAAGAAAAACGAAAAAAAACCTTGTATTTGTTTGAGTTGGAGAGATATTTAGCTGATAATAAATGACTTTTAAATAATGGTTTTCTCAGAGAGAGTGGGACAAGCCTCTATGCGAAAAAACTTGGCAAAATCTATTTTCCAATTTTTCTTCAAATTCGGACCGCGCACGCTTGTTAGCTGTCTCTGAGAAGGAATCGGGTCTCTGGTTGCAAGCCATTCCATCTACAAACATCGGTACTTTGTTAGACCGAATCACTTTAAGTTTATGCATTTGTCTCCGTCTTGGTTCCAGGACCAATCATCCTCATCGCTGCCGCTGCGGAGACTTTGTCAACGAGCTCGGCCACCATGGGCTTTCGTGCTCTTTAAGCGCCGGCCGTTTTTCACGCCACGCGGCTCTTAATGATATTATCCGTAGGGCTCTTGTTGTTGCCAACGTACCTTCTGTACTAGAACCAGTCGGAATTGCGCGTGACGATGGCAAGAGGCCGGATGGTATGACTTTGATCCCGTGGAGTGTTGGCAAGCCGCTGGTGTGGGATGCCACGTGTGTAGATACACTTGCGCCTTCCCACTTACTGGCGACTTGTAAAGTCGCTGGGGCGGCTGCGACCGGTGCTGAAAAATCCAAATTTAAAAAATACGCTTGTCTTGGTTCTAATTTTTCGTTCATGCCATTCGCAGTTGAAACCATGGGTCCATGGGGGTTCGAGGCTCGCCGATTTGCTCAGATTTAATCATCCAAGCTCATCGAGGCTTCGGGAGACCGACGGGCTGGGAGCTTTTTCCGCCAACGCATAAGCTTGGCCATCCAAAAAGGGAACGCTGCCAGCCTGTTGGGAACCTTGCCTATCGACAGCAGCGAGGGCTTTGAGGATGTTTTCTATATATCATAGTTTGTATTTTTTACTTTAATTGTAAATATGTAAATAAACAAATAAGTTATAAAATAACATCAATAAAGGCTTATTTATTTTTATTTATAAATGACAATTCCTGCATTTGTTCTTGTTAGGAGATTAGCCAGATAGACAGACAGATAAACAATTTTTTTTTAATTGTTCTTTTGTTATAAGTGCCGTATTTAATTTAATTTCATATTCATTTAGTAAAAAGCTATTTTTTTTTTACATTATAAACAGACACTTCTTTTTATATATTTCTATAAATCAAATTTGCTATGGCTTAAATTATATATTAATTGTGAAAGTTTGGATGGATGGATGGATGGATGTTTGTTTCTCAATCACGCCAGAATGGATGAACGGATCTAGATGAAATTTGGCACAGAGATAGATTATAGTCTGGAATATCACATGGCTACTTTTTATCCCGAGAAAACATAAGATCCATCGGGAACGCGTGGGAAACCGCGGGGCGGAAGCTAGTAAAGCTTTGAAACACGAAAAAAATTTCAGTCGTTTTTAAAAATCTTTTTGTGAAACTCTTCACTACCTTTGACCACAGTTAAACAAGAGTCGCCCTGTGTGTGACTGAAGGCGTCGCCAGTTTGTCTTCTACTTTACACCGCCCCGCATAATGACATCGCGTTCAAATGTTAACGTAAAGAATGTTGCCAACGCCCGCTGTTGAAAGGAAAACTTATTAGGCTGCTCTCATAGTGCACTACTAAAAAGTCGTCAATTTGTTAATTGACGACTTACTTACTTTAGTTTAAGATCAGATGACCGCGTGTGAAGATGTCCCAGGATGTCAAAGAAACTAACTAGTTTTATTTTTAAACTAACTCTCCCCCGCAGGTTCACCCGCGTTCCCGAAAAAATAAGAAGCCCATGTCCTTCTCCATACCATAGGCTATCTACGTACCAAATTTCATCTCGATCGCGAAACTCACATTCGCATTTATAATATTAGTTAGGATAAGGATGCAACAATCACTAACATGTAGGTGTATAAAATAATCAGTAGTTACATAATTAACTTTGATATACCATTAATATTCCAATTCCAATATGATTTCGTAATTTTAATTATTATCAGATGTGTAATTAAAAAAAAGCATGAAGTTTCCTCAGCTCCAGCAACTATTCATCGATATAAAACCGAACAGTAATATTACATCGGTTGCTCTGTGTGCGAGCGGCCTGCGAGTAACGAATGCACCAGTATTTTGCATGCTGTTAAAAGAAAACTATTTTTTTTTTTTTACCTTTTACTTGTTTCCAGTGGACATGAGCATACAGAATACTTATGTTCGAGACGCCTCAATGTCATAATAAAATGTCTCAGTAGCTTTAAAGTGTTTTTCTAGAAACTGGACTGGAAATTCCGGTTTTTAGTTTTTCAACAAAACAGTAAAGGAACAAAGTCGACGGGCTGGTTGGCGTGGTTGGTATGATACCCTATCTAACACGCCACAAGTCGTGGGTTCGATTCCCACTCAGGACAAACATTTGTATGCATGAACATGTCTGTTTGTCCTGTGTCTGGTTGTAATCATCTATATATGTATGTATGTATTTACAAAAGAAAAGTAGTATATGTAGTATATCAGTTATCTGGCTTCCATAGTACAAGCTCTGCTTAGTTTGGGGTCAGATGGCCGTGTGTGAGGAATAATGCCCCAGAATATTTATTTAAGTAAAAAAATCCAGGATATAACATACGTGTTTAATAACAATTGTAATTAGATAATTAACAATAATTAGGTACTTCTTTTCTAAAAGTACTTAAAGATATCATAGCAGCTTAGCTGTTAAATATTAATGAATAACGATCTAAATGATAAATATTAAATTGTTTACTAAAAGGGAGACATTAGCCGTATTTATGGGCACAATCTGTGTAAATAAGGCACTTAGCGATAATTGCGCAACTACGCCGCGATTATGTTTTCAAACGTCGACGTAATTGCAACGCGTTTTACAATTTACTATATTTAGACGGTAAGATATCCTGCCTATTACATTACAGTTCGTGGTTGTAATTATCTATATAGGTTATCTATTAAAAAAATAGCATTAGTATTACATGAATTACCTATCTGATTTCTATAGTACGAGCTCTGCCTAGTTTGGGATCACATGGCTGTATGTGAGGAATGTCCCAGGGCATATTCTAGGCTTTATAAATTTGGTATTGCTCATGTCCATATACGAGGACGACGGTAGCCACTTACCATCAAGTGGACCGCCAGCCTTCTGAAAAAAATTACAGATGAATCTGATTATCCTTCATATTTTACCCAACTACTGCAAAGTAAAAGGGGTCATCATCATTATAGAGAGGAAGCAAAAATAAAATAGTATAAAGCCCAAAGGTTTCGCTGAGTACAAGATTTAAAAAAAATATAGTTATAAATTATAGTCTACAATGGTAAGTCGCCATCTTGGATTTTTATAATAATGTTGCCAACCTAGACGAACTATTTTCACGCGTCTTTTCAAAAGGTAAACGTCTCCAATGTCATAATGTTGATATTTTGAGACTAAATAAGTGGCTACTTACCATTAGGTGGACCGTCTGTATGCTTGTCATCTTATTGACATAATAAAAAGAAAAGTAAAAACCATTACGTGAGATACATGTCGAAATGCATTACTAATAATTCTCGATGATGTAGAATGAACAGACATAAAAGTAATTTTTAAAAAATATATCTATGTAACTAAAGGTATTTAGTGGAATAAATTCCCCCAACCTTGTCTAGACAAGACAAGTAACCAAGTAATTTACGTATTAACTAGACCACTAACCTACTGTAGCGGCGCGGTCGGCGCGCTGAGTGAAGAAACAAATTTGCCTCTAAAAGTACCTTTCATATCTCTATTACGTTAGAAACATACGGTGATATTTTACCGGCAGAACCGTAAGAAAATTAGTCCTTAGCTCTAAATCTGCTGTAGAAGTTTAAAAATAATTTTGAACAAATTAATTAATCAAATGTTAGTGTAGAAGAATAATTTTGTTATACATAACATTCACGTACACAACTGTGGTAGACTTTTAAAATAACGCATTAAAAATAATACCTAACTTTTACACGGTGGTAGAGTACTTCATCATCATCATCATCTCAGCCGCAAGACGTCCACTGCTGGACATAGGCCTCCCCTACGGATCTCCAATACGACCGGTCTTGGGCGACCTGCATCCAGCATTTTCCGACGACCTTTACAAGAGAGAGTTAGAGTACTTGCTTTGTAGTATACCCACCTTACTGGCTACCACCTTAACATTGTGCACGGTGGTAGGGTACTTTGTAGTACCCGCCTGGCTGGCTACCACCCTCAAGTTGAAAATCTGTCGCCAAACTCTTATCGGTGTGTGCTGCATTAGAGAGTCAGTTCCTTCTAGGATTTGTATCACCATCTTCGGCCGAATCATCACTTGTAAAAAAAGAAAGCCTTCGACCATGTGGAAAATGCGTATAGCCCGTACATTTTCAAAGCTATAAAAGTATCCAATCCGGCTCTTGGCGAGGGCTTCGTGACTTTAAATAATGCGATGAATCATTACGTTTGTTTTTTATGCTACTAGTACTCACGTTACACCAATTTGGCGTCAATCTTGCGGCTCACTTCGTTTGCAAAATATACAATATTTTATAATAAAGAGTATTTTTTTTATAAATATCTACCTTATATTCTTCTTGATTTTAATATACGTTTCAGTTACCTAGGGTGTGTCGTGGAAAGTTTTATGCTATTTATATACAGTTGATTTTTGGGTGGACAAATCCGAAAGGATAGAGAATGGCAATAAAAGTGTAGCCAATTGTGATAAAAACTAAAACTGTATACTTACATTGTTACAAAAACAATCTTCCTTACCGGAAATCGATCTTGTTGAATTAAAAAATAAAAACATTCTGCATTATTACACTCATAGAATCGCTTATAAGGATCAAAATCTAGGATCAAATGTAAAAAGGCAAACTAAAAGAAAGTTCAGCGATTATGATAAAAATAACGGACAGAGCCGCGGATAAAGGCTAGTTTAAGATAAGATTACTGTTATGAAATTTTAAAATTAACCATTTACAAATGCTGTCAGCTCAAATTAATTCAACTACTTAAATACATAACTAAAAGGGCTTAACCAGGATTAGTTTCGATTGCTTAACTAAAGTTTCGGAGTTGAAAATACTAAAGAAAAATCGACTATTCCATTCAAAAATTCAATACCTACTCAACCAAATGAAAGATTCTTCGCGTTTTCATAGTTGAAATGAAAATGAAAATATTTTTGGAACAAAGTTACTTTTACGCGACAGAAAAGGGAACGTAACGAAAATGCGTTACATAATTATGAATTACAATACATAAAAGACAAACGTGACGTCACCAGTTATTAAAAAAACGAACATAATAAAGCTGAAGAGTTATTTCGTTTGTTTGAACGCGCTAATCTCAGGAACTACCAGATTGATTTGAAAATTTATTTTTGCATTTGATAGGCCAATTCTTGAGGAAGGTTATAGGCTATTTTTATCCCGGGAACGCGGGTGAAACCGCAGGGAATAGCTAATGTTGTTTTTATTAATGAGTACATTTACCCTGAAAAATTTGCTAAACAATTTAAACTAATACTGAACGAGTATATTGGAGGTGGACCGTTTCATTTTAAAGTCTGGATTAATTATTAACATAATAGTGCGACAGGCGACAAAGACGTACCTATCCTAATGAAATGAGCCCCAATGTTAATTGAAAATGAACCGAGTGTGTTGTGAAGCTGACGAGGACGTGACGTCACTCGATATGTCCCGTTACGATACGAATATACGTCTGAATTCCTAGACATGCTTTGTAGAAACAATTAGCACGGAATAGACAAATGTTTACTGACAATGACGTTTCACAAGTAAATTGTGATACAGTGGATCATAAATGTAGCAAGCAGTAGACAAATTGTTGCTGTCTATGACATTTATACAGAATGTTTTGAAACATAAGACCCTACCGAAACGCCGATAAGGCCGTAGGGCGAAAACTAGTTATTTACCAGCACAGCATACATACGAAGACGCGGTAAAACGGTGCACTTTTTCGGCCATCATCCAAAAACTAAACAAGTACAAATATAACTAATAAACTAACACAAATAGATAACCGAGTTCTCAATATATTTTATCCTAGTTATGTAACTTTTCTATTTTATTTCCATCTTTCACACCATTATTTACAATAGTATGTACCTACTAATTTTAATGAAACCGCTTCTCTTATCATCTTATATTCGCGTCGCCCGTGTATAAATGTTTTTTGATAAGAAATATGAAGGAAGAAAAAAATGTGGAGAAAATAATGTCCAAAATTCAACATATATAGCTAGGTTTCATTTTTAGAAAACGTCGTTTTACCGTGTTTTCAATCAATGAGAAACTGCTACAACTTCATTAGAATACGAAAGTAAATTTCGCCATTATTTATAAGTATTTAATAGCTCAGATGGGAGATCGTGCGATCCTTGAACCAGATGTCCACGGTTCGAGTCCTGATGTTGTCTCCAGTCTGATTAATTTATTCGATATGATTCAACCTACGTTTGTAACTTTTCCATCTTTCACACCATTATTTACAATAGTACCTACTAATTATAATGAAACCGCTTCTCTTATCATCATTCACTTCGCCCGTGTGGATGTATAAAAGTTTTTTAATCTTACTAATATTATAAATGTGAAAGTTTGGATGGATGGATGTTCGTTACTCCTTCACGCAAAAACTACTGAACGGATTTGGATTAAATTTGGCACAGAGTTAGATTATAGTCTGGAATAGCACTTAGGCAACTTTTTATCCCGGGAAAACATAAGATCTCACGGTAACGCGGGTGAAACCGCGGGGTGGATAGATAGTAAGAAATATGAATGAAAAAAAACGTCCAAAACTCAACATATCTAGCTAGGTTTCATTTTTAGAAAATGTAGTTTTACCGTGTTTTTAGGCAATGAAAAACTGCTACAATATCCTTAGAATACGAAAGTAAATTTTGCCATAAATTTCAAGAACATCATAGCTTAGGTGGGAAATCTGGCTGTTTCTAAACCAGAAGTACCCGGTTCGAGTCCAGATGTTGTCTCCAGTTTCAATAATTTAATCCCTTTTTTACCAAAAAAATATATATACTAGCACAGCTCAATCATCCAGGTACTTTACATTCATTATAAAACATGATGTCATCACATGGATTTGAACACACACATACAACTACTATAACTAGGACCGCTGAGCTAACAATAATATGACTCTAGTGATGAAAATAAGAATCTTTCTCGGACAGTGATGCGGCACGACAAATTTTATTCCCAATGCATGAAAGATTATAAAATTGATCAGTTATTATGCCCTTTTTGTGGTAAGTAAATCTTTAGTTTGAATACTTTTTATGCAAAATAATACGACGAGATCATATTGTAAAATTTCCAAATATTGTCATTTAATTTGATAAAAAATTCAATAAAAAAGTTATAATGTGAATAGGCTGAATACATTCATAAATTACACTGCCATCTAGCGGCAGTGATATGACGCCTTGACAAACACAAGTATTTGTTTACTTTTATCATTGTCAATCACTGTGAAATAAATTGCTTACTACCTTACTTTATTCATCAGGCATTGCATGACGAGTCGGTTGGCGTGGTTGGTAAGATACCCTATCTATCACGCCGTAGGTCGTGGGTTCGATTCCCACTCAGGACAATGCATGAACATGTCTGTTTGTCCTGTGTCTGGGTGTAATTATCTATATATGTATGTATTTACAAAAGAAAAGTAGTATATGTAGTATATCAGTTATCTGACTTCCATAGTACAAGCTCTGCTTAGTTTGGGGTCAGATAGCCGTGTGTGAGGAATAATGTCCCAGAATATTTATTTATTGCACATTTTTTTAAAGATATTTTAGCCATTTTGGATGAGAATGATAATGTAGAAACCGCGCGCTCGGAACGAAAACTGGCATAGGTCCGTCTAGCAACGCGGATTGCCGCGGAATGCGAGTGAGGGCAAAGCAAAATGCGCAAGTAACGTGACAGAAGAGTGTGGCATAATGTTGACTCCTCCCCCTAACTGCTCCGAATTAATAACGTAAGCGACATTTATAAAAATAATTAATTATGTACAAATAAATTCCTTATTCCAAAAACTAACGATATGAATCATTTTCTAATTATTCGAACAATATTAATGTAAAATATCACATCGAAATACATTCATGTATAGGATAAATTTGGGAATTCCTTGATTTTCAGAGTTGTGTTTGGCAATTTTTTTTATCGAGACAATGAAATTAAATTATGTTTTTAGAGACACAAATTTGTCATTTATATCTTTGAGTATCGTGTATTTTACCGTACATTTAGTAGGATTAATATAGGTTGGGTTGCAATATAGAGACTTCTGCTGTTGTCAGCGCCTTAAATTTCTAAAAAATAAGGTATGATATTACAAATTATATGTTATTCGTCAAATATACAAATTGTAACGTATTAACTTATCAATTTCGTGGAAAATTTTACCCTGGAAAACAGCATTACAGCTGAAAAGGAACGCCGATACGTGTCCCCAGTGCTGCACGCTGTCAATCCGGAGAAATCGTAATGATCCCGTGGGATATATTTCGAAAGGTTTCGAAGCGGGTTGCCAGTGAAGAATATAAATTAAGTTTCCCATATTTACTACCGTACCTGTGAGTACCCGTATTTACTCGACATCGTGTTTGCCCGCCATGTTTGCGATGCATTTCGTCGGGATTAAATGCATTGGCATTATATACGCGCGCATGCTGTAGTGCTTACCTTTGTTTGAACTGATATCATCAATTCATCGAGTGGCACTATGCGAATTGAATCATTCCTAGTATTCAAGTGAAATTTATGATATAGTTTAAGCTATCTCTTTGTTTTTGAACCCATCTCTATATGGAAATCCTAACGTAGGTTAATGTTATATTAATGGCAAAAGTTTGTATGTATGTTTGTTACTTAATATAACAGGAAACTTTTGAATCTGGGCAAACGGTAGGTCCTTCGAGATTATTCGGGGATTAAATTCAAAGAAAGATTATTTGAAGTGTTTAATCTATGTTGATGTAATTTTTGTAATATTACGAGAGAATTCATGATTTTTAGATTATTGACAAAAG
This sequence comes from Tetheella fluctuosa, assembly GCA_951216915.1. Taxonomy (NCBI): domain Eukaryota; kingdom Metazoa; phylum Arthropoda; class Insecta; order Lepidoptera; family Drepanidae; genus Tetheella; species Tetheella fluctuosa. The sequence goes on from OX578214.1 coordinate 522,864, forward strand.
GGAAAATCAATTTGACAATATCTCCAAATTCCTTTTCTTGTTGTAAAAACATTTACCCTATGTTACTTGCACAAATCCTACTAATATTATAAATTCGAAAGTTTGAATGAATGGATGAATGTTTGTTACTCAACCACACCAGAACGGCTGAACGGATCTGAATGAAATTTGGCACAGAGATAGATTATAGCCTAAAATTGTTTTTATCCCGGGAAAACATAAGAATTCTCGGGAACGTGGGTGAAACCATGGGGCGGAAGCTAGTAATGAAATAATTTAACGTCAACTCCGACAAACCGTACTACAGAATAAGACGCGCACAATCCGGGAATTCTTCTTAGAATTTATTTGAAAGCTCGCTCAGGGAAGCTCCACACGTGTGCCTCAGCACTTATATTGAACCTTGTGACATAAAGACGTCTGCACTTACAGCTCGACGTGGAATTTTCATAAGAATCCTTACAAAAGATGTATTTTTCTTTCATTCCAATTGAGTTATTATGTTTCTAAGAAGTTATTAGTAGAAAATTGTATTATTTTTCAGGTTTGTTTTAATATTCCCAGTCCAATCTATGTTGGAAACAAACTAAATAGTACGGTTAAGTTAACAACGTTTCATTGTGTTTAGTCCTCGAATAACAACTATAAGGTTTTTACTTTGCCACAAAAATAATAGACATAAACTGTCGAAACTAACAAAAACATAGATAAAAGAAAATACAAAACAGATATGTAGGTACACTCGTTCAATATATTTCGCACTTGCCCAAAACATCCCGAACTATTCGTTCACATTGACATATCGCTCTTTTTGTCCACACTGTAGCCTGTAACGTGCACCGAGGCGACACAGACAAAGGGAGCTTTGTCCACTTTAATGCTACATTACATTGTACGTAGGATACTAGTAGGGTTGCCAGTTGTCCCGGTTTGTGGACATACCCCAGGTATGTAGAAGTCCCGATTAATCTTTAATCGGAAACGCTAAATGTCCCGAAATCTCACCAAGTGACTAAAAGTTATCAAAATCTTAAATATTAAAAAAGGAGCACAAATCATAATCTAATTACATTTACTTTTGTAGCTGTCACGCACACTAACATAAAAAAGTTGGCCTATTTATTTCAGCTCTGTAGTAGCGCGACTGTTCTTCTAGACATATACATAATAATTAAAGAGTAGAGTATAATTAAATATCTATGTCCAATTTAAACCAAAAACCCCGTTTTTTATTTTCTCCCCTGAAATTTGGTATAGTCTATCTAGCAACACTAGTTACGCGCTACAGGGTAAAAGTTCTGCACGTTTTTAGTCAGACAAATGCATACAATGTTGGTGAAATTTTACAAACAGTCACGGTTTAATATCGCGTACGATAGTATTGTAGTTATATAATAGTTTAAGTTAAGCATCTTTGTTTTGAAGCGAGTGTATGTAGAGATGCAGTTTCTATGGCAACCACGTACTATATTGAAAAAAATCTAAGAGAGAATCATATTTTTTTGTAAATCAGTAATTTATCAATAAACATGAACTGTCGATTATAAGGTTTACGCCCACCTCGGCGTTTTGCAGCACCGCAAAAACAATGCGTTTGCAAAATACCCTTCCATTTCATCGATGTTGCTTGATTAAGTCACGCTATTTATATGTATATTTAATCGCGCTGAAAAAAGTGGCAGTGTGTGCAGACCCTTAAGGGCACCAGCTAATAATATTAAGTACTAGCTTCTCGCCCGCGGCTTCACTCGCGCAGACTATATAATATTTCTATAACTTTTTTTCGTTAAACAATTTCGATTAAACAAATCCTATATTTGAAGCACCACGCTAATGCGCATTAACCTGTGAAAATAGCATGAAAGTCCGTTCAGTAGTTTCGAAGATTAGCGTTTTCAAATAGACAGACAAGAAAAAACAAAGTCTCTTGTTACTACATTATCGTCGTCGTCCTAAATCACCCACATTTCATTTTTGGTAAATATTTTTAATTTTCAGACACACTAGTTCTACAGTTATATTATAATGTATGATTTATTATAATTTTATAACCCTATTTAGTCAAAAACAGGATCACAAGTAAGCATGCTTTGTCGAATGTGGAATTTTCATGAAAATAAAGCATAATTTTGTTGCAAGCTGTTTTCCTTTGCAATATATGGATAGGTGCAAAACTTCAAACCACCAATTAAGGCCTGCATATATAATGGTCCACGTACACACACAAACCACGTTGGTATATACATGAGAACAACACAAACTCCAGTCGGTGTCGCGTAAAATAAATGGAGTGACCACACACGTCGAATCCAATGCATAATCGATATACGAATTGCACTGCTTGGTGGTAAGGGCTGCCCCACGTTCGTTTATTTAATTTATTTGTGAAATCACGTAGTGTCCAAACATTATAACTATGAACTATTTCATGGAATGAATTAATGAAATAGTTTACTAGTGAACTACAACTGAAACTATTGTTCTGAAGTAGGCAACCGGCCTTCAAAATTTCATTACAAAGTGTCCCTTTTTGGGAAGTTATTGTCTCGAAATAATTTGAAATAGCCAAAACTTAGGATTTCTTAGGAGTTAACAAAAAAAATTGTAACTTTATTTACTTACAACAAAAACTTACTTATTTCAAGTGATTTAGGTTTCTTTTTACTAAGCACTGGCCTGTGTTTGGTCAAAATCTCATCATGATAAGTGATGATTTGGCCGAAGGTGGTAAGGAAACTAGCTCTCGAAAGCTCAAGCTTATTGTAGGATACAAACCCACGACCCTCAATATCACTACCACTGAGCTATCATCGCTTCAAAATATTACTAATTATTATATTTTAATAATAAATTAAAATTACTTCGTGCCAACCCTGCTGGCGAGGTGGTAAAATTCGTCGTGTAGCGGTGCGCGACCGCGGTCCGCTCGTTTCGCCTAAATACGCCACTGCACTAGCGTACCCGTACTTTACACTATACAGGCTCCACGTCATTATAATAGGGTCACGAGACACGAAAATATTTATTTAGTAGAATTTTAAAACCTTTATATTTAATCTGTGAGTAGCATTTGTAAGAAAGAAAACTTTATGTGTCTAGATTCGCCTTTATGTGCATTATGTAATTTGGCACACAGATAGACTATATTCTGGATATGGATACTTTTTATCCCCAGAAAACTTAACATTCCTCGGGAACGCGGGTGAAACCGCGGGGAAGAAGCTATCTTATTCAACAATTGTTCAAGAAACCAAATTTAGTTTTGTCATTGTGATATATAATTAATTAATTCAACGTCATAATAAGGAACACTACCATAATACAGCATTTGTCCTTCATACGGACAACCTGACATTCATTTAATAATGTAGTATACGTTACTTACCTGTATCAGAGCTCATGAAATATAAATATCTTCATTGAGACAGACACAATGACATTTGAGCACGATATATAATTAGAACTAAGAGAATCATATTTACTTGCCAATATTAAATTACCTAATAGCATAACGTATTGAAATTAATAAATTAGACAAATAAAAATCATGTCAAATAAATAATAATAAATAAATAAATATTCTGATGCTTATTGTAGGATACAAACCCACGACCCTCAATATCACTACCACTGAGCTATCATCGCTTCAAAATATTACTAATTATTATATTTTAATAATAAATTAAAATTACTTCGTGCCAACCCTGCTGGCGAGGTGGTAAAATTCGTCGTGTAGCGGTGCGCGACCGCGGTCCGCTCGTTTCGCCTAAATACGCCACTGCACTAGCGTACCCGTACTTTACACTATACAGGCTCCACGTCATTATAATAGGGTCACGAGACACGAAAATATTTATTTAGTAGAATTTTAAAACCTTTATATTTAATCTGTGAGTAGCATTTGTAAGAAAGAAAACTTTATGTGTCTAGATTCGCCTTTATGTGCATTATGTAATTTGGCACACAGATAGACTATATTCTGGATATGGATACTTTTTATCCCCAGAAAACTTAACATTCCTCGGGAACGCGGGTGAAACCGCGGGGAAGAAGCTATCTTATTCAACAATTGTTCAAGAAACCAAATTTAGTTTTGTCATTGTGATATATAATTAATTAATTCAACGTCATAATAAGGAACACTACCATAATACAGCATTTGTCCTTCATACGGACAACCTGACATTCATTTAATAATGTAGTATACGTTACTTACCTGTATCAGAGCTCATGAAATATAAATATCTTCATTGAGACAGACACAATGACATTTGAGCACGATATATAATTAGAACTAAGAGAATCATATTTACTTGCCAATATTAAATTACCTAATAGCATAACGTATTGAAATTAATAAATTAGACAAATAAAAATCATGTCAAATAAATAATAATAAATAAATAAATATTCTGGGACATTATTCCTCACACACGGCCATCTGACCCCAAACTAAGCAGAGCTTGTACTATGGAAGCCAGACAACTGATATACTACATATACTACTTTTCTTTTGTAAATACATACATATATAGATAATTACAACCAGACACAGGACAAACAGACATGTTCATGCACACAAATGTTTGTCCTGAGTGGGAATCGAACCCACGACCTGTGGAGTGATAGATAGGGTATCTTACCAACCACGCCAACCGGCCCGTCAAAAGACTGTAATGGGAAATACTCATTGAAATCTGTATGATGATGGTGATGAACAAGTATCGAAGTTTCACCTCTATGTCGGAAGATATAAGATCGATTTTAATTAATCCCACGGAACTTCTTTGGTGGCGAAAACTATAAAAGCAAAATATCAGTCACTCACTTACTTTCTCACTCACACACTCGCTTACTCACTCACTGACCAGATATCTCAGTGACTATAAACCTACAGACTTGAAATATAACATAAATAGATGTCTACTACCTAACCATCCTATCCTAATCCTAACTTATATTAATATTATAAATGCGAAAGTGAGTTTGTTTGTTACCTTTTCACGCCTAAACCGCTGAACCGATCGCGATGAAATTTGGTATGCTGATAGCCTATGGTACGAAAAATAACATAGGCTACTTTTTATCCCGGGAAAACATAAGATCCCTGGGGAACGCGGGTGAAACCGCGGGGCGGAATCTAGTTATAATATAACCTATTGGTAAAAAAAAATATCTGGAATGATAAAACTATTCTCCTTTCTAGGATGAAACGTTGCTAACCCTATTCCCCTGTATCCACGAGCCTAGTTGCTGTTTATTTATAACCGCTATTGTCCAACGTTGTGCGCGCTTGTTCGGCCGATTAGCGCTTATTGACACCTACCTTAATTACCCAGCCTAACCTCACCTAGTCTAGCTGTTGCAGCCAACACTGCGCTTTTAGCATAGATCCACTCCAACTACTTTGTTTACTTTGCTGTTATTACTGTATACATTATGGAAATAAATCTATGTATTTAAAAAACAATATTTGTCTGTCTGTCTGTTTGTTTGTAAAGTATCCTTTTCTATACCATTCAATGAAACTTTGGTGACTTGTTGTGCGTAACAAGTGTGCGTGTAATCGGTTAAAAAAGAAAAAAACTGGAATTATAACAAGCGCCGGGTATTTAGATGACTGGACATGAATTATCGCAGTTATTTTTTTTATTTTGGTTACAAGCGTAGACAATAGTTATTTGCAGTTAAGTTAGTATTTTCATTAGTTTGGCCATCCAAAGAGGAAATGATATAAAAAAAAAAGCGGTGCTAGTCTCAAGGAAATTTTCAATATGTTGATTGAGTTATAGGTTGTTATTTTATTATTGTAAAAATAATATGGAATTGATTAAAAATGATATTGTTCTTAAAAAAATATCTGAAATGAGTATATAAATGTTACATTTCTACGATTTTCTATACATTATTACAAACCTACAATATTTTTACAAAAAATACTGAATAGGAATCTATTTGTAGACATTCCCTTTGTTCAAAATATCTTAAATTTTATCACTTTTATTGTGTTCTAGGATTTATAAGTTGGTTTTTTTTGTTTTTATTTTCAGAATTAGGCCGATAGCTTTACCGTAGAAAACATTCTACTAAGTATACAATCAAATATATAAAATTCGCGTGTCGCGGTGTTTGTAGTTAAAGTCCTCCGAAATGGCGTGACCGATTCTCATGAAATTTTGTGTGCATATCGGATAGGTCTGAAAATCGAACAACATTTATTTTTCATCCCCCTAAATGTTAAGGGTAGTCCACCCTTAAATTTTTATTTTTATTATTTAGATATTTTTTGTTTTTGTTTTTTTTTAATACAACATTATAAAATTTTGTCATGACTTAGCATAAAAAATATTATATTAAAACCTCTACGATTAACCCCTATTTTTCCATCGCGTTTTTTTTTGTGACCTAAATGACCTTTGACCTGCCTTGAGTCGCCAAGAAATATAATAATTTTAATTGAAGTGAAACTTCTTTATCGACGTATGGGAGAAATTTTTGTAGCAAATCGTCACGTTTTTCGGTTACGCGCCATGTTGCTTTTATTATGTTTTCCCGTATTTTGGAAGGCAAAGGGTTCTAGCTCATACAGCCTAGCCATTTATCTTATTTATCTTCTTAGTTTTGAATTAATGTCTGACATCTTAAAATATAAAGGTATGAAGTTAGCTAGCGAAAAACATTGGTTGCCATGGCAACCAACGTTTTTTAGTAAGCGTTACTTCCGTCAGAATTTTAATCAGGGACTTTTCAGAAGTTTCACTTCTACCATGTGTGACTTGCACACACACACACATTTATTTTATAGAAACAGCTGTTCCTCATTATCTCCTTTGATGGATCTATAATTATTGTGATAAATATAATGTTGACAATCTCGTTCAAGATTTACACTTGAATAAGCCGTTGAGAGTTAAGACATTAAGATCTGAACGGTTGCCGGGTGTCTCTTTGATGTCAAGCCCCCACAATAGTTGTGAACGTCTCAGTTGGTGGGCGAGGGGACCAGGGGACTTGGAGGGGGCTAGGGGGCGTCGTGGTATCAGAACGTTCGCTCACTCGACATCGGGGGCTTAAAGCGATGTCGCCTCTCGTAACTTTTAATCAGCAAAAAATAAATGCAAGCAAAGTTTTCATGCACATTTACTTATGCGATGTAACAAGCTTTCTTTTTTATTTATTGCCCGTTGCCTTGTTGTCGGTAATTTATATAGTTGAAGATTTTAGTTTGCGGAGATAAAGGAAGTTGCTAGTTGAAATACTACTATCGCTTGAAACTTTGCAGTTTTAGAAATGGTTCAAACGCTCTTTCGTAGCACTGCTACGAAAAGTATTACGATGGCTACGGAAGCAATGTAGCACACGTACCTTTCGTAGCACATGGAATGGAAACAAAACTGTAGTAGGAACACTTCTCTGAAGTACCTAAGAACTAACTAATGGTAGTATGTAATGATCTTACTTGTTGTCTGTTCATACCGTCATTGTGGACAGGATTTAATATTGCACATATTATTTAGTTATATCATGGATTTACATAAGATTTACCAAAATATAACCGATAAGGGGCTAAGTGAAGTTATGTTTTCATAGCCAAACCTATTTGGATGGATTTTGGCAAAGGGATAGTTAGGATCAGGGAGAGGAACACAGGAAAAATTGCAGTCTGTCGTGTTTTTTTTTTCTTAATATTTATATATCTCTGTAATGTTGTTTTGTTTATCAAAATAAATGTTTTTCTTTCCTTACTTTCTTTTTTTTACAACAATATTCATAAAATGTTCACTTTGAATTGTGACTATCTGTCAGTCAATTTACTACCCTTAATGGACCTTCTTATAATAATGAAACTAGCTAAAATTACCCTTAAGTACACAAGCAGTTCGATATCGGAGGGATCTTAACTGCAGCGTTAGATAAAGAACAGTGATATTACTCAAGCCACCGACGCCGACGCTGCCACCGACGCCGCCACCGACGCTGCCACCGACGCCGACGTCGGGAAGAAACATTGTAAACGAACAGTCACATTCACAGATAAGGAAATATAGCATGTGATAGTTCGCACTTGGGGACGGGTGACACGACAGTGAAGTGAACTGGATGTTAAAGGGGGACTTAATCATTGTTTAAGGTTAATATGGTGTTATTTTTATTATTTGTAAAAAAGATTAAATAAATATTTTAGACTAGCTTCCGTCCTGCAGTTTCACCCGCGTTTCCGAGGGATTTTGCGTTTTTACGGGATAAAAAGTATATAGCCTTTCTCGATAAATGGACTATCCAACACTGAAAGAATTTTTCAAATCGAACAAGTGGTACCTGAGAATAGCGCGTTCAAACAAACAAACTCTTCAGCCTTATAATATTAGTATATAATGTATATAATAGAATAGATTTAAGTTCAAACGTTGCATTAACATTATGGTGAAACGAAAAACTAAAAAAAAAAAAAAATATCCTTTTACAATATTTATGATGGGATATGCGTTCGATTCTCGCCAAGAACATAAATTTGTGTGAAAATATATTTTTTTTACAAGAAGTATTCAATATACCATTACTGTATCAGTTATCTGGTTTCCCAATGTTTAGTTTGGAATCAGATAGCCGTGTATGAGGAATGTCCCAGAATATTCATTTCAATACCTACAGAAGAATAATTCCATCGGTTAAATAACACAAACAATAGTAAATAGATAGTATTTATAAACGTCAGTTAAATGTCAGTACAACCCGCCCTCAATTACCACCTCGGCGGAGCGACTCTTGGGAGCTCTCATTGATGTCTCTTGGAAAACCTGATTTAGTTACTTTCTTCCATTTTGTCTTGAAGAATTGAGAAATGTTTCCAGCATTAAATTCCAAATGGTTTTAATATAGATTATAACTGCATAATAATTTTTGTGTTTGACCACTATCTCACTCTTACTTACTCTACCTTGTTCTTTCTACAAGTTATTATTGACAGATATTCAACTTGAGAATGGTGTTATTCATTTATTTCTTGACAATATTTTCCTGCGATATAGGATTTGAACCAACGACATTCGATGTCACAATTACTAGTTGAGATCGCCGTATCTATTATAACCTATATAGAAATCAATGTTTGTCTTTCTGTTTGTTTGTCTATTTGTAAAGTAAATTTTAGTGAGTTGTCAAAAAAAAAGATAAAATAAAATAAAAGAAGCCGGGGATTAACTTTTTTTTTTTACATTTTATAGGCTTGTGTTTGACTACAATCTCACTATGGTAGGTGATGATGTGGCCGAAGGTGGTAAGCACACAAAGCCTAGAAGTAGTTATTATTTATATTAGTTATAGTTACTAGTTATTTATTAGTCAGTGGGTAATCCCCGGTGTGCATATTTTACTCGGCCTTACCCTAAATAGCTCTATAAACTAACTCAGTACATGCACGTGTATCATCACGAACTAAACATGTTCCTACAACAAACTGTCAATTGTTTGTGCATCCAATTATCTATTCGAGTTTCCAAATCAATAAACCCTTTATATTTTCAAATTAGTGTAACTAATGCCACGGTTGAACGAGCAGTATACACTAGTTGTAACCGCGCGGTAATTGATTTGCTAAGCAAATGTTACCTACCTGCCTGTCTGTCTTGCCTCTAAACTTAATTTGATAGCAAAATTGCACGGTAAAGTTGAGATACGAAGCCACGAAATTAAATCAGTTTTATTATTATTTTAAGGAACAACACAATCTGAAAACAAAAACATATAGGTAATAAAGTTCCGACTTCTGCACAAATTTGCGAGAAATTAAGTTTTTGCTTTAATAAAGCCAACATATGGAGTGATAAAAAAACTTAGCCATGCGCTACAAAGCCAAATGAAGTTTCGCCGGTCTATCAGCCTGCCATATAGATGCTTCGGAGCGTTGGAGGCCGATATCAAAGATGAAAAATAAAGAGATGCCGGTGCGCCAGGGCCGCAGCGGGGCGTGTGGGCGCGCGGGCCTCCGAGCGCCGATGGGCGCATTCAATTTTCCAATTTAAAGGAGCGTAAAGCGCACCCGGCGCGTTGCATATGCATCCGCAGAACGTAGCTTAATTTCCACCATGCTATTTTCTAACTCCGGTAAATGGCTATTGCAATTTGTGAGTTTAATTTTACTATTTCTTTTCTGTATTGCCGTACAAGTAAAGGAAAACACTCTTAAGGAATTTGGGGTATTTTTTATGTCGATTTATTTTTATTTCTTTGACGTCGATCAAGACTCTTTTGATTTAAAATGAGAAAAAATTTGAAGCTAGATTTCTTTTGGTAGCTACATATTATATAAATCAACCAGTAGAAATATATCCCAGCATAGTAAAAATAAAAACCAATCGAACAATCGCTACGTGCTAGCCATATTATATTTGCACAATAATATTTCTATTCTGATCGTATTCTCGTAGTGAGTTGCAAATGCAGGTGACGCCGTTGACCGCCAATTATAGCAGCCAGCGCCACCTAGTTCACATAATGTGAACCATTTTCTCTACACAATATATCGGGACATTGTACAACCAGTTTAAACAGACATGGGCGTGAATTTTTGCTTTGCAATTAAGACTATTACGCACTTTGATTGATTGATTCCAATTATGACATACCTCTTTAAACACTTTTTTTTTGCGGTTCGACTCACGTTTCGTAGGGAATATATCATTTTTATGTTATATTCAAAAAAAAATATTTATCTATGAGCCAAATTACGACGTGATTGAGTACTGTGACAAACATATAAAAAGCTTTTGTATAAATTATATTATTAGGAAAACAATACGCTATTAGCATATATTTCAGACACCTGTCTAATTTATACCTACTAAATATTATAAAGCCTTAAATATTAATTATAAAAAATGGGATATGGATATTGATAGTCTGATAAATAGATAAATATAAAATAGAAGAAGTATCCCATCGGTACGTTTCCACACTCTATACTGCCTTTCAGATGTCGAGCCTATCGCATAGCGTGTTTTATGACATAATAAAACTGCTATAAAAAATTTGTCCACAATTTTATAGTATTCGAATAGCCAAGGGTAGATAACATATCGGTCTGGAATTGCTGACGCCCTGACGGTGACTAGATAAAAATAAACCGTCTGTATCTTTATATAGACACAAAAATCTAAAAACAGGTAATTTCATTCATGTATCCTCTGTTCAGGAACAAGCGGAAAAAAAAACCTCAAAATAGCTCACTACGTACAATAAATGTTATATACCTGCACAATGCTTCATTGCAATTTTTATAAAAACATTAAAAATATTGCATAACATTTTACTGAAAATTCATTTTATGTAACGAATTTAATGTTAAATTCCCATTCCAAAATAATTTGCTGCGCGCAAATCAGACATCTGCTTTAATTTCGAGTGAAACTTATAAGCGTATGTTTTATAAAAGGAATTAATTACGAGAGTCGAGTGTATGGCTTTCAGTCGTCAAAGAAAGTTCCTTTTGTGGTGTTAATTGAGAGCTGCGGGCTGGAGGGGCGCGGAGCAAGGCACAGGCCCGTAGCCCACGTGGCTAACCCAAAGCCGGCACTGACTATAAAGTATAACCAATTATAATTAAAATCCAATTAATGCATAATATTTGAAATACCTTTCATGACCATTATTATAAAGACTTTTAAAACATTTAATATAACGAAGAACCCACAGTGACAGTTTTTTCTTTGGCTGTGACTGCTAAATGCTCTTAATTTTTTTTTAATAAACTTTGACTTTTTAAATATAAATAATTACTTTTTAGAATAGTTTTTTAGGGTTCTGTACCCAAAGGGTAAAAACGGGACCCTATTACTAAGACTTCGCTGTTTGTCCGTCCGTCCGTCTGTCTGTCACCAGGCTGTATCTCAAGAACCGCTATAGCTAGACAGTTGAAATTTTCACAAATTATGTATTTCTGTTGCCGCTATAACAACAAATATTAAAAACAAAATAAAATAAATATTTAAGGGGGCTCCCATACAACAAACGCGATTTTTTTGCCGTTTTTATAGATAATGGTACGGAACCCTTCGTGCGCGAGTCCGATTCGCACTTGGCCGGTTTATTTTTTTAATTTTCAAGCAGTTATTGAATTAAGTAAGGCCTGGTTTTGACAGTATTCAAATCAGAGTGGATTTCAGTGACGTCGTCTAGGTCGGGCGCTCAAGTCTAAGTGGCAGCCACTCCACCAAACTAATTCGAGGACTCTTTATCTTATACTTAGACGAGGTCTTTAATGAAGGTCGAGTCTATCATAAAAGGCTTTTATAGCATTAAGTGACATTGTTTCGAGTACACCTTTCTTCGGTATGTCTCAAGATTGTGGCTACGTTACTGTATTGTAAAGTTAAAATACTAGATGTCCTGCTACAATGGAAATAAATGTAATAGAAAATGCCTTTTAGTAATCGATTATTCTTTTCCTATTTACTCTATATTATTTCTATATTATTTCTATTTACAAATCAGATAAGGGATAAAAGTAACAGTTTTTTTCGCATTAAAAATAAATTATTTTCCATACTGAACTTGTTGAACTATATAAATGGTTAAATTTCGAAAATCTTTTCTCAATAAAATAAAATAGCGTAACCTTTTATTTATTTGGAAAACTTGCAGCTAGTAGGTATTTACAGTATAAGTAAAAAAATAAAAATCACAAGGCAATTTAAAATAAGTTTTATACGAAAAGCTATCTCTCCCAATTTCATGGTACTATAATCTCTCATAAATCAGTCAGGCCGCGTTTATTTATAAATATATAATAGATAGAGGTACCCAATTTAATCACGTACACTTTTTGACCTCATTATTCGGGATGACGTTGAATTTTTGTGGTTAGGTATACCTACCTTTCGCGCCGGTAATAAGCGACAAGTTGACGTTTTGTATTGATCGTAGCGTGACAAACGTCACGAGCGCGGGCGACAATAAATCACTCGCGGGGTGTCACATCTAGTGACGATAGTGTATTGCACTGTTGTGACCATGATTATGTTATGTGTTTATTTTATGTTTTTGGAAGTTCCATGACGCGGCTTGCGGAAGTTCTTGACTGACAAGAAAAAGAAAACGAAAAAACGTTACGAATGTGACGTAACCAGTTATGCGACTTTCTCTTTCGATGTCTGTCTTTTTCTATTATACGAGTGTGTGATTGTATAAAAGTATTTTTTGAAATTGTTTTTCAAGAGAGGTAGAGCATAGCGATATGTCGCTCAAAAAGCAGCTCGACTGGTGAATTACCTCCACCTTACAGAATACCGCAGCCAAATAACTTATAGTTGTGTTCCTGCGCATGAGTAAGGTCGCCAGAGCTCATCGAAGAGGGGGATAGGTCGGTAACGCGTGAGTGTTACCCCTGGTGTTGCAAGCCTTCATAGGCTACGGTAACCGCTTACCATCAGGCGGGCCGTATGCTTGTTTGCCGACAATTTTGTATAAAAAAAAATACATATCATAATACATATAATCTGTCTTCGTTGATTATTGCAATTTTGTAACGGAGATTCAAGAATTAAAAAATATATTTTTGTTAAATTTCGGTTCCTGGCGGGGGTCCCCCGACCGCACATTACTATTGTTATTTTTAATTCTTTTATCGCGGGCTTTGAGCGCGGTGACCGAATAAAGAAATTCCCTAACGAAAATAAAACCTAAGACGAGCTGCTCCAAAATCGGACGAATACGTAAGCAGCTGTTTGTGAGAAAGTATATAGGTGTATAGGTATCTATTAATATCAAAGAAAAAACTTGAATTAAAATTTAAAAAAAAAAACCTGCATAAATAAAAAATAAAAAAATTATAATTGCATAAGTTGATAGAAAATGCTATGCAATAGCTTTACCGCAGCAGTCCCCGAGTGCCACACGTATTTTTTTATTACGATAGGTTTGTGTTTTTCTTTTTTTTTACATTGTATAGGCTTGTGTTTGACCACAATCTCACTATGGTTAGTGATGTCGAGGCTAAGGGTGGTAAGTTCACAAAGCCTAAAAAGAACTGACTTTGACTTTGCCTTTGAACAATTTACAAAGTTCTTTTCATAAAATTCTGAATCATAGTATTAAAAAATGAAAACTACAAACTCTTTTATAACCTCATAAAGTATATGTCACCTACGATCGCACAGTAACGAAGTGTCCCGCTGGATTTATGACGCGACGGTGATTTAGCTAGTTCTTGCACATCCCACTCAAAACTACCTTTATATCCAGGTGTTAAAGTCTATAATACAGTGTTTGACGTTCGAATATTGGAGGTTTATTGGCGATTGGGTCTCCAATTGATGCATTCACCTTTTGACGTCGTTTTCTTTGTAGAAAATGTGTGAAATTTTGATAACGTTATAATGTACACTGTATACCCACTATATGATAAGATTAACATAGGTACTATTACAGTTACAGTCACGGGCATAAATAATTTTAGCAAAATTTTAAAGCGATTTTCTCGTGAAATAACAATTGGAACTGTATATCATAATAGTATCAGTTAGAAAATACTATGTTCGTAACACCAAAAAACTTAATGAATTTTACTTTAGTGTGCATTATATATCCATGCCTAACTTTAATCTGAATTAAGTACTAGTTTCGCTTTAGGCGACGATATCTCAGTGGTAGTGACGCTAAATGCCGTGACGAAGTCCGTGGGTTCGAATCGTAAAATGAGCTTGAGTATTCGGTGAAGGAAAACATCGTGAGGAAACCATAGCAAGGTGGTAGAGTACTTTGTAGTACATGCTTAGTATACCGATATGTTCCGGTAGCTGCACTTAAGAAAAAGTTTCATCTAATTTTTGTGTACTTACCACCTTCCACCACATTACGTCAAATATCAGTTTTATTTATCCTAACTTTATTATATCCTAACTAATATTGTAAATGCGAATGTGAGTTTGTTTGTTTGTTTGTTACCTTTTCACGCCTAAACCGCTGAACCTATGGCGATGAAATTTGGTATCCAGATAGCCTATGGTATAGAAATGAACTACTTTTTATCCCGGGAAAACATAAGATCCCTGGTGAACACGGGTGAAACCGCTAGTGATACAATAATTGTCTTTAAAATTAGTATGATATGACCACAAACGTGACGTACCTTCTGACGTCATAAAACCATCTTAACATCCCAAAATATACTCATAATATCTCTCTAGTCATAGTTTACTATCTAAACTCTCGAAGTAGTAACAAACTGACAAACTTGGTCGATATAACTCTGCTATATTAGCTAACGTCCGACCGAGTGGCTCACTCGGACATATTTACCGACTGCGACATAACAATATTATATATGGCAACTGCCGCGGGCGACTATCTCCGCCGAAATGGTTCAGGAATAAGTTGGACGCTAGATAAAAGTGATAATAGTGTTTCTTTTTTATTTTTGAAAATTACGATTTACTCACTGGATAACTTACTTTCGACATACTCGTTATTCTGTACTTAAACTCGACTATTCTCAGTCTCACTCGTGAACTTCTGATTGCCGAGTTTCACGAATGAGACAGAGAATAGTCACTTCGAGAATTCGCCGTCGAGTTTAAGTACAGAATAACATTCCAAATTAAATTTTGGTCACAGTTAAAGATCCTACTAATATTATAAATGTAAAAGTTTGTGAAGATGGATGGCTGTCTGGATGTTTGTTTCCCTTTCACGCAAAACATATTAAACGGACTTAAATGAAATTTGGCACACAGATAGAACATATTCTGGATTAACATTTAGGCTACTTTTTATTCCGGGAAAACATGAAATTCCTCGGAAACGCGGGTCAAAACGGGGGGCGGAAGGTACTTACTTATATACCTCACAACGTTCATAAATATGTTTTAGCTTTATAATATTTTACCGAATTATTTCCCATAGTTATTGAATACATAAATGTAACTTCTATCTCGTGTCAGTTCGTACTATAAAAGCAGATGGCTGATAAAATACGTAGCCAATAAAGAATGCTTTAATGACTCTTGAGGGTTCGATGCCAACTTGATTCTGAAACCTTGAATTATCTCTGTAACAAACCACTCATGCATTAACTACTTACATTTTTATTTTTATTCAGTAGGTACGTACTTTCACCCGCATTCCCGAGGGTTCATACAATAGGGTTGATGACTGACACATCAAATCGGCATCTTTTTATGAAATGTCAAAACGATAGGTTTATATGGAGTTTTGTATGAAATACAAGCATGTGACGTCATAATTATATAGCATTAAAAGTTTTACTCTTTATAGTTAGATTGGTCATTAAAAATCATAAAAAGGATAAATTTAGTAAAATAATCGTGGTTTTGCCCCATTTTTTAGATGTTTTATACATTGGTTAGTGTTTGATAATTTATTTTGAATACAGGCAAATACCCTATTTCCCGGGATAAAATGTAAATAAAAAATAATTAATATTCTTGGGCATTCCTCACACACGGCCATCTGACCTCAAATACTTGTAAAGAGTTCATTTAATAAAGAAACTTTTGAATTTGTATGTGAATGGCGAGTTGACGAAAAGAACTTCACTTGAAACTAACTTAAAATACACTTAAAGTATCTCGCCACTCTAGTGATCATATTTTTCATCATTCAACCACTTATATATAACTAGCTTCCACCCCGCGGTTTCACCCGCGTTCCCGAGGGATCTTATGTTTTTCCGTGATAAAAAGTAGCCTTCCTCGATAAAAGGGCTATCCAACACTGAAAGAATTTTTGCAATCAAACCAGTAGTTCCTGAAATTAGCGCGTTCAAACAAACAAACTCTTCCGTTTAATTATATTAGTATAGATAATAATATATAATAGTTTTTTTATAAATAAATATATATATTAGTTATAATAGAGTCAAAAAACTTACTAGTAACAATTCTGGTTAAAGCAAGAGCCAAGTTAAAGTTACTGAAGAACAATAGGGAATATGCATAAAATTTAAATTTGTCTCAAATATTTTTTTCTAGATTCTTTATTGTCATTACATTATACTTAAAAGGTATTTTTTTTATTTAGTTATTATTTAAACCCAGAAAATATTACATAAAAAGTGAAAAATGAGGGAGGGAAATTCAAACTTACAAAACGCGTCACCATTGGTCGAAACGAAATGTGACGTTAATTGTCACGTCATTGAATTTATCGGCGTCGATATTCATACTGTGTTAAAGTAGTGTTTGTGAGAAAAAGTGTTTAAAACTGTATTCCTGTGTGATTACTTGTGGATATATATTTGTAGTCAATCGAGGATGATGACAGAAACTGGTTTTGTTCAAGCACAATCAGATAATCTGCCGAAAATAGATGCATTTATGATGTCAGCATATTTTGCATCAAATCTCGATTTTACGAGCGCAGAGATCAAAGGAGTGAAAGCTGCAAGGTAATTATTATGTTACATGGTATATTTTAGTCCATAACATAGGCTTTATTCAAATGTTTAAATAATACTTACATCAAAACATAACCTATACATAACCATTTGTCATTTAAAAATTGTTCCTAAACTCCTAATTTACGTCTATATCATTATAAGTTACTCGTATAATATTATATTATTGAAGCTCACAAAAGTATGATATGTTATATACTCTTTGTAAATATTAGATAAATACGATATTCCGATTTACATGAACAATTTTCTTTCAGTATTTAAGTGCTTGTTTGTTTCAGATCTGAACGAGAATCTTACGGTGATTCAGCAGTTGGCTATGTCCAAGTGAACATTATTATTATTACATTTTTCTCCTTTCTGTTTCATTATGTTATATTCAATATAATTAACTGTATCTTCCTTAACCTGAAATAAATTATCAATCATTATAATTTCGTAAAACCGCAATACGAATATAAGCAAGCTCTTTAGATACATTTTTAATGAACTTTTGTAAACAAGGTTAGGTTAGTTTTAGACCAAACCTCCTATTTTCACACTAAGCTGTACATAAATATATGCTATACTTACGTTAAAATGATCTTCACAACAAAATAGAACCGATAATGGAGATACAATATCCCTTCTCATCATCTTACACCATTTTTTTCGTAATTTCGTATCGCATGGAATACGAAAAAACACTTTATCGGGTGTACTAATAATAGTGTTTTTGCACTTCGGTACCATACAATAATTGTAAGATGGTTTTTTAACTACTTCCATGATTTGTATAGCAATTAAAACTGAAAATACGTATGAAGTAACTGAAACACTATAGTAAACAAACGCGGGACATAACAAATGACGTCATCAAAAGCGCGCGCTAAATGGCGGCGTTTGAACGGCTCAAATTTATTCAATGTTTTAAATTTCACTTTGAAAAATAATTTGGCTCTTTTCAAGCCTATTAATATTTTTTTCCATGTTATAAAAATGTAAATGATAAATTTAAGAAATAAAAAAAAATCATGCATATTCCCTATTACCAAGTCACGTGACAAAGTAAGTCAGAGCAAATAGAAATGTATTGTTCGGTCCAAGTGTATATTAAGTACATCGACAAATCTCGCAGAGTTAAGCTCACAGGTCAATAGCAAGTGTGTTTGTACGTTACATTACCAAGTTTCTCAGTTGTATATTATACATTGTTGCAGCGGTAGAGATGGGTGAGCTTGAAGTGCGGATATTATAATTTTCTTGCGGTTGTAAGTTTGGTACGGACAACTGAATTGTCTTTGGACATTCTTTAGTCAATCACAAACTAATCAGAGCTTGTATGGATACCAGATAACTGATATACTACTTATAAAGTCTATGCTAGGATTATAAATGCGAAAGTTTGTATGCGTGTGTGTGTATTTAGATATATTCTAGATTAACACATATTATGATAGTTTTTATCCCGGAAAAGTGGGTGAAACCGCAGGGTAGAAGCTAGTAAAAGAAACTATGTGTACAGGCCACTTGATGAAGAGATTTATATTTTTTTCAAAGATAATAATAGCTTCAAAGGACAATGTCCCATCCAATACGCCATATTATATGACATGAAAATGCTATTACATTTTTGTTAAATCTTTTTCTTTTGACAACTTTTAAAAGAAAAAATAATAAAAACACAGCGCTCTTTTAAAAGTGGCCTGTACACGATGCGATGGCGAATATTATGTAGATTTACTTTAAAATATCCGCAATGTTCGTATATAAAAGTTCACGACGTCCCTTAGTAAGTTAGGCGGCCGGTGCGGACGGGGCGGTCGGGCGGCCGGTGCGGACGGGGCGGCCGGGCGGCTGGTGCGGACGGGGCGGCGCGGCGGTGTGGCGAACATTATGTTACTCTTGATTTACGAGTCGCGGTTAGTACCTTGCACTTTACCTATTTTCTTATATTAAAATGAAAGCGCTTAATATTTTGCACGATTTATATTTTTTTGTGCTAAACATTAAAATGCTGTAATACACTGGAATGCTCCAAAATAATAATAATCTATACTAATATTATAAAGCCGAAGAGTTTGTTTGTTTAGTTGAACGCGCTAATCTCATGAACTGCTGGTTCGAATTGAAAAAATATTTTTGTGTTGGATAGCCCATTTATTTAGGAATGCTACTTTTTATCCCTCGGGAACGCGGGTGAAACCGCGAAGTGGAAGCTAGTATCAAATAATCTACATCAGAATTCATTCTCTCATTCTTACATCAGACTTTTTTATGTTAACTGGTTGACTTGCAAGCAGACGGTTCACTTAAAAGTGACTACCGTCGCCTATAGACACTAGCAATACGAGCCTACGTTTAGAGCTCTTTTTACGTCCCTTTTGAATAACCCCATATCATAGTATGTCTCATTCACATTGGTCGCATTCAAACTTCATTCATTTTAAAATCTAGCATACATCGTTGCGTTCCAAATAAACCATTCCCACATGTATATAGATATTTGAAACCCATTATAAAAAATCCTTGTATAAATCAACGCATACTTTCCACTCATACGACATCTTATCTACGTTTTCCATTATCAAGAGTCTATCAAGCCATACATTACAGGTAACTTACGGCCCAAGTAAGGGACATGTATTCAATCCTTGAGAAGGTGAGTCAAAGGTAAGATTAACGCGAACCGGTAATGGAACGGGTCTTGCCGAACTAGACTTGCCGGGCTGCCAGGTTGCCGGGTTGCCGGGCTGGCCGGTTGATTTACACGCTACGAGCGCGTAGATGTTCGTAACTAGCTACGTCGTAGCACTCGCACTGTGAAATATATATGGAGGAGAAAAATGGCTGTTTTCTTTAAAGCTGTTTAACAAGTAAATGTGGCTTGTACGATGAACTTTTGTAACGTCATAGGAATTTCAAAGACTTAGTACGTATAATAATTTTTATGACAGTTATCTCTTATCTCAAGGTATAGAAATATACTAGCTTACTGCCCGGTGGTTTTACCCGCGATCCCCTAATAAAAAAAAACTCAAACAGACAAAAACCATCGAAATCGGTCCAGCCGTTTAGTGGGAGTTCAGTGACATACACACGTACAGAAGAATTATATATTATACTCGTATATAAAGAAGATACTTTCCTTCATGCCATAAATGAGAAACGGATTGACATGTTATCCTGCACGAATTAACTTTTAACAAAGAAAAGCGGGTTTAAATAAAAAAAATAATTAAATGATTACATAACAAAATTCAATTAGATTAAATTAAAATAATTAACAACAATAAGTTTATTAATTCGTCTTAGTTAGGTGGCAATATTTATAATCGACGGTCCAGTTTGCGTGGTCACGCCACTGGTCGTGGGTTCGATTCCCATTCAGGACGGACATTTGTGTGCATGAACATGTCTGTTTGTCCTGAGTCTGGGTGTAATTATCTATTTATGTATATATTTACAAAAGAAAAGTAGTATATGTAGTATAGCAGTTGTCTGGCTTCCATAGTACAAGCTCTGCTTAGTTTGGGGTCAGAGGGCCGTGTGTGAGGAATGTCCCAGGATGAAGACTTGTAATACCCATTATAATGAGAATAAAATATTTCTATCTCTTTTCGGTTGAGAAATTCCATCATATCTTCAGATTCCATGATTAGATCATAATAAAATTTACATGGGAACATTTCAACATCTAACTTAATAGAATACAGTAAAAATCATCCAAATTGGTAGAGCCGTTTTTGAGAAATCGGCTAACACACATAGAAAAACATACGTGTCTCACATAATAAAAACTCCTCCTATTTTTAAAGTCGGTTAAAAAAAATACTCGACTATTTAGGAATATTAGGAATGAAGATAAAACCATGGGCTAAAACTTGTTCACTATTAAAGAAAGACAGTAGGTATTGCTTACAATTGCAATACATCTCGAGATCAAACCAAATATTATTCATAGACTCAGATAGCTCTACGATTGATCAATAACATTTCAATCAGCAACTTAAGTGGCCAGTTTACTTAGCTTCTCGATAAGACACTTACAATTTATGTATTTCTGCGGATAGAGCATTAGCTAAGTACTATTTCAAGTTAATTTACTGCTTTACCTCACCACTAGTCTTGGAGATGCAAGTTTGTTAAATTGAGCTCTCGGTGAAGGAAAATATTTTGATAAAAGTTTACATTTGCACGGTGCAAGAGTACATTTTGGTACCCGCCTGGCTAGCTACCACCCTTATACCATTAAGGTGACAAACAAGCTTACAACCCGCCTGATGGTAAGCGGTTACCGTCGTCTATTGACGCTTGCAACACCAGGGGCATCACTCGCATGTTGTTGACCCAACAAAAATCTCTTCACACTCTTCTAGAAGAACCCTATTCTGTACTTCCTTGGGAAAACTACAGCGGGAAGCTCGTTCCACAACCTGAGCGTCCGTGGCAGAAACCTTACGAGACCAGTTCGGTTCCAATGTGTGGGAATGAGCTCCCCGTCGATGGCGAGAGGTGCTGCACCTACTGGTATGTACCGGCAGTTGGACTTGAGAGCCTATTACCTTCTACGCTCTATAAAGGTCGGCAACATATTGTCAATCCCCATAGCATTACTAATGTACATACACGACGGTGGCCACTTATTATCAGGTAAATAGTCTACCTGCTTGTCAGCTTGCTTGTTCTTTTATATTTATAATGACTAGCTTCCGAGTGCTCCGATCGCCACCAAACCTTACAGGATTACCCGCGGGGCTAATATGAAGATTGTCTGAAAATTTCATCGCGATCGCTTCATCGGTTTCGGAGTCTATAAGGAACATACAAACATACATACTTTCCCTTTTATATATATATATATATTCTATTGATAATCGCGCGCGTCCCAAAACTGCCTACAAAAAAAATAGAATTCCAGGAATCGCGAGTCAACTTAATACATGTGAAAGTGTATGTGTATGTCTGTATAGATGTTTACTACTTAATTGCGCCGTAATGGCTGAATTTGGATGAATATTAATAATTTCTTCTTAAAGGAAAACAGTGGGACGGAAACTAGTATATAGTTATAAAACAATCTCCTGAACGTATGTTCGTTGAAAGTTGCGATAAATCGCCGCGTAATTTCATTTTAGTATGTGTAAGTTAGACAACTCAATAGATTTTCAATTATTTATTAAAAACTCCTTTATAATACACAATGAGTAAAAATGTTACATTTTATCAAAATTTAAAACAAGCCCTACTACATTTATTTAAATTTTATGATATCATAAAATATCTAAAATTTCATTTAAAGCAAATAAAGTGATACCGTATCTCTGTAATTATCTGCAGAGCAATAAAAACTAAACTATCTGTGTGTCGATCGACAATAACTATGTTCAAGTACATCGAACCTTCGTACCACGCCTCTAGGGTTGACAATATTATTATTTAGTTTGTTTGTTTGTTTAAACGCGCTAATATCAGGAACTACTGGTTCGATTTGAAAAATTATTTCAGGGTTAGATAGCCCATTTATCGAGAAAGGCTATAGGCTACTTTTTATCCCAAAAAAACACAAGATGCCTCGGGAACGCGGGCGGAAGCTAGTCTTTATGTATATTAAAAAACATTCCGTATGTAAAACTTGAAATGTAGTCGATGTATTAACTTGAAATTGATACACAACGTTGTATTTTTTCTTTTTATTCCTAAGTATCTATACGGGGATGGAAAATCTAAGAGTTTCGCTAGGCTTAAGTTTTAGTAAGCTGCAGCGATGCATGGCCAGGTTTAGCTAGTTTATACTTAAAAATCAATGTTTACCTGACTGTTTGTTTGTTTGTAACTTATGCGTTGTAGGGCGCATGCCTGCATTCTTTTTATTTTCTGAAAAAACAAGAGGCACTGCGATTTACGCCGGGGATTAGCTGGTCTATATATAAAAATCAATGTTTGTCAATGATATCATCCAAATGATTTTTAAATAAATTAACTGTGTGCGACATACGGACGGAACAATATATTATAAGAGTTATTTTTTGCCAAAGTCTACTGGATTTTGACGAAATCTATTGAAAAAAAAATTTATCTTATTTTAAAAATTTAGACAAAATGAAACATCAAAAATATAATGTATTCAAAAACTTTTTTACGTAACTTTTTTATCGTTAACAGGAACGTTGCAACCCTACAAGTTTAAAGATAATATGAAATTGTAAGTCTGTTCGTTCTGCGCTATCTGGCCGATACATTTATCCTCGCATTGTCTTCGCACACGTTCACGACTTTTATTTACTCAACACAACAACCCAGCAACGAACTGATGTAAATATTTTTTTATTGTTTTTTCATCAACGGAACAAATATAGATTTAAAATATATCTATACATCTATGCATAGAAATAAATAAAATTGAAGTGTATGTTTGTAATGTCAAAATAGCAGCGTTTTACTAATTGCATATGAAACTAGCTTTCCGCCCCGCGGTTTCACTCGCGTTCTCGTGGGATCTTATGTTTTTCTTTGCTATAAACCTCACGGAGCCCGAGACCTTTCCAACGAATGCAAAACCGTGGAAATCGGTTCGTGCGTTCTGGAGTTATAGCGTCAGGAAGGAAAACCTGACTTATTTTTATATAGTAGATTATACACGGTACTTATAATAAAGAAACAGTTTTTAATGTTTTTGTCTGTCTGACTGTTTATTCCGGCGAATCTCTGAAACGGCTATACCAACATTCACTGGCAGATAACTGATGTTATAAAGAGTAACTTCAAAGCTTTTTTTATTGGTTACTAGCTTCGGCTCCACAGTTTCACCCGCGTTCCCGAGGGATCTTATGTTTTTCCGGGATAAAAAGTAGGTTATATACGAGGAAGGCTCCTCGACAAATGGGCTATTCAACACTAAAATATTTTATCAATTCGAACCAGTAATTCCTGAGATCAACCAAACAAACAATCAAACTCTTTAGCTTTATAATATTATATATTAGTATTAGTATAGATAGGCTAATTTTTATAACGGGAATGAGGGTAAACCGAGGGAAACAACTAGTCTCTAAAATGGATATTGATCGATTGACAATTTGTTTTGTTTCGCGGTAGGTTTTATCACAAAATGGAGACAGGCTGTTTATTTTTAGATATAATCGTGTTGTCTAGACGAAGCTATAAAAATAAATGTGCCTTCGAATATTTAATACTTTAAGTTTGTTGTAGGCAATTTATGTAGGTAGATAAAGATCTATTGAAAAGTTTAGTAAATTAACTTGTTTTTAAATTAAACTAAATATTTTATACATACTGGGTGATTTTGTTATCACTGGCAATACTTGCAGGGGTGGAAGTACTCATCAATGTGAACAACTTTTATTATGGGGCTAACTCTGATAACGCGTAAAATAATATGGTTGCTTCATACATTTTGGTCGAGTAGGTATTGAACTTTTGTATGGAACAGCTGATAATTTTTTCATGATTTCACAGTTCATCATCAGTCTCATAATAAAAGTTGTTCATTTTGATGAGCACTTCCACTCTTGCAAGTATTGCCAGTGATAACCAAATCACCCAGTATATTGTATTGGAAAGAAGTCTCTTGTAGTAAGAATAATTTTATCTTAGGAACTTAGGATTCCGGGGGCCTTAGGATTATTAGATACGATACAATTTCAAAATAAAGGTAACTTCCGACCAACAGTAACTGTTAGATGATATTGTGTTTTATAACCTTTTATAGCTACTGATTAAAACCTTTTTATATCTTTCTTATAATAGGGCATAAAACGATAGGTTTATATGGAGTATTGTATGAAATACAAGCATGTGACGTCATAATTATATAGCATACTCTTTATGGTTAGATTGCTCATTAAAACTCATAATAAGGATAAGTTTAATAAAATAATCGTGGTTTCCCCTATTTTTTAGATGTTCTATACATTGGTTAGTGTTGGATAATTTATTTTGAATATCCTATTATTTACATATAACTTACAAAAGATACGAATAGGTTGCTACGAGCTACGACGATGGCTACGAGAGCTACGACCGTAGCATTGCGACAAATCAACTCTGTCTTGAAAATTGAGTTTCTACGGATTTTCCCTCAAAATGCTTTGGTATTCTTTACATTGACACAATTTGTATTTCTTTTGGAATATTTAAATTTGTTATTATAGAATTTACGAGACACAAACATACATATACGCACGCACACGTACCTAAAATCCTTGGTTTTAAAAACAAGCCGAATATCACAAAGATAAATATTTTCCCATTTAGAAAATTAACCGCTAACTTTAAACTTTAACTTTTTTTTGTGTTTTTTGTGTGAATACCACCTTCGGCCACATCATCACTTACCATAGTGAGATTGTTGTCAAACACAAGTCTATAAAAGGTAAATAATAACTTATAGATTTGTACTTAAATTAACATTTTTAAACGTCTATAACTTCTGATAAATCTACAAATAATAAATGTTCGTAATTTCTCCTTCACAAGTTTTCCAATCCAATCTTGCCATGGTGGAACATCAGTAGGTATAAACAATTGGATCGCGCCGGCACTAAGGCAATTATCGAGGCAGCGAGCGGCGCCGCGCGCCCCTATTAGTGCCGATGCCCTCCACCCAATTAAACCCCGACTTGAGTAGGTACTACCGCTCTTAAGTTCTAGTGTATTTTAACGAACTACTGTCTTCTACTGACTTCGTCTATTTAATATACTATAACTAACTTAATATTATATATAAATGCGAAAGTGAGTTTGTTTATTTGTTACCTTTTCACGCCTAAACTGCCGAACCGATCGCGATGAAATTTGGTATACAGATAGCCTATGGTATGGAAAAAAACATAGGCTACTTTTTATCCCGGGAAAACATAAGATCCCTGGGGAACGCGGGTGAAACCACGGGGCGAAAACTAGTTTAATATATTTTGTTTTGTTGTGTTATTAGTTTTGACGGGTGTTTCTAATTTATTATTAACTAGATTCCGCCCCGCGGTTTCTCCCACGTTCCCGAGGGATCTTATCTTTTCCCGAGATAAAAAGTAGCCCATGTCCTGTTTCATACCATTTTTGTGAATGTTTGTTTCCAAAAAATATATATATACTTCTAATTCCCAGAACCTTAACCTTTTTCAAATTCAAAAATCATTTATTCAGTTTAGGCCCTAATAAGGCACTTATGAACGTTACAAATGATTCTACCACCGGTTCGGAATACACTTGGACTGAGAAGACTCCGGCAAGAAACTCAGCAAGAGACATTTTTATAGATCTTTGTTCTTTTTTATTTATGTAAAAATTTAATTACTAATAACAAAGTTTATAAAATTTTAATGAAATAGTTTGCGTAGCGAACATTTCATTTAAATGCATTCTTGTCTTCTATAAAATCAGAGACTTTATAGTACCCTTTCTTACATAACTTTTGTTTAACAAATTTTTTGAATCGATACACAGATAGTTCTTGGGTTTCTTGTATTATGAAGCCAAATGCATAATTTTCTTTCATTTTAAAAATAGAATATTTTAAGGCAGCTTCCGCGGACGCACAACAAACGTCCGAGCACGATGGCGGCGCCGGCGTTAAAAAAAATAGCGTTGTTTTGATTAAATTCCGCGCGTCCGCCTCGTCGCTGCCTCGGCCTCGGCCTCGGCCTACGAGGTAATTGTATTTACGTGCGGCGACAAATTTTACAAAATATCAATTCAATTGAAAACACTTTTTTTATTCGTTTAGGATTGTATTTGACCACAATCTAACCACGGTATGTAATGATGAGGTCAGAAGTGGTAAGTTCACAAAACCTAGAAAGTACTGGACCTTAGGTGGAGGTAAAGTACCTTACCACCGTGCGATGGTTTCTCCACCAAGTTTTCTTTTACCGAAATGTCATACTCATTGGATAGGATCGAACCCACGACCTTCGAGCTATCGTAGCTTTTTACACATATAATTACATTATGCTGTAAAAGAAAATATATTTTCTTAATATTAAAGACCCACCTTTCAATAATTATAAAAATCTATTCGCTCCATAATGGAGGGCTTTGAAGTTAAAGTAGTTCTAGATTTTTTTTGAAGAGAGGTAGAGCATAGCGATATGTCGCTCAAAGAGCAGCTCGACTGGTGAAGTACCTCCACCTTACAAAATACCGCAGCCAAGTGACTTACAGTTGTGTTCCTGCGCGTGAGTAAGGTCGCCAAAACTCATCGGGGAGGGGGGAAGGGTCGGCAACGCGCGATACCCCTGGTGTTGCAAGCGTTCATAGGCTACGGTAACCGCTTACCATCAGGCGGGCCGCGCCGTATGCTTGTTTGCCGACAATATTGTATAAAAAAAAAAAAAACTTAACCGCATATTACCCAGTGAGTGATTTTAAAATCAGCTTAAATGGATGATATAAATTTCATCAATCCATCTTATATTTCAGTTATTTAAAGTAATCATTATATTATTTATTAATGCAACTACACCGTCATATTTTTTTTATTATAATAAATAAAGTAATAGACTTAGCTATTGTATAGCGTGAGTCTCGACACGACAAAAAATATAGAAAATCCACAAAACGTTCGGGGAAAAGAGTAAAAATTATCAAAGTTTATAAATCGAGGCCGCACGAATGAACAGCTAAGTCACGGAGGCCATTTTGTAAATCAATTTTATATACATCACACCCGGCCACGTTACAATACCGCCTCTAATATAAAAATACGTGTGGCACTCGGAGACTGCCGCGGTAAAGCTATTGCATAGCATTTTTTATCAACTTATGCAATTATAATTATTTATTTTTAATTAATGCAGTATTTTGTTTTTCTTTAATATTAATTCAAGTTTTTTCTTTGATATTAATACATACCTATACACCTATATACCTTCTCACAAACAGCATACACACACATACATACACGTTACGAAATTTCTTGATTCGGTCGCCGCGCTCAAAGCCGCGATAAAAGCTATACAATAGCTTAATAAAAACCCGCACCAGAATATTGTCACTTAAAGACTTTCAGGACATATTCTATTACACCTCCCGCCATCATCGCTTGCGGAATTTAATGATTAATTAAAGGTGGACGGTTTATGAGTCTCTAAAATAATTTGCAAGGGACTCGTAAAAAAGTTTCCATAATGAAATTCTTGACGGATGTTAATGTGCGTCGTCCGAATGTTTCCATTCGAGAAACAATGAACAAAGAGCAAATAACTTTGCCTACCTTTTGTGAACAACTTGACATATAACATTTTGGAATCCTATTCAATGTAGCGTGTCTAGGTAAGTAGTGGTGTTGCCAAAGGTAAAAAGCCCATGATTTAGCTGACTCTCTTGCGCAAGTTACAAGACTGAGACTTTATGGTACAACCACTAAGAACTCTATTAAGGCGATGATAGGCTCAGTGGTAGTGACGCGCCGAAGGTCGTGGGTTCGAATCCTATCCTATCGTTGAACTTTCGGTGAAGGAAACTATAGCACTGTGGTAGGGTACTTTGTAGTACCTTCAAGTTGAAGTTCTGACGCCAAACACCTGCCTGTGTGCTCCGGCAGCTGCATTTAAGAGCCAGTTCCTTCCAGGCTTTGTGTGCTTACCAGTTTTGATCACATCAAAATTTACCAAGTGAAACACAAGCATATACAAAGAAAAAATATTTAATAAATTTGTGTCGAAAATAACAAGACAATGGTTACTGTAATATAATACTTAGTACCAACTTCATCAGGTTGATGATGCATAAAAACCCACAGAGTACTAAACACTATACCCGCTGAGCCAGCGCAGCGCAGCGCCCAGCGGACTGAGTAATAATTTTACAAACCATCTTTATTGCATAATAAAAAAGAATCATGACGTCATAAAAAAAATTCAAGAATTTTAACACAAAATGTAGTCTTCTACATTCAATTAGTGTTGAGCGCAAACTTGAGGAGTAACATCACTCCGTTGTTTGAGAGCACAATTCTCCATTGTGTTTTAAGTAAAGTTAAGTAATAATTTAACTAGATGAAAAACGTTGAGCACTTTCGCGCAAATCTGAACGTAATGCTGCGTTGTAAATAAAAGAGACTGCATTAAAATGGTGCCAGAATTATATCACAGTTCACGAAAAATATAACAGTACGTCAACTTTATACAAAGTTATAAGTTTAATGTAACGCATTGCATTATATACATCAATTTTTAAATACTGCCCGAAACATTATTTTTGTTTAATCTAGGTAATTAAGGCTTTCACCGACATCCCGCTTGTAGTGTATTATGCATTTCCCCTTACCAGTTCTCCCTAGCCATACTAACTCCTTTACGTAACGGAGTGTGGCCTTAGGTCGCTGAAATATTTCCTTCAGTGGTGAGAATGCTAGGTTGTTGGTGTCGTTATTGATGATGGAGGTTACCTTGAAATTGTTTCCATGTTTGTGGCTCCTGTAATCCCGTCTTGCCTCTGATATCTTCCCTCTCTATATCTATATCTCAGTTTTATCTTCCTGCATCTAGCCCCGACACAAGTCTTCGTGTGACAGTGACCTGTAATTAAGCCTACAATCAACCTCAAATGCTCTGACCGTATTTAGCGCATTACTATTAAGAAACCTGATCACAAATCATTATCAAATACAGAATAAAATTTTGTCCCATTTACTTGTTAACATACTGTCTTTGCTGATATACGTACTGTGTTCATTTCCAACGATACATAAACTTGGCTGACACAAAACATAATTTAAGTAAACTATATCTTTGATAGATGTAAAACTATTTAACTCTATATCTAGAAGTTACATCTTACATTTTATGTCGCAGTAGGAGTTTTTGCTCTGGTATACACTAACATTATTTCGTTGATTGTTTGTACATTTTCTTATTAATATTATAGCAAATGTATGTCTGTTTGTCATGTGATAAAGAATACACATCTTTGATAGTACTTAAGGCTTAAACGTCCACTTAAAGGTATTCTATATCGTTGTAAATCTGTCACCAAGCTACCGGTAAACAGGCGCTCTTGAGAGCCAGTTATCTCCTATGCTTTGTGTGCTTACCTTCGGGCACATCTAACGTTTTCTTTTTCATAGTAGACCCATAGAACTACTGCTTCATTTTTTAATCTCTTATAGTTAAAAATCGTGAAAGAAAGATACAAATGTAATGAAAATTAACTTGTAAACCTTATGTATGTTTGTCAAAATACCTAAACTGAAAGTTCAATCGAAAGTTTTCATCTCAATCTCGCTAATCCCACTTCCAGTTTAAAAGTTTAAAAATCCAATTTCTCCAACGTTTCTGATATCATTGACCGTGAAATTGGTTTTCCATTCGCCATTCTGTTCTTTT
This sequence comes from Tetheella fluctuosa, assembly GCA_951216915.1. Lineage (NCBI taxonomy): Eukaryota > Metazoa > Arthropoda > Insecta > Lepidoptera > Drepanidae > Tetheella > Tetheella fluctuosa. Next base: position 553,599 of record OX578214.1, read on the forward strand.
TTTTCCAAATTTTGTTTCCAAACATTACCCTCATTTCGTTCTCAGCATTCGGCTACAGAAACTTCCTAAATGGAATAAGCAGATACAGATGTACAAATTACTGGAAGGCTGTTTACACGAGGGGTGATTTTTTCTGATAAATAAACGAAGATTTATAATAAAATTCTAACTTTAATATTATAAAGGCGAATGTGAGTTTGTTTGTTACCTTTTCACGCCTAAACGGTTGATCTGATCGCGTTGAAATTTGGTACGCAAATAGCCTATGGTATGGAGAAGGACATAGGCTACTTTTTTTTCGGGTATGCGGGTAGAAACCGCGTAGGACAGCTAGTATTATAATAATAATATCTTGGAACATTTTTCACTATCTGATTTCAAACTAATCGTAAGTAAGGACAAACAGACGTGTTCATGCACACAAATGTTTTTCCTAGGTAGGAATCCATTGCTTATTCCATATCTTACCAACCACGCCACCCTTGCCCGTCAATCTTACTTCATTAATCTTAAATATTAACCCGCTAAACCGAAAACTTTCCCCTTACAGTACCAACTATACCAAACAAGGCGACTAAGCTCAATAAACAAAAGACAACCAACAACATTAAATTGTAATCAATTTTCACCAGCCTTTTAACACGACTCGATTTTAGACCTAGCAACACAGCATTTTAATCCTATCAAAATAAGTATATAGCCGTTTCGTGTGCGCCACACCTAAACCTGATGTATTGAGCTCTGGCTAACTTTTGTGCTTAATTGGCAGAGGCTACTGGATCCTGACCGGACCTCTCGTTACACCCTTATTTAATTTGCGACCTTCGTTCGGCCACACTCGGCTATTGTCGGCAAATTACGTGTATGTACATTTTGATTGTGACCGCCACAAATTGCGTTGATGCTTCGTTGGGGAAGTGCGGTCAATGTAGGGAAGTTGCGAATGAATACAAAGTTAAATTTAGAAGGTCGAGTGTTAATCAGGTATTGTGTATTTTGTTTTTATCGTATGGTTCATGGTTTAAACAGTCGGTATCTTTTAGGTCAGTACTTAGGTACATAAGTAAAGTAATGTATTACAACTGCTAACATATCCATACTAATAAGTGCGAAAGTAACATTAAACCCGCGTTTTGAAAAAAAAGAAAAAAAGGTAAAAGGTAACAAAGAAACAAATTCACATTGGCATTTATAGGTAATATAAATAAAAAATAAAAAAAGCGAAATCAAACATAATCTATGTGTCAAGATACATCAGCCGCACATCCTTACCCTGCACTCGACACATCCCATCAACCCTCGATAGATGATGCAGCTTCCAATTACCGACGTCGCGCGGACAATTTGCCGCCACGTCCGGGACGCGGCAACGCGGCCGGCAGCGCCACGCGACGTCTTGACGCGATAGTGCGCGGGTGGGCGTGGGGGGTGGAGGTGGAGATCCAATCAGGGCTATACGGGTCCCGGTTGTGGATCTGGGAATGTTTGGATGTGGCATTGAATGGTGGATGGAAACTTGAAGGGAACATCAGATATTCTCACGCATTTCAGACTCGATTATTTATAAAGTGAAACTTATGAAATAATGTAATATATATATAAAATTTTCGTGTCATAGTGTTTGTTTGCAAACTCCTCCGAAACGGCTCGACCGATTCTTATGATTTTTTTTGTGTATATACGGTAGGTCTTTTTTTATACCGCTACGCGGGTGAAACCGCGGGAGACAGCTAGTAATATATAATTATATATTAATTCGATTAAATTTCATTTTTTTTTTTTTTTAGTTAAAGATCGATTTATATATTGGTTTCTGAGGGACAAGACTTGATCCTAAATCAAAGGTTTTCGTAGTTTAGGATAAAAACGCTGAAAACAAAAGCGCGTCAGAAAAGAAAACTCAGTGACAGAAGTGAAATTATAATTATCTGTTAAGTCCAAAGAAAAACAAAGACCGAAGCAATTACAAATTACAAATTACAAATTATTTTATTGGCATAAAACATGTTACAGCTTATTTTTGAATCCATAGGCTTCCGAACTAGTGTAAAACTGTGTTTCAGGAGCCAGTGGCTTCTCCCATTGTCATTGCATAGATATTGTCTTTTCCAATCTTACAAGAAATTTTTATATAAAAAATACGTAATAATAATTTACAAAGCAGTTTTAAATTTTAAATTTTATACAACCAAATTAAAATAATAAAAAGCTAACAATTATGTTGATAAGTAAATAAAAATAATTAAAATTAATCGATTATAACCATACTCATTATGCATTCATGTACTGTGTATGTGTGTGAGTGTGTGAATGTTTGTGTGTGAGTGTGTGAATGTATGTGTGTGAGTGTGTGAATGTCTGTGTGTTGTGTGTGTGTGAGTGTTTGTGTGTGTGTTTGGGGTTGCATGTGTGCGTAAACGCGATGTTTATGTTAGAAATAAAACGACGTTAATAAATGTTCTAGGTTTTCATAATCAAAATTTTTAAGCCAAATCAAAATATATTTTTTAATTTCGTTATTACTATATTTTTTCGCTTTGTACTCTTTATTAAATCTATTGTATAGGTGTGGGACGATAACGTTATACTGCTTTTGAGCAAATCTTGTCCTAACATAAGGAACATGACATCGGTCAACTCTTCCAGATGACTCAGGTAAACTAGGGACAGTTTGTCTGTGGTAACGGCGTAGGGTCTCATAGACAAATAATTTTCTTACGCTTAAGACATTAGCCTTTTCATAGACCAATGTTGTTGGGTGTCTATAAGGTAAGTAGAGTAGAACTTTTAAAATAGCGCGCTGTGCGCGTTCTGCCGTTATTATATGAGTTTTTGCAGCACTGCCCCATGCACAGATACAGTACCTAATAAGGCACTCACACAATGCTTTATAGGTCTGAATAACTAGGTCCAAATCAGCAACTGTTCTCAGTATTTTGAAAATATAAATAAGCTTTCTGATCCTAGAAGCAACTGCAACTATGTGACTACTCCAGTTCAGTTTTTCATCGATTAAAACGCCAAGGTATTTGATAGAATCGACACGAGTCAGGGCTGCGCACTCACAGGGATTAAGACGAGAACCATAGCGATTACAGGGGTAGGTATGGATTTTTAGACTAAAGTAATTTCCAGGACCTCCCGAGGCTGTCTTGCTGTAGCACATGTATTTAGTTTTGCTCGTGTTAAGTGAAAGCAGACTATTTTCCAACCACTGTGTCACATTGGACAGACAAAGCTCAGCCAACTCTGCTACATTTTGCCAACTTTTATCATGGAGGAGGAGCACTGTATCATCTGCAAACATCAGTAGATCCAAGCCAGGTAGCGTAGTGAGACATAAATCATTTATATAAATGAGGAAAAGTGTTGGTCCCAGCGTACTACCCTGCGGCACACCATGCGTACACTCTAAGCTCTCACTCTCATAGCCCTCTACCCGAACACGCTGCGATCTAACAGACAGATAGTCAGTGAACCAAGCAAGGGCCAAACCCCTGATGCCAATATTTTCTAGTCTCGTCAATAGGATAGGAATGGAAACAGTGTCAAAAGCCTTTTGGAGATCCAAAAAGACTCCTATACACTTGTTTCCATCATCCAGGTATGCTGTGATTAGGGAAGATAATTTCAAGACCGCATCTTCCGTTGATATACCCCCCCTAAAGCCATATTGGTTTTTACTTAAAATACTGTTTTTTTCCAGGTACTGCGTAACTCTTCTTTTGATCAGTTTTTCCAATACTTTAGAGAGGGTCGAAAGAAGAGAAATTGGTCTATAATTGGATGGACTAGTTTTGTCGCCACTTTTAAAAATTGGGCATACAACTGCTCTTTTAAAAACAGCTGGAAAAGTTCCTGTTCCAAGACTCAAGTTGCATATATATGCAATTGGTTCTGCCAGGAAATGTATACACGTTTTCAGTATATTTGCTGTAATATTATCCCAGCCTGGTGCACTATTTGATTTAAGTTCAAAGATAACTCTTTTCACTTCAACAGGATCTGTGGGAACTAGTGTCATCGAGTTAACTGGAGAGTTTGATGATTTTGCAAGAGATGCAAGTTTTTTTTCTGTTATGTTCATAATTCCTAAAGTCTTTTCCGCAAGTGCTCCACCAATAGAAGTGAAGTATGTGTTAATTAGATTTAATGATTCAATTTTACTACTTTTAATATTAAGTAAGTCACTATAAGCTACTTTTGTTTGTTTAAAATTGCACGCTTCCTTTACAATCCTCCAAATTTCTTTAATGTTTCCTTTGTTTTTAATTAATTTATTTTTATAGTAGTCTCTCTTAAGGTTCTTTATTACTTTATTGCAAACATTTCTGTAATTTATATATGTCAGTCGAATTCCTTCATCTTCTGGTGTCTTTTTTACCTTCATGTGGAGTCTATCTCTTTTTCGTATGGATTTAACTACACTGTTAGTAATCCAAGGCTTGAGAGGTAGATTCCTTTTGGATATTCGTTTGATAACTGTATTATCATTAATAATCTTGAGTAATTTTGTCGTAATTAACTCAGATGCGAAATTAGCATTATTTATTTTAAACAAATCAAACCAAGTCTCCATACCTAGTGATTTCTTGATTCCCTCGGTGTTTATAGTTATTTTATTGTATGTTATTAATTTTCTTTGTAATTTGGTATTATTAACGTAGAGAAGGATAGGAGCATGATCCGTTAACTGTTGTTCAAAAACAATGGTTTTCCATGTCCCAACCGATTTGACCATAAAGTGGTCAATGCACGTTGAAATTCTTGTAGGCAGATTTATTCCTTTTTTAAGACCATGCATAGCCATTATATTAAGATATTCCTGCGATGACACCGAGAGATTATCGGGCAATATATCCAAGTTGATATCACCAGTGAAAATAATGTTTTTAGTAGAAATATTCTCTAAAACTGTATCTAAGGATTCTAGATATTTACTAGCGTTACGAAAACTAGGAGGACGATATGAACAAATAATTGTATAGTCTGGTAAAATGTTAATAATAAGGCAATTGCCGTCAGAGAACAGTGGTTCCTGCGCAGAGGCTTCAATTTCATGACGAACATAAGCAACCACGCCATCATTTTGATTAAGACAATTTTTTGTCCAAAACAAATTGTAATTATCAATGCTGGGTGGTGAGTTTTGTGGACTTGTCCAACACTCTGTCAACACAAAAACATCCACTGTTATATCCAGGCTAGATATAAATGCAACAAACATATCAAAATTACAATGAATACTGCGAATGTTCAACGTTAATACTGTGAACGAGCATTTGTTGTTTACATCCGAGTTTAAATATTTCCGGCAACTACCTGAATCGCCAAGTGAGAGACATTCTATATTATCAGTTTTATCGACTTCAGTAATAATGAAGGAACTGTCATCCATTCACAAAATTAGTAGTAATAGGGTGCAATGGAGCAAAATATAATATAATATTATCATGGTTATAAGATAACCACGTTATTATTTTTTTGTTAAGTGGAACCTTTATGAAAGATAGGCAATAAAGAGATTTAGCTTGAGTCCCCGAGATGACATGTATGTGTAAAGAAATTATAGAATGTAAAGGTTCAGTGTATATGTGAAGTTTGAGTATGGGTACCGAGTAGTGTGTAGTGGTAACGTATTGTATGAATGCAGTGAGAAAGGTGAACAAAGAATAAAGTACTCGATGTAAGCACATTAAAACTAAAGCCAGAGAAAAAGTATCAGTAAACATATTTAAGTTAACATAAAAATAATATGATACCAAAAATAAGACAAACAAAGTAGGACAAAACAGGCAGGCCAATGAAAGAGATATAAGTCATGCAGTCTTAAGGCTTCCCAAGTCACTCTCATTGTTGACTCTAACTAATGGTGCTCCTTCAGACCTCCTTAGATATATTCGGCCTCGTGAAGCCCAGCAATATTTGTAGTTGTTCCCTTTAGCAAACTCCCTAGCTAAAAAGAAGAGCTTTTTTGTCTGTAAGGTGAGGCCTTCCGATACAAATATTGGTTTATGGGGTCCTTCAAGCTTTAGGTTAGAGGTGTTAAACTTACTATTTGGATATTTCTTGTTGTAGGCCTTGACGGACCCGACAATTTTATCTCTCAGGTTCACTGTCGAAAACTCTGCAATTATAGGTTGGTTGCTTTCGGCCTTTGTGTTAACGCGATATACATCACGAATTTCCATCCGCTGGAACGGCACACTGAGTGCGTTGCCCACTTTTTGTACGATACTAAGGAGGTCTTCCTTCACCTCAACGGGCATTTTAGGAATATTACGTACTTCGATAGTTGAGCTGTGTAGGCTCCGATCAATCTGCTCCAACCTAGTCTCCAAAGACTTAATATATTTGCGATCAACACATTTTTCCTGTTCTAATGTATTTATTCTTGTAACCAATTCGTCATATTTTTGCCCGAGAAATTCTATGGAACAAGAGATTTCCTTATTTTGTTCTGTGTGTGAATCTATACCACCCTGCACCTTGTTCATAAGTGCGGTAAATTTCACATCCTGTTCCTTTCTGAGCGCAGAAAGCATTTCCAGGATTTCCGTCCTGCTAATGTCATCCTCTCCTCTTTTGCGTTTTCGCATTGCAATACTGGGTTCGCTCGTAGTATGTTCGCGTGAGATTGTAGGCACGGCAATAGTAGCACTCATAGCGGGTGAGTTTATATTCGAATCCGACTTACAATGCGACAGTGGCTGCAAGGCGGGCGATGGCGCTGGCGAGTGTGGTGGGGTACGTTTAATCATGGCGGGGCGCGACGCGGCAGCGGCGCGGTGACAGCGGCAAGGACGCAAGCGAGCAGGTACCAGGCGAACAGCGCACAGAAGCGGTGCGTAGCAAGCGTAGATGCGCACGCGTCAAGCGTAGGTACTGTACGGCAATTGAACCACAGCGGTGACTCACCGATAGCACACAGCAGGGATGCGAAACCGTCGAGCTCGTTATAACTTATGTGCTCCTATTATTCCACACTATTTGTCGTGCAACTTTTGTAATTATAATTTTAAAAAAAAATCAGAAAATAAACATATACTATTAGATGAAAACGTCTGCTTTGCGCAGGGGTCCGGGGGAGAAGGGGAAAGTTAAATGATATCGAAAGTACGTTACCTAATCAGTAAAATGAAATCGATAACTTTTTAAAAATCAAACGAGAAGTATCCAAAATTTTTACATTAAACACTCCCATACATTTAGTATGAGATTAGTAGAAAGTGGTCTAGTAATCATTTTACCTTAATCTCATTTTATGATATGATCATAATTATTTTCAAGTAGATACACGTGTAGATTAATTATCTTACCACTTCAAATTAGTAATAAACCGTGTTTCAATATCGCATTGGAACTGGCTGAAATGCAAAACACTACAAAAAAAAAAGACAAAAAAACTATATTCTTTGGTGTTCGTTCTAAATTCAAAACCTTTATCGCGGTTTGTCTTTCCCGCCAATTTATTGTGTTTTTTTTTATTTGCGTGGACTCACTTAACGATTACAATGCTAAGTTTGAGCTTTCGGTGAAGAAAAACATCGTGAGAAAACCAAGGCGCGGTATTAGGGTACTTTGCAGGTATAATAAGTATTGGAGCAATTGCAAGCATTTTATATTCAAATAGCTATTCCCAGCGGTTTCACATGCGTTCCCGGGAAAAAATAGCATATATATATCCTTCAAGAGTATGGTTATCAAATGCAAAAATATTTTTTCAAATCCGACTGGTAATTCCAGAAATTAGCGCGTTCAAACAAACAAAAAAACTCTTTTTCGTTTTTTTTTGGGTGTTCATTTGGAGTTTTTTTTTTAAATTCTTGAACCTCCTAAAAAGTCGCATGGAGGGGGCATAACTGGTGACGTAATGTCATATAACGCATTTTCGGTACAAAAGTACCATTATTTGTACGTTCCCTTTTCTGCCAGTCAATTCCTACCGCAAGTCGCATAAACAAATTATGAAATGCCTTCTCCATCGCTCACAGTATGCATGTATCCGTAAGTTTTCTTATTTCCTATCAATGGAGCGGGTCGTTGTTATGATTTCCCATCACCGGTCATTATTCGCTCGACGTTCGGCGCGGATCTTATTTCCTTTAGAATCTCACCTCCCTCGGACCCGAGCGGACCCGAGCGGCACAATATGTGATATACACACCACTATGTAATATTGTCTCTGTTATTAGTGTTGAGATTGAACTGCAGATTTTGATGAGATTATGATAAAATGTGTTGGAGATTTTTATTGTATTGTATCGTTATTTGTTTAAATTGTTCTCATAAATGCATATGGATGTTTGTAGATGAATTATTTTTCTGTGTACTCGATAACAATCTCTCTCTCAGTGATAATATGACTGAAGATGATAAGCACCCAAAACCTAGAAGTAATTTGCTCGCAAATGCAGCAGCCGGAACACATCGGTAGGAGTATGGCGACAGATTATAAACTTGATGGTGGTTGCCAGTCAGGCTATGTTTTCATTCACCAAAAGATCAAACTCATGGCATCGAATCTAATACCTTTAAACGAGCAATTCTTTTATATATGTACATATATAATCTGAATCTCGGAAACGGCTCCAACGATTTTCATCGAATTTAGTATGCAGGGGGTTTCGGGGGTCATAAATCAATCTAGCTAGGTTTCATTTTTAGAAAACGTCGTTAAAAAAAAATACCGAGCAGTCATCCAGGTACTTATAGTAAAACAATACATTGTTATTGGACAACATTGAAAAGTCTAGACTAGGCCTTTTAAAAGTTAATTTATAAACAAAACATTAATCTTCGTCGATTCTATAGACAGATGACTGAAAACAGTCGCTCGTATATATTCGGGTCAGTAGGATGGGGTATAAAATAAAAATAATTGCAAATGTATACCTGTTCGAAGCCAGGCCGGGGTGTGGTGAAGTTTTACGCGGCATCTACACTTAATACTTTATCACCATTATCACCATTGGGACCGGAAGAGCCCGGATGATCATAATTCCTCAAATTTCCACTTTACGACCTCCCAGAGTTTTATATCTTAGGCCGGTGGTATTTAAATGGTATCGGTGAGTCATACTTTTTGTTTAAATTGCGAAGTGAATTGTAACTACGGTGAATAAGTTAAGGTTGATTTTTATATGAGTAACAAACATGAATGAATGAACACAAGGTATGTTTTCATGAAAAAGATAATGGAAAGCTTATAAATTAAATGAAAAAGCCTATTTACAAGTATAGTAGGTATAGATTTAAAATAACATTTATAGAGATTATTTATTGCAATATCAAAATGTACAAATTGACGGGCTGGTTGGTGTGGTTGGTAAAATACCCTATCTATCACGCCACATGTCGTGGGTTCAATTCCTACTCAGGACAGACATTAATTGTGTGCATGAACATGTCTGTTTGTCTCATAGTTTCCACACGATGTTTTCGCCGAAATCTCAAGCTCATTATAGGATTCGAGCCCACGACCTTCTTCTCGGTATTCGACGTCAACACCAATGAGCTATCATCGCCTTAACTTAAAAGAAATACGGCAATAAAATATTAAACATTTTCCCATGCTCTGATTCCTGATTAGGTTTGAAGCGAATCAGAAGTATTTCCAATCAAATAGGGACACGGGTCTAATTCAATGAAAACAAATTAATGAACATCCCATTCGAGTAGCCTCTACCTACACCCTCCACACTACCCTTACGTCTCTCCAATTAATTATGAATATCAGACACGACTGGAAAAAATTAATACAAGTCACACTCGTATGTGGTTCTAAATTAAAAAAAAAAAATGAGTAAAAAAGTTGTAGTATGACAAGTTATAGTACAGCGGCCACCATTTACTAAAACCTTACTCATTGTATACGGGCTTGACTTGACTATGTATATTACCTGACTGGAAATTAATAATATAACTCGATACTGGCAAAAAATTTATTTGGTTGCCTTGAAACATAAAAGAAAAAAAAAATCTTATATCTCTCCCACCTTAAGCTATTTGTTATTATTACAAAGTGGCATAGCGATATGTCGCTCAATGAGCAGCTCGACTGGGGAAGTACCTCCACCTTACAGAATACCGCAGCCAAATAGCTTATAGTTGTGTTCCTGCGCGTGAGTAAAGTCGCCAGAGCTCATCGGGGAGGAGGGAAGGCTCGGCAACGCGCGAGTGATACGTCTGGTGTTGCAAGCGTTCATAGGCTATGGTAACCGCTTACCATCAGGCGGGCCGTATGCTTGTTAGTCGACAATGTGGTATTAGAAAAAAAACGACAACAAAATTCCCAACGAAAAATCTAGCAATCTAAATTATTATTTCGTAAATCACCTGTACTTTTCCCTGCAAAGTATTTATAGAAGCTGTACACCAAGTTAATATAAAGTTCAAGTGAAATTGTATTAAAGAGTTGAGCGAGTTTTAATTTTACTCGAATTACGTTTGTTTGTGCCGTTCGCCATTTTGTATTTCTACTTTTAACATAAAAGATTTAATAAAACCGTTGCAGTGGTTTTCATTTCAACTGATTCAAACGCTATTTCTCGTATATTTTCGCGAAAGAGAATCTCATAACGTGTAACAAATAATTTTAAAATGCATGTTTGTTTCATTGTGGAATTTAAAAGCTGCTATTCAGTGTACCAGTATAGACGGGCCAGTTGGCGTGGTTAGTAAGATCCCACCCAGGATTTACATTTTTTGTACATACTAGCTACCGCCCCGCGGTTTCACCCGCGTTCCCGAGAGATCTTATGTTTTCCCGGGATAAAAAGTATACTGTGTTAATCCGGGGTGACAGCTACCTCCATAACAAATTTCATCAAAATTGGTCCAACTGTTTGAGCGTGATGAAGTAACAAAACATACAAACACACTCACTCACAAACTTTCGCCTTTATGATATTAGTGTGATTGTCTGTTTGTCCTGAGTCTGGATACCTAATTATCTGTATAAGTTTTGTCGGATAATAAGTAATCTATGTCGATCTTCCACCTTCGGCCACATCATCACCTACCATAGTGAGATTGTGGTCAAACACAAGCATACACAAAGTAAAAAAAAAAAAAAAAACTCTAACAAACTACAAATTGCCAATTTTCATTAAAAAAGCTTGTGACTTTCTACTGTAATATTTGTTGCTTGCTCTAACCTTCAAGATTTCATAATATCTAGGTCTAATAATTTTATTCAGAAATAGATTAATTCGCATGTGGCATCCTTCTTCTTCTGTATATATAAAAGGAAAAGGTGACTGACTGACTGATCTATCAACGCACAGCTCAATCCACTGGACGGATCGGGCTAAAATTTGGCATACAGATAGCTATTATGATGAAGTCATCCGCTAAGAAAGGATTTTTGAAAATTCCACCCCTAAGGGAGTAAAAAAGGGTTTCGCGGGTGAAACCGCGGGGCGGTAAGCTAGTAATCCTAACTAATATTATTAATGCGAAAGTGAGTTTGTTTGTTTGTTACCTTTTCACGCTTAAACCGCTGAACCGATCGCGACGAAATTTGGTATGCAGATAGCCTGTGGTACGGAGAAGAACATTGGTTACTTTTTATCCCGGGAAAACATAAGATCTCTCGGGATCGCGGGTGAAACCACGGGGCAAAATCTAGTAATAATTATTATAAATGTGAAAGTTTGGATGAATGGATGGATGTTTGTTACTCTTTCACGCCAGAACGGCTGAACGAATCTGGATGAAATTTGGCACAAAGATAGATTATAGTCTGGAATAGCACATAGGCTACTTTTATCCCGGGAAAATATAAGATCTCTCGGGAACGCGGGTGAAACCGCGGGGTGAAAGCTAGTATGATATATATTGAAATAACCTTTTGTAAAGTAATTATTTTACGTTCGAGCTTCATAGACAAATGCTACGGAATATTCGTTTATTTATTATAAATGAATTAACAAAATAAAAAACTGAATTGCATCGTCGTGTTCATTTTTTAATATCAACTGACTCGTGTATGAAATACAAAAGCGATTCTCTTTCCGCTCGAGAGCATTTGTTACCCGTTTATAAATTAATTATTAATAACTGAATGTGTATTGTTAATTTTTATAAAGTCATTCGCAGTGTATTTGGCTTGACAGTTTATATAAAACCAATTACGCACGTAACTCTCCTATCAATCGCATCTGCTCCGCTCATAACCAACTCTTCTCCGACATAGATATTTTCACCAATAGGAAACATTATTTCAAAAGGCAAGTTTTTAATAGACTTTTTTATAATTATACTAATACTTAATACACTCTTCACTCTGTAACAACCACAACCACAACCACAACTCACACACACACACACACACACACACATTAATTAACGTCTGTACTTACCTACCTAGTTATTTTCTTTATTTTTTACTGCTACATTGTGAAATAAATTAGTAGTAACACAAGTAAAAAAAAAAAAAAAAAAAATTGTTTTTAAGAAATACACCACTCCTATTATTCTTATTTAACTTAGGAAAACCTATAATTGGCTTATGATAAGTTTTATACTGATTTTGTTATCTTGTTTGTAAATATGCTGTTGGTTTTCTAAATAAATAAAATAAATAAATAAAAAATAAAATAAAATATTATTCCTTTCGTACCTATTTCATTTAATTTTCACAGATACCAAATACTAATTATGTTGCGTGATTGTTTTATTTACTAAATCATTTAGATCTTTTATATTTACTAACATAAAATTAGTTAGTTGGTCGAGTAACTAAATTTCCAAGCCTATGCCAAGTAAAAAAATCATTATTAATTTTAAAGCAAAACCAGTATTTCAGACCAGAGATCACTATAATTTAGAACCAGAAAGCCGTCCAATATTTCAAGTCACTTTTCCTTCACCATCCTTTGAAACGCATTAGAGGAGGCCCAATAAAGAACCCTGTGAAACGCGCGCATAAAGAACGCGCGATGGCGGCACAGGGAAATCGTGTCTTCGCCAAAAATATTCAACAGCCTATCTATAGAATAAAAGGCTTTATATTAAGCGGATTAAGAGTGGTATATTCCGCGTAGTGAAATTTGTAGATGCGTACGACATTTGGCAAGGGAATTGTAGGAAGTACTCAGGAACTGGCTTCCGTCGGATGTGTTAACGGCACACGACCGTCGGCTGCGCTCGAACGAGCCCGACCTGAGATATGGCTTTTATTTCAGCGCACATTGAAAAATCTGCAAGTTTATGTGACAATATGCGTGACCTTTATTGAATAGGACGTGCTGGCATTGGTTTCACATTACTCTCAAAGTTAAATACAAAAAGCGTACCTATCGTACCTATGTGTGATATTCATCCATACTATAGTACTTTTTAATATAATAAATGCGAATGTGAGTTTCTTTGTAACCTTTTTACGCCTAAACCGCTGAACCGATCGCGATGAAATTTGGTACGCAGATAACCTATGGTATGGAGAGGGACAAAGACTACATTTTTCACGAGAACGCGGATGTAACCGCGAGGGACAGCTTGTATATATGTGACTATTTTAGATAAAACATATTGAAATAAGTAGGATCTGCCGAGAATTCGGAAAAAATAATTGCATTAGCATAATTGCTCGAGCTTTCTTTTTAGCCCCCCCCAGATGGCCGTATGTGAGAAATGTCCCTGGATATTATTTTGCATCAATATATTTAATACGTTAGTTTGAGCGCTGCCGTCTATCATATTTGTCTGTCTATTTTAGATGCTCATCCAAAATATGTACAATAACTCGTCCTTAAGCATTACCTAAGCCTGGAAGAAGTCGTCCTTAAGCATGACCTAAGCGAAGACTGGAACTTCGCCTTCCACAAATTACTAAGCAGATTAATTTCCATCCAACGTCGATATCGCGCTTACTATAAACGTGTGAGAGACGTACGGTGTGTCAACTGCGATGCACTAGACAATGTATCTGAATTCATTAGGGATTCAGCCGAGCACCGAGCTGAGCAAGACGCCTGCATTCCACTACTACTTGATTAGACCTTGGGGTTAAAGACCTAAGAAACTAGCAGTATAGCCCTTTCAATACCTTATTTGATTTAGGATTACATTATATTTATATGGTTTTTTATATGATTAATGTGTGTTCTTGAACATTTGTGCCTTGCTTTTAAACTTCTATAGGGTATTACACCAATTTTTAAAAAATGTCTCAATTCGTTCCTAAGGTGCTAATAAGCCACCAAAAAAACACAAAATTTTTATTCAATCGATAAGTGCCATAAACTTGCATTTCAATTTTACATTTTCAAATGTCGGGAGTAGTTTGATGAAAACGCTGGGCGTCATATAACTCTACGGTCATGACTTTATTTGGTCTCTTGTAAGTAAATAAATGGGCTGATATTGGTCTCAATTGGACTTATAAAATGTTATAAATTAAAAATGAGCTATTATCCTTTTTATTAGTGTACTGTTCCTGAATGCATGAATAGTAGTGTAAAAATAATAACAATAATACTACTGGGAACCTTACTTCCAATTTCTCCCGCTAGAGGCACCACTGTGTTGTTACGTAAATAAACGACGTAATTGATTACAATGACAAGATGAAACTAATGTCACATAATAAGTGGCATGTATTTCGGTGGCGCCATCTACGCTTACCTTTGCGTAAAATGCTGAAATATGTTTAGTCAAACCAATACTTAGTTGCTTCAACTAAGTGGAACTGCCATGAAATTCGGCATAAAGTTTTTTTATGATCTGTATCAAAATGTTTAGGTGTAACCATCAAAAAAAGCTAGTTTTCACAGCAATTAACAAATTGTTTAAGTACCTACCTACTATCTAATCTAAATGATTCACGCATACCTTTATCTCATGTTTTAAAGATAGATATTAAGTTGTGTTTGACGGGTCTTTAACGACATTTTGCTAGTTAGCCCCGTCTATTTTCTATACAGTCTATATCAAAGTGTATGTGCAAATGGTCCGAGAACCGATCGCGGTCCGTGAGGGCGGTACAAGGGGCTCGTCCGGATGGCCGCGTGCCCGGGGGAAATCACCGGACGCCCGTCCGGCCGCTGAATATATTACCCACCGGTTTTAATTCCAGTACCTAAAGTGCTCGTAAAAGCTATAAAGCTCCTAAGCAATATACCTACTTAATCAAATTACATTACGTATTTAGAATCAGGAAGATGAATTGCAAGATACATGAACCACCATCGATTTTTTAGAAAAAATAAACCTCATAAATTCTACTTTATGGTTATGTCAGTGACCACAAACCCCTATAGGTACGAAATGTACTTAGCATATTAAAAAATAATTTAAATAACCTAAAATTTTGAATCGCAATTTTGCAAAGCACAATTAGTAAAAAAAAATAGTCGCCATTTTATAACCGGTACACACTAGAATGTGACAAGTGACTGATGGCTCTATTTACATGTCAATCATCTGTCGAAGCTCCGAAGTAAAGGCGGGCAAATTCAAATATCCGTTCCTACAGCGATGTTTTTTAAAAATCGAGTGTCAATATTTTCATTTACGTGCCAGTTTTTCTTAATTATTTAGAAATGTGGAATAATTTATATATTTGTAGATAGGGTTGATATAAGCTCATTTTTGTTTAAAGAAGTATTATAAAATTGTAGATATCCGTATGTACTTTGATATATTATCCACAAATATTCACACACACACAACCTACACACTTTCTATAACATCCTATAAACTCCCAATTTTATTAAAACATAACGTCAGCACTAGTTGAAGCCCTGTCTATGTAGATTTTATCATTAAGTAAGCACAAATTGGACGTTAACATATAGTCTGGTACAAACATTTGTGATGAATAATACACTTATTTAGTCAGCCAATTAGACGAGTCTAGATCTTATCCAAATGTTGTTTAGTTCCCTGTCGGCTGATGGCAGATTACCCTACTTTTGTTGAGACATGTTGGTTACACTAACATGGAAAATGTAATTTGTCACTTGTTATTTTATACTTAGTATGTCTACTAGAAGATTTTCTTAATTTAGCAGAAACGAATTCCTATATAACTTTATCCATTTAGGTTCATTTTAAAATTTAGATCATTATGACCCCCAAAGAAAAGAAACGTGAAATATTCACACAAATAAGTTTTAGATGTAAATACAGAAGCTGACTCGCTAAGCAAATTATTCTTTTGATATTATTCATATTCACAGAAACAGACACGAATTTAATGACAGAATTCTACCAAAAACGATGAACAAAAGAGATTTCCTCGGTAATGAAAGCCACAAATGTCTTAATTTTGGCGCGCAAACAGAGCGGAGCGTTCGGAAGCTCACATTCCGCTTCCAGACGGATGCCCGGGGGAAATCAAGCGGGGCGGGCAGTGGCGGCCACCACGCCGGCCAGGGTGCGTCCAGAAACCTTTGTACGCCACCCGTAATTACACTGACCACATGAAAAGGCTGAATGACATTTTTCTTGTGCCTAATTTAATCTAATTAAGGCTACGTCTTCACAAATAAAAGAAACATGTTTATACAACACGATATTATTACAAGATCTTGCTGTTTTAGTAGCTAATTCATTATCTACCTATTTGCTATAAAATGGTCTCTTTTGGAAAAAACATTGTCAGATTGTCAAAAATATACATATGAATGAATGAAACCTTGCGGAGTTTCTTGCCGGTTCTTCTCAGTTGACGGCAACTTCCGAATCGGTGGCAACTTCAGTAGTTTCGACGTTCATAAGTGCCCTTCTAGGGCCTAAACTGAATAAATGACTGACTTAGAATTTTACTTCTTATCTAGATTTTCATATTGTGTCAAGGATTTTATATGACATTTTTTTTAGTTAGGTTAAAACCTTCTTAAAATTGAGTCAGTAGTATTGCTCAGTGATTTTATCGTTCCGTTTGATTTTCTTTTACTTTCTGTCTATAACACAATCTAAGTACCTACGTCAAAATTTTAAACATAAACGTGATTTTAGGTTCCTTCAGAAAGCTCTTTTTGTATGGGTACTTGCGCGCTAAAACTACTGACTGCCCTCAAAGAATTGGGCGTTTTTCCAGGTCAAACATTAGCATGGTGGAGCTTAAAATTGCATATACCTACTAAAAAAACTATATAATCACAATTATAGAAGAGAAATCTAAAAAGTGGAAAGGTTCAAAAAGTTCAAAAAGCTCACAAAAGTTCTATTTGTAATCGACCCCATTTTATAAATACAAATATTATTTTTCACATGAAAAATCAACCAAATTTCATAAAGCGCTGAACAAAAACCTGCATGCAAAATTGCTGTAACATATGACAACAACTGTAGGTATACACTCGTATACAACGTAGGTAATGCGGTCCCGTTCGTTAGGCGAGGCGAGCGTGATTGCGGCAGGCTAATGGAATTAATAATTTACCAGATCACCGTCATGCAAAAACGTGCTAGTTACGCGGTAATCTCAAAATACCTACTGTCACTTTAGGGGCTGCTAGATATATAGAATAGATGGCATTAAGTCGGCTACGTTTTGGAGTAACAAGCTGTTTGGTTGACAACTCGATTCAACACCCTCTATTTGCCCTCGGTTGGTGGCTAGTTGACAATCATGTAGCAGCCCCTTTTTAATTTTAGTGATGCTACCTACGAATGAAATCATAGTCAAAATTATAGAAAGACCAACATCACAACCGGGATTTTATAACCTTTTTCATACCCCAAAAAACGGACACCTTGTCTCACGCTTCTCTGATTTTGCTCGTCAGAATCATTCTGTCAGGGTCTGAACAAATGGTGGAGGTGTAGTCTAGGGGTGACATAGTTGGCGTAATTCCAAATGGTGGCCCAGTAGTGTTAGCTGCCATTCTGAACGTTTTGTACACCCAAAACCGTTATATTCAGAAAGGCAATCAGATTGTCTGTGGCCGGCTTAAAATGTATTAGATTACTAACCGAGTAAGGTCGCCAGAGCTCATCGGGGAGGGGGGAAGTGTCGGCAACGCGCGAGTGATACGTCTGGTGTTGCAAGCGTTCATAGGCTACGGTAACTGCTTACCATCAGGCGGGCCGTATGTTTGTTTGCCGACATTGTGGTATAAAAAATAAAAAGCCGGGGCGGATCGCTAGTGTTTTATAAACGCCATACAAAAGAAGCAACAACTAGTTCATTGCAGTTCGTATATTCTAGAAATTACATTTGCAGCAAAAACTGGATGATAAAAAATACTGTAAAATAAAATGTGTCGATTTGTCTTTGGTAGCCGTGAAGGGTCAATGTGAATCAGCTAGATTCGATTACCGGACACCGTACAGTGTCAGAGTAACGAGCTGCCTCATTTTGCTTTTATATTGGCGGGAGAGTTTTCAGCGACAACCGCTATTACTGGTGTGCGTCTAGTAGACCATCTTTGTTATCGAGCATATAAGTGCTCGATATTTTGGGAGAGAAGCGTTTTGTGTTTTCTGAATTCATATATAAGACATTACAAAAAGGGTAGGTAGGTATTAAAGTCTGCTTGGACCAGCTACCAGTGTACAGTCAGTTGTATTTGATATAGTACAGTTCCTTTCTAACTTCTAGGCTTTGTGTGCTTACAAAAAATACCTTAACTTAAAAAAAATTGGTCTAGTCTATATTTAACATTACAAAGCTGAAGAGTTTTTTTGGTTGAACGCGCTAATCTCAGGAAATACTGGTTCGAATTGAAAAAAAGAAATTGTGTTGGATAGCCCATTTATCGAGGAAGGCTATAGGCTACTTTGTTATCCCGGGAAAATACAAGATCCCTCGGGAATGAGGGAAAAACCACGCGGAAAAGCTAGAATGTAATATGAACCAAGAAACATGTATCTAAAAGCTAAATAAAATAAGCTGACACAAACACCATTTAACTATTAGGTACTTATTAATACAAAGATAGAGTACACTTTATAATATAGCTACCTTCCTCAAGAATTGGGCTATCAAATGCAAAAATAATTTTTCAAATCCGACTGGTAGTTATACAGAGATTAGCGCTTTCAAACAAACAAACAAAAAACTCTATAATTATAAAAACTGTCATATTTTAGTACTACAAGTACCTCTTATACTACTAGTACTCTTGAATTTGTATCTTCGTAAAATAATCGTGAAAAAAAAACCTTCTCATAGGTACTGTTAGATTGAGCAACGTTGATCTTTTGTATGAAAAGCTCTTTTTTTCGGGATTTCAGAGTTGATCCCATCATAAAAGTTGTTCACATTGATGATCCCTTAAAACACTGCTGGTTAACTAACCTACGTAACTACGTATAACCCTTTATATTCCAGGATGAAACACCTGCATGTACCTATAGTCATATAAACTTCTTGCCCTTATTATATCACCTAAAATCAAGCCATATATCCCATAAAAAAAAACTGACACAACGTTATATTCTTATATATTTTCTTTCTGAAGTTTCTGTTATTCTCTTTTCATTCTTCCATTTTGATATTTTTTTTCGGAACATATTTTTTTAATCATGGATATTGTGTTTCAGTATACAAAAAAGCGTTGCGACTTCGGTCGGCAGACATTGTTCTGCGAACAGGGGCCAGAGATGTGCGACAATATCATGGGAAATGTCATGGAGCACAAGAACTTCATTTTGCGGAACCCTGTCCACCAGCCCACGCAGAACACGCCAAGTTTTTCAGAGTCTTTCATCAATACCTTCAGGTACTTATTTTACCATTTCACATCCTGGATAAATCTTGTGTTAAACAAGATCTATTCAGTTTCTTTCCAGTTTATCCATACATTCGAGACCATAAAATACATGTATAATATACATACCTATATATTATTGTTTAAGTCTCTCATTCACAGGTATTATTGTAATCCTTGTAAAATAAAGTTTTATTTATTATTTACGAACATTATTATTATAACATCCATGGCACCTTTTTAATTTAATATGATAAAAATAAGTCAGGTTTTCCTTCCTGACGCTATAACTCCAGAACGCACGAACCGATTTCCACGGTTTTGCATTCGTTGGAAAGGTCTCGGGCTCCGTAAGGTTTATAGCAAAGAAAAACATAAGATCCCACGGGAACGCGGGTGAAACCGCGGGGCGGAAAGCTAGTTTAATATGATTATTAACTTGCACAATTGTAGAGCTGATTACTCATCTTCTGGCGCCAACCACGCCGAGGGCGGATGGCCGAAAGATGTCCAAATCGCCGATCCTGAAGCGACACAGCGATATCGACGCAAAATTGAAAAGGAGGACGGCTACATACATTGCATTATGTCAATTGCTTCGGTAAGTACAACCTACATATTGATACAGGTTATAAGTAACGTAATTCCACACAAAATTGACGATACTCTCTTTGACCCTTTCTCAGGGTATGGATCACTACGTTTTGCAAAACAACGCCGTCGACTTGTACAAAACTTACTACACAGAGTTACCCACACTTCCCGCGATCGAGCAGTGCAACGTCCGCACTATGAACGTATACCGTGACCTGGGAGGCAACAGGTACTCTCGCCCCATCTCCTCCATCAGCTGGCAGCCCGATGGAGGAACTCATTTCGCGGCCACATACGTTGATGTCGACTTCAACCGCCATTCGCTCTCACCCAACACTTCATTCATATGGAATTTAGAAAATATAATATCTCCCGAAGTGACTTTCTCGCCGCCGAGTCCTATGCTCGACCTGCAGTTCAACCCGCGAGATAATAGCATGCTCATCGGTGGACTGATGGACGGTTCGGTGACCATTTGGGATCGGAGGAAGGGAGGCGTGCCGGCGGCCATCAGCCCTCCGCATGTTGCGCACCGCGATCTCGTGCGATTCGTTATTGTTATTAACACCAAGTCGGGCCAGGATTTCTTCTCCAGCGGACCAGACGGCGCCTGCAAATGGTGGGACATGCGCAACTTGAGCGAGCCCACGGACGAGATGATCATAGACATTGTCAAGTCTGCTAATGACGTCCAGAGCATGGCCAATGCGTACGGCGTTAGCACCCTCGAGTATGAACCGACGATTCCCACGCGGTTTATGGTGGGTACAGAAAATGGATGCGTCATTTCAGGCAATAGGAAGGGCAAGACTCCTTTAGAAAAGTTGCCAGGCAAAGTATGTAATATTTTATGTTATTAAAGTGTATCCTTCTTATCTCTTACTTATTAACAGTT
This sequence comes from Tetheella fluctuosa, assembly GCA_951216915.1. NCBI lineage: Eukaryota > Metazoa > Arthropoda > Insecta > Lepidoptera > Drepanidae > Tetheella > Tetheella fluctuosa. The sequence continues at coordinate 574,755 of OX578214.1, forward strand.
TTTTTTTTCAGTTTGAAGTGCATTATGGTCCGGTGTGGTCTTTAGAACGCAACCCGTTCTTCCTGAAGAATTTCCTAACGGTGGGTGACTGGACGGCGCGCATCTGGAGTGAAGATTGCCGTGAGTCTGCTGTTTTATGGTCGCCACCAATGCGACATAAGGTCACTTGCGGAACCTGGAGTCCAACAAAGTAACTATTGTTATATCCTGTCAATATGAATACACTTTACACTTCATTAACCAGCTAACGAGAATTTGACTTTTCAATGATTCAGTTTTTACTAAAACTAATTATTTATTGAGATGTTCATCTTGTTTTACAAAATAACCCAAGAGATATTTATAGATATACCTATATATGAGTTTAAGATGACCATCGTATTTGACTTCTTCCCACGCTGTGTCTATACCTGGAAGGTCATGTACATCATCTCTAGTCTCTAAAAGTCGCTATCTGCCTCTGTCTGTTTTTCTGCTTAAGTACTTCTTCTAAATCACCCAACGGATTTTGATACGGTTTTGACTAATAGCAAGAACGATAAACGAGGATGTGTATTTCATTAAAAATCATTCCATAGAATCCAACGATAAGTGGCAGCTTTGTTATCAAATCTGGGTAATAGCAGAAATATATTCCTTATAAGACCGGTGCGTCCCAGGTCTGAGGGGGAGCTCAGCGCCGGTTGCGAATGACCCAGTACCATTTCTTACTGTGGACTCTATCTTAGTATCTATGTGTATGTACCATTGACAAACTTTAAGCATAATCAAAATTAAAACCATCATACCTCGCCGCACCTATTGTCAAAACAAAATATATTAGCTTATTTCAAACTACTACTTTTTTTTAATGATAAGCGCATTGTCCGCTTATATTATCGAGATCCAAGGTATCCGCTGGCCACTGCAGACTGTAGCCTTAGGTCCTCAAGCTTGAAGTTTGTTGACTGTACCTACCTTCTAGAGTTCGCACCACCAAAGAAGATCATATTTCTTCTATGATAGAGGTGGGCTTTTGGAATTTCTTTGGTGGAACGAATATTACCAATGATATGGTAGTGTGATGAAGAGCGAATCATGGCAGTGTTGTAATTTGTACAGATGTTCGCTGATGATTCTGTCTCAATACAACGGGATGATCTCGCTGTGGGACTTGTTGCGGCGCCAACATGAGCCGATCGTCACAATGCAGGTGTGCGAGGAGCCGCTGGTGCGCATGGCCACGCACGAAGGGGTCGGTCATCTTGTTACCAGTTACCACAATTTTTTTAACTAGCTGTTCCCGTGAAATAAAGTAGCCTATGTCACGGTAATGTCATCTATACTTTACTGTGCCTATGTCTCTCTCCATACTCTCCATAAAAAAATAATCTCTAGTTGAGTTTACTATTTTAATTTAATTTAAATACATTCTTTTTAGGGAAGTTTAATCGCTTGTGGCAGCAACAAAGGAAACGTTTACTTAGTCGAACTGTCAAATGCTCTGTGTCAAACTGATAAGAATGATAAAGCTCTACTGACTATGGTAAGTTGATGAGTCGTACATGTTTCTTTTTTTTTTACCAAAAATGGAGAGTGGGTGATGTAGGAAGAGAAAGAGACTTTTTTATTCTTCGAATTTGGGTGAAAAGAAAAGAGAAAAATTTATATTTTATAAAAACTGCTCGAGCGAAACCGCGGGCGAAAAGCTAGTAGATACATAAAGTCCTGGAATTTGACATGGGAGTAGGTAGCTACTTTTCACCCCGAGAACGCGGGTGAAACCGCGAAGCGGAAGATAGTTGTACATAAATTTAAAGCGAAACTAGTACCTATCGTTTTGAAATATTCTTTGTTTTTTAAATGAACATAGAAGATGATAGTTTATGGGCTGTATAGTGACAGGCTTATTTTTTACCCAGTAACGCGGGAGAAAGAGTCGGGGTACTGTTAAAATCTAAAAGTAAGTTTTTTTTTGGTTTTTGATGTAAAAAAAAACATTAAGAAGGTAATGAACATAGATTGAGAAATGAATGTCATAAACTATATTCTAGGACTATTCAAACTTTAAACGACGTTAATGTTTTTAGATATTGGAACGTGAAAGTAAACGTGAGCGCATCCTCGAAGCGCGAACTCGTGAGATCAAGTTGAAGTTGCGACAGGCTGAAGAAGGCTCCCCCGTGGCTTCCATGACGGACCTGGACCTCACGCTGGGAGACAAGGACCTATTGGAAGCCACCACCGAATACATGGCGCAAGTCAAAAAGGAAATGGCAACGCTTGTGTAATACTTTCATAATTTCTGTTTTAATTTTTAATTAGATATTTATTTTTCATGTTACCTTATTTTATTAATTTTACCTATTTGATAGATGTTTTAACTTTTAAGATTGTTTAGTTTTTACATAGGGTATCATTTAAATTAATATACATTATTTTGTTAAATAATTTAATTTTGAAGTAAGCAGTTACATATTTATAGTAATTTTGTAATTTGTAATAATACCTTACATTATATTGTTATTAAAATATTTCACCGATTTATACAAATATATTTTTATAGTTTCATTAACATCATCTTTTTAACCTCTCTGTTATAAGTTTGCACGGTGGTAGGGTATTATGTTTCATGTTGAAAATCTGTCGCCAAATACCTACTGGTGTGTTCCGGCACTTGAAAGCCTGTTTCCTTATTACCTTTATAACATAAGCGTTTATATTTCTCTATAAGAATTTTCACAGTGCCTCTTGCGGATTACTCATACAACTAATTTCTTCCATACAAAATTTTAGTAAACGCAAACGACATTGTAAGCGCTTATTTATGTCAATTCTTTACACTCAGGGTACAGATGGATCGCCTGCCTGCTTGTCAACATTCAGACAAAAATAATACGTTTAAAGCCACCAACTGAGAGGCAACTAATGTTGTGAACACAGCGCGACTCATGTTGTTGTCATTTGATTTCAGTAATATCTGGTGACACCGTTCCCCTGGCACACAAATATATCTCTCCTGACTGCTAAGATTATATTTTTAAAAATGATATTTTATTGCAGTGCTAAAATTGAAAGCTTATATTTTCCCCCACATGATTTTCTGTCAAATATTTCCGTGCATGATCTTCAACCTCCTGGACGTTTTGAATATATTTTTTGCTCCAACACGTTTGGCAGCAATTTCAAAAAAGTTTGCGCTGGCGACCAACACTGTGTCGCACGAATAATTGTGTCACCGCTGAAAACACGTTTTCGATAAGTTGCAGCGTGTGTGGACCGCCATCGAAATGTATGTGCCAACGCAATCAAATTATCATTAACTGATGTTTAATTGTATTGAGTTCAAGCTTGGGGTCTAATGAAAATAAGACCTGGTAACACTCTTATCTGACTGATGATAAATAATGATAATGATGATATTGACTTGACACGGACTTTTTGGCGGGAACTTGCGAAGTGACGTAGCGTTTTCGTTTTATTTTCATGAAATCGGTGTATTTTGAGTTTTAATGATTGATATTGGAGATTTTGTCCAATAAATATCAATACAAGTGCACGAGTGAAGTGAAATTAAATGAATGCGTGTTTTGTAACTTTTTATGTTGTCTCAAATAGTCTACGAAAAGTTTTAGTATAACAGCCACCAATTTACTGAAACCTGACTGACTTGACTATATGTATACTAGATTTGGTTAAAGACTAATGAATTAAACATTTAAATTTTAAGTACCTACTCAAGAAAAATGTATTATAACTAATGACGAGGCAGTATGGTCTATGATCTTAGCCTATGAGAACGAAAAAAAAACATTGACTTGACATTGACACTGACATCTTGTATGTTTGACAAGTTTTTGTGATGTGATTTCTAAATCGCATTTCGCAAACAAAAAATAAAAACCCACGTAAAAAGTACATTTCTACATTGTAAAAACCAACAAAATATGGCGTTAAGTTATTTCACTGAAAGCGAAGCGCCGAGAGATTTCCGTGTGTCGTCTACGGAGAGTGACGGACATTACAAGAAGTGCTTGCTCTGCTATACTGTGAAAAGGAACTTTTATTGCGCGGATTGCATCCGTACTGGGAACTTTGTACATTCCTCTATGCCTTACTCGGACAGGTGCGTATAACATTGCATGATATTTAATTTACTATCATCATATGTGTAGTACACAAAAGTTTATCAACAAGTTCTTTGTCAGTTCCTAACAAAATATGGTAGAATTCAACTGTGCTCACTTAGTCTTTGTCTCATGTAAGTACCTACTTACTAAGCAATCCCAGAAGTATTAAAGTTAATTATCATTAAGTAGTTACATGTGTATATAATAAGGTGAGATCATATATAATGTTATCTTGCCAAGTGAGTTGAAGGCTGACTTCCAAGCTGGTAGTAACTTCAGTAGCTTCAACCTTCATAATTACCTTCTTAGGATCTAAACTGAATATAGCCTTGACTTTATATAGATAAAAGTTGATGGTTTATATAAGGCAATGAAGCTTATTGGTAGTGAAGTAGAAATTCAGCTTTCGATGAAGGAAACCATAGCAGCAGCAAGGTGGTACGGTACTTTGTAATACCTGTCTGCCTAGCTAATACCCTCAAATTATTATTTGTTCACCAAACCTACCTACTTGTGTTACCAGCAAAATTATGAGTATGTGCTGCCAACAATGGCCATATCACATCACTTCTTAAAAACATGTGCTCTTTAACAGATACTCAGAAAAACAGGTAAAATTACTAAGAGTGAGGGTAAACAGAAAACACATACTGGATAGATGTGAAAGACTATTGGCGGCAAAATTAAAAAAGGACACTCTTTTGACTGAAGCAAAGCAATCCAGAGACAAGCTAGAGCTACTACGGCTAGCCATAGAGCAGAGAAGCAGTAATATAGATGAAAAGAGAAAAGAACTTAATGAAATTAAGAATTGCAATAATGAATTGATGTTAAAGCTACCGAGGTATCAAAAACGCGTTTCAAGTTTGGGTAAACATGCTCAGATGCAAAGGTTGGAGCTGCAGAACAAAGTGGGCACTTATAATGAGCAGGCAGAGGCCTTGGCAGCGCTACGAAGAGCTCGGATAAGGCAGTTGGTCAAATACATTTTTCCAGTCTACATTAGTTACAATACTAGGTAAGTTTGTCATGGATTTGTGTGTGTTTACCTTAGTTTATTTCCTAAACTATGTATATTTGATAATTTTGTGGTTTTATGGTGAAAATAGCACCTTATTATTATGTATCTCAGCATTCATATTACAATAGCAAATAAAAAATAATACAAGTCAAAACAAATACCCACACTTTGCTTTATAATATTTGTGGGTTTATAAATTACAAAAAAAATACAAGGATTTTTTTATCTCATATGTATTTTTTTCTACAAACAAAAACTGTGGTTAGGGTAAAACCACTATTGGATTTTCCATTCCACTTTCAATAAATATAGATTTCCATATATCATTTAAAAGATAAGAATTTAATTTTATTATATTTACTATTTTAACATATAAAAAGGCAATGTTTGCTGAATGGATTTTAGTGTGGTTTTCACTGGAGCTATGTATCATTGCCCTGTAACAAAAGGGAGCTGTGGGCATAAGCTTGTATTCATTTAATGTGACCACAACTGGTGTGTTCCGGCAGCTGGATATGAAAGCCAGTACCTTCTAGGCTTTGTGAGCTTACTACCTTCGGCCACATCATCACTTATCATAGTGAGATTGCAATCAGTCATGTAGACTATAAGCACAGTAACAGATAGGGTCCTCCTCCCAGTGCAGCCAGCCCTTTTATTCATTCAGTCTTCTTACTTTAATGGAACCTGACAAAGTTTATTCTCCTCAATCAGAATTGAACTTTATTTTCTGATATTTCAGTGATAGTATAGAGGACATGGAGTTCATAGGTGAGGACATAGAGGAAGACCCTCCGAAGAGGTCGCAGCTGCACATCGTGGCGCCCTGGATCGACGCCGATGGAGATCTCACACACGTGCATTGGAGTAAGTTATGAACATTTTACAATCTGCCAGATAATATCTAACTGTGTCAGTATGTCTGGTAATTCTATTTGTATCGGATCTTTTTTGACGTATGTTAATGATTCGGTATAGGGATGTAACGGAGGCCTTTATAAGGGAGACAGAGGTGCCGAGTTGACCTCTGCGGAAGCGGAAGTTATCGGGGATGGAGGTGGAAGAATAAAGAACATTTTTTTTTATTAAAAAACATTTATTGAACAAAATAATTAGGTAATCAAAATTTAGGAGAGGCAAATTACATATATTTGATAAATAACAGTTTTACGGCTTTGTCACCTTCTAGGCGACTTCTTAGTAGCTCATAAATTAAACCGGCTCCATTAAACAGTCGTTCATGGTACTGAGTCTGGAAACGGCGACAATAATGTGCGCGATGGGTGTCAAAAACTTCGTTACAACTCTGTTGAAAACTTGCGGAAACGGAGGTACGATTTCTTGCGGAAGTTCATCATTTGCGGAGGCTCTGTTACAACCCTAAGTTTAGTATTGTTCCCTCTGTCAATATAGGTAATAAAATATTAAGTTATGTCCACATGTGCAGGTCGGTCCGTTCGCGACCGGGAGTGGTCGTCGTCGGGCGGGGCGGGCGCGATGGTGGGGGCGGGGGTGGGGGCGGGTGTGGGGGTGGGCGCGGGGGCGGGGGTGGGGGCGGCGGCGCGCACGGCGGCGGCGCTGGGGCTGGCCGCGCAGCTGGCGGCGCTGGTCGCCTGGACGGTCGACCTGAGGCTGCCGCACGCGCTGCCACTCACGTATGTATATTATGGCTGTATAGTGAAACGGAAGTAGTAAAAAACTATAGACGCAAAAACTCTCATTTAATGAAAACAATTAACTTAATATGTATTATACGCAAGAACCAAACCATATCGCGATGTAAAAGACTACTAACGCCATCTCTTATCAATATTTGGAACTTACCTAAAAATCAATATAAAGCTTAGTTTTAATCTAAACATTCCGCCCCTCAAAGTACGTTAGAACTTTAAATAAGAAAGCAAACAAAATATATTCTAGTTAAGAAAATAAAACAAAACAAAACAATTCTTCTATAAGGGGGGTTTGACAACTTACTTCAAAACAAACTAACAGGTATACAAGTGGACTGTAAACTTGTTTACATAACTATCATTACAAATACTAAATGACTAACAAAAAGTTAAAAATAATCAAAATCTTCACTTTCGGTGGGTAGCAAACACAACTTATGTATAGGTCTTTTTATGACAGAATTTTTACATTTCAAAGTTACTACTCTAGTCAGACCATCAGAACCAGGGTGTACATCAATAATTCTACCCATCAACCATTTGGTGGGTGGTAATCACTCATCTTTAACTAAAACTATGTTATCAATTTTTAAATTATCTTGAGTAGTTGACCATTTGTACCGTTTTTGTAAGTTTACTAGATATTCTTGGCTCCATTTACGCCAAATAATTGTAATTTTTTCTGCAAATAAATCCATCTTTTATTATAAGGCACATTAACGCCCTCTAAATTATCATCAGGAACAACTATAGGATTTTCACCGATTAAAAAATGACCAGGTGTTAAAGCGGTAGCGGTACCCTCTTTGTCATCATCAAGTGATGTTATTGGTCGGGAATTTAAACAACATTCTATTTGACACAATAAAGTCGAATATTCCTCGTAGGTTAACTTACAATCTCCTAAAACACGATTTAAATGCATTTTAATGGATTTTACCCCTGATTCCCACAGGCCTCCCATATGGGGTGCTCCTGGTGGATTAAATGTCCATTCAGTGCCATCTTGCGCTAACAATTCAGCAATTTCAATGGGTAAATTATTGGTACTATTCTTAGCCATACTTTGAAGCTCCTTAGTGGCACCAATGAAATTGGTCCCGCAATCACTGAGAAGTTTCTTACAATGTCCTCTGCGGGAGGTGAAACGACGAAAAACCGCCAGAAAGTGTTCAGTACTAAGACTAGTAACTAGCTCAATATGCACCGCTTTAGTAGCTGTACAAATAAATAAAGCAATATATCCTTTTTGAGTTTTATTGGATCCACGTCCACTAAATAACTTAAGTATTATGGGTCCCGCAAAATCTACACCACTAACAAGAAATGGTCTTTGCGGTGTTACTCGTTCTTTTGGTAAATTTCCCATTAATTGGGTTACAGGTTTGTTTGAATTTCTACAACAAGCTACACATTCTCTTATCACCTTCTTTATTATATGTTTTACTCCTAATAAGTGATATTTATTTCTTATGTGATTCAACATTAGTTGGATTCCTCCATGTAAGGTTGTATAATGTGAATCCTTTACAATCAGATATGCTAGTCTACTATTTTTTGCTAATATAATAGGATGTTTTGTTTCTACACCAACACATGAATTTTGGATACGTCCACCTACTTTTAATATACCGTCATTATCAACAAATGGATTTAATTTTATAATATATTTTTTATTTATACTTTCAGATTTTTGTGACAATTTTATTAAGATATTTTTTGACATCTGCAATTCTTTGGAGTTAAGGTAAGTGGTATTAAGATAAACAGGTAGGTTTTCTTTTTTAGCTCGATTTTTACATTTATAGTAGAATCTCATACAATAGCTTACTACTCTTACTAGTTTTTTAAAGTTTGAATATCTAATCATTATGTCTTTTTCTTTTTCAGGTTCCGGTACTACACTACAATGCACTAACACATTCACTTGAGATCTTTTTTCTAGCTCAGTAGGATTTATAATTTCATTTATATCTTTCACAGGTAAATCACTGTCTTCTCGAAGCCATGATGGACCGTTCCACCACAACTCATGCGACTGCAGCTCAAGAGGAGAGATGCCACGGGAAGCAACATCTGCCGGGTTATCTAGTGAAGCAACGTGATGCCATCTATTTGGTTCGATTACATTTGTAATCTCTGTCACCCTATTTGCCACGAATGTATTCCAGTAGTTTGAAGGTCTTTGCAACCAAGCTAATACGATAGTTGCATCTGTCCAAGCATAAATATCTTTATCTGGAATATTTAGTGCTGTTTTAATTCTGTCGATTAACTTTGTCAGCAACACAGCTCCACACAGTTCTAATCTAGGTGTTGATATTTTCTTCACTGGTGCTACTCTGGTTTTAGCTTCTATAATAGTGACTTTAATGAAATCAGGTAGTACAATACGGCAATAAACTACTGCAGCATATGCAATATCGGATGCATCAGAGAATCCATGGATTTCAACTTTAACCATGTTCTCTGTCATGCCTATCCATCTATCTAGCTCTATCATTGGCATATCGCATAAATTTTTACGAAATATCAACCATTCCGTCTCTACAGTTTCTGATAATTGATCGTCCCAATCGTGGCCCTCTGCCCACAATTTTTGAAGAAAAACCTTGGCTCTAACTACTATAGGAGCTAGCCATCCTGCTGGATCATATAACCTGGCTATGTCTCTCAGGATTGTTCGTTTTGTTGGTCTGTTATTCGTATTTTCTATTTCAAAGGTAAGCTCAAATTTGTCTGATCTATTATTCCAATCAATACCTAAGATTTTTCTATTTGTCTGTACGGAGTCTTCTATTAGTATACTATTTGATGCCCATTTGTGTAGCGAGAATCCACCTCTCTTAAGTAGTTATATTAATTGTGCTTGTAATTCTATTGCTTTTTCAGGTCTAGGAGCGCCAGTGAGCAGGTCGTCCATGTAAAAATCTCGTAAAACAATATCAGTAACTTCTTCAGGGAAGTTACCCTTTTCATCTTCAGCTAGCTGTTTTAGAGTTTTAATAGCTAAGTATGGTGCACATGATGTACCATAACTAATAGTGGATAATCTGAAATGCTGCACAGGCTCATTAATGTTGAATCTCCATACAATTCGTTGGAAATCTCTATCGCTCTCTTCCATATCTATTTGTCTATACATCTGTCTTATATCTCCAACCAAAACTGTAGCATGTCGTCTCCATCTTAATGTTGTATCTCTGAGGTCACTTTGAAGTGGAGGGCCGATGAACAAATTATCGTTCAAAGATTTACCATTACTAGTCTTAGCAGAGGCGTCGAATACGACACGCAGTTTCGTGGTTAGGTGCTGTTCGTTGATTACAGCATGATGTGGTAAGTAACATACACTATTATCAGGCTTACTATTTTCAGATGCAGGTTCCATATGATTTTGTTCTAAATAATCTTTCATAAAGTCATTGTATCTATTTTTAATTTCAGGATTATTTTTCAATTTACGCTCAACTGCAACTAATCTTTTTAATGCTATGGAGACTGACTCTCCTAAATCAGGTGGGTTAACAGCAAAAGGTAAACGGACTTCGTACCTTCCATCTACTTTTCTTTTATGTGTACTATTGTAATGTGTTTCGCAGTTTATTTCCTGATTAGTCATAATCATTTTTCCAGGAGATGGTTCTTCCAGTTCCCAGAATTTACGGAGTGCTGCATCTATTTCTATTCTAAGGTGATGACTGAAAACTATTGGTTGTTGGTTGTAGTTACTTTTGTTTTTACCAGACACTAACCAACCTATTTTTGTCCCTTGTGCCACGAGTGAACTCTCCCCATCTCTAGAAATCATCAAGCCTTGCTGAATAATATCTGCGAAAACTTCCGCTCCTAATAGAAGATCTATGCGGCCTGGTTGTGTGAATGTGGGATCAGCGAGTTGTACTGTTTCTAGTTGTGGCCAATCGACTGAATGTACCCGTTGTGGTATATACGAAGTCAAAGTTCTCAGGACGTATGCTATGACCTTAATTTTTATCTTTGGGTCGTATCTAGACATTATTTCAAACTCAACAATTGCTTTAGTGACTGTTTTGTTTGAACTAACACCAACTATGTCACCTATGATAGGTGCTTTTTTAAGTCCCAGCTCTTGACAAGCACCTTCTGTAATCAGTGACGCTTGTGATCCTTGATCGACAAGTGCACGCAGGGTGTGAATACTATAATTTCTATTTGACTGCACTGCGACGAGTGCTGTTGCTAATAAGACTGAAGAGGATTTACTAGTGGAGGTTTTCATGGTATGTACTGCTCTATCACTATCTATGTTATCTGTGTTTTCTACTATTTCAACCGTTCCTACTATATTTTCTTGTTGCGTGGTTTGTGAGTTTTGAGTAGTTGATGTACTAGCGGGTACGCTGTACCCATGCAATAATGTGTGGTGTTTGCGACCACATTTTCTACAGGTTATTTGTGTGCAATCTCTCATGGAATGACCCTTTCTCAAACAGTTAAAACACATGTTGTTCTTCTGAATGTACTGTTGCCTATCATTTACGTCAAGTTGAGCAAAATTCTTGCATGTGTAAATTCTATGATCACCGTTACAATACAAACAACTAATTGTTGGAGCCGTGGTCGTGGTCATACTTTTATTGCTTATGCTTCTATGTATAGGTTGTGTATCCTTATGTTTGACTGCTTCTAGGGTTCTAAATCTAAATTCTAGGAATTCCGAAAGGTCTTTCCACGTTGGAAGCTTTTCTTGACCTTCTATACGTTGTTCAAAATATTTGTGTGACTCTGTATCTAGTTTTTGGATTATCATGTAAACTACGATGTCATCCCAAGACTCTGTAGGTATGTCAATAGCTTTAAGGGATGTTAAGCACTCAGATGTGGTATCTAATAAATCTTTGATTGCTTTGGATGACTCGCTAGTAATTCTCTTCTGGTTAATAAGTTTTCCAATATATGCATTAACTATATTTCTACGGTTATTATATCGCTTGTTTAGAGTGTCCCAAATTATATCATAGTTAGATTCTGTTACTGACATCTGTTTTACTAAGTTCTCAGCTTCACCTTGTAAACTAGATTTTAAATATTGGCATTTACTAACTTTGCATAAAGTTGGATTGTCATGCACTAGTGACTTAAAAAGGTCGTGAAAAGATAACCAATCTTTGTAGTCTCCTGAAAACTTTGGTATATGTATTGGCGGTAGTTTTACTTTAGGTTGAAAATGATGGTCATTATTTTCAGTCTGTACTTTACTTGACACTTGTGATGTTTCATTCAATACATTTATCTTTTCTCGAATGCGTGTTTTCAAATCCAGAAATGTGTCTAAACAATTATCATATACGTCACTTTTGAAATAGGTAAGTTTCTGTTTTTCTTCTTTAGAAGCTGCTACTAGTTTATCATGGTTATTTTGCATCTTTTCCCAATAGGATTCTAACATTTCTAATCTTGTATCTAAATATGCTCGTGTCAATCGGTCTTTGGGACTCTTTTTAAAGTTTTCTAATAAATTTTGAATTTGTTTGTGAATTTCTAGTTGACTATTTTGAAGACCTTCCATTTTTGTAGAAGTTCAGTTAATATTTTTCTATGTTACTATTCTTCAAATACTAAGTTAAGCAAGTCTTTATAATCACTATAAATTTTTATTTTCCAGAAATATAAGTTTTCCCAAGTTGAAACCAAAATTTTCCTAAGTCAAAATTTTAACCAATTTTTCAAAGTTCAATTTAACACAAATTACCACTATGTCCCAAACACAAAACGTTTCTAAGTCTTTAATTATGAAATGATTACAAGTCCCCAAACACATAAATTTTACTAAGTTCTGATACCCAAACAAATAAAGTTCACTTTTGTCTAAATTTCTACAGAGTCACTTTATAAAGAAATAACTAATGTTCACTTTTCTTACAACTATTACTCACGGTTACCAGTCCAATGTCCAACACTGCAATCCTTGTAACACACACAACACTTCACTAAGGTAACATTATCATGCACGATCCATGCATTGCTACCTGAAATTCACTCACCACCACCACCACACTACTATAACTATTTTATCCGGTTCGTAATGGACCAATGTATAGTGAAACGGAAGTAGTAAAAAACTATAGACGCAAAAACTCTCATTTATTGAAAACAATTAACTTAATATGTATTATACGCAAGAACCAAACCATATCGCGATGTAAAAGACTACTAACGCCATCTCTTATCAATATTTGGAACTTACCTAAAAATCAATATAAAGCTTAGTTTTAATCTAAACAATGGCCTATCTATACTGGGTGGCCTATTTTGAGATAACATATTTTCAAATCGATTTTGGGTTCGTGATGCTGACCAACTTTTACTATGGGACCAAATCTGAAATAGTGAAATATAGATTATTCGTCATTTTGATCGAGCAAGCTCGACCTTTAGTATAAAAGTTTGAAGAATATAAAAGTAATTTGTTGGTCTAAATGTTTGAAGGTAATCGATTGAATAGCTTAACGACGATCGTGATGTTTAGCGAGTATAGCACGTGTGCGATATCGTCTGGGGGCGGCAGTGGGGCGGAGAGCAGCGCGGCCTCGGCGCGGGCGCGGGCGGGCCGCGTGCGCCGCGTGTCCGCGTGCTGCGTCGCGCTCGCCGCCCGCGCCGCGCTGCCGCCGCCCCGCGAGCCCCGCGAGCCCCGCGAGGCAGCCGCGCCGCCCGAGGCAGCCGCGCCGCCCGAGCGGGGCCACGCGCTCCTCGCCCTGCACACGCTGGCCATCGCCGCTGCCACTGATGACCCCATGCTGGGCAGGTCGGTCACATATACCTTACTTTAGATTATACATACTCAAAATGAAACTATAGTGTCAGTCTTTCAAAAATAATAATAGAAAAATTTGATTCCTTCAGAGTGGAATCATGGTCAAGCGAGGCCGTAGTGGCAGCCCACGAAGCGTGGTGTGATACGTGGGTGACGTCCCGCGAGCCCCACGAGGAGCCCCACAACGAGCCCCCGGAGCACCTGCACTGGCCCGACACCGACACCGACCCTGGCGAGGTATGCAATGTAACGTCACACGTACGGTACTTTACACTACTAGTCCCAGCGTTGTATGGATGACGTCACGTGAGCCTCTGGACCACATTCACATCGACTATAGTCCATGTCTCATGAAATTACAAATCAATAAAACGTAATTTAACACGGCTCACAACTTTTGATGACAAATGTGATTGAAAGCATAAAATCGTAAGTTTCAGTTAAACAAATGTGTGACACCCCTGTGGTGATTACCCCTTCGAAAAAGTTACATCGAGTCATATTGTGTTAAAATCTCCATATCAAACAGAATATTAACCATTGTCTTTGTCTATTTAGATGCGTGAGTCCCCCCACTTCACGCCACCAACCCCTCACCACGCCCCCGCCGCGTCACTTGTGACATCAGCGGCCGCATCTATCGCTTCCATGTGGCGCGGCTGGACCAAGTGACACCCACACATACCGCCGCACATGTGGCTGCCACCGCACACTGATATGGACTCCACGCTCGTGATTATATGTGTTGTGAACGGATTAACATAATATCATGTGACATTGTTATGAAGAAACTTCAATTTTACATTGACAGTGCATCGTGAGGAAGTGAAACCTGTTTGCTTCACTTGAGGTGATGCGGTGCCTCGAGTCTCTATCATACCCTGGAATATATTATGTACCTTATTTTAGGCGAAATAAGTTCTATATTAGAATGCCTGTCTCGACTCGCCTTTCCAACCTTAATAGGCTATTAAAAACAGAGTAATGACGTCACTAGACAGACTTAATAAAATCTAGTCCATAGTTAAAAATAGTATATTAGATTGTTGAGGCCAGTGTTCAACAACATAAAATTTAAAATGAATTTAAAAAAAAAGTAGGATGCAGGCCACCCAAGACATATTAGAAATCCTTAGGAGAGGCCTATGTCCAGCAGTGGACGTCTTGGGGCTGAGATGATAAGTCACTTTCGAGTTAACCATTGTTTAAAAATTAATGTTCATGAATTACTTACCTAACTTTCTCTCAGCAATGTTTCAACCAATGACGTAGTCTGACTCTAATGAACACTGAATTATATATCTTATACCAAAAAGTCCACTTTTGCTCCGGTCACAGTTTGACCAAAAAGCTCATGCAACCTGAGCCAACATGGAGCTTAGGTCTTTGATATAAGAAATATTTCACTAAAATATTACATTACAATGAAATAAGACACTAAATCATCAGGACTCTAAATTAACTCTTGGAAAATTATTCTTCTCTCGTAATGCTCAAGCCCTGATGATGACACCATTAGTCTCACACAAATGCAATTTTCACTTACACACATACAGTAACTAACACTTTTATAATTTACTAGCTTTCCCCGCGGTTTCACCCGCATTCCCGGGATAAAAAATAGCCTATAACCTTCCTCAAAAATTGGGCTATCAAATGCAAAATGTTTTTTTCAAATCTGACTGGTAGTTTTAGAGAAACAAACAAACAAAAAAACTTCGCGCAGACGTCATTGTTCTGGTAGACGCGCGAAACATCTTGAACTATTGGTTGCCATACAGTGGACTATTGTTATGAGGGAGATGGCACATGTTTCTTGTTGTTGTAATTTAAATCTTAACGTAAAGCAACAAGGTATTTATTTCATTGGTGTTTACAATATTTTTTAGATTACGAATATTGTCTATGTAACTTATAAAAGTGCTAATATTGTGTAGTAAATTATCGTGTTCATAAAACCATGACATATGTTTTTAGGTACTTATAGATTTAATATTAATGATACTTTAAAATCCACCCAAGTATTTGACGAGTTGTGTACACTTTTTATATTTTGTGCTTTATTTTTTTATTTGAATAAATTTTTATATAAATTATCTGTATTATTTTTGGTAAACTAGCTTCAGCCCCATTGTTTTAGCTGTTTTCTCTAGGAACCTACATCAGGCGACAGATTTTCAACTTGAGAGTTTTAAGCCAGCTAAAGGGTACTTCAGTCAGTATGGTTTATAGTTTAGGATGTTGTAACGAACTCCATCAAACTTCTGATATCCTGGTACAATTTCTTCATAAGCAGCTAGTATTTCGTAAAACAAAAAAGCCTTTCCATAGATTGAAGAAAGAAATACCCACCCAATATATTCGTAAAGCGCCTTATCCATTGAAAAGAAAATGAAAATCTAGCTAATACACAACAATCTCCTTCAAACTTCTGAGATCCTAGTACATTTTTGTTCATAAGCAGCCAATATATTCGTAAATACATTTGAAAAGAATGATAACTAACTCTACCTAACTAACATCTTTATACTGTGCTAACACATACACCCCAAGGCAGCTCCTTTAAACTTCTGAGATCCTGGTACATGTTTTTCATAAACAGCTAGTATTTTCGTAAAACCCACCATAAAGAAAAGAAAGAAAAAATCTACCAAACACACACACACATCCCAAGGTTCCTTCAAGTTTCTGAGAGTTACCTTGGTGTGTTAGGTGTTTTTTTCCTTTCTTTTCAAATGAAATTACTGGCTGCTTATGAAAAAATGTACCAGGATCTCAGAAGTTTAAAGGAGCTGCCTTGGGGTGTATGTGTTAGTTAGGTAGAGTTAGTTCATAAGCAGCCAGTAAAGCGCCTTATATTTCATTTGAAAAGAAAGGAAAAACACCTAACACACCAAGGTAACTCCTTCAAACTTCTGATATCCTGGTACAAATTTAGCATAGCAGCCAGCATATTCGAAGAGACAATTTGTACGGTTTCACGCATCTGCCATCGGGTTTTCGGTAGGTACCCTCATAAGTTTTTTTTCGATTTTTGTACCCAATTTATGCTGAAATGGGCCAAATTTAACGCTGAATCCAACGCGGTCGGATGTCGATTGGTCGGTTAGACCAAAAAAAACTTACATTTATTTATTTTTTCCTTTGTATAGGCTTGTGTTTGACCACAATCTCACTATGGTAACTGATGATGTAGCTGAAGGTGGTAAGCACACAAAGCCTAGAAGGAACTGGCTCTCAAGCGCAGCTGCCGGAATACACCAATCAATAGATGCTTTGGCGACCGAGTTTCAACGATAGGAAAGAAAAAAAAAACCAAACACACCAAGGCAGCTCGCTTTAAACTTCTGATATCCTGGTACTTTTCATAAGCAGCCAATTCGTAAAACAAGCCTTGTAAGAAAGAAAATAGCAACCAAACACACATTGAAGTAATTTGTCCATAGGTACCTATTCCTTAAAAATTATGCTATCGTAGTATCTAATTGTTATTAATTTTGACCTCTATAAACTCAATCATCTACATTCTAGCTAGATGGTGAAGCGCTAGTTCTAGATTCTAGAATCAAATTGCAGTTTCCTTTGTTTGTACGAGGATTACGTAACTTTGTTGCAATCAGTTTAAAGAAACAACCTCTAAATCGATAGAATTATTACAATGAAAAATCGAAAGTAGTACCTAGCGGATTACCATTTGCAATGTAGGTACTTAACACTGCACTGTTTGCACAGTTACCAAAACGTAAAAAGTAATCAGAAAATCGTTACAACGAATTGATTTCAAATTGAAATTGATTACAACAAAATTACGTAATAGCATGTAATGGGTACTCGTAGATATTGCCTGGAAATGATGTATCAAAGGGAACAAAACATACATGTCATCAAATAAAAAAAAAATATAAACAAAATGGTATGTATTTATTTAAATTAATAATTAAATTACAAACAACATAGGCACTAAAATAGGACTAGCAAACAATACTGTTAAATATTAAAATAAATACTATATTAAATTGTCTTTTCATGGTAAAATGAACATAGTTGTCGTTGTTTCATGAACTAGCGGCACGCTATGATGGCTGTCTTGACATGAGTGTCTACTATCACGTTCTATTTGACTTTTTGGCACTTTTGGGCTGTCAAAACGACCATCATTGCATGCCGATATTTTTAGTGAATGCTATTTGTTATAGAAAAAAAATGTATCTAACAGTGTACCATAGATACCTATTATAAACCATAGATTATTCAATTAGCTGCAAATAAATCATTTTTGATAGTATTATTTATTATGATTATTATTTATTATTAAGTCTTCAAAGATATACCGTGACCCGTAGCTTAATATCCTAAAATGTAAAATCTTTATCGGCTCTAAAGACGTTTGCAGCGAATCTGTACATCATCGTTTAAGATCTTTGATATCTCTAGATATTTAAATCCATTTATACGCAGACGCCATCTATACGCCAACGCTCGAGGCAGTCGCGATTGTAACACCATCAAGTGCTAGGGTTGTGCAAGGGTCGTTCACATTATTTATTACTAATCAATAATGCAATTATCGTTCGGATGGGAGGTTGTACTTTTACTAGCTGTAATATAATTTAGTTAATCGATATAAAAGTAAACCCAGGCTTTTACATCGTTACGCGCTCGACTCCCGCGTTGTAGAACGAAGTGATTTTAAATACTTTATGATATTATAAGAGCGAGCGAGAAAAATATCATCGATGCCGTTTCCACGTTTTACGAGCCCGAATGCCGCGAGCGTTGGTATTTATAGTACATATCGTCATCGGTTAGGCAAGTATAATGTCACCTATCGTTGATGTTGTTATTGTTGTTGGTGTTGTTGGTGTTGTTGATGTTGTTGATGTTGTTGGTGTTGTTGTGAGTGGTCCAGCGGCGGTACGAGTCAGCGAGGGCGGCGCCGAGCAGCTCCACTCGCCGGTACAACACCTCCGACGGTAACAACTCGCGCTCGCGCTGTATATGTTAAGAGTATACAAGGTTAGTTCTTATAATATGAATCGTATAATAGTTACGAATCTTTTTTCAGTTTCCTCTATACAAGCGAAACATAGATATAATATGAACGTGTTTACATTTGGCTTTCCGATGAAGGAAATCTTCTCGGAGAAACCTGCACAAACGATAATAAAGAAGGTCGGTACTCACGACAGGTATGTGGTGCACGGAGACACGATGCCCTAGAGTGGTGTGGTGGTGACACGTGCACTGCGGGGCGGCGTGCGCGTGTGGTAGCGTGGCAGTGGTGGTGTCGGTGGTGGTGTCGGTGGTGGTGTCGGTGGTGGTGGTGGTGTCGCGTCGCTCCGGGTGCTGCACGCCCGCCACGTGTGCGCCCGCGTGCGTGTGCGTGTGTGTGTGTGTGTGTGGGCGCGTGTGTGTGCCCGCCCGCGCGGCCCGCCCGCGACACCGACTGCTGCACGCGCACCCCGCGCGCTACAACATCACAATTATTTATTACTACCCTCCCCCTCCCACCATTCTGTACAAATAGAACCTACCGCAGATGGTCCCTGGCGTCATCAAGATACCAGTGATGCTTGGAATAGTAAACGTAGGTACTTTTTCTATGGCTAGGAATGCGTGTAGAATGTAAGTCTATGTATAAATAAGTGATTTTAGAATAGTTCGGACATTTCGGTGGTCACTTCTGTCATGAGCCTAAACATCACGTTTAAATTATGAAGATTGAAAATAAAAACCAACAGGTACCTTTTCATGCCACATTTGTTTCTGCTTCAGCGATCTCTTGGGAGGTACCGGCGGAGCGGAGGAGCAGCTAGCTATCTCGCTCGCACTAGTGCCGTACTGTTCTCTCTGTCTCGCACACGGCGGGAAGGCGGACAGGGAAGTGCAGGCGCTTTTGCTCGCGATGCATTTCGAGCACGACGGCACATTGTCTCTCTCGCTCGTGCTCGTATGTTCCGTATCGTGCTGTCCAGCTTCCAAACGACGTTGTAGAGCATTCAGGAGGATCTCCTTCTCTTTCAGTTTTTGTTCCTGCTCCCTGAAATTGGATGCTTTTTAATTATTGAATATTCGTCATAGACAATGATCGGTCTCGGGTATATTCACGGTATTCATATCGGTCATCACCCGGAGTCTGAAAGGAGTGGGACCTGGTGGTAGAACGGTAAAAAAAATAAAAAATATGAATAAATATAGAAATTGCAAAGATATGGCTAGTAGGTAAGTATTGCTGTTTTAATCCTATACAGTGGTTTAACTCTGTCGGTTAAGATATAACATGGTATACAGTGAATATTTTGAGATGGCATATTTTCGTTACCTTCGTTAGGTTCGTCATCTTGAAAAACTTTTACTATAGCTCGAATCTGAAATCGCGAAAGAAAATTTTTGCTTTCACATACCTACTTTCATCGAACAAGCTTCACCATGAGCATTAGTGTGAGAAGTTTGAAATTGGTTTCGCGATTTTATAGTCGGTCCCAAAGTAAAAGATGTTCAGCATGACAAATCAAGCTCCTTATAACTCCTATATCCACCCATAGTCTTAGTCAACAAGACGTGCCAGTATGTATGTATGTAGTGTCAATAAGGTACATACCAGTGTCGGGCGCGCAGGCCGGCGGCCCAGCGGCGCACGGCGGCGACGGCGCGGCGCGCCTCCTCGCCCAGCGCGGCGCCAGTATGTATGTATGTAGTGTCAATAAGGTACATACCAGTGTCGGGCGCGCAGGCCGGCGGCCCAGCGGCGCACGGCGGCGACGGCGCGGCGCGCCTCCTCGCCCAGCGCGGCGCCAGTATGTATGTATGTAGTGTCAATAAGGTACATACCAGTGTCGGGCGCGCAGGCCGGCGGCCCAGCGGCGCACGGCGGCGACGGCGCGACGCGCCTCCTCGCCCAGCGCGGCGCCAGTATGTATGTATGTAGTGTCAATAAGGTACATACCAGTGTCGGGCGCGCAGGCCGGCGGCCCAGCGGCGCACGGCGGCGACGGCGCGGCGCGCCTCCTCGCCCAGCGCGGCGCCGCGCGCGTGCGCCTCCGTCAGCGCGCACTCCAGCGCGCTGAAGCTCTCCGCCTTCTCACTGTAACGACGACAACACCACCACACTAGTTTACTCTTTTATTTTTTCACTCGTGTAATTATGGGACGAGGGTCCTATTCGTGAGCGACGGGTACCTATTACAGAAATAGTCACATATTCAATATTACAGTTATCCAAAAACAGAGAAACGGGGCCGAAATGACGTAATAAGGTTAAGTCAAGCGATCACTAAAATGAATCGGTACCTACCCAGCCGTGGAAAAAGACTTTAATGGACAAAAATGCCTCATCAAAAATCTAATACCTACCAATTTCATATTTATTTATTTGCATTCCAAAATTTTGTACGCTTTATCTCGTAAATTGAGTCCGAGTCTATACGAAGACCCCGTTCCGTGTGTTTTTTACTTTATGACAAGTGAGAGTCAGCGTATTTATGAAGATATTATAGTATGAAACGAGACCTGTAACAAGCGCCGACTTGTTCCAGCTGCGTCCTGGCCTCCCTCAGCTCCGCCTCCAGCTGGCCGGCGCGTCGCTCGGCCTCCGATAGTTGCTCGCGACAACACGCCGCTTGCGCGCGGAGGGTATTCGTTTCGTTGCGGATTACCTCGTTCTAATTTATAAAAAGTAACCATAATCATAGTTATAAAGGATCCACTCTATAGAACAGCTACTACAAAAGCTCCTCAATAGGGTTTCGATAATCTTACTATTGCCAGACACACTGAAAGCACCAAACTTAAAAATCTCCTTAACAAACCAATTTCAGTAAATGTACCTCTTGAATAATCTGAGCGGCGTGGTCGAGCTCCTCCTGCAGCTGGTGGATGGTATGTTGTCGCGCCTCGCACTGCACTTGCATACGACACAGCTCCGCCATCTTGTCATTTAATGTTACTAACGTGCCACACAAAAGTTTAATCAGATTAAAATTCTTAGACTCAGATTCTTTATTTGCTCTTCTGTATTCTTAATCGGATACCTGTACCTAAATTAAGTAGCCTTTTAAAATACTCATAAAAGCGGTCATATTTACAACAAATCCTTTTTATAGGGAGTATTGATCACTTGGATCTCATACAAGACTTAGTCACACACGTCCAACAAAAAGTCAGCCCTGAGTCGGCTGAGCTGGAGTTTGACCAACTATTGGAACTTCAAAAAGTATAGCTTATGCTAGCGCTTAATTTATTAGAGCATTCATCTTGTTTTTAATTTAAGTCAGAGTATAATACAGATAATGTCATCAAGACATTACAAAATAAACCAAAGTAAGTTGTACCTTGAGTTTGTTGCAGCTGCAAAGTGAGCGAGTCGCAGGAGTCACATGCTCTAGATTTGTTCACCTCCTCTAACGCTGACAGTTTCTTTTTGATGTTCATTAACTAAAAGCATTTTATATTATACCACGATAAGTAATGCCGAACATTATTCATTAATTTAGTACTATTTTCTAATTATTATATTTTATGAAATTTAAATGATATAAAAACGTCTGACTCTCTTTAGAAGAAGAACACAAGACAACTTATATTAAAATATATGACTTACTTGTTTCTCCATAGCTGCTATCTCGTCTTTATACTCCTCGATCAAAGAACTCTTGTTGCGAAGCATCAATTCTAAATTGCTGATCTTCTCACGTTGATCACTGATTTTTGTCTGTAACGTATATAATACATATATTTAAGTACCTATAAGAGTCACTGGACTTAGATCGTTAAAGACTGAACTATTGGCTATGGCACCCAACATGGGGCCAAATTTATGGTTATGACGCCCAATATGGGACCTAAATGATGGCTGTGGTGCCCAACGTGGGACCTTAATTATGGTTGTGATATTGAACTTGATACCTAAACAATGGTTGCGTCACCAATTGTGGGACTTAAATAAATTATAGTTATAACGCTAATAAGAAGCTAAAACTATGGATTTAGTGCCAAAAGTAATAGTGGAGTTTATATACGTAATATTTTAATATTATTTCACCTCCATCTTTTCGTTAGTCTGCTTCAGTTTCTTAATATCCTCTAGCAGTCCACACGAGCAGAAATTCTGTGAATAATTTCAGGAATTCAAGACAGCTTTATGAATTTAATTTTGTTTCACGCCAGTATATACAGAAGTAAACGTTTAACGATATCACTTTCCTAAAAAGTTTATAAATAATTTAAAAGTGCGATTTAAGCGAGGCTTTTGAAATTGTTTGGAACAATCCCAATCAGACCTTAGGAGGTACGTTCTCTTGTTCTATGTGCTCACCTTGAGACCACATTGAGAGCATAGAAGACCTCCCTTCTTCTATCCATTGGTTTAAGTTGTAGCACGCTAACTTCAGACCACTATTCTACTACAATTGGCCAAGAGCCTAGCTACGCGTTCAATTTAAATTCAACTAAATCATTCAGTCATAAACAGTCATATATTTTGGTAGTATTTCAAATGTAGTAGTCCTTCATCGAAGCTATAATCGATACAAAATAAGCTCTAATATGCTAATCATATGAAAAAAATATCACCTGGGACACATTAGAATGAGTTGATGAGCAAGCGTCAACCTTTTGAGTTTTGACTGACTTGCGGGGTGTTTGTAGCTGGAATATTTGCAATTCATAAAACAAAATCTAGTCTTTTGAAAGTTAGGGGAAATCTACAACTCGAACTCAGTAAAAATATGTAAATAATTCTATCGAATCCAAGATATAATTTGAAACTCACGACCCAAATAACATTAAATATCCGTAAG
Organism: Tetheella fluctuosa; assembly: GCA_951216915.1. Taxonomy (NCBI): domain Eukaryota; kingdom Metazoa; phylum Arthropoda; class Insecta; order Lepidoptera; family Drepanidae; genus Tetheella; species Tetheella fluctuosa. The sequence continues at coordinate 598,151 of OX578214.1, forward strand.
TTTTTTTAAATTAAAAGTTGTTATTAGTTTCAGCATATTGTCTTTAATATTTCAAAATTTGATACGAATATTGCGAAAAGATTTCAGATATCAAAAATTAAGTGCATTACTCTCGGTCAGATTATTATCGAGAAGACCAAGCACCAATTTCAACGTGAAGACTTACTTCCTTATCCTTAGCTTTTATATCTTCCTTAAACTCTTGGTTCAAAGAACTCTTGTTACGAAGCATCATTTCTAAATTGCGTATCTCTTGTTGTAAATCACTGATTTGTGTCTGCAATGTGATGATTTTTAATAAAAGAGCCGCATACATACATAGCTCAAATTGACTGAGTTAACAATACTATTGTGGTGCACAGTTGACTTATATTTTTAAACCCACCTCCATATTTTTGCTAGACTGCTTCAGTTTTTTATTTTCCTCATGCAAATCACTCTTGCAGTCAGGCTGTGAACGATTTCCGAAATTAAAATAGATAATTTTATTTAACTGGTCAAACAGCGTCGTGCTCTGACGTAAGGATAATATAGTTGTATTAGTAAAAGTAGTAATAGTAGTAGTGTGATGCTTTAACACTTTAACAAGAACTAGATACCTTTTAATAAAATAATAAGACATCTCTCATTTCAAATAAATTTTTCAATAAAAAAAATTCAAATACAGATAGTACAATACGAATATATCCAGTACTTCAACACCTACTAATATAATAGATTATGCTAGTTTGATTGTATATTCGTTTATCAATCACACTGTGAGAGCTGGTCGGACATTGATTATATCCTGGAATAAATAATAGTTTTTAATGCGAGACTACATTCGGGCCCTCGCTAGTGAAACCAAACGGACGCTAAGTAAACTGAAAAAGCTTTGGTTTTTATAGAAAATAATCAAAATATATATAATATATATATATAATATATTATTTTTAAATAAATTCAAAACAAAAATCTACGTGAAAAAAAATCGTGTCTATAAGATAAAAAAAGACATTTAATTGACAAATTGACAGATCCTCGAGCTAAAGTCTAATGTAATGTTGGCGTATATTTCTTGTCTACATTCTAGAATCTAGACTAAACACTACAATCATCAAGTGACAATTATTAAAAAACTTACCTGCAAAATATTACTGGGTGCTGATGGACAGGCTTTCATCATCAGAATCTCCAGTGACTCGCGAAGCGTTTGCAACTGAAATAATATACATAAAAACATGATTTATTTGTAAAAAAGTAGTTTATAGCTCAATCTTGATGTCAATAGCTGGAAGTACATATCACTATACTTTAGGTTAATATTTACCTAAGGAAATATCAATTTTGTGAAAGGATTTACAACGTGAAAAAAATTTTGGCGATTAAAATAGATATTTATTATTTTTATATTTCCCGTAATTCCTCATAAGAGCTACATAAATTCAACCAAAATTACTTGAAATCTTACTTCTTTCTCCTTCGCTTCGATGTTCTTCTTATACTCTTGCTCTAAACAACTCTTTCTGCAAAGCATCATTTCTAAATCGGATATCTTCTTCTCTTGACCATCGATTTGTGACTGAAATAAATAAATAAGTTAAGCAAATAATATTCATATAAGAATCTATAGATATGTTAAAACATTAGATATATGTTTTGATTTGCAAAATTTTCGGCTATGGCGCCCAACATGGGGCTAAATTAAAAATGTTTTATTTGTTTGACTACATCCTGGTAAATAATGAAGTATCCAAAATTGATATCCCGAGAAATAAAGTAAATTGGTTCTTAAGTGCAGCTGCTAGTAGGCCATGACATAATAATTTCAGATTTAGAGTATACTAGAAATCTACAACCACAATACTGAGTAAAAATTATGTTGTGTCGCCTAACGTAGTGTTTCAATAATATACCTCCATATTTTCGTTAACCTGCTTCAGTTTCTTATTTACGTCTATCAAATCACATGTGCACTCGGCCTGCAAACAATTTTAGATATTCAAAAAGTCTGTATCTAATCTGTAGACATTTCCATTAACATTTATATCTTCTAAACTCCACAGATAACCAACTTTAAGTAATAAACAGATCGGTGTTGACTGTGCTAATTTAGTTAAACGTTAAAGTAGTCGTTGTCGATACCTTTTATGATTTAGTCTCAAATACCAGTAAAATATATTATCAGTCTTAAATACCGGTAATTCTTATTTTGCAAATATATTGAGATATGTTATTGTTAAAAAATCATTACTAATACAAGCTTTTTTGGTCACTGTACTTGCATTGTCTTCCAATATACTAATGTATACCAAATATCAAGTCAATCCGACCACTGGAAGTGGGTGAAACTTGACTTGCAAGATTCCACCCGGACAAACATACATACATTGCAAGTTAATAAAAAGCTTGTAATAAGTAAACTAAGCTTGACTTTGAATCGATAAAAAAATTAGGTAAGATCAACATTGCGATAAGATTTCAGAGAAAAAAAAGAAAACAAAACTGTAACACGAAGCTAAGACTTACTTCTTCTTCTTTTGCTTCCATCTTTTCTTTATTCTTACGAAGCGTCGTTTCTAAATCGCATATATTTTTTTGTAGATCACCAATTTGTATCTGCAATGTATTTTTAAATGACAGCTACATTATTTCTCAGAAAAAATAATTTTGTAACGTAAAATAAATAAAATAAACTGAGTTAACGGTAATGGCACCCAACATGGGGCCTAAAACACGAATGTGTCGCCCAACGTGGGACTTACGCAGAATATCATTTTATATTGAACCTACCTCCATATTTCGGTTTGTCTGCTTTAGTTTTTTATTTTCCTCTTCCAGTCCACACGAACAGTCAGTCTGCAAACAATTTCAGAGATTCAAAAACTATTATAGTCTGTGAATGAGCATCATATTTTCTTTGCACACAAATTGTATATACAAAGAATTTGGATATAAATTCGCTTCACACACTCTGGGTGGGCCCAAATACTAATTAAAAATCTTCTAATCAACTCATATATTCAAATTAGGCCCCTGGTCCTTACCTTACCACCTATATACAAGTTTACGTATAAAATTACTCTCCCATTCATTCGCTCATTTAGAATTTGAGCCTTTGAGCCACCAAGGCATGAGATTTAGAACCATTAAACCATAACTCAAGACACAAACAAACAATCATGCAAGCAGCACGTACGGTGAGCAACTCCTGCAGCCGCAGTAGCTGGTTCAGGATGTCCCGTAGCTCCTCGCCCACGCCCACACCCTCGCTCCCACCCGTGCCTAGAACCGAATTCTCCTCCCACATACCCTATGGATCAAAACACTTCAACATTGTATAAAATATTTTATTTATTTCAGGAAAAGCATACTTTTTTATATTAAAGCAAATATACACATGCAAGTAATAAATAACAACATTGGTTAGCTTTTCAAATAATCTTTGAAATAGGTACCGAATCATTGTTGGAACTGTTCAAGAAATTCGTTATTTCTGACTTCAAATTGTCCACCTCTAATGATATATCCTGAAAAGAAAAAATAGAGATAAACCACGTGATAATGATATAATGAAAATGAAAAATGAAAATATTTTTTATTCAAATAGGCCTTCACAAGCACTTATGAATAGTCTGACTCTAACGCACGGTTCGGAAGGTTGCTTTTACTGAGAAGAGCCGGCAAGAAACTCAGCAATTACTCTTTTCAAAACCAACTCAGATTCATAAATTAGAATATGACAGGGGATCTACTTAAAAGAAGAAAAAAGAGACAAAGCCTACCCCAGAGGCGGGTTTCCCATAAGGCCAACTAGGCCCGGGACTAGGGCGGCCAGATATTAGGGGCGGCTAATCTTGACATGTCTCAGTACTCTCGGTAGATGATAAGCTGAGAAAGGCGGTTGGTACCTACTACACGGTCTACACGGCCTAGGGCGACCAAGACTGCAAGTCTGAAGATAATTACGCCATAGTTAATACCGGTACGATTATATGTAATACCAACATACCTGACACCTATCCAAAGACCACCTCTGAGTGTTGATCACGTTCTGCAGCGAGCCGATGTGATCCGACTTGTCTCTGTCCATCGCTCGCACTTCTATACACGACTGTCGGAGCATCTCTATCAAACTCTCTTGTTTTGCTGCCTACAAACATAATAACATAGACAACAATAAGTACATTTACACTTCTTGGTTATTTAAAATGTTATTTTTTTATCAGTGGATAGCGTCGCCATCGTAGGTCGTCACCGACCTATATAAAGCCTATCAGGCAATTGTGTGCCTGGAATTTATGTAATGATATTCTTAAAAAAGAATGATACATTATGATGATATATCGCATAAATGACAACTTGACCCATTTTTTTTAAATATCCGAACCGTATCTTCTACATATACTGGGTGATTTTGTTATCACTGGCAATACTTGCAAGGGTGGAAGTAGTCATCAAAATGAACAACTTTTATTATGGGACTAACTGTGAAATCATGAAAAAATTATCAGCTGTTCCATACAAAAGTTCAATACCTACTCGACCAAAATGTATGAAGCAACCATATTATTTTACGCGATATCAGAGTTAGCCCTATAATAAAAGTTGTTCACATTGATGAGTACTTCCACCCCTGCAAGTATTGCCAGTGATAACAAAATCATCCTGTATGCATAAAATAATCTAAATGTTTCAAAATGCTTAATTAATAATTACTACCTACTACGGGGAATACCAGTGTATTAATAAGTATTTAGTTATTTAACAAAAGTTGAAATTTATTTTAAGCAAACAAATTCTTATGACTTATAACTATTTCTATATAAAGTAGGTGCACTCTCTTACCTCATAAAAGCATTCCCTATACAGTTCCTCGATGACACTCAAGTTGTTCTGCAGTGCGCTTATTATATTCCGGCTGTCTACTTCCTAAAATAATTCACGGTATTTTCCAAATAAAAATGGTTTCAAAATAAAAAAAAATATTGTAATATTGACTTCCCAAAACGAGACACAAAATTACTCCTCACTGTCGGCTAAAGATTTACGCTAACATAAAGACTTAGCTAAGTAAATCCTAAACTCTCTTAATGTCTCAAACTTATTAACATCAAAAATAATAATCTATACTAGAATATAGTCTAAAATAACAGAAATGTCTCACCTGCGCGTGCGCTGATGAGCAAGCGTCAATCTTCTGAATTTTGAGTGACTTGTGCGTTTGCAGCTGGAATAATATTTATGAGAGCTTTAGGGATAGTTTCCGGATAGTTTATAATCTGTCACTTTCTTTCAAAACGAACATAATAAGTGAGCCTAAAAATTGGCACTTATTTTATTAATAAAGTGCTCCACACACCTTCCGATTATTATCGGATACAATATGCTTTCCGAATCGGAAATGCTATGCAAAATATACAAAAATTACGTTCGGATCGGAAGGTGTATAGATATCTACTTATAATTCAGTATTTTAGGGCGTTCACTCAATGCCGCTCTAAATTTATCATGTACCGTTTCTCAAACAACAAAAAATATGGGTGTTAAGTTAAAGAGATAGGTAATTTCTAGTATTGAAGATAGTAACCTCTTTTGTCTTATGATCTAGCTCATTCCGTAGCTGCGTGCAGCGCGCGGCGAGGGTCGCGATGCGCGCCTCCGCCACCGACAGGCTCTCGGTCTGGACTCGGACCGTCTCCTCCTTGTTTTGCAGCTATAGAACTCACAAAAGCGTGTTTATGTTTTTTAACGAATGCTCATGTCTTCACTACAACCTATCTACTGATTTCAAAGTTTTAATCACTATACTAAAATATACATAAATATATATAAAAACACACGTTTAATACAATGTATTAAAATATTTCTATCCTACTAATATTATAAATGTGAAAGTTTGGAAGTATGGATGTGTGTCACTCAATCACGCATAAACGGCTCATTGGATTTGGATGAAATATGTCACACAGATAGAATATATTCTGGATACTTTTTATCCCCGGAAAAATATAAGAACCCTCGGGAACGCGGGTGAAACCGCGGGGGGGGGAGGTAGTCTCATATAATACAGTATGTCTATAGTAACACGTAAGAAAATTTAATTGAATCCTGTATGATAGATGTAATACTAACAATCTGCATGGTGGCCAGCAGTTTGTTGTGGTAGTGGTCGCGTGCGCCGGCCTCGCTGCATGCGCTGGACGACGTGCCCGCGGTCTCCTGTCGTGACGCATAACACTTTATATTCTACCTTGCCTCATTATATAATATAAAGAAATTCAATATTATACGCACTAATTTATAAAAAAATAACCTGCCATGTAAAAGTATACATACTTTAACACAACGTATAGGTAGTTATTAATTTTTGATCGTTTTATAATTGTTCCTATTGAAATGTAATGAAATATTTTATTCATTCAAATAGGCCTTTCGACATTATCGGAAGATTACTTTTGCTGAGAAAAGGCCGGCAAACAACTCGGCAATTACCAACCAACTCAGATTTATTACATAAAATTATTATCTAATAAATAAATAGATAACAACAAACTAGCACAGACCAGCCCCCACAAGCAGCTCCTGTTCACAAGTATGACGCATGTGGCAGCCATCGCCCTCCTCGCACATATTGTAGGAAAAGTGAGCCCATCTTGCAGCACGTAATATGATTTTATAAGATAGCCTAGTTGTAGTGACATCGAATGACGTGTCAGAGGTCTTGGGTTCGAATCCTACAATAAGCTTGAGATTTCGTTGAAGGAAAATATCGCGAGGAAACCATAGCTCGTTGGTAAAGCACTTTGCAGTATCTGTCTGACCGGCTATCATGCTCAAGATGAAAGTCTGTCACCAAGTATCTATCGGTGTGTCCTGGCAGCTACACTTGAGAGCCAGTTACCTTCTAGGTTTATTATGCTTACTTTGATCGGCCAAATCATCAGATAACCATAGATTTGAGTATTAACATCCAAATAAATTAAAAGCACTCCAAAAATATCCTCAAAATTAACTCGCCTTAGTAAAATCACTCGTGTCCGAATCACCACACATCATCAAACCGTTGAACATCATATTTCAAATAAATACAACACAGTATCAAAACAAAACACCTCTACACAGAAACATTTTTGTTTATGCGTTACAAATAATCAAATAAACAGACACGGCACGTGCGTACGCGCACGCTACACGGGGTGTCGCGGAGGTGTGCATCGGTTGCACCCGATCTATATTTAGTGAATGCTTGTAAATATAGTCATTTTGGAAGTATGGCGGAAGTGTCGTCGCCCGCCCGCCCGCGCGTGCCGTGCGTGTCCCACTTGCCGCTTAGATATATTCTCGATCCACCCAGTTACCCCGTAAACTTAGCGTTAAATTTTACAACATATACATGCTATAAACAAAGTAGGACATTGGATAAAAACAAATCGATGATGGAACGAAAATTGTTCTGCTTGAGACGAGGTCTAGTAGGTCAGACAAGTCAATGATTATGCTAGTTGACTAGGGCATATGGGTAAGCAGGACTGATATCGTTTCATATTATCAAACGCAACGTCTGAACATTGTGAAAGTCACTTTATTGCAGAAAACAGACGAAAGACAAATTTAATGAGTATGAGAATATAAAAAAAAAAACACATTAGTGTAACATCCTGTGTAATGAAGTCGGTTAAAAAGATAACCTAAATGGAGAAAAATTCCAGCACTGTCATTGCCGTCACTTCAAATATATGCATTGCTGTGCTGTTTAATAAATAGCTATAGAAAGAACACAGATCTAAATAAATAAGTACTTAGTTGTGTGGATTGTTTAGCTGAAACTTACAATATGACGCTTAGTTTTGCGTCAATTTTTTTCGCTGGCGTTTTGTCCTATGAAGAAAATATAAGTGTATCTACTATTGAAGTGAAATGGAAAAAATACGTGTATCGTGACTTTTCAGGTTGTCTCAAAAAGTCCGTGACAAGTATTAACAGAACAGCTACCATTTTACTAAAACCTTTCTTGACATGTCTATATAAAAATAATTTAGAGTGACAAAATTTTATACTAAAAATACGCAGAGTGAAATAAATAGCCAATATCTTACCTGAAGATTACTTTCACTAGGTCTTATCTTCGTTCCAGATTCATTTGCACTGTTATACGAGAAAAAAGGATTAAGTAGAGGGCTGAAATCAAATTAAATTGTATCATAACAAAAGGAAAAATCTATTGTGCTGTTCATAAAAAGCAATCAAATAATAGGTAAAGTAAATCATGCTTAGAACACAGAGCTATTTTTATAAAAAAAAAAAAAACAATTGAGAGATGCTTCAATGTTATAATTAGTTTAAAAGAAAGCATTATTTGTCGAATTATTTTCGCGAATATCAAGAATACAGTGACTCACCTGCAAGAAGTATCACTCCTTGCCTGTTTATTATCATTCAGCTCCTCGACATCTCTCCTGCACTCCTGACTCTTGTCAGACGTCACCGGGTACTGGATTTTCTCGCAGCATTTCTTAAAAGTGATACCCCGTTTGGTGCACTCGATAGAAAAACAGGAATCTTTAGGAACGATGGATTTTTTCAATAGAGACCTATTTAATTCCGCTATTGAGTCATCACATAAAACAGACGAGTCAGACTGTAAACAAAAAAAAGTTTTAACATATTTTTTTATGCAGACGGACGAAAGGCAAATAATCTAAGCATAGTGTCAGTCTTTATTCAAATAGAAAAGTCATAAAGAAAGAATTAATCAAATAAAACAAAATAAAGAAAATATGGTTTTTATTACATAGCTGTCCCCTGCGGTTTCACCTGCATTCTCAAGATAAAAAGTAGCCTATAACCTTCCTTAATAAACTGACCAACTAACGCAAACATATCGGTGTCTTAAGTGGATACAAAAATCTCATACTTTTAGCTTTTACCTACTGAATTTTCCAATTTTCCAGGCAATTTTTCCAATGTTTTTCGATCTTTTTTCAAAATGAATTGCCGAACTGGTCCACCCATTCTCGAGTTTTACGCTTAGTAACATATTTTGACATACATTTTATTTATATAGATAGATTTTTTGAAAATTTTACAAAGCTAAGAATCGTGCCCATCGGCAGCGGCGGAAGCCTATAGGAAATTCTCTATATATTATAGATAGGACTCATTTCATTTTTGAAAATATTAGTAAATATTCATAAGCCACTAGCTTTCCGCCCCGCGGTTTCACCCGCGTTCCCGTGGGATCTTATGTTTTTCTTTGCTATAAACCTCACGGAGCCCGAGACCTTTCCAACGAATGCAAAACCGTGGAAATCGGTTCGTGCGTTCTGGAGTTATAGCGTCAGGAAGGAAAACCTGACTTATTTTTATATAGTAGATTATTGGCAGTTTTATAAGGAACTAACACATATTTTAACATTTCATTTGTAATACCTAAGACTCAATGAATAAATTATTTGATTTGATTAGAAAATAAGTAATTGAGTTCTTACCCGACGAGTCTTTTCACAAGGTTTTTTCTTCGTTTCAAATTCGTTTGCGCTGTTAAATGTGAATAAATAAATAATAGAGCTATAAATAGTTTTATGATCAGGAAAAAAAAAAGATAGTCCAAATAAGTACCTAGTAGTCGCAATCAGCAGTCGATTCTTTACAAACTACTTACAGGATGTACATTTAATTATGTTCCTTGTTGTTCTAATTGTAACCAACTAGGTATATTCCTATACATAGTGGCGACTCTAACTGTAGTACCTTTTTTTTACTCTCCAATCAAAATCAAGAATACAGTGACTCACCTGCAAGAAGTATCACTCCTAGCCTGTTTATTATCGTTCAGCTCCTCTACATCTCTCCTGCACTCCTGACTCTTGTTAGAAGTCACCGGGTACTGGATTTTCTCGCAGCGTTTCTTCAAAGTGATGCCCTTTTTGGTACACTCAATAGAAAAACAGGAATCTTTCGGAACGATGCATTTTTTCAATAGAGATCTATTTAATTCTGTCTTTGAGTCATCACATAAAGCAGACGAGTCAGACTAGAAACAAGAAAAACTAGTATTTAACATATTAGACAAATAATCTAAGCATAATGAATGAGTATGAGAATATAAAAAAAAAGAATCACAATAGTGTTACATCCTGTGCAAAGTTCATTAGTAAAGAAGTATCAAAGGGTACGCATCCGACGCGTCGCGCCGTGAGCCGCGGTAACGTCCCACATCCACTGGGACGTTGTTTTGTCACACCACACATTCACATTACGATACAGATTTAGAAATACAAACAAACTGAATCTCACCTTACGGTTCAAACACCGATTAGTAAATACTTCCCTAATGTTTATAAATTAACAGAACTGAAATGTTAACTAACTAAAAAAAATACAGAGTTAATATATAAGGTCCTAATAAATGAAGTACGGTCCTTTTGAGGGATGATAGTATAGGTCATAAGTACATATTCCGAAAATGATAAAATAAAAATATAAAAAAAAAACACCTGAAATTGTCCTACTTTATAAATAAAAGTAATAAATAAATAAAATAAAAGTAATGTATTTTTAAATGCTTTTTTATTTTTTAATAATAAATTTTACACCAGATTATGCTGTTAATGGTTTTAATTAATGCTTAGTAGTGATTAAGTACAATTTCAGGTTTTTTTTTCATTAAAATTACGACAAAAAAAAAATATTTTATCATTTTCGGAATACTTATGACCTATACATTATCATCCCTCAAAAGGACCGTACTTCATTTATTAGGACCTTATAATGTTACTATCGTACTCAGATACGTCAATAAAAATTTGATGCCTGATTAAATACATACAATAAAAACACACATATTTCCTATTGACGTCTTTGAGAGCGGCCGTTAAAAGGCCGTGATTTAAATAAATAAGTAAGTAGCTTCTTACCGGATGATTCTTTTCACAAGGTCTCTTCTTCGTTTCAATTGCATTTGCACTGTTAATGAGAATAAACAATATTTGAGGAGGACAAAAATCAAATTAAATAGTTTTACAAACAGGAGACACCTAAGTGAAATATGCATAAGTAATATCCTATTAAGGTAAGTTTGTTATTCATAAGAAAGCAATCACATAACGTACTAAAGGTACTCAAATAAACGATAGTTAGAACACTAAGATCAATTTTAATAACGCCATTAGAATTCGAGCCATCAAACATCATCGAGAGATACTTCAATGTTATAATTAGTTCAAAAGAAAGCATGCTTCGTCGAGGCGTCCCTCTCTGGAAAACTGGGACGATGTCATAATACCTTCGTATCCGGATGATTCCGGATCATTAAGTTCGTAAAATACGCCTACCATTATATGTAAACAAGTCGTTTCTGTCTTTCACCACAATTTACAACGTTATGAAGAAAAATATGCTGATTTCGCAATGAAATCATTCTGGAATTTTTTAAATCTTTTTTTACGCATTTTGTAATAGTAATTTGCCGTATTTCGATGTCGATAGTTGCCTCCGTGAGTTGCCTCCGTGAGTTGCCTCCGTTGGGGCAAAACGAGTGATATTGACAAATCTGACAAAGCATTGAAGTTCATGCACAACATTCGAACGCAACATTATCATAAAAGTAGGTACCTACTAGAGTCTTTCTCTAACTGTACTACAGTAGGCCACTTTTTACTCCCCAATGAAAGCGCAAGAATATCTACAGTCACTCACCTGCAAGAAGTACCACTCTTAGCCTGTTTATTATCGTTCAGCTCCTCAACATCTCCCCTGCATTCCTGACTCTTCTCAGAAGTCACTGGGTACTGGATTTTCTCGCAGCGTCTCTTCAAAGTGATACCCCTTTTGGTGCACTCGATTGAGCAACAAGAATCTTTAGGAACGATGGATTTTTTCAATAGAGACCTATTTAATTCCGCTATTGAGTCATCACATAAAATAGGAGATGAGTCAGACTGGAAATAGAAAAAAATATCTAATTTTAACATATTTACACCAAATTCGCTGACGTTTTTTTATTGTACAGATTTCTCCATTTCTTAAAAACAGTCATATTGATACATGCACACACACCTATATCATTATTTTATATCTTTACTGCACCTAAAAAAACATTATTTAGGTTTATTATTCCAAACATTTTAATTCCGTATAATTATATTTTCTTTGTGTAAGTATGTAAGCTAAACATGTTGCTTTGGCTCAGCTGCAGGAAGACATTTAAAAAAATATTTTTACAAATCAATGCATGGATCTGACGATGGCACCAAGAACTTAGTGTCTTTGGTTACACCTGTAAGTGATATCGTAATTTGACCTGTAGTTTAGTAAGTTATAAAACATACATACCGGTTCAATGACAGAAACGTCGGGACTGCACTCCTCATCAACATTACAGATCTCCCGACTACCATTGGGTGTCGATGACGCTGCTTGCAAACACTTGGAAGCCTGTGCAAATATAATAACATCATCTTAATATTAAAATTAATACAAGGTATTAAAAAGGCATTGGTCCAAACACAACATTAGATATTGTTTAAAATTAAAATGACTTACTTACCTTCTTTTTGTTGAGCAATTATTGTTTAAGGTAGTGGTGCTGCATGTTGTTCTCATCGTCTAAATTTACTAACATTTTAAATACTAATTTATTAAATAAAAATAAGGGCCATGAAACATCAAAAAAAGGTGGTGAGTCGTGAAATTTACCTAATAAATGAAAATAAATAGTTACTTATGACAAAATACAAAAACATCTTTATTAATATACAAATAACATAACAAATCATTAATCTGGCTTTATCGAAAGTATTTCATCTCCGGAGGCTTCCAGACGAGCGCTTCGGCAGTCGTCTGAGTAGAAGGAGAGCGGCGAGAGGATGGCGCGGGGCAGCCCGGACGAGGCGGCTGGAGCGAGCGGGGCAGCCGGGGAGGGCGGCACGTTGCGCTTGCGACGCCGCGGCTGCTGGCGCACGCACGCGATCGTCACCGAGTCGTACGACACGGACGGGGATCGAGCGAAGTCATGGTCGCCACTCACGAAGTCTTTTGAGTTAAGACTATTCGGTTCTGATACGTCTTTGAGCTGTAACAGAAATCTTTTTTGCAATTATTATTTATCGAAGACGAACACAAGTTAATGGTACATTTTCTTACCTAGACTTGGTAATTTTTCAGATGCATGAACTGACTGGTGAATGAGTGACAACTTAACTTACAACAACAAAAAAAAACATTGCCGTTTGACATTTCTACCCCGATGTCAGAAACTCCCATAAGAAAAGTTGTAATATATTGATGGGTAGGATGTGGGTAGATAATTTCACCCCAATGACACCTTATTAATACGCCTGATATAAATTGAACTAACAACTGCGAAGCAATGGGTACCTACAAGATATAACGCCAAGTTACCTTGGCCTTGGCCTGCTTAAGCTGGCGACGCATCTCCCGTATGATGTCGTCCTTGAAGTGCGCGCGCAGCGTGGCGGCGCGGCACTGGTCGTCGAGCGCGGCGCACACCCGCCGCAGCGCGTGCGTCTCCGCGGACAGCGACGCGTTTGCCTTGCGCAGCGCGCGCACGCTCTCGCCGCTCGACTGCATACACCAACACCAACCAACAGCCCACCCCGGTCACTTTAGCAAATCCCATACTTGATAACTCACCTATTAAAGGTATTCTAACTATTAGGCCAACCATGCACCGAAGCCGTAATGACTCAATGGGAAATACAGATTCGACACTAGATTTTGCGAAAAACACATTATGAGGAAAGTATCCCGCATGCCCTAGAAGTAAAATTCTAATATATAGCAAAAGAAAACTACTAATCTTCCCCAGCCCCACACAAAGCCCTATGAACTATGGACTTCGTCAATTTTGTTGTAGGGTATAAAAGATAGTGCACCAGATAAGCGTATGAGTTGTCGATTAAGATGACGATAACCATAAAGTATGCCTACTGCAAAAGTATTCAGTATTGGTCATAAATAAATATTAAAAAATACGCACCTTTAAATTTGTTTCCATGTTATGTATGCGCTCTTGGTACTTATGCGTCTCCTCGTGCAACATCAAGCTACAGTCTTTCTCTGGCTGCCAATCACCACACTAAGGGTTCAAACAATACAAGTAAAAACATTATAAAGGTCCAACTACACTTATCGACGTGGAATCTGTTACAGCCGGTCACAAAAGCAGTTTTGATTCGACGCGTCGACTGTCGTATTTAAAATAAATTTTATTATTATCACATTGTTTAGTTACTAACAGGCTCGAACCGATCCCGTATCGATAACTGTGGTAAATCCCCGAATCAAATTAAAATATAGCACCTACCTATTTATCTGTGTGCGTTGTTTACGAAAATTGAAAAGTATTTGGACCAATGCCATGCATATTAAAAACCTGAACAATATTTACAGTAGGTGCTACATCCGATCCGGCGCCGCATATTCCCGCCATTACTTCCGCATCTTTTTTTGATACGTTTCTGAAATACACGATGAAATCTTGTATTAAGGAAACCATCATCATCATCATCTCAGCCGTAAGACGTCCACTCCTGGACATAGGCCTCCCTTAAGGATCTGGAAACCATATGACTGATATACTACATAATATACTTCTTGTAGTATAGACATTACACCCGACAAACTCATAATGAACAGAAAAGTTCATGCACGCAAATGTTTGTGATGGGTGGACATCGAACCCACAACCTGTGCGTGGCAGTAAGGGTATCTAACTTCCACGACATCTGATTCGTGAGTTACGAAAATAAATAACGATATTATAACGATTAGTAAACGTACGGTGTCTGGTAGCAAGCGGACAGTGACATCTCACTTCTTAAGTTCATTATAGCTTGCTCGTATTGCTGCATATCCTTGTTCAATCTCATTATCTCTCTGTTGGACAATTTCAACACTAAATAATCGATTTCAAAAAAATGTGGCCATTATTCAAAGCACACACACTCACACAGAGAAGCAACGAAGTATATAGTATACGCGCCACGCATACAAAAGCCAATAGAGGGGGCATGACGGAATAAGAATCCGTCTTACCCCCCAAGGCGCGCCAATAGATGAACAAAAGCATCTAAAATCAGAATCACAAATAAATCAAATAATACATTACCTATCCTTGGCAATGTTCTCCTTCTGCAAAGTGTCGTTCATTATTTTCAACTCGCACACTTTGCTGCATTTATTTTTATTCGCATCTGGCTGTTATAGAAAAGTACCTTCAATAAATGATTTCGATGGACTTTACATTGAAAATGACTACAACGGCTCGGAAGTATTATTTTTTCAAACATACGGTTACACACATAACATAAGTAATAAGAGATTATTTCATAAAATTACTAGCTTTTGACGATCCCCTATTTTACCCCGTTAGGGATTGAATTTAGAAAGGTCTTATTCCTCGTCTACATCACAAAGGGGCCAAAATTTTGCAAGGGTATGGGCTGGGCGTTGATTATTTAGTCAGTGAGTGAGTACCGTCGGAACTTTTCTGTTTATACACTTCTCATCATAAAAATCGAAACGGTACTGCAACAACACCTCTGAAGTTTGGTTTTAAATGAATTTTATGTTTAATTTTTACATTAAACAAAAAAAAACGTAATAATGCCAGATGATTGCGGATATTATAAGGTATCGTTTAGCGAATATTAATGTTTAAATTTAAAATTAAATTTGTTTAACTATCGTGTTTTTTTCAATACAATTCCATCTATACCCATACTTATAATAAAAGAGAAGACATTTTTTGTTTGTTTATAGTTATCTCTGGAACTCGGATTTGATAAAATATTTTTGCATTTGATAGCTCAATTCTTGAGGTTACTTTTTAACCCAGGAATGCAGGTGAAACCGCGGGAACAGCTAGTTTCAAATAATACAACTAAATTTAAAATAAAATATGTATAATAAAACATTATAAAAAATAAAATATTATCATAAAAATCACATAAACTTGTAACGTCGATTGCCTTTTATTTTGCTTGAGTACTGAAAGTTGTTTTGCCTCGCGTCGCCTTCCTCCAACTTCTTCTGACGCCTGCATCACAAAATGTAAGCTATATGTAATTTTTTAACAAAAAGCTATCATTTAAGATCGTAGTATCTAGGAAAGGGTATATACCACCCACCTGACTGAATACCATTTTTTTAATCTTCATTGAAAGCCAAAACTCAAAAAATTAAAGGTGCGTGCGTACTCACCACTCAACAGAGCCGAATATATCGGACTCAGTGACCTCGAAGAAGTGTATCCCTTCCAGCGTGCAGTAGTCGAACTCCCTGAGCCGCCGCAGCACCTCGATGAGGCCGCGCAGGTCGGAGTCCTTGCGCGTCACGCGCCGCCGCAGCGCCGCACACTCCGCGCGGAGCTCGCACACCATCTAACATCAATACACACTATATTTACTTATTCTAGTGTCATTAATTAATTTACAAAATGTGTTATAGTCTGGTGTACGAGCTCCCTGTTTTTATTCTATAGGGAGGAAACGGGACACAGGGGTGAATGGTTATTCTATTGACGTAACTCCTCGGTGTCCCGATACCTCTCCTACAGTCGCGTATTTTTTTAAAAGACTTGCGTTTTACTATATCAAGCATCGCGTTCGGCCAGTCATCTTGTTTTACCCCATGTAAACATTAATTACGTTAGAAATATTTTAACATTTGTGCTCCTATAACAAACATGTGGCTTTGTAACAAACATTCGAAAACGATAAGGGATGCGAGCTCACTGCAGTTATCAAGAAAAAAAAATATCATCTTTTTTTTAAGGATGAGGCGGGTCTTTTGGCAACTAGGCCCTTTATCTAGTCCCATGGCACAAGAAACATAAGCCTCTGGGCCTAGGTGGCCCCAGGCGATTTTCGACCTGATCAACTGTCAGTCCCACTGTCAAATCGAACAAAAAGCGATAGTGGCTCTATAGTGTTCAGGATGAGTTACGATAAAACTAATTATTGTAACTTGAACTAACGAGATTAGGTATTGTAACGAACTCGCACCTTCGACGACTACAGATACTTTGATCACTATACTCTCAATCATCTTGGAAAAATCATATCAAATAAACGTATTTATACAGGCACAGTATAATATAAGTAAAGCATAATTATTATTCCTATAAAGCGACCGAGCCATACACATGAAAAAAAAAAAAAAACTAACCTCGTTATGCTTCTGCCGTTCAGCGAGCAGCCTCGAGGTGGCCTCGTCCTCCAGCTCCTGGACGGTACGCGCCAGCAGAGTGTTTTGTCCCACCAGGTCCCCCACCCAAGACCTTAGGAGATTCACTTGCATCTGTACCAATATTCATTGCTCTTTACAATATTTTACTCATGGCTGATCATCAATCATCTCACCGCAATAATCTGCCAAACCAGCCAAGTGCGAATCGGACTCGCGCACGAAGGGTTCCGTACCATTATCTATAAAAACGGCAAAAAAATCGCGTATGTTGTATGGGAGCCCCCCTTAAATATTTATTTTATTTTGTTTTTAGTATTTGTTGTTATAGCGGCAACAGAAATACATAATTTGTGAAATTTTCAACTGTCTAGTTGAAATCGCGGTTCTTGAGATACAGCCTGGAGACAGACAGACAGCGAAGTCTTAGTAATAGGGTCCCGTTTTTACCCTTTGGGTACGGAACCCTAAAAAGCAACTGCCGGTGGTCTGGTGGTGTCATTGCCAGCTCTCAAGTGCAACTGCCGGAACACACTAATAAGTGCTTGGCGACATATTTTCAACTTGAGGGTGGTAGCCTACAAAGTACCCTACCACCGTGCTATGGTTTCCTCACGATGTTTTCCTTCACCGAAACTCTAGCTCAACGTAGAATTCGAACCCACGACCTTCGTCACTACCACTGAAGCACTGAGCTATCATCACCCTATCTCACAAACTATTGACATAAACCTCTATTTGATAAATAAATGATTTTCTTTAGTTTTTGAAGACCTGGCTAAAAATACCTCGTGCAAAGGATTTTTTTTCATCCCTCAGTACACAATAACCGGAAATTAACCGATTTTTCTCCGGTGTTTTCACCTATTAGATACTTTTACCGATGAATATTCGGTCAGAGAGTAGCCTTAGTCTTCGGAGATTCTCCGGTACTCACTGCTCTGAACTTACTTTATTTTGTTAGATACGGTAGGTATAAATAGGGTAGTGATCGCATCCCCGCCCAGCACGAACTTACCTCAATTCGTTTTATTGCGAGCCAAAAAAATACTGTAAGAATACTTCTAAATCTTGACCTGTAATTTCTTTGATCCTCCAGCTGTTTCGATTAGCTCCATCCTTTCTTCGTACGCTTTCTGGACATCTTTCAATATACTGAGGGTAGGTCCACCTTTACACGCGCACATTCCAGAATCCCTTTCAACTACCTCACACTTTGGATCCATTATTAATTATTATCTATTGTAAAAATTTAGATAAAATAAATAATATTTCACTTCATTCTAATAAAAATAACGATTAAATAAAATATGTAACACGTCACCGGCCGACGTCACTGGTGACTGTATTTTTTTTTATTTTAATTTTTTTTCCGCGCATATTATCTGTCACAACCTAAAAAAGGTTGCATAGCTCCTAAAAAAAAATCAATAACCTCATTTCGGAATTTTACGGTTTTAGAAGAAAATAGATACTACATTCATGGTTTTTATGTTGGAATTTTTTTTTTTTTTATATCACTATGGTGTCAAACAAGCATAAAAAAATCTCTTCACTGTATATTTTTACGCACATTATCCCCGAAGAGGCAGGCAAAGGTCACAATACAGACTGAAAACAGTAGTATTTTAATTATAATAAAATAAATTAATTATTATTCCTTTATACAGGGTGATTTTGTTATCACTGGCAATAATTGCAGGGGTGGAAGTAATCATCAATGTGAACAACTTTTATTATAGGGCTAACTCTGATATCGCGTAAAATAATACGGTTGCTTCATACATTTTGGTCGAGTAGGTATTGAACTTTTGTATGGAACAGCTGATAATTTTTTCATGATTTCACAGTTAGTCCCATTATAAAAGTTGTTCATTTTGATGAGTACTTCCACCCTTGCAAGTATTGCCAGTGATAACAAAATCACCCAGTATATATTCCATTTATTTAATTGGTATAAACTTATGATTTATATTTTAAAATATCATTCTAAAAAAGCCATTATTATTATTTCATTTATTCTCCTTATATATTCTATAAATTATATTTGGGTTGATACGATTATTGCACGGCGCTCTTAGCGATCTATCAACACATTGTCCGGCTTATTGGCGACAATAGTCCTGTCAGTGATGATAAATCCACCCCAGTATAGTGTGATATGGCCATCTTGGAGAACCGGTTCTGGCACATACCTGTAGTACGGTACCTCAGACGTCACCAGGCGATATTTCAGGATATGTTGCTGGTGAATTATCCTGGTCACTTGGTTGTTATTGTTTAGGAAAATTATACATAAATATATATTGAATAAAATCCAACCAGAAATTCGTGTACTCACACCATTTAATTAAATATTTTGGCTAATTATTTGTACCTAAATATTTACAGTCACAAGCATCTAGTCGTGTTTCCAACACAGTTAACATTAACTTACAACCATTTGGCTACTGCTTACAAATCTATGAATGAAATTAGTCAAATTTGTCTACCACAAATTGAAAAATTGTACAAATGACTCATAGTCATTGAGTCATAGGAAAGTTCTCTTGTTAATAAATCTTAAAAAGCCCTATGGACTAACTACAATAAATAACAAACACATTGATGTATTTGTATATACTATTAACTACCAAAGAGTAATTCAACAAATGTATGTCTTAAAAAAATAATAACACATAGAAAATATTGACAGTTAGTATGACGGCGTTTTGAACAATATGTTTGTATGAAAATTTCACAACATCAATAAATATATTCAAAAAGTCGTTTGTCAACGAGTTTATATACATAATTGTCTACTTAAATTCTATACTAAGACTGTCTTACAATCATTAAAAACTACATAGAAATCACTAAGTGCACAGATACAATATACTTTTGTATGAAAAACAATGCCAAAGCCGACAGAAGTAAATACATAACACACTTGTAAAATAATTAAAATACCGGTTGAGGACACTCGAGCATTATCTATATACCAATATAATAAAGATTGACTGATTTCTGAACGAGCTAATCTCTGGAACTACCAAACGGATTTGATAAATTCATATAGCATTTGATAGCCCAATTCTTGAGGAAGGTTATAGCCTACTTTTTATCCTGGGAATGCGGGTGAAACCGCGGGCAACAGTTAGTGATTGTTACAATAATATTTAACTACAAAACAGTATCAAATACAATATTGTAAATTCTTCTCAAAAACCAAAGAAATACACAATTTCCTACTACGCCACGAACTTTAAGATAAATAATAATGTAAGAATATTTGCTATATGTACAGCCGACAACACTTGTCTAATCTCTTGCAATATAATGAGTTCAACTTAATAATAAAAATTGTATATTTGGGCGACCTAGACAAGATGTCGACAATTGTCTTGGTTTGTAACGATATATCACCTAGGTAGATTTGCCTCGAGGTTTCTCCCTCCTATAGCTAAGAGATATCTGGGATTAACGTCCGTTTATTTATTTCGAGACTGTGCAAGCAAGACAAACAGCAGCTGTCCCGTTTTGGCATTTGACCTTTCGTTTTATTCCCTGAGATTCTGGGATGAAAAATTGTTACTTACAATAATTTCAATAACAGAGGTAGCTTTCATTATATACGAAATACAATACACAGCTGTTTATAAAAAAAAAAACAATGGAAATATAAGTGTTTGCAAGAAAGTAAATTCTCTAATGTGTACACTAGTATAAGCCACGCGGTTTTGTACAATCTGAGTAATCACTTGTTACCAGACTGCGCCAGAAGGAGGGTTGTTTTTTTTTCGGTATAAAAATTATCTATTATCTATCCAAACATCACGGCGTAATTGAGTAAACAAACATCCAGACAAACATACGCATGTCTAATATTTATTAGTAAATTTAATAAATAATGTATAATTAGAGGAACTATACTGTTATAAATGCACTAATACAATGCAAAATATTAAGTCTACGGTGTACAGAACAATACATCATCAAATTAATTCATGTACATTCCTATAACTTAGAAAGACGAATAAGGCGTTAGAAGTATAAGCTCATACATGTGTCTCTCGATCAACTCGACATCCAAGAAATCCTTACTCCTGGTCATCTGAAACATTAATTATATAAAATTATCATCAAATATTGGAAAATAAAGAGTAAGTTCCGACATACTGCTAGCACTGTAAGGTGTGACGTCAATTCAGTACACTGAGAAGCCGTTCCTTTATAGTCAGCTATACTGGGTACTGTTTAAAACGGAACGCAGTCCAGTATACTGTCTGTCATCCATGTATATGTCTGTCATTCTGGACACTGTTGATCACGTGATCAAGGCACTGAGAGCACTTTACCTCGAAAACGCCAGTGCTCACAGTACAAAAATGGCGACGATTTATGACCTATATAACTATATACTAGCTTCCGCCCCGCGGTTTCACTCGCGTTCCCGAGGGATCTTGTGTATTCCCGGGATAAAAAGTAGCGTATAGCCTTCCTCGATAGATGGGTTATCCAACACTGAAAGAATTTTTCAAATCGAACCAGTAGTTCCTGAGATTAGCGCGTTCAAACAAACAAACTCTTCAGCTATACTGTCAGTCCATAACGGAACGTATTTCTCCACAGTAAGAGCACTGAACAGTGCTCGCAGTGTATATCGGAACATACCCAAAATGAAAGCATCGTCATTTCTTTTATTTGGATGACGTATCAATAGGGTTGTTTACTCAAAGGTAATTGTAGATGGCGCCACTGAAATACAACGGAAATGTATCCAACACTATAAGTAACACTAGCTTCTGCCCCGCGGTTCCCGAGGGATCTTATGTATCACGTTATTTGTTTACGTTATAACACAGTGGCGTCTCTAGCGGGATAAATAACAGCTTTTTACTAAATGCATATGAAAGTATATACGGTACTAAAATAAAAATATTTTTTTTTTTAATTTTTTGTTTGTCTGTCCGTTCCGGTTAATCTCCGAAACGGCTGAACCAATTTCGACGCATCTTTCGCATAGGCTTTCACTGGCAGATGCCGATGTTATAAGGAGTAACTGAGGCTTATTTTTATACCGGGATCGCGGATGAAACTGCGGGAAACGGCTAGTTATATATATTTTACGATTTACTGTCATTGTTTGATAAAATTTACAATAAAATGTGTGAAAATTATCTCTACCAAGCTATCTGTGATAACGTTGTTATCAAAAATGTATATAATTATATGAATATCATATAAAAATGTATATTACCTGACAGATTGACTCGACAACCCTTCACTACACTTCACTGCACTTCACTACACTAGAGCACAGTAGCGCAGTACATTGGCGCCGAGTCCTCGTAGGTGTGCGCCCGCGCGAGGCCGCTCTAGTAGAACTGCTTGAGCTGCTCGTACGTGATGAAGAAGATGATGTTCCAGGGCCCCATGCGCAGCCACGTCGGGATGAACCCCTTGTACAGCGCCAGGAAACCTTCGTTACGAACCGTCTGGAAATGTCACAAGTGCTGTCAAAATTCTCTGATATTTATAAAATTGCAATATAATCAGACAATATATGTAACTCACGTATGAATCAAAACAGTTACAATTGTATTAAATTCACACAAATTTGAATACAATAGAAAGAGACAGGCGGAAAGAGAGAAAGTCGCATGGAGGGGGCATAAATGGTAGATACCAATAAGTCGCGTAAAGAAACTTCGTTCCAAAAAAAAATATTACCAGTAGAGGGTATTAAAATTACATCTGTTACAGAAAGAAACATATTAAAGATATAAAAGCCATGTTGTATAATTCCAGAGTGGGAGTGGGACAGAACCCTACAGTTACCATCTACTCACTCGTAAGAAACAGTCGGCGGTCCCCTTGTATATCCTCTCGTTTGGTTTCGCTATGTGATCCTTCACTTTTCTTTGGTTCATTAACCTCGTCTGGAAACAAGAACATAATTACAGAAACTACGATACGATAATGCGTCTCAAGGTAATCGTTATCTAACAATTTAAATAAATACTATAATGACCGAGTAGATAAGCCTATCTCGCCAAGTAACTTGAAACACAAGAAAAGTTATGAGAGAAATATATTCAAGAGGATTATTTTAATAAAAGTCATATACGTTTTTAACACTGGGAACTCTATAAGTCCCTTTTGGAACCTAGGTAAAATCTTCGGGCGCAAATTAGCACACATTTGGCTGAAGATATGATAATGCACTTGTTTAAATTTAATTATCGACCGTCATATCCACCTCGTATATTAATCTGGAAGCAAAAGTGAACCTTACGATGACGCGTATATGTATATGTATAGGGTATATAGTCGTGCGTGGGGTGCGTGGGGTGTGTGGGGTGTGTGGGGTGCGTGGTGTTACCCGTATGACATCGAGCGGCGTGCTGGCGACGGCGCTGCCGAGGCTGGCGAGCAGGCTGGAGGCGAAGTGGTTGAGCGGCGTGTCGCCCAGCTCGGGCTGCAGCCGCTTCTTGCACGAGTCGTACACCGGCAGCTCCACCGCCGCGATGACGGCCGCGCGCTGCGACGTCGGCCCCACGCCGCGCCACAGCCCGCGCCCGCCCTCCACGCGGTATATGTCCACGAAGCAGCGCACCAGGTTGCGCTTCTCCTCGCCTACCTAACGTACACTCGGCTTTAACTAAACGATAGATACGCTCGAAGATAGAACGAGAATCGATAAGTCGGATTACCCTGAGTGTCTCGTTTTGTTTACTAATTCTTGGATAAAAGGTAACTCATATAGCTGGGATAGTGACGTCGGTTGCCGTATCCTACTATGAATCGGAAGTTTCGATGAAAGAAAACATCGTGAAATAACCGTAGCGTGGTGATAGTCTTTTGTAGTAGGGTACCGGCCGGGAACCCTGGGAACCTTATGACAAAGAAAACTCGACCTTAGTAGCATCATACCCTTTTTTTAACCTCCGGGTAACTATCCTCGTGGATACCGGGCCGCTCCGGGGGGAAGCAGCGGGGTTGCGTCAGTCTCCTACTGACTAAAAACCTGAGGTGTTCCTGTCAACATGTCGTTGTCGGTGGGGACCAATGCATACCCTAAATGAACATAAACGGTAAGATCGTATTGAAGCACGAGAGTGACCTGCATCCGAACTTTAAGCACGTCGGTAGGGTTGGCGACGGCGCTGGAGAGCCCCCCGGCGAGCGCGGCGCAGGCGGTGTTGGCGAGCAGGCGCTCTTCGGCGCCGCCGTCCGCGCGGTGCTTAGCCAGCGCCTTCTTCAGCGAGTAGTACGTGCCGAACTTTATCGTGCCGTACGTCGCCTGCCGCAGCACTGCTGGCCATATACTGCGAAACGCGTGCCATGCTAAAGTAATGGATCTTTATTTGTCTTAATATAAAGAATCTGCCACCTAATACGGTTGATGACTTAGTTTGATACGCTAAAACCGGCTGAGTACAACAAACTATAAATTATTCGTTGTAACAACATATGACGAGGGTCTTCGAGTTTCATATCTTTAAGAATTTTATTTCTATGCACTTAGGTCCGTATTATACATAGAGTAATTGTTCAACTAAAAATTATGTCTGCCAAAAAACATGTTTACTATTTATGTAAATATTTGCGGCTGAGTGATTCCGAGATATTTCCTATTTTTAAGCATCCTATTATATATAGGGCAGCTGGCTCATACTAAATGCTATTTGCGTCAGACATTGTACTAGATTGTGAACATAAACAATGACTTTGTAACTTGTGAGCTTCATAATAGGATTCTATCAACCGAAAGACCAAACACGAGTAGTGGTAAGCCGGTGATAGTTCGACTCCTACAATGAGCTTGAGCTTTCGGTGAAGGAAAACATCGTGAGAAAACTATACCACGGTGGTAGAGTACTTTGTAGTACCTGCCTGGCTGGCTACCTCTCTCAAGTTGAAAATCTGTTGCCAAGCAACTATATACTAGTGTGTTCCGGCAGTTGCACTTAAGAGCCACTTGCCTTCTAGTAATCTACATAAAGAAATGAGATGCCATCAAAAACATAACATGTAAAAAAAAAAAACAAGTCTATTATTTTGGATGGAAACATCGTTTTCGCAGCCTCACAGTATCAGAAATATTCTGAGACTGTCAAAAGTACATACGGAGTCTAGTAAGTACAAATTGTGAGCCTTCTGTGCGTAAGTACCATTTCTTATCCGGTGTAGTGCGAACCTATGTGAACTTGGCACCCGACTTTCAAAAATCGTTTTTTTTTTTGCGCATTCCTGTAGAGCTAGGTAGGTAGTTGATTGTAGTGAACGAATTTTTGATTGTAGTTGGACCAAAAAAAAATTATGGGTCACCCAAAAATAGCCAGCCCCCGGATTTACAGAAATTCAATTCTCACGGTTGATTTGTATGGCAAATCGTTAGTAGTTGTTTGTAGTGAACGAATTTTCGTTTGTAGTAATTTAGTTTTTTTTTTATTTAATTTTTTATAAAATAAAAAAAAAAATCAAAAATTGTTTTTTTTTTTGCGCATTCCTGAAGAGCTTGGTTAGTAGTTGTTTGTAGTGAACGAATTTTCGTTTGTAGTTATTTAGTTTTTTTTTTATTTAATTTAAAAAAAAAAATAATTCAAAAGTCTATTTTTTTGCGCATTCCTGAAGAGCTTGCTTAGTAGTTGTTTGTAGTGAACGAATTTTCGTTTGTAGTAATTTAGTTTTTTTTTAATTTAATTTTTTATAAAATAAAAAAAAAATCAAAAATCGTTTTTTTTTTTGCGCATTCCTGAAGAGCTTGGTTAGTAGTTGTTTGTAGTGAACGAATTTTCGTTTGTAGTTATTTAGATTTTTTTTATTAATTTAAAAAAAAAAAATATTCAAAAGTCTATTTTTTTGCGCATTCCTGAAGAGCTTGCTTAGTAGTTGTTT
The DNA here is from genome assembly GCA_951216915.1 of Tetheella fluctuosa. Classification (NCBI taxonomy): domain Eukaryota; kingdom Metazoa; phylum Arthropoda; class Insecta; order Lepidoptera; family Drepanidae; genus Tetheella; species Tetheella fluctuosa. The sequence goes on from OX578214.1 coordinate 624,224, forward strand.
GTAGTGAACGAATTTTCGTTTGTAGTTATTTAGTTTTTTTTTTATTTAATTTTTAATAAAGAAAATCATTTAATCAAAAATCGTTTCTTTTTTTGCGCATTCCTGAAGAGTTTGGTTAGTAGTTGTTTGTAGTGAACGAATTTTCGTTTGTAGTTATTTGGTTTTTTTTGTATTTAATTTTTAATAAAAAAAAATATTTAATCAAAAATCGTCTATTTTTTTGCGCATTCCTGAAGAGCTTGGTTAGTAGTTGTTTGTAGTGAACGAATTTTCGTTTGTAGTTATTTAGTTTTTTTTTTATTTAATTTTTTATTTTTTAAATATTCAAAAGTCTATTTTTTTTTTGCGCATTCCTGAAGAGCTTGCTTAGTAGTTGTTTGTAGTGAACGAATTTTCGTTTGTAGTTATTTAGTTTTTTTTTTATTTAATTTTTAATAAAAAAAAATATTTAATCAAAAATCGTCTATTTTTTTAAGCATTCCTGAAGAGCTTGGTTAGTAGTTGTTTGTAGTGAACGAATTTTCGTTTGTAGTTATTTAGTTTTTTTTTTATTTAATTTTTTATTTTTTAAATATTCAAAAGTCTATTTTCTTTTTGCGCATTCCTGAAGAGCTTGGTTAGTAGTTGTTTGTAGTGAACGAATTTTCGTTAATAGTTATTTAGTTTTTTTTTAATTTAATTTAAAAAAAAAAAAATATTTAATCAAAAATCGTTTATTTTGTTGCGCATTCCTGAAGAGCTTGGTTAGTAGTTGTTTGTAGTGAACGAATTTTCGTTTGTAGTTATTTAGTTTTTTTTTTATTTAATTTTTAATAAAAAAAAATTATTTAATCAAAAATCGTTTATTTTTTTGCGCATTCCTGAAGAGCTTGGTTAGTAGTTGTTTGTAGTGAACGAATTTTTGTTAGTAGTTATTTAGTTTTTTTTTAATTTAATTTTTAATAAAAAAAAATTATTTAATCAAAAATCGTCTATTTTTTTGCGCATTCCTGAAGAGCTTGGTTAGTAGTTGTTTGTAGTGAACGAATTTTCGTTTGTAGTTATTTAGTTTTTTTTTTATTTAATTTTTAATAAAAAAAAATTATTTAATCAAAAATCGTTTATAAAATAGACTTTTGAATATTTAAAAAATAAAAAATTAAATAAAAAAAAAACTAAATAACTACAAACGAAAATTCATTCACTACAAACAACTACTAACCAAGCTCTTCAGGAATGCGCAAAAAAAAAATAGACTTTTGCATATAAAAAAAATAAAAAATTTAATAAAAAAAAAACTAAATAACTTCAAACGAAAATTCGTTCACTACAAACAACTACTAACCAAGCTCTTCAGGAATGCGCAAAAAAATAAACGATTTTTGATTAAATAATTTTTTTTTATTAAAAATTAAATAAAAAAAAAACCAAATAACTACAAACGAAAATTCGTTCACTACAAACAACTACTAACCAAGCTCTTCAGGAATGCGTAAAAAAAGAAACGATTTTTGATTAAATGATTTTCTTTATTAAAAATTAAAAAAAAAAAAAACTAAATAACTACAAACGAAAATTCGTTCACTACAAACAACTACTAAGCAAGCTCTTCAGGAATGCGCAAAAAAATAGACTTTTGAATATTTTTTTTTTTTTAAGTTAAATAAAAAAAAAACTAAATTACTACAAACGAAAATTCGTTCACTACAAACAACTACTAACCAAGCTCTTCAGGAATGCGCAAAAAAAAAACGATTTTTGTTTTTTTTTTTTATTTTATAAAAAATTAAATTAAAAAAAAACTAAATTACTACAAACGAAAATTCGTTCACTACAAACAACTACTAAGCAAGCTCTTCAGGAATGCGCAAAAAAATAGACTTTTGAATATTTTTTTTTTTTTTAATTAAATAAAAAAAAAACTAAATAACTACAAACGAAAATTCGTTCACTACAAACAACTACTAACCAAGCGCTTCAGGAATGCGCAAAAAAAAAAAAACCATTTTTGATTTTTTTTTTTATTTTATAAAAAATTAAATAAAAAAAAAACTAAATTACTACAAACGAAAATTCGTTCACTACAAACAACTACTAACGATTTGCCATACAAATCTACCGTGAGAATTGAATTTCTGTAAATCCGGGGGCTGGCTATTTTTGGGTGACCCATAATTTTTTTTTGGTCCAACTACAATCAAAAATTCGTTCACTACAATCAACTACCTACCTAGCTCTTCAGGAATGCGCAAAAAAAGAAACGATTTTTGAAAGTCGGGTGCCAAGTTCACATAGGTGTAGTGCGAGTCATTTTATTTCCGACAATAATACGGCCGACCGCTTTATCTACTATCACGCACGTTGATCGCGTCGTTATAATGCGCAGGAGTAGATCGGCCGTATCATTAACATCACATTGTCTCCACTTACATAATGGTCATGTATACTACAATACAATAACTAAGATAAGAAAATTATTACAATGTGTCACTCTGTAATGTTGTTTGTGCACGCAGCTTATCTGTAGACTTAGAATAATAACGCTCTGTAGATATTTTATTTTTATATTAGTAAAGTATCTTGAATATTGTTTTTTTTTTTAGTTATAGCCATTAGCGTATTCGCTATTATTTAATAAGAACTTGTTTGCGTTACATTTTATTATTTACTTTATATTGGTATTTTTCGTTTCGTTTTAATTGTATACTGTAGTGTACATTTTGCTGTTATTGAAAAAAATATAGCCAATAGTCAGATTATAAAAAAAAAATATATATATATATATAAAAAAATGTAACCTTGCTGAGTTTCTTGCCGGTTCTTCTCAGTTGAAGGCTGATTTCCGAACCGGTGGTAACTTCAGTAAATTCGACTTTCATAAGTGCCCTCCTAGTGGCTCCTAAGGCCTAAACTGAATAAATGGCTTTGACTTTACCAATAAAATTAAACTGGAAATCATAGACAAGTATTTTTTTTCTATTAGCAGACCTATCATGAAATATTTTTTACGAATTAAAAATAAAATATTTGCAAAGGTTGCAAATCCAGTTCTAGTAAATTATTATAATCTTAAGACATAATGATGCAAATCATACGTTCACCACGCCTTACGACACTGAACAAAGCACCCAAATAAACATGTTGATAAAGAGCTGTATTGATTGCACTAACACGTCGCGTGAGTGCAGATAAGCAGCGTGTAAGTTTTCCTATAGGTAGATGTTGTAGGTTAGACTCGCTACACTGTTTTGACTGGTTATAATGACAATAATATGACCGTTACTGAAATCGCAAAATTAAAAGACAGAAAGAGCAATATTTACTCAAACAGTAGTGCAATGAGATAGATATACTAGCAATACTAAATGAACCTAGCCAATGTTTTATTCTAGATATGTCATAGTAATCTAGAAGAAAATACAATTTGCTTTTTTACTTTTTTTATGGCTTATAGTTATACTTTTAATGGCTCACTAAAAAGCTCTTAGTACGTTTAGTTGTGATATATCTTTAGTCTCTTTAACTCATCACCTCACCACCTCATTACCATAGTGAGATTGTGGTCAAACACAATCCTATACGAAGTAAAAAAAAAAAAAAAAAATCAAGAGAACTAGTATTGAATTAGCTTCTTATAGTGTATGGCTCTTTAACTCTTTTGAATAGACGAAAGTCTGAACTATGCGACCACTAAGCTATGAATGCGGAGCCTATGAATGAATATACATATAAGTTATTAAGTTGTAATATAACTTAGATACACACATTCAAAATAGCTCCAATTGTTCCAAAACAATTGAAACAAGTGTCTGTCTGTTTACTTAAACACACAAAAAAAAATATTTGCCACAGAGCTAATGCGCCAAGGTATCTTCTGCTTTATTTCTATTAGCTATTAGACTTAATTTAGCGTGTACATGTTTAGTGAATGAGTGTGCGATTGTACATGCAATAATTCTTTTTCTGTTTGGTGGTGATCGGGGAAGATTGGGCACTGTCAGGTGTCAGCTACACCAACTGAATGTCACGAGTCAAAGAGCCGATTGAGCTGCTGATCTATTAACTGAGTGACTGAGCGAATGTGAGGTAGATTGAAATCAAAGAGCTAGTTCATTTATATCTCTCATTTAAGAGCTACCCAAGTTTAATCACAATACAATATAAATAAGTAATGTTCTCACCCACAATACAAAGCCTTGACTCCCTCCTGCTGCGATGTTTTGATAAAGCAATCCACCATACCCGTGTAGCGGAGCTCCACATGTCGAGGGTCTATCTTCTGACCTTGGATCTGTAAACGGGTCTTTGTTGTGTCTATGGGGAAAGTGCCTGAGGATGGGAAATCCAAATATATTATTTATATCTTTTAAATCATATAAGTACCTGTTTAGCTAGGCCTAATTGACAAGTTGTGGCTAAAGAGTAAAAGCATAATTTTCTTACTTTATGGTGAAGGCATATTTAAATAATTTTAGCAGGTTAAGATAAGTACAATAGATCACTTCTCCAAAAATTTTTATAGGGACCATTCATCATAAAAAAATAAAATTCGAATCATCCATCCATACGCACTCTTGCTTACCTGGGACGCACTACACTTTAGGTTATAAAAAAAAAATTAAAGGACTTACCAAACTCGGCTACAATAGACGCGAGTCCGCCGTAAATAAAAGGTCTCCAGTCACTATCTCCCATCACACACGCACGAAGACCAAGAAATCCACGAATACCTAGCTCTGATCTATGTTCTTGTGCAGCTTTCGGTATCTTACAATAAATAGGTCTTGGATAGAAGTAACAAATGTAATGTGCGTGGAGTTCAGTTCAATACAATAGATTTCGGTACACAGCACAAGAGACAGGAAATGATTACTAGAAGTAGAAATTAATACTTGTGTAGCCGCAAACTGACCGACCACAACCACAGACCACGACCGACTAACTAGAGATGGGTAGTGGGTAGCGTAACTCTCTCTAGTATATAGTGTATTATCTATGCGACTAACTACAGGGATGTGAAAAAATAATCAATTTTCATATTTATTGGTTTTTTACGTATAATCGATTTTTAATAATTAATATTTTTTACAATATTAATCGATTATATAATTCACACATTTTTTTTTAAGATTTTCATGAACACTAAAATAAAAAGTCGATGAAAAGACGGCGCCATCTGTACTATGTATGTATGTAAAATAGTTTCGCATCTTTTTAACGGTTTTCTTCAATAGATATTTTACTCTGGATCTAGTGACAAGATTATTTTTGAGGTGGCAACCTTACAAGGATGTAACATGGAGTAAAAAAGTCAATTACTGAAAAATCGAATATTTCTTCCTTCTAAAATCGTTTTTTTACATTTTTTTTACAAATCGATTTATATTGAAAAGACAAATTAGATTATTAATTAATCGATTTTTTCACTCAATGTCACATCCCTACAAGAATTTTTTTTTTCCTGACTTTTTCACTTTTCTGAGTTAGGCGAAGGGTTCTCGCCTATACATCCTTGTTTTCTGTAAATCTCAAGCTTAAGTCAAGTCAGTTTATAGTCAAGTCCTAATAGTGCTGCCAAAACACCATCGGTAATTTGAATAAATTGCTGAATAATCTTAATTGCATTAATTTAACTGTGATTAATTCTGTTTTTGTCTGTGGTAATTTGTCAGTCAACAAAGTACAACACCAGCGAGTATATATAATGTACTCTTTGACCAGCGTTTTCAAATATACAAATTATAGCAGATTCACCGTATTTTTAAGCTATCTATCTACTGGACACTGCGTTTTTTTAAATACAGTGTATATAAGTCACTATATTTTTTTAAATCAAAAAACAATATAACTTAACAAAAAATTAACGCTGCTTGAAGATTATCTAAATTATAAATATGACTGATAAACACAAGATAGTTACGGTATTCCCCGTATCATATACTGTGAGTATATTATACCCCATATCGTATAATATACTCACAGACTTACGTATTACCATAGGTAAGTCTGTGAGTATATTATTAGTATTATCCATCTAAATTATAGTTGATCATGAGACAGTATAGTTTTAATGTTAATAAAGTAACACTCAAATAATTGTTTAAGTTATTACCGAACGTAGCCACAGTTTCATCATCATTATCAACCTACATCAGTTCAGTCCACAGTTGGACATAGGTCTCTACCAAAATACACCACTGAGCCCGATCCCCTTGCTCTCATACTGCATTTTCATTTTATCTCACTGTTTTTTTTCTTCTCCGAAATGCCGTATTTTTTAGAATTCTAGTTTGGCAACACTGGTATGTTACAAACATATACCATCTCCTACCTATCTATAGTAGTCTGTGAGTGACATGTGACTAGGGATGTGACAGAGCGTGAAAGAAATCGATTATTCTCTTTTCAATTCAAAATAAATCGATTTGTGAAAAATCAATTTTAGAAAAAAAAAAAAACAATGTTTAAATAATCAATTATTTCACCTCAAAAATCACTCACAAATGTCACTAGATCCAGTATAAAATATCGCTATAAGAAAACCCTTAAAAAGATGCGAAACTATTATACATACATACATAGCAAAAATGCCGCTGCCGTTTAGTGAACTTGCTTCATATTTTTTTTCATTCATCGCACAGGTGGCACTGTTTACAAAAATCGATTAAAAAAATGTGTGAATTATATAATCAATTAATTACAAAATAGGCGATTAAAATAAAAATCTATTATACGAAAAAATTAATCGATTAATATGACACTCGTTTTATTTTTTAAATCCCTTCATGTGACTGACATGACATACACACCCATCAAAGAGGATATTATAATAATCACAAAAAAAAACAATCAAACAAGAGTCGTGAAATCGTGAAGTATAGGTGAATAATACTAGAATCTGAGGATTATATCCTCATTGCAAGAGTCAAGAATATAAAGAGAACTAAGGCTACTCTCTGACCGAAATAAGAAAAAGTTTATAAAACAGCCGGGTAATAATTTTACACATATAACAACTACAGAGAAAATAAAACAAAATCAAACGTGATAAATAATTGACTCATTACTCCTGTATAGGTCTATTATTTTACTCTTTGCTCATTAATTTGGTTGGTGTAGGAGGAAGAACGTTAATTAAAATATATTTGCTTAGGTATGTAATGTTAATTTTTAATTTAGCGTACAGTGATTACCTCGTTTATAATGTAGTTGTAAAGCACAAGCTGTAAAGCACAAATAGGTCTTGCTTGATGGCACCGGCCCAGAAGGTCAAGTTCTGACAGTTTGAAATTTTAGAACTAAACTGTTCTGTCTGTCTAATAATAAAATTGTGATAACAGATAACATTCCACAATGTTTGACAACTTTGCACGTAACAATGAAGCGGCCCCTGAGCCACCACCAAAGAAAAACCTCAAGTTCGACAAGGAATATGTGCTGACATTGCCTGGTCTTCTGAAACTTGGACAATTGGTATGCCTTTTAATAAATTCATTAATAATTATAGGTAGCTATCATCATAGCCTAAGTTGATGGTTGTTGGTTGATGTGGAAGCAAAATTCTGTCCCAACTTATGATAAGACAGTTGTCAAAATATGACCAATATATTGATTGGCCATAATACTTTAATTAATTGGCTTTGGATTGAAATCTGATGATTTGAAACCATTTGTGTGAGATTTATTTGTCTTTTCCTGTGATTATAAATGCCTTCCAAAAAAATATGTTAAAACTAAACATACATATAATGTTTTATTCTAGGATATGATCTATCTATGTACCAAGTTTTATTTGAATTTGTTCAGCCATTACTGTGTAATTGAGTAACAAGCATCAACATAAACTTACATATTTATATAAGTGTGATAAAGATGTACTTTATAAAGATATGGGGAATAGGGGTATTTCCTATATTCAAAATAAATTATCCAACACTAACCAATGTATAAAACATCAAAAAAAAAGGGGAAACAGATTATTTTATTAAATTTATCCTTATTATGATTTTTATTGACCAATCTAACTATAAAGACTATGCTATATAATTATGACGTCACATGCTTGTATTTCATACAAAACTCCATATAAACCTATCGTTTTGAAATTTCATAAAAAGTTGCTGATTTGAATGTCAGTCAAATACCCTATTCCTTAGGTTATAAAATCACATCTTAAACTAGGGCCTTAATAGGTCAGTTTTGACAAAAGGTTGTCTCGCCTAGCCACACTGTTTCTCTTTTTGGCACATGGATAGATATTGACTGGACCTTTTAAAACGGAACCATATTAATTCCATGTTTTGTTACAGCTGTCCAACATTATAGGTTTCATCTGCATAAAGGTCTCGTGGTCTTGGATCTCAGCCATATTCTATAACATAGTTTACTGGGTGGGAAACATTATAACTCTGTTCATAATCCTAATGTACACGTTTCATTTTGTTGAGAAGTATGACCACTGGCCGTGGCTCAAGTATGAATTTTTCTACTGCTGTCTGATGACCGCATCTTATATCGTCTGTTCTATATTTGCTACAACAATTGGAGAAAGTGTTGGATATGCTGTTGGGGTATGTTCAATGTATTTTTAACTCTTTAAAAACATTGTTCTTTGTTACTTATTAGAGCAATTATTGGTTTAATGGTATGTGGAATGATAGAATGATTGTGTTGATAGACTGTGACTGTTTAAAAGAATTTACATAGTAAATTTTTTGTAGCGCATGTAGGTTTTGCAAGGGAGTTGCAAGCTCTCTATGGTCTGGTGCAACCTGTAAGAAATAATGCCTCTAGTGGACAGGTTTCTTTCAGCTCCACATATTGATATCACTGAAGGATGTGTGTGTTTAGGAAAGCTGTCAATGACTAATGCATTATTATTAGAACATAGTGTCCCACTGTAGAGCAGCCACTCCTATCATTTCAATGCAATTGCTATAATAATTACCCATTTTATTATTTTTCAGTTCTTCGGGCTTTGTGCCACCATATTGTACGGTTTTGATGGCTTTCTGAAGTTCAAAGGGTGGAAGAGAGGACTGCCTGCTCAGTAATAAAAACCAAGTATTCACCAGTCACCATCTCACCGAAGACCAAGTCAGTGTTAATTATTGTTATGATCAATTGTTTTTTATCTTTATTAATTAGGTTAAAATGATGTCTATTTATATTTTATACTCTGAGTAAAAATGTATATTAATGTATTTTTGGAAATTTTACGTCAGATATAATGAAAATATTTGATAAATTTGTATTGAGGAAAGAACAATATAATATAAACATTGTACATTAAGATGGTGCAGTAACAAAAGCAACTGTTTGCAGTAACATACAGATAGTCTGTCCACCTGGTATGTGGCTACTGTCGCCGGACATTAGCAATACTAATGGGATTGCCAGTGTGTTGCTGACCTTTATGAAGGCTAGAAGGCAATTGTTGGAACACACTAGTAGGTGCTGCCAGCCAGGCGGGAACTACAAAGTACCCTACCACCATGCTATAGTTTCCTCAAGGTCATTGTAGCATTCGAACCCACGATTTTCAAAAACAGTTGCTCTCGTTAGTGCAGTAGCTTTGTGCAAAATAAGATGGTTGTTAAAAACTATGGTTATAGTATTTTTGGAAGGTAAATTATTGGAAATCTATATTTATACATGTATCATGAACATGAATAAATTTGTGATATATATTGTATCTATTGAGCTCTATGTCAATGGTTTTCATTAAAATTATACTTAAAATATATATTAATAATACATAATATTGAAATTCTTTGGTATACAGGGTTATTTTTAAAACACCGGCAGTGCTCTAGGGGGTGGAAGTACTCATCAATATGAACAACTTTTACTATAGCACTAACCTTGTGAAAAAAAAAATTCAAACTTTTCATACATTTTGATTGAGCAAGGTTGATCTTTTGTATGAAAAGTTGTATATTTTTTTCGTGATTTCAGGGTTGGTCCCATAGTAAAAGTTGTTCATATTGACGAGTACTTCCACTCCCTAAAGCACTGCCGGTGTTTTTAAAATAACCCTGTATACCAAAGAATTTCAATATTATTACAAGTGCCTGCCTATATTGTTGACTGAATGTTTTGATAGTGGGTTCATCTTATTGACTTTATATAAATTGCACAATTTTGTATTACACACTTATAGATAAACCTTTATTGATAAATAATAATAAGTATAGGTAACTAAGTTTAAGGTGAAGACCTCATTTAATATTTTCACTTAAGGTGGTACTTAATTTTGCATTGGAGATTGTGTATGTTTTTGTCAAGACGAATGTCCCTCGATTATTTATATGTCTAGATAGACAGGCCCTTCCACATTGACTATATAGTTTTATTTAGTGGCCCCACTTATCCGACCGAAAGGTTATATAGCAAGTCACACTTCCTAGGGCCTTCAGGGACCTTAGATCTTGCAGCCACGACTTACGTCATGGTCACGTCTAGATAGACAGTTGAAACTGTGAACGTGTCAAAAAATAGCGTCTAACTGTTACTTCTTAAATCACGCTTTTCCAGTTGTTCTAGTCACTTTTAATGATAAAGTCGCCCATTGTAACATATTCACTGTAAGTTAAGTACCTATTACTACTCCGATCATGTGATGTTACAATAAAGTGTTATTTATTTATCTATGACGCACACACCAGCATAGAAAGTAGGCCCGTTTATTTTAGTTCTGTAGTAGAGTGACTGTCCATCTAGACATAGATAATCAAAGTGTCCTACCCTACCTACTTACTAATATATCAACATGGAGGGACCCAAAGGTACCAGAGACAACTTTATTGTTTATTTGACTCCTTTGATGTGATAATTTGCCAAATAAGCAAACAAGTGAAGTACCACCATTACATATAAGTAACTAAATGCACAGAATTACAATTTTTATAATATGTTAGATATTTACTTACTGCTTTTAACTAACCGACCAGCCTGTGGGTTTACAACTGTTGGATCGTTGGATACATAGGGGGGGGGGGGGGCAATGGGTGTAATTGCCCCCCCCCCCCTATTGCACGACCGAAGCATGCTATATTTCTACAAATTTTCTGAAGATAAGTTATGTATGACACAAAAATGGTCAATGAATTTAATGTTATGTGGATGATGATGATGTAATGCATTAATGAACTTCGACACGAGATAAGACATACGGAGACGTTTAAAATCCTCTAAAATTATTTTTGTACTTAGCTATGGAGTTTTTCATTGTGGTCACTTTGCGATGGAACTCATTTAAGCATAATTTATCTAAGCTACTAGTGCCTGTAATCAATATTACACTCATTATGGTATGGTATAGGGTCCAATGTATACCTATTGAGTTTTTTATTATACAGTCTGATTTTATTTTTAAAGTCTTTATTTAATGTACGATTTTTATGTGAAATAGTTATATACAAGGCATACTCGGTATTTTTGCCGATCAGGAGGCCGATTCTCGCGCTTTCGATAATAATATCGAAATCGATAAATATATCATGACATAAGGTATATTTGATATTTACGTACCGACTGCTAGAGACCACTCGTTGCATATCGAACGCTAACGATGGATAAATATCGAATATGTTATCTCGAAAATACCAAAAATTGATTTTTAGAGATATCCGCCATGTTTTATGATAAATATCGAATTTATCTCTACAGCTCGAGAATCGCCTCCCTGAAATCCACCATTTTGGTTTTTAGAAAAAATGAACATACCTATCGGATTTGTTGAATATTTTTATTAAATTACAATAAGATTGTAATAATAAAACATATTATGATCACATATAAAGCATTATTTTATTTATATAACAATTTGGCTAGTCGAACTAGATATATTCTTATCAAAATTGATATATTTATTGTGTAAAGAGCTCATTGATTAATATCGAAGTCCACAAACCATGATCTGCTGCAGTGAAATATAAGTTCTATATGATACAGTATAAGTACCTAAATCATTTGACACAAAAGTGAGCGTGAAGAATGTGTTTGGACGGAGAAATCTTTCTATACATACATAAATAGATTCATATAACATAAATTAATATACATTTGGTGCATTTTTTTTTGCAGAATTAACTATATAATTATAAATTGTGACATCTAAGTAATGTACAAAATTATTCACAATACAATAAACAATCTATAAATTAAGTTAGAACTTACGTTTATATCACAAAAATGTCTAAATTAATATTTAATAGGCAGAAAAAACCTCAAAAGTAAAATAGTGATTCAAAATTCACATTTTCTTATTCATTAGGTATTTCATATTACAGTAGCAATATATACATTTATTCTGATAGCTAACTATGTAAAAGATGCTAAGAAACAATAGAGCGGCATACTAGCATCAACTCTATTTCAATAAATAAATAAATAAGTATTTGGGACATTATTCCTCACACACGGCCATCTGACCCCAAACTAAGCAGAGCTTGTACTATGGAAGCCAGATAACTTATATACTACATATACTACTTTTCTTTTGTAAATACATACATATATAGATAATTATACCCAGACACAGGACAAACAGACATATTCATGCACACAAATGTTTGTCCTGAGTGGGAATCGAACCCACGACCTGCGGCGTGATAGATAGGGTATCTTACCAACCACGCCAACCAGCCCGTCAAATTTCAATGGGGATTAAGGATTTTTTTACATAAACGTATAAAATTCATAGATTGGGTGGCGTGTGGCTTAAGTTTATCTATACACAAACATTCTATATATAAAACAAAGTCGTGTTAGTTACACCATTTGTAAATCAAGAACGACTGGACCGATTTTTATGATCTTGTTTTCATTTGTTTCCGCCCCGAATAGCAGAATAACTATTAAAACATCAGTATTTTTTATATCGACAACGCGAGTGAAACCGCGGTGAACAGCTGGTATTCGTATAAAGTAACAGTATGCAGGTAAACTGTAAATTTTCGATTGCTCTAAAATAATATTTTACTATCTCAAGTAATTTTGTTTACGAACTTTACGACTTATAAACATAATGACAACAAATATTATTACTATAAAACTATTATCATCAACATCATCTCAGCCGCAAGACGTCCACTGCTGGACATATGCCTCCCCTAAGGATCTATATAAGAAAAAAAAAAACTAAAATAATATTATTATTTCGAAAATTGTCTTGTTTTGACTTCTACTCGTGATTTAGTGTGTGTCACGAATAAGTTACCGGCTGTAGAGTTCATAATAGGGCCTACACCCATTAAACTTTTATAAATAAACTAGCGGGCCCGACAGACGTTGTCCTGTCCAAACTCGATTACGACGCCATCTACCGGGTCCAATTGTATTTTCAAACCATCCAGTGACCCGCTCAAATATACACACAAAATTTCATCCAAATTGGTCCAGTCGTTTAGGAGGAGTTCAGTCACATACACACGCACACAAGAAATATATATATTAAGATTATAAAATTTAAAATGAGCTATTATCCTTTTTATTAGTGTGCTGTTCCTGAATGCATGAATACTAGTGAAATAATAATAATACTTCAGTTGACCCTTTTTAGTTTACATACAGCACCGTATGACGTACGTCATTATAATGGCGGATACTGTTTCGCTTGTTTAGAAACAGATAAAAACTGAAATTAATTTTAAAATTAATTAAGTTATTTTATGAACAAGAACTAACATTTTCTGACTGCTTATTGCCTAAGCTATCTAAATTGTACATTTTTAGATTTTTTTCTCATATAGAGTAAAATACCCTATTATTGTGATTTAAATAAAATTTATAAAAATTGTTGACAATGAACACTATGACTTATGACAATACGGTTAAGGCATGTATTACATTATCAAAACTTAGTCATACTCTTAAAACAAACATTACTGTTTTTCATATAAGTACAAACCTTTATTCAGTTTAGGCCATAAGAGGGTTACTGAAGTAACCACAGGTAGAATAAGACATACATCTATTGAAAATAAATAAAATCTAAGTACATGTCTGTGATTAAAAAAAAAAACTTTTTTATATGGCTATTTGCACGTTACACGCGTTTTTTTAAATTTTGTATTTGTTTGTCCAGGCTTATCTCCGAAAGGGCTTAACTGTATTTCATGTTTGCTTAGATAATCCTGGTATAGGACAGTACTTTTCATCGCAGACACGGGTAAAGCCGCGGAGCGGAAGCTAAGTAATACAATATCAACAGCAACAAGTTTCGAGTTGAGATTGAGAAATTAAATTTGAATCCTAGGTCTATGAGATAAGGTCTAATTTCGATTGACAAAATCTATACTTGAATCTCGACAATTAAGGGCGCGTTCGCATATCAGGCAAAATTAAGCTGTTTTTCGGTACATTTTATGGCATAACCAAACAAAATCCAATGTAAATAATAACTACCTCGTATAGATTGGTTCTTCATCTTCAAATAATAGTTACATTATTATTGAAAATTTAAGTTTCTCATAATGTAAAATCGATCTGTCGTTGCCATTTTCCACAAAATTATCGATACCGGGTTGAGTTTAGGTACATTTTTTAGCTATTATTAACATATTTCACTATTTCTAAAAATACTAGATGTAGGCAAACATATTCAATTCTTAACGATAGGAGTTATTTTTTATCTAAATGCTATAAATAGTCGCAGAAAAAATTAAAAGCGGAACTTATTTTTTCACATTTTTTTCTGTTCTGGTTGAATCTTAATCGGTTGCATTAAGGCTTATTTTAGTTATAAAACTCGTCTTGATGTATTGCAAGCATTTTGAATGAAACTTTAGTCGGCCCGCGGCCGCCGTCGAGAGTGGACCTGTATCGCCTGTTTAGAGCAGCTCGAGTTGAAAAAGATCGCTGTACAAACACAAAATATTCGATAAACCAAATTTGATACTTGACAAGGTAAGATTTTATTTCGCTATAAAAAAGATGCAGCAACCTGAAGGTGTACTTCAGTGACTGCTACTGGAACTCCTCGACGAGTTACTAGGTGAGCCGAGTATGGGCTCGTTTTGTTAGTCATGATGAGACCTTACCTCCGGACTTGATGGAGCGACCTGAAGGTGTACTTCGGTGACTGCTACTGGAACTCCTCGACGAGTTGTACTAGGTGAGCCGAGTTTGGGCTCGTTTTGTTAGTCATGATGAGACCTTACCTCCGGACTTGATGGAGCGACCTGAAGGTGTACTTCGGTGACTGCTACTGGAACTCCTCGACGAGTAGTACTAGGTCAGCCGAGTTTGGGCTCGTTTTGTTATCATGATGAGACCTTACCTACGGACTTGATGGAGCGACCTGAAGGTGTACTTCGGTGACTGCTACTGGAACTCCTCGACGAGTAGTACTAGGTGAGCCGAGTTTGGGCTCGTTTTGTTAGTCATGATGAGACCTTACCTCCGGACTTAATGGAGCGACCTGAAGGTGTACTTCGGTGACTGCTACTGGAACTCCTCGACGAGTTGTACTAGGTGAGCCGAGTTTGGGCTCGTTTTGTTAGTCATGATAAGACCTTACCTCCGGACTTGATGGAGCGACCTGAAGGTGTACTTCGGTGACTGCTACTGGAACTCCTCGACGAGTTGTACTAGGTGAGCCGAGTTTGGGCACGTTTTGTTAGTCATGATGAGACCTTACCTCCGGACTTGATGGAGCGACCTGAAGGTGTACCTCGGTGACTGCTACTGGAACTCCTCGACGAGTTGTACTAGGTGAGCCGAGTTTGGGCTCGTTTTGTTAGTCATGATAAGACCTTACCTCCGGACTTGATGGAGCGACCTGAAGGTGTACTTCGGTGACTGCCACTGGAACTCCTCGACGAGTTGTACTAGGTGAGCCGAGTTTGGGCTCGTTTTGTTAGTCATGATGAGACCTTACCTCCGGACTTGATAGAGTGACCTGAAGGTGTACTTCGGTGACTGCTACGGAACTCCTCAACGAGTTGTACTAGGTGTGCCGAGTTTGGGCTCGTTTTGTTAGTCATGATGAGACCTTACCTCCGGACTTGATGGAGCGACCTGAAGGTGTACTTCGGTGACTGCTACTGGAACTCCTCAACGAGTTGTACTAGCAGTCACTGAAGTACACCTTCAGGTCGCTCCATCAAGTCCGGAGGTAAGGTCTCATCATGACTAACAAAACGAGCCCAAACTCGGCACACCTAGTACAACTCGTTGAGGAGTTCCGTAGCAGTCACCGAAGTACACCTTCAGGTCACTCTATATAAACAGCAATAATAAATATTTTTTGTAGGTACCTTAATTTTATGACAAACAAATACGTAAAAAAAAAATGAATCCTTCAAAGTATCAAAATGAGTTCACTTGACTACAATTCTCGCAGTTAGTCGTGCGACTCTTGCGTACACTTGTGTGTGTGACCCGTGTCAATGTAGTAGTTCGATTCTCTACCTATCAATTTTGCGAACGCGTCCTTAATAGTGATTCGATTAATAAGTAAATGCGGTCTATTATTTAGTCGCTGCTTTAAAAGTACCTTTGTTTTTAATCATGCCTTGATTCTGAAAGAGGAATAACGTTCAAGTAAGTACCTACATGTTATGCAATATTTGATGGATTAGAATGTAGATAAACAAACAATCGATAAGATATGTTTGATGTCTATTTATCTCCAGAAACGTAGTTTTAAAACTTAAATAAATAGGTGGGTGTTGTTAAAAATACTATAAAATAACATATTTATAAAACTAATCTTTGTAACATTTATATGCAAAATGATGAATGATGATAACGTAATCCCAAAAAGGTTTGAATTTTAAACCTTCACCCCATACAAATAAAGTCGTAAATAACCTTCACACTACGTTAACTGAAGCATTTCAATCTCGCTAACTACCAATCTCACTCAACTTAGCAGGTCCGTCCACGGTCGATGTGGTGACGTGATGGTTGCTAGGGCAACGTGGCGGGTGACGTCACGTGAGTCTGTTTCGTCACCACTCGGTTCCCCTGCGCCAACTCTCCCGCCTTCAGAGCCTTCACTTTGAGAAATGCATCCACTCCGTATGTCGTCATTGCTAGGTATCCGAAGAACTAGAAAAAAAATATGTTTTTGAGGATTTTTTGTTTCAAATATCAAGTGAAAACTGGATGGTCAAGTATAATGGTCGATTATCTCTATACCTGTCCCTTACCAAAGATGGAGACAATTTAATCTCTCTCTATTAAGTATGTAGCTGTTGGATATCCTAAGAAATAAATAGATCTCCGAGTATACGGTAATAATTCAACTATAGATTTAATCAAGGTCCTAAGTTGAAAATCCTAAATTTCCACCTACTGGTGTGTTCCGGCAGTTGCACTGGAGAGCCAGATACCTTATAGGCTTTATAAAGGTCGGCAACACAAGGCAACGGTTGCCACTTACCATTAGGTGGACCGTCTGAGTGACTGTCAGCTTTCTGACTTAAAAAAAAATTGTAAGAAAAGGTCTATATTATATTAGGTTACACTAGGGGGCCATCACCATAACACCTGTTTGGCTGAAAAATGTTTTTTCTTTTTTACTTTTGTATAGGCTTGTGTTTGACCACAATCTCACTATGGTAGGTGATGATGTGGCCGAAGGTGGTAAGCACACGAAGCCTAGAAGGATCTGGCTCTCAAGTGCAGCTGCCGGAACACTCCCATAGGTGTTTGGCGACAGATTTTCAACTTGAGGGTGGTAGCCAGCCAGGCAGGTAGGTACTACAAAGTACCCTACCACCGTGCTATGGTTTCCTCACAATTTTTTCCTTCACCGAAAGCTCAAGCTCATTGTAGGATTCGAACCCCCGGCCTTCGCCGCGGCGTCCGACGTCACTACCACTGAGCTATCATCGCCATAAAATGTATGTTTCTCTAAAGGCGGCGGGGTTTAAAACAAACAATAATTAGCAATATATTTACATAGTAGGTAATAGGTTTACAGGTAAGTAGGTAAAATAACACATGTCGCGACAAAACAATGAGTTAGTCACGTTTCTACTTACGATTAAAATAACTCCTACACGTACCTACATACGAGCAAGTATAATTTGATTCACTATTTGTACTGAGTCACTATACCTCTATTGTCGAAGACCGGTTGTGGGTTATTATTTTAATGTTATTGTCGTATTGCTAGACAAACTGTCTAATATAAATATAAGGCTGGACTCACATATCCGGAATTCCTCTCCGAATTCATATTATTAATCAATTCAGAATTTTCAGATTATGATTTTCTCAATTCATTGAAACTTCTGATTATGAATTCAGAGAGGAATTCCGGTTGTCCGTGGCCGGCCTAACGTAGGTATTTCAATAGTAGATACCTATCTATACTAATATTATAAAGAGGAAAGATTTGTATGTAAGTATGTTTTGGCTCAAAAAGTACTGGACCGATTTTAAAAATTCTTTCACCGTTAGATAGCTACATCTTCACCGAGTAACAGAGGCTATATTTTATCCCGGGAACGCGGGTGAAACCGCGCCGGGACCTCCGCCGGTAACCTCATACCATTTTTGAATCGCATAATTGAAAACCCAGCATATTCAAACAGTACGGTCTTATGCACTATAAATTATTTTCCTTACACATTGCACCGATAGTTTCTGGAATCCATCCAGGAAAAATAGGTCATGAAATATGTCGTTACGGGTCACTATTGTTTGACATACACTGATAGGCTTTATCCTGTGGACTTATGTAGTAGGTAAAGGGGAAAATTTATGCATAAATTCTATTCTAACCTAACTAATTATAAATGCGAATGTGAGTTTGTTTATTTCACGTCTAAACCGCTGAATCAATCGCTTGTCCCCCGCGTTCCCGAGAATAAAAAGTAGCTCATGTCCTTCTCCATACCATAGGTTATCTGTGTACCTTTACAGCTAGTAAAACATATTAATTAAATCTTCTGATGATCCCCCATATTCAGACCCATTCGGTTGCCTTTCCGACTGATGTTGTTACTAACAACTTGTTAGTCACAGAATTCATTTGCCGCAATCGTGTACCGATAGACTGCCTCATTCCAAATGGAAGTCTGAAATGAGAAATTAGTTGCCATCCGATTCAGTAGACTACTCAATTGGGACCGCAACCAAGCAGGTCTGTATTATAGGGATACTAGATGAAAACCCGGCTTCGCTCGGGTGAGATGTGACTCATAATACACAATCATTTACAAAATGTAGGTAGATATTTTGTAGTTATCGGTAGTGGTTTGTATTAGTTCGCCGTATCAGACTATCGGTACCCCGAGTGTAAAGAATTGACGTAAATAAACGCTTACTATCACGTTAGCGTTTACTAAAAAAAATTATGGAAGAAATTAGTTCCATGAGTATTCCGCGAGAGGCGCTGTGCCGATTCCTATAGAAAAATATCGTAAACGCTAATTGGGACAAGCACTAAGCGATGATAGCTGAGTGGTAGTGATGTCGAATGCCGTGGGTTCGAATCCTACAATGAGCATGACCCTAACACGGAAACTATAGCATGGTGGTGAGTCTTTGTAGCACCCAACTGGCTAGCTACCACCCTCAAACACTACCCCATATCACTTATCATAATGAGATTCTGGTCAAACACAGTCCTATACATAGTAAAAATATATATATGTAGTATATCAGTTATCTGGCTTCCATAGTACAAGCTCTGCTTAGTGTGGGGTCAGATGGCCGTGTGTGAGGAATAATGTCCCAGAATATTTATATTATAAACTTACCCCTCCGGCAGAATAAGCTGCATTTCCAAACGCCACAACTATAGTAGACGCGATCAGATACAAGAACACCATCACAATACAAGCGATCATTTCTATCTTCAGCCATTTGATGTTGTGGTACTTCTCCACCACATGGAACAGGTAGCAGAGCAGCACGCCCAACGAGAACCAGAGCCCGAGGTGGGCGACCACGTTGAAGAATACACCGCGACCGTTCCACCAGAACGACGACGACTGGACGCAAATGAAGCCCAGGAGGTTGAGTATCTGTTTGGAGAGAATTCTAGCTTTGAAGGTTGGTTATTAGCCTAGTTGGGACCACTGGAATTACATCGAAAGTTTCAGAGAACATTCGAAGTTTAAAGAAAATCTCAGAGTATTCTTTGCTACCTTGTCTTAAGAACTCAGTGGTTCGTTGTGTAATGAATTTGGTAATTATATATCTACTGGCATAGTATGGTATAGTTAGCGAAGCAATGCGAGTGATTTGCGTAGTTAACATGATTACAATCAATATACATAGTACAGATAGCAATTAAGTGTGTAATTTGGGGTGAAATCATACTGAATGGCGGAACTTTGGTTGTCTGCGGTCAACAGATGGATTTACTCCCTTTAATCTAAATCAGTTCTTAACCATTTAGTGATGAGGGACCATTTCACAAAATGACTGTCTTGCCATGGACCATCAACTGTTTAAAGGTAATGTACAGTAAATATAAATTAATAAAGGGTTGTTCTATCTACAAATAACAGGCATAGAATTAATTGTTCAAAGTAAACAGTATTTGAATTTTCTTCAATTTAATATTTTTTGGATGACTTCACGGATCACTTTGGGTGCTTCCAGGGCCCACCAGTGTACCACTGATCTAAATCATCATTATAATACTGAGCTCTAATCCACCCACTGTTGACAGGACAAGGAGTCTTCAGCTCCAAACTATCCGTATCTATTAAAGAAGTATAATACTCACAATAACAACAGCTTTGATGATCCCAGGCAGTGTTTTCATGTATGATATATCAAATCGTGTAGATGTAATGAACACGGTGTTCGCTGAGCCCAAGGTCTGAGGCGGGGGCGGGGGTGGGGGCGCCTGCCGATTTGGGAATGCCATGATATGGGCTCATCTATAGACAAGATAATTATCAGAGTATTAGGAGCTGTTTTGAAGTCAGCAAATAAGCAAGTTTTAAGGTACTGCAGGATTACATTTTTCGCTGACATCAAAATGAACTCAACTGAACAAATTTGGTTTTTTTTTTTTTTATTGACTCTTCTTTTAGTACAATCTGTCTCTAGGTTTATAAGACATTCAGTAATTGTTGTGTCGGGTTTAGGTCTTACATGGAATGTGACCAGTGCCACATCCACAATTTAAAATATAGCTACTCGCTAGTTTTGAATTGAGTCTTGTGGTGTTTTGTATTTCAATCTATGGAATCCCTTATAATCATTCATTAGATCCTTTGCCAAGATGTTTGGATGGTGGGTGATTCTTACTTTGTAGGACTTTGCATAGCTTATAATGTGTTGTCTGACTGAAGCAATCTTTAGGTCACGGTGTATAGCTTCATTTGGTATGAACCATGGGGCGTTAAGTAGTTATTATTTGCAAGAGCTTAATGATGAAATTTGGCACACAGATAGAATAAATTCTGGATTAACATATAGGATACTTTTTATCCTGAGAAAACATAAGTTCTATCGGGAACGCCGGTGAAACTGCAGGCCGTAAGCTGTGTTCCAGAAAATGTAATAAAGTTCCCAGAATGAAAGTAGCAGTAGGTGTGTTTGTTTAGTTTGTATTTACTTTGAAAGGCTGGTATTTTTGGTGTTTTTAAAAAAACTAGATTTTTTTCTCAGGATTTCATATTAATTTCAACTTGATACCTTAAGCCGCTGCTGAGAAAGGACCTAGACAATCTGACAAACAAACCAACAGACTAAAAAGTGATGAGGGTTCAGAATCTATGGTAGGGTTCTAAAAATACAAAGATTCAAATTCTGGTCAGAGTAACCTCAGGTCTAATTTTTTTTAATAAATATTATTTTTTTTAAATACTTACATATTATTTTAGTGGAGCGTAGCGTAATGGTAATACGGTCGTACGTTGCGAAGTCGTGACCGAACGAACACTATAAGTATAAATCGTACAACAGTAGATAATACGCCTACATGAGGATGCGGTTGCTCTGCGCTCTTCGGTCACCTCTCCTTGACACTAAATTATTAACCGATACCAAATTGTGTAAAACACATCAATGACTCATATTTTTAAAAAACAAACCGTGTACATACATTACATACTATTTGTTTACATGTTTCAAATCTGTTTCACTCACTATAACTTATAAATCAAGTTCTTCAAACATTACTATTGTATTTAATTGGTTTCCATTTTCTCGAATTATTCTGGTTATGATACGTGAAATTCGTAAAAAAAATATTTCAGTGAATTATAAAGAAATCAGTGTTTTATTTAGCACACCTCTGACCAGTGTTGCCAGGGCTCTTGAGTCGTAAGTTACATTTCGTTTCCTGAAATGTTACATTTTTGCTGCAAAAGTTACATTTTTGTTTTTTTTTTTTAATTCACGTGATTCACCTAGATACTCAAAGCCAAAAAGGCTTTGAGTATCTAGGTTTTTGGGGTCGGATGTTGGAAGCAAATTGATGTCAGCAACAGGGCACTTTTTCATTCGCAAATTTTCGGCCCGAGGTTTCTGAAGAAGGTACTTGGTTGACAAATTGGTAGTACATAGCATAGTAAGGCTCTTCGAGCCTTGGCAATAATAACCTAAATCCTTTACGGAACTTTGATGGATTTCGGAATGGACAAAGAGAAGTTAAGTGGTTATTACACTTATCCGATTTAGGATCCAACTTCCGATTTTCGATTTGTTTTAATTGCATATTGTATTGTACATTTTGCCGTTTTTGAAAAAATATAGCCAATAGTCAGATAATTATATAAAAAAATAATAATAAAAAAATGTAACCTTGCTGAGTTTCTTGCCAGTTCTTCTCAGTTGAAGGCTGACTTCCGAACCGGTGGTGGCTTCAGTAAATTCGACCTTCATAAGTGCCCTCCTAGGGCCCAAACTGAATAAATGGCTTTGACTTTGACTTTGACGATTTAGGAAGCTAGTGATCACACTTACACTAAATTGAATCCTAAATCGGACAGACGACTCGTACCACGATGCGATTACACTACCCTAAATCGTACACAATTTAGGATCGGGACCTTTCAATCGCACCAAATCGGAAGCAACTGCTCTAACTACGATTACACCTCCCGATTTCAGATTTAGGAAGTCCATCGGATAATGTAATAACCACTTTATTTAAACACCTTTAAGATGCTCGCTCATATTATCGTATCGTTATCAATTGGTAATTAATATATTAATACATTTAAGATAGGCACACGTTTCACGATTATTTGAAAAACTTAAACGCTAAACTTACTTACCAAACAATAAATGTAATCACCGGAACATCACTCACGCACTTTTCTGACAGTTATACGACAACAAATAATAACACAACGAAACAAAACAAATCACAATTGTTTATTTTCTTTTTCTAGCTAAGTAGCTGCGAAACCGCGAACTCGCGTAGTAAGAAACGTGCGCGCACACGCTCAAGCAAAATCAAGTTTTAATCCATCCAGAATACGTTTCATTTTGTTATGGCGCGTTCTATTCATTACCATCTCTGAGACTCTTGAGTGTGATATGGAGTGAAATACTTTTTAGACGCGCCAGGTTAGGTGCGTTCAAT
Source organism: Tetheella fluctuosa (assembly GCA_951216915.1). Lineage (NCBI taxonomy): Eukaryota > Metazoa > Arthropoda > Insecta > Lepidoptera > Drepanidae > Tetheella > Tetheella fluctuosa. The sequence goes on from OX578214.1 coordinate 647,718, forward strand.
TCGGATATGTTCGTAAACTGTTTGCAATAAAAATCAAGTATTATAAATCTCGTTGTTCTCAAAAGTTACGAAAATTGCCTTAAATATAAAAAGTTATGATAAATGTAAGAAATGTAACATTCTGGCAAAACTGCCTCTGACACCTCAGTATCAGTGCTGCCAGGTCAGATTTTCAGATTACCCCAGACTTCGTCTCAATTTACCCTAGATTCTTTATAATTTTGAAAAATACCCAAAATAAAATTTTCTTTATATTGTTTTCTTCATTTACAAATAAAACAACTAACGTAACTGTGTGTGTGTGTGTGGTTCGGAGCGTAATGGCGGGCGGTTGGCTTAGTGTGGTGTGAATGTGTACGTGCCGGACGTGTATGCATCTGCATTTTTACTTTTTTTATATTCGCAAAGATAGCCGAGATAATAAGCAATCAAAGTGCGCATTTTCGCACGGAATTCTTTAATATTACGGAGCGAGAGGACTGCTGACGTCACGCATCAAGCGCGCGCTATTTTGGAAATTTTAAAAGTGCTCAAAACTTCTCACTGTTATAACTTCCGTAATACTGCATAGAATTACGTGAAATAAAGACCAATATAATGTACGTAATCTAAAATTTACTGTTAAGTAGGTTTTAGTGCAATACTCTGATGTGTTAGTAACCCTGATTATATGTCGTAGGCTGCGTTCAGTAACTACGCACACCGTGTGATCGCCCGACGTAGTTACTGAACGCAGACCTACCAACACTACTGTCAAATACTGTCAAGTGTCAAACGGAGACATCAGACACATGTCAAAATTGTAATTTTTTTTGCCTTGCGTTGACGACCCTAGTTAGTACTTTGCTATGCATATATTCCGCTAAATAAATCCAATATCATACAGCGGCAGCTTGTTAATTTACAATATCAATAGAAAAATAAATAACTGTTGATACAAACTATCTAACAAACCACCGGTCTATCAAAGAGTTTCTAACATACCGAAGATCACAATACAGTACATTGATCACCTGATATTAATTTACACTTATTTGTTGTTCTAGTAGTTTTACAAAGTGAATTGATTATTTAAGTAAAAGTGATTCAAGACTAAAAGCAACTAAGACGAAGTTGGTGAGTATTTCCAATCACATCGTCAATATTTAAAAATTGTTATATTTTATTTCTGATGTATTACTTAATCACTATTTTCGTTGCTGACAAATGTATTTGACGTTCGGTAACGTATCTAATCCTACAATTAAACTGTGAAACGCCCACAGAATTTATGATAGACACATGTAGCTTGTGATCTTTTTTTTTAATTTGACAAAGCTGTGAAAGTAATAATCACAATAACACCATTTAAATTAGATCTTATCATTTGGAAATACTTTATTTAAGTGGTATGAGGTACCATGAAATAATAGTCTACACTGTTTTAAGGTAATAAAAAAAAAACTGTCTCTTGAGATATGTCTGCTAAGTGCTACTAATGTAGGTTAATCTGTTTCTTAAGATAATAGACTCTTAAGTCACACTCAGAATATATTATATTTGGTCAGAGAGTAGCCTTAGGGGCGGTTTTTAAGCTAGGAGAGTACTTATGAACGTTGAATTTACTGAAGTTACCATTGATTTGGAAGTCAGCCTTCAAGTGTGAAGAAGCGGCAAGAAACAGCAGTTTTTTTTTTATAAGAATTTTTTATTGATTATTTTGTTGATAGAACAACAGATTGTGTTCCCTTGCTCTTTATTAAATCTATATCCTAATTTATAATAAATAATTATTTATGCAAAATTATTTAATTTTAATTTTATTATATTTATTTATTAAAGAAATAAACAGTTATTATTACACAATGAAGCATAACACTTAAATAATAAATTTGGGAAAAAAAGTTTCTATGACTAGAACTAGATAGATTTGTGTGAATATACAGGTGCAATATTAATTAATAAAAAAAAAGAACTGAACATTTATATGATTTAAAAATTACACTATAAACACATTCATGAATTATCAGCCTTATCAGTGTCAAATATGTGCATTATGAGTCAACTGTGAAAATTTATCAATCAACCAAAATGAGCTTCAGGGCACCTACCTTATCTAACTGACCAATTATATTTTTGTTGTATTTGTATTATAAACCATAATTTTAATTATGCCATTTTTGTGAGTCTACTACAAATTGTTGTTTATTTGTTTATTACAACACATTACATGTTTGTTTAATTGCAAAATATAAATTCTTATTACTCAAATAATCTGTAACTACTAGATTGCAGCAACAACTACTTCATGTAGTTTGATTACTGTAGTTAAGTTACATGTAATCATAACTGCATGTAGTTAACTGCGCCCTACACTGTGTGTGACCAAGTTACATGCCAAGTTATAATATATATCAGTATGAATGGTGATTCATTATTTTATTCAGCTATGTATCATTCACTACAATAAATATTGTGTATAAATTATGACTACATATTTTACATCATCTAGAATCGTAAATATCAACTTAAAATGGTTTACAATTGATTGATTAATGAAATTCATAACCCCACTGTTTCTCTTGTATAGTAAAGGAAATAAAACCAAGCCCATATAACTGGAAAAGGCAAGGGGAATGAAGAAGCAATTATTATACCTATACAGGTGATTTTGTTATCACTGGCAATACTTGCAGGGGTGGAAGTACTCATCAATGTCAACAACTTTTATTATAGGGCTAACTCTGATATCGCGTAAAATAATATGGTTACTTCATACATTTTGGTCGAGTAGGTATTGAACTTTTGTATGGAACAGCTGATAATTTTTTCATGATTTCACAGTTAGTCCCATAATAAAAGTTGTTCATTTTGATGAGTACTTCCACCGTTGCAAATATTGCCAGTGATAACAAAATCACCCAGTATAAACATGATTTTTTCTATTACAGATAACTAACAATGGCTGAAGTTGGTTTCCCCGGGCAGCACACAACGACGACGACGGTCACGTCCAGCACAACAGTACAGACAAACATACGGTTCGACCCGTCATATATACGGACTATTCCTGGAATACTTAAAGTGGTGCAAGTTGTAAGTGCTCTTATTAATTTACTTTTTTAAATTACAACAGGACTATATGTGAAATGCCTTTTTGAATATAAAAAAAATACATATCTATAAAAAGGTCTAGGTCACGTCCGTTAGTTGTAATTATTTGTATTAAAACTTTTCTTATCCAAAATGTCTAAATACAAAGTGTGAACTTTTATGGTATGCCGAAATCTACAAAATCTTGTATAGTAGGTCACTCAAATTTAATTGGTTTAATTTATTTACGACGCTCATTTGGGATGTATTGAAGCGTATCGCTAATTTAGTTTCATTTAAACTGACGAAACTGCGTCAGTTACGTCCGTACACCGCTGCACTGGTAACAATTATTATTGAAAAAAATTACGCGCGAAGGTCAGCCCAATTTAGATTTCGAACATGTAGTTAGTTACATAAAAAAAATTAAAATAACAGTTCTTTAATTAAATTTGAAACAGTAGTTCTAAAATCTCGTATATCTGCAGATGAGTGGAAATTTATACTATACTAGCTGTCCCCCGCGTAGCGGTATAAAAAAAAATAGCCTTCGTTCGATTCTCAGACCTACCGAATATACACAAAAAAAATCATAAGAATCGGTTGAGCCGTTTCGGAGGCGTTTGCAGACAAACACTATGACACGAGAATTTTATATATTAGATTGAGGGAATAAATTTATATTACATTTTGTTTGTTTGTTCAAATGCATTATGAATGACGTTATTTTGATCATGATATTATAGAAAAGTGCATATCGCAATCACGCATATTCATTTTTATTTCTCTGTTCTGTGGATTTCATCGCTGGAAATAGTCGGCCAGATATAATAATGTTTACAATTTCGTGACATAAATATTATTATATCAACTTAGATTTGCCGCCCCACGGTTTCACAATCGAGACTTTTCTTTTTTTATGTATTGATTATTTCCCATTCTATAATATCATTGTGTTATACCTATTTGAATAAACACCATGATGGATCGGGTCTGGTTATATTTAGGTCAGTCTTGACCTTAGTCTGCCCCCCCTCCATAGCTATTAGCTACCTATTGTAATGTGACGCAAAGAGTTTGTGCCATAGGCTCCTTTGTTTGTTTGCTTCTTGAAGCGGTTATTACAAAATTATACAAAATACGCTGTTTTAAGTAATTATGTTCTAAGCATTTTGTTATACAATTGTTTGCTATATGGTTTTTGCCTATTTCTATTCCATACGCGCTCAGAAACACATACAAGATACAGTGCGGTCGTTGGGAATATGCGTTTTGATACCTGTAAATAATGGTGCTAATTAAATATTATGCCTATTATAATATTTAACTTTTTCCCTTGAAATTTCCCGTGAAAATCCCATCGAAATCTGATAAGCCGCTTTATATCAGAAAAAATGAAATGAAATGAAAATGAAATGAAATGAAAATATTTTTTATTAAAATAGGCCTTCACAAGCACTTATGAATAGTCTGACTCTAACGCTCGGTTCGGAAGGTTGCTTTTACTGAGAAGAGCCGGCAAGAAACTCAGCAATTACTCTTTTCAAAACCAACTCAGATTTATTACATTAAATTATTTATCTAGTCTCACTGACAATATATTTGTGTTATAACAAAAAAGAAAAGAAACAAAATGATGAGTGACATAGTTAATAAATAGATAGCAAATTTAAGCAGACCAGCCCCCACAAGCAGCACCTGTTCAGTTACTGTAATATAAGGTCGTACCTAATACACTCAAGTATCAATCAGAGATAAGAAAGAAAAATGGGCTACAGACGTAACGGAATGGTGCCCAAGACAGAATAAGAGAAGGAAAGGAAGACAGCGTACAAGATGGGAAGACAGCCCGTCCCGGGGGAAGTGTGATACGACCAGGATTGCCACCCGTCCCGATTCTGCCGGGACAGTCCCGATTTCGATGATATCGTCCCGCGTCTATTATTTCCTGCAGTCTTTTTGATGACCTAAATTGGACTGAAATCCGACCGTCCTGTTTTTTTTTTCCTAAAAGATGGCAACCTTGGATACGACCCCCACCCTCGCGTTGCTATCGCAAGTTCTTACCACTTTCTGCTATCCCGTGACATTGTGGTTATGGCTTATTGAAAACGAAAAGAAAGTACGTATTAAGTATAAATTCCCTGTGCTAGTAAGAACCTTTTCACAAAGTGTCCTTGAAGGCTAGCTCCATTAGCTGTTATCGGTCAGTTATCGCCGGCCACGGTTACAGGGCGAAGGCACCGAGGAAAAACTGTAACTTTTATATTTCACTAACACGCGACGTAATTATTAGTTAGCGAAATTTATTGAACATTCTATTCTTGTTTACTATGCGTCATAATTCGGTGATAATTATTTGGCTTTTGGAATACTTTGCAATAAGTACACTTGCCGATACATTAAATACTTACCTTATCCTTTAGAATCTAAAATACATAATCATTAAATGCCGGTATAGTAGCAAAACAACTACTTAATGAATCATTTTCTCGTTATCTCCTGATAATTGCGTTCATATGAAATAGGTAACATGAGTTTAAAATACAAAGATATTGCGAACGCAGTCATCTTTAAAGTAGATTCGTACACAATGTAGCAAAATGATCGTACGGCAAGAGTAGTGCGTTGGTAATCGACGCCACTCTCCATTGTTTATTTGTGCTTTCACTAATTAATTCACGTGAGGAACTAGGACAATTATTTTCTATATGATAATATCGCTTAATTTTACATGGAAATATTGTCGAATGTGCTATGTAAGCAAATATGGTTCTTATAGTGAGGAGATCACAGTACACATTCGGGTGATACTCCACAATTGTAGCTTAGGTAAGTATTTGATGCGCCTAAGTAGAGCAGTGGACGAATATGCTGATGTTTGTAATTCTGGTGCTGTGAGGCCATAAACAAGAAAACTTCTGTATCTCGCGACTCTATTTCACACTAAGATCACTCCAAGAACCTACTGGCGTGTTCTGGCAGATTTATTTAAGCCAGTTGCCTTCTAGGTTTTATGTTCGACAATACATTATAAAGTAATCCCTCTAGTATTGCTAATGTCCATAGGCGGTCACTCAGCTACAAGAAGTCTGCCGCAGGCGATAAAACCAGGTGGAGGGGACGTTTCCACGATCCTCAGTATTGCAATCAAGAAAGATACTTTCTCTCACAACATATTCATAACAACACGCGAGGAAGTGTCCCAAAATGTTAATACTATTATAAATTCTTTGTATTAACGAAAACTGACATTCCAGGTATGCAGTCTCCTCGGCTTCATCTGCATCTTGTTCTCGTACTTCAGCACGGCCACTAAGGGTGCATTCTTCAGCTGGATCTCCATGATCGCCTTCTGGTTCACCGGCATCCTGCTCGGCCTCTATCTGTTCCACATCGTGGAGAAGTTCTACAAGATCCCGTGGCTCAGGCTCGAGTTCCTCTTCTGTGCCGCGTGGACCTTCTTCTACTTGCTGGTCTCTATATTGGCCGCTACCGTCGGTGATAATCCGCATTCTGCTGCTACTGTAAGTTATATTTTTGCTACAATATGATTTTTACCACCCGTGACAATGATTTGGTGCTTCAGTTTTAACGCACCTAAAGATTTTGGGAGTGCAAAAATGAACAGATTCACCACTGCACTGGTCTCTCTCAAATTATAAGGAAACCTACATGCCCGACAAGAAGTTTAAAAGGCGTGTGAAGTCCGGCAACCGTTAGGGTAAGCCGGTACCTACCAGTAGTAACTGGCAGATGGCAAAAAAAAATCTTCCATAGCTTTTATTCCCGCTCATTTTCGAACATTACGAACTCAAAACATTTAAAGTTTTCTTTACCGTCTGTAGAAGTCTGCATTCTTTGATTCTCAAACTTGACCATAATGTTTTGAATGAATCGATGATGAATGTTGATAAAAATGTGTCGTCTACTATAGTTCTTCGGGTTCGTGTGTATGGGTGCGTACGGCGTGGACGCGTACCTCAAGTTTGTGGCAGTGAGGGGGGGAGGGCTGGCGCAGGGGTCACGCATCGTGTCCAAGCAAACCGCCTCCAGCGTCGAGGCGCCGCCCGCGCCCCCTCGGGAGGGTTACTAACTACATCACTCTTGTTGTACCCTAAAAGACGAAATACTGTAAACCCAGATGGACTCTAAACTTTGCACGCAAATTTACCTCTTTTACACGCATATCTAAAGTTATCAGCTACTTTTTAATAAGAAAAGCCAGATTTATTGACCGATGGATTTTGAATTTGTATGTTGACTTCAAAATGTAGTAATTATATCGAAAATTGTTATCCTTTGTGACGTCATTTACTTAAAATCAGTACTGTAGCCGAGTTATTGTGGGTATGTTCCGATATACACTGGGAGCACTGTTCGGTGCTCTTACTGGGGAGAAATACGTTCCGTTATGGACTGACAGTATACTGTCGCAGTATCCTAGGGAAACATAATGACGTCATAAACGCCGCCATTTTTGTACTGTGAGCACTGGTGTTTTTGAGGTAAGGTGCTCTCAGTGCTTTGATCACGTGATCAACGGCTTCCAGAATGACAGTAGGATATAGGATGACGGACAGTATACTGGGTTGTGTTCCGTTTTAAACAGTACCCAATATAGCTAACTATAAAGAAACGGCTTCTCAGTGTACTAAATTGACGTCACACCTTACTGTGCTCGCAGTGTATATCGAAACATACCCTGTATTGGGCTTACAGTGAGCGACTAAGTCGCACTCCATTTCCGATGTGACAACACAATTATTGTCTTATTTATATGTTTTTTTTTTCTTTCATTACTATTTATTGTGTGTGTTTTTAATTGTGTTGCGTGTAATTTTTGCATGTCACTCTTATCACTAGAGAATGCTTTATCATTATTTCTGTCACTTTACCTACATACACATCGTAAGTGGTGGTCAGAAATCATCTCTGTATCACTCACTCGCGTCGTTCCGTTCGTTCGTCGTCTCGCGTTGGTCGAGGTGATCGAGTTCCAAATGAAACATTTCATAACGGGCAACTGTTCCGAATTATTCGGATCACATTAATGTGTCGGAACACTGAGTCGGTTCCTTAAAGAGCGACACACGTCTAGTATGCCCTTAAGTTTGTTATTTCTCTTTCAAAATCCATCTGTTGATTTACCTAGATTGGGTATCTATTGTGCTAGGAGGCTATGTGGGAAGGAGTGCTTACTTTGAACATATATACTTGAAAATATAATTATTTTTATCGTGGTTCCATTTTTCAGGGCTTAAATAGATTATGAGATTCAAGTAGGCATTTGATCTTAATTAATTACTAAGCATAAAATTGATATTTTTTAAATCAAACTATAGTATATGTGAAATGCTTCAGAGTAATCACTCGCTCACAATACACAGTACACAAAAATTTACAGATAAATTGTATGAGTGTATGACATTCAATATTTTTAAAGTTAAACTGAAATATTCTATTTATTGTAAAGAATAAGAGTAAAGTATTTTTAATCTGTATTAACTGTTAACGTAAAATCACTGTGGTGCACTTAAACTAGTAAGTAAGTGATTTATCTGTTTGTGTATTAATTTTACATTAAATAGTCACAATGAAATAAATGATTAATGTCTACTTACTATATAATATATAAATAATATCTCTTTTAATTTTTTTTTATTTCACCGAAACTATTTGCTAATGTTAATAGTATTTTTTTTATTTATTTATCATGTGTATTGATAACATAGATTAAGCCTACGTTAAGTTTGAACAAAATGTACTTACACACAATTAATTAATGTTTACATTTCTTTAAAAAATAGATTCTATTTTATAGTGACAAGGTTTTAATTGCTTTGAAAGATTTTCTAGTTACATACAATTTTGTAAAATACACTATGTGGTTTAACCAAAGATTTGTGCGCACCGACAGGGTTGAAGGCTCAATTATTTTATACACATGAATGATCTGAAATTAGACTTGATCATGACATTTTATAAAATCACATTTTATCTGTAATTTTGTATTTTTTTTAATACAAATAAATAATGCACTATGCACAAACATTAAATATCCACATATTAGTGCCTTATATGCATATACAAATAAATCCCACTTATTCAGACGCATTCAGTTGCCATTCCGATGCTGTGTGAGTCGCAGAATTCATTTGCCGCGAACCGATCGACTGCCTCATTACAAATGTAAGTCCGAAATTAGAAAATAGTTGCCATCCTATTCAGTAGACTACTCAATCGGTTTGTCTACCCGATCGCAACTGAGCAGATCTGAATAAGGGGGAATATAATAGTTGAGATTATACGTAGCAATCAATGCATTTGCGTATTTTAATATACATTCATAGTCTGTATAACAACGAAATGTTTTTAAATTCGAGTGCAGTCTCTTTTGTACAGTTTTTTTAAATTTAATTTACGTATTTAATTAGTTTTAAGCTTAACAATTGAGAACTGGGTGTAAAACTAACATAATAGTATTTATGTTTCGATTAGCTTCCATTCCGCGGTTTTGCTTGTGTATATGTTTTGTTGGGATAAAAAGTATCCAAGATTCATCTAAATCTAATGTAACAAACAAACATACAAATCTATACTAATATTATAAAGCTGAAAAAAATATTATTTCAGTGTTAGATAGCCCATTTATCGAGGAAGGCTATAGGCTACTTTTTATCCCGGGAAAACACAAGATCCCTCGGGAACGCGGGGCGGAAGCTAGTGTTTTATATACACAATAGAGTGGATAAGCAAAGTTGTCAACACCACCATTTCAAAAGCTATGTTCTGCGACTGGGTATAAAACCGCGAAGCGTATTAGTATATTAAGTAAAATCTGTATACAAAACAGCTGCATATTAGCCCCGTTCACTTTTGCGACTAAATACAGGATTGGTTTTAATTGTTTAGCTGAACTTTCAGAGTTGATTCTAAGAAACATATGTTCTATACAAAATGGAACAGCTGTTTTTTTTCGCGATTTCAGAGTCCCATAGTAAAAGGTGTTTGAATTTATAAGCACATTCGACCCTGAATGTTTAGCTAACTAATTAAAAATAGCCCTGTATAAGTGTTTACTTCTATAAGATTTTAACCACCTACCTAAGAATTAATAAGTGAAAAATGTATGTAATAGGTATATTCATTTCAGGTACATAGTATACAATATATTACGCGTTGACATTCTCTAATCGCATTTACGCTTTATTACAATGCATTAAGGTATATTTTTTACTAATTTAAAAATGTAATACATAAGTCACAAATGTATTTATTTTAGAATGGTTTATCGGAATAATGTCAGATAAGGTTTTTACCTTTTTATAAAGATAGACTTTTTGACCATATTAAGTGATGAAATGGCCGAAAATGCTAACCATACAAAGTCTAAAAGGGTATTGCTGTAACACCGGTAGATGTTCAGCGACAGATTTTTCTAACTAAGGGCCAATTAGTCTGAGTCAAAGTCATTTAGTTTAGGTCCTAGAAGGGCACTTATGAACGTCGAAGCTACTGAAGATACCACCAGATATGTCGGTACTACAAGGAACTACTATTATGCTTTTGTTTTCTAACTGTTAACGTTCAACGAAAGTTCTGACTTCATAAGTGCCCTCATTAGGTCTTAATTGCATGACTGAGGATTCGATCCCATTTAAGCGGCAATATAGACTCTTAGACAATATTTTACGCAGTGTGGTCGTAGTGAGTTAGAATCATAGAAGCTATCTATAGTAAAAAAAAAACTATATAAATCTGTCGCCAAACATTTGGTGAGGGCGCATGTCCTTTCCTGGCAAGGCCACCATCACGGATTTTAGTTTTGGGTCTGTCGCTAATTTGTCGCCAAATATCCGATTTTATCGGTCCAAAGTTATTAGGATTCTTAGGTATCTCAAGAGCACTAAATCACCTAGCGAAGATCTATTTGCTCCCAGAAAAAGTCACAAATTTATCGAAATTTGTCGCCGAATATCAGAATTTGAAGAAGACTTTTATTTTCATAGAGTCCAAGAGCTGCTGCAGCTGTGTAACTTATTCTGCACAAGTTGGACAAATTCAAATATTTTTCTATAAATTTGGAAAAACAAGTTTTAACGATTTAAAGTAAATGAGCTCTATTTGGCGTAAACTGAGCAATTATGTCTGGGATTAAAATATATCTTAAAATTCGTGATGGAGGCCCAGCAAGGGGTCATATCGTCACATAAAATATTAAAAAGCAGTAATAATGACATTGTGCCTATGAACCAGCCATATATAATAAGCTAATGTACCTGCACTACAGGAATTCGTAATCTACTGACACTGTTACTGTTACTCAATGTAATTATTATAATAAATATGGAAATAAAAGTGTTGATTGAAGTTATACTTTAATTTTATTTATCATTTTTGGCTTTCCCGCCGCTTCTATATATTTTTTCGATTTTATGTAACGTATATGTTGCTCCAAGCTCAGCATAATTTGAATTGAATACCTCGGTTTTGGAGATAAGCGTGTTCATCGGACAAATAAAAATATGGTAGGTTTGTATATAGTAGAGGTAGGTATAGACAGAAATACAAGAAGTTTAATTTTTAAGTTGAAACATTTGTTCAAAAGAATCTTATTATTTCGCGTGAGAATCACTAAGAATTATTTGCATTTTTTATTATCTTCTATGACTAATTAGCATGCTATAAAGGGAAAAAATTATGTTGAAGGATTTTTTCAAATGATAAAATGTTTTCTACTGTATAAACCCCTTCATGTAAAGGGGGGTTTGCTGTTGGATTTTTAGCGGTAATGGAGAAGGGTCGCAAGAAGATATTCGATATTAAGTAGGGTCCAGGAGAGCGGTTTGTTCGGGATAAAATTATCGGTTAAGTTTCCGATCCATGGTAAATTTGGACGCATCATTATGATAAGTCGAAAAGACAAGTTATTTATGTGTGTAAATATATTTTTTATATTTTATATTATTTTAAATGCAACGAATATATTATAATAATTTATAGTAGGTAGATATATAATTCGACAATACACTACAGCTTCAGCCGTTTGATGTCCTCCATTTTGAAATCGGTCCTGGAACAAGAAATAAATGGGGTTCTTTACGGACAGTAAAGTTAATAATGAATTTTAGTAATATTCGTCGGGTGACTCGCGTCGCTCGCTCGGGTCGCGTCGGTCGCTCGCATCGCTCGGGACGGTGAGGCATGACGTAGGTACAGGTAGAGGTACCTGCGGGCCAGGATGAGCTTGGCGTCGCGGGCGGCGAGGCGCGCGGTGGGCTGCAGCGCGAGCGGCGCGTGGAGCGGCCGGTCCAGCGCCAGCAGCGCCGCCGCCTGCGTGAGCCGCGCGCACCGCTCGCGCGCCGCCGCCGCGTTGCTGCCCGCCCAGCTCGACACGCGCCGCGCTCGACGCTCCACCGCCAGCCCGCCCTCCTGCCGCATGAGACGCCGCGTACGATCACGAGTCGGGGAAAATAATAATAAATTGTAAAATCATAGATTTGAGACGTTTCCATAATATAATATCTACGATTATAAATTACAGGTTACCTAAAAAAAAAATTTTTTTCGACGCTTCCGAAAATTTGAGCGATCCAAACGCTCGATCAAAAGTTATATTCGATCGACCGGGGGTGACGACTCGCTTTAAAAAAAAAAACTTCACTCGGGATCGGCCGAGACTCCTCAATTATTGGGATCGCTTAAACCTAAAAACGGATAGAATGAGTAGATACCCTATCGTAAGTGTGGTGCAGTATCCTGGCCTCGGCGGCGGCGACGACGTCGGCGAGCACGGCGGCCAGCAGCCGCTCGGCGGCGCGCGGCGACGTGTGCGCGCGCGCGCTCTCCGCCAGCCGGTCCAGCGCCAGCGGCAGCGCGTCCGCGTCCTCCTCCACTTCATCTTATTTGTTACGTTCTAATTGGATCATTTATTCTCTACCGAAAGTAACCTCCGGAAATCTTTTGTGGGACTCGGTCGTTTAAAAAAGGGGATTGTAAAATATTTGTATCTCGCTCCCGCGATATAGACGGCGATATTGTGAGAACGGGACCCAAATAGGACAGTCGCCATCTACGATCCCTTTCTTCAAATAACTGAGTTATACCTGTATGTATATTTTAATAAAAGTGGGAAGGTGGTGAATTTCAATAAATTAGTTTTGTTCCTATGAAACTATTACGCTCTAAAACTTGATGAAAAAAAACTTAAATTATTCTCCCGAAAGATTAATCTCGCTGAATCAAAATGTATTCATAACGAATTTAACTTAGATTTCGAATAAATGCCATTTCAAAAAATTCATCGAATCTGATGGTATTCACCTAAAATTAGTCGGCGGTTCGTTGAAACCGTAACAAAACGTAGTAGTAGAAGAGCTCACCGAGGTCGGTCCCCGGGGCGGCGACGAGGTCGGCCCAGGCGCGCACGCGAGGCTCGAGCGCGGCCCGCAGCCCCGCGAGGGCGGCCTCGTGCGCGCCTCGGAAGGCGGCCGCGGCGGCGCCCAGCCCGGCCGCGCACGAGTGCAGCTTGTCGCGCTCGGTGCCGCTGCGGCAGTGCGGCTCCGCCGAGGCGCAGGCCTCCGTCGCCAGCCGCGACGACCACTCCGACCCTGACTCCGACTCGTTCATGTGCGCCTGCTCCCGAGGTAGCGTTTTAAATCATGAAAGTCTCAAATACGCATAAACGACCGAACATTACTCTCTTAACGCCCGTCCGAGAAAATAAAAAAATGTGGAACGGACCCGACGCTCCATAGTTCGATTTTACGTACGATTCGCTTTTCGCGCGACGACGACACCCGGAACACGTTTTAAGATCCGTTTATATCTACAGACGTTGAGCGTGTCGGACACGTTCCGGGGCAGACACCGTTTATTTACATCTGAGCGAGTCGTGTTAGACATCGACAGACACCTCGACAGTTTATGAGCTTTTGCAATGTTAAGACGTCTACACGATTCCGATGCTCCATTCACCCTGCTCGGCGTGTAGCCACAGACACGTACACACATGAACCGCGCAGACAAAATATTCTTTCCACGAATACTGGCCCGGCCCGGCCCGGGTCTGTCGGCGTCTGCGCGGCCGTGTTACGATGGATATAAATACGTTAATACGCACCGTATGGGAAAATATTATTTTGATTTGCCACGATCTTAAAACAAAATAAAGTCTCCGGAAGAGATTGTGTTAATCGAAAATAAACTTCGTGTCATATTTCTAAAATTCAAAATTAAATGTGTCTGCTTCAACTTTTCTGTTACTCAATCAAATGTTAAAACACTTTAATGAACATGAGATACTGCATGGTCATCAGTTTGGTTTCACGAAGGGAAAATCTACTTCCGATGCAGCTGCAAAATTATTGAAATCCATTTATGAGGCTTGGGAGGGTTCACAGGATGCAATTGGTATATTATGTGATCTATCCAAGGCCTTCGACTGTGTCGACCACCGTACACTGCTACTAAAGCTAGACTATTACGGAATTTGTGGAACTGCTCATGATCTTGTTCTATCTTATTTATCTAATCGTCAACAAAAGGTAGGGATTAGTAGTACAACATCTGAGGGCTCTTTAATCGAAATGGGGGTACCCCAGGGCTCAATACTAGGACCATTTTTGTTTTTAGTTTATATAAATGATTTACCATCTATTGTAAATGGCCTCTCAGATATAGTCTTGTTTGCTGACGATACTTCGTTGATTTTTAAAGTTTATAGAAAAGACAAAGAACTTATAAGAGTAAATGATACCTTGTCAATAGTCTCCAAATGGTTTACTGCAAACAATTTGTTACTCAACTCTAAGAAGACTAAATGTTTAAGATTCTCTCTACCCATTGTAGCACAAGTAGATAGTCAAGTAATAATAGATAGCAGTAATTTGGACATGGTTAATAAAACTGTATTCTTAGGTTTAACATTAGATAATAAATTACAATGGGGTCCTCATATAGATTCTTTGGCAGGTAAATTAAGTTCTGCTGCATTTGCTGTAAGAAAAATTAAACAATTGACGAATGTCGAGACGGCTAAACTAGTCTATTTTGCTTACTTTCACAGTCTTTTATCATACGGTATTTTATTATGGGGAGCAGCAGCCGATATTGAAACTATTTTTATACTACAAAAAAGGGCAATTCGTGCAATTTATAGTATGGGTCCTCGGGACTCATTAAAACATTTATTTAAAGAAATAAATATAATGACTTTGCCTTCACTTTACATTTATGAAAATATAATGTTCATACGTAGAAATATAGGAATGTTTAAAACAAAAGTAGATGTCCATAATATAAATACAAGGCAAAGAGAGAAATTAGTTGTTCCATTTTTTAGGCTAGTCAAAGTTAGCAAGTCATTCCTTGGTAATTGCGTTCGTTTTATAATAAAATACCTAACTCGGTAACCAAGATGACCGATTTTAAATTCAAATTTTACGTAAAGAAAGTTTTGAAGGAAAAGGCTTATTACAAGGTAGCTCATTATATTGAAGATAGGGATGTTTGGAAATAGTTTCACTCTGCACAGGTGCACTTCGCATATTGTTTTTTTTTTTTTTTTTTTTTTTTTTTAGTTTTAGCCATTAGCGTATTCGCTATTATTTTATAAGAACTTGTTTGCGTTACATTTTATTATTTACTTTGTATTGGTATTTTTCTTTTTGATTTAATTGTATATTGTATTGTACATTTTGCTGTTATTGAAAAAAAATATAGCCAATAGTCAGATTATAAAAAAAAAAGAAAAATATATATAAAAAATGTAACCTTGCTGAATTTTTTGCCGGTTCTTCTCAGTTGAAGGCTGATTTCCGAATCGGTGGTAGCTTCAGTAAATTCGACCTTCATAAGTGCCCTCCTAGGGCCTAAACTGAATAAATGGCTTTGACTTTGACTTTATACCACCAAATTGGCTAACAAACATACGACTCGTCTAATGATAAGTGGTTACCGTAGTTTATTGACTCTTGCAACACCAGGGAGGGGTATTGTACAACTCTTCACACTCTCCTTGAAGAACACCATGCTTAGGTTTCCTTCGTTATTTTGGGGCCGCCGGCCCGACCGGGGCACGTGCCCCGGGTGCCCTCATGGTAAAGACGGAACTGCCAGATCGGGAAGCTTCTAAACACCGAGTCAAGTGTCACAGTACCAGAAAAAGCATCCGCTGCGCGTCGAGGTCCCTGTTGAGGCGCAGCGCGAGCGAGCCGTCGAGGGCGGCGTGGCCCGCCCCGCGGGGCGGCGGGGGCGGCGGCGCGGGCAGGGGCAGCGCGTCGGGGGGCGGCGCGCGCACCCAGCGGCGCAGCGCCGGCGCCACTTCGCGCTCCAGCAGCGACGCCACCTCGTTCAGCACCGCGCACGCGCCGTCCACGCTGCCCGTCGACACGCTGCGTCTGCATTTACCAATTATTACTAATTTGAATTATACATACTTAACCTGATTCGTTCGTATGTCTATCTGTCTGTCTTTTCAGTTAAAAAATTGTATTCCATTTATCTAGCACTTGCTGGCATCTTTAACATCGGTGACGATACGATATAGTATATGATACGATAAAGCCGGTCTTGGAGACGAAAAGTGGCCATAGAAACTCCTCAATTACACAATATAACACCGTCATGTTTATGTTCGAGAATGCAAAGACAATTTCGACTCTCGCCGACGAATGATAAAGTTAAAAATCATAAATACCTGATGACCTTCCTAGCGATGAAGAACACATCATCGACGAGACTAGAGCTGGTGGCGCCGACCTGCGGCATCGCCAGCTTCAAAGCTTTGCTCACACTCTCCTCCAAGAAATACCTGCAGAGGAATATCACATTTATTTCAAAAATACGAAAAAAGTTTTAGATGTAAAAGAACAAGCCTTGACTGATTGATAATGAGAAAACAATGCAGAGCCTAAACCTAAGAGAGGATTGTTCAAAGACTCCTAAGGCATCGTTTCTCAAACTGGGGGTCGCGACCCCCAGAGAGGACGCAATCTTTTCAGAATATAACACCCGCATACGAAACGTAACGTTACGTTATTGTAAATTTCAATCAACTATATAGTAAAGTTATCATTATGATATAAATAAGTCAAAATATTATTTTTATGAGGGTTTGAAAGGATATTTACTAAATTTTTGGCTATTTGGGAGGTCACTAATAACACTAAAAAGGTTGAGAAACAATGCCCTAAGCCTTAGGGCCTAAGGGATTAAAATGAATTTGTTAAAATCCTTTTTTCTTATCACTGTACCTTTCCAATGCGAGGTAATGCCCCAATAAGTCCTGAGCGGTCCGCATCAGGTCACATTCCATTATGATCTTCTCTACGGCTTCTATTAAGGCTTTCTTTGCTGCCTCCTTTAGCGGAGCTGCATCCACCTGTTTATAGTACATTATAACAATACCACCGAACAAGAACAAGAATAATCTCAATACCTATCTCAGGTAGTTGAGTTCGTGTGTAGCAGTAGAATATTGCCGGGACCGACCTCAGCCTTCCTCCTCAAGAAGGTAAAGTAGAGTCTGAGCCGTGAGTGCGCGAGCGCTAGTTCAGCGAGCGCCGGCTCCGCACTGAGCGGGGAGCCCCCGGCCGCCCCGCGGGGCCCCGCCCCCGGCCCCGCCTCCAGCCGCCGCCCCTGCACCAGCTCCGTGTACACGCGCCGCCCGCCTGCGCACACCTGGGTACATATTTGCTAATTAAGGTTTCCAATTGAAAGTAATTTGAATTAACAAAATTTTATAGTGACAATAGGGTATGCAAAGGTGGTCGTAGATGGCGCCACCAAAATAAGACGGAAACGTATCCGATGGCAGACGGTTTATTTTATATTAGTTTCGTCTTCGACTCAATCGGGTACCTCGATGATTTTGATATCCAACACCGAGAGACTTAAATGAAGCTCCTGATGTAGACGTAGTTACAGCAGGTGTATACTATAGTATACTGTACGGTAGATAATATACTGACAACGGGCTGGATGACCCTCAGCGCGCGCGGCAGCAAGCCGGGCGCGAGGGGCGCGGCGGCGAGGCGCGCTCGCTCGACGGCGGCGCCGGCCGCCTCCACGACGCGCGTCATGGCGTCCGCGTACACCGCCGCCTCCGCCCTCGCCTCCGCCGACGACACGCTGCACGCGCGACGGATGACCACCTCAGCCTGCGTACACAACACAACCGAACCTAATGTGAAACGGTTCTATGGAATTTTCCTTCAAATAACTGAGAAAATTGAAGAATTTCACTAAAAGGAGAACTTAATAAATCTGAATAAAATTCCATGATTTTCAAGAAGGCCCCTACGGAGGGGCTTTCTTTCCTTTCTATAATATAATATCACCGTACCATTAAAAAATATGGAAATCTTATCGAAATGAATATTTTGAATATTCTATTTTCAAATAATCTTTTCCCAAACACAAAAATTTTACACGCAATTACAAAATACAAATCATTGACTCACTTGTGTAGCGAGGTATTTGGCAAGTAGATCCACTCCTTCTTCGGCACAACCAATCTGTGGGAACAGCTTAAATAACCGCTCTATGCTAGCCTCGTCTTCTTTCCTTGCGGCTTCTTCAAACCTAATGGAAGTAAGTATCACATTTGTTAACAGTCCCTAAACTGTATAAAACCATTTTTTTCTCTAGACATACTTGCAAATCAGGTGTTCCCTCAGTGTATTGGCAGCATGTGTCATAGCATCCCTGGGATCAGGAGCACCCCTCGCCCGTGCTGCCGCTACTGACCCTGGATCCATGCTTAGGAACCTTGAAACATGGCCTGCACCTGCATAGCCATAATCATATATAAGTTGTGCATAGATAGAACAGGATATCAGCTTTATAAAAGAGAGTGTACAAACCAGTTTCATAGTCATGAGCCTTGATAGCGGCTTCCACTCCAGCACTACAGACCTGCAGGTCTATGAGATCATGTACGCGTCGCTGACACTCTGCCACTCTTGACTAAAACAATAAATATTTGGACCTCAAATATTTTGTCATTAATTTCTATGGCTTAATTTTTATGATTATTAACATGTTGTTACAAGGATCTGTGTAGCTGGCCTACCAAGCATGATACTAGGACAGACAATCTAATTGATTACATTATATTGTTTTGTTTTGATAATCAAATAATTTACAAATGACAAGCGTTTCCTCCCGAGATCCCCTATTTCCCCTGCTTAGGAGTTGA
Organism: Tetheella fluctuosa; assembly: GCA_951216915.1. Lineage (NCBI taxonomy): Eukaryota > Metazoa > Arthropoda > Insecta > Lepidoptera > Drepanidae > Tetheella > Tetheella fluctuosa. The sequence goes on from OX578214.1 coordinate 666,994, forward strand.
ATTTTGAAAAAACATTCCATAGTGTACCACAAGATTTAAAATCTATAGGCACACCAGTTTAGGCTATGGATAATCTGTCTGCCACTGTGCTGTTTTATGAGTATACATAGATAAGAGGGTAACTCACTCTAGCCAAATCCAACTGTCTGACTTTAGCACTAACATCTCTAGCCAGTGCAGCTGTCCTGTCTACCATGTCAGCAGCAACCTGTGCGTCGGACTTCACCTCTCCAAGCTTGGTGTATGCTTGGCTGGCAGACCGCAGCCGGCCTTCGAGGGAGCATGCTCGTGATAGTACACCAGACAGAGCTTCATCTACTTCCAACTGTTTATAAAAGTTTTATTAGTTTTAACTGTTTTAAGGATATGTGTGTGTAGTACAGTGCCGTCGTCATCAAAATAAATATTTGTTCAATAAAACCTACCTCCTCTTTCTCAATTTCGTTTAGAGCTTTCTGCAAACCTTCATCAGTTGATACATCATATTTCTCCAGCAGTAAACTCAGGGACATGTTGTAGAATACTTTTTCTCTTATTTATTTATTATTATTTATTTACTATCAACATAACCTCAATATGTGAAACGTCAAACAAAATCAGGGTTGCCTAGGGATCCGCAAAAAGTGTCGATACTTGAGTAGTATCGATACTTGCGTTGCGATATCTAGTATTTTGGTACTCGATACTTTTGTTCCGATACTTTGCTAGGTATCGATACTTTCTGATGAACTCGATACTTTTTACTCTTCACTATTATTGGTCCAGATTCTAAACTAGGGAAAGCCGGGAAACTCCGAAACCCGGTTAATCCCCGGTTATGTGTAACCAGTTGAGTATTTTAATCGGATCTTGGTATTTTGAAATGGGATGATTTAATGAATGATATCTTATTAATTGTTTAAGAAAACGTTGCATATTATTTACTGTTTGAACGTTCCTAATATTATGACAATAACTTGTATGTCTGATTGTAACGAAAAAGACTGAGGGTTCACAAAATAATTTTATATTTAAACTAGCTTTTCCACGCGGTTTCACCCGCGTTTTCGAGGGATCTTGTGTTTTCCCGGGATAAAAAGTATTATAGCCTTCCTCGATAAATGGGCTATTCAATACTTAAAAAATCGAATCAGTAGTTCCTGAGATTGGCACTTTCAAACAAACAAACAAACTCATTAGCTTTATAATATTAGTATAGATAATAGTGTTGCAGCAGACCTCTGCTTCTGCTTCCGCATCCGCGGAAGTTCTGCATGTCTTTTCACTTTCGTTTCCGTTTCTGGTTCCGCAAACTTCATAACAGAACTCTAAACGGAAGTCTACAGCGGGGAGAGAAGAGATTACCTCTCCATGAGGATCCCCTTATGTGGTGGAAAGGAAATGCGCACAAATACCCTCATCTTTTGCCAATAGTTCACCAATACTTATCGATACTTTTAAAAATTTGCAAGGGTTGCCAACCGTTAAACTTTTTCATCATATATAAATGAACAGCAAAAAATCTCGTATTTTGGCTTTCAAACCTCGTACATATCATCAAGCATTTAAAATGTTATAAAAGGAACAAAAAAAAGTTTTAAATAAGTGTGAATTTAATATAAATTTGTTAATTTAGTGATTTTATTTAAATACGTACTACATTTAACAGCTTCCTCGTTCACTCGTTTTATAAATGCTACAGCCCCCAGTTTTCACTGATTTAACTAAAAAAAGTAATGCATGCAATACTTACAAGAAATATATTTATTGTGTTGCTTTTATTACTTTTCCGGCTAAAAAATATTGTCCTCACCACTTTTTAGCGATGAACATAGAGTGCTCGGCAGTTAATGAGTTAACTCAGTTTAACAAAACTCAGAATTTTGGAACATTTATGAAAACGAGTGTACGCATGTGTCCCTATTAAGCGCGTCACACATGGTGCAGGTACTATAATATTCTATCTTAAGATCAAGAGACAGCATTATACTATGAAAAGAGAAGCAACTACCTACCTTCACTTTCCTTCTCTTTCACAGTTATAGCACTGTCTCATATATCTTAAGATAAAATATTATCTTATCTTCGCCATGTGTGACGCCCTTTGAAATGAAGAAAATCTTTATTTAGAAAAGGTCCGTGAACATACTACCCAAAGTATAAAACCCTTACCTACTAAAATGTGCTATTAAATGTTGCCTGCAGTAAATTCAAATTCAAATTCAAAATATTTATTACAGACCAGGCGATCCATATTATGTTAGTGAACTTATGCTATGTTAGTACAAATAAAAAATTACATTTTCATATTATATTATATTTAACACTTACACTATTTACCTAAATAACATGTAATATGTACCCAGTGCCACAATATAATATAAATCATATATATTATCATGTTATTTCAAATTATTACGAAATTGCAGAAAGTATGGCAACTCAGTTATTTATTGTTGACATAAAAAAAACATTTGTCTTTGACTTGACACTACAAGTGCATTCAGAATCTAAAATAAAATCTCCTTCAATGATTTTATTGTAAATGTGTTTTTTTGGAATTAGTGAGCTTTTCGGTGGATTTAAAAATATAAAAGCTATTCTGTATTTTTAATATATCAAAAACAAGTAATCCATGATTTAATTAATTTCTAATTGAAGCGTCAATTCAAACAACTGAATGAAATAAAGATTTGTAGAAATTTTGTAAAAGTTTCGATCGAATTTCATTAATAAATAAATTGACTGGTGGACAAAAGTACGATGCTGCTGCAACAATAGTAAACATAAAACTTATGAAATAGAGAAATCGATGTGCCGTTAACTGTTTTACATTCCTCGGGGCGTTATATTTTACTTTAACGCTCCATCGTGTATATTTTAGTGTGAAGTAGAATAGCAAACGTCAAAGGTAAGTAAGGGCGAGTGCAAACATTATCATTGCATAAATTATCCTTTATTGGTGGAGAGGATAAGATTTTTGAGTGTGATGTGAGGTTTTTCTCTTGAGGGTACGTTTGGTGGTTGCAGATTGACTCCGTGTGGGGTTGGGCTTCGCCCCCGCTGCGCCTGCAGCTGGGAAACGCACGCGGGCATAAGAGGTAAGTAAGTGGTTGTCCTTATAGGTGAGTGAACTTGAAACACTAGGAAAGTTGACACCAATATGCACTGTTAAAGTGTTTAGAGCACATATGTAATATCTCCTAATCACTGTATTGTTATCATTGTGAGAAAAACAAGCCACAGTTGATTATTATGATAAAATTGTTTATCTATTGTTTTAATTCATTCTTGTTACGCCATATATTTTACAGCCCTATCCTATTGTAGATGATCAAACATATAATCAATTATAGCTATATATAGATTATGTTTATATTTTAAGTCATACTAATTAGAAATTATATTATTCTGAAGGTCTGGGCCATTATCGTTAAATCAATAACTGACAATGTAACTGACTGTTCTTATTCATCATTCACTTATCAAATGAAATCCTGAGGAAATTAATGGCATCATAAAAGCTATTTAAAATTTTGTATACCTACTAAACTGACCTTTGTAGCTGCTTTTTAATAGCTTATAAATAAATGTTAAATTAACTTCTGACCAACAGTTGGTTTTCCTTCCTGGGTCAAGGTAAGACATACCTTGTATTCTTAAATATTCCATTTTTATGAATAGTTAAGACAGGGGTCACCCATTGGGTTTATTAGGGGTCTGTTTAAAAAATGTAAAAGATTACAAATCCTACTATTATATTACTAATATATCAATTTATTATATGTTTAGATGTGCACGGATTAAATAAAATAACCATGTGTAACATTTTTGTTTGTCGAAGTTTGATCCGCACAATATAGGTCTGCGGTCCAAATCCGGACCACGGTCCGCCATTTGGTGCTCAAGAGCTCTAAAACTCTTTAGTAAAAGTGTATGAAACTATACTAATTAGATAATTGAATTGCAACTAAAATTAGAATGTTTCACCTCAGCGTAAATTACATCACACTCAATGTGCCTTGTAACACAACTGATGTAACACAAGGTTATTATGTAAATGTATTTTGGTGTAATGGATATGTGTGTGTTGCACCAGCGGTCCCAAGGGTTCACATGTTTTCCCGGGATAATAAATAGCCTATGTGCTATTGCAGACTATTATCTATCTCTGTGCCAAGTTTCGTCCACATCCGTTCATCCGTTCTGGCATGATTGAGTAACAAACATCCATCAATCCACACATTCATATTTATAATATTAGTAATTGAAAACAGTATTTATAATCCTAACTAATATTATAAATGCGAATGTGAGTTTGTTTGATACCTTTTCACGCCTGAACCACTGAACCGATCGCAATGAAATATGCCATGCAGGTAGCTTATGGTATCGAAAAGTAAAAGGGGTACTTTTTTCTCGAGAACCCGGGTGAAACGGCAGGGGACACCTAGTATAATAATATGTACTCTCCGTGTCCTTTCAATGTAAATTAATACAATGGAATGTTTTTGATTAATTGAATACAATTCATTTAAATATGGTAGGTTCATATTATCTAATGATTTGCTGTAGCCAGCGGTAGCTTAGCTTAGAAAGGGTTGTTTTAAAGTAATGGTTATCCTTTCATACATAAGTTACATTTTGACAATGATGTATGGTATTTAAATTCGCTGTTTTATCACTAAAAGAATAAGTAAAGAGAGAAAAGAACTGACAATTCAATACCATCCTTAGTGGCAAATGTACCATATCAAACTTAAATTTAAGCATTGCCTCACTGATTTCTCAGTGAAGAAATCCAACATGAGGTATCTGCATGTTAGATTTACACTCGTACCGACAATAACATTTATTAATGTTGTGAAGGATGGGCGAGGGCGGGTCGCCGGGGGGCGGCGTGGCCGGCGGGGCCGGCGGGGGCGGCGTGGGGGGCGTGGGGGGCGGCGGGGGCGGCGCGCGGCTCACGCACACGTCGGAGAAGCACCCGCGCGCCATCCTCGGCGAGCTGTCCGCGCTGCGCCGCCACCGCGAGCTGTGCGACGTCGTGCTCAATGTTGCTAACAGGAAGCTCTTTGCACACCGGTAGGTACTATCTATTTATGACAAGTTATTAAGGACCGGTAGTAGAGTCTAATGTAATGTTTATAAGTGTCTTATCATAAGTATAAATAAAAACCGGCCAAGTGCGAGTTGGACTCGCGCACCGAGGGTTCCGTACAAACTTCGTCCATCGTTCATCCATCACGGGAAATGCACAATTTATTTATTTACCTTATTTAAGGTTGGAGCCAATTAAGCTAGACCTCTAAATTGTATGAGCGCCGATACAACTCAGAGGTCTTTATTAATTGGCGTAACTATGTATGTATGGGGACACCCTTTAATTTTCAACTTTTTTAATTATTTAGAATTTTTCCTTTATTTGTGCTGTAAGACCTTGCTTTTTGCCAAATTTTATTTTTTTATATTTGAGTTGATTGAATAAAAGGTAAATTGCGGTTTACGATTTATGACGTATTAAAAAAAACTACTTACTAGATCTCGTTCAAACCAATTTTCGGTGGAAGTTTGCATGGTAATGTACATCATAGATTTTTTTAGTTTTGTCATTTTCTTATTTTAGAAGTTACAGGGGGGGGGACACACATTTTACCACTTAGGAAGTGTCTCTCGCGCAAACTATTCAGTTTAGAAAAAAATGATATTAGAAACCTCAATATCATTTTTGAAGACCTATCCATAGATACCCCACATTTATGGGTTAGATGAAAAAAAAATGTTGAGTTTCAGTTCTAAGTATGGGGAACCCCCATAATTTATTGTTTTTTTTTCTATTTTTATGTGAAAATCTTAATGCGGTTCACAGAATACATCTACTTACCAAGTTTCAACAGTATAGTTCTTATAGTTTCGGAAAAAAGTGGCTGTGACATACGGACGGACAGACAGACAGACATGACGAATCTATAAGGGTTCCGTTTTTTGTCATTTGGCTACGGAACCCTAAGAATGGTGGATCCAGGATTCTGGTGGGTGGGGTTTGGCCCAGCTTAGGGTAGGGTAGTGGAATAGGACCATTGAGGCCGTCCGTCCAGTGTTGGAGGAGTGGCTCGAGCGGAGGCACGGCGTGTTAACCTTCCGGTTGACACAGATCCTCTCGGGACACGGTTGTTTCGGGAGGTATCTGTGGCATATAGCTGGGAGGGAACCGACCGCCGAGTGCCACCACTGTGACGGATGCCTCGAGGAAGAGGCCCAGCACACGCTGGAGATGTGCCCGGCCTGGGCAAGTGAGCGCAGCGAGCTCTGCGCCGAAGTGGGGAATGACCTCTCGCTGCCGAGCGTGATAAGCGCTGTCGTCAGCAGTGAGAGGTCGTGGGGTGCACTGCACTCCTTTTGCGAGCGCGTTATGCTCGCAAAGGAGGCGGCGGAACGCATCAGGGAGGAAACTACCCCCCTGGCAATCCGCCGCAGGAGAACGGGGCGCCGAAGGGTGGCATTTGCTCGCCACCTTCTCCCACCCCACTTAAGCCCTGGGCGGTGGACTCGGGGAGTCTGCCGCCCATCACAATCGGGCTCGGGTAGATGCGCGTGTGTTCCCGCACGCTACCCAAGGCGAGACGGTGGAGACAAGAGCTCCGGTCCCCACCGTCAACAACGACGACGTCGGCGATGACGTCATTGAAGAAGAGGAGGCCTCCCACCAGGCCGTCGCTGCAGGGTACGCGGACGAATGCTCCGGCGCCCCCGTATACCCAGCCGGCAGCGACATGTAGGAACACCCTAGGTTTTTAGTCAGTAGGAGTCTGACATAACCCCGCCGCTTTCCCCCGGAGCCGCGGGGTATCCATGAGGATTTTCTTGGGTTAAAAAAAAGAAAAGGGTAGTGGAATAATATCAAGCTGAATTTGAGATTTGTCGGGGGTGGATCCCGATCTTTTGGGGAGGAGCTTGAGCCCCTGCGGATCCCCTACTACCTATACCTACCTATTGCATCGGTTATGTGGGGCACTCGGTACTGACTTGTCATCCTAGATGCCGCTAGATTTTGTTTTTCAATTACGTCACAATTTCGCATTATTATTTATTATTGAGTTTGAAGTATGATCAAGGAAGCATTCTCGATACGCATACATGTTCAACACTTGAAATGTGTGGAAAGAAAGAAATGTGTAGAAAATTAAATATGTTTGTTAGGGAGATTTGTGGCCCAGTCTATACTAGAGCCTTGAAAATATGTGAAGTAACTCAAATGCAGGCTTAGACATTTGGCTTGTAATTTGTGTTGTTATTTTTATGCATTAATTGAAAAGAAATATGATTCTGGATAACTCATTGAGACTTTATAAAGAAATTTGAGCTCTATCATCTTTGCTTTCGACAGGCATTCTAAACTTAAAGTTCTTTGGAATTTTCTATCGCTGATAATTTGTTTTCGTGAAACGCTTCATAATAAAAACATTAGTTCATTATGTTTTTGCTAACTTACATATTATTTAATTAGTTAATGAAGATTATCCATTAAATATATTTACACCCTTCTATGAACATCCATTTAGATAGTCGTAATTTAGTGTCAGTAGAACAAGTATGCAATTATTGACCGACATAATATGTACATGTTTAAATTGTAAATGCGCGTTTGTTTAATAGAATCCAGTGTACATTACTGTGTTTGTTGTTAAAGATATGAGGGTATCCTCTAGTCCAGTTCGTCATATCAGTGTTGAATTAACTTAGATTATAAATCTAGCACAATGTTCAGAAAGGTGATCAGTGGTTTGAAAAGAAAATGTGACAAATTGAAGTAAGAGAACGTCACATATGCACTGGCTATCAAGAATTATATCGATCGATATAAATAAAAAAAATCAATGTTTGTTTGTTCGTATTTTATGCGCTGCCATACCGTACATCCGATTGCGTTAAAACTTCGTCAACTTATTGCTTGCACTTGCGGCATAGTACAATTGAGTCGCAGTAGGCAGCGCGCGTGTCGTACCGGCAAATGTATTTGAAAGAGCATTTCTTTCGCTAAACGTGTACCGGTATATTCCGGAAGCTGCACTTGAGAGCTTTTTAGTCTTTGGATGATTGCCACCTTCGGCCACACGGTCACTTACCATAGTGAGATAGTAGTCATACACAAGCCTATACAAAATAATTGCCGCAACTAAGAGGTGTTGTTTGTTTGTTTGTTTGTTTGTTAGAGTGATACTGTCAGCATGCAGCCCGTACTTCCGCGCGATGTTCACGGGCGAGCTGGCGGAGTCGCGCGCCACCGAGGTGACCATCCGCGACGTCGACGAGCAGGCCATGGAGCACCTCGTCGAGTTCTGCTACACGGCGCACATCGTCGTCGAGGAGAGCAACGTGCAGGTCTGTGTGTCACGACACTACCCGACACGACACGACGCGACACGACACGACACGACACGACACGACACGACACGACACGACACGACACGACATAAGACAATGTGTAATTATAATGGTGTCGTTCTTAGTTGTGGTACTGATACCCGCTGTCCTCCCCCAGGCCCTGCTGCCGGCGGCATGCCTGCTGCAGCTGCAGGAGATCCAGGACGTGTGCTGTGAGTTCCTCAAGCGTCAGCTGGACTGCTCCAACTGCCTCGGCATCCGTGCTTTCGCCGACACACACTCCTGCCGGGAACTGCTGCGGATCGCTGATAAATTTACACAACAAAACTTTCCAGAAGTATGTGTTTAATTTTAAGTACTTGTTTGATAAAATTTATTCGGTTCAATTAAGCCTTATGAAGTTTAACAGATACATAGAAAAAATAACCGTATTGTATAGCAGTAAGAGTTAATTTATCTAAGTAACTCTTAAACATCTTATAAGGGACTGCATATTATGAACAGAATATTAGTGACAGGGATGCAATTATTGTTGGCTTTATCTTAGAAAATCTAAAGTCAAAAGACTTTATCTTTGAAAATAAAAGACATGGCCCAAAATTCTGCTGACTTCTACTTACTTCCTCTCTGGGCCTATGTCTTTAATAAAATACATTTAATTTGTTATTAGGTGATGGAAAGCGAGGAGTTTCTGCTGCTGCCGGCGGGCCAGCTGATCGACATCGTGTCCTCGGACGAGCTGAACGTGCGCTCGGAGGAGCAGACCTTCCAGGCCGTCATGTCCTGGGTCAAGTACAACGTCACTGAGAGGCGACAGCATTTAGCACAGGTATTAACAAGACTGGTTGGGTTCAATTGGTGTCAAAGTCAAAGTCATTCATTCAGTTTAGGACCTAGAAAGGCATTTATGAACGTCGAAACTACTGAAGTTACCACCGATTCGGAAGACGCCCTTAACTGTGATGAATCGGCAAGAAACTCAGCAAGGTTACATTTTTTATATATTCTTTTGGACAGTTGACAATGTTGGCTTTTTTTCCATTAAATGTTTAACAATTTCTAAGCCACTATTTAATAAATAACAACAAATGAGAAAAAAAAATCATTCTTTCAAAAAGTTAATTTTAATTCTTTAGTTGTGCGTGCAGTCACATGAACTAATAGTAATGTACACGTGTAGGTGTTGCAACACGTGCGGCTGCCGCTCCTGAGCCCCAAGTTCCTGGTGGGCACGGTGTCGTCGGAGCTGCTGATCAGGTCGGACGACGCGTGCCGGGACCTGCTCGACGAGGCCAAGAACTACCTGCTGCTGCCGCAGGAGAGGCCGCTCATGCAGGGGCCCCGCACCAGGCCCAGGAAGCCCACCAGGCGAGGTACCCCACACTACACACCCCACTCTATCTCCGCTCGGGAGTCCGGAACGAAGATATTTTTTATTAATATCTTAAACTCGTGTCAGGTGAAGTCCTATTCGCGGTGGGCGGGTGGTGCTCGGGCGACGCCATAGCGTCGGTGGAGCGGTTCGACCCTCAGACCTCGGAGTGGAAGATGGTGGCGCCCATGTCGAAGCGGCGCTGCGGCGTGGGCGTGGCCGTGCTGCACGACCTGCTGTACGCCGTCGGCGGCCACGACGGCCAGAGCTACCTCAACAGCATCGAGAGATACGACCCGCAGACCAACCAGGTGCGTGCCCATACCTGCCTATGTACCGTCCCCCGTCCCCGATCTACGTCATATTGTGAGGTATCGTTCGACGGGTCCCGTTCAAACCGACGGACCGAAGTCAAGTTGCCGATGTGTCTTTTGAATCCTTTCCTCTCCCGATTCCCTTCCGATCGGATTCAAAAACCAGAAAGTTAATAAAGTCGCCGAGAGTTGAAATATATAATAAGATTTAGATCCGGTGCTTTACGAAACCATTTTATACTGGATGCCGGGTTGCGGTTCGCAGATGACATCCGGACGGTCCATGCCATCTGACGACCGACCATATACAAAGCTTACAAAATTTTGGTAGCAGAGCGTGGCTGTGGTAACTTCGGTAGCTTCGACGTTCATAGTTCTTTCTGGGGTCTAAGCGAGGAGTGTTGCAGTTGTATTATATTGTATTGTATTGTATCGTGTTGTATAATGTATGGTTGCAGTGGTGCGGCGCGGTGGCGCCGACGTCGTCGTGCCGCACGTCGGTGGGCGTGGCCGTGCTGGAGGGCGCGCTGTACGCGGTCGGCGGCCAGGACGGCGTCCAGTGCCTCAACCACGTGGAGCGGTACGACCCCAAGGAGAACCGCTGGACCAAGGTGGCGCCCATGACCACGCGCCGGCTGGGCGTGGCCGTGGCCGTGCTGGCCGGCCACCTGTACGCGGTGGGCGGCTCCGACGGGCAGGCGCCGCTCAACACCGTGGAGCGGTACGAGCCGCGCGCCAACAAGTGGACGCCCGTCGCGCCCATGTCCACGCGCCGCAAGCACCTCGGCACCGCCGTCTACGACAACCAGATATACGCCGTCGGCGGCCGCGACGACTGCACCGAACTATCCTCCGCCGAGAGGTAACATACACTCACTCACACTCACTCACTCACACTCACATTCACTCACACTTACTCACTAACACTCACTCACTCACACTCACATTCACTCACACTTACTCACTAACACTCACTCAATCACTCTCACACTTACACACACTCATACACATTCATACACACTCACTCACACTCACTCACACTAAGTCACACTCACTCACTCACACTCACTCACACTATCACTCACACACATTCATACACACTTACACACACTCATACACATTCATACACACTCTCACTCGCACATACACGCACACTCACACGCATATACTGCCGGTCACACCGTCCGTATTGTAGTATAGTGAGTACCTATATTGAGCATGTGGTGTATTGTGGTGCAGGTACGAGCCGAGCACGGACGCGTGGTCGCCGGTGGTGGCGATGACGTCACGGCGCAGCGGCGTGGGCCTGGCCGTCGTCAACGGTCAGCTGTACGCGGTCGGCGGGTTCGACGGCACTGCGTACCTCAAGAGCATCGAGGTACATTTTTTATTTTGTATTCGTATATTTTAACCACTCCGAGTATAAATGTAAGTGTAAAACCAAGATAGAGATCGATATCGACAATCCTGAATCAAAGTCGAAGAAAAAAGAGAAATTCCTATTGAATTCGAAATTTTAATATTATAGATGTTATTTTGTCACTGTTCAAACCTTCGAAAATGATTGCTTTCAATCACTCGCTAAATGGCGTTATAAATAATTATGGAACCATTACTGTTTTGCGTCAGCAATTTATGAATCAATAATAATGACTTTTTGTTGTAATGAATCCAGGTGTACGACCCGGAGACGAACCAGTGGCGGCTGTGCGGCGCCATGAACTACCGGCGGCTCGGCGGCGGCGTCGGCGTCATGCGCGCGCCGCACCACGACAACCACTACATATGGTACGTGTCCACACCACGCTACACCACGCCACACCACACCATACCACACTTATAGAGCCTTGGTGCGCACGGTGGTTCTGGGTTCGATACCCGGGTCTGGTTAGGTGCATTTGCCGTTTCTTTATTATACTTATGTACCCAAGAGTCTCTGGCGGTCGTCACCACTTAATAAAATATTGAGGTTTATAAATATCCCCATGATTTTCCTAAAAGAAAGAGCATGGGGTTCTTCGAGAAGGATGTGGGAAAGGTTTTTGTTGGGTCAAAAACGCACGAGTGATTCCCCTGGTGTTGCAAGCGTCAAAAGGCTACAGTAACAGCTTACCATCAGACGGGCCCTTAGCTTGTTTCAAAGTCAAAGTCAAAGCCATTTATTCAGTTTAGGCCCTAAGAGGGCACTTATGAACGTCGAAACTACTGAAGTTACCACCGATTCGGACCGGATTTGCCAACTTAGTGTCAATTTTTTTGTGAAATGTGGGTTTCGACTGGTTTCGACTCCAAAACCTCTGCCTACCTCTTCGTTTATTTATGTAATGTTCAGTCCAACTCTTTGATGAGATAAAATCGACGAGATGAATTTAGTCTTAGAGTGTCTCCAGATGGGACGGCGAAGAATCGACATCGTCTGCTCCACATCGAAAGACTCGTGACAACACTAATCGACTTGTGGTAAACAGCGAACCGAACAGCATGCATTAATGGTTTGAAAATGTAATTTCCCGATGTTCAGGAAAGAGACCTTATGTTCTTTAGGGTAGAGGTCAATTCCAATTGTCAAGTCATTTGAACCACCTTTAAGTTGAAAATCTATCGCCATGCACCTACTGATGTGTTCCGGCAGTTGCGTTTTAGAGCTGCTATCGAGGCTTTATAAAGGTCGACAACTCATTGGCACTCTGGTATTGCTAATGTCCATAGGTAACGATAACCACTTATCATCAGGTGGACCACCTGACTGCTCAGCCTTCTGACATAAAATGGCCTCATCACAGACATCCTTTGGGTAACAGGGAATAAATAAAATAGTGGTAGATGTAGCATCTACCTACAAGTTTTATTAATAACTGGTACGTTTTGTTTCAGGAATCGAAAAGACTCGGTGGTGTAACGCCACCTCCCCACTCGTGCTGTAAAATATTCCCCCTCCACTCGTATCAGTTAAGTCGTTACTCATTTTATTTTATTGTTAATAAAAGTATATGTTAATTGACTATTTATAAACAAATGAAAATACAAAGTTTACGATATATTATGTATGTTTTATTATTATGTAATTATAAATTATATACATTTAGCTTAGTTTATATATTTGTATTATTAATGTAATTGTAATATAAATATTTAGTTAGGTAATGTAGTTAGATAATAATTGATAAGTAATAATAATTTCGACTTTTATTACATTTTTTAAATAATGAAACATAGTATTAAAATTAAGAAGTAATTATTTGAATATAAACAATCTTTACAACATTATATGCATTATTAATATTGTCTCGATAAAACTGCATAGCATCAAGAGGTGACAACCTTGTCGCTTACTCGCAGCCATCTTTGTTATAGTGTCAATAGCTTACACTATGACAAAGATGGCAATAGTTTTGATCATAGATTAACTTTGATTGTGCTTTAAGAAACTGGCGGTAAGTCGCATCTTGGAATCGGATCATTTGATTGTTATTTTTTAGCAGCAAAGCCTGATAACCGTCGTGGGCTCGAATCCTACAATTAGCTTGAACTCTCGACGAAGGAAAGCATCGGTGTGATCTTTATAGTGCTTACCACCTTTAGCCCCAAAATCACATAACACGCCGAGAAGCCTATCTATAGAAAAAAAGAACGGGTATATTTTCAGTATCGTAATATAAATGGCAGAATTTACTAATGTGGTGTAAGCGGCGGTGGTGACGTAGCCTTATCCGCGTGCTGTTCTTCCCCATCCTCCCCTTCCCCATCTTCATCCCCGTCTCCTTCGGCGTCTGCCTCCCCCTCGCCGTCTCCGTTGTCGTCAGCTTCACCCTCGCCGACGGCATCAGCGTCGGGGTTGTCAGTGCTTTGTTGCACGTCGGTGCTCGTGTCCTCGGACGCGTCGTCTTTTTCGTGACGCTTCTGGAATTTGAAAATAGCTAATTGAAACGATAACCGGTTTTACAAAAAATTACATCTGCAATATTAGTCTCTTAGGTATCTCCAGATTTGACGGGGATTAATGATTTGAGTTGTCAGTTATCGAGTATAATAATATTAAGAGACTCCCATTATTACACAGTCACAGTATAAGCTGTAGATCTGATTTGGGGATAACAATTGTAAATTATCGACTCAAAGTTTGCTTTATAATACGAGTGTGTCGTTACAAAGTCAATTCTGCCGTTAAGGTCTTACCTTCTTCTTCTTCTTCGCCTTAGGTTTCGGCTTACGTTCAGGCTCGTTATATCCTGGCGGGAAGAACCGGGCGCACTCATCGCTGCCGATAACTGCGTCATCGCTCACGTGCAGCGGGCCCAAAGTCAGGAATTCCTCCGGTGGACCATTAGGAACCTCTTCGTTGGGCTCCGCTAGAGCTGGGTCAGCTAATCCCACTGCTATCATTACAACTATCGTCTCACAGCTGAGGGTCAAAGATTAAATAGATTAGGACATGCCGTTCGTATTGCCATTTATTGTGCAATAGTAAATTACAAAACAACTTACTAATCCCTATCCAACTTCTGCTCGTATTGCTCAATAGTCTTGCAGAGTAGCTTAGGTTCATCTACATTAGCATCTCCAAAGAATCCGTAGCGTAGTATCCTCGGGGCAAGCTTGGGTAGGGCTGCGGCATCGAGCACGGCCCGGCGTTGCCACGCGCCGAAAACTATGCAGATGTGGGGCGGCTCCGGACATATTGGAGGCTCGATTACCGACCCTATCATCTGAGGATGTAGGATTTAATTGTTGTGTTAAATAGTTCGCAACTTTAAGAACCGCTATAAAGTTGATGTTCCATAGATAGATTTGAGAAAGACAAATTATAACTGCTTCCATTCTTGTTGTTGTTTTCAAGATCATCCTATAGATGTCCACCGCTGGACCTGTTTTCCAATAGTTACAACATTTTCTGCTTCTCTACTTTTCGCATCCACTCGTCGCATTTCCCATGTCTTCAGTCGATCTAATTAACTACGCTTCTAGCAACTACCTACTTATTATTACTTGTTTTTTTTTTGTAAAAAAAAACGGTTCTCGGTGATTAGGTAAGCAAAGATTTACTTCTATCTGTATGGTCTGTCTTAATTTGCTTGGTTGTTAATGTAATTGTGTTACATGGTTCCGCAATTATGAGCTTAGAAATATCCATTGCTATTTTACCTTCGGAAATAAAACATCCAATACGGCAGCCCTTTGATGCCTGTCAGCCGGTACGTAAATCCCCGGCAAGGAGTCAGCGCGTAGCTCGTCTACCGGCATTTTCTTGGGAGGCTCACCTTCTTCTGTCTCTTCTCCATATAAAGCTCGACGAGACAATTCTGAAATATGAAACATTATAGAGCTGCTTGCAGGACACTGAGCCGATACTTTCCTAGTATAGTCAGCCCCAAAAGAAGGTTAGTACCCTTTCATAATAATCTTTTGGCATTCTCTTGAGACTTTGTATAACTGTGAATTGCGTAATGTGACAAGGTACTAAAGTGATCATCTACTTTTGGGGCTAACTTTGGGACAAACTTCTAGCTATGGTTACGCTCCTGTTGGTTTAGTATTAGTAGTTGTTATGTATCTTTAATGATTCACATTCGGTAAAAAAAACACTTTCTTAATGGTGAGAAAATGTACGTACCGATAACATCTCCTTCCTTGTCAGGCATTTTCTTTAAGATCAAAGCAAGCGAAGGTCTCTCGGCCACAGCTGCCACTGCAGCCTCGGTGGCTAACTCTGGTTCTTCGATGCCCAAAATCTTAGCACCATCTTTCCCAACCACTATTGGACATTTGTCTGCTACTATTACACCTGGAAATATAAATTTAAAACAATTTTAATGCTTATTTAGCAGAATTAAGACAGTCGTCTCGTGCTCTAACTGTTATAACTCCAAAACTATTCCAGTTCTTATCAAATATGATCTGAATACATACAAGTAAATATTCTAAAAACTACATGTCTTGTAGCATGCTTTGTCTTTACATGGTTCATTAGGGTCAGTAGAGGTTGAAGTACTCGCATCTGACTTACCAAAGGGTTCAAGTGCATCCGAGACTTTCCTCAAATGCTTCTGCGCGTGCGGCAGCATGAGCGCTGGACACACGTCTACGAAATGCGACTCTATTCGTTTTGCTCTCGATTCTCGACGTGCTAATCGAGCTGCTTCGACTGCCGCTTCCTCTTTCACACGACGCTCTTGTTGAAGTTTTTCATGGGCTGTTGCTACTTCCTGAAATAGAATTGTCTTTTATAGCTTTCTAATTTTCCTACTAAGCGTTAGGCTAGGATACATACATACATAGCTGGTGTATTGTTTTTCACCACATGATTGGAGTTGTAAAGTGCACGATTTTAGGTCAATCTTGAATTAAGTAAAAGTTTTAAAAAAATTACCTGCTCCGGAGGTGTGAGTTCATGCGGCGCCCGGTTGGGTCGGTCCAGCTCCCCCTTCTTCCTCGAGTCCTCGTTACGAAGCTCTTGCTCTATAGTGCGCGTGATGCGAGGTGCGTCCGCACCGAACACCACGTTTAGCAGTTGACCTTTCTGTATGACAAATTTACATACAAATAAAATAAATTGCAGTTCAAAAAGTATACATTAGCACATGTTGAAATCTATCTATCCCGAAGTATCCTACAATGAGCTTGAGGTTTCGTTGAAGGAAAACATCGTAAGGAAACCATAGCACGGTTTAGGATAGGTACTTTGTAGTACCCCCTTGGCTTGGCTGACTTTTGTGGCTGACTGGTGGGTGCCAGTGTGTTCCGGCTACATTTGAGAGCCAGTTGCTTCTAGGCTTTGTGTCCTTACCACGTTCGTCCACATTTCCACTTATCATGGTGAGATTGTGGTCAAACACAGGCCTATACATAGTAAAAAGAATGTTCATGTACTAAAGTACTTTTTTATTGTCTGGATGTGTCGCATAAAGGTCACATGCATATTAACATAAAGTCTTTGTCTTAGAATTCTTGAAATAAACTTGAAGGTTTCGACTCTGTTAGATGTGCCAACAAACTTATAGGATATTTTTTTCTTTTCGTTTGATCGATATCGTCCACACCCGTGCCATTCCTCCACTAACCACTACTCACTCAACTACATATGATAGCCACACATAAGTTTTTGAAAAAGCATAAGTGCCAAAGACTTTGTAGTAAAATTGATCCCAGAAGCTTTTACAACAAAGTAGATTTTTCTATGACACGTGTAGGTAAGTTTAAAAAGATGTAAACATACCGATATGAACATCCAAGTTGGTTCGCTTCGTTTTCTGAATCGCTTCAGACATTCGATCGTGTCTGATTTTGCCTGGATTTAGAAATATGTTATTATTGTTATGCTATTAATGTTAAACATATATCTTATGTTTTTCGAAGATTGAAGAATCTTTCCAAATAATCTTGAGTTATATGATAAGACTAGCTTTTTCGCGCGTTCCCGAGGGATCTTGTGTTTTCTCGGGATAAAAAGTAGCCTATAGCCTTCCTCGATAAATGGGCTATCCAAAAATATTTCAAATCGAACCAGTAGTTCCTGAGATTAGCGCGTTCAAACAAACAAACAAACTCTTCAACTTTATAATATTACGTATAGATAGATATAATGTAAGAGTCTTCATAATCATCAGCTTATAAACATCAACTGCTGGACATTAGCCTTCCCAAATATGTGCTACAACTTCTGGTCCTCCACTCTTCGCATCCACATGCTCCCTGCTTTGTTCTTCAGGTCATTTGTGTCTTCCGTTAAACAAGACAGTCCATTCCATTAAACTACTTCAAACGTCGCCAAAATATATCCAGGGTCTTTCTCGGTCATCCACTAACCCCAACAGATTATTCCTGGAGTGATCCCTTACTCTAAGATTTGAATCAGATTCTAGGCTAAAAATTAAAAAAAAATGATGAGCTCACCACAGCGAGATGCAAGTTGTCTCCACCTAGTTCCACCTTGATCTTCTTGAGGTTGCCCACCATGCCAATACATGGGCCGCACCATTCCGAGTACACATCCACAACTGATAAATATAATAAAAATATGCATTTGAAAAGTGTGGATGTAAGTTGGACTTACAAACTATTGCTGCTCTTGTTGGTATGTTGAAATATGATGAAATTACTTAATTTATAGGTAGCCTACCTAAAAATCTCGTAGATTTAGGCCATACCCTTTTACTAAAACAAGCTTGTAGCTTGAGAATCTCCTGATACATATTACAATTATGTAAGCGATTACACTTAAACCATGGCAATAGAAATCATCGAAATATCCCTGATATATTCCAGTTGTCTGATTCATTTTGTCTTTTTTATAACACAACTTTAAAAGATTCTACTCTTTACTGACTGACTTATTATAACTACTCGGTTGATAATATAATTACGCTTTATGACCCTTTAAAATGAGAACTAACTTTTGGGTCAATCTAAATCGCTCCCAACACTTACCCAGCAGGCCATCTCTTAGCAAGAACTTGTTCCATTCATCATCGGTGTTAAGTTCGGCTTGCAGCTGCACCTGTGCAGCTTTCTTGCCTGCCCCGGCGGCGGCGGCAGCGGCGGCCGCGTTAGCGACCGCGCTCGTTAGCGCCATCGCGGGGAGTGTTCCGCCGCGACGGACGTGCGACCGCGACGTGCAGTGTGAGGCGCTTGCCGTGCTCGTGTGGGACACATACACGTGTGTAAGGTAGAGGCGGCATCGTGGCAATGGGTGCTTAGGATTTTAGGGTGTACATACAAGTGACTAGTTTTTAGCATTGGTGCAGTGGTCAATGTCCAGCGTTAATTGGACTTCCTCGAATGAGCTTGTCTTTGACCACCATGGTAAAGAAGCGATGATGTGTTCGAAGGTGGTAGGTACAAAGCCAAAGTGGGGGGTGGGAATAGACATTTCGGAACTCTATGAAAATAAGTAAGCATTTTTATTTATAGTATTGGTTGATGTTGAGTGACGCTGATCCACCTATTTAGTTGACAGCTTCTATAAGCATCGTTGAGTTTTCTCAATTTAGGTGTATTAACAATCATGCATGAGTGTTTTATCATGGCCTAATATTATAAACGGATTTTGTGGTAGTGTTTGTTTATTTGGCTCGCTTGATTTTTTGTTATATATTTAGTCTTTGTATCTGGGAACTGCTTGTATTGATGATGATTATAAAATTAAATGAGTTATTTATACCGCCAAACATATTAAAGGTATTCCCATATTTTTGATTTATAATCGAGGAATTTCTATATGATTGTAAGATCTATGTATTCTAGGCTCCTCGCATGTCTTACGACCGAAAAACTGTTCTAAAGAAAAGGTTTTATTGTTTGTTGCCTACTTCGCTGTTTTTATCGGCCGTCAGCACTTTCAATGTGAAATAAATCTGTAGTTATATCGGTTACATCGACTATTCGCCGTTGTGTAATTAAGAGGAAAATTTGATTTCTAACGTCGATTTTGATACCTTTTATTTAATAAATGTAGATAGTATGCTTTGTCTTTATATATATACAAATAAAAGCGCTTCCTACTCTTCGACGTCCGCAGTTTGTAACTTTTACAATGCAATATGGGTTCTCTCGCCAGTCGAGAAAGTAGTTAAGAATAATAATTATAAAAGAAAATATATTTTTAGGGTGCCAAAAACTTTTGATCTTGTCATCTTTAAAAAATGGTCATAAACGTGCCCAAAACTAAAGCACGAAAGATCTATATCGAAGAGGGACTGCAGTCATAACGCGTGCCTCTGTCCTGGAATACCTACACCAGACATTGAATTCTCCTTGGACTTCCACATTCCTTCATGTTTTTTTTTCCATTTTAGGTTTAATGTTAATTACCTGGGAAACGAACCTATAACGTCAAAAATTAAAGTTCCTTGATATATCCGCAGCGCCATCCGTTGTTCCATCTTGATACTACCTGAGACTGGGTGAAACTATATATAGACATCTGTACCAATTTTATTATTATTTTTTATTATTGTTTCGCTACTCGCCGTCAGGTGGTAAACTTCTCTATAAACACTTTTCACCACTAGATGGCGTTATGAAGCTCAATTCCGTTCTATAAATCAGGTTGCTTATATTACGAAAGCCTATTGAAATATCGATGGATTAATATACCTTAATCCAATGGTTTAAGCTAATTTCGGTATGATTTTATGTGTGATGGCATCTTGTCAAAGTAAATTAAACTTTATGTTGTTGATATAAGGCATATCATCTATTGTCACTCAATGGAGTCTGATTGGAGCTAGATTTAAAATATATGGAGGCAAATATATATTTATTTAAGATGGAGTCTCTACTGCACTCCATGCTTCTGCAACTGCTACGGATACATCTTCAAGTGTATAATGGTTTTTCGTGAACGAAAAAGGAAATGGGGTTTCCTTATTGTTGCTAGCTTGTTACCATTATGATGTGTCAAGTCTGTATCCATTGAAATAGTTGCAAATATTAAGGACTTAGAGCACAAATATAAAGGACTACCTTTTGCTCCGCAGTTTCACCCGCGTTCCCGAGGGATCTTATATTTTCCCAGAATTAAAATCTTATTTTTTAATCCAAAATATATTCTATCTGTGAGCCAAATTTCATCCAAATCTGTTCAGTAGTTTTTGCGTGTAAGAGTAACAAACATCCATCCTCACAAGCTTTCGCGATTAATGTTAGTAGGATCTTTTGTTGCTCTGCTGGCTACTCAATTGAGTATTATCTGTGGAGCTAGCTTCAAGTAAGAAACTTGTACCGTCCCTAAAGTCTCAAGCTGACGGACATGTTGAAAATGAAAATATATTCAAATAGGCCTTCACAAGCACTTATGAATAGTATCTTGAAATAGTTTCTCTTTGTATTATTTGTAGTAAGCTTAAGTTAGTCATGCTCACTTTAGGGTCTTTGCTTGCGGCGGCGTCGTGTGGCGGGTCGCTCACTTCCCTACAATATGTGCGAGGAGGGCGATGGCTGCCACATGCGTCATACTTGTGAACAGGTGCTGCTTGTGGGGGCTGGTCTTCTTACGTTTGCAATCCATTTGTTTACTAAGTTACTCATAATTTTGATATATTTTTTCCTTACTGTCATATAACACACACATATTGTCAGTGAGACTAGATAAATAATTTGATGTAATGAATCTGAGTTGGTTTTGAAAAGAGTAATTGCTGAGTTTCTTGCCGGCTCTTCTCAGTAAAAGCAACCTTCCGGACCGAGGGTTTATAATAGTAAAAATGGATGATTCTGTACAATTTTATGGGCTTAGACAATTCATAGATAGTTTTTGTCTTTCATTTCTGAACCGATTTAAATATTTCTTTTCCAGGGTTATCCAAAATTTTGGAGAAGCATTTCAGATATGATTGGAACTCATCAACCCAACGGATGACAGTAAAGCACGCGGATCTCTACTACGGAACCCCAAACAACGACTGTTCTCATGGCGCAGGTAAGTTATTCAACTCTTGTTTCATAAATTCGAGCTTTTATAAATAGGTTCTAATTTAGTGAAGACTGTCGATATACATTTCTAACCGATTACTATTCAGGTTATTTGAGTAAGGAATGGGTCTAAAAAGTCTTTCTTACATTGTTGAACAGGAATATCATGTACAGACTTACAAGTTTAGCCATTATCTGTATTTTTGACTAAATGTAACCATTGCATGACGGTACGGCATCGCAGGCACCGCGACTCGCTTCACTGTAAATACCAGCCACGTAAACCAACTTATCTGAATTAATGAATATAATGAATTATCGTTATATTTATTTCCCGTCTGTTGGTTAGACGAAACTATGTTTAGTTTAGTTAAACCATGGTAAGTCGATATTGAAGCCGTGTATCCTCTATTTCATATTTTCACTGATTATGGCGATCAAAGCAAGATTTTAATATTATGTTTCTTTAGATTTTTATCTCTCTTTCATCCAGACAAAAACGTAATTGAGAGACTTCTCGAACGTTTTATTATTTTTAAATGAATTGAATTTTATATCACTTCAAGAATAAACTTATCTAGACAAACAGTACGTTGTTAATAAACGAAATTAGAAAACATTATATTCTGTGCTAAACTAAGTTCAATCAGTGCACGCGATTTTCAACTCTATAATCTCTTTCCCTCGAGTTATAATAGCAATGCGTTAGGAGTGGTTCTTTAGTACAAATCAGAGGCTTCTCTAAACGTGCGAGTTATCAGTGAGTGTTTTGGTACAAATTACATTTTGACGTTCATCAAATGTTTTTTTAATATTTATTATCGTTTAGTTTCGATTAATCATAGGCACTTAGATATGAGAGAAATCAGAAAATAATACAAAATTTCCTAAAATAATATTTTTACCTGAAATGTTGGATGTATAAGTATTATATTAAACTGTACTGATTTCGATCGAACCGTGATTTTGTATTTACAAATCTTATGTCAATATTATCGACTTTGTGGCAAATTGTTTTCGCAAACCAAAAGTAGGCGCCCCGTAAAGCGATTACAAAATGAAATGTAGTTAATTTTATGTATTTGTCTTTGCTTCGCAGTTACCGGCACGCGAGCCTTTGTTATGTTTATTCTTCGTTATCAATTGTAATGGCAAGATTTATACTTTACGTGGGACTGTGGTTGGCTACATTAACAATAAATGACAGGGATGTTCAAGTATTACTGAGCAATAAAATTCTCTATATCCTAATGTAATTAACTACAAATCGCGTTTTTTATAAGCACAGAAATAGTCAACATCAAAGAACTGTGACTGTACAGTGTACACAGGATCTAGCAGATACATATTTACAATGAGTTCATCAAATAATTTATACATACGCGTATATTGAAATATCTATACCGTAAAATTTCAACCAGGAACTGTAAGAAAGGGCGGAAGGTCTCGTTAATAATAAAATATAATCATGCTTTTTGAATAAACTTTGAAAATTTTAAATGAGGGTAGTCGTGAATCGGTCGTGCGTGACCGCTGATGTGCGAGGGATAGAACGGAAGCGGCCGACCGCCGCCGACCGCCGCCGACCGCCGCCGACCGCCGCCGACCGCCGCCGACCGCCGCCGACCGCCGCCGCCGACGGCCGCCCCGCCCGCGCAGTACGCGCAGCCCGCGGCGCTCTAGTGCGTATGAAAATATTATATTTACATATTAATGCGGCGGAGGCTTGCTACATCCGGTGTACTACGTACATAATTAAAACTCGCATTAGCTTTGCGATGAGCCCCGGGTGGGGCTCCATGGGACCGGTCCGCAATGGGGTGCCCCAACACGGTATACATGGTCATCGAGTTACATTCGCTTATCAATTATATTCGACTTATTTAAAAACTTATGTAAATATGCACCAACGTATTTGGATTTGATCAATAATTTTAGAAGCAATTTTTTTTAAAGGCTTAGTATTTTCCATGGTATGTGATGATGTGGTCGAAGGTGATTAACCTAGAAGGAAACCGGCTTTCAAGTGCAGCTATCGGGACATACCAGGTTCTAGGGGACAGATTTTCAACTTGAGGGTAAATTGTCAGCTAGGCGAGCCACCGTGCTATGGTTTCCTCACGATGTTTTCCTTCACTGAAAGCTCAAGCTCATTTCAAATATGAATACCCAAGTCATAACTTCATTAGCTTTATTTTTTTTATCACTAACGTTATCACTTTTCGCATCATAAGTACCCCAATGTGTACGACACCCGCCAGCGGATCATTTTGTAGAACACCCCTTAGCATTCCCTCGGGGATTGTGTTTTTAAACCTATACCCGTTTGAATTATTCTAACACATTTTTCCTGTCTTAAGCTCTCGATTTTTTCGGTAATATTTTGTTTCCGGCAGTTAAGCTTACGTGAATATCGTGTTATGACTTGTGAAAACATGTTTAGGGCCGTTTGGGACCTGATAAATGTTTATAGAAGAAAAGAATTATGTATTGTGCTTTTGAAGAAGTCTTTATAGTCCTCAAATATGTATTATGCATACCCCAATATACAAACATTTAATTATGAAGTCCAAACTTCCTCTCCGCTGTATTACCTGCATTACCTAGGGTTATTACGTTTTTTCGAGGATAAAAAGTATCCCATGATTTATTCTAGAGTATAATATATCTATGTGGCAAGAATGCAAGATCCATCTAAATTCGTGCAGTCACTAATGCGTGACGAAAGGAAGTCTTTGTAGGATAGTAGAATTGTAGCAAGCAGATACAAAGCTAAGGCACTAGAAGCTGTTTTAAGCCATTCAGTCAAACCGTTGACAAATTATAAAAGATAAATCTATAAAAAAGGCGATCTCATTGCATTCATAAACGTCCGCGTCCACACATTAGACAAATAACCTGTCGAATACATAGCATGAACATAAATAGGTCAATTTTCAGTCCATTCATGTTCTCAATCACTTTCTCTTTCATTAATCGATCAAACTCTTACATAATATTATTTATACCTTATATTAATGAAGATAAAATCAAATGTTGCTTGGCAATGTACGTTTTCATTGGCAATGAAAATTATTTTACCGTCATTAATATTTTTGACAGAATAAACAGACGAACGGATTATTTCAGCCATTCGTTGAATTAGAAAATAATAAGCTTTTCTATGTTTTATATTATATTTCAGGCAAAATACATTATCAAACAGTGAATTGTAGTTTGCCAGTACCTATCAACATAATATCTCCGTCAAATATTAGAAACGTCCCATTCTACCAAAAATATATCTCATTCTGTCGACTTCACTCTTTTCTGTCTCCAAAATCTAAAAAATAAATGACCTGGTTAAAGAAATCGGGTTAAATCATCGAAAAACGATATAATTTCCAAAATTTAAAAAGTAATTAATCGTTTCTTGCCCTGACACATGACAGCCAATCAATTTGCCTATAATCAAACGCACACACACTCACACGCACCACCCACACGCCTGTGAACTTGTGCAAACAAACTACATTCGACTATTCTATGGTACAGACGTGAGAGCCTCATCTCGAAGTTTCACGGGCCGTTGGCTTTTCTCCCCTTTCTATTAACGATTTTAATTCCAAATCTTCATTTGGGATTTCATTTTATCCCCGTACAATCGTTTTTGATATGAATTCTTCATTTCATGTGGAATTAAATATTTAAATTTCCTCCCTTACTAAGGGTCCTTTTATGACTAGTTTTGCTTTTGCAATTTGTAAATAATTATAAAAGTATTCCGTGTGGCTTATTGCCGAGGCAAGGCAGGCCCGGGCCGCACCGGGCGCCTCCGCGAGCTCTACTGTACCGAGCGGCGGCCGCGGCGCGCGGCGGGCCCAATTAGGCGCTCGCTAAACACGCAACCCGAGATGGAGCCCTGCGACGTCACCACAATTTATAGCTTTAAAAACGATTCCGTAAAGGAGGGGTTCTGTATCATAACTTTGGTAATTTAGTTGGAAAACAGTTAGCGAAGACGATGGCGACTTGAATAACTCCGTTAAGTAGTCCTTCGGAATAGCTGTGAGAAAAACTGGGGCACTGGAAAAGGGGAGTTAGTTGTATAAGCCAATAAGTATATTTTTATTTACATAAAATTATTACTCAAGTTTTTTTCGTTCTCGCCATCATTATACTAATTTTACTCCCCTCATGTCTTTATGACTATAAGAAATCTGATAAATGTAAATGTATTTTTCTACTCCTTGTGTTTTGCTCGACTGCTAAATTCTCCTAACTAGCAATTTCAATTAGTTCATATCATTAAGTACCTAGTTAATGAATCAATGAACACGTTCTAAACATGTGTTACATCAAAGGGGTAGTCAACTTCCCTTGACATAGTATCCATTGAGACGACCCGCTTTTGTAAGAAACCTTTAACGATAATTGAGCCCAAAAGTTTACAACAGCATTAACCTAATTTGACGTTGGGTTACAATTTCATGCTGAAATGCAATGACCTGATTATTGGGACAGAATTTATACAACTTTTATTACTTACCAACCGTTTTCATTACAAAGGGACATTATAGAAGGATTATAAAGTTCTTAAATCCTATCAAATTGCCTGTCCATCTTCTAAATGGAATTGTTCTCAACTCTCATTCCAGTACCAAAATTCTGTTCAATAATTCTCTGATTTGGAAAAAACATTATCATAATTGCCTCTGAAACCGTTCCCAAAAACAAAGCTTAATCATGTACATTATTATACAATCTGCTCCTTTGAAAAATTGCCAAATAATCCGAGCGATTAGCGAACGAGCTCCCCACAAGAGCCGGGATCAGGTCGGTGCAACTGTACTCATACTATACTCCGACCCTCGCGTCACACTCTGTCACCGG
Organism: Tetheella fluctuosa; assembly: GCA_951216915.1. Taxonomy (NCBI): domain Eukaryota; kingdom Metazoa; phylum Arthropoda; class Insecta; order Lepidoptera; family Drepanidae; genus Tetheella; species Tetheella fluctuosa. Next base: position 693,325 of record OX578214.1, read on the forward strand.
CAGAGATTAGCGGCCTGCCCCGCGCCCCCCGCGCCCCTCACGCCCCACGTCCCCCCGCCCCTCTGCTGACGAAACCCCTTGTAATGTGCTCAGACTTGGGTATTGTTGCCAGCTACATTTGAGTAGGATTTGGAAGCAAAACTTTATTACGTTTCTTCATGGTAGTTTTTGTGTGGGAAGTCTCTGCTTAGAGAAGGCCCGGTTGATTTATCGACATTGGAAAGGTAGTTACGATGGCTGTAGCTTATCATTAAGAAAATGTTAGCCTAACGTTAAGTTGGAAAAAAATTCAAATAATATTGCAAATCAGGGAAATAATTTTATTAACTGGATTAAATAAAGAAATATCCTGAAAAATGCTTCACACACGGCCAAGCCAACTGATCTCAAACTATGGAGAGCTTGTACTATGGAAACCAGATAACTGATATACTACTTGTAAATATATTACACCCAGACTCGGAACAGACATGAGATGATCCTAAACTTAATAACTTATAAATTTAATATCCCCTGGGTGGGAATCGAGCCCACGACCTGTGGCTGTCAGGTCGTCAAATACTCTTTAAAACTTACTAACTTAATTTCCATGATATAAATTTTATCTGCTTTTTCCTACCATTTTTAAATATAATATAAATACTGGCAACCCCACACCGGCGGGCTCCGTACATTAATCACGGCCCCCGGCACGGAACCAAATTACTCTGTTTAGATGCACACTTGTCGTAATGAACTATTGTCGCAATCAATAACCGACTGACTGTAGTGTTGAGTGGTCTCAATGTGCCAGCTCGTTTTGCTGGATTAACTTACATACATACATTCAAAGATTAATAACAATGATTTTGCAATTTAAATGCTTTTGACAAATATGACCTACAGTTATGCAACTTTTATAGTACAGAGTGTACGGATGGTATTTTTAGATGACTATGCGACCGATGCATATCGGAAGTTATAAATAAAAGGGCGCTAAATCCGTCACATTTGCCAAAAACAATATTGAGTTTATTTCGGACTAGCTTTGCCCCGCGGTTTCACCCGCAGTCCCGAGGGAACTTATATTTTCCTGGGATAAAAAGTGCCTATGTGCTATTCCGGACTATAATCTATCTCTGTGCCAAATTTCATCCAGATCCGTTCAATCGTTCTGGCGTAATTGAGTAACAAACATCCATGCATCCATGCATTTTCGCCCTGTGGTTTCACCCGCGTTCCCCAGGGATCTCATGTTTTCCCGTGATAAAAAGTAGCCTATGTTCTTCTCCATACCATAGGCTATCTGCATAACAAATTTAATCGCGATCGGTTCAGCGGTTTAGGCGTGAAAAGGTAACAAACAAACAAAATAATTAGTTAGGATAGGATTCGGAGCATAATAATTATATGAATATGCGAATGTAACCTCCTAGATTGATCAACAATTAATATACCTTTAAATTTATTTATCGAAGAAGCAGAGGTCTTTAGTAAAGTAGTTGGTAATAATATGGTATTGTACATTACATATTTTAAGGCGATGGTAGCTTGAGATTTCGGCGAGGAAGGAGGAGGCATTGTGAGGAATGAATTATCCTGATACTTTGTAGGTTCAAGTTGAAAATCTGTCGCCGAACACCTACCGATGTGATCTGGAAGCTGCACTGTCAGATCCTTCTTGGCTTTGTATGCTTACCACCTTCGGCTGCATACCTATAGGTCTATACCTACACAGTAAAAAAAAAAACGTTATTATAGTTCTAGTCTTTAATTCTGGTCCTTCGATAGATTTGTATTGTCAGAAATTGACAGTTTTCAAAATGAATTAAAATTCAAATAAAGAATATTAATTTATATTATTTCGACTGCAAACCTATTTGGTTGCATGTGCAATGCAGATAGTAGTTAGCAATGCGGTTTAGTAACAGGTACAGTCGGTGAAATAAAACCAATGGTTTGTAGTAACGTACAGTATTTATAACATTGTGACAGTAGCGATGGTATCGGATGACGTGCCCGCGCGCTGCGGTCTGCGCCATACAACACCATTGTTACATGAGTAAATATAAAAACAGAGTCGTGGCCAATTTATGCAACCATACTTCGCTTTGTATAATATATTGTATAATATGAGTGTCAAAAAAGGCGTAAGCAAGACACAAAAGCACAAGTGTGTACACAAACGCATCGCGACTTATAGTTAGACAGATAAATAAGTAAGCTAGTTTCGATAGCAGAAAACTCTACTTTCAGTTACTGTTTTTGGTCTTATGAAATTTACTTTTAAGGTTATGTTTTCTACAAACGAAGTAATCGACATCCATGAGTGTCGCACGCTCATCCTTGTTTTAGTTGTTAACTTGTGACAACCCTATCAAAATAAGATAGAAGTTTTATCTCTGTTGGTATTTACTCATGTGCTATTGTGTCAACGCAATGTAATATACAATGTGCACGACTTATGTCTACTTAGATGCGAATGACTATGTAATTAACACGTGCCGACGTATGTTGCAAGTGTCGCAATCATACTTTTGGAATTCTATACAATATAGGGTTAGTTTTATAGCTAAATAATTCTCCATGAGCTTAGATGATAAAATCCGAGCAAATCGGCGAGCTTCGGACCCTCAAGGATATGTATGTGTTTATTAATTTCACACAAATTATCTGAGCTGAGAATCAAGTACTAAAGTTTAGTATAAACATTACGTAATACGTTATTACTATTTTTTAAATTGTTCACCTGCCCATTTAACTAATGAATTCATGAGATGAATTATTAGAAAAGGGTGGACTTAAATAATTAATAATTTCGTGCTACGTTACGTTTAAAATTCAATATTTAGACTTAAATCAATGTTTAGACTTAATTAATTTATTGAGAGAATCTAATCGCTTTATCAGCATTGTTAGTGACGTCATTTTGGCGCTTATGTTTGTTTAGAATGGAAGGAATTTCAAACTGACTACAAACTTATTTCGTAACAAAATAAACTTTTGTCAAAAAATAATATCGACTTCAAAGTAGGTTTCAAAGAGTAGCACATGTTCCAGAATTTCAAATTATCTTTCTTTCGCTCACGTCAAAGTAGAACCTACTTACATAGACAGATAAGAGGTCCTCTATATCGTTATTTTATACTTTTTAATGCAAACTCACTTTGAAGTCAGTTTTATTTATTTATGACCCATACATATCATTAATAATTGTCGACATTATTAAATAAGATATTTCAATCGCGGTATTCGTGCTCTTTGTCGTTGAGGAATTCCGTCATATCCTCAAAGTCCTTGATCAGATCTTAATAAAAAATCTATAGGACCACTTCCGGATCTATCTTAATAGAATACAGTTTAAAACATCCAAATTTGTTAAGACGTTTTTGAGAAATATTTGAACACACTTCAAAAACATAGAACCTCCTTTTTTTCGGTTAAAAATAAAAAAATATATACTATGAAATGCTGCCAAAAGTTTATGGAATTAAACCAAGCGAAGCTACTTATTTTAATTATGCATTTATAACATCACTAACCGTTACACTATTACTCTAAGAGATCCAATATAAGTGTATTATTTAAACAAATAACAAATTACATATTTACACGTGCTGTTACACGAATGTTCCAAGGTTGTGTTTAGTGATCAAGATCGAGGCAAAATCATCTATATCACTAGCTGTTCCCTGCGGTTTCACTCGCTTTCCCTAATAAATGTAGCCTAAGTAAGTTACACTTTATAACATCAGCTATCTGCCAGTGCAAGTCCCGTCAAATTCAGGTTCAGCCGTTTCGGTGGTTAGCCGGAAAATACAGATAGACAGACAGTTTTGTAAGCTATTGTATAGCTTTTATCGCGGGCTTCGGGGTTTGCGACCGAATCAAAAAATTTTGATAAAAACCAAAAACCGTAATGAAAAAACCTGACACCTCCCACACACACATACATGTGTGTATGTGTGTGTGTGTATGCTGTTTGTGAGAAGGTATATAGGTGTATAGGTATCTATTAATATCAAAGAAAAAAAAAAGAAAGAAAGAAAGAAAAAGAAAATATATATATATATATATAATTGCGTAAGTTGATAAAAAATGCTATGCAATAGCTTTACCGAGTCAGTCCCCGAGTGCCACACGTATTTTTTATTTTATTATAAGTACAGTAGGTATAGGTAGGTACGAATATGCATTTAGTAAAAAGTTATTAGGTATTATTTTTGTTATTGTGGCTGACCTGAACTTAAAGTACTAAAATTTAAACATCTTACTATCTATATATACAGGTTGATTTTTTTGTCACTGGCAATACTTGCAGGGGTGGGAGTACCTACTGATCAATATGAACAACTTTTATTATGGCACCAACTCTGTTATCTCGTAAAATAAATCAGTTGCTTCTTACATTTTGGTCGAGTAGGTATTGAACTTTTGTATGGAACTTTCGCTGATATTTTTTTTGTGATTTAACAATTGGTCCCATAGTATATGTTGTTCATATTAAGTATTGCTAGCGAACTAAAAAATCATCCTGTATGAGACAAAGTCGGGTTAGTTACAACATTAATAACTCAAGAATGGCTGGACTGATCTTTTTTTGGATTTGTCTCTGCCCCAAATAGCAGAATAACTATAAAACATCGGGAAAATTCACGATAAAAAAAATCATGATGTAAATCACGAGTGAAACCGCGGGGCTAAAGCTAGTATTATATATAACAAATGTTTTCTACCGTACCTTATAAATATTATTAAGTAAGCTTTTATATTAATTTAATTATAGGCTTTTCACATACCTTATTAATTCTTATTCGGCTTATTTCCATTAATGTATCCACATTGGATTAATATGTAAAACATATGTCAATATAATACAATACAGTTAACATATTTGCATATACGTACTTATTTTTTTTAAATAAGGTCATATAGCAAGGTTCACTATTTCGAAACATATATCACTATTACAACAAAAATAGTTTTAAACAAACACAGTAATAGCTATTATAATTAAATAAGTTAGATAAGGACTAGTTACATAACTTCGGTGTGATAACACGGGTTACTCGTATAAATTCCTTTCCTTTGGCTTATCGTTGTCTCAGTCTCGAAGAGATCGCGTTTCCGCCCTGTAACAACACATACTATTAATTTATTTATCATCTCTAATTGAAAACAAAGTCGCTATTTGCCTCTGTTTCTCTGCTAACTTCTTGCTTAACCACGCAACATATTTTGATGCGGTTTTCACTAATAGAAAGAACGATAAACGGGAAAGGTTTGTGTATATAAATTGTACCCGTGCGAAGCCGGGGCGGGTCGCTAGAAATTGATAGCAATCATTGTTTACTTTAAAATAGTGGAGTGTTCGGTTTCTTGTGACCATATTCGCTTTACTATTTAAGATATGTATATAAGACATTATGTTACTGTGAATGATTTTGTGTTTGACCCCATAGTGAGTTTGTGTTTGCTCCCTTTGTGTGTTCTACCGTCTCTACAATGGGGAGTGTTCTCAAGAACTTTTTCACCTGGTGCCATTGTCACCCTTCTACCATCGCACCACTCGCCGGCGATGTGTCGCATCCTCATACCCTCGAGTCGCCTCGATCGTTGACACACAACGATTTAGTCGGACGTTCTTACTGCGGACCATTGGGATGTGGAATGAGCTCCCCATTACGGTTTTCCCTCGGCGCTACAATATGGGGTTCTTCAAGAGGGGCGTAAAAAGAGCTCTTTAAGGTCGGCAACACACCGGCAATACCCCTGGTATTGCTAATGTTCATACCACTTACCATCAGGTGGACCGTCTGCCTGCTTGTCAACCTACTGACATAAAAAAAAGGTAAGTGATGATGTGGCCGAAGGTGGTAAGCACACAAAGCCTAGCTAGGGAGCTAGCTCTCAAGGTGCTTGGCAACAGATTTTCAAATTGAGGGTGGTAGCCAGGCAGGCGGGTACCACGAAGTACTCTACCGTACTATGGTTTCACGAAAGCTTAAGCTCGGTGTAGAATTCGAACCCACGACCTTCGTTGAGGCATTCGACGTCTCTACCACTGAGCCCTACAGATTTTACCAATGTATGGGAAATTGAGCATAATTATTAAATACTAAATTAACATTATTACAACTGATTTCTGCAGATTTTCGCTGACTTATAAGTTTTCGCAGGTCCGTCAACCTAGCAGAGCAATGTGTAATCTCAATATATATGTTACAGTCAAAACTCATAACCGGTCAAAATCACTTTTGACTAGTCAAAACCCTTACCTTACCTATAACCTATAAGAGTTTTGACTGAGATAGTTTCAGTCAAAAGTGGTTTTGACCGGTTATAAGTTTTGACTGTAACATATAATATATATCTTTTAATTTTGTTAGTAATATGAACTGCCTGCTAAAGATTAAGCAAAAAAAATATATATTGATCACCTAATTTTAGATTTTGGCACCTTATTTTAAAATATTTAAATCCAGTTTAGACCACTTTGCTCTGCTAGGTCGGCGGAGCTAGTTTTCGCAGAAGTGTTGTAAGTAGTAAATAGCACTGACCTTGTACAGAATTTAAATTAAATTAAAATCTTACATAATTTAAATATCTAATGTTAGAGAGAGACAAAAATGGGCGAAATAACTAACGAAAATCTATACTATTTCTATGCTAATATTATAAAGCTGAAGAGTTCGTTTGTTTGTTTGAACGCGCTAATCTCAGGAACTACTGGTTCGATTTGAAAAAAAAAATCAGTGTTAGATAGCCCATTTATCGAGGAAGGCGGCTATATGCTACTTTTTAACCCGGGAAAACACAAGATCCCTTGGGTACGCGAGTGAAACCGCGGGGCAGAAGCTAGTTGATGATAAAATTATTTCACTGAAAATGTGTGCATAATTTTTTTGGTACCAAATTAAAGAGTTCAATGCCCTACAATCGTCACCTAATCAAAATTTATGATAAGCAAATACCTAATATTTGTTTAATATGTATAGAGATCTCCTTGACACAAAAATTTTAATTACTTGTCTCGACCAATTTTATAATATTTTCGCGATAATATAATTCAAAATTTTAAATGGTCTCTTTATAATATTTTAATATGAATTAGTGTATTATATGTAAGAAAATATACATAATAATAACCTGTTCAAAATTCTACAATACCAGTTTCTGCCACGTGGATTTACCTGTTTTCGTGTGATACATTTTTTATTTGTTATTATATATTCCATTTTATTATCTCATAATTTCCTATTTTTACAATATTAATATAATATAGATAAATATACCAATTTATAACTTAAATAATTAATATAATATATATTTTTTAATTTGTAGAAATTCCATGTGTACGATGATAAACTAAAATGGGAAAAAATACGATAAGGGTATCGTATTTATACCAACGTATGGGATACAATCCCATGTTAGTAGAAATATCGTATATTTCACACAAACTATAGTTATGTATAGGGAAAGAGAGGGTTAAGTTAGTGTCCCAAATACTTAACCAAGTCGGACCCTTTTCTTCTGAATATATAAACTTATACATTTCGTTTGATAAGTAATCAAGCCGTGGCGATTGTGTGATCCTACCCTATAGTGAACGAGTCTGCAAGTGAATCTCATAGTTCTGTTTTATTTCCAACTCACTGAAAATTGTTTCATTAATAAAGCAAAACAATGAATTTGCATATAATCGTGGGGTGCGTCATAATTGCATCGTTTTAATTGGCCATTGTTTCGTGTAACAATGTATTTTGCTGTTTTTCCGCATTAATTGATTGTCGACGAAATAGTTCGTTTTCACTCGTTGACCGCACCGCACCGAACCGCTGGCGAATTTATCCGCAAATTCCGTCCCGTCCGCGTTGGTCAATTGATGCGCCTACATAAATTATTATGTATTGTTTTCAAATGAACGATAACGCTTATATTTTGGTTAAATGAAAAACTTTTCGATTACTTGTATTTTTAGGGTTCCGTAGCCAAATAAAAAAAATCCCTTATAAATTCTTCCTGTCTGTCTATCCGTATGTCACAGTCATTTTATGATTGCCTGATTTTGAGTTTAGCAACCGCAGCAATAACCTGGTTTTTGACAGTGCCTATACAAACATATTTATGCTGACGATAAAATTTCTTAATAAATAAGTCTTTTTAATTAGTAGTAGTTCGTACATGGTATGGAACACTACACACTCACAAATGGAATCTGCCATTTAGTTATTTTTACACCATTACCTGAAGATCGCAAAATATGTCTGAAAATTCCGCTAGTATAGTAGATATAGTAATGGAATTTTCCGCATTACGCCAATGGTTTCCCAAAGCCGCAGCGTCAGTAACCGTGCGGTACCGGACGTGTAATTACGTCACCCGTGCCGGCACCGGGGCGGCCCGCTCCGCTCCGCTCCGCTCCGCTCCGGCACAAATGAAGCAAATATTATGCCCGCTCTCCACTACGATACATAGAACTATAACGAGATGAAATCTAGTTATTTGTGACTCTTTCTTTATTTTAAGCACTCAATTGCAAAACAATACTGAGTAGTAGAAATAAGTAGGTACACAAGAGGGACAGAAATAAAGAGGGAGTTTCTATAAAATGATTTTAGTTATACAACCTCAAACTTATGCATTTTTGCACTTTGCATTTCAGAAAAATGCTATAGGATTACATTAGCGTGCGCGGATGACGTCATCACATTCGGCGCGTACGGCGCGTGCGGCGCGGATAGGTGCGCATCCACCCTTAGTATATCGTATCGACATAAAAATTACACTGTATTTTACAAATGGGCGTTCGAAAATTATCCAAAGAAAAGTGATTTATAAGATTTGAAAATGAATAACACAGCTTCGCTTTTCAGCGCTCACAGTGGAACCGTTTGTATGGCCAGCTTCTGACCCATTTGTGAGTTCATTTCACTCGTAGTATAGGGAGGCCTTTACCAGTAGTATCACGACACTTCAGCCGCGCTCCCGCGGGCCATGCCGCGCCGCCTGCCTTACTAATTACACTTCATTATTTTAAATTGTATTTTACAACACTATGAGACCTGTCAAATTACTGCGCTAATTGTTTCTTATGGGATATTAAGTGAGGGTACGAATTAGCATTTTTTTTTGTTAATTAAAAATATTTTTAGGGTTGCTGTGTTTATTTTTTACTCGGTAATTTATATTGTGGTAACATTTTGACTCTAACACAAACTTAGTTTTATTTTGTGCAACATTTTTTTTTGCTATCGTGTCACATCATACTTCAGGTAATCGTAACATAATTTTTAGGGTTCCGTAACCAAAGGGAGCCTACTTTTTTTTTTTTTTGGACTGGAACAGAAAGGTGGTGGGTCCAGGGGACCTTCTTCCACCGTTACGCGGACTATGCTGGGTTCTGTCTTTTAAACCGTAGTAGGTTGAAATTCTTCTCAGAATATGTGTAAATTATGTATTTCTGTTGCCGCTATAACAACAAATAAATAAAATAAATATTTGAGGGGGGCTCCCATACAACAAACGCGATTTTTTTGCCGTTTTTATAGATAATGGTACGGAACCCTTCGTGCGCGAGTCCGACTCGCACTTGGCCGGTTTTATATTTTACTATTACTTAAAGTAAGATTTACTATAGTCACGTGCTCCTTCTTTTCTAACTCATACATAGCATAGCATCTAAACAAAGATATATGTAAACTATATGACTAGACACTTATCCTATTTTGTAATTTGCACCATATACCTACTTATTCAAGGAAGCTTTACCCATACAGTATTGTTATCCTGTTACATAATAATGTCATTATTCTCCGACACGTTTCTTACGCAATTCTTTAGCAGCTTCTCTATGAAAATCACGTTTCTATTGTTTGTTTTATTATACAATATGTGTTTATATAACACCTTATTATAACTTCATTATTATCCTGAAGACGTTAACTTTTGGAAATATGCGTTCTCTAGTGCGTGCTATAACTTTGAACTTTATACCTTCCACATAATGTCTGTATTTCTTAACACCTACAATCTAGTACTTTAAGGATTTGTCCCATCGCCTACGAGAAAAAGTGTCGCACAGCGAGTATTTTTCTTTGATAGCTTTAGTCGCTGCGGCAAAAGAGTTCTCGCAGCGATGTGAGTTTTTTGATATACGCATCTCTTTCAGTTACACAGAATTAAAAGGCAGCTGTACGTTTCTTGAACAAGAAAATAGTCTATCGCTACTCGTTTACTCGTCGGTGGTGAGACAAACCTCTTAAGCCGAAAGTAAATAGGAATCTTCTGGGCAAGCGTGCTGTCCTCTGCCTCATAGCTCCTTCCAGTTGTTAGTCAAATAGAAGTTCGTTTACATTTACTAAAACTGGCAATCCCATTAGTTTTACCCTACTAATCTATATATATAAAAGAGAAAGTATGTATGTATGTATGTTCCTTATAGACTCCGAAACCGCTGAACCGATCGCGATGAAATTTTCAGACAATCTTCATATTAGCCCCGCGGGTAATCCTGTGAGGTTTGGTGGCGATCGGAGCACTTGGGACCGCGGGTGAAACCGCGGGGCGGAAGCTAGTATTATATATTGGAAAGTTTGAGTATATATTTGTAACTCTAACACGCTGTAATGATACATATTTAGATAAATCTTGGCACATACATACATTATACTCTGTAAATAATATAGGATATTTTTTTTCTCTGAGAATATTTTGTTCCCTGGGGACTGCGGATAAAACGCGGGGCGAAAGCTAATAAGTTAGTAAATTCATAATTTACAAGCAACAGGTTAATGATGTGTTACAATCGTTTCTTTGTATATTTGTCTTTAACTTGGTTTCTAATTATACTGGCAAATATTTCACGCGGTTCCGTCTTCCGCACGTTAATTAAGCTTTGAATTTTTCACACTGCACTATACTGAATGTTAGAAAATGTCGAATATATTTTATATCAAAATTTTCAACTCACCTGTTCGACGCTGTTCATGATTTTGTAAATTTTGTAATCGAACGTGTCGTTTGAATATTTATATTAGTATTACTGTGGAATTATATAGATCCCTCCTCTACAACTAACCACAAACCACCACGAATTCCGATTTTAAGCTGGGGTCTTCCAAGAGGTAGAGGTCTTCCCAAGCCCTATCTACTCGGGTCCTGTAGATAGGGACAATGGAACTTAATAATTTATTACAGTGGAACAATATTGATAAGACGGCTCCGTCTGCCACACTCGCTCGTATGTTTCCCCACATCGTCACGCCACGCCCGCGCCACGCCAGGTGTCAGTTAGCCCTCCAATGTTTGACTACACTACACCGAGCTTTGACACCACACCACTCTTTGAACACGCGATCGTATCATAATTTCACACGCGTCATGTGACCTTTATGAATAACAACGTGAAGAAAAGACGTAGGTGTTCTGGAGTTTTGTTTCTTTTAATAATATTAACTATGAAACATTGCTTTAGGTAGAGGGCGGAATTGAGTTCGTCCAAGGAAGTATGACTGAATACCGAAGGTCAAGACTTTCGCCGCTGCAAATTTTGATGTAAATTGATAGAAGAGTCGCTTAAAACCCCGAGATGGATATAGGGTACTTTCATCGTGTAAATGAGAGATACTTAGCTAGTTTCTGAATTAATATAAAAAATAACACTGATTCTTTAGTGTCACAGAAATCCTACAAGACGAGAATTACCTACAGTTTAGCTAGATACGAAAACCTCCGCTCCGCTCCACTTAGCCATCACAAACAACCAATTTTCTTCTACAAACATCTTTAGATTCATCATTCACATTTTCATTTGAGATTTATATCTCGAGACCTTCTTGTATCACTAGTATTGATACAATAAAAACTATTTGTTTATTTTTCACATTGATAGACTTGCGTTTCTATCAGTATCAGTATCGCTGTTTGTTGATCGATCTTACGATCTTATGATGTTGTGTGGTATTCTCGATGTAAAAAAAAAATACGTGTGGCACTCGGGGACTGCTGCGGTAAAGCTATTGCATAGCATTTTTTATTAACTTATGCAATTATAATTATTTATTTATTTTTTATTTACGCAGGTTTCTTTTTCTTTTTTTTTTCTTTGATATTAATAGAAACCTATACACCTATTTACCTTCTCACGTTACGTTTTTCGTTACGAAAAAAAATCTTGATTCGGTCGCCGCGCTCAAACCCCGAAGCAATACAATCTTAACAAACCCCGAAGCCCGCGACAAAAGCTATACAATAGCTTAAAAACTTATTTATTGGCGTGCAAAATCACTTAAATGCCCGGGAAATTATACATAGTAGTGATGTGTTCCTTGTTGTCTTCTAAGTTATAAAGTAACTAACACATTGGTAATCCTTATTGCTTTCTGATATTGCTTATGTCCATAGTGGATGGTACCTACTTATCATCAGATGGACAAATTGGCTCATGTCAGCCTCACAAAAAATATCTATTAACCTCATATATAGGTATTTTATATGAAACTGAGTCTCATCCCTCTCGCACATCGCCTGTAATTTTTTTCTCCTACAGGCGATATGTTTTGATTCGACTCGGCGCTATTCTTACGCTGTATTTTTGTCACAACTGATATTTTCCTTCCTTCCTTATCGATGCAAGGCTCAGAAGATACAACGAATTTTCATCTCCTCTGCCAATTTTAATGGCCCAAAAATAAATGCTACACTCACAGCATTTTTTTTTTGTAATTCTTTCGATTGTTCTTTGGTTTGCATACCAGAGATCATATAACGTAGTTCCGTCCCGGGTGTCGCTCGCCCCTCGCGAAGGGCCAGCCGGCGACGCGCGCGGCGGCCCGCAGGTCCCCGCGCAGCAGCGCCACCACGTCGTCCAGGTACCGCAGCGCGCGCGCCTCGCCGTCCAGCGCCCGCGCCGCCGCCGCGCACCGACACGCGCGCGCTGACTGCACCTGCATACATATACATATACATATACGTATACATGACAACTATATATTTTCAAATGACCACAAAATGTTGGTCCTCTTGTATACGTAACAATTGTTCTGAAATTTCAAAGAAATTGGTTTCATTGTCTTCATTATTACTGAGTCGAATTTTGGTGTAGAATAAATAAATACAGAGGGACTTCACGCTTACTGGAAGCATAGAAATTTTAAACAGTGTAGTTAAAATCTCTTTACTTAGAAGGATACGGGCAGAGTGACCAGAAATCGCGTGCAATATCGCAACATTTTTCATGTAACGTAAAGTAGACCTGCTATAACAGATATATGTATATCTGTTATGTGCCCGTCTCACATAGTAACTTCTCGTTACTTCTTTTAGGGTCCCGTACCCAAAAGTAACGGGACCCTGTTACTAAGCCTCTAGAAGTATATTTACAGAGACTTATTATTATTACTGTACGGAACCCTCCGTGTGCGAGTTCGACTCATACTTGACCAATCTTTATTTCTGATCCTTTTTGATATATTATCTTACAGTATATTTTTTAAAATTACAGATTTGTAAATGTATTGCTTTGCACTCTTAGATACTATAAATTTAATAAGCATTTTGTATGTCTGAAAGTGCATTAGTAACTCGAGGACCACGATATGACAGCTTAACTAGCTTCTGCCCCGCTGTTTCGCTCCCGTTCCAGGGATAAAAAGTAGCCTATGTAACTCTCTGGTTCATAATTATCTCTATGTATAAAAAATCACGTCGATCTGTTGATCCGTTGCTCTGTGAAAGACAATGTAAACCAACATACACACTTACGCATTTATAATGCGGGATCTTGCTTACTTTTACGCTAAGTCGTTACGTTTTCATTTTTTGTGTTTATGTGTATTATATTTCTTTAAAAATTGGTAAACAATTAATGGAAAAAAGCCAACATTGTCAGATTCTCCAAAAAAAAAAAACAAAATATATAAAAAATGTAACCTTGCTAGTTTCTTGCCGGTTCTTCTCAGTTGAAGGCGACTTCCGAATCGGTGGTAACTTCGGTAGTTTCGACGTTCATAAGTCCTCCTATGGCCTAAACTGAATAAATGGCTTTGACTTTGACATTGAAGTGTTTTCAAGTGAGATGAGTAATTAACTTAAACAATGTGCGAATGTTCAAGTGGGCGTAAACTGCGATAAAATATTCTACATATTATTAATATGTCTTGTCTTAATATGTAACGACTTGATAGTTAATTTTAAGAAAAGCGTGATAATTTACAATGATACCTAATATTATCATTGTAGGTACGTTGATTAACTATAATATTTTTGTTGTTTTTTTCTTCGTAAGTTTATCAAGGTTATACTAACGTTTCAAAGAGATTATAGTCTAAGACCCGGCTGCAAGTTTGCTACGTTCATCGAGTATGTGATCTTTTTTAAGCTATTGTATAGCTTTTATCGCGGCTTCGGGCTTCGAGCGCGGCGACAGAATCAAGAAATTTCGTAACGAAAAAACCTAACACCTCCCACACACATATGTATGTGTGTGTATGTGTATGCTGTTTGTGAGAAAGTATATAGGTGTATAGGTATCTATTAACATCAAAGAAAAAGAACTGCCTAAATAAAAAATTATAATTGCATAAGTTGATAAAAAATGCAATGCAATAGCTTTACCGCGGCAGTCCCCGAGTGCCACACGTATTTTTTTTTATTACAATCAATGATAATAGAAGCAAAATGTTTTGGCCTAGTATTTCTGATCAAATAATATTAATTAACTTTTTGGAAAAAAAAATGAGGATCCCGTACTATTAGGGAACTCATTACTAAACGTTTTTGATGATAACTTTTGAAACTTCTAAAATAGAAGGAGCATAGATGTAGGGTAGTTAGAGAAGACTTGTAACTCAATCACGCATAAATGGCTGAATGGATTTGGATGCAACTGGGCACATAGCTAGATCATACCCTGGAATAACTTATAAGATCCCGAGATTGAAACCGCGGGGCAGAAGCTAGTTTGTAATAAGCATAAATTAATAGAAATATGTATAATACACTAGCTTCCGCTCCGAGGGATCTTATGTTTTCCTGGGATAAAAAGTAGCCTATAGCCTTCCTCGATAAATGGACTATCCAACACTAAAATAATTTTTCAATTCGAACCAGTAGTTCCTGAGATTAGCGCGTTCAAACAAACAAACAAACTCTTCAGCTTTATAATGTTAGTATAAATTTTGTAGCTGAATTGTTTAATTAATCGCGGTTTAATACCAAATGCCTATGAATTATTAATCAGTCTTTTTGGTTATTTATTATGTGTTATAGACTTGTTTCTACTTATCTCACCATCATTGTAAGGATCCAGTTATGCCAAAATGTACCTACCAACCCATAAACTGTCAAACACACCTTTATTTTCAGTAGGGAATTATACTTCCAATTTTTCCCGCTAGAGGCGCCACTGTGTTATAACGTAAACAAATGACGCGATTGGTTACAATGACAAGACGTAACTAATGTCAAATAAATCATGGCACGCTTATTGCTTAAGCAATAAGGCCGCCTAAATTATATTCTCTTTCTTATCTTTATATGTATACTAGCTGTCCCAACAGACGTTGTCCTGTCCAACTCATACACAAAATTTCATCCAAATCGGTCCAGCCGTTTAATCTAAACCATTCTCGAATCTCCACGAACACACACAAAAAAATTCATCAAAATTGGTCCAGTCGTTTAGGAGGAGTTCAGTCACATACACACGCACACAAGAAATATATATATTAAGATACTTCTCCTGTATGTATGGAATGATCTTATTTGTTACTATCGTCCTCTATGTATTTGGAGATAACAATAAAGCATATTTCATTCATTCACGCCATTGGACACATTTTCGTTGTATTTAGGTGGCGCCATCTGGCGGTTAATTATAGCTGTGAATAAAATATGAAACTGACAATTTATAATAATATAAGAAAAATCACAACTATGTACGTAATTTTCTAGTAATCATTGTGATGTGTTTTTTGGCATAAATGGGTCCTCAGGATTGTCTCGTTGATATCCAACATAGATTTACACGATATATTTTCTTACTAGAGTCTGTCTATACTATATTTTCCGACCGTATGTGCTGACTGTTAATTTTTTCCAAAATCTTTGAAAGTAGGTCAAAATATCTCCAAAAGTAAAACTAATGACGTTTTCTGTAACCAAAATGAGTGAGGTACCTGCCCTTACAGCCCCGTCTCAAAAATCAACCCTATATATACAATTTAGTATAAGCTCTGCTTAGTTTGGGATCAGATAAACGTTTGTGAAGAATTTCTCAATATTTATTTAATTTAGCTCCAATTTTACCGAGTTCTATATCATGAGATTCGCGAGAAATATTTCAGCGCCATTGCTTAAATTGTACGCGGTAGAGTTCCATCCCATTTAATCAGTCCACTCGCCTTCCTTATTCACTTGAAATATAAACCACGTAACGCTTTATCGAACAGACCATTATTGAAAGCGTTTTAATTAACGGATACATAATTCATCCCTAATTACTACCTCCTCCAAGATTGCCAGTAATTGGTGTCAATAACACGTTAAATATAGTAAAGAAAGTGCATAAAAGTGATTAAAATATGGAATATAAATACTGTTGCCAATCACGTGGCAGTACGTTGTTGACATCGAGTGAACGACAATGAACTCTATTATCATATCGCTAATGTGCATCCACTAACGGCATACAGATAAGAATCTGTAGAGCAACCATTCAGTTGATGCACACATGTCGCTCACTCTGTGATGTGCATAGACTTAGAGAGAATAGATACCGCAAGCTACTCTTTAATACGACTTGTTGTCGAAATGCTGAAGGATCGGTCCTACTTACGTACCTATCTTTGGAGAGCACAAAAAAGTCTCTATAGGTACTTCAGCATTAATAGATCATAATACATTCTTCTCGGTCATGCAGCAGGTTCCTTGGGATGTTTTACTTCAAAAAGGCAGTGGTGTGTCGTGGCATGTAGGTAAATTTTGAAATTCAGAGGACCAGTAATTTAATACCAGTACCCTTATGTCTAAATAACTATGCTTAACTGGTTCATTACAAGTTGTAAGTTTAGTTTTGCAGCACTAAAATGCATCACGTGACGTAATTGTTGGCCTAAAAATATGACTTGTTTTGATTCATAAAATTAGCGAACTTGCGCTATTTACACTCTCTAGGTCTGTGGTGCCGAAATATGTTCAAAAGCATGTGGTTCCCGTGGTGGGATGGTGTGGTGAGCGACACCAGCAACGGTACGAACGCGTCAGGGGTGTTGGCGAGCCACTCGGCGAGCGAGCACCTGCATGTCCTCGTGGATCCCCGCCAGCTCCTCGTGCAGGTGGCGCGACTCCGCCAGCAGCGCGTCCAGCCGGCGCGCGGCCGCCGTCAGCCCGCACCCGCCCTCCCCCATGCCCACCCCGTCGTCCTCCTCCACAGACAGCGCCAGCTTCCCCAGCCGGTCCCTCTCCACGGCCTCCCTGATCCCTCCGCCGCGCCTCCTGAACTCCCGCAGCAGCTCCCGCCGCATGTTCCCGCCGGCTCGCTCCTGCTCCTCCGCCTCCCTCAACTCGTCCGCTAGGGATGTCGCCGCGTTTGTTATTTGAGATTTCGGGGGAGATTGTGTCGGTTCGAGCACTTTTTCTAATTTTTCCGGAGCTCTATCCCGAGGTTCCGGCGTAGCGGCCGCCGATAGTCCTATCGGGCTGGGGGATTGCAAGGCTCTTTGGAGAAATCGACGCGTGTCCTCGTCCAGAGGTTGCGTTAGGCCCCGCCGCGGGGCAGGTCGGACGATGGCTTCCAGGGCCTCCCGGCCCGGATCCTCCGGTCGGACCAGTTCGAGGATCTTCGCCCGCGGGGGCGATATAGTGGAGTACACATCAAACTTAGACACTATTTTTCCTTTACTCGGCGACGTGTGAATATCGCCAGTCGGCGTGTAGGCGCGAAGGTTTTCATTGAGTAAACGATAGTTGCGAAATTTGACGTTTCCCTCCGGCGGAAGAGCCGCGGTGGGACAGTTCTCGGGGTCGGGCTCCACGATTTCGATCAAATGCGTGGGGCCAGGCGGGTCGGCCCCGCCGGTCGCGGCCGCGGGCGACTGCGTGAACAGATTCATGTCGCGCTCGGGCGGCGCGCGCGGACGCACTGATCGGAGCGTTTCACGAAAGCGGCGCGCACGCGAGCCCGCTCGCCGCACGCCGTGATAACGCCTCGTCGGCGACGTCCAATCGCTCGTAGAATTCGCCTCGTTACCTAAAAGGTAACCGGTGTTGTTTCAGTGGTGATCACTAATTACAGGAGCGAAGCGCACCGCGACCGCAGTCCGAGTGCGCGCGACAGGGTGGCGTTGCGCTGCGCTAATTCAATTTAATGGTTATTTATAGTGGCTTTAAAAAATCACAGCTACGATATACGATAATAGTATATCGTGGCATTGAGATTGAAAAACTGTACATATTGTTCGCATTCCTTCGCAAGATGCGTGTTGCATTTTCTAGAAACAGTAGCATTGATTGCATCGCCGTGCGCTCTGTTTCACTTTTGTTTGGCCTAATTGAAACATTGTTTAGGTTCTTCACCTGACTCAAACGTTGGTGGTAGCTTTTCTAAAACACATTTACTTAACAAATTGTACACAATATGAAGTAGTTTCAAATATTGCACAGTTGGACACAACATTACGCAAAGCAGATAGTCTGCTAACGACTGGTCGGTTTATTAAACAATTAGGAGGCATTTGACCGCAATCGATACGATGCCCACATTATTACAACAACGACGTGTTATAATAAATTTCTATAAGTAAATTCCTACGTATAATAAGAAATTTTATTTCTCTATTGTAGGGATATGTATATCAACTAAACGATAGAGTCGAAGATAATCACAACTAACTTCATTCGGTCGCATACGTCTATTTGATTTTGGGCAGTCGTAATGCACTGTTAATTAACTGAAACATGTTTTACATTAATCGCTTCATTTACCTAATGTTTGTCCCTACCCTAAAAATAAACACACACTCATACACACACACACACCACACACACTTTCGCAAGGTAGATGTCTATTTTTTTTTTTAATTTCTTCTATTTCTTACTTTTTCTTTTATTTTTTTGAACAAGTAACATATAAAATTAAAATTGTAATTGATTTAAAAATCAGTAGCACAAGTTAGGAGAAGACACTGGTTCCCGAAACACAGTTCAACAGTAGTTTGGGGACCAGAGTATTCATATTTTCAAATACTGTACAAAATCAATATCAACAATAAATTTATTATTATTATTACTATACTAGCTTCCATCCCGCGGTTTTACCCGTGTTCTCGAGGTATCTTATGTTTAGGGAGAAAGTATCCCATATGATATTCCAGGGTATGATTGAGTGACAAACATTTACATTTGTGATATCAGTAAAATAGTAAGTAAAGTACCTAATAAGTATTATATAGTAAGAAACATAGGTATATATGGTATAGTTTTAAGAGATCTTTCGTATGCAGCCTAGCCTAGCTTTTGCCCTTCAGTTTTGGCCTCGCTCCCGAGTAATGTCCCAAAAACGCTGATGTAATTTAATTTTCAACTTGAAAAATAAATACCATAAAATCCTTTCTCAGTACCCCTATGTGATAAATACAACATCGTCTAAATTTCATGCTTCTATACTTAATGGTTGCTCTACGTTGATTTCCCAGTCAATCAATCAGACAAGCTTCAATCTAAGTGTTTTTTTTTACCTACACATTTACGCCTTAAGGCTCCAGTCTCCCTAAACTCAGTGTTCTTGCGGAATTTATCAGAATTTATCAGATTATTGTAGAGGATTTGCCGACAAATGTAATCTGAATACATTTCTTGTTTTTGTTATATTTTTTTCGTGGCGTGTGCATGAATGAGACCCTCTACGCGTGGAACGTAAATAGAGGTATGTTTAAAGCCTCACAAAGCTAATAAAAGTGGCATCAAATTAAAAAATAAAATATGTATTGGAAACTTCAAATCTCACACTTTAAACTAACGTAAAATATATTTCATTTATTGCTTTTCTGATGACTAAAAAAAATGTTTCTTTTCTGATAAATTCCGCAAGAACACTGATTTTAGGGAGACTGGAGCCTTAAGGAAATAATGTTACACCTTGTATAAGGGGCCATCCATAAATTACGTCACACGTTAAGGGGTTGGGGAGGGGGTCATTGTGTGACAAGAGTTGTCAAAATCATGGGTTTCGTTTGACGTCATTTATGTATGGCCCTTAACATACAGATATTTGAAATCTCTCACCGGTGGTGAATGTGCCACTATCTCGATAATTGTGCAATTAATATCCATATAATATCATCACCGTCCTCGTTTTATCCCCATTATGAGTCGGCTTTATACGTTACCTTACGTTATATCCTACTATTATTATAAATGGGTATCTTTGGATGAAACCTTTGTTTGTTTCGATGTTTGTGACTCAATCACGCATAAATTCTGAATGGACACATAGGTCAACGTCAAAGCCATTCATTCAGTTTGGGTCTTCGAAGGGCACTTATGAACGTCGAAGCTACTGAAGTCACCACCGTTTCGTAAATCGGCCTTCAACTGAGAAGAACCGGCATGAAACTCAGCAAGGTTACATTTTTTTTATATATTTTAATATTTTTGGACATTCCGACGTTAAGAGAGGTAGAGTATAGCGATATGTCGCTCAAAGAGCAGCTCGACTGGGGAAGTACCTCCACCTTATAGAATACCGCAATCAAATAATTTATAGTTGTGTTCCTGCGCGTAAGTAAGGTCGGCAACGCGCGAGTGATACCCCTGGTGTTGCAAGCGTTCATAGGCTACGGTAACCGTTTACCATCAGGCGGGCCTTATGCTTGTTTGCCGACAACGTGGGGAAACTAGTTTCTAATAAAAGCAATCACTGCGGATATCCAAAGGATTCGGTCACGTTACCGCTAACTACATAGTTTAATTAATCGTAGCCTTGTTTGCCAAAGCACAAGGTACATGTCGGCTGCGGCACCTATATTTTGCAGAAAATGAATAGTGCTCGCTTTTGTTTGGTTTCTGAGAAAAAGTTTTTTACTGATTGATTCAATTTGAAGTTAAATGCAATTTTCATGTCGTTATGGGACAGTTTCACATGTCTCTAATAAGTTCTGGATAGCTTATCTGAACGAAAAAGCAGTCTCCTTCCTTTGAAATGAACTGAATGACAGCCTATTTAAGCTATCAGGGACTTATCAGCAACCTATGAAATGAGGCCCTCATTCTCATACTAAGGGTTCTGGCTGATTATTTTGTACCGTGAAATGTGTTATTCCTTTAGCTCCTTTTCCTTGCTTGTTCACCAGAGTCCACCTGATCTGATAGTAAGTGATTGTCTAATTCTTTCCGCTCTTCTTTCTTTCTTTTCTCATTCTTTCTTATTAGTTTGTAAATGTTTAGATAGCAAATAGGGGATCGTGTGTGTAACCGCGGGGCGGCAAGACAGTTCAGTTGCTGCTGTTAACTAGAAGTTTAGGACTTTTGTCGTGATGCTAGATAGACTAGGATAGTTTGGGTTATGGAGTCAGGAGAGCTAGTATGTTTATTAAATGTTGAAGTGCAGTGTTCCCAGACATTTAGTCCTCTAGCCTAATGACACAATTAAAAATCACGATATATCATTATCAACATATGTCGCCGCACGCATACAGTCAAATTATCTCTGATAAGCTGATAACGCCCAAAACAATTCGAGATACGTAGAAATAGTCGTGAAATTCGTCAGGTTGATATCATCAGCGGTGGTCTGGGGTACCTAACAGCAGCCTCTCTACCCTTTGCTGGGCTGAGTGGTATTCGAGACCTCTGCTGATCCTGGACCGTACACTTTTTTATCTTCATTTTTTTTTGCTTTTAATCTTGATTGATTTATAATTAATCGATCGATAGCCGATTAACGGTGTGGTTATGATGTAAATTGATTTTTAGCTTTTTTATGCTGTAACTTGTTACCTACAAATTATTTCAATAAAAGATTGTTTTTTTATGTTTTATTTTTGTTAGTTTTATGGATATGTTAGTGTTTGAACAATGTTTCGCCGTGGCAAGTGATGATTGGCCGAAGGTGACTTGGCTTTCACGTAACTGACGGAACACACTGCTACTTGGCGACAGATTTTCAACTTGAATTTGGAAGCCAGTCAGTTGGGTATGACAAAGTACCCAACAACGCGTGCTATGGTTTCCTCCCGATATTTCCCTATTCCGAAAGCTCAAGCTCATTGAAGGGTATGAACCTACGACCTTAGACACGAGATAAATTATTTTTGTCTCATTTGTTGACTGCCGTTTCATAAGCGTCTTACCATTAATTCTAGTCTCTGTAATGATCTTAGATACTGTCTTGTTGATAGTTTACTTTTTTTATATCACTTAGTTGGCAAACAAACATACGGCCATCTGATGGTAAGCAGTTACCGTAGCCTATCGACACTCGAATGTTGCCGACCCAGCAGAAATCTCTTCAAAATTCTTCTTTCACCTTTCTTGAAGAACCTCATGCTGTAATCCCTTGGGAATACCAAGATGTGGAGCTCGTTCCACAACCTGAGCGTTCGCAAATACTTTGCTTGAATTAACGTTTGCTTTTGTTATTATGTGAATTGGTGCATCATGTATTTAGAACTTTATGTTTGTTTCAGTAAGAGTTATAATATGCGTGGTAATTTAAAGAGGCGATATACCCTCAGTAAAAAGTAAGGAAGGTTATCGTTGGTTTTTCAGCATTGTTTTAGAATATTTTACGATCGATTTCATTGATTTTTTCTTTGTAATTATTAAGATTCCATAATTAAAATTAAATGAGATCTTAGTCCTTATGTATGAGAGGATCTGACGGCTAATGCTAGGGCACTTTACAAACCTATATACTTTAAACTTGTCAAAAAGATACCTTTATGTGTTAAGTGCCCTCGAGTTGAGTCGAGTGGCTCTCTTGCCGAGTGGGTACAAGTGGTGCAGGGTGCAGCGGGGGGGCGTTGGGTAGGTGTCAATCAGCAAGGGTACCCTCCCGGCGTCAACTTGAGAAGTCGGCATCGGTCGTGGGGACCAAATCGTTGCCGGTTCGAGACCAGTACCGACTTTAGGGGGTGGTGATTCTCTTATCTAGGTTGGGTTCTCTTTTTTGATGACATATTTAGTTATTGGTGTTTACGTTTTATAGATATAATATTTGTTTCTCTTTTAGTTCTTAACTAGCTTCCGCCCCGCGGTTTTACACGTGTCCTTTAGGATCATAGGTTTTCCGGGATAAAAAGTATTATAGTCTGAAATAAAATATTCAGTGTATGATCTATCTTTGTGCCAAGTTTCATCCAAATCCGTTCAGTCCTTTCGGAGCTAGGTGGTAACGATCAACAAATTTTCGTATTTATAATATTTGATTGGATAGGTACCTAATATCCTAACTTCCTAACAATATAACTATTACTATCCTAATCCTAACAATATAATATAATATTATAAATGCGAAAGTGAGTTTGTTTGTTTTGTTACCTTTTCACGCATAAACCGCTGAACCGATCACGACGAAACGTGGTATGCAAATAGCCTATGGTATGGAGAAGGACATAGGCTACTTTTTATCCTGGGAAAACATAAGATCCCTGGGGAACGCGGGTGAAACCGCGGGGCGGAAGCTAGTTTTATTATAAAGAGGAGTATAGTATAGTATAGTTGGACACTAGTTCGGCAGACAGATATTTATGGACCTATTAAGAAAAATAATATAAATATGAAGAACTTTTTATACCAATTTCTTCTCAATCTTAGTAAGGCACATGTGGTTATAAATCACGGTTTTAAGATCTCAAGTGCTTTTGAATTTCACCCACCGCCGAGTTCAAAGTGATCGATAAAACCTGATTTTAGCGTCCTATTTCCAGACAGGATGGACCGTTTTATCTTTTGTCTGAGGCTATCCCTTACACGATAACTCCGGGTTATTCTTCCAAGAAAATATATTTCAAAGTTTACCTAAAATATACATAATGTACAGGTATCTGTAGTGTGAGGTCCCACCCCATACTCCCCTGTCCAACGTTCGGGTGACCTCCGAAAGGTAGCGGGAATTGGTTGGATATTGAAGACGGATTTTTTCAACCATGTCTCACATTGTGAAGGAAATGCTATAGCTAAAGATATGTCTATTTTATATAGCCCTGTGTTTGACCATAATCTCATCATGGTAAGCGATGATTTTGCCTGGTAAGCACATAAAGCCTAGAAGGAACTGCCTCTAAAGATTTTGCCGGCAGATTTTCAATATAAAGGTCTGCCAGGTGGGTATAAATTACGTTACCACCATGCCATGGTTTCCTCACGATGTTTTCCTTCACTGAAAACTCAAAGTCATTGTTTGAACCCATGACCTTCGTCACGGTATTCGATCCACTGAGCTATCATTGCCTAGACATAGATCTATACATATATATTTGTTGAGCGGAAAAATAACTGATCCTGATATTACTCCTACAGTGTACCCACTTTTCATACGAGTTATGGTAATACAAGATTTCTTCGTTATCTGAATCGCAAGACATTTTCCCCTCCCACTTGACCGGGCGACGTAATATGATACGCCATCGTGGAGCGTTTAGGGTCACATTTTATAAAAATTTACGGACAATTTTGCTACTATATTTATTCAAAATAATTATAATATTATAGGTATGTTCTGTCAATTCGTCAGCAAAACAGCTTCAATCCCCCACTGTCCTACTGCTGTCTACGTCTTTTCTTTAAAAGTTTTTCAATGTGAAGGTTTTCTAAATTCGAGATTAGAGTCGCTTATAGGTACTGTAGAATAGGGTGTGAATGATCGATATCTGAAAATCCGAGTATACCCTTGGTCTCACTAAGAATCGAAGTTACTATTCTCGTATTGCATAATAGATGTTTACATGTACCATAGTCGATTGTGAATCTGGTCTGGCGTCAGATCGTCTGATCGGAGTTTACGGAATTAGTACGAGATCCGGCCCACGCTGGCGCGAGTAGTGGCGCGAGTAGTGGCGTGACGGCGTGAGTAGTGTAGTGTGGTTCATTCACTCGCCGGTCGGTCGCTCGCGAACTAGTGAGTCATCGAGCGAGCGCGCGGAGCCTGCGGGACGCCTCGTACGATGCCGGCTTTAGGGTGGTATTGCCAGATTATTTGTTTTTAATCAGCTTTATTTGCATGCAACTTTCGACTCCACTAGGTTGTTTAACGACTACTTGGTTGGGGCCGGTGAGGGACACTAGCTCGTATCGTTTGACATTTCTGGATTTATACGTATTCCTAGCTTAAGCTTATACCTTTTGTAATCACTAGTTTGTTGCATTGATGAAGCTGGCAGTCATCAATTAAATAATCACTCAGTCGGAGGTTCCTACTGCGGACCATTAAGATGTAGAATCAGATCCCTATTACGGTTTTCCCTAGGCGCTTCTATATGGGGTTCGTCAAAAAGTGCGTAAAAAGAGCTCTTCAAGGTCAGCAATCCCCCTGGTATTGCAAATGTCCATAGGTGGCGGTGACTACCTACCATCAGATGAACCTGTCTGCCTGCTTGTCAACTTGCTGACATAAATATATATAGTTTTTAATGTTTTTGAATAGTGCAACTGGAGCGCGTGCCTCAGGGCACAGGGCACAGGGCGCGGGCCGGGCGGCGGGGTGGCGGGGGGGCACAAGGGCGCGCGTGGGGCGCAGGCGCGGCGCGTGTTGGGGCGGGTCGATAGCCGGCGCGGCCCAGACAGTCCAGTCACCAGTCCGCGCCGCGCCGGGCCCCAGCGAGCCCGCGCCGGCCGCCATGAGGGCGCGCGCGCTGCTCACCGCGCTCTCCGCTATATTCGCCCTCTCGCACTACACACATGCCGAGAAGAGCAAATTCTGTGAGTTCTTTACCCCACACTATTATTACTGTGTATTTTTTCCAAATTCTAGTGGATATCACCGGGCGTTACCGACACGCCACCTCGCGGGTGGCGGTAGGAAGCTGTTTGTGAGGAGTTCGCGGGTATTAATGTTGCTTCGATGGTTTTTATTGCCCGTACTTACTCATTTACAACGGTGAAGCTTTTCTGCCCTCGTTTTATATTATCGAGTGTCATACTTACAAAAATTTGCGTTGTTTTCTTATTTAGAAAATTTGCAACGAATCATCAGATTATAGACATTTAACAAAGTTGGTAAAGTTTCTGTAAAACAGACAAATAAAACCAACATAGATATGTAATATAAAGGATTTCCGTTATATTAGTATCGCGGAAATAGGTCACGGAGACAATAGCCCAAATGTAAGTAGCGGCGGCGGGCCGCGCGCGTGTGTAATATAGTATTCAATTCATTATGGTCTAGTTTCGGATACAGCCTTCTTTATATTTGTGTTGTCGGAACCCCTAAGCGATATTATGTCGTTACGGTATACCGTTGCTTCAATGATGCTACATGCACGATAATCTATTTCAAATTGTTCTCAGTTCTCCTCCAAGTACAATGATCACGCAAAACTCTATTTATAATAGCTGTGATGTATTTTAATTGACTTAAACTGCGATTAAGAGGAATATCTATCACTTCACTTTACCATCATTCTGCCAAGAGTTGGTAATATGAAAACAAAACGTATTAACCGTTTTATTTATTAGCGACAATGTCACTAGATAACTTTTGATTATTAAATATTACTAAAATACTTATTAATCTTTTGCCATCCTTCGGTGAGCTTATTGGTTATTTTATCGACCGGTCCGGGACCTCCGCAATGTCTCGGACCTCCAGCTAAAAGGACCGTCTCTCCTGGGGCTAGTTTTAAAGCTTTCTCGACTGATAAATGAGATCCTGTAGAGAAACTTGATCCTCCTGAACTTGCAGCTACGGTCATCTCTGTGGGTAGACCAGGGATCCTTGATAGTTGAGCTTCAGTTTGCTCTCGCGCCAAATTTGAGACTACTAAGAGAGATCCTGCTCCACCCCATCTTAATATTGCTAATGCTCCATTTAGGCGCTTTATCTGAAACCATAATTTTACCATTAAACAGTATAATAACGAAAAAAATCAGTTGCGATTCATTTATTATATGATTGCGATTGATACTCACGTCGACATGAGGTCCAATTGCAGGTGATTTTCGCATTGCAGCAGCGAGTCTGACAACACCAACGTGACTTAAATCATTTGCAAATTCCGTTTTAGCATTTGCATATCTATAGTTAGGAGCGAGAGGTAGCCAGGGCTCGCCCGTCGTGAAGCCAGCGTTCGTTGACTCGTCCCACGGGAACGGTGCGGACGATGACACGGCCTGGTTTGGCCAACAGGTGTTAGATGTGGCCCATTCAAGGATGGTATCCGCTGCTCCAAGTTCGTCGCCTTGTTGTATAACAACTGCCCCAGGGAGTATCAGGGCTAAGAGATTAATCGTATCCACCATGTCGCTGCCATAACGCGTCGCTATGCGCCTCTCGTTTGAGTTGCTGGTCTGTTAGGACATACATGCCGACTATCACTAACATAATAGAATAATTGAATAAATAAATCCATAGTGCTAAACTTCAGGCACTTTGCTAAGTGCAAGTTAACCCTTTGTCGTCCGAATTTGCCCAAAGTTACGGGAACTCTATTAGCAATATCGTAAGTTAGAACTTATGCACTTAAACGACACAAATTGCGGGAATAAATGTTGACCCCAGCCCGAAATAGAAGGAAATGGAGGTTATAAAACAAATAACACTTACAAGCCAAGTAGGTGTCGTGTCTTGTGGCGTAGTTAACAAGGTAGAATGAAAAGCTATTGCCATTTCTGATGCTGATGATCTTACTGATGTAGTTAAAGCTTTACTTAGTACACTGTTTGCTCCAACACCTCCCTCTGTATAGTATTTTGCTGCTAAATCTGGTCTTAATGAGGATTCTACTAATATAACACTGAAAAATAAATCATGTTTGGATTGTGTCGATTGAAAATTAATTGACAAATGAGATTTATCTTACGGAGAATCTAAATTTGCTGCTCTTGCACAACTCATAGCATCAGCAGCCATCTTTTTCAAAAGTTTTTCCCCACAGCTCTGGTCTTTGGGAAAGTCTGGACTAAGCAGTACTCCAGACACGCCTCGTCTTAACCATGCGCATTGAACAGCTGATAATGCTGCTAAAACTATCTCGGAACATAGATTTAGGAGAGCTTCGTTGTTGGATGCACCCCAATATGCATTTCGAGCATCATGCCTTACCCATTTTTCAATTCCTTCTACCTGCAAGCGTTATAATCTTGTATAGATTATCAGTCGCGAAGAAAATATCTAAATGTCAAAAAGACATACCGTAGGTGGATCATCTAATTTTCCATCTTGCCATAAAATTCTATCTTCGAATCCAGCGACCCGATCAGCGCTCGATGTAAACCATTCTGATGCTGCACTCATAGTTTGCACTGGTAATGAAATTACCAGTTTTAGTTCTGTTCAAAAATAACTTAGTTTAGCGAAGGTTTCAACGAAAACGTCTTTGTACTTTTGTAGACTGCTGTTTGCATATAATCTTACCTAATTTCTTGGCTTTATCCAAAAGACTGGTAAATGCATCAAAGTTTCCATAGCGTTGGTCTATTTCGTTGAAATCGAGTATGCCAGATTTATTACAGTCGGTACTTCTAGAAGATATTGGTGATAATATTACAGCGTCTGCACCCAAAGCGCGTATGTAACTCATTTGCTTTATTGTACCTGAAATTAAAAAAACATTCCCATACCTTAACTGTATTGTTTTAGGGTTACGTTATTATTCATTAGATTTCAGTGTCTTTACTTTCGTTTACATTGAATCTAAAATTGTCTTCTACAACGCTCACTTCAAAAAAACAGCTTTGATTTTGTTCGTTACTCTTATAATTTATTTATACACTGTAACAGAAGTAGCTGAACGTAATTAAGTTTCATTAATATCTCAACATTTTCTGACCTATGTAAAGTTTTTGATACAAAATATATTGATATTAATTATTTTCAATCATATAGCCTATAAACTACTTACCTTGTAAATCTCCCAATCCATCTCCATCACTATCTTTAAATGAATCCACTAAGACTCTATAGTAAACTGCGTTGGTCCACCACGGCGTCATCACCTCCCCCGCCCCAATCTTCACCGCGGTGATCATCACGAGTGTCCCCAGCCACAT
Organism: Tetheella fluctuosa; assembly: GCA_951216915.1. Taxonomy (NCBI): domain Eukaryota; kingdom Metazoa; phylum Arthropoda; class Insecta; order Lepidoptera; family Drepanidae; genus Tetheella; species Tetheella fluctuosa. Next base: position 722,512 of record OX578214.1, read on the forward strand.
ATTCACGAGGATTACTCGACTAATGATAGTTTAGTCGATGCCATGACCTTGGCATAGTGAGGGGATACTTAAAACCTTCTAAAAACGTTGAGATATTTTTTAAATATGCTTTCAATTGAGTTGAAAATAGCACTGGATTTTAAACGTCAGGTATTTTCTTTGTGGGTCCCTTTCGCTACAGGTTTACTATTCCATATTTACTTCACAAACCGGCGGTAGAACTCTTTAATTTAAATCTTGAATAACATGATATTAACAAACACAATTTAAGTATGTTAAAAGCGCCTGATAAATCTAAATGGTTCAACGGCGATAAATTATACTAAAACTAAATACCTGTATTGCTTATTGCACAGGAGCACACTCAAGAATATATAGGTATGTGATGAAAATATGACAATTAGCCTCTGACTCCACTTGAAATGCTTTACATATTAATCCAGAGTATGAACTCTCTAAGTCAACAATTATTATTTCACCATTAAAATTTGAGAATAACAAACGTCCACATAATTCTTCGCATTTATCATTATCATTAAGATTGGTTGGATTCCTGTATCAACACCCGTCTCTGTTGGTCATGTATCTCATGATCATATTGTAAAAATGCTGTTTGTTTGTCCTTCATTGACGCAGCCACGGAGTAAGAGATAGACGTGATTTTTTGCATAAAGATAGTTCATAGACCGGAGTGTGATATAGACCACTTATCCTGGAAATGCAGGCAAATCCGCGGGGCGAAATATTTATTCAAGTATAGACTTCCATCACTAGCCAGCGGATGTGACGCTTACCTTTATTGTAGAGTACAGCACCGCCTGCTCACAAATTACTGTGTCTGTACCATACACTGCATAATAAACGCTTGCTTTGTGCGTGTGAGTTCCATTGATAGTTAATAATATGTTTGTTTGATTAAATGATTGTTACATACTTTAATCTGTCATCGTTTTTGTAATTTGAAATTATGAGTTTAAATTCACTGTTAAATATTGACCTCCTTTTTAGGGTTCCGTATCCAAAAGGTGAACGGGAAAGGCCATCGGGACTCTATTACTAAGCCTACACTGTCAGTGTCTTATAACATGGCAAATAAAAAATAAAATAAAACATATAATCCATACGAGTACAAGAATCCTCGAAAAAATGCAATTATTCGGGCTACCTCAAAAACGCCATTACGTTAAAATCCGTAATATCGCTTTGATATTATTTATAATCTTTATTTTAACAACAAATACTAATACTAATCATATACAATATTGAAAAATAGTTATCAGTGTGTCACAAAATGAATATTTTGTTGCGCCTACTAGTAATTTCGTAGCAAAGTTGCTCAGTCAATATACTATGTTGGGTTTATTATTATTGAACGGAACCCTAAGTGTGCGAGTCAGACTCGCACTTGATCGGTTTTTTATTTAACGACTGGTTCTTGGACTTCAGTTTAAAATTACCAAATTAAATCACAATAATGTATGATAAATCGTTTATGAATACAAATAAATAATTACAGATTTTTGCGTTGTTCCACATGTTGGTCAACAATTATTTACACTGCATCCTCTAAGAAGGTGGTGCACGGAGTACGAAGGATTCCCCAGGCTCTAAACTCACCACTCCTAGGGGTATTGAGTTTCTGGAAAAAATATATTTATTTAAATGTCGCAGATTCTAGTTGAAAATCATTATTTTGTGGATATCAGTATGTAGAGGCCTCTATCAATGTAATATTGTAAAAAAAAAAAAATTTGATCGAACAAGCTTTATTGATTGCTATATGATTTCATATTTGGTCCCATATTTGGTTTCATGTCCAGATCATTTGTTTGAAAATTTCAAACCCGTTCACACGTTGAATTGCTTATTATCAAATTCATAATATGTGGTCGGCTTTCAAATTATTAATTATCTTATATTATTATTCGTTTATGACTTTGTTTTATTATTTTACAACTAACTTTATGCAATCCATGCTGATAATTATGAGTTCATTATGAGTAACAAATGTTCCATAACAACTGATAAAAATAATAATTTAAAGAATTTATATTGTACTAGTTACCGTCCCGCAGTTTTACCTGCGTACGTGAGGGGATTAATATTTTCCAGAGACAAATAATTATGATCTATCTGTGTGCCATATCTCATTCAAATCTATTAAACCATTACGACGTGATTGAATAACGAACATACCATAAATAAGGTACCTACATCATCCGAGACTTCTTATAACATACCTACAAAATAGAATACCTTTATAATTCACCTATAATACGATCATTCCAAAGGTTTATCACTTACCCTACATTTCTAGTCAACGAATAGACGCTAGCAATCTGCACAGTCATTGGTTCCTTCAAACCAGACACTTCCGACAGATCCACAGCATCAGCCACTGTGCCCACATTGAATACCAGAACGTAAGTGTCATGGGTCACCAATTGTCGTACCAGGACGAGAGTGTTCTCTGATAGGGCCTGAATCAGGTAATGTCCGTGTGAGAGTGCTGGCTCCTTGCGCAATCTTGTTAGTAATTGGTACACCTGGAAAGTAATTGATGCAACTCGTTCTAGACTTCTCTTGTTAAAATTGCTGCTATAGCTCTTAGCTCTAGTATTGCTTACTTTTTTAACTAACATAGGTTAATGTATATTTGAATATCCTTTAAAACTACCCACCTTAAAATGACTCTTCTCAGCTTCCATCTGTGCCTGCAAATTGATTGTCATATAATCTGCAGCCACAGGCAGCCAAGTGTTAAAACTAGATGAGAAACCAGCACTTGTGGAATTATTCCAGTGGTATGGTGTCCTCGCAGGATCCCTCGAGTAGTCTAGATAGTTGTCAGGGTTTCCCTGGTTACAGGCAGCAACGTCAACAGTGTCCTCCCAACTAACATAACCGTCTTTCATACCCAATTCTTCGCCCTGGTAAGAGACGGCTACACCAGGTAGCATCATGTTTAGGGCATTCAAACCGTCAACCATTTCTGGCCTGAACCTCGATGGCATTCTGTTGTTGTCGTGATTACCGAACTGAAAAAGAAAATGTTTTAGAAGAAATTTCGTTACTCATTAAAAATAACTTTACTATCTATTATCTTCTTTCTTGAAATATACTTACCACCCAATTAGCAACTTTCCCAGAAGGCATGTAAGTGAGCCAGCGCTGTATGACGTACACAAAGTCCCGAGCATTGGACCGCGCCGACAGACTGGTAATAAAGTCGAAGTTGAATGGGAAGTGGGATCCAATTCGATCCCGCTCGTTGCCGTAGTATAGCATTGTCATACTTATGTTGGCATACGCCTCGGCCAGGAGTATTCTGTTAAGAAATGGGAATCAGCTAGGAAATAAGATTTCCCTGAATACAATAAGTTTCAAAGCATAGTATTAAAAAGGAAGAATCTTACTTTGTTTCTGCAGCATTCTCTTTTTGCCACTGATCTGCGAAGTCCCTCCATTCATAAACAACATCATATAACTCAATCAAATCCCTCACGTGCTCCTGTGTGGTATATCCAGGCTGGTCAGCATTTAAGAACATATTCCCTGTTAGTGGCTCATCAGGGTATAAGCCGCCATAGTTATTAGGGTTTGCCTCAAACAGATGGGGAAGGGCATCTAAACGGAAGCCATCAGCTCCCTTCTCAAACCAGAATCGCATGATATTGATCATTTCTTGTCTCACTGCTGGCTCTCGGAAGTTGAAGTCGGCTTGTTCTATGGCAAATTGGTGGAGGTAGTATTGTTGGCGGGCCTCGCTCCACTCCCATACTGTTCCACCAAATTGACTGATCTGTAACAACACTTCTTAGGTAAAGGTTCTATACGATTAATTTGATTTAGATAAATACGAAATGAATAAAATAATTATTACCCAATTGGAAGGTACAAGCCGATTGCTGGCATTATTAGGGTCTATAATCGGATCGGCCCAGATAAAGTAGTTGTCGAACTGCGGGTCACTGGCTTCTGATCGAATGAAATATTCGGATTCCGTGCTGGCGTGGTTTGGCACGTAATCGAGGAGAACTCTGATGCCTGTCGGAATGATATAGCAATGAGGTTTATTGTATGTAAAGCTATCTGACTTACATTTTTAAAGCAACAAAATGATCTGAACAAACATTACATCTTACCAAGTGCGTGAGCTTTCTGAACCAATTCCTCAAAATCAGCCATTGTGCCATACTCGTGGTGAATATCGTAGAAGTTGCTGATGTCGTACCCGAAGTCCACCATGGGCGAGGTGAAGATTGGGGACATCCATATTGCCCCAACGCCGGCGTTCACAAAGTGCTCTAATTCGCTTGTGATGCCTGTAGAAAGAACGTTCACAGATATCGCGATTTTATTAAAAATGTCGCAACTGTTGTGCTGTTTTCTATTACACAATTGAAAATCTGTCGCCGAGCACATATCGGTCTATTCCGATAATTTTTTTGACCGCCCATTGGCACTTACCGTCAGGTGGTCCGCCTGCATGCGACAGCCTTCTATCACAAAAATAATGTAAATAATTTGAACATAGATCTCTCTCACCTTTTAAATCTCCAATACCGTCCCCATCACTGTCTTTGAATGAGCGAGGGTATATCTGATAGATGACTGTGTGTTCCCACCAGTCTAAATCTCTCAGCTCTGGTGGCGATGGCCCCCTACTCGCCAGTATGGCCCACGTTACGGACCCAACAACCACGCCGACCACCAGGACCACTCCCACAGTGATCCCTACCACTTTGATCCACGACGGCATTTTGACTAAGAATCTTTTACATGGGGTCTTAAACAATTTTTGCTATCGCAGATTAGATTATCGGGTACTTAATAATAAACATAAAAGTTTATTGTGATTTGATAGAAGCACTTACAATATCCTGCTTGGAATATTTCTGATATAATTATCGCTTGCAATACGTAAATTGTATTAAATTAATGGAGAATATTAAAGAACTTGTTTATTCCCGCTCAGGATTCTATGTGTTATGGTATGCATATTGTGCTGCTGAATTTTTGCTCACTGAAATAAATCGGTAGCAAATGAAGTACTAAGGTTTAAATACCATCTTTCTAGTTAGTGTAAGTTATAATAGCGGTTTTAACGAAACTGCACAAGAACAAGCGTATAAAACCCAAAATATGATTTTCCTTCGAAAGTACTTATGTAATTTGTTAAAATTGAATGTGTTTTAGGTTTCCGGGCTTAAAAAAAAAACAGACCGGAACTCTTATACTTTTGTGTCCGTCCGTCTGTCACAGGGTTATTGATTCATATAAAGTCGTCCAGGTGCCGAAGTCATTATGTAGATATGCCGTAAAAGTCCGAAATGCCGTACCCGTAATCAACTAAGGGTGAAGGATAAATCGCTTTGACGCCCGCCTCCAACAAATATAGTAGTTTGTTTATGACGCCTGATGATAAACACAAGTTGGGTATTTTTAACAAACAGCTTTTGCAAAAAAAAAACCACCAGTCAGTTTACCACTTAGATATAGAATTAGGTGACATCACCATAAAAAAGTTGTGTCTAGGATTGACTTGAATGTGTGCTTAATTAACCGACTTCAAAAGGGAGGAGGTTCTCAATTCAATTGTTTTTTTTTTATGTATGTACACCGATTACGCTGAGATTGATGTCCGATTTACGTGATTCTTCTTTAGTTTTATGCGGAACAGTTGTCATTTGGTCTCATATTTTTTTTATTGTGATGTGATCATGGACTTTGAAGATTGACGGAATTCCTCAAAAAGGAGTATTATCGACACTTATTGTGACAAATCTTGATAGGTATTCAATATGCATAAAAAACTAAAAATATAACAATAAAATTAACTTTTTGTTAAAAGTTATAATATTTGTAAATTTGCATCGTAAGAACAGAATTCTTCTTAGCCGATTGAAAGACGATGCTTAATCTTCTTTCTCACTATTCATGAATGACATCACAAAAATCTGATAGATGAGCGTATATTTCCATCAGTCTAGATTCTATTATATTTCTAGGTGCGCACTAGTTTAACGAACCATGAAATCAATATGACCATCTGATTTAACATCTCTAATTTGATTTGAACGTTTCTTAAGGATTCTGCCCATGTTCACAGGAATGACGATATGTACACTTATTGTTGATTAAGATTTGACAAACGTGGCTTAATCTATGCCCGTTACTTTACCTGTTAAATCATTATTGCCATCTCCGTTGGCGTCCTTCATAGATTCCATTAAGCAGTGGTAGATGACGTCGCGATGCCATTATTCCAAAGACACACAGTTTGTTTCCTGCTCTTGCACAACAGTTCCCTTTATTTGAACAACACCTCTATATGTATAAAACAATTATGGATTTGTATTTTTACTAGTAGTTAAGTGAACTTGAGCCGGTTGAATATTTTCCTGATATAAGATACAGGTTATTCTTTGATGTGCGTTAGTTGAGCAAGGATAGTGAACATCATATTGTGTATTTGAGTAAATATATATTGCCAATTCTGTATTCAGGAAGTTGACTTTATTAATTTTGCTGTCAAATAACATAAATTCCTTTATGAATTAAATTTAACAATAATTTATTTTCGAACATTACTTTAATCTGAACAAGGGTCGTAATTAAAAGGGGTATGTCAAAAGTGGCTATAAATTAAACTTATCGCTTCCTACCCCACTCTACTAGGTATTTCCAAACTGATAATCTTATCGATTTCAGTGTTTCCAACAAAGTTTGTACCGAATCTCTTAGAACATGAAATATCCACTCGGAAAAACCTCTGTAAATTAAACAAAAGCATAAAAATAATTTTTCTATCGCCATTTCAGTTATATTCACAGAATATTTTATATGGAAGCTTCAGTGTCATTACTTTGTTTCCAAATGACCTGTCCCGAGAGTGCATCAAGCCTATGGTATATTGATTGGTGTCCGTTGATTCGATTGTGGGCGCCCGCCTCGCTGGACGGAATTAGCCCGGCACTGGGTTTGTATTTGCGGACTTAGTTTGGTATAGTGTTGAAAGGTTTTAGAACACTGCAATAGTTACATTTACTTTTTTAATTGTTTTCGCCAAAATGTATTGTGGGATTAAGTAATTTAAAAAATAATAGTAATACAAAATTAAGACATACAACAACGATCTCATTGCGTGAGATGATTACAAGCAAGTCTTGTAAAACCCAGGTCTTTAGATAGCCCCGTCTCTTTCTGTTAAATGACGTTAGAAAGTGATGTATATATTTAAAACTTGGGATTTATTAGACTTGATTTAAACTCACGGAATCTCACGGAATAAGGGGGAAAGTGTTTATAAGAAAATATACAAAAAAAACTTGTGACAATGCCAGTTTGAAGTAATTTTAAAACAATTATATATAAACACATCCAACTCCGACGTAATCTCATTTACCATTTTATAAATATCAATGTCACATAATTATAGTGTTATTATAAACCGATAAAAACAAAAGTTACGTATTCAGAGAGTCACGCACGCGGGGCGGTCTCGCTCCGCTATCAACGAACCAATGGCCCGTGACAGTATACAATTATAAATTTATTCATACATGATCTGATTACACGAAATTTATTGGAAATATGTTGAGTAACATTACTGGTATATTATTCCTGAAAAAATAAAGATTTTTTTATTTGTGAAATTAAATGAAAATGTTTTAAGTGGCCCTGCTAGGCTAAACCACAGTAGATATATAGTCTTAATTAAATATTTTAACATAATACTTCTTTTACAGAATTATTGATGTTAGTGTTAGGATTGAACTATATTTGATACCTAGGCATATATATTAGCTTCTGAAACGTAACCTCATTTTCAGAATCGTAACATTTAGGATTTGCAGAACTTATCTCTCCGCGACCTCTCCACACAAAAGGAATTTTCACTTCCCGTAGATAGATGGCACCACAAGATTCTATATCGCGCTATCAAAATTGACCAAGCCTAGCAGAAGATCTTCCCTTTTCAATGGAGGAGTGTAGATCTCGTTTCATTTAGCCGATATATTGCAGCGATAACATTTTTGCACGAAACTTGAAGTTCATTTGCAGCTGGTGTGCCCTGCGTGCATTTAACAAACGAGTTTCTGACGATCGAATCATGTGTGATATTATTCATTTACAGGCACGTACTTACCGCTGTAGCATAAGGGGCCCCTGAGTCACAAGGGTCCCAAAATTTGTGAGCAAAAATTCGTAAAATTTTATCCGATCCGTACGTATTATTGATAAGAACGCCTGCCTTAATAAATACCACACTCCACCACAGGTAAAACTTGATGAAATTTTTACTTGAAAGTGGACCCAGCCAGACGGGTACTAAAAAGTACCCGCACCGTGCTATAGTTACCTGGAATCAGCTGTAACTACATAACTGAGCTCATTTTTGTTATCACAAACCCCAATATTATGCAGCAAAAATTCAACATTCTCATATTCACATCAAAATGCTTTGAATTGAATTGTGCTATTTGGAAACTGTCAGAAATGTTATTTGGCAAGCTTAACGTGTCGGTTTTAGTATGTAGTGTGTTATAGACAAATATATTTACCACCCAATTGATGACACGCCCGTACGGTGTGTAGGACAAACGTTGTATGACGTGCACGTACCTAATCCCGGCCGCTTGATTTGACTGTCAATATATTGACAAGTCTAAATTGTTTTCGTCTCCATAATACAACATTGTAGTTATTAATTCGGGTTTGAATAGCTAGGGAATTTTTATAATATATTATAAGATCACTCTCTTGTCCGTCTGTCCGTGTGTCACCACCGATTTTCTCAGGAACGGGTAGACCTAGCAAGTTGAAATTTATACCAGATACTGAGGTCTATAGTCCCTAGTAGGTGTAAAAAATCAAAGTCCTGAGTCAACACGATAAAAAGATATGGGCAAATTTAGATTTTCGCGAAAAATTGTAATACCAAAATTTACCTTTATTTTCGGAGGGAAAATTCCAAAAAATAATAAAAGTTGAAAATTTAAGGGTGTCTGTCCCCATACATACATAGTAAACGCCAATTAAGATAGTCCTCTGAGTTGTATGGGCGCTCATACAATTTAGAGGTCTAGCTTAATTGGCACTAACCTCAAATAAGGTAAATAAATAAAATTGTGCTATTGTGTGAAAGAAAATAAAAGAAAATATTTATTGCAATATTATGCTCGTGTGCGTAGAACATTTTACAGCAAAGACTAAAGCGATCGTTACACTATGCACTTCCCAATTTGTTGAGCCCGATTTTCCACACCTTCAGCAAATATCGAAAGAAAATGTCGATGTGTAGGTACATGAATTCTTGCGATGTGCTGTTTATTATGGCGGTATAATAGGTAGGTATCGGACCCTCGGCGCACGAGTTCGACTCTCACTTGACCGGTTTTAATTTTTTCATTTAAACCACTTAACTTAACCGTCACTGTCTTGTAAGAACTTAAATAAAGTCGAGATGTCTCTAGTTTTGCTCTAAAGCTAAACTAGGGCTTTCTTCCTTTGCACATTTGTGGTTGGGATTTAACATTCTTTTTTTTTAATGGGTTCCCTTTTGGTCATAGATTCACTCCAGAAAGAGTTATGACAAGGCCGAGGATGTCCCACGCTTGTCAAGAAAATGGTTATCAGGAAATCACTCTGTCTCTACATGTAGAGTCAGACTCTTCATATATGCCTGTGAAGGCCTATTTGAATAAAAATATTTTCATTTCATTTTCATAGAATAGTTTTTATCATGGGAAAATGGCTATTTAATATAATCAAACAAAATAAAAAAAATTGAAAAAACCCCCGACGACGGTTGTAAATGTTGTAATCGAAAAATATGTAATGCGCCATTTTGTGATGGCGGCCATCTTAGACCGATTTTCATCAAACATAGCTAAGAACACTCCCGACTAATTCACCTTTCAGACAAAAAAAAACTAAATCAAAGTCGGTTAATCCGTTCAGGAGCTACAGACACACACACACAGACAAGTCAAACTTATAACACCCTAGACTAAAACTACTGAACGTGGTCATAATTTTCTAAAAAGGTAATATTTATTTGCATGATGCTGTTAAACATTGCCTCTGGTAAAATGCCAAATCAACTATTGTGATATTATTAATTCAATTAATTTTACATGTGGTTAAAAGCCAAATTCATTTGTATTTTCCTGCCAATTTTCATCCGCATTACATAATTAGTTAAATCAGTTTACAGTTATTAAACATTAATAAATGTTTGACGGCATTTGGCTCACTGTAGTTTGGTATTCAATATTGATGATTGTAATACAAAATGTATATGGAATCACTTTGGTCACTTATTTATATTATAGCTGTTCCTCGCGGTTTCACCCACGTTTTTTCTTTCATACAAACCTTCTCCTGACAATTACAAACACAACAAAAAAGAATTAGCCAGATAGTTGCAGTCATTCGGAAGTTATGCGCGTACAAACATTTCGGTTTTGAAGAATGTATTTGCACTAGGGTGAGATTTTGTGGCCTGACGGCCAGTTTCATGACGGACATTATCATGTTTTGTGTATTTTATTAATTATGGTTTTTTTATGTTTTGTGAGGAAATATTATTATTATTAATGTTTATTAATAGTTCTTTCTAATTATTGTCATGTTCTTCTCCATACCATAGGCTATCTGCGTACCAAATTTCATCGCGATCGGTTCAGCGGTTTAGGCGTGAAAAGGTTATATATAAACAAACAAACTGACATTCGCATTTATAATATTAGTTAGGATAGACAATGTGGCTCATACGCCGATATCTTTAAATTAGCGTTACAACATTTCTAAATACTCGTTTCTTTCGAGTTTTATCTCAATGAGGTCAATGGTAAAGTGTTTTACTTTTCAATTAAAACTGTAGGACACCAAATTAAAATAACAAAGACATAAAAATTAACAAAAACTGAAACTACAGTTTAATACTACTACAGTATGGAGTTGAACCGCGACGTGACGCGACTTGAGGAAACAAAAGCACGGTGATAGGGTACTTTGTAATACCCACCTGTCTGGGAAAGTCTGTTGCCAAGCGTCTATTGTGTTGTGTTCTGCCAGTGGCACAGTTTCTTCTAGGCTATATTTTCATCCACAATGAGGAGTGACTGAGGACGTGGTCATACATACACACCTAAAAATTTGAAAAAAAAAATTGAACGATTCTTCAGATAACTAATTTCGTGTCACTACGAATTAAGACATATAGAGATTTTGGTTATTCATAAGTGGTAAATCTACGTCATCTCCGCTCTCTTCGTCAGCTCCTTATATAAAAATAAGTCGCTCTCTCTCTACTAATTTTAAATCTTTTCAAAGATCTTCAAGGCCGATTACGACTGTGAAATCTTTGACAACTGTAATCGGCGGATACTCTCTCTAAAAGACAAAAGGTTTTAATCCACAATCCTGAGAAAAAATGCGTCGTTTTGTTTGTGCCAGACAATACAGATCGTCAAGACTTAATACAAGAACAGGTACACCACGTACTTCTACATTGAAGCATATATATTTTTTTAATTTTTATCTAGCAAGTTATAATGTTTCAGTATTTTTTGCTGTGTATAGGCCTGTGTATGACCACAATCTCACAATGGTAAAGCTGATGTGTCCGAAGATGGTAAGCACATAAAGCGTAAAAGGAATTAAGTGCACACCGGTAGGTGTTTGGCGAATGATTTTCAACTTGTGGGCGGAAGACAGCCAGGCGGGTACTACAAAGTTTTGTCTTGCTATGGTTTCCTCACGATGTTTTCCTTCACCGAAACCTCAATATTTCTTATTTATTGCTGATGTATTTAAAAACTGTTTCACTCTTGCGAAAGGGTTCCTCAGAGAAAAAGGTGCAATGTTAACAAAACGTTTATTTTACAAAAACAACATAAAACCTTATGAATGAATGCTTAAATATATTTACATTTTAAATAGCCTAAATTAAATAAATCTTAAATTGAAACTGCACGAAGGACCAATGCTTCGCCCGATGCTAATGTAACGCTGTTGTTGGAAATCGTTGCTCTGAAAAATAAAATCATTCTGTTTTAATATCGTGCTTCATAGTGTAAAGAAATGTTCACAAAGGTGTTTCGGTACAATATAACTGCGAGAAATAACTGTTTGGACCAAAAGTTATTTACACCACTAGCATACGAACAATTTCTTATACTAAATTCTGTCTACTAAAATAGCTCCAGAATAAACCTACCCTCTATCTACCGATGAATGTATGCTAGACACAATAACCGTAGCTGGGAGCTGCAAATGTGGTACTCTATCCAGGTCGATGGTATCTGGTCCTTCGCTCACGTTGAAGAGTAGCACCAATGTGTCGTAGCCTCTCAGGCTCCTCACCAGGTAGAAGGTACGGTCTGATAGAGCTCTGATGTCGTATTCACCGTGAGAGAGGGTCGCTTCCTTGCGAATGTCCGTTAGTGCTTGATAGTTCTGGAAAAAAACAGAAAAAAAATATTTACTTGTTTTTATTCCTTATATTTTATTTTGGCGAGTTTTATTGCGTGTGATTGCTATAATAATACCTCAAGAACCTTCAACTATTTCAATTTCTGAATAAAAAGTTAATTACTGACCTTGTAATTACTTCGAGCATCCTGCTTCTGTTTGGCAAGATTGATTTCTTTATAGTCCTCAGCGACTGGTAGCCAAGTACGATTGCCAGTGGAAAAACCAGCGTTGAGGGAATCATCCCAATGGTACGGCGTTCTTGCTGGGTCTCGCGAATACAAGTGATAGGTGTCAGGGTCGCCTCTGTTGCAAGCTTCTACATCGACGGTGTCTTCCCAGCTGACGTAGCCGTCCCTCATGCCGATCTCCTCGCCTTGGTACGTGACAGCCACTCCTGGCAGCAGCATGTTGAGGGCGTTGAGACCGTCCACCATGTTGTGACGGAATCTTGTCGGCATTCTGTTATTATCGTGGTTGCCGAACTAAAAAATTTCAAGTGGTAAGATCATTCCTGTACTAATCACTACCTGACTACTGAATTAGACTCAAGTCTATTTGTGGTGATCGACTAAAGTCGTCACAATCTAATAGATCTGTTTTGACAGCTAAACATACAAGTGACAAATATAGCGATACCAAGAGATATCTTCAACAATCATCGACAACTTTAACAAATATACTAGTGAAATAAACATAGTTAATTTAATATTTATAGTTGTGTAATTTGCTTTACACGCCTTTCTCGTAATAATATTAATGGCTTTGAGCATTCCTTTGTCTCAAGTTCTTAGAAAACTACATGTTTGTCTGCTTCATGTAATGTAAAGCTTACTTACAACCCAGTTGGAAACACGTCCATATGGCATGTAAGTGAGCCATCTGAGGATAATGAAGACGAAATCTCTAGCGTTAGACTCAGCAGACAGGTCGGTGATAAAGTCAAAGTTAAAGGGGAAGTGGGCTCCTATTTCTCCAGCCTCGTTGCCGTAGTACAACATAGTCATGGTCACGTTGGCGTAGCCTTCCGAGAAGATAACCCTGAAATTTAAGCAAGTGGAAATTAATAGCTGCTGGAAGATGACTAGAGGAAATCATATATTGTATATTTTTAAATGTATATTTAACAATTTTTGAAAAAATATACCCAAAATGGTCAACTTTGCTGAGTTTCTTGCCGGTTCTTCTCAGTTGAAGGCTGACTTTCGGACCGGTGGTAACTTCAGTAAATTCGACCTTTATAAATGCCCTCCTAGGTCTTAATCTGAATAAATGGCACTGACTTTGACTTTGAATGGAGAAAATATTTAGACTACGCACCTTGTATCACCTCCTTGGTCCTTATTATATTCATCAATGAAGTCCCTCCATTCATAAACAACATCATATAACTCTATAAGATCTTTAGTATACAGCGGTATTGTGTACCCTAATTGATGTGACTCAAACTGTATCATGCCACTGAGAGGATCATCAGGGTATCGACCATCATGGTCTGCCGGGTCGGCTTCAATCAAGTAAGGAAGAGCATCAACCCTGAATCCATCAGCTCCTTTGTCGAGCCAGAACTTCATGATGTTGTGCATTTCATCTTTAACAGCTTGGTTCCTGAAGTTAAAATCGGCTTGTTCAACGGCGAATTGATGAAGATAGAATTGTTGTCGTTTCTCACTCCATTCCCAGGCTGAACCACCGAACTGACTTACCTGGAAATTTATTCAAATTAAAAGCATTTGTTGTAGCATAGCAAAGTATATTGTATTCTACTTGATCAACATTGAACGTTGGCGTTTACGTTATTTTTAATATCAGTAGGTTGACAAGCAGTCAGTCCACCTGTAAGTGGTCATAGCCGCCTATAGATATTTGTAAAACCAGGGGATTACCAATGTGTCGCCGAGCTCTTTTTACCGTAATACCGTCTTATCTCGCTTACCCAGTTCGAAGGTGGTAATCTATTCGATGCATTATTAGGGTCAGGGAATCCGTCTGCCCACATAAAGAAGTCATCGTATTCCGGGTCTCTGTCTTCGGATTTGATGAAGTATTCAGCTTCGGTACTAGCGTGATTCGGGACGAAGTCTAAAAGGACTTTAAGACCTGAGACAAAAGAGAGGTTTATGATAACAAGTGAAAATGGGTAGGTATCATTATTGTAATTACCTTAAGCGTTTTAAAAACGTACGAATCCCTTATACCAGAATATTCCTCCCAAATTAAAAGTTCGTTCACCTAAAGGGTTCTCGACAACAAAGTTTTAGAATAAAGCAGAGTTCATAAGTTATTCAGCGTTAACCATTTTACCTTCTAACTATTCACTAAATAATTTATATTGACCCAAATGTAAATAAAACTGTAGAGGCGTGTATATACAATATTACATCAACACATAGTTTGCCATGGGCCCATTTGATATTTTCGTTCGTGATATTTGTAAAAAAATACTATTTGAAATTTATAAAATTACGATTGTAATCGCGTTTTCATTGTCAATAATTAATGTAATGTATTATAATTACTGTAGATCGTTTGATGATAAACGTTACCTCCGCGGCGATAATATGGATTACAATAAGTAGCTTAGTAGATATAATTGTTTTTTTTTAATAAAATGTCATCAAATACAAATAGAGATAACATATGTAACCTGAAATTCCATTTCATTGGTACCTAATATTTATTATCTATTTCATATAAAATGACATGTCTTGACTGACTGACTGATGTTTCGATGTACAGCCTAAATCACTGGAGTTAGAAACTTGAAATTTGCACACAGGTTTCTAACATAGTATTATTGGCATCCACTAAAGGAAGGTTTTTCAAAATTTAAATGAAAAGCTAGTTAGTAATATAAGTAACTAAATCCTGGCATAGTTTGACAACTAGTTTGCAAACTGACCTATTCCCAATATTTTTGGGGTCGGTGCAACACGTACTCTCAAGGCTGACTAGCAGGCAGTCGGTCCACCTGATGGTAAGTGGCTACCGTCGCCTATGGACATTAGCAATACCAGGGGGATTACCAATGTGTTGCCAAACTTTATAAAGCCTAGAAGGCTTGCCTAGAAGGCACCAGTAGGTGCTTGGTTACATATTTTCAACTTGAGGGAAATATTTACATTCACTCCTTTCCTACTTATTTCATCTTTTATGCAATCCACCCATCTCTATTTCAGTCTTACTATACCTGTATCCTCTTTAATATTCATAAATCTAACAAGCGTAGGTAACAAATACATCCTCGAAATAGCACGGTTGCCGAACAATTTTCTACAAACGGTACTAAACTAACATCGTCGCCCACAGATAAGCCTATTAGAGGACGAAGCAATACAATGTTGCTGTGCCACTATTTATTCATAGGTATGGCACCTACATTTGAGATTACTCTTTAATTTCCAGCTTATAAACTTTTACGTCATGAGATATTATCCAATATTTGCGTTAGTTTAAAGTTGTTGTTCAAGATAGGTTTTCAAATTTCATACTTGGAGTTTGAAGAGTTATCTACTTCTAGTTTTCAAACTGAAGACAATCAAACTTTTCCAGGAACCGCTTAGAGATTTAATGGACCATGTCACTCTATATACCAGAGTTGCGCTCCATCTATATTACGAATAGGATAGGATGCAGGATTATTGTCCTCAAATAGAAACCTGGATAAAATAATTATACCATGCCAATAACAAACCGATTCTTCTTACCACGTAAATCTACGAATCAAAATCAAGCATAATAAAATGATTACCGAGCTCATGCGCCGTCTTCAGCAACTCCTCGAAATCTTCCATAGTGCCGTACTCATCATGAATGTTGTAAAAGTCGCTGATGTCGTACCCGAAGTCCACCATGGGTGAGGTGAAGATCGGAGACATCCATATAGCGTCGACGCCTGCATCTTTGAAGTGTTCCAATTCGCTGATGATTCCTGGAAACGACGGTATTTGTCAATGTCAAATTCTGCTAGGGCTTTTCGTTCCATTGACAATGTTTGTTAGCGCAGAAAGTAATCAAACGTCGAATAAAAACGATTGGATCAATGAAATATGAATATGAATGAAAAACAAGCCTTTTTGCCTGTTTCCGAGGGAGATATTTCTCAGTAATAAAAAGTATCCTGTTTTTATTCCAGGGCATAATCTAGCAATGTGCAAGAATTAATCCAAATCAGTTCAACCATTACAGCGTTATTGAACCAGAAATTTGGTATCTCAATGGTCATCAATTTTAATTAAAGAAAATATTATTATTAAAAAATGTGTTATGCTAAGTTATGAAAGAGCGGAGTCTCCTAATACGTGCATTGCATAACCAATATCTAAATATAAAATACCGGAACGGACCGGAAATATGTTTTCATCCCATCAATTCGAAAAGGACGACTTGGTTCCCCTTTAAGTGCACCCAAGGGTGGTGTTTTCTATAAGAATCTTTTAGTGGGCAGTAATGAGTTTTTAATCCTCTTTATAGTGATAAGTGCGCCGCAATTATCTTTGCCGCGCACTTTTGGAATTTGGAACATCTTAGTGTTCAGCGCCAATGAAATCGAACGCAAATATTGTTTGAATAAAGACTGGCTAAAAAAAAAACTGAAACAATAAATTTTCATATTACGAAAATGTCTCAGCTGTAAATGTTTTTTTTTCTTTTTGATTGGTCTACAAAACTGGGCGTTACACAATATTCCCAAAACTAAAGGCGCCTTATATTTTCTCATAGAGGATGATGAAAAGTAGAGTGTAACACTAAGGCGCAAAATATATTTTTGAATCCAGAGCGAAGTGAGGGGTTCTAGAGTAGAATCCTGAACGTAGCGAGGGACAAAAGCGCCCTCGTCGTAAAAATATTGTTTTTCTCCCTTATGATACAATCTACTAATATCATTTATATACGTATTATTACAGGGTAAATCAACATCATCAAGGTTGTTCGAAATCGTGGTGACAATGACGCCAATCATCTCATTTCCTTGAACACGGCCAGTGATTTGAGTCATCTAACGAGTTTATAATGTAGTATATAGAAATAGTCACGGCTTCCCACATCTATCTAGATAATAATGATACATTGCCTTGAAAATATATTTAAACCTTCATAGATTTCTCCGCTATTTATTTGTAAATTTTAACACCAAGCATTGGTGCACGAAAAAATATTTACATCAATACATTTTGACAAAAAAAATTGTATGTGACTTGTTACACGAAAACAGTCACTGCGTAATAATCTAATCCTAAAACTTTCCTCATGAAATCATCGTATCAAAATCCGTGTAGAATTTCTAATATAAATATACTAACTGGCAGACAGTGACGTTGCGTTTTGAGTAATATACCTTTCAAATCTCCAATGCCATCACCATCGCTGTCCTTGAAAGAGCGAGGATAGATCTGGTACAGCACGCAGTGCTTCCACCAGTCAAGAGGCAGTAGCTCGGTCGGAGGAGGCGTTTCTATTGCTTGCGCGTACAGCACTGCCAATGTGATCACGGCTGGGGGTAAAAGAACATCATTAATTTTGCTCGCGATTTTAACTAGCTCAGTAACTACCGCAGACTTCTCATTTATGTTCTTCTAATTCTTCTGAATCTTCTTAGAAGTAAAGCAGTAAAAGTACATGTAGAATTACCAGTTAAAATCGATCACTTTACCACCTTCGGTCACATCATAACATACCATGGTGAAGTAGTGTAAAATAAAATTTCTAAATACTGTTGATTTCCATATTAAAAAAATAAAAATATAATACGTGTGGCACTCGGGGACTGCCGCGGTAAAGCTATTGCATAGCATTTTTAATCAACTTATGCAATTATAATTATTTATTTATTTTTTATTTAGGCAGTTCTTTTTTCATTGATATTAATAGATATACCTTATCACAAACAGCATACACACACATACATACACGTTAAGCGTGTGGGAGGTGTTAGGATTTTTCGTTACGGTTTTTTTTTTAACAAAATTTCTTGATTCGGTCGCCGCGCTCAAACCCCGCGAAGCCCGCGATAAAAGCTATACAATAGCTTAACTTAGCATAACTAAATTGTATAGCATCGTAAGTTTCATGAAATGAATTATTTATAGATATCTAAAATATTTTATTTTATTTTATTTTATTATAAAAATAGCACCATATTTAAATAATTTATGTTAATAACATTACAAATACAAATATACTTTATTGTTTACACTACATTACAACACAGAAGTTACAAATAATAAAGACTGTTTGTACTGTTTGATTTTTAACTCCTGAAACTATTATATTTTTAACACTTTTATCTACCGTAACATATTTACATAAAATATATGTGAATATTTAAAAAATGTAAAATGAATGATACCAGCGGACAGGCCGAGTATGGCCAGAACTCCCACAGTGATGCCCACTACTTTAAGCGCACCCATGTTGACTGCCCCACGGCTGCGCGCGCGCCGCTGTGGGTCACTTATCTGCGATTATCCACCTATCTACCATTATCTACATTATTTTTAAGGTCGCGTTCGTATTTTGTTTTGTAGCCACGCGATGTTTGTGGATTTTGTTCACCCAAATCATTTTTTTTTGGGGGCTGCCATTCCCTGCCCCAAAATGAACTAAAATTTTGCTATTTTATAAGTTTGTGACTTATTGAAATTGCGTTGGGTATGTAAATAAGCGACACATAATAAATTTTCTATACTGCTATAATATTAATTGAAATCGGGAACAGATATGGTAATGGCAGCACCCGACGGATTGTCTTAAATTTATCATTATGTTAATATGTAGGTGATTATGTGCAGTAGTACCTCTATATTTGATAATTGCTGTCGGGGGTCTGCTGAAAATTTTATTTAATCCTTTTTCGATTACAACTTTTATTCGATTACAATTTTTACAGCCGTCGTGACTTTTTTCAAAATTTCAAATAAGATGTTTTAAATAGTGTGAGGTTTGAAACGAATTCTCAACTGTCTTACCTACCATTTAATATACACAATGACATTATATTATGCTTGCAATCGATTGTTTATCCGTTTACAACTTAGACAGTGGCTAGTTAAATTTTCACGTCTTCAAGACCAATGGATAGCAAGTAACTCTGTATTTATAGTTATATCTCAGTGAGTCGATCGTAAGCGCAATCTTTATTTGAGTTAACTACATCCGCTCGGTGCTGCTAAAAATATATTTAATATCACGAAATTATTTAAGTACACCATGACGTTATGAAACGTTTGTTATTGTCACAACTCTTTACATTGATAACATTTTAATTTAGAATGTGACGTAATAAATTTTTTGAATGAACAGAACCGGTGGTATGTTTAGAAAATTCGACCTTCATATGTGCCCTTCTAGAGATCTTTGACTTTCACGTTATTAACAAACCCTGTAATCTAGTCTTTACTCTAAAACTAAAATCTGTAGTCTGAGACATAGGTTACAGCAACGAATGTACGGACAGTCAAGACTGTCCTGATCTTTTGTATATATAATGCCAAAATGAACCAAGTATTAATAAACCGCTCAATGATTACTTGGCAAGTATCCCTTACTTGTTTCGAGATTCTTGACCAACTTCAAAGGGTTTAAAGGACACAGCGTCCTTTATGTAGTCCTGTGTACTTTGAAAGGGACAGTAAATAAAAGGCACTTCATAAAGGCAGGCAGGTAAAACCGCTGGTGAGCTGTTGCCCTCCATAAATCCCTTCAAACATTCCATATTTACATTTCCTCGTGGACTGTATAAAGTTGATGAATTTACCATTTTGTGGAGGATCTCATACAATACAACTTTTTATTCTAAAAGTTTCGACGACCTTTTTTAATCTTATCTGGAGGAACGCTGTCTATTTTATTTAAAGCTATGCGATCAATCTTGATTTGCAACGATTTCTTTGGGGATATATCTTAAAAATAAATGTATGATATCAACTGTTTTATTGTATTAAGGCTCCATTCTCCCTAAAATCAGTGTTCCTCGCGGAATTTATCAGAAAAGAAATATTGTTTTTTAGTCATCAGAAAAGCAATAAATTAAATATATTTTACGTTATTTTCAAGTGTGAGATTTGAAGTTTCCAATACATATTTTATTTTTTAATTTGACGCCACTTTTATTAGCTTTGTGAGGCTTTAAACATAGCCTAAAATATATTTCATTTATTGCTTTTCTGATGACTAAAAAACAATATTTCTTTTCTGATAAATGCCGCAAGAACACTGATTTTATGGGAGACTGGAGCCTTAACCAACAAAAATAAATACACGTTGTTATTCTGTTATTTTATTTTTACTACTCTGTGAAGAAAGTACCTGGAAACGATCAATAATCCAAAATGATTTCATCCCCTCCAAAGTATGCTCCTTCAGAAATGATACACTTACGCCAACGAATAATCTATCATCAAAATATTTTTTAAACACTTTTTCCGGAATTAAAATTAAATTTTCGTATATCAGAATGATGACAAGCAGGCAGACGGTCCACCTGATGGTAAGTTGCTACCGTCGCCTATGGAAATTAGCAAAACCAGGGGGATTGACAATGTATTGCCGACCTTTATAAAGCCTAGAAGGCAAATGGCACTCAAGTGCAACTGCCGGAACACACCTTTCTTAACTTGAAGGTGGTGGCTAGCCAGGCGGGTACTACAAAGTACCCTGCCACCGTGAATGATCACTTACTGAGATTAAATATACATACGGGATTGGAGATCCTTAGGGGAGGCCTATGTCCAGCAGTAGACGTCTTGCGGCTGTGATGATGATGATGATGATGACGCGAATGTGTGACACTCTCAATATTTTGACTACAATCTCACCATGGTAAGTGATGATGTGGCCAAGATAAAGCACATGAGTTCAAGAGAAGACCTTTAAAGTTAATGTAATATTTTTTTCATTTTTTTGTTTTTGCCTTAAACATTTAATGGAAAAAAGCCAAAATTGTCAGACTGTAAAAAAAAAACTAAAAATTAAAAAAGATAACCTTGCTGGGTTTCTTGCCAGTTCTTCTCAGTTGAAGGCGACATCCGAATTTGTGGTAACTTCAGTAGCTTCGACCTTCATAGTGCCCTTCGAGGGCCTAAACGGAATAAATGGCTTTGACTTTGACTTTAAATGCAGCTGCGTTGTTGCAAGTGTTGTTCACACTTGTAACACAAATAAATGAAAATATGATCAGGAAAACTGTAAGTAATGGAATATGAAAAAGAACATTCAATGAAACCCACGACCTTTATACACAGTGGTAGATTTTATCATTTCCTTCCGTGAGCCCGCCTACTTAACGTCAGTATTTTAAAATATAGTATATCGGCTTCACTAAACAGTGCCTCTATTTATTTACGTCACCATTACTTTAACAGTTTCAATGATCTAATAATAAATGGGCTTACGTCATTCGGGAGTTATAATGTAGTAAAAACTGACTAAGTGCGAGTTGATTTTCTTTTTGTCCTTTCTTTCCAGGTCCTAACTTAACCTATTAAGTGGTATTAGTATTTTTTCGTCTTTGTACCCAATCAATACATATAATTTTTAAAATTCGAGGTTTATACTTTCTTGGATTCGGAGTCAAAGCCTAAGACAGTCGCAGACGGATTGATAGAGTTACCACAACAAGAACCAAAGCATTCAACGTCAGTAGCACTGAGCTATCAACGCGTTGAAAATTCTTAGTCACGTTCAGCCTTCTAACAAAATTTTCCAACCACCTTATCTAACAGTATCGACTTGTTCATTCTCAATCTTCATACAAAGTCCACCAAGCCCTTTTGAGATTCTATTCGTCAAGCAACGTAAAATTGCAACTCCGCGCTTTTCACGACTAAATTGATTTTTGTTGGTCGTATATTTTTTGTGGTGAAAGGCATTAATCACGGGCCGTCCCAGTGTGGTTAATTAATCACATGGTTACTCGCAAAAAGGCGCGGGTCGGCCGCTGTCGATACCAGTGGCACGAGTCCACGCCCCCGCCCGGGCCGCGAGCCGAATATCAAGTCTCCCCCTATTTACAAAGAAATTACACGATCAAGTTGCGAGTTTCTTTTGCGCGATCGACGTTTGCGATGTTTCAAGAACTCAGCTATAAGTTATTACAGTTAACTTTAATTGAGTGATATTGCTTTTACATTAAAATAAACTGTGAAAAACATAGGGGTTACCTAAAAACGGATGAGCCGGATATTTAAGTTACAAGACTATCGTACCAAATTCATCTTTGTTGCTCCCAATGATCCCAACACAGTGATGGTTCTAATAAAACGTAAGATTAATCTGGTGAACATTGCTCCAAACATCATTCTCTTTTAATATAGAAATATTGAGCCTCGTTCCGCTGCGATACCTACGTAACGCAATGGATACGTGACGGAAATGCTCAAACGGTTTATTTTGACGTTGGCTTATTGAGATATTGTCGGTTAATGCGGGGGTGCGATATACCCCACGAGGGACCGAACCAGCCCTCCTTCGTATTACCCATGAATGTACTCTCGATGAGTATTTAGCCCCAATTATTGGTAAGTACGTGTCCTGAATGACAGTACGGTATCGGGTTATGATTGTGGTTAATTTTGTCCCTTTTTTTTTGGTTTGGGTATGCTCATGTACCTAACTGTTGGGTATTGCTCGGGCTCAATTAATATATTGTTTCTGTGTGACAGCTGACATGTCTATTGTATGTTTGTTTGGAAATTTTGCGTTTAGTAAAGTGTATACTGAAGCGCTATCTTCAGTCAAAAATAAACTGGGACATTATTCCTCACACACGGCCATCTGACCCCAAACTAAGCAGAGCTTGTACTATGGAAGCCAGATAACTGATATACTACATATACTACTTTTCTTTTGTAAATACATACTTATATAGATAATTGCAGGCCATACATTACAACTCATAAACTCTTGTCAAATAAAACTACGACATATGGTTCTTCAGAAAAGGTATGGGAAGAGGTTCACGGGGTCGGTAACACATTAGGAATTACCTTTGGTGTTGCTATCGCCCATATGCTGTGTCAACCATTTAATTTAAATACATTATTTTCGAGCGATGATAGGTTCAATCCTAGTTGTACTCCCCTGGTTGGCTACCACCCTCAAGTTTATAATCTGTCGCCGAAAACCTACCTATGTATTCCGGCAGCTGCACTTGAGAGCCAGTTTCGTCTAGGCTTTGTGTGTTTACCACCTTACCATGGTGAGATTGTAATCTAACAAGCCCTTTATTCCCCGAAATCTGTAAACAGCCTTTAATTACACCGAAGGATTTTCATACTAATATATTTTTTTAAATTAAAATGTTCATAAATAGATACGTGATGATATTATGTGCGATATTAATCTCGACACAAGGTATGCGGCTGTCATGTAACGCACGTAATGGGCAGATCTAATATGGTGCATATATCACATTCACGCCCGCAGTTAGATCAAAGGCCGGTGAATGGAATCCACGCCTTCACTCCAAAGAATACCTAATATTGCTGTGACTCCACTGTGCATATGAGATCCTTATTGCTTTTGAAAAGCCGAGAATTTAATTGAACTCTATTGAATGGAGATAGGGTTTAAAATCATTGAGCGAAAGGAGCTCGAGCTCTCGGTTTTTGGTTTTAAAAGAAGTCTTAATACGGTAGGGTACTTTGTAGTACCCGCCTGGCCTGGCAACCACCCTCATGTTGAAAATCTGTCGCCAAACACCTATTGGTGTGTTCCGGCAGCTGCACTTGAGAGCCAGTTTCATCTAAGCTTTGTGTGCTTACCACCTTCGGCCACATCATCACTTACCATAGTGAGATTGTGGTCAAACACAAGCCTATACAAAGTAAAAAAAAATATAAGGTTTCTTCAACATTTGTGCTGGCTGCCAGAAGAACTCTGGAGTTAATCTCATTTCATGACCAAAGATATTAAAGTCCCTTCTTTCTTTTTCTGAAAACATCACCTTAATTAACAGAAAAATCAAATTAATAGATATTTTACTGACTTATGCTCTAATCAGGATTTTTTAATATAATTAAATCTCAATCAAAAAGCCAATGAATGGTCCTGAAGCATGTCAGTTTATTCCCAACCGCTTGACCACAAGCAGGTGGTAAACTCATAGTAAAGTGGCACTCTCGCACTGCGGCCACCGGCCGAATGGCGGCACGTAGTATGTGCCAAATATCGATTGGCGATCCGCATGCTTCCTCACTGAACCCGCGTAAATGTGTTATGTGCCAATACACACGTGACTGAGTGCTTCCCTATGGCTTACTCGAGCTACTCACGACACTCCATCTCTTTCATTCATTAAACAAGCGCGCCGAGAGTGAATGGATCAGGACGAGCGGGCAATTTGCTACATTTGAGTATTTTTTTCAAAGCTGAAAACTGTTAACTGCTTGATTTTTCGTGTGAGTGTTTGATAAATGAATATCCTTTTACAGCTTTAGGTCAGGATTTAAAAACAATTACGATATAGATGCTTAACTCAGCAAATATAGACACAACTCTATGTTAATATTATCATTGTCTCCTCTCGAGTGGGCTATCGCATAAAATAGTTTTAGCAAAGATCCTTTCTCTGATAGTGATCATCTGAGATAGGAAAAATATTTTAAACTAGCTTTTCCGCGTGGTTTCACCAGCGTTCCCGAGGGATCTTGTATTTTCCCGTGACAAAAAGTAGCCTATAGCCTTCCTTGATAAATGGGCTATCCAACACTGAAATAATTTTTCAAATCGAACCAGTAGTTCCTGAGATTAGCGCGTTCAAACAAACTCTTCAAATTTATAATATTAGTATAGATAACCTTTTTGAAGACATAATGAAATGTTATGAAATGAAACAATTTATTCATTCAAATAGGCTTTCACACGCACTTATGAATAGTCAGAGCACGGTTCGGAAGGTTACTTTTACTGAGAAGAGCCGGCATAAAAAAAAGAATATTGCATGTTTTAAAACATCAGAAAATAATTGAAGAGTTACAACTCTTTAATTAAGAAATTAATTGGTTTTCTATCTATCACGATAACTTCACCGGTGTACGCGATCTTTTTGAACAAATTCAATTTGGAACATCTGAAAGATTTCCGTGCCGTACGAAAGTAATCTTCTGATCAAAGCGAGTTTCTGACACACGTATACAAAGAGTATCACGTAACGTGTGTTTTGAATCGAACACTGATATACATACTTATTACTTACTCAAATACAACATAATTTTCCTTAAATTATTCTCTAAAAGTAAATAACAAAAAAAGTTTTGTATAATATCGAAGGAAAAAACGTCCTCCATGTTTTCGGCTACGACGCTACGAGACTACGGCGTAGGAGGCTACGGCGGCGCGCGGTGCTACGAGGGGCGCGGGGTGAACGACCCGGCGGCATAATGGGCCGGGTCGATACCCTCCGTGTCGCCCCGCTCCCCTTTACTCTTAGATATGGCATACACTATACACCCGACTTCGTTTAGGATGAGTGAAGTGGACCGCTACGTATTATCCAATAGTCTGTCAGATTTATAATGTTATGTCATCCTTCACTACGTCATATTTGTGTTTACGTAAGTATATTTACTAAGCAAGAGGTCTCTATAATATTTCCTGAGGCGCCTCTCTTGGGCTTTCATTTGGCTTCAAACCAAGAAAGTTCAAAAACTTTTCTTTCAACGAAAATGATTCCCTTTCAAGTTGTACCGGTGTTTTATTTGTAGATATGTTTTGATTTATTTGTATTGTTATAGTTTTGTTGAAATTCTAATCGTTTTTCGACCAATTTTTTTACATTGTTTAATTATATGTACATTATTTACACAGTAACAATCTATAAGAACATGTATTGTACAAGCTACTTATAGCACCCGAACCGATGTCCAAGCATTATTAATTTCGCCTTTTCACGACCCATAAACCAGGGATAGCTCGTAAATACTTTGTTACAAATTTTCAATTTCACAAAGTAAACGTTAACACTTTAGCGCCTTTTTTTTCTCTTTTATTCTGGTAATGCCCCTTATGGTTAAATTAACCCAATTTTGGGGACGTTTACCTTTATTACTATCTGCTTTTATGAGCCGCAGAGGACGCTGGCTCAAAACACGGCCGAGGGCGCGGCGCGGTCGGTATTAAAGGAATGCTCCGAAATTACATACTCGCATCTACATACATATTGTTTGTACCTGAATTTGAACTGTATACATCTATTCAGCAATTTTCCATCATGAAAAAACTCAAAGGCTTTATGTGAATTGCATAATTTATGTATTTTCCACCTGATGGCATGTGGCCGTCGCCTATCATTAGCAATACTAGGGAGATAGGTGACTTATAAAGAACTCTATCACCGTGCTATGGTTTCCTCACGATGTTTTTCTTTATCAAGCTCATTGTAAATTTTGAGCCATAGCATTCGACGTCACTACCACTTACCTATCATCGCCTTTACATGCTTTAGGAGTAATTATCATATCATACATATTTAACGTTGAAATTAAATTTTAATTATAGATATAATATTAGGTTCAAAGGCGAGCCAGAAAATAACTTCAAACAAAATCCGCTGCCATAGTCTCTAAGCTGAACGTTAATTACCACAGAGTCTCAAACGAAATACAGTATAATAAGCCGCTGTAATTATTGTTCAGTGCCCCCTTACCCAGCGAAGGGGGGGCTTGAGCTGTACATCCATGAGCCATCTGCCAGTAAATGGGTCAACGTGTCGGGCTCTATAACGTACTAGCAATGGCCTCTGTTGTCACTGTTTGCTCTGTTACTATTGATGTTAACGTAGTTCCGTGATGCATCTTCGCAATATGGTTGCAGTTTATTGTACCATTCATAGAGCATAAATTCTTTAGATGGTATGTTTTGTCCATTTTCTATGTCTTCAGACTTATTCTCTTTTATCTGGCTTCTGCCCAGCGGTTTCAACCGAGGGATCTGATATTTTCCCGGGATAAAAACAACTCTATATGTTATTCCATGATATGATCTCTCTATGTGCCAAGTTTCATACTAATTCAGCTGTTAATGCGTGATTGAGTCACAAACATCCAAACTTACAAACATTATATTAGTAGGATTTTATCAGTATAAAGATTTGTCACACTCTTCGAACTGCTCATTGATGAAGACACGAGCCTTCTTCAATCATATTACCTTTTTTTTACGAATTGTACCTACACAGCGAAATATCCGTCATTTAACTTATGTAAATGTTAAATAGCTTCCGACTTTATGCAGAAATAAACGAGCTAGCGATCCGGAATTTTTTTATCAAATATTCTCTGAAAAGTGGAATTCTAGTCGATGCCGTGAGTCGTGCTCTGAATTTTTAGACGCTTGAAGAACACAGAGATATTGAATAAGATGAAGTAGGCAGACTGCATTTGCGAGACATGCCCCTTTTGCAATATTGCCTTGAATTCTTCTGTTCAAGTAAATCCAAGGTTGTAATAATACACTTTTCTAGTCACAAATTATCATTTCATTGAAACCTCGTTACATTTTCACGAAGGTTGTACTTATCGATGAAAAATTGGAGACAGCTTTTAATCCCATTAGTTATACTAAATTCGGAAATTCCAGAGCAATTAAATATAAGAAATTACGATAGAAATGTAAAATTCAGTAATTTATTCCCGACACTTATGAATGTCCGCAGAAGGAACTTTTGTTTTAGAACTTTTTTAAATGTTTGCCTTTACCAAATGCGGGCTTTTGTTCACGGATAAAATTATTTGTATCACGGCCTTCCAAAAGCCCTATTATAAAAGTTTTTTTTTTAGGAAAATATATTTATATTTTAAATGGATTTTTTGTAGATTAGTAACAGTGGATTGAATAACTTTAGATATCAATCGTTAGTCGTAAATCCAAATCCTTAGTTACGGTGTTAAAAAAGCTCTGTAAGTATCAATTTGTCGGGCTTTTAACTCTCAATTGTCCTTTGCAATAATAGTGCTGTATTTACTGTTAAACCACGATTAAAATTGCAATTAAAACGATAACGCAAACTCACACTTTAGCTGAAAATGGGGAAACATTAAAACCACGTAATTACTTAGAACGAACATCGACTTTCAGTTTTCTCCACCCAATGTTTGTACGCCGCGGCGGGGTATCCAGCTAGGAGATTTAGGTAGCAGCTACAAAACTAGCGATTACATACGATGCAGCGGTAGCGGAAAATGATTTTATTTCCTCATTACCAATCATAATGTTAGTACTGCAAATATTTTAACAATAAGTTTGTGAATCGATTTTTTTTGTTTGTTTAGTAGCTTTTGCATGTTCGTTATTACAAACTTTTTATCCTCCTCGGTTATTAGAGATGGCATTGTTCTTCCAAATGTTTGTGATCTTTTCTCTATAATAAGTGCTATATAGTAACCGTGTGCCCGCTGCCGCTCGCTCTTTAACTGTATCCCATAAGCTCCCATCATGAGTAACGGAGTGGTGCGAACACTTAAGTTCCGCTGAACGTCATTTGTATAATTTAGTCTAAAGTGAGCGCCGAGCTTCCACAGGACGGAAGATGGAAGAGGGGGATACACCACAAAAGTGGAACGTGATGTTATAGTGCCACTTGTCGTGAGAAATACTGTTGT
Organism: Tetheella fluctuosa; assembly: GCA_951216915.1. Classification (NCBI taxonomy): domain Eukaryota; kingdom Metazoa; phylum Arthropoda; class Insecta; order Lepidoptera; family Drepanidae; genus Tetheella; species Tetheella fluctuosa. Next base: position 751,593 of record OX578214.1, read on the forward strand.
TAATATATCACGTTTACTCACAGCGGAACCGCTTTTATTTCTCCGCTTAGGTTTTTGGGTAACCACAAATTTTATGATTTCTTTGAGAACGTAACTATTATTTAAATTACCTATTTAATTTTATTGTGAGTGTGCAGAATCTAGAAGAACTATTCTTTGACGATCAGATTGTCTGAAAGGCAAACTTTCGGACTATTCATATTTTTTGTACTTTCTTTCTAGACCAACGTTTCATTTCCTTTATCAACTAATTGGAAACGAGATCGAAGTACCGAAAACTATTTACATTTATTTCCATGCTGAATATTGTTTGTGCAAACGTAGTTGTAGTTTTCGCGCGTTGTATCAACAGTTTCACTTCATTCAATCTGCAATATTTGCTATATGTATATTGCTTCGTTGCTTATAATTTTGATTCAAATGTAAACACACTAACTTGGCGCCCTGTGGCTTTATCCCCTATTTTACTTTAGGGTTGAATTTGTGTATTGACTAAGTATTTTTTTTAAATGTTGTGCAACAAATAATTATTGGCCGTGCTGCGCAAGATTTGGCCATACCAGGGGTTATTCCGGACTGAAAATAACTTTAGGAGTTTCACTGAAAATAACTTGAGTAGTTACCTACACTTCAAGTTCGTTGGGCAAGTATTGACATGTTCTATTACATTATGATAAAGTGCGGTAAGTTGAAAATTACAGCCGAGGCGATATTGCTACAAGAAAGCAGAGGTTGTAATTATCAAAGCGCACGTATATCATACGACGTTTTATAACATGTTTGCGAAGAAATAAATAAAACTCGGACTTTCCTAACTTTTTTTTTAAGGCAAAGGCACAAAAACAGCCATTATTACTAATAAAGTAAATTAATATTTTTGTGTTTTGTTACAGATAAATGGTTGTAATTTATGGTCAAAATTAATTAAATTAAAGAATTAAATGTTTATTTATTATATTTTATCTCCCAAATTTAATTTTATTCATAAAATGTTGACCACTTTTCTGACATAAAAACTCTTTGCTAAGATTTAAAAAATTACCGTTCGTTTTAGACGTAGCATCTTGATAAACTGTGCGTTTTACCTTATTAAGGCGACGCCTTGAAGGTTTTGGTTGCAAGGATTCCGATTTTTCTCAACAATGACTGAAGCGAACGAACTGAAATTTATTGTAAGAATTCATCATGTCTTTGACTTTATTTTGTACGTTGCATAACACGATTGGTTAACTTTTATAACACAAAATAATTAATCAAAAAGGCATTGAGGATCGATTTGAGGTTCCAAAATTTCTACATATATTAATTGAAACTGATACTATAAATTATACTTAGGTTTTATGAAATATATTTGTAGTTTTTAAACCATTTTCTCGCATACGCCCGTTCCATTTACGCGGGTTTTCTATGAGAGGTCGCTATAGTAGGGAGCGGGACGCAGCACGTTGAATTTCAGATTTTTAAGCTTAACGCGGCGTCACCTTAAAAAGAAACTCGTGCGTTTTACATTACAAAAACGCACAAGTACGTAATGAGATACAAAACGATATTGAAATTGGTGAAATAAGAGACCCTTTACGAGCAAATGTGTTATAAAATAATTTACGGTAGTATATCATTATACAGTTATTCAATATAACGTAGTAGTACCTACTAGGCTTAATAATAAATAACCAGGTCCAGTAACCCCCACAACTCCCTCCCCCCGGTACACCCATGAATTCATTGTAATAAAATAGTGAACGATCAAAAACAGTACCGCCACCACGCCGGAACAAATAAAAACTTGTTTGTATTACGTATACAAAGGAAAACTCTGGTAATGATCTCGGTTATTGCTCGATCATGTAGTTTGACTATTCATGTCAGAAACATTTGTGCTTCTGTACATTTACGTAAAGAAACTTCTTGTCTATTGAGCTCAGTTACTTTTGCTTGTATTGACAGATAATTTTTCATACAGCAAATAACGTATATTTTTCTTTTACAATGTTTTATGCTTTCTCCATATTATGAATACTAGCATCTGTTCAGTTTCACAAGCGCTCTCGACGGATCTGATGACACGAAAATTTAGGTTCAAATTCCTGTTTTAATCCCTATTTTCATTTAAATCTATTGAGTCGTTTCGGACTTACTTATGATTAGGCATTGCATAGATTCGTAATTATAAAATAACGTGAGCGTAAAAAAAGCGGTACGGTACAATCACGAGTTGGAAGTTTACCCTCACATGCGGTTTTGTGGCCACATCCGAAGTGCAATTCCACATCGTGCCCGCTTTGCGGGGAGGCAGCGGGTAATTAAACCTGTCGAGCGAGATGTGAAATATCGCCGTCTCACTCCTCTCATTTCCCGTCCGTAGTGATGGACACGATCGAGATTAGGATTTAACTGTATTTATCAAATTGTTAACGATCTTGAGAGGGATTAGACAAAAGTTATTAAATTGTCTAAGAGTTGAGAGCAATTTTAAAAGTCGTTAGTGAAGATTATTTGGTGAAGTTTGTTCTTGATTAGGTTTATAAAACCCTACTACAGTAGGTACGATTCTCTTATTTTTACCCGACTGCTCCAGGAGGAGGGTAATGTTTTTGAGTGTATTTATGTACCTAACTACATATTATAGATGTTACAGTAAAAACTCATAACCGGTCAAAACCACTTTTGACTAGTCAAAACCCTTTCCTGGTACATAAAAAAAAACCTATCATAACCTATAATATATCCAGGGTGTAAGCTACCTCCATACCAAATTTCATCAAAATTGGTCCAGCTGTTTAAGCGTGAAGAAGTAACAAACATACAAACAAACACACTCACTTTATTTCAAAATAAGTTTTATGTAAGTAGCCTACGTACCTATCAGATGGTCGTGTGTGAAGATTTTCCAGGATATTTATGTTTAAATCTTAAACAGCAAAACAGAAAAACCGGCCAAGTGCCAGCCGGACTCGCGCTCTAAGGGTTCCGTACAAACTTGTAGGTATGTAAATTTTAATGAAAATAAACTTGATTTATCAATATTTTGGTATTTGTTAGTAAAATATACGTAATAGTAAACATTATCACCAAATTTCAAGATAATAGGTTAATGGGATGTTGAAAAATTCTTCTGAACCAAATTCTTACACACAATGGACAGACGGACACGTGAGTGATAGCAATAGGGCTCCGTTTGGACCCTTCGTATACGGAACCATAAAAACCGTTTACGCATCCAAATTGGATATAAATCGGATATCTCTAGCTTGTGTTAGAAAAAGCATTAGTAGATCTGTCCCCAGCAGAACCGATGTACGATAGCCCATATCTCCAGTGGCAGACGAAATTGCAGACGACGCCGACCCTCGGCTTACGAACCCCGCTCCTCTACAATGAATCTATTCAAATATACTTTATCTTCAGACTTAAGGTGGCATCTGTAATTAAGCTTACAAAGTTTAAATTCCATATTGAACTGTTGAACTTAATTTCGGTTGACTCCTTGCAAGTATTATTTTTGAAGTGTAAACTTCTTTTAGCGCGGTACGCATATTTTTAGATGAGGTAAAACCTCTGGACTCGCGACACCGTTATGAGACGCAGTTTGACGCGACACCGTTAGGAGACGCAGTTTGACGCGACACCGTTAGGAGACGCAGTTTGACGTTTAGTTTCTTTTTTTTCTCCCATTAAAATAATTGCGGCCAGTAATGTCGCTAGTCGCTGTCAGTAGTTTTGGCGCCATAACAAAACAAACTCACTCAGAAAAAAAAACTATTTTAGATTGTAATAATTTTAATGATAATGATACAAGAGCCCAATCTCAATATCTCAAAAAAAAAGTTTTCACTTCTGTCGGCTAAGGGGGGGGGGGGGGAGAAAACTGAATTGCTCGAAACTCATAGTTATACAAACATAGCATAAAATGGTGGATAATAATTTTCACCTAAGTCGTCTTAGGATTGTCAACATTAATTAGTTTGAGTCATTCATATCGTGATATCGACTGAGACTTTGGAACGACTTAAGGTCCGTCAGTACACCGGCTCGGAGAGCATTTTGCATTGGTATGGCTCACGAGCATCTTAATGCCACAAAAGATTTGAAATGTAAAAATAAACCTTATATAAATGCCCTAAAACTTAAATACGATCAAAATTTGCTCTGCTCTCCGAGCCAGTCTGTGTGAACGGTCCCTTACAGTATCAACCAGTATTTACCTACCTCTTGTTGATTATTATTATTATATATAATTCACTTTATAATTATTAGTTTAGATTAGAACATAATATTAATACAGCGTAAAAAACATATAGTGGCCCATCGCGTTTGAAGTTATGCGAAATGCCGCTTTGTATATAGGCATTCGTCATTGCTGCATTGTGTCCCAAGCGAGTGTATGACAGCTTCCCTCTCTCACCCCGCAAGCCCCGCACGATTGCTCAGTCTAGACGTGTCCGTTGGCCGACTGTAAGAGTTACATAGACTGAATACACTAGTCACCAAGATATAGGTATAGTTTGGAACCCACTGATAGGTTCCTTTTACTTGAATGTAGTTTTAGTCAAAATTACTATCTTAGTTGTCTGTCTGTCATCATTGATGAGTTGTTGTGAGCACGCTCGCGCTGATTTCTGAAAAAAGAGGCATTGCAACCCTCGCCAGGAATTAGCTAGTCAAACATTTAAAAAAAATCTCTAAAATATATCACGTAATTCACCATAAGAAACTATCATCGTAAACAAACCAAAAAGGATTTTGTAAGCAGTTTGTAATGTCATTCAAGTAGCACTACCCTGATTGACTCCTATAATCCGGATGGCAAATAACTTGAAATGGATCGGATTGTGACCATCAATAGTGATTCAATTCGGGTGGACTCGGGCCTCCTCGTGCGAGGGAAGGTTGCCGCTGACATCGGCACATTATTCGCAAGGTATCACGCCTATTGGTTGCAGGGTTAAGGATTTGTTCGACTAAGCAGTTTTTAATACGGAATGTGTTACAATTCCGTTGGAAGTTTATTGTGTTTGTGAATTCTATTAGCATGTAATATTTCAAAGAATCTTCTAATGTTGAGATAACAATACCGTAATACATTAAATATTTCATAAACCTTACATAATCTATACTAATATTATAAAGCTGAAGAGTTTGTTTGTTTTGCACGCGTTAATATCAGTCCAATTTATCGAGAAAGGCTATAGGCTAAAAAATAAAACATAAGATCCCTTGAGAATGCGGGTGAGACCGCGGGACGGAAGCTATATAGTTATTTTATACAACTAGCCGTCACCCGCGGTACCACACGCCTCCCTGTTTGAGATAAAAAGTAGCTTATGTCACTCTCCGGCCTATAAACTATATTATATGCAAAATATCACGTCTTTGTTCCATTGCAATGTGAAAGCAGAAGAAAAACACTTTTGCATTTATTGTATTATATGGAGGAGCAAGGTGGTAGATTGAAAAGGGAAGATCTTCCGCCAGGCTGGGTCATAGTGCCTGGGGACCGCGGTCCTACTGTAGATGTTGGAATCTTGTATATATGCTAAGTACACGACGAACTTTGTCAGTGCGATGTAGAATCTTGTTGCGGCATCTATCCACGGATAGCGGAAGTATTGATAGATGTCGTTCTTGGAATAAAAAACCTTATTCCTCTCCATACCATAGGTAGCAGATTAGGCGTGCGTGACTCGGACCGATACTCAGACTATCGTATTTATAATATTATTATGAATGTATGAATATATAATAGATATAACAAAAATAATCAGTTTTTGGAAGCGTCTCGTTCGTCGGCGTCGTGTTAAATTTATGTATAACTAGTTTCCGCCCCGCGGTTTCACGCGCGCTCCCCAAGGATCTTATGTTTTCCCGGGATAAAAAGTAGCCTATGTTCTTCTCCGTACCATAGGCTATCTGCATACCAAATTTGATCGCGATCGGTTCAGCGGTTTAAGCGTGAAAAGGTAACAAACAAACAAACTCACTTTCGCTTTTATAATATTAGTTAGGATTTTCATGTTTTTAGGGTTCCGTACCTCAAAAGGTAAAAAAAAGGAACCCTTATAAGATCACTTTCTCGTCCGTCTGTCCGTGTGTCACCACCGATTTTCTCAGGAACGGGTGAACCTAACAAGTTGAAATTTATACCAGATATTGAGGTCTATAGTCCCTATTAGTTGTATAAAAATCAAGGTCCTGAATCAACTCGATAAAAAGATATAAGGCAAATTTAGATTTTCACGAAAACTTTAACTTTTAATTTTCAACTTTTTTTATTTTTCGGAATTTTTCCTTTACTTGTGCTGTAACCTTGCTTTTAGCTAAAATTGACAATTCTAGGTCAACCGGAAGTACCCTATAGGTTTTGGGTCGAAATCGTCTTATTTTTTGTACATACCTATATATAAATAAACATCAAAATTATCGAAAAAAAATCTATGTAAAAAAAATATTAAAAATACTTATACCTCGACTACTTCACGTGATAAGATAAAGATAAACCCAAAATTTTACTATCTCCTTGTTATCTGTTTATTATGATAATTATAATTTTTTCTAGTTATTTTTAATCACTTATGACATTCGAAATAACTTTCGCTAAGTGATTTATTACCGTGCTTTAGATTTCGTTAATCCTAAAATGAATGCAAAATTACTTTCACATAATTATTCAGCATAGCGACAAATTAATGGGCAATTAATTTGTTATTTTTACCATAAACAATTCCACGCAGTATTTATGCCGCGAACGCCTCTAGCGGAATAAATCTACATAAAGGTTTCATCAAGTAGGTAATTCATGGATTTCATAATTGAATAACAATTGCAATTTGTACCACAATATCAAAGCATAATAAAGAAGACAAAATCTAACAATAATTATCTATCTTCTATATCAATGTATATGTCTGTCTATTTGTTTGCGATGTGTGCGTTTCTATACATCTCATCCGATTGCAGTGAAACTTTGCTGAGTTATGAAAGAAATGAAAGAAGTACGCCCGGGGATTAGCTAGTGAACTATTGAAAACATCACAACAGTTCCATCAATTTATTAAAAAATATAAAAAGAAACATAAATTAAATCTAAACTTATATGTAAGTGTAAGCTAAACTGCATTTAAAGTATACGACCATACGAACGTCCTCAGCGTATGGTCGTTAAATAAATGCCCTACAAAACGAACGGCAACTGGAGCGGGAACAATGTAGCGATAATCCCAGTTGAGCTCTATTGTAGGATTGTACCAGTTGTACATACAGGGTTTTGCGTCCGCAGCTCCCGGTCTAGTGCCAATGAGCTGGGGAAATAGTTCGAGTGACCAGCGGGTGTTGTAGTATAGCGGATGCGGAACAGATAAAGTATAATGTAACAATAATGTGGTAAAAGTAAGTCAGACGTCAAAGTGACCATTATCGGTTGCTTCAAAAAATAATGCAACATAGGCTCGCATTTGACCACAATCCCACCATGGCAAGTGATGTGGCCGAAGGTGGTAAGTTAAATACACACAGCCTAGAATGTAATAGTATTATATGAAAAGTATATAAAGTTGAAAAATAGGCTGTTGAAGTTAATCAATTACAGCGTAAACGTTTATAAGTAACTACTAATAAAATGTGTAAACTCGTAATGTAACTCTTATCCATTTGTTACACGGCACATAACTACTTCAGCACTAAATTTATATCAAAACAAATATAATATTGTTTCTAACTTTATGTTACGTATTGGTAACTTCATGTAGAATCACTTTTGTTTTATTACACAATCGAAATATATTAGAACTTTTCCGCTGCCGCTATCGCTTATTCTTCGCTCGTGTTATTAGGTACTCCAGACTTAAGCGACAGTCACAACAATGCTCACGTGAGAATCGTTCGCGAACATTGCCTGTCATGTCCTCGCTTTTATTGCAAATCTAGTTTAATATCCACTTTATTGGCAGTTGATGAAATCAACTAATATAAAATGTTAATATTGCACTGTTATTATTTGCTAAACTCATTTGATACTTGCTTTTAGATGTTGTCATATTTACATAAACCTGATATATGTTTATGCTTATCTGTGGTGATAAACCGATCAGGTTCTGTGATCGCCATATATTTGGCTCAGTAGTATAAAATGGCGTGTTTTTCACACGTACTTCATATTTTTCATTTCTTTTTTGCTTTGAAATGGCTTTTTCTTTAGCATTCCTTCATTCAGTTGTTGGAAAATTGTGCTTTTCTAAAAATCACATCTTAATAAAATTGTTAACAATTTTGTACTTTATCTCTACTCTTTCGTATTCCGATAAGCCTCTATATCTTGAAGCCCTGCGCACTCACTCCGGTTCTATTTACTTAACATTTTGAATTCCACGGTTTTGCTCGTTATTTGTCCTTTATGCGTCACGTGCCACACGACACGAGGCTGTAGTGCTTTCTTATTTATCTTACAATGGCGGCATACTATCAACGTCTTTAACCAACCGCTTGGCAATTTCTCCACTGTCTTCAGGATTTGCTTCAAGTATTATTATCTTGTTTTTATCAATGTCTTTAACTGCGTGACGTCTTACTACGTCATTAGTTATGTCTTCACCTTGTTTTTATATCATTTACCATGTACAATACTGCTGGCTGATTCTAACTATCTATTTCCTTGAGTAGTTTTATTGTAATTACTGTTTCTTCCGTCTTCACCAAATGGTTATTTCTCGTTCTTTCAGTTTATTCATTTCATCTTTCAACCTAGCTAGTATATATCTCAATATTCCCATTGCTATCTGTGTGTACATTGATCACTAACTGTACCGACCCGCTCCCGACACCCGTCCCAGCGATGACATCCATCGGCACCTCCAGCCCAGTGGTCACTCCAGTCACCATGTTGCCGATGATCCGAGGAGTTGGTGCTGATGTTGCACCGGCTAGTAACAGGAGAGTTACCACCACCACTGCGCCGTAGCCACTCCTGGAAAAAATATTGATATTTACATAACAAAACTATTGAATCAACATTTAAACAATTTATCATGAATTCACTGATAATTTTAACAAATTCAACGCATAGTTAACGATTTTAAAGAGCAAATAACAAATTAAATGTACTTACATGGCTAACAGGCGATGCGGTCTCCCGTAACAACGATAACTATATCACTAGATACAGGCACACGAGATCTGGTTCACGGCACGGATAGACGTGAGAACTGATAAATCGAGAGTCTTAGATACTACCGATACACATCTTATCGATAAACATAATCATGTACGAAATTGAATTCTAAACTATCTCGAGTACAGTTCAGATTGCTATGTCTCTGATACGAGTAGCTTAGATATTAAACTAGAAGGTGATAAGGGTTTAGAGGAATTTGATCCGTTTTCGTAACAGTCTCTCGTGTTTATTTTCATTGATATTACATTAGGAATGCCTGTGTCTACGCCGACTCCCACGCCCTGCTTATTAATTACTCAGCTTTAACTTACCTTTGAAGACATTCGCTCTCAAAGCAACAGTAATGTTCGCTAAGTTATTTTAGGATTCTGTTATTAGATCTCGTTGGGAACAATGTAAGTAGGCCGACATAAAAGAATTGCTGGAATACTTGTCTGGCATTTCTTGTTTTTAGTTGTTGTTCTGAGTCTATTGAAGTGCTTATATTATGGATGCTAAGTGCTTTACCACTGTTATCTTAACTTTTGACCTATGTGACATAAACATAAAATAAATAATCTAAAGCGTCAAGTTTCAGCGCCATAGTTTCAATAATCTTATAGGAAGTGTTAGCTTCTTCGATAGATGAGAAATCTTTGCCCATGAAGTAATCTATTGATTTGCACTACTACGATAGTGTATCACTATGGGCAACAGGATTATAATATGTCGAGGTTGCTGTAAAACAATCCGGTCCTAATTAAATCCCATAAGTCTTAGGTATCTACTTTATTACAATAATAATTATTTAAATTTTGCCTTCACAAAATTTAATTGACGACAATGTTTAGATGTGGTACTCGCACTTATAAGACACTAGCTTCCGTCCCGCGGTTTCACCCGCGGTTCCGAGTGCTCCCATCGCCACCAAACCTGACAGGATTACCCGCGGGGATAATATGAAGATTGTCTGAAAATTTCATCGCGATCGGTTCAGCGGTTTCGGAGTCTATAAGGAACATACATACATACTTTCTCTTTTATATACATAGATAATCGAATGTGATAAATCTAAGTAAATCTTTAAAAGAGTAATTGACGAGTTTACCCTCTTTTCAGCAAATGCAATCTTCCGATTAGTCTAATAATTCATGACTGCATATGAAAGCCTGTTTGAATCAAAATATTTTAATACATCATCATTAATCAACATTGATAGTTCCTAGTGTTCACAGAGCTTCTCTTTACGTATTTTTATGTCAGAAGCCTGACAAGCAACGCAGGCGATTCCACTGGAGGGGCTACCGTTACCTACGGACATTACCGATATCAGGGCGATAGCTAATGTTTTGCCAACCTAAATAAAGCCTAGAAAGCAACTGGCTCTCAAATTAAACTGCCGGAACTCACCAGTTTGACCACAGATTTTCAATTTGAGGGTGGTAGCCAGCTAGGCGGGTACTCCAAAGTGCCCTATCACCGTGCTATAGTTTCCTCATGATGTTTTCCTTCACCGATGCCACGACCACTGGTCTATCATCACCTTTACGTTAAGACTGACCACAGTTACTAAAGCATGAACTAACCACAATTATCTCCTTGCCAACAGATTATATGGATTCCTTATGCAAGGACCACTTCCTCCAGCGGCAGTACAGAAAAGTCGACGGTGGCGTGGTGTGGTCCCGCAACGAGAGGAACTTGGACTGCACGGTGACGTTCCAGACGCACAGCATCCTGCAGCGGTTCATGCTGCACTTCGACCTGCTGCAGCTGGATTGTAATGATCACTTGTACGTGTATGATGGGGCTCATGCCACCGCACCGCCGAAGGTTAGTGTCATATTCAGGGCTCTGAGGATTATTGGGAAATTTTTGGCGGTCAATGCTAGAGCGATAAAGATTTTTGTAAGCGAGGTGCTAAACTCGCCTTTGTATAGCATAGCTCTTTCTTGGTTGTTGAGCAAAAATATATAAATAGCATTTATATTTGGTTACAATAAAAAAAATATTCATCCAAAGGGATTATCGTGTTACTTTAGATCCTACAATATGGGATACCTTTATCCTGTAAAAACTTAAGGTCCCACGGGGACAAAGGGGCAAAACCAAGGGTCGGAAGCTATTATAAAATAATCAAGGTTTTTAATATTCCTGTAATGGCAATTTCAGAGCTTCGAGATGCCATTATTATTATAATACAAAACTAATTAATAGGGTTCCGTAGTTGTAAAGGTGGGTCTACGCTAGAGGAGCCGAGCACGAGCGGAGCACAAGCCGAGCATGAATTTGTGTAGTGTGGACTGGCTTACAAGCCTGGAACGAGCACGCCGCGAGCGTTTGGCTCGTGCTCGACTGTGCTTCGCCAATTGTCGGTTTTTTGACGAACACAAAGGGATTTGCATTGCGTTCGAGGACAGTGATCGTTGTAGGCTCGTTGTAAGTCCACACTTGACGTTGCTAGCGGCTCTGCTCGTGCTCGACTCGTCTAGTGTAGACCCACCTTTAGCTAACAATCTGCTTGCAGCTAGACTTTATGATAATAGTGCGACATGGTCTGGGTTCGACCTGCGGTTTCCCGATTTCAGACTAAAAGCCCATTGCCATCCTCTCGTACAATATGAATCTTGCTGTTAGTACCTTCTTAATTTTAGTATTTTAGTAAGTATGAAATTATTTTCATAGTAAAAGTTGTTCCCCACGATAGAAACATACATAGGTTTCGACAAATTGATACATCGACCCTGTATAATATTGGTGTTGATTCCATTCCTATATTTTCCAAGATATTTTTATTCAGCAGTTCATATTTTAATACATTTTTAAATAGATGTAAAATGTCAACGTTACTATTTGTCATTTAGCTCGACATACGATGTGACACCGCATAATGTTTACACGTTGACGTAACGACTCCAATCGACCGACAATTCCCATTATAATATAACCCGATGAGTATTAACGGGGACGTCGATATCATATCTAATTTGGAGACATTCCAAGTCGTCGCCGCCGGCAATTACCCTGGCAATTCCCTATTACTTCCATTTGTTCCCGGTGCCGAGCCGGTGTCGCCTCGTGCCCGTCTCGCTCCGCTAATTTATTAAAGACGCCGTCGCTATGCTAATGAGAGCTGGGTACTCGGTAGTGCGTCTCAGGAGCGCTATTCCCTCAGACGATTCAATTTACTCTAAAGCCCGCCTTTTAGGCCGTTAATCGCACGCTTTTTACCGACGAAATAAAATAAGAATTACAATCTCCGCTTCTGTTTTCACGCTGAGTTATGTGCGTTAAACATTTTCGCTGTAATTTTTCCTTGAGCCGGTTTCAGGGGGTTGTAAACATTCTTGTACGTTCTTAGAATACAAATGTTCAAACCTCAATTTTAATAAATTGCTTGTTTTTTGCGTTTATCTTGTTAACGTTTTTCTGTACAAAAAAGCTATTTATTTCGTCTCATTTAATATTATTTAAAACTTCTCCTTAAAAATACGTTATTCACCGTAAACAAAATCTTTCTAAGAAGTTATAGCAACTGCTATCCGTAACTTCCATTAGTTAATTTGGCTAACTTGAGATTGTTAGTTCAAAAACCTGACTCTAAGTAAGTAACAGTTCAAATATTTAATTTAATCAGATACACCACCGGTACTGTGGAAACTGTTTTCAAGTCCAAAAAGGTAGACAGCCGTCAGGTGTGTCCCCATCTTTCAAATAATTAACGCGAATGGCGAATGGTGAAGTTTGGGAAATTTTAAATTCAAATCTGTAAAGTTACCGGCGAGGACAAAGGAGGCCGAGTCTCGCACGCTCGTCCCATTGTGCGGGCTCCAAGTTTCGCTGCCACTGGATTGCTGCTTATTTGTTTTAATTTTGCGCCTTTACTCACTCGTGCTCTTGTTTAGATGTGCTAATCATTGTTTGTTTGAACATTGTTGGTGACGTGATGTGTCACTAAAAATAGATTTTTGATTTTTCCTACATTCCGTTCACCGCCTATTTTACTTCTTGATCTTATAGAAATCAGTGGCGTAACATCTTACGTATATGTAAATATCAGGATATTCATTAAAAGTCTTAGAATAAATTTACCCAGTTCTCCTTCAGTATTAACGTAAATTTATATTTGATTAACTAAAACTGAAAGAGTACTTGCGTATTTTTATACCATCTTAAAATAATTTCTCATCTCGCCTCGTGAGTTGGCTAACTTCCAGTGTTTCAAGAGCTGGAAACTTAAAGCGTTACTATGCCTCCAATTACTTGAAGAAAGGCTATTTGGAATGTTAATTCGCAATTGTGACTCAAGTTTGATCTTTATCGGACTACTAAAGCTCACTTTGGAAACTTTATAATACTTTTTAAGCTTTAAAGTCGTATCTTGAAGTTATATTATCGTTTTATATAGTAAAAAGTTATAGATCATGGAATTTGAAGCTATTTCGAGGGTAATATAATTTTGTTAGTGAGTAAAACGAAGCCGATAGCAGTAAAACAGAATTCAACAAATATATGGTTGGTTAATTTATTCGTGAATTCGCTGATATTTTTTACCTCGTCTCAGTGATTTGCCGATTTCAGTAATGAAATCCTTTGTTGAAAAGGTTAATTTCGCAGAAATAGGTCAGATTAAAAATACAAAAATAGCAAAAGAATAAACTAATTTTACGTACAAATGTTCATCCCAGTTACATTCAGTATTCGTGTTATTACTTATAACTAGCTTTCGCCCCGCGGTTTCACCCGCGTTACCTGGATAAAAAGTACCCTATGTCACTCCGGAAAGTGCACCGGAGTCCATAAACTAAGTATAAGCAAAAAATCACGTTGATCCTTTGCTCTGTTGCTGCGTGAATGAAGGACAAACCAACAAACACATTTTCGCATATAATAATAGAGATAGCAAAGTGCCTTTGTTCGACGGTACAAATACAAACATTATTTTTCTAAACTTTGATAGTCGTATTGTTCAATAAAACAATACCAAGCGACCACAAAACTTAAATGGAATAAATTTGTGGCAGCCGCGAGAGCATACGTTACCCAGCTACAACTGAAAACAATGTTGACGGATTCATTACACCGCGAACGCGTCGACAAAGGGCAAAGTTGACCAAACACCTGTACTAAGTTGCGCAACTATCCCGCACAAATGCCCGCCACAATAACTAACAAACAATGTACACCGCAGAACTTTAACTGCTACTACGCAACTAACATCAAATGATGCCGGGACATACACCATTACACGAGCTGGTCGCATACCTATGGGGAGCCGCCCGCCGACTTGCGGTCGGCTCTCTGCCCACGTCCCACGTCTAAACCTCAAAGTTAAAGTTGCCACTGAGACTTGAATATTAAGTAGATGCAATCAGTGTAAAGAATCTCCACTTGCATACAACTCTCTATTAAGAGTGAGTGGCTACTTGTAAATTCAGAAAGTTGTTCCTCTGTTTTTTTGCCTCCGAACTTTGTGATCCAATTATTTGTTGGAAGTATTTGTAAGTACTCCAGCTCTATTTTATGCTTCGTAAATCTTCGATTTTACTTTAGAACTCGTAATTTATGCTATCAAAGAGGATTTTTATATTTTATCACGCCATTAGCGTTTCGTTTCAGTATTATACAGGCTGTAGCTCATGTTCAAGAAGCAATTACCGCGCAGAGAGCCCTAATATACGCGGCTGGGTGGTTAGGTGAGCGCCTTGCCAACGCCGCACCGCCGCCGCCTCTCGGTACGGAGCATAGTTTGCATAACAAAAACCCGTTCCGTCTTAATTCATTTCTCGACGCCGTAATCTGAAACGAAGAATTCAACACAGAAGAATTTTTAATATCAACCAGAGCCCGATCTTTATTAAACTCCGAGTACATAAAGGAGGTGAATAAGAGCTGCAAAAGTCCAGTGCTACTAACGCCTTTGAATTGTGGAAGGCGTAGCCTCCCCACAGTGAGGGGGCTCCGGTCGGCGAGACGCGGACGGGGTGATGTATGGCGGAGGAGGGATTCCCTAGCAAATCCGGGGGCCGTCACGTCCCCGCGATCGTTCTAGCTGAAATATGACAGCGATATAATGCGGCCATCGTTCAGTAAGCCCCGACTCGATGAAGAAAATATTGCCGGTGCCTGAGCGATCAAGCATACCATCCGGACCCGGACCTGCGATAGACTGGGTACACCACGCCCGCGCCGCCAAATGAACAAAGCGTGTAAGCGGTAAAAGGCTACGTTAAAAGCCTCGATATACAGTCGACCGAGCGGTTTGTTGTTGAGTTGGCACATTTGAGTTTTACAACGAAATTGGATTAGGTTGCCGCGCTTGTGAAGAATAAAGACTATGTTTTATAGAAAACAAACATAATGCAAAACTACATTCGATTTTCAATCAAGTACTTAGTGAAAGTACATAACATTATTTAATTCTCAAGGAATTTATGACTAAATTGCGAGTCTTTCACGTCACTATAAAGAAACTGGGCCATTAAAGAAATTAGTATTTTAAGTAGCTAGCTTAGTTTTATTTATTTTACTCATATAACTTTTTATGACAACTGAGGGTCTGCTTCTCCGGAAACTTGATTATGATGCTATTCTACAGGCATTGATTAATTAATTTGATTGCGTCCTTTAATTTGGTAAAGTAATGTAGTAGTTTAGGTCTTTCTAATTTCGTTTTAATTAAATCTACTTACATCTTTTCTATTATATCCTCATTGTTGAGTTTATCTATAGTTATTTGATCTAGGAAACTCAAAAGATGTCCATTCTGCCGTATTCCTTACTGAAATCTTCTCAGTTGGCTATCTGAACCAGCCTATAATACCGAATATATTGTTTAAACCACGCAAGCCCCTTGTAAAATGGTGACTCACCTGCATAAGTTTCTAACACCACGACATAATCTTCCTTGAGGGATGTATGAGTCAGAAATCATGTTCTAATTCACCACCATCTTGTTCCAGGCGGATCTATCGTGCCGCAACACCAAGCAGCAGGTGGGGGCGCTGTTCACCCGCAGCAACTTCGTGACGCTGAAGTACGTCACCGACAACTGGGGTACGGACGCGAACGGGTTCAAACTCGTCATCACTGCCGTCAAGGACCCCAGTGAGTATTTATTCTGAATTCTTCTGTTTCCTTTCATTAAAATTTATGAAATCGAATTGAGACATTTTTTATTCACTTATATTCTCTTATATTGAGTGCATTTGAGTTCGACAATTACATATGTGGGTGGTAATTGAAGAAAAACTACACGTAAGTCCTAGAAGGAACTCCCATTCAAGTAAACTCATTTGCTAATATTGTTTGCTAATTAATGTCAGTCTACTTGTCTTCTTTGATATTAATTTTACTTTCAGCATTATCATTGACTGTCTGCGGTTGTGTAACTATTGCTGAGTGTTAGTCTTCTTCATTATATAAGTCACTACTTCATCGTTTATGTTTGTTTGTATCTTGTGTCGTTATTTATTTTACGGTCCACCTTCATACATATAATTTTTCACAAAATCTTTATATAATAAATTCTCCTAAAAGATCCCACGTGCCACTATCGGATAACAATGTATCATCAACCATTAACGTTGTAAAGATAATCCTGACTTCGCCTATAAAAAACAAATAACGCCAAAAATATGGGACGTAAAAGTAAGGGTCCCTGTAAATGAACAGTATTCTCCTTTTATTAAAGTTCCTACTTATTTATGTTTCCGTTCGGGACATTTCAACGCAGAAGATAAAGGAAGTCTTGATAGCGCGGCTTTACTTGCGTCATCAATAATAGAAGATTAGGTTGTAGAATTTACGGCGGTTTATAATTTATTTATTTATTGCACAATGTAAATAATAATAGTTCATTTAGCTGATCTGCTGCTACTTCTCTAGTGTCTGTCAAGGAATATTGCGTCTAAGATACTGATTTAATAAAATCTCTGTGTACAAAAATATGAACAGAGGTCGATAATACCTTCTATCCAACTAAAAAGAATCGTGTCTGTATTATTTAGCTTTTGGAATTTATTTTTGGTCATTTCTAAGTTAATTTTTACAGTTTCGAAGCTTCTAAAGTAGGTGCAAATTTTGATTGCTTGCACATAAGAAAGGCACATCTAGTTTCACTCAATACCACAGATTTATTAATACTGACACTACCATTAACACTCAGTACTCAAGCCGCATACAAGATAAATGTAGACTCGGTGATGAATAATAAAGTCTATTATGTCTGAAAGGATTGTGATGCCTCTTCAGACTTGTCTAAAGCTTATCTCAGCACAGGGTAACATTATGTTTCACAGTACAGAATTATTTAGTGTCCCTTGTAACCCATTATATAATGGTTAATATTAAGAGAGGTAGAGCATAGCGATAAGTCGCTCAAAGAGCAGGTCGACTGGAGAAATACCTCCACCTTACAGAATACCGCAGCCAAATAACTTATAGTTGTGTTCCTGCGCCTGAGTAAGGTCGCCAGAGCTCATCGGGCAATTTTAGTATGTTAAAGTCAAACTATAGCAATAGAGGAATCTCATGGAGGCTCCTTGTAATAAATCTTTTATGTCCAGCTGTGGACTGCAATGAGTCGTCTCATAAAGTGAACATAGAACAAGTTATTATATTAATTATCTAAACGTTTTGGTCAAGGAAAATATCGTGAGGAGACCATAGCACGGTATGGTACTTTGTAGTACCTAGCTGGCTAGAAAAACTGTCGCCAAACAACTCCTAGTATGTTCCGACAGCTGCTTTTGAGAGCCAGTTCCTTCTAGGCTTTATGTGCTCGCCACCTTCGGCCACATCATCACTAACCGTATTGAGATCGTGATATAAACAAGCCTATACAAAGTTAAAAAAATGTCTACGTTTCATAACAACTCGACAATTATAATTGATTGTTCTGTTCTGATAAGTTATTTGAACATTATCGATAGCTACATCATTATTATTCTATGTTTTATCAGATCGTGTATTACGCATTCTGACATATTTTTTTACATTTTCTATGTAATTTGTTGATTTATATCAGATAAAAGGGTTAATGCGGTTGTCAATGCCACGTAGCTGTTGGGACAACTAATTAATGTCATAAAATAAGTAATAAAGCATTGAATATGGAAAGTCAAACAAAAGTAAATGTCTTTCAACTGATTTAGTGAAAATTGATTCCATAATTCCATAATGAAAACGCTCAGTTCATCAAAACAGGAGGAAGTTGGCCAAACAGTATTCGAGCTAAGCGTTCGTCAGTAGCTGAATAAATTGATTCAATTTCCGCGCGCTGTGACGCCTCTTTGACTGAAACGTTGAATAGTTAAATTAGTTTTATAGACTGCTACCACTAATACATACAAATGATCAATTTGAAGAGCTTTAGCTGGCTAAGTTGGGGCTTAAATTGGGATGGATGATACTCAAAGACGATTAGCAAACGAATGTTATAATAGAGTTAAAACGTTCTCCAAAAGCCGGAAACGTAATGGGAAATGAATTTGCTAAGATTGGAAGGTGAATTACTTTTTGTGACCAATTTTAAGTCGTTTACAAAGTTTGTCGATCGGACATACCAGTGGGATTACCAATGTCGGCAACACCTTTATAAAGCCTAGAAGGCAACTGGCTCTCAATATACCAGTA
This sequence comes from Tetheella fluctuosa, assembly GCA_951216915.1. Classification (NCBI taxonomy): domain Eukaryota; kingdom Metazoa; phylum Arthropoda; class Insecta; order Lepidoptera; family Drepanidae; genus Tetheella; species Tetheella fluctuosa. Next base: position 770,374 of record OX578214.1, read on the forward strand.
GTTGCTTGGTAGCAAATGGTACTACAAAGCCCTACCCTACCACCGTGGTTTGGTTTCCTCACGATGTTTTCCTTCACCGAAAGCTCAAGCAGTCGGCAGCAAGTCGCACTATCTGACGTCACTACCACTGAGCTAGCTATCATCTACATTGACAAATACATAAATAAACTAATAGAAATAATAAATAAGAATCGCTACGATACAAACACATGAAGAAATGATACTAAACGTGTCCTAATAAATACTCGTAACTACACAATTTTGTTAAAATTCTGCCTCTACCAGACCTCCCGTCGACCCTCTTTCATCGCCCTCTTTAATTTGCCCGAATGTTTATTTATTCGTACAAACAGCCGACAGGGCAGTTTACACATTCCACCCTTTCCTATATATATATATATTTATTTTTATTGCGTGCCGTTCGGTAGATTCCAGCTTTCGTTCTCGTCTTAAGCGCTGACAGTTTCGATGTTGTATTGTGAACCTGTTGCTATCGTATCAGATATTGACTGCTCTTTGAAAACGTCGTTTTTTCATTTATTTTTGGGTCTTTCGTTTTCTTTACAAAACTTATCTAATGGGCAATATATTTTATCAACTGATTGGAGAACACCTTGCGCTACTTAGGGTTCTGTAGGCAGATTGCATCCGCCCGACTTTCTGTCGTGATATTCCGACATTGATTGATATTTCTATAAACTGCCATACACAGTTGTTTAGTAAAATAAAGAAAAAATACGTGTGGCACTCGGCGACTGCCGCGGCAAAGCTATTGCATAGCATTTTTTATTAACTTATGCAAAATTATAATTATTATTTATTTTTCCTTTGATATTAATAGATACCTATACACCTATATACCTTCTCACAAACAGTCTACACACACATACATAACGTGCTTAACGTGTATGTATGTGTGTGTGGGAGGTGTTAGATTTTTTCGTTACGGAATTTTATCGTTACGAAATTTCTTGATTCGGTCGCCGCGCTCAAAGCCCGAAGCCCGCGATAAAAGCTATACAATAGATTTAAAAAAAACATTAACTAGGCACTCCATTCATGGAACTAAGGGATGAAAATACCGTGACCGATGTATATATCAAAAGCTCCCGTAACTAAAACAATAACTTGGGATGAATTTATAGTATTTAAAATAACTTAATTTCAATTCGATATTGTCGGAAACCGTAGCAATATTCAAGAAGTCATATTGCCGCACGAAGTTGTCAATGGTTTGTTGGAGCTTAGTTAACTTCTCAATAATAGCATTTAGTTTGTACCAAATAATGTCCTAGTTATACCATGTTTGCGTAACTAGTAAAGTTATGTTCTAAAACAATCCCTTTTACCGAACGATATGAAAATGCTACGACATCAAATAAAACTATTTTCCTCCCACGCAGTAATTGGAAAATATAGAAACTTCATATTATACCTTAGTATTTCATTTCGCATGCCATAATATCCATACATCATTATTTCCATCTTTCATAAGCTTTCTATCTCTTTCATACACTTTGCTATCTCTATCTTCCATGTCGGTCGGTTAGTGATCATCGTATATGTAGTAACAACGCTATTGACCCCAGTAATGCTCTCCGGCGTCGTACCCCGCTCTTATTTAGCCTCTCGTGTTTTTTCTTTATCCTATGATACTTCCACTATGAATCGTGTAATGAAATATTCATTAATATTACATTATCCTTCATTATTTGAAGTTTTGTATGAGAACTGGTAACCTATTGGAAGAACTCTAAAGTCTAAGTCAAGGTTGCTAGCTTCATAATGTTGTATGATAATACGCCAATTTTGTACAGGCAAGTCAGGAAAAGACTGTTAAATATATTTGAAAAAAAAAAATGCAAGAGTAAAAAGCAATAATGTGACTATTTATTATTCTTTTGTTTGATCTACTAAAGTACACCGAAAAAATATTGTGAACATTTAAAGCATTACTTCCACGTATAACCTCAATGTTAAGAAGCCTAAATTTGAACGCAGAAAGGAGCCGCCAAGCAGAATCATCAACAAAGGAACACACAATAATATGTACACATGAATATTACATTACAATGAGAAATGTACAAAGGCAGCAATTAAATTGTCCAAAAACATTGAGGCGGAAGCCTTTGTTGCCTTTGCACACAGACACACATATCTTTGAGCTTCTAGTATATAACACCAATTAGATTTTCCGCTTGGCTGTGTGGAAAAATATACTCTAAGGGATTTAGCAACTTTCAACGGGTGTAAGAAGGATTTCCTAGGGGCTAAGGTTCTTGCCAGGAAGCAAGGTTTCGTTATTAAAGCAGCGCTAAATACCCAGTGATTGGAAATGAGTTATTTTTGAACGATGTACTCTTAAAAGTTTAAAAGTATTTCTATAATTCTATTAAAATTACTAAGTTACTGGGTGATAAATCTGCAACGTATTGAAATTAGAGATGGTTTTCCAAAAAAAATGTATTTTTTATTATAATGACAAAGTTGCAAGTACGCAGTATAAATAAAAGAGGTCCGAGTATATCTCCCTGTGGCATTAGTATCTCACTTACATAGTTGCAAACATAGTTCGTATTCAAGTCAAAAGTTTTCAACTCCACTGATGCAGTGTTAGAAAGAAAGTGTATTAAAAAGACATCATAGTCCATATTATTAAACTTATCTTAAAGATTTTATATAGTCGACACATTCAAAAGCTATTGAGAGATCAAGCACCAAGGTTTATGGGCAGAGATAAGTAAGTTGACCCGTATCATCGTGGGATATTATAAGCAATACGTGTATTGAGTGGCATTTATCGAGGCAGTATATGGCATCATTAGAAGTGTACACAAGAGATGAGACATCGTAATATTTTTATGTTGGCGACATGAAACTGAAGGTATTTTACCGTTATTATATAACATTCACTTCAAATAGAGTCAATTTTAGTTAGCGTATATCACTTTTTTTGAGTGAAACACAAGAATCATTTGACATAAACTATTACATAATCTACTTTAAGATTTTTTGCTCTTAAAATAGAAATTACCTAACAGACAAAAGTTTTTTTTTTCTTTTAATTTAATGAGGTAGGTACAAAAAGCAAGTATATGCGTGCAGGCGTGGTTAAGCTCGATAGTGAAGTGCGTCTGAAACTTGGCCTAAGTTGCACCATTAGGACATAGTTCCGGAAGCGAACCGGCAACTCCGTCGCGGGCATCCGTCTGGTAATTTGAGTTTCGGCCCGAGTTTTCTTGCATACTTTGTATCGAGATTCTTCTTTGGACAAAACTTTGCTGTAGTCTTTATCATAAAGCATTTGTAACTAAAATGCTTGTTTGTGTACGCAATAACACATTTCTCTATTTATATATCACTTTCATATCGCAAACGATCCTTTCGAAAATGTAAATGCGTCTCTATACCGTCGTGATACTAAATCCTCTCAGCATATACAACGTGGCTAATTTAAAAATTCCTCATACGACGCATGTGACTTTGCTCACAAAGCACGATATGTTTAAACGCTTACATGCCATTGAATTATGCAACAAAAACGCGCGACGCGACACCCGCGCCTCACAGTGGCGCTCGAATAAAATTTTAAACAATGCATGTCATACATGCCACCCTCTACACACGCGCGTCCACGTGCCGCGCACACCTGCACACCGGTGTACTCGCTACAGGGAGGTACAATCCCCCTGTTCCACTGTCGAAGATCAAAAGCTCTCCAGTCTCCATTGTGTGGTCGGGGGCATCCTTTCCGCTAAGTCGCGCGTCTATGTTTCTCCCTTTTCTTTTACAGGAATTTTATAGCTGTTAGGAAATTTTCAACAGCGCAATTAAACTGGGCCCCGTCACCGAGCGCGTCTTGTTCGAAGGCTCGTTACCCGGTTTCTATTGTTTGAGTGCTTTTTTCTGATGAGGATGAATCCCCAATTTTCTCCCCGGCATCGGCGTCGAGTCAGCACTTTCGATTGTGTGGTTTTGTAAGCGCGCGGATTTTAAAAGCAGATTTACGGATTAATAACAATTTCCTCCTATTGAAAACATGTTTTTGTAGAGTGCGCTGATTGTGGCGAGAAATTAATTTTAGAGAGATTTTATATTGAAGAATTCTCAATAGATTATTATTGTGAATATCCCACGATCCCTATTGTCGAACACAATTCACAGTTAAACATAAGCCTTTGCCAGAGCGTGCCATCACGTTCGATCTCTCGCCTTTCGCATTCAGTGTCTTTCCGCCATTTTTGTTCCATTGTTGTAGAATAGCTGCCGCCATTACAATGACCGCTTCCTGTCTGCTCTGCAGAGTTATAGACATTCGAATATTATAAAGGCACTTTGGTACTTTGCAATCATCGCAAGATTTATAATGAAAAACATTTGAAGTACTTTTAATAGATTTTTAGTTTCATCGTCTATCCTGTAATTATAAGGTCGTAGTATTATTTTATACACAATTTTGTATCGTTTTAAATATGACATGTTTAAAAATAGAATAGTATTGTTACGAGGCTATCATCACCATGGACTATATCACTACGACGGACACAAGTATAACGTTCTCATCTTCATTTCTCATCGTTCATCATGAAGCTTGTATCACAATATGGCTATCTACAGCATCACCGTCGATTAAAGTTTTTGCTTGCGCGGTGACAGAGCACGGGTGCAAGGAGTTTCGATGTAAGCAGCGTGAGTTCTGCGTGAGCGCCGATCTCACGTGCGATGGCGTCGACCACTGCGCCGACGGCTCCGATGAGGACACCGCCTCGCTATGTCCCGGTATGATACTCTTTATCTTATAATCTTACGGATAAAGATTTATTTTTATTTATTTGGCACACAAAAGTAATAAAATAAAAAAACCGGCAAGTGCGAGTCGGACTCGCGCACCGAGGGTTCCGTACAAACTTCGTCCATCGTTCGTCCACCACGGGAAATGCACAATTTTATTTATTTACCTTATTTGAGGTTGGTGCCAATTAAGCTAGACCTCTAAATTGTATGAGCGCCCATACAACTCAGAGGTCTTTATTAATTGGTGTAACTATGTATGTATGGGGGCACCCTTTAATTTTCCATTTTTTTTATTTTTTAGATTTTTTTCTTCATTTGTGCTGTAAGACCATGCTTTTTGCCAATTTTTTTTATATTTGAGTTGATTGAATTAAAGGTAAATTGCGGTGTACGATTTATGACGTATTAAAAAAAAACTACTTACTAGATCTCGTTCAAACCAATTTTCGGTGGAAGTTTGCATGGTAATGTACATCATATATTTTTTTAGTTTTATCATTCTCTTATTTTAGAAGTTACAGGGGGGGACCACACATAAGTGGTCTCTCGCGCATTTTTGAGTTTCAGTTCTAAGTATAGGGAACCCCCAAAATTTATTGTTTTTTTTCTGTTTTTGTGTGAAAATCTTAATTGCGGTTCACAGAATACATCTACTTACCAAGTTTCAACAGTATAGTTCTTATAGTTTCGGAAAAAGTGGCTGTGACATACGGACGCACAGACAGACAGACAGTCATGACGAATCCATAAGGGTTCAGTTTTATTGCCATTTGGCTACGGAACCCTAATAAAAAGAGGCTTCGTACAGTTACTGCATTTCTAAGTATGTGTACACAACATGATCAATTTAATAAACGTATAACAATATAGTGGGTAGATAAGAAAGGGGTTAGTAAATTAAAAGAAAACATAAGTGACTTGAAACGAAGTGATTCGTCACAATAGTCTATAATAAGTTGGTACGTACAAAAGCCCATGACTATTGACTATTATTGGGAATAATATGAAGTATTGCTGTTTTAAATTTAAAATTAATGCTATAAAAATTGATATCATTTTATAAGTGTTAGATGAATGAGCCGGTTGGCGTGGTTGGTAAGATACCCTATCTATCACGCCGCAGGTCGTGGGTTCGATTCCCACTCTGGACAAACATTGGTGTGCATGAACATGTCTGTTTGTCCTGTGTCTGGGTGTAATTATCTACATATGTATGTATTTACAAAAGAAAAGTAGTATATGTAGTTTATCAGTCATCTGACTTCCATAGTACAAGCTCTGCTTAGTTTGGGGTCAGATGGCCGTGTGTGAGGAATAATGTCCCAGAATTGTTAAAGCACCTGACAAACAGTGCGTGGATCGATATTAACGTGGCGTCAGCGGGGCGTATATTATATACGGTCGTTTGTTTATATAAATATTTATTATGTAGAATATTTATTTATTTATTTACATATGTGTTAGGTATGCGGATACGGGCGGGAAACAAGTGAAAAGGACAACGGCTCGTAGCGCACTGATCGGTTTATTGCATAACATACACAAGGGGGGTGCGGGGCGCAGCCCGCTATGCACACATACATAACAATATGTAAATAGTATAATCTTCATGACTGAATTAGTATAATAGTATGTATACGTTGCAGAGAGCGGCGGCGGCGGCGCGGGCGGCGCGTTGGCGGCGTGGTGCGCGGGCGGCGCGGCGGCGGGGCTGCTGGCCGGCGCCGCCGCGCTGTGCTGCGCGTGCCGCCGCCGCGACGCTACTCGCACACATCTACACTGTTAGTACCGACTCCTTTTTAGGCTTTTCGTGCTTTCCTCGTATGTTATCAACAATTAATAGGAAGTTTTACTACTTGAACACATGTTTTTTTAGTCCTCGATTGGAATATCGGAGTTATACTGTACTCATAAAATTCATTGATCGCTACACATTCATTTTGAAGCAATAAATGCATACACTTCTTACTTGACGATTATAAATGGCTCAATTTCAATAAAATGTATGACGGGTGAACCGAGGAGTGATGCTCTCACCTTGCAGAAATGACAGTCATCGTAACAGGTTTACTTTTATTTTATTTTGTTACAGTTTTTGATTGATTATTTTACTAATATTTAACCGTCAAACCATGTTGTGAATTAACCAATTCCTATCAAATCATAGGGTTTTATTAGCCATCGACGAGCAGGGCATGATGCAATGTCTGTATGTGGTTCCAGTACAACAGATGGCGAGTAGTAACGGTGCCGGTGCGGTGAGTGGCACCAACATCGGCACGATCGGCGGTGGAGCGACGGGCGCTTCTGGCGGCTCGTCCCCTAGCAGCGCTGGCACTCGGCTGCCGGGAAACTGGGCGCTCCCTGCGGGCCCGCGCGGGTACACGGCGGCGCGCCCGGGCCGCCTCCGGGCGCGGGCGCAGCGCTGAGCGCCGCCCCGCACAAGGACGAGTGGTTCGTCTGAGGCGGCCCGGTCGGGCCCGCAGGGCGGGGGCGCCGTACCGGCCCCCTCTCCACGCCACGCCACGCCGCCTGGCCCCGCGCCCCGGTGCCCCGGTGCCCCGGAGCCCCGCAGCCCCGCTGCTCTAGAGCCCCGGTCCGGCCCCGGCCCGGCATCGGGGCGCGTGCCAAGGTGGATCTATCCGAACGTATCTATGTATGTCCTACCTGATTTAGCGACCGTTTTTTTTAGGTGAATTTTTACTCGTTTAGTGGAAGGCGCATCGCGCCACACGCGTGTCGTGGGTGTCCAGTTTTTGGTGTTAACGATAAACGCAATGTAAATTTATTGATATGACATTAAACATTTTTGGCTTATTGTTCGTATGTTATTGGGTTGTTATTCTGTCGACGAACGCCCGTCACCTGTATCCCCACCATCCCTACGTTTTGATTATAACTATGTTGTAGTTACAACGAAAAAAGCATGTTGATAATAATATTATTTAATGTAGGGAAATGTACACAGTATAAATAAAGTTAGGTGCTTATATTAATATTGAGCAAAGAACTAAGTTACGTTGAGATTAATAATAATTGGGCAATGTAAATTATTCATTAATAATAATGAAGTAATAGATACATAGCAGACGGTGAGCTGTACTTATACTGAAGTATATAAAAACAAATTGAAATTGTGACATGTCAGTTACTACGCAAATGTCACGTTACTGTCCCGCTCGCTGTGTGTCTGTTGCTTTAACCCAACTGCAGTTTGAGTCGGAGAGGAGTATAGAAAGTATGTATCAAAATAGTAGTACCGATAAAAGCTAGTTTTATAAATAGGTACCCAACATACGGATTTGCTAACAAACATACGTTTTCTCGACAGATGGTTTATAAGACGAAATAAGTAAATTACTATCTGATCTAGTTGTAAGTGCTATATCAGTAATAAATAATTGTTTGTACATATTCAAAATCCATTCGATTATTTATAAATAAACAACATAAATATCTTTAGTCTGCTTATTTATTTCCTGTAAAATAAATTGAAAGTTACGGAAAGAAAATCTGAAAATATGTGTTGCCTTTTAGTATTTTCTTCATGAAAATAACTGGATGTTAAATGCTCTATCCACTGTTGCTGTTGAACTTGGCTTATTTTCTCTGGAATCAGCGTGAAACCGGGGGGCATTAGCATGTTAAGTATAAAATAAACTGAAGCAGTAAACTGTCATTAGCAGTCTCGATGTTATTTTAGACAATGGATCCACATTAAATTATAGCATAAAATAATAATCATAAACAGACCTTTGTCAAGTAAATTAAACATATTTCCTTTGAGCACCGGGTTGACCTGTAATGGCGTCATATTTTCGGCCATCCCCTAAGGAAACAATGGTAAGTTATACAAACAAAGGTTCTAATGGAATTACAACAGACTTTGTTCCCTTTAATGTAATAGGGTACCTATAGAAACTTATAGGAAAATAAGGACTATGCTTTATGAATCTGCTAACTGAAATTGAGGGATAATCGAGTTAGGGGAATAAAATAATAGCATAGCTGATATTGAACCTAGTCCTCCTCACATAGATTTCCACAACTAACGGCCTTGACCCGCTTGTATCCAGCGGCTTCCGGGGACTGGCCAGAGGGGCTGATTGCGCCATCACATTTGCAGCGTCTTTCTAAATTTCTTACAAATATAACTGCAAATAAACATTTACGTGCCAATTCAAGGCACAAAAAGAAATATTTCATTTCCTATTTATAATTCGGAATCAAATGTGGCGAAATTAACTCCTAAGAGGCTCTACCGTGTAAGGATGTTAATGGGAGACGACTAGGCGAATCAATTGCTATACCTTGACTCATTCAGTGCTCTCCCCCCCCTTAGAATTAGAGCCAAATTCAATAAAGGTCTTTACTATTTTCGCTGTAAGTATTTAGTGCTTCAGGTTGTCGGTCAGTCATTTATACAATGTTACAATCGATGAATTGAATAGCTTGACTTCTAGAAATACCAATGGAAATGGATTCTACGAACTGTAGCAACGCCTTTGAAACTAAAATAGCAAACATTTACTAACCTACACTACGCGAATAATTTTATGATACCTATAGCTTTAATCGTAACCTTGGCCATCGAAATTTAATTTGGATATTTACCTTCTAAATGGTTCAGTAACTATGTCAATGGGATACCCAGTAGAATTAAGAAATATAATCTTCAAGTTTCAGTATTACCGCATTAATTTATTTTAATTATAGCGCCATCTAGTGTCAAGTAGCTAAACTATGTTGGTAACGAAAAAGCTCGTGAAACCGAACGGTAGTATGGTAAGCTTTCAATGGATGGATCTCTTTCATGATAAAAGTTCGAATAGCTTCCGAAATGATTTTGAGGTAAGTTTTGGAGTTATTGTGATTAATAAAATCACATAGAGGAAATGGTAGGTATCTATGATGATAGATTCAAACCTACCCAGAAGTATTTGTTTATTTAATAAACTTCTAGGAAAGTTGATGTGTTTGGTTGGATTGGACGGGATTGCCTGTGCCGGCCGGGGTGACCGACTCGGCGTGTCAGACAAGTCAAACATGTCAGTTGTTTTCGAGCCTTCGTTCGTGTTGCGTGTTGTTTTTCAGTTTAAATTTCGAACGTAAATTCGCGCTATCAATTTAAAAACTTTTATGTAAACGCAATTTTAAATCTTTTATTGTGTTCTATTTATAAATAATTTAGTTACATTTAAAGTGTAAATAGAGTTTAATAAATTTTATAATGCGTTCTACTTTAGCCATAAAAATAAAAAAAAGTTCGTAAATACATAAACACGATATTTTTTTTTTTTTAATTTTGCGGCGCGAATATCATTGGTCATTGTCAGTTCAGTGAACAAATGTTCATTTTGTTCGCGTGTTTTAAAAACTCTTTATTTCGTGTTATTGTAATGGTGTTTAATAGTGTTATGGTGGTGTAGAATGTGGTGGCGGGGGTTGTGGTTGGGGCTGCTGGTGACGGCAGTCGCCGCCAAGGGGAAGAGACATCGGAATCACAAACCTGGTAAGAATTTATAACTTCTGTGTAGGTACTTACTTATTTATCTGAATCTTAGATCACATAAGGTTAAAAATATAGAAAAATACATTTACCAAGCTACTTATGTAAATAATGGGAGATATACAAATATTTATTCATTTCTTACTAAAATATGTAAGTATAAATTATATAACAATACAGTAGGTACCTACAACAACAAAAAATATATTTAATTCAGGAACCTATGTTAGTGTAGGTGGGTACCTAGTTAATAGCACTATCTGAACGTAACATGGATTTGTAGTTAGAATGTAGAAGTTCATCAGCATCCTGATGGACTGACGACCTGCCCGGGTTTACTTATGTAGCCATGTATAAGTAAGTATCAATAAGGCGTTTTCAACTAATTGGTTTTTCTTAGAATTAGAAGTCTTACGTTCAAACTAGGCAATCTACGAGCCTGTAAGTTCTTTTAACGGTTAGGTCAATTATAAATATAGTTTTAAGTAAGTACAGTCAGCAACGTAAGTAGCTGAACTTGCTACCTTTTGGATCGCGCGCGAATAGGACGCGAGTACCAAAATGATCTAAGTCCTTAGCTACTAATATATCCTAAAATCGCGATCTATCTATGATGTAGAAATGAGGTGAATTTTCCATGTGGGCATGGATATGGAATAAATATCCCTCGGAATAAAGTCCAAACATTAAAAAAAAACTTTAAATAAGTCCCAATTTCAGTGAAAAAATGCAACTACATATCAGTTTTTCTAGTAGGCTAGTGATTCTTATAAAAAAAATCTACTGAGTAAGTACCTATCTAGTAATTTTTTAACAGTTTCCACTTGACAAATTACCGAAAGATTCAATCGCGCATCCATAATTACTAATATATACTAGATATATCATACAGGGTGATTTTTTAGTGGCAATACTTGCAGGGGTGGAAGTTCTCATCAATATGAACAACTTTTACTATGGACCAGCTCTGATATTGCGTAAAATAAAACGCTTGCTTCATACATTTTGGTCGAGTAGGTACCTATTGAACTTTTGCATGGAATAACTGATATTTTTCCTTGATTTCACAGTTAGTCCCTTAATAAAAGTTGTTCACATTGATGAGTACTTCCACCCCTGCAAGTATTGCCAGTGACTAAAATATCACCCTATATGTATTAATTATGTATAATATTAAGTATTATTTATGAAAGTTAAAAATGTGTCGCTCTATGGTTACAAAATAAATGACAATGTTTATTATTTTTACTGTTTAAAAGCGAATGTCACGTAATTTTATTATTAATTGACAGCTATTATGAATTTTGTTTGATAAGATGCCAAAAATGCGTTAAAAACTGTTTTGCAAGAGAAAATCTCTTTTGAATTATGCAAATTGTGTATATATTTTAAATCTGTTTCCAAATACTAAGATGCAATTGAGACCCAGTTTCTTCTAGGCTTTGTGTGCTTAACACCTTCGGCCACATCATCACTTACCATAGTGAGATTGTGGCCAAACATAAAATCTATTCATAGTAAAAAAGGTACATGTGGTTACTTGCTTTACAAAATTGTTTGCATCTTAATTTTACCAAGGTTTTTTTATTACCATTACCTATTTATTACTACATTATACCGTCAGACATTATCGGACACAGGTGCTTAGATCGTGCAATTCAAATAGACAAGAACGCATTCCCTTTAACTTAAGTATAGCTCGTTTTCATCTCACATAAATCACCCATAAGTAGTGTTAGCATATTCCAATGTAAGTGGCATAATGATGATAAACATTAAAATCAACGACTGAGGGAACCATTGACCATTATGACCTCTTCGCACACATTCACCGAATTATTGACAGCTTTTCACTACAGCAGTAGTTCAACCAACATCGGGTAGTTTGATCTTTTTACTTCACGTGTGTGCCATCGTGGATACCAACCCTACCGCTTCCGAGAACCGATCGTCTCATGACGACGGCCCCTGCCTTGGAATGCGGGTAAAACGTGACGGTGACACCGGACACCCTCGCTTCCCGGTCCCGTATTGGATTAATTAGATACTTTGACACCGCGTTGGTTTCGATATCGCATTTAGTTGGTCCAATTGATATGTCAATTTCGACTTGGTTAACGGTATTATATCGTGTCATAGAGATATCTAAAAGCAGTCGAGAATTGGTAAAAATGTTATTGATCTTCGGATAGCTATGATTTCAATTCAACTTATTGGCTATCAACAGTATCTATTGTTTACAAATGCATTACGTTCTTTACAAAATATTTATTGGTATATTGGACGGTATATACAAGGCATCAATAAAGCCAATACAGACAAAAGTATGGACGTATTTTTTAGTATTTTGGTATTACACTCTGCATAATGGCCACACGCATTCATAATTAGAGGAGAGCAGGCGTCGATGCAGTCACGCAGGGCATTTAGAACTCTGTTTGCTCATCAAACATTAGCCGGTCCTGCTTTATGGTGTAAAGAATAAACGTTGAGCGATTTTTGATGAAATTGTAGATGCTCGGTGAGGACAATTTTTGGGGGTACGTATCCTTAGTAAAATATCTTTGAGCAAAGAAAGAATACAACCCTTGAAGAACAAACGAAGTTTCAAGAATTTGTTCAATGTAATGGAAACCAATACCATCTGATAAAATTACGTATATTTTAACAGAAAATTAAAAATTACTCAGGAAAAACGAGCTGAATGCTCGAATTCAAGCTTTATCGTAGTTCCTCATGACTTGCACCTAAAAAATGGCCAACAAGTTATGGTATGTGGTACCTAAGTAATCAAAACGCATTCGACACCAGGTGCCCGGTGCGTTCTGTTTATTCCCCGAACATTATCCATGTTTGTCGGATTTGTACGTGAGAACTGAACTTGTTATGAAATACCTCTGTTATGGAGAAGTGTGTCAGATAATACGTTTTCTCTGTACATAGGCTGATAACAATGTTTTAAATGTCATGTAGGTGATCCTCAACTCGACACTGGCAGAATACACAAGCCGCTTGATGCTAAAAAAAATGTAGGTGACTATTTGTGACCATGTGCACCATGTGCAAGTTACATTAAAAAATAACGTAATTGGTGCATAAATCATCCCTGCTGTGTTAGTGAGTCTCACCATGGGTTTATAAGGGAGGAATTTAAGGTAACTCCACCACGTGAGACGATGGATTAGCGTATTTTGTCCCATGACGTTTTACATTTGGGTTTCTCCACCATATACATATTTTTGGGTCTTTAGTTTTTTCGGTCCGCTCTGCATTCGGACCGCGGCCGCGCGGGCCGTAATTCTGCTATTTTGGATTAGTCGTTTCGGTCCGGTGTCAAAACGATAGTGTTTTTTTATACTCCAATCTTGCTGTGTCCAATTTAAATGACTGCGTGCGAAATGAAGGCGCGCTGTTCGGTGGGCTCGCGTTAGTTTGGGCCCATTAGCTGGCTTGTGTGGTACCATATCGCGTTCTTTTAACCTTCTCCGAACAGTTCGAGCGCTCACAGATACTCCGTGGAAGTCGCGAAGTTGGTTTTGTATCTCAATGGAGGTAAGGTGACGATTTCTCAAGCTGGTCGTCACGATGAATCGATCCTGCCTTTCAGTTGTGACCCGAGATCGTGGCCTTCCTTGGCGACGAACAAAGCCGCCAGTCTCTAGGTACCTCCGATAAACATTTCGGACCGCAGATCGACTTAAATTAAGTTGAGCACTCACGTTTCTTTGGCTGTGTCCGGCCTGAATAAGTGCCACAGCTTGGGCGGCGACTTCAGGTGAAGTATCCATAGATTATTGATAGAACCTCACCTTAATGTTAAGAATAAGTAATGTTTGTTGCAAAACCAAAGATATCAATCACTTTTTCAAGAATTAAATCCAAGTAAACCAATAAAACCAAGTTTTCTTAGTATTCGATTGTTTGATATCAACAAACAGGCTCCAAATTGTCTTTTGTTTCTTTAAATTCTGTGTTCGAAATTCAAAAAAAGACTATTGAATGAAATTGTGAATGTGCCAGGTTCAAAACTGCATAAAAACTTTTTGCTCGACCTAATATAAAATTTTAGCTAGGACCAAACGAAACTGAAAATACAAGGTGGGCCAATAGATGTGTCCAGAAGTGTAGTTTTGGTACTGATGGCTAGACAAGTCTTATTATGGAGATCATAGTAAAATTCACATGATTTTCCGGTGGTGAAAACCACTGTTGGTTATCCACACCATATATCAACATACTTAGTTTAATTTTCCTCTTTACTTTCTAGCTTTTAATTATTTCTCCTTCTGTATTTTGCATGTTACAAATATTTTTGTAAACAATATTTTTTTAAGCTTTACTTTAGAAGGATTGCATCGTAAACTGTTTGACCTCGTTAAGACCGTAGAGTTCATATGCTCGGTGACTATAATTGGCACCTCATATCTATTCACTGGCTGACGCAGACCTGTCCTATAGGGAAGTAAGAAATTTAACATAATAACGAGCCAATTACCATAATTTATCCAGGTGTGTAGAAAGCGGCGCGAGTTACTCCAAGCATTTAAAAATATACACGGATAATTCTTGAATTCTTAATAAAAATATAACTATGAAGACTTTAAAAAAATGAAAACTCCTTTGAGATTTTGCAGTATTGGAGATTCTATACCGTACCCAATAAAAACTTCTAGAATCACAGTGCACATTGTTGGAAAACGTGTTCCAGTAGTGTTTGACGGCCAATTAGTCGCTGGGGGAGAGGGTCTCAGATAATTGGGCTAAGACCGGTTCAGCTCCATTTGGCCCTTTACTCGGCATGCCTCGGATGTGCAGCATAGCTGCACGGTACTTAGGTATTAGCTTCGAAATGGTGGTATTTTGAATAAAATTATCAAGTTAATCGGAGTTTTTATTAGGTAATCGTCTGTTTCTAGCGTAGGTGGGGTTCTCTGTCTGGTTTCAACAATGCAGTCTTTAATGTTGACCGTTTATAATTATTTTGTATTAAAAAACTTGTTTGTAGTTTTAGTTGTGTTCCGCGAATGGGACCAATTAACCAAGTTTAGGTTTGATCTTTACTATGGATAATAAAATAAGTTTTGGAGAAATCATCCTAATATTTGACATCTAGACTATTTTTGTAATTTGAAAAAATTCAAAAACAGTAAATGATAACTCACTGCAGCGTATTCCTTTAAAAATGCTACGATATCTAGCATCAAACAAATCATCGTCGACACACACCGGGTTACTTAGTCATTAGTTATAGATGCACGGTCACAGTGAATCACACCGCGTGTCCCGGTTCCACAAGTGCGGTATTAATAGCATGGGACAATAGAACACGAGACGATTTGTCGCATGTACCCCGAAATATACTTTTTATTGAGAGCGGGATGATGAGAGACCTAGTTTTAGCATCAGAAGGTAATGGTTAAAAAGAGTTGCAGTAGAAATCTTTTAGGAGCAGTTTTCTTAAACAACATGGAGATAGATTGTAGAAATAACACGTTCGCTCATAGATGGTACGTGTAAAGAATGTGAAATTAACTATTTGAGATGAAATAGTTGTTAAACTTGTTGAATATCAAGGAAGATTTGAATATAAAAGTTTTCATAGAAAATCCACTTAAACGATTACTAATAAACAAAGCTTCATCGCCTCACTAATAGATAAAGAAACAAATATCAGGTACCAACCATTATCTGAAAATTTATTTTCTAACTTCGCGAGGGTAAGTGACCGGTGATTCAGCGTTTACCAGCCATCGTTCCCATTCTATATGCCAAATATTTAGAATAGTATTTACCACTTTAATGTAATTTGCATAAAGTTGACAATTCAATGTCATAAAGCTGAAGATACGACGTTCTGATAAAATCGCTGAGGCAGGTCTATATCGGTAGCCGGCGACAAGCCCTTCCCCTCTCGGTACGTCTCTCGTACTATTTATTCCGCGCCCCCTACTTTTAGCGACCCATTGAGCAAATCTGGAGGGAAATCATAACTCAGACGAGACGGTGTGTTGTGAGGCTGCCGATTCGGGTTTCCAGACAATGCCTGCTCAGGAAACTGCTCGTCGAGCTTCCGGTTGATTGATTTAAGGTGCTCACATGAACAGAGTTTGGATATATTGTGCGTGTTTACATTATTGTTTTATACAACGATATTGACGGATTGTCGTTGTTTTTTTCGATATATCTTGTAATAAGGATAATTATTATGTCTTTACTATCAAACTCAAGATGATTTTGAATTAAAACATGACTCAAAATTTAAAAAACACCAATGGCAGTTGACAGACTAAAACAACCTTATCAATTCGAACACAATTTATAGGTTCATTTGCATTTTCACGCTCCATTACTGTCTCGTGGGTGTCCATTACTGGCTGACAGCTGTTTGACACTAGCTCGGGACGTGCACTTCTCATTGACAGCGTGTGACGGCTGCGGAATGGATTTCAATCGAGTGCATCTGACTCTGATGCGTGCGTGGTGTCGCTTTGCGTGACGCAGCTCTATGAACTCTCACGTTTCTTCTGCCTTCATGTACCTCTCTACAAGGCATATGGAGTTAACCATATGCCTTTTGAGATAGCAAAAGTATTTTGTGCATTATGATCAATCATTTGAATAAACAGATGAACAGAAAACAAAGGTTTTTACCTAATTAATCTACCGGAATATACTTACTAGTATGACAAATCATTCTCAAAGCAAACGATTATTTTATGCCTACTGATATCCTTAAAAGTAAATCAGCAAAAGTTGAACGATACAAATGATCAATAATTGATTCGGTTCCATCATCATCTAAAAATAAATATGATTGTAAGGCGGGCTATATTCCAACGTTATTTTTTTGTAAACTAAACTATATTAAGCAGAAGCTTTAACAATGATGATGATTATAAAATATCCAGCAACAAGTTGTAATGATTCCAAGGGTGGTTAGGTGCGCAATCGTGTGAAACAACGGGCACCTTCCCCGAAGGGAGGCTACCTGCTGACTTGGGTCCTTTAACAATAAGCGTTGTTTTTGACGAGTCATCCATGTCTAGTGTGAAGTGCCGTTAGGATTATAGACGTGACGTAAAGTTGTTGTTTTGCCTTCATCCTTCATCATGTTGGAACCAATAACTTCATCACCTACATAACTTGCTAAATGTTTGCATGTAAAGAGGATATTAAGTGCAGTATTTATAAATATGTAAGTAATAACTCACTGTCATATTGTAATGTCATTTTTATCTCCCGCAGACGAAGCTATAAATAATGCGCGTGCGCATGCAGACACGCTTATTGTGACGCTGCGAGTTGTACCTATTCCAATCTATGCGTTGTCGGCGCACGCACATAAAAGCGTTTATTTATGGTCTAATTAATCTAGTTACCTGGTCTTTCATCGCGTTCGCTGTCATACTGACAGTGCAGATGATATTTCATAACTTTGATAAAGACGGTGGTTTTACCCTTTAGCTTAGGCTAGGTACAGTCACGAGTATAAATATATAATTATGCACTTATCAAAATTCAAAAGGGATTTTCTCATACAGTATTGATGGAAATTTTATGGTGTTACGAAACTAGATATTTTCAAACCAATAGATACTATTATGATGTAGCTGTGTTATCTCTTTGCAGTTGATATTTTTTCCAGTTCAGTCAATTCTGTATTTATTTTACTGAACATTTAGATAAGTAGGTACAATTAAATTGAAGAATATTCACGTTCTAATACAAATGACCGTAGAGTAACTAACGATAGTCCAAATACCCAAATACGGACCCAAAAGTATAGATTGGGTCTTCGTTTCAATGTAAACATACCATATAAGTGAAGGCAGGTATTCATGTTGCCCTTGAGGATCAATCTTACGACCACTCGAGTTAACCACACCCTGCAAGAGAAATATACCTGAAGCTACCTGGCGTGTAATTTTGTTTGGAGTTCTAGGATCTTGTAATTGACCTCCGTGTTAGTCTGAGTCAAATTGAATTTATGACATAGGTAGAGGTACTCTTTTCGAGTTTTTAATCAAATATAGAAAACTACTCTTTTGACATGAGGTCTCGCTATATTTGTCGCTTTCTATCATAATTATATTAGATAGCTTTTCCACGCGGTTTCACCCGCATTCCCGAGGGATCTTGTGTTTTCCCGGTATAAAAAGCCTAGCCTATAGCCTTCCTCGATAAATGTGCTATCCAGCACTGAAAAAATTTTTCAAATCGAACCAGTAGTTCCTGAGATTAGCACGTTCAAACAAACAAACAAACAAACTCTTCAGCTTTATAATATTAGTATAAATTATATTATATATTAGTATTAGTATAGATTATGACTGCCATTTAGTTAAAAATTGATTTTCTAAAGCAACTTGAAGAGACTTAAATTTATGAGGTTTCATTTGAAATCACTGTCATGTCTTCAACTTAATCTTATTAGGGACATTGCATACATTTATTTCTACAATCCTTCTTCCTTTTTTCTTATCTCACTGTAAGGATCAGGATGGTATACTATGACATTAATGAATATTTAAATGACGACAATGCTTGGGTGTGGCGCTCACTCTCGCAGGATACATCTTTTGTAATAAATCTATGTTTGTTTTGAAAAGAGTAATAGCTGAGTCTATTGCTGGCTCCTCTCAGCAAAAGCAACCTCTCGATCTGTGCGTTAGAGTCTGATAATTCTTGCAAAGGCATACTCATATTTAAAAAGAAATCGAACTCGGAAGCTTTACATACAAATACAAATAGGTAAAAGTATAATAAAATTTAAGAGATAGACTAAGGAGAGCAATAACAATTCTGTTTATTGATCCCTTACAGAACGAGATCAAACTCAAGAATGTCAATTCCAACTTCCATCTAAGGATAAAAGATATAATTATTATGTTAATCTATGGATTTCGTGGAACCATTCAGTAAAGGTTGTAAATATTTAGTAGTGGTAGTAACAGAACTATTCTTTGTTTAGATTTTACGATTTATTTTACGATCGGATCTTTGTGACTCTTTCCGAAACTCACCAGTGAATGATAGATAGACTTGATCGTGTTTTAAATCAATATCAAATGATACTCGTAAATTAAACCATTAATGAGTGCATTTTAAATCCCCTGGTAGTTATGTTTTTACATTTACATGGTTTACGATTCAAGATAAATTTAGCATGATTCACGGAAACGACTTGATCTCATTAAAAAAAAATGTCTTTGTATGGAAACTAATTAAGTCCCATTTCTTAAGAATAACAAATAAGAATACAAAGACCAATTATATCATCTCTATCTCTAAATAATATATAACAAAGTCGCTATCTGCCTCTATCTGTTTCTCCGCTTACTTCTTCTAAACCACACAACGGATTTCAATACGGTTTTCACTAATAGAAATAACGATAAACGTGGAAGGTTTGTATATATAAATTGCACCCGTGCAAAGTCGGGGTAGGTCGTTAGTGATCAATAAATCTGTCGCACGACATCTAGTTAATATATCAATATTAATAAAAGTTAAAAAAACAAAGATGTCAAAATGTTTAACACCAACATTTGATAGCTTAATAAAAAACATATCGTAAACAGTCGAGCTTTTAAAACACTTTTGTAATTATTTTATTACCCATGTTGTGATTCTCGCTGTAGGTAACTATAACAAGTACCTACTTATGATGCATCACGCCTCACCACCCTGTTTTCATCGTCAGAATCTAAAGTGAGCACTTGGTTTTAATTTTAGCATCAGAAATGTACAATAGCCGTTTTCGTTTACGGACTAAATTCCCTTGTAATGAGGGAAGGTAGACTTCTGCATTGAGGACATGCCTACTGAATGTCTCTTATGGTTGTAGTACACCGTGTGATGGGAGAAAGTCACCGCATTTATCATTAAAATGCTTTAAGTGCTGGCATTTCTGTCAGTGCGTACTCTTGTTTCGATTAATGAGAAAAATAAATGAGTAAGCCACATTTCTCCATGCATTCAAATTGTTTTTGTCCTTGTTGGGTAGAAATAAAGTTTACAGTTGAATGGTTTCAATATTGTAAGGGGCTCCATATCGAATGCTTTAAAATTTACGACATTGTTTGGTGGTAGAGTCGTAAAATTAGAAGAGTAGTGGATTCTGTGACCGTTCATCATCGTGTGGCGACGTGTGGTATCTTCCGTCGGCGTTTGTTTCTCATGTTATTTTTAATCCCGTTTTGTTTTATTGTGTGTTATTTAGGATATTTAACATCAATAATTTTTTTAATTGTTTTTTTTTTTAACAAGCGCTATGTTGTAGACCTACATGACTGTAGGAGTTATCGGTATTTGTTTGGTTTATTGGCTCTTTAGAGTTTCTAGATAGAGTTGGTCCCATAGTAAAAGTTTCTAAGAATGACGAACTTAGTTTCGATAATATGCCATCTGCGATATACTCACTATATTATTATGAAAAGGAAAAATGAGATCTACTTTTGGGACTGACTGTACCACTACCTGGTCACACACACATATAAATAAAGAAAAGCATAATAGCATTAAGCAATTTAAATAAGCATTGATCAAACACAACTAAAATACGCAATTACCGTAATATTTACATTGGACATATCGATGTGCATTTACTGTTAACGTCCACTTTATACTTAAATCCCGATCGGGCCATAAGCGATGTAAACTGACCATAGTGCACAGAATAAAAGTTTGTAGATGCGACAATAGTTAGTTTTTTTTTTTTTTTTTTATAATTAGTTTTTTTTTCCTGTTGGTAAGTGGCTACGTAATTATTGTCAATGTGGTGCCGACCTTTACAAAGCCTAGAGGGAAACAGCCGGAGCACACCAGTAGGTGGTTACCAACATATTTGCATATTGAGGGTGGTAGCGAACCAGGCGAATACTATAAACTACCCTACCACCGTGCTATGGTTTCTAATTATTTTCTTAAAAAATAATTAACTGTAATGTTATTTTCAGACTCTATAAGTTATCATGTATATGTCACCGGAAAATAACAAGAACCGCAAATTTATAAATTTACTAGGTTAGGTAAGTTTATAAATTTCCTAGAAAATTTATAAACTCGCGGATCTTGTTATTTTCCGGTGACATATAATTATATATGTTACTTTAATGCCACTTGAATTGTGACTTACCGGCACCAACTACCAATGTCCTAGAAACACAATTATCTGGACTGGTGAAATTACAGGCACAGGAGACTTAACAACTTCATGTCTCAAGGTTGGCAACGCGTGAGTGATACCCCCCTGGCAGGGAAAATATAATATTGTATTTTCTTTGCTGGTGGTGTTATAAGCGTCTATAGGCTACGGTAACCACTTACCATCAGGTGGGCTGTAAGCTTGTTTGCCACCTAGTAGTATAAAAAAAAAAACTGTTTTTCTAATTGATACCGTTTTGTCAAATTTAGTCTTGTTAGTAGTACCTAATGTAGTTTGTATTGAGGATAATCTTAATCTTCTTCTAATATATAAAATTCTCGTGTCACAATGTTAGTTCCCATACTCCTCCGAAATGGCTCGACCGATTTTTATGAAATTTTGTGTGCATATCAGGTAGGTCTGAGAATCGGCCAACATCTATTTATTATCCCGCTGCGCGAGTGAAACCGCGGGGGACAGCTAGTAATATATAAAATTCTCGCGTCACAGTGTTTGTCCGCAAACTCCTCCGAAACGGCTAGACCGATTCTTATGATTTTTATTGTGCATATTTGGTAGGTCTGAGAATAGGTCGTAAAGTATATTTTATACCGCTACGCTAAAATCATCCATTTTATAATTACCAGATCTATATTAAAACCCCAGTATTTTTAAGACTAACCTTAGAATCCCAGATAACCCGTTAAGATGTAGAAATACAATACAGGATAAAACGAATGTGTTTTTGGTACAAATATAAAAATTGATTTCGCTCATAGAAATTTGCTTGTTATAGGCAGAAATGGCTTTTCAAAAATACTATCACATGAATTAATTTTATTCTTAGCCCATAAAATTATTATCAGCATATCGTAGTTTCAACAGCTTGGAGAATAGGTTGCAAGCGAAGCCGGGCGCGTTGAGATAGTGATCTGATCGTATCTCTCGGATGCCGTCCATCGCTAAATTATGCATAACTTACAATAATTACTATCGTTAGTTACTTATATTTTATTTTATGTCTTTATTGAAGATACAATGTTAACCTCCTTGAGCAAATAATGTAGGTAAAAGTATCACGGTGTCAGGGTATTTTGCGGTACCCAATTGTTTGTCTACCATCCTCAAATTGAAAGTCTGTAGACAAGCACCTACCTATGTGTGTTCCGGCAGCTGCACTTGAGATCCTTCTAGGCTAGATTTTTTTATGTCAGGCAGATAATTAGGCAGGCGACCCATCTGATGGTAAGTGGCTACCGTTACCTATGGACGGTAAATTCTTAAACATTTGAAGGAAAAAACATTGTCAGACTGTCCAAAAAATAAAAGTACAATACCTATATAAAAATGAAAATAACGTCACATTGTTTTATAATAACAGAAGGTGATCGATAAATCTCTGACAACATGAACAGTGTGTAAATTTGTAAATTACGTTGTATACAGGGTGATTTTTTTGTCACTGGACATACTTGCAGGGGTTGATATACTCGTCAATATGAACAACTTTTATTATGGGACCAACTCTGATATTGCAAAACATAAAATGGTTCCTTCATACATTTTGGTCGAGTAGGTATTGAACTTTTGTATGGACAGCTGAATTTTTTTTGTGATCTCGAGAGTTAGTTCCATGATAAAAGTTGTTCATATTGATGGGTACTTCCACCCCTGCAAGTATGTCCAGTGCCTAAAAAATCACCCAGTATAGTAAGATCTCTTGCATGTTTTTGGAGTTTGGAGTAAAAATACTTTTGAACAGTACAAGCCCAGATTACAAAGTAAAAGGAGTATCTAAGATCTAAGAATCCATTATAGTTTGATGTCACGTAAATATATCATAATAATATAGCAATTACCTACGTAAGCTTTTTTAAATTAATACTGTTCCGTTTATTCTATTATCTATTCTGTAATGACGACCCTTCGATTCTAATCGTACTTTTCTAAAAAGTCTATCGACATACTAGAATGGAACAGAATAGCAAACAACATATTTTTAACTTGTCATTACTTTCTAGTTTCATTAAGTAAACTAACATTATTTTTATCAAAGAATGCAAGATCGTATCACAATCGTATCGTACAGTATTAACCATCCTAACTCTATGCACGATAGTTTTTCCATTTTTATTTCCTGTCTTACGCTTTCAATAAAAGCAGGCATATGCATGTCCCTATTCGTTCTCAAGTATTATCGTGTTTTTGTCGTCATTGTGAAGAATGAATTGTGTGTGAATAGTGAATAGAGGCCTCGTAGCCCATTAGTGGGGCGGGATGTCTGTCGACAGGCCTTAAAGAACTCGGGCCAGTCATGTTCTTGATGATTTGATAGTAATTTAAATTAAATTACAAGTGGCTGATGACGACATACAGAAATGTTGTAAAGAAATATTTTATTTGTTATTGTAGCTACATAATACTCGGCTAACTTGGTCGTTCATATTACTAGTGTTATTGTTGGTTTGCCGTAGTTCGACCGCAGGGGATTTATTTCTATGGAATGCTAGAAGATAGATAATTATGTAACCAATTGAATTTATTCAATAGAGCAACGACTACGGTAAATTTTAATGAAGTAATGGTTCCTTGGTTTTGAAGGAGGAAACCACAAAATTTACAACTTGCAGTATCTCTTACACCTCTGAAACTTAATTAGTGACACCAAGTCTAATAGCGCAGCCGCAGAGACAAAGCGGCCATAACTCGAAGTGTTAATAGGAATCTCTAGCAATAAGGATGCGAGAGGGACAGGTCGAGATGGGCCTTGTGTTTATGTGAGAAACATTTCTTAATGCGGACCTCCGTAGGTGTCCGTAGTGCTATTTCCACAAGATACTGGATTATCAAAGAATCAGAAGGATTTGTATATAAAGAGGGTGATTTTTAGAGAATTCGGAATAACGTAATATATTGATAGTTGGGTAAAGAAATCTCAAAATTGGAAGATATTTAAAACCTTATGTTTTGGACGAATCATGAAGAATTATTCTTTTTAGAGTTATATTATCTAACCCTTGAAATAAAGATATTTGATACACGACACATTTACACCTAAACTGAGTTATTTGTTACATTAGAGAATATTTTGTAAGCCGATCTCTGTAGCGTAAAATTAGTCGTCGCTAACAAATCTAATCTCAATATTCTCTCGTCAATATCTCTGCTAATATATAATTGGATGGATTTTAATGAGGTTCAAAAAATAAGCATCTTCATAAATAAAACACATTTACCTAACGTAGAAACCTCTTCGTTATTTAATTAGTTAAACCAAATTTTGAATAGACCTTAGGCGTTGATCGATTCATCGGAGCTCGCACCGTCACACCTGAATGGTGGCTATTGGTTGATGGTGAGTCGATTGTGACGCCGTGTATGGCTCGTGAGTGTTCGCTCGTTATCGACGCCATATTAGGCACCGGCACCGGCGCGCGCGCACCCGAACTTACTCAACGGCGCTGTGAGGTCGGTGCCGAGGGTAAACCATTGATCAGAGCTAGTTTGGAGTTTATAATGAGATGAATTTCAATCAATTGATGTTTCATTTTGGAGAGAATCTTAAACTAATTATATTTATTTAATTTGACATGATATGCAGAATTAGAATTATTTAAACTTAAGATAATTATGTAGAGTATCTAAACATTATTTGAAATCTTCATAACATCTAAAAAAGATAAGTTTGGAAGAGTTCCAAACGTTTTGTAAGTTTCGTTTCATGAATAAATACAATGCATCAAAAGTCAGCAAACTTTTCGTAAAAGACAATCGATAAATAATGAAATATTGACAGTGGTAATTGCCACGAATATGTCTATAGACTAGCAACACTTTAAACAATAGTATGGCTTATTAAGACAAATGTAGTTGTTATAACCAATGTTTCTACATCTGTGTTTGCCTTTGGGTTATCCACCCACCGAAGCCGAGGGAAAATAAACTAATTGATGTATTGTATTCGTTTTACTTTACAAGCATAAATGACAAATCAGTGAAAAAAATGACATTCAATTCTCCAGCCCCCCTAAAAAGGCCGCTCAAGCAATATTGCAATGCATACATTTTTCGAATTCTCGGCAGATTTAATGTAAAATAGTCACATAAATAATAAATAAATAAAAAGCCTTTTATTTCCTGTTTTACATTTCTTATAATCTATGCATGTGTAAGTTTGGTTAATTCTAAGTTATTTATTTATTTCTTGCTTCAAATAAATGTATATGTATCTAAAGTATATGTATCTATATAATAATATTTGACTATTTGTCTAATCTATTTAATTTAATCTACCGGAACTCCAGGATGGGTAAAGGCCTCCTCCAGTGATGCCCATTTGACTCTGTCTAGAGCTACTTTTCTCCAGTTTGGACCAGCAATTTTTTGAATATCGTCTTCCCATCTTGTAATAGGTCTCCCTCTTGTTCTTTTGCCTATTGGGCCGTTCCAGAATGTCACTTTTTTGGTCCATCTAAGATCAGTTAGCCGCGCAACATGTCCTGCCCATTTCCATTTCAATTTTTGTGCGTAACTCAGAGCGTTTGTTGCTTTAGTTACTTTTCTTATCTTAGTGTGTCGTATTTTATCCAGTTTCCTTATCCCTAGCATACTTCTTTCGAGCCCTCTCTGACAGACGCTGATCTTTTTTCTTGTTTCAGCAGTGAATTTCCACGTCTGGCAACCATATGTCAAAAATGGCAAGAGGCTCGAGTTCATGACTTTTGTTTTAATAGCTTGTGCCATATCACTTTTAAAAATGTCCTTGAGACTCCAGTATTTGTTCCATGTTAATTGGATTCTTCTTTGTATTTCTATGTTCTTGTTTTTCCTGTCGAAACTAATAGATTTTCCCAGATAGACATATTTTTCAACGTATTCCAATAGTTTGCTGTTGATTAATATTGGTATTTTCAAGCTATTTGTCATTGTCTTAGTTTTCATAATATTCATTTCTAGTCCCACCTTTACACTAGCTAGATGTAGGGTTTCCACCATGATCTGTAGCTGGGAGAATGACTCTGATAATAGTACTAGGTCGTCAGCGAATCTCAGGTTGCTTAAGTACGTATCATTTATGTACTATACATAAATGCCCCATCTAACAATACCTCGTTTGCCCCAGTCCAGCTTGTTTATGATCGTCTCGGCAGATTTAATGTAAAATAGTCACATATACAATTTAATTCATAAGATTTGATGCATAAAATCTGTATGATCTGTGTTTGTAAATTCAGAAAAATTAATTACATTAAAAATATTGCTAGAGCTTCCTTTTTAGCCCCCCAGATTCCCTTAAGTAGTTATTACTGCAGAGCAAAAATTAAGATAAGAAGGTATTTTTTTTAATACTCTCCAAGTTGGAATGATCTGATCTGTCCTAATTATGACTATATCGTATTATGGCTCCCGTGCAGCAAAAAGTTACACTTCACCCAAATGATATTTCTCCTTCATGGCATATCACATGATGCTCGTATTGTTTGATTATAAGTTATAGAATGACGTGCCTTGTTAACTAAGCCGGTCGATTATCAATTCTTTTCAAACACTGTACTTATTTAATTTTTATTATCATGCAATAATCATTTATAATAGTGATCTCGTTTTTATCATTTTAAAACCTCGCATGATTCTTTTAACATTCTCAAACCTTAAATTTTCTGAACGTCCATTCTGTCCATGCCTTCTTCATTAACTTCTACTCAGTTATATGGTACATTGCTATCACTTCTTCCATAATTGCTTGACTTTTTAAAAATATCCGAAACAAGATTGAATTGAATCCTTTTGAAACATCCCGGATGTCCTCGTCTATTGTAGCAAAGATCAAGATCTTCATCCTTAGATAACAGAACAATTACTGAGCAAGTGAACGGTACAATATGTCTTAAGTGAGTTAAGAAGGGAGCGTCTTCATCTAATTGAAGAAAACAAAACAACTTGCATCAAACAATTGTACAGTTAACCACGTCTTCAATTACAAATAGTATTGCTAGTTTTGGGTCGTAACTAACGATTAAGTTACAATTTTATTTGACATTAACAATATATACTTTACGATTTGTAGAGTCAGTAACCAAACATTTTCTCCCGTGAGAACTAGTTTTACGAGCGCTTTAAGAGCAGACTCCATGTTATGATAGTTTAATATTTGTGATATGGTCGATGGAAAGGGACGGAGAGAGATTATTATGGGATTACAGACGCTTCCATTCACACATGTATAAAGAATTTGAATCGAATCGTCGATTAATATTAATCAAATTAATTGACGATACGTCAATAACATTCCATGAGTATTTATTGACTGTGAATCTTTAATAGTTCCTAATGCAGGAGGACGAGTCCTGAAATAATGAGGGACATAAAGTTTATATACCACTACGAGTGCCCAATACAGATTGTCGTTTTTAAAACTACTACTCTGAGGCATGCAGTGCAGGTTTTACTTTATTAAAAAGGCAAGAGTCGTGAGTAAGTTATCTATCTCTAAGTTACTCGCAGTATCGAGGCTTCACCGCAACGAATAGGAAGATCGGTAACTTGTTTTCGTAAGCTAATAAAATATCGCTTCTTTCATCATAGCATACTTTATCTTTAACACCACTGACCAAGTGTTTGACCTTATGATAGCTTACCGCCGTGACAACATCAGAATCTCATGGAAGCTATCAACTTCCACTATAAGGGCATTTTACTGGACATTTGTCACGGAGGCTGTAGCGTCGGTGGTTCCGCAAAGGGCATGAAAGTCATAAATTGTTAATGAAGTGCCCCTTAAAGACACCTTTTATGGCGCACGCGCACCCTCCCAGCGGGCGTCGGCAGGTAACAGAGGTTTTAAAGTTCTTTGCATGTCCCTACAAAATATCTCATTATTTTTGCTGTTTCGATGATAATTTTGACCACGTATTGTCGTTTTAAAATATTTTGTAACATTATTTTATTGATATTATCGTATCGGTCCATTTTGGATCCACTCAGAATTAGTTTTTTTTTTTTTATTTGGCCTTTATAAATATTTTACAATAAATAATTTTACTGGAATTTATTTGTGGAAGGTATTTGGCACCGGTGGACTCATTTTATTTAAATAACTTTACATAATAATTTGATCCAAAACACCAAGTTAATAAGAGCTTACCTAAATAATCTAAAGTAACTTTATTGGTTCTGTAATTTAGTAGAAGTATACAATTTAGTGACATGTTACAAGACATATTTATTGCCCGGTCTGTGTAACAAGCTGTAACAAGTACCTACTTGGATAACAATATTGTTTCTCAATAATTTATACGTTGCTATTTGTCCATTAAATTCTGTGTTGTTCTGAATTCATACATTTGTTTCACAAATAGAATCACTAACACAACTTTTTCGCGCGGTTTCACCCGCGTTCCCGAGAGATCTTGTGTTTTTCCGGGATAAAAAGTAGCCTATAGCCTTCCTCGATAAATGGGCTATACAACACTGAAAGATTTTTTCAAATTTTTTTCCCGAGATTAGCGCGTTCAAACAAACAAACAGACTCTTCAGCTTTATAATATTAGTATAGATTTATTAAACGTGACAATGGCCAGATAGAAACAGATTAGAATAAAAATACTCTCAATCTACTAGATGCTCTACCGAATTATATTTTACACAACAATACAATAGGCTCAATAAAAGCTACAAAGCAACAGTTTTTCACACATGTACCCTTGTCAAACGATGGTGCCGCCGGCGCCGGCGCCCGCGGGGACGGTTAATGCAACTTGCACAATGCGCAAGCGCATAGGTACGGTCTTTTGTGAAATTAGGCTGCACTACAAAGTATTTGTGGCGTTTTATTTTATGATATTGTGGAGAAATCCAGGTGATAGTTTTATGTATGTTTATTTTGAACTTGAATTAAATTTATGATTCCATTTAACTGGCCGACAACGGTAAGCAAGAAATACTATGGCCACACGCAAGCCAATAGAATAAAACAGAAAATCTTTAATATTTTATTTGTACCTATACGGATGATATTAATATACAGGATGATTTTTTATCACTGGATGTACTGGATGTACTGGATGTACTGGATGTACTGGATGTATAATGGACTGCACTGATCAATGTGAACAACTTTTAGTATGGGGCTAACTCTGATATCGCGTAAAATAAAACGACTCTGTATATTTGTATATAATATTACAGGAAAGTGAAGTTAAAGCAGCTAATAATAGATAACTAATTACTAAATAGGCGTCATATGTCAAATCATCAGGCTTCTAAGTAAGCACTTAGTGAGCTACTCATGTTGAGACATGAAATGTAAAAAAATCACCACAAATTCTTTAGTATGGACCTTTTAATCCTTCATAATATGATCGTTGGAGTAGTCTGAGCGAGTTATATTTGATACTCTATCTAGAAATATATATTACTAGCTTCCACCCTGCGGTTTCACCCGCGTTCCCGAGGGATCTTGTGTTTTCCCGATATAAAAAGTAGCCTATAGCCTTTCTCGATAAATGGGCTATCCAACACTGAAAGAATGTTTCAAATCCAACCAGTCGTTCCTGAGATTAGCGCGTTCAAACAAACTCTTCAGCTTTATAATATTAGTAAAGATTATTATACCATTTATTAAAATACACTCCTATAAATTACATTATTATTATTAGTATAGATTTAGATAATTTTATAGAAATAAAGTGACTTTTCTTACAAAATAAACAACTTCACTTAAGTAATAGCGAAATAAAATATCCCATCTTAAGAAACAGTCGTGTTTATGGATATCAATCAGTGTCAAGTTGTATAATTTTTTTTTATTTTTATACCACTAAGGTGGCCTGATGGTAAGCGGTTACCGTAGCCTATTGACGCTTGCAACACCAGGGGCTTCACACGCGCGTTGCCGACCCTGCAAAAATCTCTTCACACCTTTCTTGAACAACTCCATGTTGTACTCCCTTGGGAAAACCACGGCGGGGAGCTCGTTTCACAACTTGAGCGTCCGTGGTAGAAATCTCCTTTGAAACCGCACTGTATAAGACCAGTTTGGCTCCAATGTGTGAGGATGAGCTCCCCGTCGATGGCGAGAGGTGCGATGGTAAAATGTTGCCGTGGGCATCAAGTCGAACAATTCCTCAGAACACTGTCCATTAATGTGACGATTCAGTAAGTGTGTCGTCGCCCTAACTCGACGGGCTATTTGCTCCGCTCCACCGCTCATTGTTCGCTCCGGTACACAAACCATTGTTTGAATTTGTCCAATTCAGACAATTTTGGGTTTAAACTTACATTTAATTATCCTTGATTGATTTACGTTTTCCAGTTATATGAACATTTTGACTTGTTTTCAAAGGGATAAATTGTTTTTTTTTTTGTATTGTAAATGCTCTACTAGAATGATTTGCATGTTTTTTATGTTAGAAGGCAGACGATGGCTACCGTCACCTATAAATATTAGCATCTGTTGTTACTTTACCGAGTTTATTGTAGACTAGCTTTTCCGCGCGGTTTCACCCGCGTTCCTGAGGAATCTTGTGTTTTCCCGAGATAAAAACTAGACTAAAGCCTTCCTCGAAAAATGAGCAATCCAACACTGAAAGAATTTATCAATTCGAACCAATAGTTTCTGAGATTAGCGCGTTCAAACAAGCAAACAAACAAACTTTTCAGCTTTATAATATTATTACTAGTGCCCTAAACTGAACTGACTTTAACGTTTTATGCGGTGGCCTCCATTACAAAGTGAAAAAGGCAACTAGCTCTCAAGAGCATCTGTAGCAATTGCGCTTAGTGACAGATTTCAACTTGAATTATACTCCCTACCCTTCAAATGAATTAATTTTAGCTCAAACTTAAAGCTATATATAGGCTGAAATACTTTGTTTGCCAACAACTCGTTACATCGGTAATCCTATTTGACATGTTAAGTTCCCATATAGGTGTACAACAGTTGGGTACGCAAGCGCAAGCGCGTGCGATGACTAGTATGGAATTAGATCTAAAACAGGATAACGGGCCAGCAGTCGTTGATCCTCGCTCTACGGGGAATTGTAGGGGTGAACGCTTCAAGTTACAAGTATTTTGAATGAACGATTATAGCGAACTAGCTATCCCTCGTGGTTTCACCCCCATTTCCCAGAAAAAAGTAAAGTAGCCTATGGAGAGGGCTCCATAGCATAAATCTGCGTACCAAATTCCATCGTGATCTGTTCAGCGGTTTAGGCGTGAAAAGGTATCAAATAAACAAACTCACATTTCGCATTTACATTAAAACCTATTAGTTAGATTTGAGTTAGGTTTGAAGTGCATCTTAAGTCTCGAGTTTCTTGGTATAATATCTTAACAAATGATTACTCATTGGGTGGAATACAGTGACGTTTTACAAGTAGACGTGTTATAGATCATCATTGCACAATAATTCTTGCCTTTAATCTTGCAGTATAATTCGCACATCGTTTATGAATATAGGATAGAATTTTTTCCGCAAAATGATGCAAAAATTTTGAACTTGTAAGAGACGTATAGTAGCAACACTGGTTGGTGCGTGACTAAATGAATGCAGGCCAATTACCTTGCCTATATATTGCCAATATAGAGCTGTATATAAACATTATATCTTAGGTGGAAGATGTGAATCTTGATTGTTTGAATGCTGTCTCCAGAATACAATAGCAGTATTTAATGACTGCTGAAAATATCCCGCGTTTTCCGAGAAAAAAGTAGCCCATGTCCTTCTCCATACCATAGGCTATTTGCATATCAAATTTCATCGCGATCGGTTTAGCGGTTTAAGCGTGAAAAGGTAACAAACAAGCAGACAAACTCACGTTCGCATTTATAATATTAAGTTAGGATTATCCTTTTCAATGCAAAGTAGGCTTACTTACATACGTAAGTAAGTTAAGAAATTTAATACGTAAGTATACACTTACGTATTAATTCTTAACTTTAATTCCTAATAACCTAATAACTTCTTAACAAATTAATAAAATTATCATAGGAAACATTCAGTGCTATTCCTCCTCTCTCCTATATTTGATCTATGCTGTGCCCGACATGTGCCATAATTGTGACTAATATAATTATTTTTCTACCAACTGTATACATTATGGTACGCAATAAAGAATTGAGAATACGTTTGCCCATCAAGTGACCCCCGAAGTTTATGTCGTGGACGAGGATGCACGCTTGCCGATTAGATGCTTATTATGATAATGCTTGTGTTTGATAACAATTTCACCATGTTGACTGATGATGTGGCCATAGGTGGTAAGCACACAAAGCCTAGAAATTATTAATAATCAATGTGCTGGTGTTTACCTTGGCGTTACAACATAACATTCTCTCTTAAAGCTATGGTTTCCTCAAGATGTTTTCCTTCTAAACTCAAGCTCATTGTATTCGAACCCACGACCTTTTCTACGGCATTTGACGTCACTACCAATGAGCTATTGTGTTATCATGTTATCTTTTGTTCCGTGTGAATTTGTGTGTCAAATAATGTGACTAATACCTGAACCTTATTTGAATTCCACCGGTTCCTAATGACCAACAATATTTATAAATTCATCGAAAGAGATACCTATGTTATAATCCGTTTTGCATATAACTTTAATCCGGAGCCGATACCGGCGCGAGCGCATAAAAGACAGTTTAATCGTATTAATGTCAAACGATTAACGTCTACATTAATTCCTTTAGCTAAGAAATAAATACATGTTTAACACTTTAAACTAGTTCTTGCGTTTAACTATTACCTCACAGATTTTATTTAAATAAGTAAGTAAACGATATACGAGTTTATACAAATCTATTTGGTGATCTAGGTCCTTTTTATTTAGAAATAACGTATTTCAAAAGTATTTTATGTATAATTGTATTGTATGATTTATCTATGAGCCAAATTTCATCCGAATCCGTCCAATCGCTACGTGATGATAGTAACAAGCTTACACACAAACTTTCGTATTTATTTATGCACTAGTTCCCGCCCCTCAGTTTTACCCGCGTTTCCTTAGAAACTTATATATTTTCGTGATTAAAATCCTATGTTTTATTATTTATGATCTATATTACGTATTTGATAAGTTTCAATCAAATCCGTTCAAGCATTTAGTTTTGATTATGTAACAAATATCGACGCAATCTTTCGTATTTATAAATAGTATGATAGTACGTCTTTACAATTAGGGCTGCCATAGTTAAGCATCCTTAAATAAAACCGCCCATACCTCTAAAGATTAAATAAAACTCCCAAGCCTACCAAGATTACTTAATTTCACAACATCTGCTTTGTTTCCCCCATCAAAGCGAGCGGATCTTGAAAAGCTACCGTATTCAGCTCATTATATCAATTTACGAGCGGCAGACAACCCTGGCCGCGGTCCGTCGGGCATTCCTGCGCCCGCGCATACCCCGCGTACGAGCCTGGCGCGCAGTGTACGCTGAAGGAGTTGCATCCCTATTATGTGGTTGATGTGGCTTTCTAAGTTTTTATCGATTGATTACTATGACCTTAAAATGAGTACCTAATTGATAATCATTGTTAGTGGTATTTGTGTCAGGGTTTTTGTACATTCTACTTTTTAAAACTTTACTTCTAGTTAAGACTTTATTTCAATATTTCTAAGGTCTACTGTAATATATTCACAGTGGTCTTACTCGAATGGTGTCTACTTCAGTTATGGTAGCATCCAACAAAAACTATTGCACTGGTTAAGACCTAGTAGTAGTTATAAGTAACTATAAAACTGTCGCTATATTGAATTTAATAAATCATAGAGTAGACTCTCGCAAGAAATGCAATAAATCATAATTCCATAATCGATTTAATCTCTCGATCGAATCGTTTCTATATCGTCACTTGGCATCAACAGTCGGAGTGTCCCCACAAAAACTGCGCGGGTCCTGTGTCCATATTTGGTTAACCCTAATGAGCCTAATGGGACTCTTGTATAATATGGAACATGTCGCTCCCACGAGTCGGAGTGCTTTTTATTGGACATGTCCTTTTTGTAGGACGCTAACTATTCCTGGTCCTTGCTGAAGGGTATCAGGTTTTTTATGATTAAACCTTCCGTGAAGTTAAATATAGAATCGTAAATTCTAATCAATTTTATTCTTTCCTTGATGTGAGGGATTTTTTAATCAATTTGTTAAAATCAGGTTCGTTCGCCGCGTCTTCTTTAATTAACGATACATTATTAAGGAAATTGATGGCACATTCTAAGCTGGTTAATGAACTCCTATAATGATTTGCTTAACGCGAATTGGGAGCAACACGTGTTTGGTTTAATCTACACAGCAATCGACATGTTTTTTATTACTGCAATACATAGACGTAGGTACAAACATGACAAGATAAAATATATAAATAATTATAGAAACTAAATAGACATTTAAACCCTAAAGATTTGTTAAAACAAGACAGCAGACGTTAGTACTGGAACGTATTCCGATATCTTTAAATTATGAAAGGTGTTATAAATAATTAAATAGGTACATTGACTGATTACTTAACGTTCCACAAGGTGCCAGTACTAATGCTTTAGATAATATCTAGACTAGATTATAGACAAACATTGGTATAGGTCGGTTGCTCTGGGTTTGATTACTATAAAGATCTAATGATTTATGACGCCGCTTCTGGCGCTACTAATCAAGTGCTCATAATAATATAGAAGCTTGTAATTAAGGTAGTCGTTAGAACGTACACTTTGCACTTATTTTATAACTTGTTAGTAACAATCATCTTCTATACCTAGACTAAAGCTTGAAACTGCAAAGGTACTGTAATCTTACAAATTTTCTATGAATTGGATTTCATTATGGGCATCGTCTTGTTTTCAAAATTGCCAAATTCTGAAGACTGGAACGAGTCATCGCTGGCCCGATGGAGTTGTATGGATATGGATAAATTTCACTCAGTTATGGACCTCTAAAAGTAAAGCTAGAATACAATTAGATTAAAGAATCCAAAAGTTTAATTTATAATACAAAAGTTATTGTTACTTAAGTGTTAGTGTACGTGCTGTACCTTCAATAGTTTACATAACAAAACTAGTAATTTATTTCCCAGTTTCCTCCCAGCTTCCGAGTTCATAACAATAACGCTCACCCACCACCCCCGAACATCACAGGCCGTGCCCAGTAAACACTTCCTTATAAGTATGTTTAAAATAAATGGCACTGATGTTTACAAAGCGGCGACCACTTCCCGTACTCCAAACACTGTTTCTATGTTTAAGGTTATGTTTACGCGTGCGCTTGCGCTCCCGTCGTGTCTCGCTCAGGGGATTGAGGAATGTTAGTGTTGTGGGGAATTGCTGAGGGATAAATGGGCATGAGTTCTTTTGAAGATCGCGTTATCATATGGGTAGGTAACAATATCTGTATTACATACGCATGAGTATGATTTTTAATAAATCAGGCGGTTGTAAGTTTTATTGTTGTTTATTATAATTCAATTTATTTTGTTGTTGTAAGAATAGGCTATAAGTAACTAAGGGAATGACTTATGGATCATGAAATTTTTTATCGTTGTTTTACAACACTATGGTTCTAATGTAGTTGAAAATGAAAATGAAAATATTTTTTATTCAAATAGGCCTTCACTAGCACTTATGAATAGTCTGACTCTAACGCTCGGTTCGGAAGGTTGCTTTTACTGAGAAGAGCCGGCAAGAAACTCAGCAATTACTCTTTTCAAAACCAACTCAGATTTATTACATTAAATTATTTATCTAGTCTCACTGACTATATATGTGTGTTTACAAAAAAAAAAAAAGAAACAAAATGATAAGTGACATAGTTAATAAATAGATAGCAAATTTAAGCAGACCAGCCCCCACAAGCAGCACCAGTTCACAAGTATGACGCATGTGGCAGCCATCGCCCTCCTTGCACATATTGTAGGGAAGTTAGCGACCCGCCACACGACGCCGCCGCAAGCAAAGGCCTCAAAGTGAGCATGACTACCTTAAGCTTGCTAAAAAGAAAAACAATTTCACGGAATATGAATAAGAACACACAATATGTTATCACTGTTACCATTCACATGTTTATAGGGCAAAAAAAGTGTATCATAATAACAATATTAAAAAAAGAAAAAAAAGTTATTAGTTATTATCTAATTGTTATTTTATAGTGTTATTTTTAGTCTTATGGTATTTATTGTTTATAGGTAGTATACCTTTCCTTCTAATTTCATCCCTCGCTTAGCACTCTTCTATATTATAACTAAAATAAATGTGGTGTCATTTTATGGTGCACTGTACACAGATTAATTGCAACACTATATGAATCTTCGTGTAGGTTATGTTGAGGGCATGCCCTCTGCACTTGGAGTGGTTGAATGAAATTGAGTTGTAAACGGTTGCTTTTATCACATTTAGAGAACGTATTATTGTTTCTAATTGTTAATGGTTCCAAATCGGAATTAATTTGATTGTTATCGCTACATTAGTTAAGTAGATCGATTACAAGCGTATATATGCCATTTTACCATACCTTAAGCACAGGCATACACCCCAACTATATTGTAAAGTAAAATTAAATGATTGACAAATTTTCAGAAAAATACTTTAAAATAACGAAAATAAATTTATACATGTTACATTTTATGGAAAAAGTCTTCGATCTGTATCGGCCAAAATAAGATGATATTCACAGAGAATTAATTCTACAAGTGACTCTAGTAAATAAACTTGAATATACATTGAATAATAAATAAATATAAATATTATTCTGGGACATTAATTCCTCACACGCGGCCATCTGACCGCAAACTAAGCAGAGCTTGTACTATGGAAGCCAGATAACTGATATACTACATATACTACTTTTCTTTTGTAAATACATACATATATAGATAATTACAACCAGACACAAGACAAACAGACATGTTCATACACACAAATGTTTGTCCTGAGTGGGAATCGAACCCACGACCTGTGGCGTGATAGATAGGGTATCTTACCAACCACGCCAACCGGCCCGTCAAATGTAACGTAATGTTGTTATTTATGATTACCACTCGGTATTAAATTATAATTTACCTTCAATTTCACAAAAACTTCCCCCAGAACAAAGGACAAGATATTGTCTATGATCTAGACAATTTCGCCTAACGGAATCTTTAATGACAATGAATGATCTTTTGATTTTATGTAAGTACTGTCTTATTCATTCCGTGATACAATTCGATCACGATTGCAATATCCAAGATGTGGTTTTGATTTGTATTCTCTTCTCTCTTTAATGTAGCTTGTATGATAATGATAGCATGATATACAAGACGTAATTCGTGATTGGTTAAATAAAGCTATTAAAGTAAATTGCAGACATGAAATTGATTGAAGTTATGCAAGGTGTTCAAAACTATATCAAATTACAGCTCTAAGCGCTGCTTTCTATGCCTTCCGTATACCATTGTGTTGACCAGGTGTCTGCGGTGCTAGCCTATTATCTCGACTTGGTCTGAGCTGCGTGTGGTCCGGACTTTGACCGCAGAACCGACGGCTGACACTCGAAACTATGCACTTTATACATGCGGATGGTCTTTGACCTCGGCGCTGTGAATGGAATGAATGGCGGGACAGATAATGAAATCTAAAATATGAAAGTAATTTGACGTTTATTTCAAGGTAAATTGAATCCAGAAGGTGGAAAATAGGTAAAAGCAATGCATTTCAATTGCTTAACATGAATAAAAAAACGCAAGGCTCAAACAGCTGGGTCTAGAAACATGAAATTTTGCACACAATATGTTTCTCAAGTAACGTAGGCACTAAGAAAGGATTTTTCAAAATCAACCCTTAAGGGTAAGTTTGACACATGCCTGTGCTTTCGGTGTCTTCAATTTGACTTCTACGATGATGTATCTAACAGTAATTGCTTTTATGAATTTATAAGTGTGAAGACATTGCTTTGGTTTTGTCTTTTAAAATGTGTATAGTTTCTGTTAATTTTTGTTTCGTTCTTGTGTAGCAACTAACTAGATATCATTTTGATAAATAGTTTCTCACATGAAATCTGATGACCTAAAACTACGCGTAACGATTCGAGATCCGGGCGGGCGACATTTCTCAGCTCCATATGGCCATGCGCCAGGAAAACAACAAATGGTATCTGAGTACCTGTCCCTTTACATTGATGTTTTACCATTTCCAGTAGAAATGTGCAGGTTGCCTCCGTTATACTGTCGGATAGCATCTCACTAGACGCGATGCGACTAAACTGCACGCGCTTTAAGCTTTGTGCGTGCCGCGGCGCGTGCGCATGCATACTCCACAACGTGGTGACCTCTATTGTCTGTTACTGCGATTGTTCCGCTGAACCGTGTAATTAGCTCGATGGATATAAGGAAATTATATTGCATATTCAGAATCAGAATTTGATCACTTTTGTTGATATATGTACCAAGATGGCTTGAGGCTGTTAGTACGATTTTGTTTGATATTGGTTCAGAAAGACCTAGAGTCATCATAATTACCTATTTTACTGTTCCAGTAACTTCTCGTTTATTTAAAATTAATCATACAAGCCTTTACTCTCTGATCAAAGTTCAATACACGATTGAGACAGTAACCACAGAGTCTTGCAGCCACCAGCAACAGTAATTGGTTACATGAGCAATTATCACTGCTTCCATGTGGTCCACAGTCCGCAGGTCATCATTAGCCTGTCAAAAAGGAGGGGAGTGGTAGACAGGACCCTCATTAGAAGACCACCGGAACATCGGTGCTGCGTGTTAATTACATGTTGCTGTACCCTGACTGATTGAAGTGTCGGTTCTGTTCTTATTACGTATGCCTTTGTCAATTATAACAATATAGTTGTAACTTTCTTCGTATTTTTGGTTGGAGCTAAATTAGTTCTCCACTTTATTTAAAATCATGAGATTTCTTGGAGATAATAATGATGAGTGACAATGATGAGATCTTGAAATTATGATGCTATAACAGGCAAGCATTTAACTATGCTTTTACCATTTTAAGTGATAACTTCGCCGAAGATATTCTAGTAGTATGTATGCATCTAGATTTCTACTTCTTCATCATCCTCATCATCATCTCAGCCGCAAGACGTCCACTGCTGGACACAGGCCTCCCCTAATGATCTCCACATCTTACTTGCTTGAACTTAACATTTTTATGAATGATTGTTCATTTTGATTCCGTGATACTCGTTTGAAGACAGCTGGAATTTTATTTAGTTCTTATAAATCGAAACAGTTACATATGATTATTTCTGTATCATTCATACCATTTTTGGCTGTGGTAGTAAGTTAACCGAATACACTCTCACGCAATCTACCATCACATTTTTTATCTCTCCACCATTAACTTTTTATAAAGCCATAACATACTATAATCACAAATTCATGCTTGTATTTTGATACATAATTAAGTGGTAAGTTATAATGCGCCTGCGGCGGTCATGATCGCTCTAAGGTGGTGCGTGTGATCTCAATTAGTGAACAGGACCACCTGGTTCTAGAGGAAATGGGAATTGTCGATGTTTTATTTGCTTTCTTCGTGAGTAGGCTTGGTGCATCCGTTAGATGTACCTCGATAAAAGCTTACATGTAAGCTTTTTACGGGTGGTCGTTCGATTTTTATACATATTTAGAGAGTATTTTGACAATTGTAGAAAAAATAAATGCGAATGTAATAAGATGAGGGTTAAGTTACATGAGATAGGTAATAACTAGAAAACAAAAGTGCTTGGTTAGAAATTGAGAAATTTAGTTAGGTTAGATCCTGCAATGAACTTGAGGTTTTGGTGCAGGAAAACATTGTGAGGAAACCAAAGCACGGTGAGGGTACTTTGTAGTTACTGACTGGCTGACAACCACCCTCAAGATTA
Organism: Tetheella fluctuosa; assembly: GCA_951216915.1. Lineage (NCBI taxonomy): Eukaryota > Metazoa > Arthropoda > Insecta > Lepidoptera > Drepanidae > Tetheella > Tetheella fluctuosa. Next base: position 810,681 of record OX578214.1, read on the forward strand.
AAATCTGTCACCAAACACCTATTGTGTATATTGGCAGCTGCATCATTCCTTCTTGGTTCTGAGTGCCTACCACCTTTGTCAAACATAGTAGGACTAGACTTAGTCAAAGCCATTTATTCAGTTTAGAAGGGGCACATATGAACGTCGAAGCTACTGAAGCTACCAGTAAAACCCTAAAACATGATAATGTAAACCATAATCTTAACTAAACCACGCAGCAATACGAAGCACTATTACAAATAAAACCAACGATGCCCAATATGATGAAAGTTTCTTATAAAATTACGCAACCACATACTTTGATTTGTTTGATTCCAACACAACACAAAGCACTTCCTGTGTGACCAAAACATTTCCTGAGATCTCATGTTGGGTGTCTAATTACGTTAAATGAACCTCGCTCTCACGCTGTACACTCCCTAACTTGTTTACAAGTGCCGTTTCATTAAATTCTTAATGAATGATTTACTGGGACCAGATTAGGGGTCAATTGGTGGACCTCATTCAAATGTGGGATGTGGACATATTAATTTCTTCTGTCGTGTAGAGTAGGGTAGCGAAACGAATGTATCTTTCAGGTTTTCAAATTGAAATAAGTGAAGACATATCGTCGCATCGTTAATTCTGCAATTTTTTATAATTTGCACGGTAAGCAATACGCCTATTTTTTATTTATTAAAGATATATCTATTGGTTTACGCGGCGCACGCCAGTAAAGCACCCAGTCAGCATGATTTTTTCCGACAGCTACAAAACTCATTATCAATTCAGCCAATTATTTTTCTCATGAATCACTCCGTGTATTGGTGAAAATTGTATGTAAATCCTTTCAATACTTTTTGAGTTCATCGCGTTCAGACAGACAGGCGCGGCAGGGGACTTTGTTTTATAATATGTAATGATTTCAAAGAAATATTTGGTAAAATCTCCTAGGTGTTTTTTATGCTTCGATCTTTATAACAACCTTTATATCACATACAGTTACAGTACAGTAGCAGTTATCTCATTTGTATGCAGTGACAATGGTTGTTTTGTCTATGCCCCCACAAGTGAAGTAATCTGAGATGCGCAGTGGCTGGTAACGCGAGGAGGACTTGTTGCCTCGTGACGATTGATAGCTTCAGGAAGGTGCGTCGAGCAAACATGTGAATGTTTACGATTTGAAATTTTATTTGTATGGTGCTTCTGACGAAGAAGAAATACATTTATTATATAAAAATAAGAGGATAACGCCATGTATTGATAAATGAGCCTTCAGTCAGCATGATGATTTTCAGCAAAAGTCAAGTGTGACTGCAGACTGAATAAAACTACCGAACACCGATCGCCTTGCCAGTGGTATAAATTATTTCTTCGATAAAATTGGTGGTAGCTATTTTTATGAATAAATTCCTAATTATTTAACGTCTTTTGAACGAATAAAGAATGGTTTAAACAAAGTGGCAAAGCAGCCAAAATTGTATGGCAGGTAATATAGGCAAACTGTAATGATAGAACTGATTTGCATTAATTTTGGTATATACATGATAGGTTTAGGGTACTAGGTAACACGGGAACACAGGATAAAATTCATGAACATGATAGTATTAAATAAAATCATCTTTAATTTCGGGTAACTGATGATGTAGATGAACATTTGTAAGAACTTACAACAAATGCTATGGCAGCTTTGAAGTCAAATTCCACAAACACATTGTAATCCCATGTTATAGTTAAAAGACAATAACTTAGCACATTATTTGTAACTATAAATAATGCAGAATTATCTTGTGCACAGGAATTTCTAGCCAAATTAGAATTTCTCCGGAAAGCCACTCTGCACACAGTATGTTACGGTTATCTCCATAAAATGTCCGATATATTTACACTATGGCTTGTGGAATATGATCAAATTTAATATTAGTCTAAAATTTATATAGTAAGTAATTGAAGCTGACTCGAATGTTATGCGACGCTGAAAGGTTATGAAGGGTTAATGATATATACTTTTTTTTAAGTATAGACAAAATTAAAAATGAAGCAGTTATCGTTAACCTTTTTCTTCTATTTATAAATTACAAACAAAGGTAGGTATATAAAGCTCTTTCAGATAAATAATAGACAAACAAAATTGCACATTACTTGCACATCACTTTTCATAATTCTGACACGTCATGTCACTATTTAAGATAATGTTTAAAAGCTGCTTTATAATTAATATGATATCTTGTGACATTCCTCACACACGGCCATCTGATCCCGAACTAAGCAGACCTTGTACAATGTAAATCAGGTAACTGATATACCTACAACTTTTAGGAAAATATATACTGATATAGATAATTACACCCAGAATCGAACCCGAGACCTATAGCGTGATGGGTTGGATAACTTATCAATCACGCCAAGCGACCCGTAATTAATTTGTTACAAGACAGATTCTTCATTGAAACTCAATAGTAATTAATCTATGAATGTATTCATTCAAAATAAATACGTATTTATTTAAACTTTGGTCGTCATATTCTAAGTATATGAATAAAGCTATCATAAATCACTGGAAGTTAAGGAATCTGTTCCTCTAACAACTAGTGTGCTAGAAACGCACATAGCTTGTAGAGTCAGTGGGCTGATATTGTAGGTAACATCACTCAAGAAGTTTTAAACCGATGGGAAGAGCTCTCGAGTGGTAAAAAGCCAAGCGGAACCAATTTCCAATAGATAGTCTCTCTGATAGAAAGACCCAGTAGAAAATCTGCCATCATACACCTACCGGTTTGTTCCGGTAGCACTTGAGAGCCAGTTCCTTCATCCTCATCATCACTTACCATAGTGAGATTGTGGTCAAACAAAGCCTATACATAAAAAGCCCTGTAGAGTTTCTGGGAGACGATAGATGAACCGCAGTTGTGGAAACCCTTTAAGAAGACTGAGCTAATGAGGTTGTAATATAGAACAATATTGTAATGTAATGTATGTGTAATGGTTATTTCTAGGTTATGTGATGATATACGGAAATTGTTTAGGTATCTCTAAACGAGAATCGCTACTTCGCCATCAGTGAGACTTGGCACTATAAGATAAGTGTGGCCAGATGGCTGATATCAGGCGGCGGCGTCCACTGAATTTATGCGGCGATAATTTACCAACTTGATTGCTTGTGAACACGTATATGAACTCTACTTGTTGTGAACGCTTCCTTACTACTTTAGACTTGTGTGCATTTGATTATTACTTCAATATGACCAGGTTATTTATTTTAGTCTAGATGTGGAACATTATCATCATATACATTAGGTATTGTTTTGCTTTCGGTTCCTCACAGTTACCTCTTCGCATTTATCAGTCAATTAATTCTAACTTATTCATTTACTTTATTGAATGGCATCGTTTTTAGGAAATGGTTAGAAGCAATTCTTAATACAATATCTTTTATCGATATAAATTCGTATGTCTGTTTGTTTGTTTGTAACTTCTTTACCATTTATCCGAATGCGATACAACTTTGGTGAGTTGTACGTCCGTTTCTGAGAAAAATATACTGCAACGCAAGCTTAGGATTAGCAAGTATCTAACCAATAATAATAACTACTAACATGCTCCAAAGATTTCTCTATTCTACAATTCTAAATACTATTTAATTCAATGGTAGGTACCGAATCTGTACTAATATTATTAAGCTGAAGAGTTTGTTTGTTTGAACGCGCTAATCTCAGGAACTACTGGTTCGATTTGAAAAATTCTTTCAGTGTTCGATAGCCCATTTATTGAGGAAGATAGCCTTCCTCCCGGGAAAACCTAAGATCCCTCGAGAACGCGGGTGCAACCGCGGGGCGGAAGCTAGTTTATTATAAAAATTGGAAAACTAATCATCACAAATTGTCTATGTCTACAGAAAATTTATAATCTTCATAATTGGATATCGTTTTCCAAGCCACATTTCCAATATTTATGATTTAAACATAAAGTATCATAATGTCTCATGTTATAATAAGAAATAGTATAAAGTAATTATCAAGTCCGATTTACACGTTGCGACTTTATTTTTAACCTGGGTCGTTACGTTGTATGTAAATCGCATTTTATTTGCACACTTACGCACTGTACGCATTTACTTTACTTTTCTTTGATCAAAGTAAAATGAAACTATCTTTAAGTAAACTTACCAAAAACGTTTGAAGTTAATGATCTGAGGAAATGTTTTATAAACCTCCAGTTTAGGACAGAACATTGAAAATTAAAAGCACTCCAAATATTTGTATTTAACCAGTGTTAACAAAACCGTGAGAAGTGTATTGTGTGAACTGCCTCTTACAAAATAGAAAGTTTTTCTTATCGCCTCCTTGGAAGCGATCGTTTATAAACATATCCATATATTACAGAATAATTAGGTAGTATATTAGATATAATAACACATTAACGACAATTAAGGGGTTAGAAGCCACCGGTCGTGGCGAGGGACATTCATTTGAAGACATTGAAACTAGAAGTCATCTGATTTACTAGGTGTTAGGTGTAAGTTTGGAGTTGTTTAAATCCAAGGAAATTTTGACATTCCTCACACACGGTTATTTGATCCCAAACTAAGCAGCTATTATGGAATCCAAATGTACTTTTTTTTAATAATAAGTTCTTTTTTGCCCACAGGTCGCGCCCTCCTAGACCGCCTAACAAGTACGACAGTGAGCGAGGCCACAGTGATAAGTGAAGTGGAGGGGTTGCTGCCCGCTCCGCTCGATGTGGCACCCTACTCTGAAGTGACTGCGAACGCGACTTGCGGCGACGCCGGCGCAGAAGAGTATTGTAGAGATACGCCGGGGAAGTAAGTATTACTCATCATAAGTGAGCTAACTGATATGATAGAGGTGACAAAAAATGTTAAGTTTCGTGGCGAGATACATAGATTTATATTTGAATAAAACAAAAATGCTATAGAGTGATTATTAAAATAGCAGTTATTGATCGAAACGAGATAAATAACTGCTATTTTGATAATCGTAATTATATACTTTGGCTGTCATATTTTTATTTCGTTATTTTGAGCATATTTTAAATGCTTAAAGTTATTCTTTAGGAACCAAGTGTGTCATTCTAACTTATTATTATCAACAAAAAATCTTAATATTTTTGTACATTAATGTCGTGATTATTTTGGTACGATACGCCAGGGAGGAAGTAAAAGTCTTAGATATTTAAAGCATAAAAACTATAATGTAATATAAGCGTTTACAGACGGAGTAAGGTTATCCCATATGTTAATAACTGTGTGTATGAAAGCAGCTCCAAAAACGCTGCTGATATCCAGAACTGTCGGATAGATACATCATTCAGAAAGTTTGTTTGAAGAAGAGACTATTTGACGAATCCATATTTGTGTAATCCATATTCTGTTTCGACGAGAAACGTCGATTCCTTTCTTGTCCTATTTTATACCTCCCAGGCTAAATGTTCTGAGAAATTGAAGATGATTTAGATTTGTGAAAGATGTTTCTATTCCGCATATGTAGACAAATAAACTGGATATAAGAATGAATCGCGTTTCCTGATAATATGACCACAGCGTAATTACATACAGCGGTCTATCGCGTTTGAAGTCACGCGAAATGCCGCTTTGTATATTAAGTATATTAAATATATCCAGTAACTTAACTTTACAAACTGGGAGATTTCAATGGTTAAACGATTAAACCTGACTTAATAAGTTTATTACAAACAGAAGTAGGTATATTTGGGTTAGTAGATAGGTCTGCAGGTACAAATTCACACTCTAGTGTCTTTTTGGTTTGGACATGGTAAAATTTTACATTTTCCAGCAAACTTCATTTGACATCTCTGTTCATTTCTTGATGCAGGAACCTACATTAAATCTAAGGTACTAATAGGAAGTTTATCTTGTAACGAACAATATTTACCCCCAGACGCGGCATAGTATGCGACGTGTGCGAAGGCCTAGACGGTTCGTCCACTCGGAGGCACCCAGCGTCTCATGCAGTCGACGGTGACCCAGCCACCTGGTGGCAGAGTCCGACCCTAGCCGCTGGTGAGGAGTACCAACATGTGGCGCTCGTTGCTACGCTACCTGATGTAAGTGCTATATTAAAGTATAATAGGAAAGGCTGACTTCCAAACCGGTGATAACTTAGCAGCTTCGACGTTCATAAGTTCCCTTCTAGGGCCTAAACTGAATAAATGGCTTTGACTTTTAATAAGAAAATTTGAATAAATTATGCTAAGGGTACGTATACGTTATGTACGTATGCGTTACCACCTTTATTACTACAATGATGATAATGTACCCCGGTAGTGACTAAGTCACGTGCGACCATTTTAGGCGCCGGCGCAGACTCGCCCACGCCCCGTCTGTCCTCAACAGGTCGGGGCTGAGTGCATGCGGTAGTAGGAGCGACCTATCGTTTTGCTCTTGATAGGTACCTACTACAAAGACAATCCAAGACCGAGGGGTCCGAAAAAAAAATTGATTACTAAATTTTAATGCCAGCAGTGACCATAATAAATCTTTTGGTCAGTACAATGTAAGACAAAGTAGTAGCTGAAGGAGATGGTTCGCTATTGATACTCAAAACATATAAAATTATTTAAGTAATTGATATTAATATATTTTGCTTTTAACGGGTTAAAGTGCATCCATATTGACGCAGGGGCGTCCAAACGTCAACTAAAGTTGCCGCTGAAAATCAGCGTTGTGGGTTTATTTATACCGCAACTATATTGCTGAGCGGTTGCCTTTTGTTGGCAGTATAATTAATAATAATTTTAGTATAAGCATGTAATAGGTTTAGAAATTGATATATACTGTCAAATAAAAAACTATTCTATTCTATTCTATTCTATTCTGTGCTTGATTTAACATGGGATCCAATTTACATCACTACATAGCAGTCGATGGAGCCACTAGTGTGTAAATGATGAGCGAGGGGTATAGCTTGTAGTCTCGCTACTAGATAATAGATGGCGCTGATATGTATGTTTATTTATATTCGTAATAAAAATATAAGCCTTTATTCAGACAGTTATGTTACAGTTACTATTTGCTACAAAAATTATGACCCTGGTCATCGACAACCCGGTCTGTTTGCCCACGTTTGGCAGGCCTCATATTAGCTCGTTATCTAACAGTAAATAAAAATATAGTACTTGCATATCACTTGTTACTAATGTGTAGCACACTTATTTTCAAAATTTACCAAACACTTAAATTTTTTAAATGTTTTTTGTCATAAATATTTCTTTTCATTCTTTTCTTTCGTCATTATAAAAACAAAACTAATTGGTTGAGTAGGTACCTACTTTATAGTAATCTACTACTCATCTGTCGAGTCAAACGAACCGGTGTGTGAACTTGAGAGGCAGTTTTTGTGTGCTTACCACCTTCGGCCACATCATCACAAACCATGATGAGATTATGGTCAAAGTGTTAGAGATACATGTTTGTTACCACTCAGCTCCGTAACAGCTGAACGGATTTTCATGAAATTTAATTACTCTCTACGTATCTACATCCTGGTATAGGACGCAGAATACTATTTATCAAACTACGCGGGTGAAACCGCGAGACAGGTAGTGTAATAAATGAGCCTAAGCCTAAAGCAGGTCCTATGGTTGCGTAATGAAGTTCTTCACAAAATTAATTATGTTAGTCTGGATTAATTCCAAGATTTATAAACTGTAATTATATAGGATGTAGTAGAACCTGTTTCCTATACCTAGGTAGATTACCTTCATGTCCATTCCCTACCTGTGAGTTCTGTCGTCGGTCCTTACAAAATAGTAAAATTATTGTTCATAACACTAAGGTGGCAAAGAACGACTGATGGTAAGCGATTACCGTAGCTTATTGACGCATGCAACACCAGGGGAATCAATAACGCATTGCCGAGCCTGCAAAAACCTCTTCGCAGTCTTCTTGAAGAAGCTTGTTCCATAACCAGAGCGTCTGATGTAGGAAGCTTTTTTTGTATGATGATTGTAGAATGTAAAGCTTATCTACAAACTGTCGAGAATCTCACACTTTTTACCTTTACTCGTACATATCAATATTTGGAAGCTAGAAAGGAGAAGCATTTTCTATGCATGCGTTCTACATTTTTAGCACAATCATAGCGCTCTGGTCTTTGGCCTACGACATAAAATATAGTAAAAAATATGGACACAAACTCTCGCATTAAGAATATTTAATAACTTTTTCGGTTTTTTCTCCCTAAATTAATATTTCCCAACCATTAACTCTCTACGTGGAAAGCCCCATGATTAGTGGAAGATTTACGAATTTTTAAATATAATAGCACCAGTAATTTATACGTGTAGTAAAAACAGCTCACAGTGTTCGCGATATTTATGGAGTTATAATAGTGCTGCAAGTCAATATGATGTGTAACCACTACGATATATAATCTGTGGTATAATTATGTCCTTTTCGGGCCACGTTTATTGCCCGCTTTTTCTTTGCTGTGGGAAATAAAATATTGAGTGGATACTAAATAATATGACGTGTAATTATGTTTCTTTCAAACTACTGTCAAAAAACTAAATTAAAATATTTGACAGTGACAGTACTTTTTGGCGGAAACTTGCAAAGTGACGTTGCGTTTTCATTTTATTTGCATGAAATCGTGTCTTTTTAATTTGATTGAATAATAACACTAGCGCTTTGCCCAATGAGGATTAATCTAAGTGAACTATTCACTAGTAAATGAAATGAATGCGTGTATCGTGACTTTTCAGGTTTTCTCATAAAGCCCGTTACGAGTTTTACTAGAATGTCTACCATTTTACTAGACTTGTACGGATTTAACTTGACTATGTAAAAATATGTAGTATTGAATAAGCTGTCAAAATTTATTACGTCCTGATTATTTTCGTGTGCGTTATGGTACGGTACTCTTTGTTATCTTTTATCTAAGATCTCTTTGTATTTATATCAGAATGGTCAATATCCATAAGCAATAACATTCTTCCATTTCCAAAAACGAAAACTAAATCGGACTTCTTGGTGGGATCTTGATAAAATATGGACTGTTCAGACAGGAGGTTACTGTTGGACCAGTATAGCACTCGGGAGTCGCTCATCAATTAGGTGCGGTATCTCAGTGGAAGCTATTAGGACGTGATAAGGGAGACAAAAGGGCGAGCTTCCCAAGCGTTTATTGAGCCCGCTTATCTGTAAACTGGACGATAAATCGCACGGTGCGATGCGCCCGCGCCGGTCATTCGGGTGACAAGCGTTACAAAATTTTACAGGAATGATCTGAATTTGCGTAAGTTTGTTTCAGTGGTTTAATATTTTATTTTTATTTATCTTATTCTGACAACATGCAGTCATTAAATTTGTAATTACTAATACAACTCTTACTTACAATTGTAGACTTAGAGTGTCGACCATTGTTTTAGAACATTATTCACAGATTGAAGAATTGCTTATCACATTTTAGTATATCTAAAATCTTTAATATGTAGATAATGTATTTATTTATTTAATTCTATAAATCAATGTTTTTTTCTGCTAAGTTATAGTAGGCCTAGTAGGTACATTTATACTTGTGGTGGGTAATACTGGGTAATTTTGTTATCACTGGCAATACTTGCAAGGGTGGAAGTACTCATCAAAATGAACAACTTTTATAATGGGACTAACTGTGAAATCATGAAAAAATTATCAGCTGTTCCATACAAAAGTTCAATACCTACTCGACCAAAATGTATGAAGCAACCATATTATTTTACGCGATATCAGAGTTAGCCCTATAATAAAAGTTGTTCACATTGATGAGTATTTCCACTGCAGGGGCCTGCAAGTATTGCCAGTGATAACAAAATCACCCAGTATACTATATTTTGATTTATTCTAAAGCCTACAAAGGCTTTTAACTATGTATTGTCATAAAATCACATTAAAATAATAGTTCAAACCCAAAAGTTAGTTTGTTTGTTACCCCTTGACGCCTCAACGGCACAAACAGTCGTGAAAATTGGTAGGTACGCAGGTAGCCTATAGCATGAGAAAAACATCTACGTTTTATCCCGGGAACTCAAGTAAAACCTCAAAAGGCAGCTAATATTAAATGAGTAAAGAGTTTATTTGATAAAAAGTTTGTAATAAACAAGATAAATTACCAAGGCTCCTATTTATTTCATACCAACCAGTTTTTATTGAAGATAACATTGTATCTACACGGCATGACATAAATGGATGAAAAAAAGCAAAAAACATAAAAAAGTTGCTGTACCACTTAGCTATAAGTAGTTGAGTTCGATACGGGGATGGTCTATAAATTTCATTGTCTTGGTGTATAGACAAACGAAACGAGAATGACATTGTTTTTCTATTGACACAATTATTATTGTTTTTTATTAGTTGAAGTACCTATTTTTGTCAATTTGTTTGACTTAAGGTATTATTGGATAGCAAGTTAGGTATTTTAATAAAAAATACAATACTCGTCTATTAATCAGGTCTTTGTACCATTAGAAATTATCTTAGCTCCTACAAAAACTATTCAAAAGTATAAAAAAGAAAATAATCATAAAAAAAATTACCCATTTACCGATAAACATATTTATCCCACTTTCCGATTAAACTCATGCTCACCCCAATTACGCCGTAAAACCACGCAATTTAAGCTGTATTTATTAATCGTTACTCCAAATTTAAGGCAATAGGAGGCTCTTTAAAATACATAGTGTATTCTAGGACAATAGATGCGGCTGTGAGGGCAACGATACGAATAGTTGCGTATCGGAATAATGGGCGCCGATACCGATCTCACCCATTATGTTGTATGCCGTGGACAACGTAATGGAGCGGCGGGGCGCCTTGTAAATCATTATTTGTAGGTTGACCATAAGCTATTTTTTGGGACTTTTATAATATCTACATATATATAAACAAATATTTATTCCATATAACAGTGCTTGTGACGTCGAATGCCAAGATTAAGGTCGTGGGTACGGATCCTACAATCAGTTTGAGCTTTCTGTGAAAAAAATATTGTGAAGAAACATATATCATAGAAAAATATTGTGTTAGCAAGGTGAAGGAGTACTTTGTAGTATGTACCTACTGGTGTGTTCCGACAGCTACACTTGACAGCCAGTCCCTTATAGTATAAGTATGTTTGTTACGACATCACATTACAAATCTTTGAATTTCTCGGCTTTTCTGTACTATAATGTGCATGTATTATATATAAACCTTTCTCTTGAATCACTCTATCTATTGCTGAACACTGCATCAAATTCCGTTGCGTAGTTTAAAAAATCTAAGCGTACAGGCAGCGGAAGCGACTTTATTTTATACTATGTAAAAAAAATTACCTACAACAGAAATACAATCAACAAACATATAGAAATATTCTAGGATATTGATAACAATGGATTAACTTTCGATATTAATATATTCATCAAATAAAAGAGAAAGTATGTATGTATGTATGTTTGTTCCTTATAGAATCCGAAACCGCTGAACCGATCGCGATGAAATTTTCAGACAATCTTCATATTAGCCCCGCGGGTAATCCTGTAAGGTTTGGTGGCGATCGGAGCACTCGGGACCGCGGGTGAAACCGCGGGACGGAAGCTATTTTATTCATAAAATGCACGCTTCTCAAATATGGTCACGTTTAATCAAGCACGTGCCTTTACACGAGTATTATTATTATCTAGATGATTAAGGGTAATATACTTTTAAATTATTCTATTTTTTATTAACTATCTGCCGTTGGCTAACGACAAACAAAATAAATCGATTGTAGACAACTGTAACTAATATTTAAAAAAAACTTGGTATGAACTCTGTATATAATTTCTGCTATATCGCTTAAAATATCAGAAAGTTGGTTAAATCACCAGAAAAATGAAGCTGTTTCATTTAAAGATGACATTTTGACGTCAAAATAAAACGCCACATTCAATGTTTTTAGGGTTCCTTCGAAATGGGAATAACACCGTTTTTCTTTGCAGTCGGTATCATTGAGACCGGAAAATTTGCTGACTTCCGAACAGTTAGTAGTTTCAGTAGTTTTGTAAATAAATGCCCTCTTAGAGTCTAAATTGAATGAATGACTTTGACTTTCACTTTGTGATTGACACGTCCTCGGCAAACTAACGTTTTTAAATAAATAGAATTAAAAAAAATGAATGACATTATACTACCGGTATCAAGCAGATATGTATTTATTTCAGGCAATAAATATAATAAGTAAGAAAATTTAATAGTTTCAAAAGATCAGTGGCCTCTTGACGTAGGTAATAGCTTATGTATTTACGATTCCATTTTTAATCTAATCTACTTGATATCTTGCTCTTAAATACGTTAATATTGTGAAATAGAAGCAGGCAGTGGCTTATCGTGAGTATAAAAAGTAAACCGTATTTTATTATATTCAAGATTACTTAGTGAAAATATTTTGTTTGTACTTAGGTACTCATATTTTCAGACGTTTTTTATTTTTTTATTTGTATAGGCTTGTGTTTCACCACAATCTCACTATGGTAAGTGATGATGTGGCCGAAGGTGGCAATGCACACAAAGCCTAGAAGGAACTGGTTCTCAACAGCAGCTGCCGGAACACACCAATAGATGTTTGGCAGATTTTCAACTTGAGGGTGGTAGCCAACCAGGCGGGTATCACAAAGTACCCTACCACCGTGCTATGGTTTCCCCACGATGTTTTCCTTTACCGAGCTCAAGCTCATTGTAGGATTCGAACCCACAATCTTCCCTGCGGCATCCCACGTCACTACCTCTGCAGCTATCATAGCCTTAAAAAATAAATAAATATATTACTAAAATTCTTCTGTTATATTAATCTTTTTATTACTTGAGCTCTGATTATATAAGTACTGAACCCTTGACGTGAGGTACACTTAGCCAGTTATTTTCTTACCGATTAATTTTAAAACCACCGGTGAAAGACCCCGTTAAGCTAAAAGCATTTGTTAAGTTTGGACCCCACGTGGCGGGAACGTTAAAATAATGTTTCACTACCCGAAAATGCTTGAGCAAATTAACCGCCACGATGGTTATCGCGCTCTGAGAAATCGGACCACATCGGTGAGCGGGACGTATGTCACACATGCTTTATTGATAAAACATTTTTTTACTTTACGGCTTTTAAACATAATCGGTCAAATTTGGATGTACATGACGAGGCAATGTATGAAAATAATTATCAATGACCATCAGAATCTTATTCTAAAATCTTGACCCGCTTTTGATGGGAAACAAAGAAAAACAAAATCATTAACTCCAGACATAAGTTACACAAATAATATCATACTGGGAAATTCTTCTCACCAAGTCTCTGCTGAGCTTTTATTCAGTAACAAAAAACAATGCATTAGTAAAGCAAATTACAAATGCAGCTGACTGTACTTGTACTCCAAATTGCAATAAAACGGTATTTTAATTACACGATGAGTGTTGTATCGTTTTCTTCATGCCAACCATGCAGCAAAGGTTAACTTTAAACAGGGATTTTTATCGCCTTGATCGATGTCGTAACCGTGATCTTTTTTACATTTAATTGTTTTTGCATTTTTTAATGAATGCCAGGTATTTGTGATTTAATACGTTGATAACCTTTCGAGATCACTTAGGTTGGGGGTCCCCCAACTTAGGTTGGGGGAAACAATAGCCTGTATGGGGCTTCTTGTACAAAAAGAGAGTTGTGACGTTTATAAGTATAGAGCATTGACTGAAGGTATTGAATATGTATGCCTCTATGTACTTAAAAGTAGTAACAAGTAATATATTATGAAGGTACATATTTAAAAGAAAATTTTATGTAGTTTGATTCCACCTCAAATTAATTTTGGATAACTTAATAAAAATTCCAAACATATACATTAAAAACAAAGAAGCGGCACTATCAACAGATCCAATAGCAGATAAGCAGATGGATGGGCGTTATCACACGCGCCTGCGCCCGCGCCGCTGCGCCGCACTCGTATAAACTCGATTACGTTAGTCTGCGTTTAATTATTGGGCTCGAGATGGGTCGGGCGTGAGAAAACATCGAGATGTTGACGATTGTACGCCAGCTTAAGTGGTTATACAGGGTAGGTATATATAACACGGTTTATTTGCGACTTTAGAGTTGTTTCGCAGTAAGTTTTAATGTGTCAGTCCAAGATCGAATAAAGTCCGACTGCCCGTGTATTATACGAACCCATTTGTTTTCTTCCCCCTCCCCCCCACAATTATGTTTCGGTAGCTCGTCTTGAAGTAACTGAAGCTCTCAGACAGTCCCAATTTTTATAAATTAAAAGTAATTTGATACGGCAGACTAACCTCCGATTTGGGTGAACTCGAGCAGCTCTGACTAAGGCCTATAGATGAGTACTCACCCTTTTCATGTAATATCTCATATTAATAAAATGTAGGATCTTTACATAATAATATGCATGATGGGACAAATTTTAAGAGAGGTAGAGCATAGCGATATGTCGCTCAAAAAGCAGCTCGACTGGGGAAGTACCTCCACCGAATACCGTAGACAAATAACTTATAGTCGTGTTCCTGCGCGTGAGTAAGGTCGCCAGACCTCATCGGGAAGGGGGGAAGGGTCGGCAACGCGTGAGTGTTACACCTGATGTTGCAAGCGTTCATAGGCTACGGTAACCGCTTACCATCAGGTATACGGCCCATGCTTGTTTGCCGACAATGTGGTATATAAAAAGAAAAAGATTTTGCATCAGTCCAGTGTGCCGGGCAATATTGTTGTCCATCTTTTGGCCACCCTCCTGACACTGCCTTGTCACTCTACATACCTTTAGTCTCGTTAATTTTAAATTGCTGATAGCTCAGTGGCATTGACGTCTAATGCTGTGCGAAGGTTTGAATCCTTCTACGAGTTTGAGCTTTCGGTGAAGGAAAACATCATGAGGAAACCATCGGTGGATGGGTACCATGAATTATAAGTTCAAACCTGCGTTTGAGAGTGAGTTTCTTCTAGGCTTTGTCTGCTTACCACCACAATATACCTACATACGATATTGTATACTTTTAAAGCTCTTAGTTGTGTTTTCTCGTGCAAAAAATAGTTTTTATATTGTTTTGTAATCGTATTACTGCCATAACCCACTAATTGTTGGACATTCATCAGTTTCATCACCCTAATCTGATTGATAATATTAGGTACATATACATTTCGCGAGTTTCTTGCCTTGCCTTTCAGTTGTGGAACCGGTGGTAGAGTCAATTGTAACGTTCATAAGTGCCTTACCATATTTAACAAACAGGTAGTAATAGAAAACAAGAGCTGAATCTTTGGTTGACATTAAAAAGACGTAGGTATATGTTCTTTTGCTTTTTTTTACCTTGACACTTGCCCAAAGAATGTGGGGACACTGTAAACCTCTTGTCCATACCAAACTCTTGAAATATTTATCATATTACCTTTATAAGGTTCTGTCCTTTGTCCCTATATTTCACAGTCAATAGTGTAGGTAGGTACATATTATAGGCGTATGATAAAGTTGAAATTGATATGCAAAATTTATAGGAAATTTGACTGGGTTATTGAAAAATTGTGTCGAGATTCGAAATAATCTACGTATTCGTTTTGATAAGGATCTAAACGTTAGCTTGACAACTATTTCGCAAGTCCTGTTATTTATCGCAAGAAAACAACTTTATCTATGTTTTTTCCTACATTAACACGAAAATCTATTGGTTGAAAGAGAAAATAAAACAAAATGTATGTCAATAATTTGTTTTTTTTTTTTATTATAATTTAGATAGTCTTTGTGTATACGTTTTCAGCTGGTTTAATGTCATCAAATTTATTTCCACTACAAAATCTATAAGGTATTCCAGTGGGCATGCGATGCGATACTAGGGCCAGTCTCATAGGTTGCCCATAACTTCCTGATAGCTTATCTGGTAGATATCTTAACATGTCATTTTCGTTTTGCTGATATCTATAAGATAAATTATCTGGAAGTTATAGGCAACCTTTGTTACTACTCTAAGCTTTGCCACCAACTTTTTGACATTCGTATACTGAAATGTTTTTTTGTTTCATTTTATGATACCCACTTATTTTTGTAGATCTCCCTTCACTATCTTTATAAATTAATAATTACATATTCTAAAGATAATTAAATTATTATAAATCATACTATTGTCTTAATGCTTTTTTTTACCAAATTAGTTAGCAAATGTATTTTGTATTGTGAATGAGCTAGATCTGATATCCAAATAAGCTGTGGGAATCAGATAACTTTTTATTTCTAAAATACATACTTATATAGATAATTACTCCCAGAATCATGACAAATGGGTATGTTGCCAGATATGTTCATGCACACAAATTGTTGTTCTGAGTGGGAAACGAACCCACGACCTGTGGCGTGATAGGGTATCTTACCAACCACGCCAACCGTCCCGTCAACTAAACATTTAGTCATTTTCTTGTGACCAGAATTTAATATTTTACTAATCTTATGTATGATACAATGAAATTAAGTTTCGTAAATATCACTAACAAAATAAATTTTCAATATGTTCTTTATTTTAAATTTAAAAAAAAATCACAAGAACGGAGTGTAAGTTATCCTCCTAATTAAATATCATTTATAAAAACACTAGCTTTTCCGCGCGGTTTCACCCGCGTTCCCGGGATAAAATATAGCCTATGTTACCCGGTGAAGATGTAGCTTTCTAACGGTGAAATAATTTTTAAAATCGGTCCAGTAGTTTTTGAGCCAATTCGTTACAAACATACTTACATACAAATCTTTCCTCTTTATAATATTATAGTATAGATTAGTATAGGTAACCCTCCTTCAGGCGCAGTCGGGTAAAAATAGCTTCGCCACGTGACTTGACTTAGTCCATATTCACAAATTATTAACTGATATTATAACAGGAATGCATAATTAGATTTTATTAAATAAATACAGTAGGTACCTTGTTCATTGTAGCATTCGTAAAAATATATATCTATTACGAATATTATAAATGCGAAAGTAACTCTGTCTGTTACCTTTTCATTTCACGCCTAAACCGCTGAACCGATCGCGATGTTCGGTACGCAGATATAGCCTGGTATGGAGAGGGACTCAGGCTTTTTTATTTTAGGGAACGTGGATGAAACCGCGAGGTCAGTTAGTATAATATAATTTGTACTAGATTGCAGTCCATCGTCCATTGAAACTGATAAAGTCGATATTTTAGTCTTAATTAACTTAACAATTAAATATAAGACCGCCTATTTACTTTAATCACTTAAATTATAACTTAAAATCTCGATTTTATACATAGAAAAATAGATGAAATCGAGTAAGTTTATTTGGAGACTGAGAATTCAGTCAAAAAATTATAGTAATATTACATTCTATCGGCATTATGCTTGTTATAAAGCGTCAAGATTTTCTAAATCTTTTGGTTAGTATCTAAACATCATAAGACAATATGTAACATAATGTTAAATTGTAACTTATTTCAAGGTACTTTTAAAACGTATAGTCAACTTGACAATTTATCGTAATCACATTGCAAATAATTTTGCAACATTTTCACACACATTCTATTTCCTACAACGCCATGTTTCAGTTACTCAGTCGTCGATGACCTGAAGATGCCTCCGATGATGTTGTCAGTGTCTCCGCCGTTGATAACGAGGGTCAAGATCAGGCCTATGACTGCACCGAGCAGGATCCCAACGGCTATGGCCAGTATTCTCTGTCCAAGCGGCCATTTTGAGCACGCCCAATACTGCTCTCGAATTACACTGTAAATGAAAGTTTCTGTTAAAACGGAAAGGAAATTTGATAAAGCATGGTGATACATTTTTGGCTCAGCATACAAGTTGATTTCTAGAATATGTCTTTACCCAAATTTTCATGAGTAAAATGCTCATCAAGAATAGGGTAGTGTCCTACAAAATTTTATTTAGTCCGTCAGTTAGATTACCAAAACATATTAAATAAATATATAAATAAATATAAATATTCTGGGACATTCCTCACACACGGCCATCTGACCCCAAACTAAGCAGAGCTTGTACTATGGAAGCCAGATAACTGATATACTACATATACTACTTTTCTTTTGTAAATACATACATATATAGATAATTACACCCAGACACAGGACAAACAGACATGTTCATGCACACAAATGTTTGTCCTGAGTGGGAATCGAACCCACGACCTGCGGCGTGATAGATAGGGTATCTTACCAACCACGCCAACCGGCTCGTCAATATTAGTATATCTCAATCAATAATAGTAGTATAGCTCGTCAGTATATTGGATACGTATTTTTTATTTTGTTCTGTAAACGAAAAATTACGCACTGTGCGTAAAATTTTACCACGAAGTGACGTCACAAGCCCCACTCCTATACTTTGATGCGCTTTAAGTTTGTATATTTTTGTTGATTTGATAAAGCAAAAAATACGTGTCCAATATTTTTTGATAATCTTACCGATGGACTAATTAGAATTAATTTCTATTAACCCAGGACACTACCCTATTGATCTGGTCTTTTATTCTAACAGACCTTTCTTTCTTTTTCCCTTCTTACGCAATCGTTAGGTTATACAGAGAGGAACACTATTCCTTTACAAGACACCATCTGCGAAAGGTCCTGCCGCCCCAGCTTTCACCACATTCACACGTCACATCTTTCGTTTTCTTTTATTATAACAGTATACAATATCAATGTCGTCCTAATCTAGAGGTCGTTCAACATTTGGTGGTAGATTACGTTTAAATATAGCACGAACCGCCACCGGTAGCCACCGATCAGTCTAGTCAAAGTTAAGTCGATTATTGCTAATCTAATCTAATTCGAAATACTGATTGGGTTTATCGTTCATGGTCAATGGGCTGTTTATCGTTGATTAATGTCAAAATCAAAGCCATTTATTCAGTTTAGGTCCTAGAAGGGCACTCATGAACGTCGAAACTACTGAAGCTACCATCGATTCGAATGTCGCCTTCAACTGAGAAGAACTGGCAAGAAACTCAGCAAGATTAAATTTTTATATATTTTGTTTTTTTTTTGGACAGTCTGACAACGTTGGTTTCTTTCCTTTATATATTTTAACAATTTTTAACGAAATATAATACGCAAAAACACAAAAATGAAAAAAAGAGAGTTATACGCATAAACACAAAAATGAAAGAAAAAGAGAGTAATAGTAAAGTTTCTTAGTTTTTTTTGTATACAAAATGAAAAAAACTCATTTTTTGAAATGTATGGATATTTTTTTAATATTATAACTTGAAAGGATTACTTAACGGGCTGGTTGGCGTGGAGGATAATAGCCCCGACTACTACGCCACAGATCGTGGTTTCGATTCCCATCAATGTGTAACAGTAAGGAATCTGTAAAATATCTGTAGACTGCCAACATTTCTAGACCCTGCGGTTTGAGTTGCTTATGTATATCAGTCAGTCAGTTAGTCCTTATATATCTATACTTATATAGCAAGTAGTATATCAGTTATCAGGTTGCATGGATTCAACTCTTATCATGTTTGTTTGTGACCGATTACTTCTAATGTAATACGGTTCAATTTGTGAACAGAGGCATTATAATGTCTTTATTATACACGAGATATTTAATCATTATTTATCATTAAAAATAATACTATTATCTTTGAGATTCCATGCCTAGCGATAGCATAGTAAGTATAGATTATGATGCATTTAAATATACATACAGTGTGTTGTTTGTTTGTTCATAAGTACCATGTTATTAGAATCTCAATCCTGTAATCTCAGGTTCGAATTCAGACTTTCTTTCTCACGTCAAAACCGCATATCAGAGTTTATTCTGAATTTTTTATTTCAGTTCAAAATTTTATGAATATGTCATCATCAACTCATACCCACTGAAGTGTACGACCATAACTTAACAAATAGGAGGATTGACCACAGAAGACAAATTATTTCTGTATATTAGGAATACACTAAAGTGCGTTCACGTAGCTTGCGGAATTTCGTACAATGACCCGTCAATGCCATCACATCTGTGAGAGGGCGACGGCAATATATTTTTTCGCGAGCGACAGAGAATGAATTGAAGGGTTATTATACGAAATACCGCACGCTACGTGAATGCACTTTATAAAACTGGAAACATTAATCTATTTTTAAGTACATTAACTTGTAATTCTGTGAATAGTACATCTACAATCCCTCATTTACAATGTAACTTATTTAATGACAACACAATTAATCAATTGAACGATATGCTATCAACACAGACAGGGATACTTTGATGATGCATTACTTTTACGTAACCTTGATAATCCTTTGATATAGTTAAAGGTTTACATTATATGACATTGTGCAAAAGTCTTTTATGTAAAAATAAATATAAATCGTAACCGTGAACACAATCAAAAGTGCAAAATACAATAAAATTAATGTGGAGAGTTAACCGTCTAACCAATTTTTTTTTGAGTTCCGTACCTCATAAAGAAGAAACGGAAGCCTTATAAGATCACTTTATATACAAACATAAGTACAGGCTGACTGTCTATAAAGGTATCAAGTTGATATTAATATCAAATATTAATTTTATTTATTTATCCTCACTTACAACTACTTTTACACGATACTTTTTTACCTAATACAATAGTGTCGACAACTTATTTTCTAATCATCTCTACAGCCCCTTAGAGGTGTAAAAATCTTCCAAGACGAAGCAATCAAAAGATACGGTATTTTGTTGGTTTAATTATGTCACATTATTTCTATCCGTTAACCTATCATGAAAGTAAAGGAAAAAATCAGAGAATAGTTAATTTCTAGTTAAATCAAACTTTATTTGCAGTAAGAGCATTGTATATCTTTTAGACCGGTGTATGGGAGGTTTTTTTTCCACTGCAAAGTTACTTTGTTGTGGTTAATTTTCGTAGGCCTAATTTTAAACCAACACTTACAATAAGTTTATAATAAAACGCACATCACTAAGAAATCGGTTTATCATACCAACCTTGTGGGCGGCTGTTGTGGTCTGCCTTCACTGATACTATTCAAACTGCCTACATACGCCGAGTTCACATACACAATGTTATTTCTGGGCACTTTAGCAACACTTGGATTATACACAGCAGGCTGTTGCGAATGCCTCCTCGATTTCGGCTGAAATACTTCCACCCTCACATCCTCGAGGCTCGTGGCGCCTCCGGCTGTCGACAGATCCCTTTTCGACATTATTCGGTTTATTTTTTCACATGACAATGTCCGCTAGTCATCGTATTTTCCGTGTAACTGAATCTAGCGGTGTTATCGGCGTGCGATAATGGTATCAGCCGAGATAGTGCAGGTGTTATACCGATAATAGATTTTTGTCGTAGACATTAATAGGTGAAGTTTGTTTGCGGATTTTGTTATTAAATCCGTGCCATTGTGGTGTTTGGCTTCAGTGTTTATTTGATAATGATACGTATATACGATTATCTTGTACTTGTTGAGTCACAAATATTGTTTCTTTTTATCATTTGCTAATTAGCATTGATTGCATTTTCAAATAAAAATAAAAATTACAATTGAGATCATTTTATTGTAGAAAATGTTTTTAAGTCCTGAAAGGTTTTTGTTTATAAAGCCGTTGTCATCTAAACCACAGATGAATATAAACTATAATTCCTCTGTGTCTAAAAAAATTGTCTGTCGCTAAATACCTATTGGTGTGTTCCGGCAGCTGCACTTGAGAGCCGGTTCCTTCTAGGCTTTGTGTGCTTACCACCTTCGGCCACATCATCACTTACCATAATGAGATTGTGGTCAAACACAAGCCCATATAAAGTTAAAAAAAAACCTGGAAAAGTAAAAAGCTCTGAATTTCTAAGTCTAAGGAATTTATTGTTAAGTGTATGATAATACGTACTTTGTGTGCCGACTATGTACTGCAGCTTCTACACACATTCTTGAATCAAAAATGTCGAACCATATCTAAAGCTAAAAATACAACTAAATAGCAACTGTAGTACATTCCCAGCCAAGGCTGACTCATCAAGCGTAACGGGTAGCAGCACAGCAGTAAAAAACAGCAAACGCCAAAACGAGCCGAGATGTTCGGCGTGCCATGCGCCCGCGCGCGCTCATTAGCCGCGCCTTACATGGCGCAGATCCCATCGTGCGCCCGCGCCGCCCGGCGCTGTCCACCCGACCTGGGGTAAAGCTCTTTGTCCTCTGTGCGAGGTATCTCAGCTACAATGAGAAACTGCATATATGTGCAGTCCATCAAAATGGTTGAACTAATGTCAAAGTCATGTGAAAGTTTGTATGTTTGTATATTTGGATGTTTTTGACTCAATCACGCATATATAGCTGAATAGATTTGAATGAAACGAAAAATAGATAGATCATACCCTGGAATAACATTAAGAGTACTTTTTATCCCGGGGAAACAAGATCCCTCGGGAACGTGGGTGAAACGGCGGGGCAGAAGCTAGTTATAAATATCCTAATCCTAACTTAAAATATATAAATTTAACTTTACTTTATATTATCCTAACTAATATTATAAATGCGAAAGCGAGTTTGTTTGTTTGTTACCTTTTCACGCTTAAACCGCTGAACCGATCGCGATGAAATTAGGTATGCAGATAGCCTATGATATGGAGGACATAGCTACTTTTTATCCCGGGAAAACATAAGATCAATACATTGTAGATTTTGTATGCCTCGAAAATATGAATCCCTCGGAACCCGGGTAAAACCGCCGCGCCGGCCGGGTGTAAACCAATAACATTTTTATATAAATGCGAAAGTTTGTTTGTTGATTTGTCCTTATTTCACGCAGCAACGGAACAACGGATTTTATCTAACGAACTACTTTTTATCCCGAGAACGAGAGTAAAATTTAAGGGAAGTTAGTAATAAATAAGAGGTGCCGAGCTCACTAATGTGTCGGGAATAATTTGGCTACACAAATCATGACAGTAGTTCCGTAATCAGGATTGTCCCTAAGTGATGGGTATTTGAAAATGATGATCGGACTATCGTGTATCGCTGGAGTAGACCCTCAGTTTTCAACTGCTACGTTTTGTTTAATGTTTGATGTGCCGGTTGGCGTGGTTAAGTTACTCTATTTATCACGACAAAGGTCGTGGGTTCAATTCCCACTCAGGACAGGCTTTTGTGTGCATAAATATGTCTATTTGTCTTGAGTCTGCGTGTAATCATCTATTATAATATATAAAATTCCCGTGTCATATCAAGATGTTGGTCCGCGAGGAACTCCGAAACCACTTTTCCGATCTTAACGAATTTTTGTTTCAAAATGTGTAAAGGATAGTTTTTATCCCAATTATTTTATTATTTTTATACCGGGAACGTGGGTGAAACAACTAGTATAAGTAGGTACATATTTACAAAAGAAAAGTAGTATATCAGTTATTTGGCTTCCATAGTACAAGCTCTGCATGGCCATGTGGAAAAGTATTTTTTTTTAGGAAAACTTAATTTAGAGCCACACGTGTTTGTAGTGGAGAGAGGCTTTACCTTACGTTGCGCATGCGTCATTTACTGTAATTAACACGCTCATTCGCTGTTTTTTCTAACAAGTAGAGTCGGATAACAAGCATTCTTATATGGAATTGAGGTGCAATTAGTCGAGTTATTTTATTTAGTTTTTTTTTTACAGGTTCACGTGTTAAGGTTTAGCAATGTTAGAGTGTGTGACGCTTTTCTTAAGAATGTTTCCATTAATATTTCTAATTAAATTTTATCATTTTGCATAATTTCTAAGTTGTATAAAACAATGTCGCTATCTGCCTGTCTGTTTCTCCGCTCACATCTAAATCACACAACGGATTTTGATATAGTTCTCAATGATAGAAAGAGCGTTAAACGAGGTTTGTGTATATAAATTGCACCCGTGCAAAGCTGTGGTGGGTCGCTAGTGTAGATAAGTATCAAAATAATATAGAAAACTATTATTAATTATTTAGCTAAACTTTTACGGATGAAAGTATGACGGACCAGTTGGCGTGGTTGGTAAGATACCTACCCTATCTATCACGCCTCAGGTCGTGGGTTCGATTCCCATTCAGGACAAACATTTGTGTGCATGAACATGTCTATTTGTCCTGAGTCTGGGCGTAATTATCTATATAAGTATGTATTTACAAAAGAAAAGTAGTATTGTAGTATATCAGTTATCTTGCTTCCATAGTACAAAATCTGCTTAGTTTATTTATTTAGGAACTCCAACAAAAATACACATTACACTATTAAAAATATTACAGATAGTATACAGACTCTGTGCATCTTCAGTTACAGGGGATCGCAGCATGCGTTCTTAACAGAATGAGTACTTATAATATAAACATACTATAACAATATTATGGTGAGTAAAATAAAAATTGAAAGTGAAAAATAAGATAGAAAAAAAAATATATATATATACATATAAACATAGCTTAACATTTCCTAGAAAGGAAATGATTATGGACATTTATTTGTAAGATATGTAAATTATCACAAAAAATATCATAGTCTAAAGGCCCAGAAAGGTCGTTATATAATCTGACCATTCTAGCCAACGGGGAATTAAGACCTATATTAGTTTTATATGGCCGGACGTTGAACAGTTTGTTGACACTGAAACGTGGTAATCTATTTGGGACTGATATGTTTATACGGGTCGGAGGGCCGTGTGTGAGGAATGTCTCATAATATACATACTGGGTGATTTTGTTATCACTGGCAATACTTGCAAGGGTGGAAGTACTCATCAAAATGAACTACTTTTATTATGGGACTAACTGTGAAATCATGAAAAAATTATCAGCTGTTCCATACAAAAGTTCAATACCTACTCGACCAAAATGTATGAAGCAACCATATTATTTTACGCGATATCAGAGTTAGCCCTATAATAAAAGTTGTTCACATTGATGAGTACTTCCACCCCTACAAGTATTGCCAGTGATAACAAAATCACCCTGTATAGTTAGGTATATAGAATATATATTAGCACACAATCTATAACTTCTGCTAACTTGATATTTTTTTTACATCACTCGTTCCAAAATACGAATACATATAAAATAATATCCAAGCTCGGCTTCGGGAGACCGACGGGCTGGGAGCTTTTTCCGCCAACGCATAAGCTTGGCCATCCAAAAAGGGAACGCTGCCAGCCTGTTGGGAACCTTGCCTATCGACATCAGCGAGGGCTTTGAGGATGTTTTCTATATATCATAGTTTGTATTTTATACATTGATTGTAAATATTTGTTGTAAATAAACATAAATAATGTCTTCTATCATCTATTCATCATCACCGAATTGGGATTGTGGTCAAATTCAAACGTAAAAATTGCTTTTAGCAACAGTCAATTTTATTACGATGAACATAAGAGCTGATTTTCTTATAAGTACTGAGAGAATCGGAGTTTCATTGAGTAAAATCTAATTTTACACTCCCTTGAGTTACTTATCCAGTCTCTCAACACGTCATGAAATACTTACATGGATATAATTCAAGTTAAAAGGCACTATCGCAGTATTTTCAAGTTTCATGCGCTTGCGCGTATATATCTCCAACCTATCCATATCTTTCAGAAACCGTTCAGTAGTTCCGGAGATGTGCGTTAACAAACAGACAGACAGACAAAAAATAATTCAAAAATCGCTGGTTTCTTTTCTTTCCCCCTTTCTATTTTTATTAAGTACTTTTCTTCAATGTACAGACACACCGGATTCTACTGTTTTATTATATGTATTGATAGTATAAAGTTTGGGTGAAACTTGTCATAAATAGACAATACCCCCAAAAACACATCCTACTGTTTATCTCAAGAAACATTCCTCGGGAACACGCACGAGTAAAACCGCGGGACAGAGCCTAGCTGCTATTGAATAAAAGATTACAGTGACAGATATGACTGTGCGGATTTACCCAAAATATAAACTACGTAATAACGCAAACAAATCATTGAAATATTCTGAGACATGAACATCGATTGACATGGCTCTTGATAAGATATAACTTGCTAAGGAAATAATCATGTAACCTACCTACTTTTAACAAAGTATTAAAATTGTTTGAAGACAAACTTTCGACGATAAGTGATGATGTGGCCGCAGGTGAAAGGAATCTGGAAGAGTAACTGACGCATCATAATGCTTAGCGACAGATTTTAAATTTAAGGGTATAACCAGCCAAGCGGGGACTACAAAGTTCCATTCCACCTTGCCTTCCTTACGGTTTTTTCTTCACCGATAGCTCAACCCAGTGGCGGATCCAGAATTTTGGTTTGGAAGTGGCTTGGCCCAGCTCAGGGTAGGGTTGTAGGATAATATCAAGCTTAATTTGAAATTTAACAGGGGTGGACCCAGATGTTTTTGAGGTGGGCTTAAGCCCCTTAGCCTCCTCTAGATCTGCTACTGCCCACGACATCTGAGCTAAGTATGGCATTACATTGTGTACCGTAGTGTTTTTACTTTTTCAAGTAAAAGTTTCAAGTTCAAAGTATTTATTTATGCAATTGTACCAATTTCGAAATATCCATTCAAATATTCGATCGCACAGATTGTATACCTCTCGTGGGAACATTGGTAAACAATAGGCACTCCCGAGTGGACCTTAATTGGGTTCGGTCGGGCGACGCGATTCGCATCGTGTCACTCCGCTCCGACTCACAACCTCGCCACGGTTCTGATTGGCTCCTGAATACCATAGAATATACAAGTGTTCTAAGACACTTTCACTATCTTACTTTGGATGAAGGAGTATTTTAATGAGAACAAAAGCTACGGTGGAGTCATTAGGGAAATATTATAATCACTTAGAATTAGATGTGCGATTTCCTGGTAAACTGACCAATTTCGCAATTAGGTACTGACCGCTTTCAGAGTTAGTCCCATAGTTAAAGTTGTTTGTATGGTGACTTTCAACCTTGAAAGTATAGCTAAACAATTAAAACTAAATAAAAAGCAATTATTTAATAGTATAATATGACTATATATAATGAGGATATAAGGAGCGACTTGCCATATAAAGCAGTCGCAAGCAAAACGTACAAAATCGACCCTAAGTAAGAAGGCAAGGAAGAAGAAATAAATTTATTTGTAGCAAAATAAAAAAGAAATACACAACAAAGTTTTTTTTATAGAATCGCTAACCTAGCTAGCTTTCCTGTAATTAATTAAGTATTCTTTTGTGAGTAGGTATACTGTCTTTAAGATGCCATGACACCTTTCACAAACATGAAAATGTGTGAAATTATGGTTAAAAAAAAATCATCGCTACGTTACATAGGTGTGAATAGATAAAGCGAGATTGTATCTCTCTAATGAGATATGTTTATTAGTTTATATTTATCACATACATTTGTTTGCTGAACATTCACTTTCTAACTAATACTAATTATATAAACCCCATGTTTCTGTGTGGCCTGAAGAAACAATGGCAGAATACTACATTTATGTTTGTAAATTTATCTTTGAAAGTACAACAAAAATATAATATACAATTCAAGACCAACTTATGACTAAAAGTAAGAAGCTTAAATAAAATAGTCTAAATTAAAAAAGTCCGTTGTTATCTTTAATAAAATGTACAAAATATAATAATATAATAATCCTTAATATAATTGTCTGTGTACATAGAGAATTATGGAGTATCAGCTTTAAAAACAAATAGTCTTCAACACTATTTAATAAGTTGAGTAGGTAGGTACCTATAATTACCATTTTTAAACCAAATCATAAGACGCCGGGAAATTTTGCATCCGCATTTATAATGTGGACAGTAAAGGAGTGGAACTTACTTCCGGCCTCTATGTATCACTTCTATAATTTAGCGATTCAAGACCGTAAATAAGTTTCTTCTGTCAGTGGATTCTATTTACTTCAGGCATTTATTACGTCAGATTAAATGATTCCATGCAATACTTACGTGACAATTTAAAAGTGCTCTTCAGTATGGAATCCATTTTATTTTATGAAGCTACTGACGTTAATCTTTCAAGTACCAGATAATACGTCAACGAAGTACTATATAAAGGTAATATGAGTTTATGTAGGTAACGATACGTGTTGTTAGTACTTAATATCGTCGAGGCGAGAGTTGAAGCGTGGTTGAAGTATTGTATTAAAATCGTTCTTAGCCATACTTTTTAGTTTATTTACATAGACCCATAAAATATTTCATCAATATTATATTAATTATAAAGGCAAATAACTCATATTATATACCTTTTATGACTGAAAAGTTGAGAGGGAACCGTTTGTCGTGACATGAACATATTACGTACGAAGACCAATGAAAGCCATGTCTCAAAAAGGCCGAAAAAGAGATGCATCGATTGTGTAAAAGACGATATGAGTAAGAAACGAATTAATTCAGATATGACGAATAGACGAGCCAAATGGAAGACGAGTACGAGAAAGATACATATTGCTCCAAATGAATAGGAACAGGGCAGAAATATGACCTTAATATCAAACTCCAAATTACTGACATGAAAATAATAACTAGAAATAATACAATATGTATTACCACTAATAAACAAATATAAACCTATGAACTCAATATACGATAACATGCAACTCTTAAATTTAACGTTATCTATCTATCTATACTTAATAATATCAAATTATAAAGCTGAAGAGTTTGTTTGTTTGAACGCGCTAATCGATTTGAAAAATTATTTCAGTGTTAAATAGCCCATTTATCGAGGAAGGCTATTGGCTACTTTATATCCCGGTAAAACACAAGATCCCTCGGGAACGCGGGTGAAACCGCGGGACGGAAGCTAGTTTAATCATAAGTTTAATTTAGTGATACTGAAAATATTTCCACGTTTCTTTTGAAATGACACAAAAATACCCCTGCAACATAAACATAATCTCAATGCCACATGATTAGGTCTTAAACAAATATTTACAGCGAGATAATGACATTGTGGACATTACGAGCACATTGTTCTTAGATTTTACTTCTAATAATGATATTACTGATTTTTCGGTGAAGTAAAATAAAGGGAGGGTATTATTTCTTCTTGCATTTTGCAAACTAGGTAAGGAGGATAAACGAGGTCGAAATCGAACCAAACTATAGCCATGCAAATCTCTGGGTTGTATGAGTAGGGAAATAGGCGTCGATTATCATCTATGCATTTGGAGCTCAACCTGCTGCTGCTATTAGTGTTAGCAATGAGCGGCTCATGTGAAAAAGGGTGAGCCTAAGTTAGTCACTAGGTTCTCATCAGTTGACAAATTATTATCTGCTTTTTGTCATTGTATATACTATATTTTATTTTTAGTATTGATAAGATTGTGTATGAATTAAAGAGATAATCCTTAAAAGGGCTATAAAGTGCAGCTGTTGTGACACATTGGTTCTTGGCAACAGATTTTCAACTTGAGGGTGGTAGCTAGACGAGTTTTACAGAGTACCATAGTTTACCATACCACCGTGCCATGATTTCCTTCACCAAAAGTTCAAGCTCACTGTAGGATTTTAACACATATTTGTCACGACATTCGACGTCTCTACTACTGACATCCATCGTTACAAAATAAATAGTACGTTTTATAGATAAAGCGATTTCTTCAAGACAATGACATGACAAAATAAGTAATAACGTAGTACAAATTTATTGAAATTATTATACTTTTCCAACGCTACTACACTAGAATTTTATCGCCGCTTTTTTTAAACAAACGCATTCTTTCAGAAAATGGAGCTTCTCCATGTCATCATCAAATCCGGTCCTTCGCCTCGTCCCCTTGCTTGGTCACTAGAAGTATCGTCGTCAGAAAACGGTGATGATTGGAGAATGGTCAGAGCCTTCGGAGATAGGGACCATTGTCGGAAGTTATGGGACTTGAGACCTGAGAGACGGAGGCGGAAGGCCAGGGCGGCAAAGAGGACTAATAGAGCTGATAAGTCAACGTGCTCTACGCAATTCGTTAGTCCGAAGCCTCTTGAGAATGGAGAGGTAAGACATCTTATGGTTACCTAACTAGAAAAAAGAACTAAGGTATTAAAAATTACTCCAAGATTTTATTTCGGGTATTTCAAAGTTTTTCATATAATATAATTCATTGATTCTAATAATGTTTACTAATCCATGTTAATATTTTAAATGCGAATGTAACTCTATTTGTTACCTTTTCACGCCTAAACCTCTGAACTGATTGCGATGAAATTTGGTACGCAAATAGCCTATGGTATGGATAGGGACATAGGGAACTTTTTTTATAGAGAAGCGGGTAAAACGGCGGGGGACGGCTAGTTCAAGAAGAGTTATAAAATAAATAAAAAACCAAATTACTTAGATGCACGTGGGCATAGGGGAGGGTGTAGGGGCGCGTCGCGTGCGCGCGTCGTTCCGCGCGGCTCACTCGTCCCCGCCGCGGCACCAGTACTACACGGTGCGCGCGCTCACGCTGGCCGCCAGGTGTCTGTGCCACGGACACGCCACGAGGTGCGACGTCGACACACAGGTCAGTTTAAAAAACAGCTTACGAAATCTAGTAAGATCTCTTTTGAGATTCGGATGAATGTACAGATTATAAAATATGGAAATTCTGTTTATGCACCTTTTTTGGTCACGCCTTAAGATCACCAGAAGCTTAAATTCTAGATTACCATTGTTGTATATGACGGCGCCTGAGTCGTTGTACGAGCGTAGCAAAAATTTCACAAGCAGCATGTGCACCGATCACGCCACCGAACGCGTCATCCATCTCCCCACTCTCGCCACTACTCGACTTGTTTCCCTACCTGTATAAACGGGTCGGAGAGATCGTCGATAAGGCCGCCTTTGTAGCAGGACGACTCCACTGCCTCATCAACGCCAGGTCTAAACTTGCCCTAAAAAGCAAGGTTAGACTCTATACCGCGTGCATCCGTCCCGTCATAACGTATGCGAGCACCGTGTTTGCTCACGCTGCTCCCAAACATCTCCACACCCTTCAGGTGATTCAAAACCGCTTCATGCGCAAAGCCACGGGCGCCCCGTGGTACATGCGCAATGAAAACCTCCACCTTGACTTAGGTCTCCCCACCATTAAACAATACATGAAACGCGCCTCGCGCCGATATTTTGATACCGCAGCGCATCACGCGAATCCCTTGATAGTCAACACTATCACATACACCCCGTCCCTTATCTCCCGCATCCGTAGGCCTAGGTTCGCCCTCAGCGAACCAGACGATGACATAACCCTTGCACAGATCGAGGCTGAAGAAGCCCGTAAACAGATACAGATGCGCAATCGTCTACCTAGATTTCGTCCTCGCCGGCGAGGACCGTCGCGACGTCCTTCCTAGTCTCGTCCCGATTAAGCGGCCCGAGCTGCATATTAGCAATCCGACCGATCCCCAAATAATATATTTTATTTGCATGCTAAGTCCTCCCTCATTCCCCAGGCAACATCCTGAGCCGAGGTCGAGCCCCACAGGGGTCACCCTCAGGCTACTGTTGCCCTAAATTTATTTAGTTTTAAATAGCGATTGAGAGCCCTCAGCGCTCGCCGCAAAGTCCGGGTAACGGTGGAAGAAGGTCCCCTGGACCCACCACCTATCTGTTCCAGTCAAAAAAAAAAAAAAAAAGTCGATAAGGCAGTCTTGGCTCTGGCGTGGCACGGTGCACTCGTTGTACTCCGCTACTTGCTTATCCTTGACACTTTGGATAATTAATTTGTGCAAACGAATTAATTATTATTCTCAATTACAAATTAGCCTCAGTGCAATTTATAGTTGATGACTTATTTTATCTTAGATTATACTGTCCCTGATTAAATTATAAAAAAAGGATTAGTGTGAGTTACCGTCCTTAATTGATAAAATTAGACCTGTCTTATGGATTCAATTACATCTTTATCGTTATACTTGCATTTTTATTAATTATTTACATTTATAAGGGAAATCTGTTTTATATTTTATTAATGTGTATGTGGGTACATGAGAATAAATCAGTCTGTGTCAAGCCATCTTGTAGTTTGCTCCAACCATATTTGCAAATTTTGTGGTGCTAGTTTTTATAAATTGATTCGTCCCGCTGATTGGGACTTGGATTTGCGGATATTCAAGGTTATCCACAAACACAACTTTTTCTAGACTAGGATGTTGTTACCGCTTGCTTCGTGTCTAGCTCACGTTGTTCATGATGATGGTTGTGTCAGGGTGCAAAATGCTCGTGCGTGCATGGCACCTGCGGGTCCCGCTGCCAGCGCTGCTGCTCGGGGCTGCCCGGGGCCCCGCGCCGGCCCTGCGAGGGCGAGGCCCCGGAGTGCTCGTGCGGGGACCGCGGCGCCTGCACATACGACGACACCGGGGCTATTATCTGTGTTAATTGTACGGTTGGTATGATTTCAATATACATAATAATTTACTAGATATTCGCCCGCGTCTTCGCTTGCGCTAACTTTATAAAATATCTATTCGAAGTGCCAAGCCGAGCCGCAAAATGAAAATACATTCAGTGTTTTGAAGATTAGCGTATTAAAATAGACAGACAAGAAAAAAAAACTCTTACATCACCCACACTCCATTTTTGGAGAATAAAAAATTTACCGACACGCTGGTCCCACAAATTTATTACATTAAACTTTTTTAATAAGGTGGAAAGCATCTGAGGTTTTAAGGATAAATGTCTGAATACCAGAAAGTGAAACGCGAGATACATTCAACTTTGTTCAGGAATACTTCCTTGCAGAAAGAAAAAGGAGAGTAGGATTAAGTTTGTGTTTGACCTCACGAAATATATCGATCATGCAAAATCTGAAAAAAAAAAATTACGGTTATTTTAAAAAGATCTAATTTCTTTTCAGGATAATCGCGCAGGTCCCCTTTGTGATAAATGTTTATTTGGGTATTACAACGCGGTGACTGATGGATCCTGCGTCCCGTGCGACTGCGACCCCGAGGGATCTGATGGTAAAATTTAAATTTATGTATTTTATTCCAATAATATTGTCCTATTAGAAATTCTTAGGGGAGGCTGATGTCTAGCAGTGGACGTCTTGCGGCTGAGATGATGATGATGATGATTTCAATCATTTTCATAAAATCAAAAGTATTCTTAATGCCTTCTTCTTGCCAAATTATCATGAGTAAGTGCATAAATAACTGGTTGGGCAAAAATCTTGCTAATTTAAAAAATTCTTGCTAATTTGTGGCTTTCATGGGTGGCTTCAATAACTTCCATCTTCTTAAGGCCATTGGAGAGCTCATGGGCCTCAACTGAATTAATGACTTTGACTTTGTGAGAATTATCTTCCATCCTTTACGTGCACTTCCTAGCTGATTATATTATACTATCTTTAATAGCCCATATCTACTGTCTTGTTTTTCTTGTAGTTAACCATCCAGTTTATCAATTCCAGGGTCCTGCAAATACAACAGACAACATCACAAGATTGTCTGCTCCTGCTTCCCGGGCTACACAGGATCTCTCTGCAATATATGCGAGGATCCAGCGGCTTCGTTCCCGAACTGTCAGCAGACTGTACCATCTACCACGCCTGCTTGTAAATGTGATCCCAGGGGCATTGTGAATAGCAGCCGGATTTGCGATGACGTTTGTATTTGTAAGGTTAGTGTCGGTTTATCATATTGTGGAGTCAGTTATATTGTTGAACTGCTTTTATCATAATTAAATTCCATTTCAGCCTAACGTGGTAGGTGCTTTATGCGACGCGTGCGCTCCAGGTCACTTTGGGCTGGAGGCGGGCGGCTGCTGGCCTTGTTACTGCTCACACGTGACCAGCTCGTGTGTGCTCGCGCAGGAGACAGACCCGCCCAGAGATGTGAGTAACTTTGACGTAATAGGTACCTAGGTCCTAGAAACATAGTTTTAGAATTTGTTCTGTATGGCGGATTTGGTCATCAATATCTTAATTGCAAATGCCTTCAGTGCAGTGATAGTGAATTCAAATTTTTTATGTTGTTTTGTAGATATTACTTCCGCTGGGTGAAGCGTGGCTGGTCACTAACGCTCAGGGGAATGAGACAGTAGAGCCATCTGTCGACGGAGATGGGAAGCCATTCGTCATCAGCTATGAGGTATGTGTTGTGGGATGCTGTAGCTAATTGTGTTGAGAAGGAAGTGGTGAAAATACACGTGCATGAAATACTAGATTATATGATCAAAAAGTGTACTGTGTATGGATTACTGAGTATTGAATAATCAGTCTACTCACCTGTCACATCACAGAGCCTAAAAAATCATTCTCAAAGTTGTAGCTTTCAATTTTAGCGCTAAGAATCAGCTTTATCATGATTTTGGACATGAAATTCCTAGATCGATTAAAATTGAGAGGTGAAAATCTCAAAAAAAATTAAACTCTAGATGTATAATAAGTATTTCCTCAGGTAGAAGGCTGGGAGAACTTCTACTGGATGACGAGGTCGTTCAGCGGGGAACAGCTGTCCGCGTATGGAGGGGAGATACGGGCCAGCTTGTTCTGGGGCATCGTGCGTGGGGACACCGGGGGGAACCCCACTGTGGGGCCCGATGTCGTGCTTGTGGCTGCTGGTAAGTAATTTTGTAATACATGTGTCTTTAGGAGAAGTTATTGTTGTCACCACCTTATATGATCTTTCTTCTTCCAGATGGCACAATGTTATCATCTTCCAATACGAGTCACGAGGTTCCAGGACAGCAGCAACTGGCAGTACCTCTGACAGAAGGGTCGTGGTGGATCGTCGACGAGAGCGAGACAGCAATAGAGCCGGAGCGCGCGACGCGGCTGCAGCTGCTGGACGCGCTGAGGGACTTGCGGGCCGTGCTGCTGCGAGCGCACTACCATTATGATCAGGATGAGGTGAGGAGATATGTTGGCGCCTTTTTAAATCGATGCTTTCACGACATTCAAAATAGATTAGATTTCAAATATATAGAAAATAGATGTGATTTAAAAATTCAAGGGCAGTTTCATGCCTATTTCGACTTTCTGTTATCTTGGAGGCTGATTTATGGTAAATACACTGGCTTACGATACAAGTAGCCCCAGCCGTTCCGCTCGATCTCGTCTTTTTGACTGAAACAGACAGAGTGACCACTCGTTGGGTGCGTGAGATAGCGCTAAGTATTTATAGCATAGATACACAGTGACTAAAGCCATTATTCTGTGCACATGATGTTTTTAGGGTATGTTTCGATATACACTGGGAGCACTGTTCAGTGCTCTCACTGGGGAGAAATTCGTTCCGTTATGGACTGACAGTATACTGCCGCAGTATCCTAGGAAAACATAGTGACGTCATAAACGTCGCCATTTTTGTACCGCGAGCACTGGCGTTTTTGAGGTAAGGTGCTCGCAGTGCTTCGGTCACGTGATCAACAGCGGCCAGAACGACAGTCGGTACACGGATGACGGACAGTACAATGGACTGCGTTCCGTTTTAAGCGCTACCCAGTATAGCTAACTATAAAGGAACGGGTTCTCGGTATACTAAATAGACGTGGCACCGTACAGTGCTCGCAGTGTATATCGGAACATACCCTTTGTATGTATAATCGGTCAGGTCCGCGTGGAGTCGGTGCGGGTGCTTGGGGCGGCGGGGGCGGCGGGGGCGGCGCGGGAGCAGTGCGCGTGCCCGCGCGGGTACGGCGG
This sequence comes from Tetheella fluctuosa, assembly GCA_951216915.1. Taxonomy (NCBI): domain Eukaryota; kingdom Metazoa; phylum Arthropoda; class Insecta; order Lepidoptera; family Drepanidae; genus Tetheella; species Tetheella fluctuosa. The sequence continues at coordinate 846,228 of OX578214.1, forward strand.
CGCGCACTGCTCGCGCTGCGCCTGGCAGCACGCGCGGCTCGCCCACCCGCCCCGCACCACGCCGCCCTTCCAGTGCCTGCCCTGCCCCTGCAACCGACATGCCGCTTGTGACACCGGTCAGTTAGTATACGCTACATCATACAACACTGCTGCACTATATTACACTGCACTAGACTATACTAGATTACACTACACAAGACTAGTTGAAGTTTTGACGCTATGCACCGACCGCTCTGTCTCGGTAATAGCTTGAGCCAATTGCCTTCTAGGCTTTATGAGCTTATCACCTTCACACATCACATCGCTAACCGTAGGTTGAGGTCAAACACAAGCTTACCCAAAGTAAAAAAAAAAAAAAATCTAAAATTTCATTTTTATATCGACAGTGGATGGCCCGTGTGGTCCATGTCAACATAACACCACCGGCCCACATTGCGAGCGCTGTCTTCCTGGACACTATGGAAACCCTGTTCAGGTATGAATGCAAATGTTGTCATCTGATTGTTAGCGCTATCAGCCTAGTTAGGCATAGGGAGTATGGAATCTATTGGAGTATTCTAGAGTCGGTCCCATAGTAAAAGTTTTTCAGCAAGACGAATCTATCATACGATTCGAAAATATGCCGTCTCAAAATATCCACCCAGTATAGAGGAATATTTGACTTTTCCTCCATAATTTTTTTGATAAATCAAACATCACTATTAGAACCTCAGCAAATAAATATAAATAATGAATGTTTAACACTATATTATGTTTCGACACACAGGGTGCGTGTAAGCCGTGCGCCTGTCCGCTATATCTGGCATCAAACAACTTCAGCCCGAACTGCGCACTCGCGACGGGCGTCGGCGACGAGTACGTGTGCACGCAGTGTCCCGACGGGTACACGGGGGACCATTGTGAGACGTGAGTCTATTTAATACTTTATACAATCTACTAGCTACATCTGTGCTAAATCTGCGATCTGTTTCGCCAAAGATACTCATTTTAGTTACTATAATAGAATATGTTGTTCGACAATCAACCTGGCCGATGTTTTATTGCCAAAGTAATCTAGAAGAAAATCGCGCAACACGCGCGCGCTATCTTGGAAATTTTAAAAGTGCTCAAAACTTCTCACGGTCATAACATCCGTAATACTGCATAGAATTACGTGAAATAAAGACTAATATAACGTACGTAATCTAAACTTTACTGTTAAGTATGTTTTAGCGCAATATTCGTATGTATTAGTAACCCTGATTCCTCAGAATCTTGGTGTGGTGATATGAAGGTGGTTTCCATTCCAAGCTAAGGTAGCTTAGAGTTTTAAAGAGCAGATAGTAGATATAGATTTTGGACATAAAGATGAGTGTAAATTTCAGATGATTTAAAATGTTAAATAGTAAGAAAGTCCTGATTCTCTTGAAGATCAGTATGAAGAACATACGAGTATGGAGACAACGTTAAAAAAATGGATTAGAATTTGATCCCGGCGTCTATGTTTCCTGATTCTATAATCTAGTGACTTTCAAGGCCAAATTGAATAAGATTCTTATAGGTTTCTTCGGATCAAGCGTGTTCCATCTTATGCTTCGTCTTCAGGGCCAAAAAATACCCATCCTATACTGGGTGATTTTGTTATCACTGGCAATACTTGCAAGGGTGGAAGTACTCATCAAAATGATCAACTTTTATAATGGGACTAACTGTGAAATCATGAAAAAATTATCAGCTGTTCCATACAAAAGTACAATACCTACTCGACCAAAATGTATGCAGCAACCGTATTATTTTACGCGATATCAGAGTTAGCCCTATAATAAAAGTTGTTCACATTGATGAGTACTTCCACCCTTGCAAGTATTGCCAGTGATAACAAAATCACCCTGTATATATATATATGAAAAAGTAGTGGGCGTTGAAAACCCTAAAAGCATTTGACTTTACCTCAATATTTGTTCTCTTCTAACGGTTTTTAAATTATTAGAAATGGAAATCTAAAGATTGACAGGACTACACCACACAAGACTACACCACACAAGACTACACCGCACAAGACTACACCACACAAGACTACACCACACAAGACTACATTACACTAGACTAGACTACAGTACACTGTAGGTAGTGTACACTACACTAGATTACACTAGACTATACTAGTTTACACTTCACAACCCTACCCTACACAAAACTCAATATGAAGAACATAATGAACACAACGTTATAGCAATGGAGTAGAACTTGCTACCGGCGGCTGTGTTTTCTGATCTTAAAAGTCAGAGTGAAAAGGTTTATTTTGAGTAAGAGTGCTCCATATTGGATACGGAAATCTAAAGATTGTGTACTTATTTCCTATAGCTGTGACTTTGCATACTGGGGTTCACCGACTACCCCGGGCAGTTCATGCCAACCTTGTGCCTGCGGTGGGTCCCCCTGTCACCCCACCACTGGTCTCTGTCTCACCTGTCCCGCTAACACGGAGGGCGCCCGCTGTGATCTGTGCAAGGTAACCTAGATTCAATCGAGTTTTTTAAAACTATCAAATGGACGAATGATGGAATGAGATTTATATGAAAATGTCGCATCATGAGCTTCCCGCTACAGTTTTTCTGCAGCACTATGGTAATGGGGCTCATCGAAATTTTAAAAAGAGCTGTTCATTAAAGAGTTTTCAAGTCTGGTGACATATATTGGTAACCCTGGCATTACAGTGTATATTTTAGCTCATGATGGTAATTATAATGTTTCAAATGTCCAGGAAGGATACTGGTTCGGTCCGTCTGGACCCGTCGGCGACACGGGTGCAGATGTACATCCAGACACAGACACAGACATAGACACAGACGCAGACACAGCGGGGTGCGTGTCGTGCGCGTGCGGTGCGGGCGCGCTGTCGGGCGCGTGCGACGCGCGCTCCGGACAGTGCGCCTGCAGGGAGGGCTGGGCCGGCCGCGCCTGCCACGCCTGCGCATCTGGACATGGAGGTACGTCTATGTACACACAGACAGACACAGGATAAACTGCTCCTGACCCGGGACTGGCAGCTTGATTTCTCGCGCTTGCAGGCTTTCAAACGATGATTTCTTTAACCGAAATGCCGGTGGTAAATAGTAAGTTTAAAAGTCAGGAATATGACGTACATCATGAGTGACTCCTCTTCAAAAAATTATATCCATAATTTAGTCAAAAAGCTTTTCGTCCCCGGAGATATCATTTCTTCCAGTCAGCAGATTTCAATGAAACATCGAATATTCAAAGCGCCTCCAAAAGCAGATAGACAAAAGTTTTACTACCAATTATTGGTAATCTGTGAACTGGCTGCCATTTTAGGAAGTTTCATAATTAGCCCTAGGCGCAACTTGATTGTGTAAGAAAAATAATAGAACGTTTTATCCTTAGGTCTGGCATCCGGTTGTCCAATATGTCGTTGCGGTATAGCAGCTATCAACAACTCGTGCGACGCAGTGACGGGAGAGTGCGCATGCGCAGCCGGCGCGGCGCCGCCATCTTGTGACGCGTGTCTGGACGAACACTACGCGCTGTCTAGTACTGGCTGCTTGGGTAAGTCACTTTACATAGTTCAATGTGGTGGCGGTAGATGGCGCTGTTATGTGATTTTATATTAATGTTTTTCAGATTGCTATTTTTTTTATTGGGCACGTAATTAGTTACTTTTACTGAACGTGTTACCAAGTTTCAGTATGTACTAATACAGTTATTTTTGCGGTGAGATTTTTTGGAATGATAAACCTGTATTTAATATTTTATTCTAATATGTTTCTAATGACAGATGATCTAGGTAATTACTATAACAAACTGAAATAAACATCACTAGTTCACGCCCATTAATGCCTACAATGGTCATAAACACACGAGACCAAGCCCACTTTCATTAGCGTAACGTGTTCAGAAGGGAGGGACCTCATTTATAATAAATCTTAATCTAAATTATTGTAGAATTATGTAGTTACACTATTTACAGCATGCATAATCCCATATTGAATTAAGTTTTTAAGATAATTTATGGGTACAGTAATTAATCTTCATTACCAGTAATACTTTAGCCAAACCTTATTATAGAATAACAATTTCCCATTAGATATGGTGTCAAAAAAATTAAACGTTAAACAACCCTCTCTCGGCGACTGTACCGTTTTTTTAAAAAAATCTATAAAACTTGATGGAGATTTCAGAAATAATGAAAAACGATTTCGTTAACCTTTAAAAATACTATCCCTACTTACTTCATTGTTTACATACGGATACAAGTGATGTAAAATAACACGCAAGCGTGTCCGCGTGCGCACGCGTTGTGACCCAGGGCGGGTTACTTGCATGTCTTTTACTACGAGTGCACTGCAATTTGCGTAATGTACGACGAACCGTCATTTCAAAAACTCTACAACTGAGCCTTAGGGTCATAGGGTTGGCAAGTGGGGAAATATTTTGAGAGTATTTATGTAGCTGATGTTTTTCATGAATTAAGTTTTCTGTCAATTATTTTTTTATACTATTAAAGGTCTGTGTTTGACCACAATCTCACTGTGGTATGAGATGATGTAACCAAAGGTGGTAAATACACAAGCCTAGAAGAAACTGACCCTTAAGTGCAACTGCCGGAACATCGGAAGGTGTTTGGCGACAGATTTTCATCTTGAGGGTGGTAGCCGGCCAAGCGGGTACTACAAAGTTCCCTACCACCGTACTATAGTTTCCACACGCCGTTATCCTTCACCGAAATCTGAAGCTCATTGTAGGATTCGAGCCCACGAGGCTTGCCGCGGCATCCGACGTCATTACCACTGAGCATGATAGCCTTACCTTATATTATTGACATCTAATTTATAGCTGTGTCCAAAACTTGATCATATTCAATGAGAATACAATTATTTATTTGGTATTCGAACATTTTATTATCCTATTAAAATAAATAAAATACTGACACACAAAGCAGCAACCCTAACCCTAGACCCACCACAGTGAGCGCTGCGCCTACAGCAATCCCCCAACAGCCCCCATCTATTCCACGCTTACTTTGCAATTTTTACAACAATTCCCATCGCGGCCCCGCATTGTAGAAGGAAATGTAATCGCTTATTGTTAGTATTACCCGGAGGCAAATCATAGGTTGTTTTGTATGCAACATTATGACGTCATGCTTGGATAATGTTGGATTTGTATTATATAAGATTAAGCTACTTAATCGTGCTTTATTCGGCTTTGTTTATGCTCTAATGAAGAAAGCAGCAAATGTAAATTACAATAAAACAGGGTGAATCGATGGTCAAAGGTAAGTTTACATATAAAAACATTAATTCATTCATTAATTCATTATATTATTAAACTAGTTGTTCCCCGCGGTTTTACCCGCATTCCCGGGATACATTTTTTTTAATCAAACTGGCAGCTCCAGAGATTAGCGTGTTCAAACAAAATAACAAACTCTTCATTATTATATTAGTATAGATCAACAAACCAGTAACAAAACAAAATGTCTTGATTTTCAATAGCAATAACTATCTACCTACGTTTTGTTTCGTTGTCAATTTCAACAATTTATAATAATCAATTAAGCTCCATAGAAATTATAGGAAATAATGTTAAAGGGCGACCACTAACGCCCACGCGAGGCTTAAGCGTGCAAAATCATTAACCACTATGTAAAGACATAAAACACCAAAACTAGGCAATGTTTACGCTGGTGGGCGTGCGCCCATGAGTCATAAGATGCGCAGGCGCATGTATGTAGCTTAGGGCTGCCGAACTGAAAATTTGTACCAAGAATTCGACTTAAGGGCAAGGGAGATATACCAACGTCGTTTAAATTAGAATCATCGAGATCATAATATATACTGTATAGCATACTATTATTTACTAAACTCATAGATGTATTTTACAAATAGATTTTATTAATAATGGTAGCCTTTGCCCCGCGGTTTCACCCGCGCTCCCGGGTACAAAAAGCTTATGTCACTCTCCGACCAATGTCGCATAGTTCTGTATGCAAAAAACTACACCGATCCGTTTGCTCAGTTGCTGCGTGAAAGAAAGACAGACCAACAAACACACTTTTCTTTTTATACCAATAAATTGAGACAATATAAAACACGTCTGCAAATTTCAATAATATTAGTAGAGATTATAGTAAAACTATGAGTGGAATTAATTTTGTGAGCTAATGTTAGTTTTAGAACTCATAAAAACATTTTTTTTAGGTTACTTTAATTAAGGTTCACGCGTGCTTAAACACTTAACAACCCTATTGTACTAGTGATGCGCAGGCGCATTAAGTGCAGACTGCTATGCGAGGCGCGAGCTAACCACCGGGTGTCGATACAGTGTATTGTTACACCAATAAACAGACCACAAACTGTATCCAACGGTCTAAATACATCGTACTCTATAAATATGTGGATGGTACACTTGGGGACACTTTATTTATAAAAATAATTTAAGAAATTTTCATTCCAATCGACGCATGAAGCAAATATTCTAAATTGTGTCATAGGTTTAGTAAAGCGCACTCGTATTTACTTATGTCCGACCACTGTTTAAATAACATTCTGGCACCTGTGCAGTTGTTACTTAACTTGATTGCAATATGTTTCAATCAGAAATGGATTATATATACCGTTTTTCTAATAACATACTTTTTCACGTAATACATAAATATAATAATATTAATTTTCTACAACGTAGGTAATATTTCTATTGATTTAAGGGTGGTTTCAATTTGAATTTGATTGAAACTGATTGCAAAAAAGTTACGTAATCAACGTACTCTGATCAAAATCAATGCTTAATTTTGTACTTTAATAATTTACCTGAAATGTTGCATATAATATGCACCTTTAAAAATCCTACAAAACCAATGTCTGCGAGTAGTGAAATGCCTTAATATGTCTGTGATTAATTTGTCCTGAATTGTATAAAATGTAACTGTTTATTTTCATTCGCGCGGTACCAAATAAGCGTGGTGGGTTGCGCCCGCGCCGGTGGGCGCACTTCAAACGATTCACGGCAATTCCGATGGGATAGACTATCAGTTGCGACACCTGGCTAATTTTATTTATTAGTTTCGCTTCTGTATGGTCTACACTTACTGAATAACTACCTGGTATTCATTATATAGATATTCAATCTATGACTTGCCTGCCCTGTTCAGAATAATTTTGGATCAGCGAAATACGTACGATTTTCCCGACTGTCGGGGTTTATTAGATTGTAATCTATCCCTTTACCATTCAGCCGATATTCTGACATCTACCTACAACTACCGATAGCGTCATCATGTCTTCTCAATATTTCTACGCAATTCTAAGATATCTAGAAGTAATTTCCTGTTATTTACAAATTTGTTAGTATTTATTGACGATTCTGCATCCTATAGGCTACGCTATGCTGCATAGCTAAAATAAATTACATCTAATATACTTAAGATATTATTATTCACCGTCGCACTTGAACTCGAGCCACGTATGTGCATTGACCGTTTGTGTATATTTAAGAGTACGCAATGTGCATCGCTTATGTTAATCTGAAGATGTCTTTACGCCTCATTGAGTCAATTTAGTAATAGGCCTTTCGACTTCTTCCTTATTAAACTTACATATTATAAAAAGCTAACGATGACTCTCTCGTCAGTCTGTTTGCTTATGACTCTGTTTTCAGTTGTCTATGGGTTTTCAAACTAGAGGCATCAACAGTGACATTAATAAGTGAGAATGTCATCTTTTGCGCAAGCGGGCCCGCGATGTTGATACGGTCGGCTAATTTGATCTCATTATTAAGCTTACTACCTACTTACCAATAATGTTCTCATGATTAAGACCCAAAAAGCAGTTCTTTGGGAATTGCAACAACCATTTTATAGGTATGTGTAAAAAAGTTCTTTTATTTAACCGCTACTATTTTATGAAATCAGAATTTGTTTAGTTTTATAAGTCTATATCATAACAAATCGGCACATCAAGTGATGATATATGCAACATAAATTGTCTAAACTCTTGCGCTGCATTGTGCGCGGGCGCAGATTGCCTTTGATGATGCTTCACATAAATATTTGGTATTGGTTTTAGTGCAATCTTACGTTAAGTTTACTTCATCTTAAATTACGAAGAAAATTGTTCTAGATTTGGGAGCAGAAAATTACTTAGTGTTAGAAACTACTTAGAGATTTTAAGATATCCTAGTTGGTTATCTTTTCAGAATAAATTATTCTTCACTCTCTCTCATTTACATTTCAAAATGTCTATATTTTCTGTACCCAGTCAACCTTTTGATACTTTGACACAATATCCAACGGTTTCATTGCGATATTTATATGTCACATACATAAAACGATTATGTGCGCACACGCAAGTCGTGGCCGTATATTGGCAGCACGCACGTAGGGCTACCATGAGTCAATAATTGTCCTGGATTATCTTTTATTTTTTTTGTGAATTATTGCTTCTCGAAACCATCTTCAATTTATAAATAAATTTCTAGTGATAACTATCACTAGAACTAAATTCTCAATTTTGAAATAAAACAAAAGATAACGCATAGATTGAGCCACAAATTATTATAATTTTCGTCTATAGAATTTAAGATTTGGTGTCCAAGTTTGATAATTTCGTCAGTCTTTTTCGGGGTTCTTCAGGATTCATGGTAACCCTACGTACACCCTACATCGGCACGCGTCCCCCAGTCTGCGGGCACAGGCGCGTCACTATGTCTGTGCGATGTCGCCGCGGGCAATTAATAGCCCCGCCTCGTATTCTTGTTGTTCCCCGTGTCCCCGATGTGGATCCGTTTCCAATACGATTGTGCCATAGCTCAGGTTGGCCAGGCTCATCATTGTCGGAGCTGAACAAAGGTTTACAGCCTTAGGCATGGAATGTTAACGGTGTGTTTTTTAATGCGTGGTTGCTAACCATTGTCTGGTAGTCCTGATACGATATTTTTAGCACAAATAGTGATTTTTATCATACCATACCATTCAAAGTTGAAAACCAACGGCAACTGCACTTGAGAGCCAATTTCTTCTAGGTTTTTGTGCTTACAACCTTCGGCCACATCATCACATACCATAATGAGATTGTGGTCAAACACAAGGCTATCAAAGTAAAAAACAAAATCTATATCACATCCTAAAGCTTTCCAATCATAAAAACTGTTGTTTTTGTTTCTTAAAACTAGCTATAAATTAAATATCAGAACATTTACTAGCAAAATCAATAGATGATAACATAAAAGCTGTTTTAAGCTGTGGCTGTCCCGCTAGATTCAAGAATAACATGAAAGTGGACAAAAACAAATGCAACGTTGATGGGCGAAGACTCAGCGTCACCGACCGACCGCGGCGTTTAATCGATCGATCATTTGCAATGCGATGAAAAACGGTACAGTCGCGCGGCCCATTAATTGTTTTTATGTCTTTTACAACGTATAATGGGAAATAAAATGCGTGAAAAGTTGCATTCTTAACTGCTTGATGTTTTATTATATTGAAAAGATCACGTTTTTGGGAATGTAATGTCTTTATCCCAGAATATTTATTATTATTTATTTATTTAGTTATATAGTGGGACTATTTCTATTTAATTTCGATATTGATACTTAGATGCTATAATTTTGCTATGGTAGATTGAGATCTGAGATCGATGTTGTGAAATAAAAAATATTATAATATAATAATCCTTCTCCATACCATAAGCTATCTGCGTACCAAATTTCATCGCGATCAGTCAGCGGTTTAGGCGTGAAAAGGTAACAAACAAACAAACTCACATTTGCATTTATAATATTAGTTAGGATATGTCTAACTATTTTGACTAATCTAGTAAAATAGAAAAATGTTTGCTTCAATTTCTATTTAACTGACTGAAAACCTCGAGCTTTATAATAAGAAAATAGAATAAACACAAGTGCAGTTGATATTATATAGTAAATATATCATTAGGTCTTAGTATCTTTACCTAAGAGCTAATATATCAATTTATTTTAAGACCAATATACATTAGGTAGTACAAATTAATAATAAACTTACATCTAGCACGTTTTACGACTTTTAGATTATTTTCCAATCCGCAATTTTTATGACGATACCCTTAAAGGAAGTTCAGCTTTCATACCCAAAATTGTAAGTGATTGGAGGCGGAAAAAATGTTACCAGGGAGACATTGGAATTTTCATTCCATAAATACAAAGTGAACAGTTGTTTGGGTAACGATTGTATTTTTTTTTGTTGCATTAATTGTTTTGGAAGTGAAACTCAAGGTTGAACATGTTATATGTAACGGAAATGTAACGTTTTGTAATAACATAAATAATGTTTTACTTCAGTCAAGTGTACTGAATTGCGCGTGCTCTTTCCTTAGAATAGACTAATAAATGCTTTTGTTTGACCTCAATCTCACCATGGTAAGTAATAATGTGGCTGAAAGTGGTAAACACAGAAAGCCTAGTAGGGAACTGGCTCTCAAGTGTAGCTTCATTTAAAAAATAATATCTAGAAGCTCCCTTAAATATTGCAGGGTTGAAAACTAAACCAAATTTCTAATCTCCCAGTTTTTCTTTATAATATAATCGTAAGTTTAATATTCAAATATTATCTCTATAAAAATGTACTATGTAATAACAATAGTTTAAAAAATATTGAGCCATTGTTAAAAGAAACATTAAACGTGCTAGTTAAGAACATTAATGTAATATGCGTACGCGCACATTTGCACAATAGTGCCGCGGGTATATAAGCGTCCAGTAATCTAATCTGGGGCCCCATGAATCCTAAACACCGAGGACACTGTGCATATACCTGCCCGTATACTTACATTACATTGGAGGTCATTGGATTTACAGGCAGGAGGTTTCTCTAGTCACAAAACCTGAATACATATTTAGAACGTTTTTTATGTCACGAGTCTGATGGTAGTAGCCACTGTCACAACAGTATCGGGGGATTGCCAATGTGTTGCTGACATTTACAAAGCTAGAAAGCAACTGACTTTCTGCAGAAATACACCGGTAGTTGCTTTGCAACAGATTTTCAACTACAACCCTAGCACTGTGTTATGGTTTTTTCATTATGTTTTCCATCATTGAAAGCTCAAGCTCACTGTGTGTTGAAATTCGACATCACTACCATTGAGCTATCATCGCTTTAAATAGGCTAACTAATAGTTAAAGGTCATAACCATTCAAGTAGTACGTATATGTAGTATATCAGTCATCTGGTTCCATAGAACAAGTTCTGCTTAGTTTGGGATCAGATGCCGATCAGGGCTGTGTGTAAAGAATGTCCCAGGATATATATCTATAATCAAATGTATGTCAGTCAGTCAGAAGCTATTAGCTACTAAGACATCTGTCACCATAGTGAATTTATGAGAGATGAGGATTATAGCATTTCGCGTGCTTGCATTTCGGGAGCTAATGTTATTTTCGAATAAGCAAAACAAATCAATACATAGGAATTAAAAGATCTAAGCGGGGACGATAATCGTGCTATAATATACACTTAAGAATTTTGAGCCAAAGCATGTAAATGGTTCTACTCAATAAGATGAAGTGAGTGTAAAAATGCAGCGGAGCTAGATGGTTTATTTTGGTGTGATAGAATACTTTTACCACAATTAGTAGATAGAAAGCTAGCTTCTACCATCAGTTTTTAAACATCTACGGCCCAATTCATAGTATGACGCTTTTTAACTACATTAATGAAAATATATTTTGAATGGTCACCTATTTACCGACCCCTACCTGACACATTGTCAAACAATGTAACGTTAGTTAAATCGCATTTAATATAAGGACTAATGCTGGCTATAATTCCGTTTCTAATATTTGCTACATGACTTAATCATCCGCTCCCAGTCAATTCCCAGAAATCACTCTTAAATAACCAGAAAATACCAGTTTATATTCTCAAGAAATTGCAAAATAAATAAATCGGCTATAGTTAATTTTCCGAAATGGCCCGTGTCGTATACGTTATCAGGTATTGGTGACAAACTGCCACGCCGCAGTGAGTCATTGTTTCCGAGTTACACGCGTGTCACGACCGGACTGGCGCGACCCCGTTACATTTTGGAGTAACACTACAGCTCAAACGATAAGACTTGTTAAAACTACGTTCTATAAATCTGTGTGACCGTACAAATGTTGAAATGATTTCACTTTTAGAAAATAATAGAAGTTCCAAAGATAAACGGTAGATAAAAAATATTATTGCTTTACTGTCTGATGTGATAATAGCTGGTAAATTAGTTGAACCTAGGACTATAACTGTCCGGGAATACTGTACGGCAATACTGATACGGGAAAATATCTTGGACTAGAAAGTACTTTAATCAGAAAACTTAACCCAGTTGATAATAAATTTGAATAGATATAGCTCCTAACATTTAGAAAATTGCAGTCACGTTTCTACTATCCAACTCCTGTAAGTCAAGATTCACAACTACGACCTCAGTTTGACTCCAAACATTCTCCTAACGTTCCAAGGAACGGTCCATTGTCTTAAAATCAGCAATAAACTTCAAATAACAATTACTTGTTCGACTTTCTTCCAATATCAATGCGCGATAGATTCTAACACAAGATCTTATCTTGCCAACAAACAATAAAACAAATCTACACTCAAAACAATTCACGAGCGCGATACATCTAGATTACACATCTCAAAGCCCTCGGACCCTTTATCACAGTGAACAATCGTCCACGACATGCCTTGTCGAGCTTTATCTTTTGTCAACCGCTGTCTTTATGTCAATCTGATGAAATCACGCTTGGCGACATCATTTTAATCAAGTAACAAACAAATACGATTCTTATTAATGAGTCGATAGAACATAAAGTGCAAGACATCCAGATATACCTATATAATTTTCTAGTAAATAACGTCTTAGAATCAATGCAAATAAGGTCGTAGTGATTACAGAAATTATATTAACGATCATCATGACGTGAAATGGAAATGTAGTATTTAGAAGCATTAACTTAATGCCAGATGGCGTCAAAGATGCGTGAACGCATTCCTCTGATAGACACGTTAGAAATTGTACGGGGTCCGCAACGCCTAATTTATTCACAACGACATAATTTCCAAGTTTCACAAGATAAATATCACAGTGCATTAATTGGAATATGCTGTGTAAGGATGTGGCATGGTAATTTAGCTCTTATTAGCGTAGGCTTAAAGAAGCAGGTGGCGTGATGTGTGTGACAGGCGTGTGAGCCAAGCACGGACCCTGTCACGACCACCCGCGTGTTTTTTATCATCTGTTATCAGCGAAGCAATCTCTAGATCAGAACTCGGCCTAATTAGTGGACTCGCGTGCCGCCACTGGCTAGTGGCCGATAAAAAAGCGCTTCAGTTTTTGACTATTTCGACTTTTGGGTCAGTACTAGTGGTAGGTAAATTGTGCGATGCTGTTGTATTAGATACCTTCTAATGTAGTATTACCTGGTAATCGTTATTAGACAATATTCATAATTGTTACCCTTTTTTAAAAAGCTGATCTCCGAACCGGTGGAAAGTTCAGTAAGTTTGGCCTTCTTAAATATGTGCCCAAGGCCTGAACTGAATAATAAAAAAAGAAATCGCTTTGACTTTGAACGATCTTAAATTGAATTGAATTTGAAGTAAATACAAATTATAGAATCTCCTAGAAATTCGCAAAAAAACTTGTTATTCTGATTATACCCCACGAAAGCCTTACAGTTCGTAAAAAAGCGCAATATTAACGTCTCAGGATGGTCATAGTCCTACAGAATGAGTCCGCGTTCCGCACAAGAGGCAGGCAAGGCAAGAGGCAGGCAAGGCAAGAGGCAGTTGCCGCGTCAATGTCGGCGTGTACGCACGCTTCTTACCACTACTAATTACTTCACTCCGATACTAAACACGCGTGCTCACATGGATTCAGTTAACAGAACATGGATTTGAATGAAACCTTTATAGCATTTGTGTTGCCATTCTTGAATATTAATTTTACGATCAGTGTTATCAGGTGATAGGAGACTTCCAACTCGGAAGTGATTAGTGACAAATTATGTGATCATTTTCAATATTAAAAATAGTGGAGCAAGCATCAATTATGACTAACAGATGAACCACGAAGACTGTAGTGATGCGTTGGTGCGTAGTGGTGACGGCTGTAGCCGTTGTGATGATGGTGGTGAACGCTGGGCCGAGGCGGTGCGCCGGGCGGTTAGCACGCGAGCGCCTGAAAGCGGCTGAAAAGATCCGAGATAAAAGATACTTCACACTGTGTTGCTCGTCAGCCTGTGCCACTCCTTATCGAAGGCCTAGGCCTCCCCCGGCCTCGAGACGGTATCAGCCCTTTCACAAGACATGGCTAGGGCTTAGGAACGGTATGTCGCATGTATTTTATTACATGGTTTTACTACGTTAGTTATCAGATTAAATTTAACTAGGAGCTACCGTGATTTTGAAAGCACGTAGCCAATTTTATGACAATAATGATAAATTTGATTGAACTTGATATATAAGGAGATGTATGCAATTTATTCAAATTCTATAATATAACCCATTAAAACGTGGTAGAGATTCTTGTAGAAGAAACAGCAATATTCTTTATTCTGGTTCTGATATCCTTCTCAAAAGTGTTAAAATCTGAACCATAAAAACGTCGTCTGCAAAAGAAATCATAAACAACATTTTGCTTGTAATACCTGAGTATAAAATTTAACAGCCCACTTTCGTCGCGTTTCATATATTCCAGTATTGGCATCCAATTTTATGCAAAACAAAATTATACCACATTGCGGGAACGGAGAACCGCTTAAAATCCAGATCGCGACCTTTGCGAACCGGGTCGCCACTTCCGCAGACCTCTCTCCAGTTATCTGCTGTATTAACTTATAGTTTACAATGGATTTTTGCCCAATAGATCTCAGAAAGATCCATCATTCATATATGATTGTTATTCTATATGTGTGCATGTTATTCTATAAAAAAATAGTTTTATCTTGTGTTCATTGAACTTATAACGAATGCCATCTCATTATTTCTTAACATAACTACGAAGAAGACATGAAAAAGCTGTAAACCATCATCAGCCTCAGACATAAACTACTGAGCCTCACCATTTTCAATGCCATAAGTATTCTACAAACGAATCGCGCAAGTGATTTACATGCAAAACTTTTCATTCAAGAGATGTCAAGCGAAGCGTCTCGTCCGCTCCTGCGCCCGCGCCGGTTATCGGCAGTATCTGCGCCGGTCGACGAACCGCACTGATATTTTAGTACCGTTGCCAAATCTCGCCATTCATGAATTAGACCGCTGATAAGAGCTTAATAGCCCCACTTCCTACTAATTTGGGTCGCCGGAATGGATTTTGAGATAAGTTCGACTGTGATTGACCAATTTTTAAGTTTATGTTATTCGATGATAATGAAATACTTCTCGTTTATTTTAATTCTAGAAAATCTTTAATATTGTTCTAATTAGAAAATTTTGTAGTTGCACTCCATGAAACTTTTAATAAAATCAACACCAATATAAGCTAAGCTTTAGCAAAAGGTCAAGGCGGCATTTAACACGTTGCCAACATGCTCGTTAAGACATTTAGAATAGATTTCTGAATGAAGCCTTTAAACCTCTATCATTATATGCTTCCGACATTAGTAAATATCAATTTCTTATTTTTGAAATTACTTTAATTTAAATTACGAAACATCCTATATTTTAAATTTATAAAATAGTGATGTACAGCGCAAACGTGACTCGATCGATCATTCAAATGAGACAATCAATCTCTTAGCGGGAAAGATGCAAATCCAGACGAACAATGAACCATTGATGATGGCTCGCCATCTGTTACGGGAAATAATATCGAATACTTTCACAAGGTTAATAAAGAAACTTTTAGACTTTGCTACACTATCCGTTATTGATTTGCGTGTCATGAATATATGTTCAAGTACATGAAGTGCGTGCTGAAGTGCAATTTGCATACATTTTACATTAACAGATACCTCTTTGTCGTCAACATCTTCTTTGTATGTTCTTTACTTAGAATCTGCAATGCTATCCCTTTGCATTATTTTCCAAACTGTCAAAAACTTATCTATAGCTGCTTCAATCATAATTGTCTTTGGAATTTTCTTTTTACCCATTTTCAATAAAGGAAGAGGTTTTATGTTTGAAGCATATGTTTTTTTTATGGCTGCATCCCATGATTCCTAATTCCTGGTACATAATTTTCACAGATGTTCCGTTAAATGAACAGTGCCTAGCAAAACTTAACGGAGGATGTAAATTTTCGCATTCTATTATGAAATTTAGGTCGTGTCGTACTGCTAATTGAATTAACTAACCAATTAGCGAAACCTGAATATCGAAGTATTTCGCGGGGCAAGCCAACCTACTTTGGTCAGTTAATAATTCATTAGTTATTATCAATTATATTTAAGTCGCATTGTGAAAACTAGTACCATTCCAACTCGATGCAAATAGCTGTATAAATGAAATATAACAACCATGGAGGTAACTATCCAGCTTCTAATCTCACTGAGAACCAACTACACGAGCTATAAATTACGATGGGATATAATCAAAGTCACAGTTGGCATCTTTTATTTCAATATCTAACATCGCTAATGGCATCAGCAGACTGCTGCATAATATTGTCATCGTGTTACCGCAACTCGATAACAGTGTAATCACAGCTCCAGTATTAAGTCTCAATCAACCGCGTGCATTTATCAATCACAGCCTATATTTACGGATCTCGGGCGGTCGGAGTGGGAACCGGTGCGACCGGACCGGACCGGCCCAACTGAATCACTCAACGGGATCTATCGGCTACATCACTATTGATGTATTGTCTCAACGGGACGCGAATGTCAATACAGGGCATGCGGCTCAATCAATTCTATTTTATATGGAGTCCCGGTGGCAGCAGCTGCATTTAAGAAATAATTGTTTTATCGTAAAGATGGTTGTCATGTCATAGATTTATGACAGATAAAAATATGTTGCCAAATTATTGAGGCATGTAACTTTATATAAACTCCATAGCTTCGCGGCTCTTTGAACTCTCTCGTAGTAAATTACACATAGTAATCGTGCCCCAAAGGACTTATTTCCCAAGCCAAAATAAGCGAATTATTTAAAAATAAAGAACAATGACTAGTGTTTGCAACATGTCGATAAATCACGGTGGTGACTCGGTAATTCATTCATGTCGTCGTGTATCAGAGCGAATGGTCAATAACGCGGTAGTGGCATACCCCGGGTCATTCATCATCGTGCTTGTGTACGGTACCGAACTATTTTTCCATGTTATTCATTAGAAAGGGAGCTGGTTGATAAGTAGTTTCTTGCGTCATTATTGTAGGAGATGTTGATGGGCGATTGTTAGAGATAACAATTAGACAGAATTGTTACGAAACGTTACTTTCAAATTAGTTATTGTTTTGGGACATTCTATTTACTACATTTATATTTATATAGCTAATCCCCGCGGGCATACATACAACAACATATTTTTTTTTTATAAATCAGTACTCTAACTGTACCTACTCTCTGACCTCTATACAAATAAAATTAAGAAATACTTTAAATAAAAGCGTGCCACAGGCCATCCGCGGCAACTTAACAAAACATAAAACAACAATACATCTGTGTGTCGTGATATCTCAATCGAGCACGTTTATAAATCAGTTCCAGAACAGCTCAGCTCGCTCGCGCCGCGGCTCACTGAGCGCTCATTCAGCTCGCCCGGTGAACCGTGACCCGGGGTCATCACTATACCCAACCAGCAATAGTCGGGGAGCAGGACGCCGTGTACAATATATACAAAACACGTTTAAATCAATTGCTGATTTAATAACAACGGTCAGTTAACCGTGACCTGCGGATTTCGATAGATCAGCTCGTAAAAAAATAGGCGGTGTATTCTTAATCTAAGCTTATAAAGCTTGAATCTAGGTTGAGTTAACTATAAATTCAATCATTGTAGTTCGCGGACAATATCTAGAGCATCTTTGTAGCTAATTAATTATTCATAAAAGTGTAAGATTGACATTCATTCTGTATCTGTATTGTATGAATATAAAACTCAATTGAAACAAGTTCAACTGATTTTATTATACAGGCTTATTAAGAGGAACCGATAAATCGGGTTTAACGTGTTTGTTCACGTCATAAAAGACCGCTTCCCGACTATAATAGTAATATCCCAGGTAATTACACAACAAAGCGTCCTGATCGTAAGATAAGTGAGAAAAAATGAGGAGTGAATTCGTTTTGACAGGACCACCTCCCGCCTGCGCAAGTAGGGTTACCACACACTAGTATAACAGTTATCAGCGGTATAATTACTTAATTAAACTGGGTGATTTTTTAGTCACTGGCCATACTTGCAGGGGTAGAAGTACTCCTCAATATCAACAACTTTTATCATGGGACTAACTCTTGAGATCACAAAAAATTATCAGCTGTCCATACAAAAGTTCAATACCTACTCGACCAAAATGTATGAAGGAACCATTTTATTTTTTGCTATATCAGTGTTGGTCCCATAATAAAAGTTTTTCATATTAACGAGTACTTCAACCCCTGCAAGTATGGCCAGTGACTGTAAAAATCAACCTGTATATGCGAAAATGCAATACAAATTGTAATAGCATATTTTTTTTAAGATATCTGTTCTTTTTATTTCCCTCTGAAATACGGATAAATCCCCGACATAACTGAAAAGTGTTAATAAAAAGCATGTTTTATTTAGGTATATCCTGAATATCTATTCTTATATGACTCTATAATTCTTGTATGTTTATATGCAGTGTATGTTTGTAAATAAAATGGCACTGTCATAACCTTAAAATTCACTGAAGGATGAGATCTTGACGTGTGGTAACCCAAGACTCTGTCTCTGTCACTGAACTCAAAAGATTCTGGTTACGACTTAATTCTTTACTAGATCTTATGTGTTATCTTTTATTTTCGGGTTACTTTTTGCGATGAGTTTTTCTAACTTGAACTTATAGACGGGTCGCATAGTGACTCGGTGAAGCAGGAAAACTTTACAACTTGTTTTTATTGCTAATCAAGTTATTACTTAATCTAGCTAGAGGAGCAATATGGTATCTTAAAATTACTTCTCACGATGTTTTCCTTCGCCGAAAACTCAAGCTCATTGTAGGAATCGAACCCACCAATCAATGGTTTCCTCGCCATAAATTTAGATCTATATATTTACTGAACATTTTTGTCGAATCCGCATTTTAGTAATCAACGTCACTCGATGGATCGATTTATTATACGTTTCGTTGTAACGAATACTCGCCGTGCTTGCATAATACATCGATTTATAATCGAATTGCTGCAAATCGATTTTTTGTTCATACATCGATAGCGATCGATCTCGCTTGACGTGTCAAATTAATTTTGAAGGTGTTTGTATATTCTTTAAATTATTGTTTGGAGAAAATCAGAAAGGTATGGCCGACATCTCGGTTTCGGCCATTCTCGACTAAAACTTATGACTTTGGCTTGGTCTCAATGAAATACTCGAGAAAATCTAGGTCATGGCGGTATTTTTCAATTATTAGCAGGATAAAATCAAATGAAATAGAATTTATTGTATATGCTACTGGCCAAACTAGATTTCAGGCCAAACTGATTTTGAATTATTATGCAAGTAAAAAAGGGTTTCCGTGTAGTTAAAAAAAAAACAACGAAGTGTATGGTTCACTTTTACATTCACTTCTAACTTAAAGTATCCGGGTCGTTTCTGAATAGGAAGAGAAATTGATCACCAAATTACGATTACTTACATATGTTTAAACATTGTAGATACATGTAACTTCTAAAATCTCTATTCTCAATTCAAAATCAGTTTGGCCTGAAATAGTTTGGCCTGTAACATATACACCACGTAGAGGAGAAGCTGAAAATCAGTCTAAAATGATGATTAACGTTTGCTTCTTTTGAAAACAAAGAGTTTGGTCTACAATAATTAACGGTTCACTTTGCTAAAATACTCTTCAATAATGATAATGTATTCCCTTAAGAAACTGACGTTCTGTATGTAGGTATGAAGCTAATCTACAGTAAAAATTGTTAGCATACTTCTGCGCGCTTCCGAATCAGCTAAACCGTTCTTCGTACACTTTAAACTGCGGAGTCTTACTAAACTAATTGGAAATGAATTTCCAGTCTAACTTATCCAGACATTTCAAAGCATTAACGATACTTGTCAAACGCTGTCCCAATAAATTCCAAGGCAGTTCTTTAATGTGAAAATTCAAAGAGACTTAATCCAAAATGATAACCACTTCAAATGCTCAGCTTTAGTTGTAAGTTAATGCGATCAGACAGTTAAACAAAGATATAGAGAGTGACAGTTTTACGAGCTCAGTTTCATATAGCTCCGTGCACTGTTTCAGACATTATTCAACGTTCACCGCGTTCCCGCTATCACGAACCGCCGTATCAGTGTGTTGCATCTGTAAATAGCGTGCTGCCGCACGATTTTCAACCTTAGACCAATGACTTTACAATTAGCAATTCTTTTCGGTCAACAACTATTTATGGGCAACAATGTGTCGCCAGGGCATTGGGCAATGGATACAAAGACCCAAAACTGATGAGATATGAGTATAACGACACAAAAGAGTTTTGTGTTGCGTAATACCGCTTGTTTATTGTGACATGTGTTTGTGAGATGGATCTTTAAGTTATATTCACTAGCCCTCCACCCCGCGGTTGCACCCGCGTTCCCGAGGGATCTTATGTTTTCCCGGTATAAAAAGTGGCCTATTTTTCTATTCTCTGTGCCAAATTTCATGCAAATCCGTGTGATTGAGTTACAAACATCCATCCATCCAAACTTTGACATTTATAAATAAATAGATATTAGTAGGATAGTTAGATTATAAAACTATGTAATGTCTTCTCAGTTGAAGGCTGACTTCCAAATTGGTGGTAACTTCAATAAACAATGGTGATGACTTTGCCGAAGGTGAACTTTGAGATGTAGCTGCCGGAATACAACGTTAGGTGTTTGGGGAGAAATTTCCAATGTGAGGGTGGTAGCCAGCCAGGTGAGTACAACAAAGTACCGCCAATGAGTAAAATTACTTAGGTAATACCTTACTTTTGCTGTACTCTTACTGAATTGACGTAGTCTTCATTTTGAATAGAAGACTTGTGCAAACAGCAGAAATCAAATTCAAAGTCAAAGCTATATATTCAGTTCAGGCCCTAGCAGGGCATTTATGAAGGTCGAATTTACTGAAGTTACCAATGTAAATGAAACATTATAATTATTATGATATAATTATGAAATTATATTATTAATTCGAATTTAACCTTTACTTATTAATCCATGCGTATCATAAATAACTAACTTCAAACTCTCTATACATGGAAATCTCTAAAATCTTTAAGACAACTCTATACTCGGAATTCGGAGAAAACGATTGGTACATTTTGAGATATATTGTTATTTTTGTGTTTCAAATATAAACAAGTCATTCGTTTGTTGCAATATAAGAAACATTACGACCTTAGGAGGTCATCTAAATATTACCTTGTAAAAAAATCTCGCAATCATTTGGCGAATCTTCCGTTACATTAATTTCGTTTGCCGATGTACCTAACTGTACACAGATACCTCACATTCCCACCTGTGCCCTGCAATCACAAATTAATCGTTGCAAATTAACCTTTTTGTCTTTCATAATAAGAGTGTGAGTAATTTCTCCAAAGGACCCTGCCGCCTTGTCTCGTACATAACATGAATTCCTTACAAATTATCTACAATTAATTTCGAGTACATTGTGATCCATTTTATCTTTATACGAGTAGTAGGTACTGTAATGAACAAAATGGTGTTGATCAGTGGTCATGTCATCATGTGACGAAGGTTGTGGGTTCGAATCCTACAATGAGTTTGAGTTTTCGGTGATGGAAAACACCGTGAAGAAACCATAGCACGGTGATAGGGTTAGGAAAATTGTGGATACAAAGCCTAAAGGTAACTAACCCTCAAAAACCGCTGCTAGAACAAACATCATATCATACTTATACAAAAAATCATGTTTCCATCTTTTAGTTAGAATTTATGATATTTTTTATTTAGGCGTCTTTTTAGTATAGGTACCTCATTTAATCCACCGTCATTCGCTTTAGTCGGCAATTTAGACTTAATACATGTAGTAATTTATAAACATAGCTTATGGCTGTTCAATCGTCAAGGAAACTTGTTTTACATGTTGTTTTAAAAAGTCCTTTTCAGTGACACCCCACACGATATGGTACACGTTTTTCTACCGTCATTTCAAAGTCAAAGTCAAAGCCATTTATTCAGTTTAGGCCCTAGGAGGGCACTTATGAAGGTCGAATTTACTGAAGCTACCACCGATTCGGAAATCAGCCTTCAACTGAGAAGAACCGGCAAGAAACTCAGCAAGGTTACATTTTTTATATATATTTTTCTTTTTTTTTATAATCTGACTATTGGCTATATTTTTTTCAATAACAGCAAAATGTACAATACAATATACAATTAAATCAAAACGAAAAATACCAATACTACATTTCGTCTTCTGCGTCCGCCATTTTGATTTTATATAACGAGAAAACCAACCATAGCACTACCTAGAGGAGTTGATAGACCCCTCATGAATTTAACTCCACCCAGTCTTTGGGATGCTTCTTGGGTATAAAGAATCTCACATACAAAGATAAATAGGTACGCGTGAAAAATATTAACCTCGGTTTGACCGTCGCGCAGTCAGGCATTCAGGCAAAAGTGTGTAGAGTATGTAAACGATTTACTAGTTATTCATAAGTAAAATATATTTTATATCTTTACCATAATTATGATTGCTCAATTTATAATGGTTATAACAAAATTAAACTGCTTATGGTCATTGTAAAATTGCTTAAATGTTGTCCGACTTGTAAATAATGTTTTACAGTATTTATTGCAATCTCTGCTCAGTTTAGGATCAGATGGTCGTGTGTGAGCCGTGAGGAATGTCCCAGGATATTTATTTATTTTTGCAGAAAGTTAGATTCAGTGAAGATTACAATTTTTTATTTTTTTATACCACATTGTCGGCAAACAAGCATACGGCCTGCCTGATGGTAAGCGGTTACCGTAGCCTATGAACGCTTGCAACACCATGGGTATCACTCGCGCGTTGCCGACCCTTCCCCCCACCCCGATGAGCTCAGTTATATTCCCAGACAAAGCTCTTCATCTTCCATCGATTCTTTACTTCACTTCTCTGTTGGCGGTCGGCGCGTGCGGTCATCACTGAACCATCGCGCGTTCTGTGATACGTACTGAACTTACTGACGTGAGACTTACTGAACTATACGTACCTATACTTACCTATCTATATAATCTAATTTTGAGTATACGAGTCTGTTTCTTCATTCAACACTACCCACCGACGCTTACATTTAAGAGGACTAATTATGAGTGCTAATGATGATGAAGAAGGTCCTTCTCCGTCAATCAGTCCGTCAGTCAGTCCTCCAATGGCTAAAATAATTAAAAAGTCCCATGCCTGGTTTCACATACCGCAGTCGACTAAAGTCTTAGCAAAACTGGGGCAAACTGATTTTGTGACTATCATCACATACAGAGTTTGTTTAAATCGATTAGTTTATCAAAGTCAAAGCCATCTATTCAGTTTAGGCCCTAGAAGGGTAGTATGAACGTCGAAACTAATGAAGTTACCAGTTAATGAGTAGGCTTTGAATGTTTAGCTAAATAATTTTAAAATAGCCCTATATGTATCATAATATCTTCTGGTTTGGGAAAATTAATAATAATAATAATAACTGAACTGTTTTTTATATTTTTAAATGTATTTTTTTATAACTTATATTTAAAATGTAATTTATAAGAATATATTATAATAAATGGTATGATAATAACAAATTAGAGATACATTTTGAATTTTTAACGGACTTTTTACCTGTGTGGGCAAATTCCCTAATAACATGAGTTACGTGCCAAATACAAAAATATATTTTCTATGGGTCGACTGAGTCCGTGGATATAAAGTCTACCAACATATTTTTCTTTCTTCTTGACATCTCCAATAACCGCTAATTCTAATGTTTTATCGTGGTAAGCTCAGATTTCTAAATCATTTATGACTTCAGTATTACAAGAAATTCTTCATTCTGATTATATTCATAGGCTGCCCCAGCATCAAGGCGAAGTGACCGGTTTATTTGTGAACGTATTGTTATTTTCGTCCATATCGTCACCGGGGGCGTAGCTCAGATGGTAGAGCGCTCGCTTAGCATGCGAGAGGTACCGGGATCGATACCCGGCGCCTCCAATCGTTTTACCGCGGGAGAAAAATATTGAGTTTTTAAGGTTTGAAACAACTTTATTTCTCACAAGAATTAATTCATTTACATAAGAAATTAATATTATAAGCAAGTACAAATACATTTGTTGGACGTTATACAATGTACACTTTTATAATAACTTTTGAGGGTTGTCTTGTAGTGCTAAAAATGTTTTTGCTTCGCTTATCGGAGTTATGATTTTATATTTTTTTTAAACATCAGAATAAGTCATCGAGAGTGAATGATAATATCCTCTATAAAAAAATATTTGATAAAAAAAAATCGTCGATAGGTTGTAAAACTTTTCCTCTTTTGAAGAACTTTCGGTTTGTATAAACCCCCGTTTGTGATGTAGGTACCTACCTAAACCGTATAAGAGATGAATGAAATGCGTAGGAAAAGTAATTGCCTGGATGAGGGTAAGAAGAGCGGAGGTGCGTAAATGAAAAGCAGACAGAAAAGTTATGAACACGGAAAATACCTGATTTACGCGCTTTCGATAATATTAATGTCATAATATTATTTGACATCTGTCAAAATGCCATGTTGTTCAAAAAGGTTCTTCAAGAAGGGTATGATGATATTTTTGCATGATTAGTAAAGTGCAAGTGACGTGCTGGTGTTGCAAGCGTCAACATGCAAACGCTTACCATTAGGCTGTATGCTTGTTTGCCTCCTTAGTGGTATAAATTAAAAAAATATATGTGTGACGACATTGATGTCGCAGACGCAAGTACAATACTTGCTCCAGGAAAATTATTTTATGTCATATGGTAGGTTTTTTAATATGAAAATCAATGTGAAAATCTGCAATTCCATAAACATTATGGCAATGAGACAGTGATCAATACGAATGCAAATGTATTTAAGAGACGGTAATTGAAGTCATCTCTGGGCAGTTAATCATCGGTCGATAGCCATCGGCGGTTGATTAGGTGCTGCGCGGGCGCATACATTCACTCCAAGCACATTAATTATTAGATATTGCAAAACGTTCACGCAATTCATGATGGTTAATGATCTATGTAGGTACCTATATGATATTTATAAAATTATATTATTTGTAAATGTTCTTGTTGGTTTTAGTATCGAAAAATTTTAGATTTTTCTCATACCTCAGGAAAGCCGATTTTTTATTTTATGTCTTATTGCCTTTTGTGCTAGGTCCAATTTGCATATTTTTAAAATTTATGGAGGTAATAAATATTCTTTAGATATTATTATTTTCAAATTCAGACGAGTTAAACCTTGCTAAGTATAAACCTCTGTATCTATCTGCATCCAGCAATTCCCAAGAAAAATACACATTTCGTTTAATTTTATTCTGAATGCATATGTATAAATTCCTATTTTTTATATTAGAAAGGTGACAAACGTCATCGTTCATCTAGTGTTAAGTGTCGCTTTACATTTGTAGTGCCAAGGAATCACAAATAAATTGCCGTCCATTACTAAGCCTTGAAGGCAACTGGCTCTCAAGTGCAACTGCTAAAACACATTGGAAGTCTATGGTTTTCTCCCCATGTTTTCCATCACCGAACGCTCTAGCTCACTAGAATTTAAATCCACCACCTTCGCTATGCATTCTATGTCACTTCTGAAATATATCACAGGTTAGAATTCTTCAAAATAAGGGGTCCAGTCTATTTCTAATGAAGGGTCTGTAGAGTCTAACGAGCTAGCAGTGGCATTATTATGACGCGTTGTAAATCAGCGGAAAGATCCGATCCAGCTTCATTATATCAGGGTAGGGCTTCAGTATAACTAGTGCCGTCGTACGTACCCGCTTGTATTTCCTCTGTATAACGTGATTTATTGACGTCGCTGTCACATGAAATATAGATATTTCATTTCTGTATAAGATTTAGTTTATATCTAAAACTAGGTGGAGCGTGAGCGAATGATATAGCCAGTAGTTAGTTTTCTTTACTGCTGTTTGTAATTTTCGATTTAGATTAATCTGATTTGTTTGTCCATCTTATGTTTATTTTATATCAATATGGACTTATTTGATATCATTATGAATCGTCGGGGTTCATTCCAAACTGATAAGATAAGGTCTGATAAAAAACATAGGAATAATTTGGTAAATATAGTTCCAAGAGAGTAGGTCGCATTCAGCTTTCTGTAACTAACACAGATTATTCTATTTTTGTAATGATAAAAAATATGGAATTGGAATTTTTAATTTCGAAAATGTTGCTGCCTAGCAGAAATTATATTGAAAAAAGAAATATAGAGCCGAAAATAAACCAAGCTTATCTTGGTTTTAAACCTGCCACTCTTGATTTGTCTATACACAATACAACAGCAAGCTAAATTACATAACTTAACTATAAATTAGTCGGTACAAGGATCCTGTTGGGGTGGCAGAGGATGTATAGACTATAGACACGGGTTGGTTCACCAAGAGTTGAGAATAATAATATCATCCTCCTCATTGTGAAGACAGTAACATCTAATGATATCTTGATTACAAGGCTGTTTAATTACCATCATTTGATCAGGATATTGTACGTCTGGTTGCTCAGCAGTCCCCGGCTCTAGGCAGGGCGGTCAGTTCGCAGAACAAACAGAGCTAAAGTGGTTATGGTATTTGCTATAATGTTATATTTTTGATGTATCTATTCGGTTAACGGAGATTTTGATGCTGTTCTGTTGTCGCTAAAAGTCCCACTAAAAGTAACACAAATATAATTAGATAATTACACTTGGACGAGTACCTAAGCTCATAAAATTTCTTGAATATTTTTCTCGAATTCATTGAATTTCTTGATTTCCAGCGCGTCATAGTTGTAACACCCAGGTAGGTGTTTAAAACATCTGTGATCTATGAACTTGTAGTTGAGCATTGATGCACTAATACCCTACTATCACGATGCGTCCGTTAGGGCGTGGGCGTGCGCAGGTATCTGCGTGGGTACTAATTTCGCGACCTCCGAGGTCAGACTCGCTCTGTACTTAAGGGTCTCGCGGATACTCATTATAAAATCGGTCATCTGAGATTAATTTATTTAATGATTGGTATCAGGTTGCCGAGTTAATGGAAAAAGGATATCTACTTTATTATAAGACTTTATAAACTTTATAAGCTTTTTAATTTTAAGGGATCTTATGAAACCGGTTAAGTAGTGAAGTATACATTTTTTTTCTTCTGCCTCTTAGACTACATTATAACTTCAAAACACCAACCAACTGTGAGTAACAAAATTCACAAATAATATCAATAAACTTTAACTGTGTTTACACAATTATAACATTAATGTTCATGTTAATTCATGAGCATCAGAATAACAGACAGATCCGCTAAACGGAAGCCGAGATGGAAACATAAATAACTGACCAATGTTTATTTTAGTTCCCTGTATAAATCAACTGTATTGATCGTAAATTTATGAGAAAATTGAGGTCCTTATTTATTTTATGGCAGGTCCAAAGTTTTACTACTTTCTTGTCCTATTAAGCTTAAAAATCGTCGTCGGTATTTTTTTGGGGGCGCAGGCAACTCATCCTACGCTAAACTCATCCTATGGGCTTAAGATACCTACAAGAAACAAATGCTAGAACATTCAAACAAGTTGTTATCCTACTGCAGCAAATCTTAAAAGGGTTACCTAAATTTTTTCTATAATAGAGATGATGATTAAAAAGATTTATTTAGTCGGTCAGTTAGATTACCAAAAAATATTGGACACGTATTTATTCTTTAGTTCCGAATAAAAAAAATGACGACGATACAGTGCGTTGAAATTTCGTGTGACGTCACGGTATCGTACAATTATTAGATACAAGTGACGTCACAAGCCCCCACTCCTGAACTTTGGCGCAACATAACTTTGTAATTTGTTATTGATTTGATAAACGAAAAAATACGTGTAATAATAAAATCAAGTCCATACTAATAAACCAGTCGATCATAAAACATCAAATACAAGTAAGTTACTTACATCAAAGCGATGTGCGGTGCTGTAAACAGATAGTGTACAATAATTGGGTCGATTTATTTGGTCGATTTGGTTTCAACCGTACACCACGTATCGGGTGTTGGCAGGGTTGACACGCACCACTTTCTCTAGTGAATGACTTTTGCGTTATGAATATTCAAATCTTTCTGCATGAATAATAGGTATGAATAATTACAGCGGTTGTTATAACAACGGATTTGGACAAGGGCCTTGTTGAACTCCATTCAAATGAACAAATCGTACAAAAATCTCCAAATATAAAAAAAATTATTTATTGACAGATATTTTTCTACTCCTAATAATGAATAAGTACAAACACAGTAAGAGCCAACCAAAGACATAAATATGAAAGTATTACTACAGAAACTGCCTCCACGGTTGAAATTCAAAGCGACTTATCTAAAGCTCCATAACTATTGACTCAGATGTCATTTGCAACATTGTGGCAGCCCTAATAACTGGACAGTGTGGCTAAGTCTGACGCTAATCATAACTAAAGCGCTCAAAAAGCTAACAGCCGTTGCACTAAGCCCGGCTTAGCCCACTTTCGACTCAAAAGAGGACAGTTGACAAACAAATTGCATCTAAATAGGAGGTCAACAATAAACCTTAATGGTACATAGTGAACAGCTGCCAGTTTGTTGAGGTTTTGAATCAATTTGAATTTTACATGATGATTATCTGATAGGTTATTATCAGGCAGCTTAACACGTGTAGTGTAGGTAAGTTTATTATTGTTGCTTATTTTATCAGAATTTGTTGATTCTGTTCAAACTTCACTCAGTGCTTATTGGAAAATGTAATTCTTCTATCGTATATCTTTTTAACGCCAATATGTTATTTTAAAAATCACGTATAAAGAATTCCTAATAAAGGAGTCTTGCTATATCCTTCTAATATAATATCCTACTATAATATAATAAATGTGAAAGTTTATTTGTTTGTGACGCATAAACGGATGAACAGATTTGATGAAACTTGGCAAAGACATAGATCATATCCTGAAATAAAATATAGGTTACTTCTAATCCCGTATAATCATCAGTATCCACGGGAACGTGGGTAAAGCCGCGGGGCGGTATGTAGTGATTGTACAAAAGTAATTCGATTACATTCAACATATTGAGATCCCGTCCGCGCAACTAAACAAACTGGAATGTATAGTTTTATTTTTATTTATATCATTGCACGCTGTTGATTCTCAAGCATCCCCCACTTGATTGATGCCGGCAATCACAGACACGGCATTACTTTTATTTTTGTACACGTGCATGCGTCATCAGGGCGCATAACGACCGTACATGATCTCGGTTATGGACGCCTAGTTGAAATAAGTGCTCTTCAATAATAATGGGGTAATTTTTAATAAATTCGCTCAATTTTTCTCATAAATGTAGGTATTAATGCCCAACCAGGCAGGGAACTAAAAAGCTTAAAGACAAGATGGATATAAAATTAAAATTGTAGTGTAAATTGATAACTGGACTGCAAGAATATCAGTGTGAAAGACAAAAATATATTATTGTAATATGTGGAAGTTATTAGATCTACTCGCTTAGTACTAAAATGGTGCCGTTTTAAAAGGTCCCATTTGACAGTCCATGTGCCAAAAAGAGACAAACATATTGTCAAAAGTGATCTAAGATGGCCCTAGTTTTACGTTACGAAAATGTGTGTTACGTTCGTATTACCTCATTGTCAAGTTTTTATGTTGTATATTTTACCATTTGGCCTCTTGAGTTATTTATGTATTAGTTTCTTTATCAGTTATCACATAAGCATACATTACGGAATGACATAATAGTATTCTTACAATTATTAAATACTTATTACAGAGGCTACTAGCTCATGGTAGATACGAATATGTTTGACAAGCGCATACGCTGCGCCTGCGTCTATTCCAACTCATAATTAACTGTGTTCATTATTTATACCAATGATAAGCCACGTAAGTCTCGATCAATATGTATATAATAATAAAACAGTAGACTCCTGTGTGTCTGTACATTGAATAAAAGTATTAAAATAGAAAAGGGGTAACTGAAGATTCAGCAGCAGTGGTAAATATAATCGCTATGAACAAACTTTTTCTTTGGGTATTCCTTTTATTGGATCGATTAGGTTTAGAATTTTTATTTTGTAATTGATTTCACCGTAAGAGTTGCTTATACTTCTATTTTGAAATACTACTGCTAAATTGCAAATAATCCTGTTTAACAAACATAATTTAGTATCTATATATCTCAAATCAATCTCGATTAACATCAAATATATTTGATTTGAATGCCAGCAAAATAGAAGCACTACCATAATCGGACATATATTTGACACCAAACCATTTGTCAAGCATTCTAATAATGTTTTCTGTTACCATACATCGGTAGGGTACAGCTATCACCTGCAATACACCCGTTGCCGGTGATTAGCGAGGTATCGCGCGTGCGTCCGCGCACAGATAGAGCTAAGTGGCTCAGCCGGTCCTGCCACTGTCTGAGCAATCTGGACTCCGATACACTGTCTGATATTGTTTTGTGCTGTGTAATTATTTGCTACCAACGACAAACTCACATTCGTATTTATAATTTGTAAGTTAGGATGTATAAATCAGACAATCAATTCGTGACGTCAGGATACATGCCGCCATAGTAATTTGGGTTTGACTGTTAATTGATACGATGACGTCACGCGATTTTTAATCGTATATATCAGTAAAATTTGTTCAGCCTCAATAAAAGTATTATAGTTAAAGGCACTACGTCAGGTTTTGGTCAAGAAAAACAATATAAAGAAACCAATCAGTTGTGAAGTAGATACTTTTCAATTACCCACCCAGAGCTGACAACTTAATATCTTCAATTTTAATATCTACAATTCTGAAAGCTACTGGCTCTGTTCCCACTGCAAGGTCTGTTAGTGTTCTTCATGTTTAAATTCAAATAAGAGTTTTCAAAGTATACAGCTTTTTAAATGACCTTAAACTTGACGTATGAGATAACTACAGCCAACAATGAAGACATATGTTACATCAACCAGTTCCATAGTCTAGACCAGACCAGTCCATGAATGGGAACGCAGTCTCAATTCATTCAGCTGTTATCCGATTTAATCCTTATAAAGGCGAACACAAATCTAAACGGTTACAAGATAAACTCCGGTGACATAATATACTTGGACAGTAACTTGGTTTTTATTATCATCCATAAACGGTTTGGGGTTCTCAGGAGTGAACGCCAAGTGTGTGTGTTCC
The DNA here is from genome assembly GCA_951216915.1 of Tetheella fluctuosa. Classification (NCBI taxonomy): domain Eukaryota; kingdom Metazoa; phylum Arthropoda; class Insecta; order Lepidoptera; family Drepanidae; genus Tetheella; species Tetheella fluctuosa. The sequence goes on from OX578214.1 coordinate 877,765, forward strand.
GGCAGCTGCACTTGAGAGCCAGATCCTTCTAGGTTTTGTGTGCTTACCACCTTCGGCCACATCATCACCTACCATAGTGTGTCAAACACAAGCCTATACAAAGTAAAAAAAAAAAAAAGTTTTTGTATAGGAAGATGGAAGGATGGGTACCTACATATTGAGACCAATCAATATTATTAGGGTCAGAGAAAATGCATGATGTAAATATTGCCTACTGCTGTAGTTAAAATCAATCCTATTGAAACTGTTCGTAAGCCCACGTATTCATCGAAATTATTATAGATTATTTTGGCAACAGTACAGTTTGTAATTAGGTCAGAGTACTTTTCAATCTACTATGAAATCTGTATATGCGTCATATCTTTAAAATTACAGTGCTGCTTGAAGTGGAAATAACAATATAAACTATAAAATCGTCAAAACATTACCACTAGCATATTATCAGGTAATTTAATCAGTTTATTTGATACTTTACTATTATTACTTTAGCTTATCTCAATTGGAGACATAACATTAAGGACATTAAACTAAATAGCCAAGGTACGACTTCGTAAAACAATTTAACATTAAAATGAGGCATATAAGCCAAGTGTAGCAAGTGGTTTCAGTAGAAGTGGTACAGGCTCCACAGGTACAGTTCAAATCGTAAATCTCTGTGGAAGTTATTTATTCAGTGTTTGCTCCACAAACTAGCAGTTAATTCGGAATGCCGCTTTGTGCCCTGCGCGTTTAAATCCGCATGATTGACTTAAATGCTCTCACGTATTTTGCAATTATCTATTATAAAGTATTCTTACAGGTATTAGCTTAGTTTTCCTTATTTACATAGATTCATCCAAAAGCTTTATCAGTTCTAGGATCTATCATCATTCTAGTACTAGAGCCAATAACACCTAATTATTCCTACTAACTATCAATCCTTCCAATAGGGTAGCTTTCGCAATGGTCATGTTACGAGATTTATGTGAATCTAATTTCGTCTTGTCATCAACCAATCTTGTTATTTATTTACGTTATAATACAGTGACGCCTCTAGTGGGATAAATGTTCCCTATTTTGGGAGTGCTTTGCTTGCGTAAAAACTCTTTATATATTTTTTTTGCAATACATAAAAGGCGTATCCTTTCTTATGATCCTCACTCAGTAAGAACAATAACACGTGCAGTACGCACTTCACCAAAATAAAGATCTACATTAAGTAATTCTTACCATAATACGATACTCATTAGTGAAAGCCGGAAGCAATAGAGGGTTCATAAAGTTCGCAGCGTAGGCGCATAAACATGTAAACACTTCTAATTTCATCTGAACAATATCAGAGTCAATTTTAGCAGTATTAAATAGTGATGCGCTGACGTTTGACTACTTTTAGTCGTCATAAAAAATAAAAACTATATTTTATAGAAAGAATAACAACAACAAAAATTCGTATGCAAATGATATATCCGGGCGTATTAAAACTTTTGACCTCAAAATAATCAAGGATAAAGTCTTATCGCAGCATTTTATTAAATTAAATTGAATTTTAAGAACAATATAGATAATGACATGAACTAAATGATAACATAATTATAGTATGACATCAGATGATGTAAAACCAAATATCAACAGCACAACAACTCTTTGATCTTTTGTTATGAACTAAATAGACATCCTTTTCTTCGTTTAACTTGGCCTTCGTAGGTCTGGACCGTTCCTGGAGCAGACGGAATTTCGGTCAATGACCCGTCTATACAGGCAATTTTAAGTACGACCACAACAAGCATACCAACATCTATTATCAGACTACTACTGCTACCGATTACTGCTACGGAGAAGCACATTTGGCAAGATAGACAGAGACATATGAACGACCACTATGCAACACTAAAGTAAAAACCAGGAATGCAGTAACCTGAGTCGTGACTCGGGAGTCGGGGGTGGGAAGTACGCTGAGTGCAGGCGAACAGTTCGTACAAATACATGAGTTGCAACCCGACCACTTGATACGTCTATTGAGATTGTTTTGTTAGTCTTGTAGACCTTTAAGAAACAAAGCTTTCTATTTAACTGGAAGCAGAAATGCTGTAAAATAATTTTATACAGTAGTGGATGTCTGTAATAGTATCTTTTGGTCTGGACTCTGGACATGTTACAAATAACTATGTTCGACATTATTTTACTCTTTTTGAAGACATAATCGCAAAATTGATTAAAGACAAATTGAGTGGAACAGAAACAGAAGATATTAGATTAAGTGCTATAAATAAAAACTTATAATGAAACTTTAATAAGTGCAATGATGAAGCAAAACTCAATTAGCTTATACCAAAAAACAGCTCCATACTTATTTACAATAGCTGGTAACTATCAAATATACACCATAAAGTAATTACACGCCATTAATGCTTGTAGAATTAATTAAATAAAAAATATACATGTAATTAACTGACTAAAACGGAACGTGTGTTGAATACACGTCCGTCATAAAGATTGATAGCCCTATTAATTCGCAGTAAAACATGAAATAAAAGGCACACTGTCAATTACTTATCAAAATATTACATCGGTCAGTTGCGCAAATGTGCGATGAAAAAATGGGTCAAGTTTGAATCGTGCTTTGAGGTTTGTTCCGTAGCCTTATAATCTGCTCATCAACTGCGCCTACGCATATTATAAACGTAAAAATGAATATGGGAGGAGGTCGCAAGAGATAATACCCTGGCTTTTCTGGTGCTTCTGTATGAATGTCTTGAACATTAATCTAACAAATGTCATGAATAAGTCAATTATTCTGTGTATCAACACCCACTTGTTGTTTTTATCTAGATAATTCTAATGTTTCCTCAATTCGCGGAACGCTAAAATATCCGTCATAGCCAGCAGTATGTTTGCCGAGCTGCGCGTGCGCGCGCGATGCTATCGACACATTCTTGTTTCGCTCAGTTCCTCTTGTGAATGGGCATTTGTTATTACTTTGATATACTATTATTTAACACGCTCTCTTTACCTCGAGATTCTTATCTCGATGTTATAAAGCTTAAAATCGAACGTTTTCATGAGAGGCGCTGTGAACATTACAAGCGCGATATGCCTTTGTGGCTGGTTCAATAATCGCGAAAATTTATTGATATCTTGTTTGTATGGTGTATTTTCAAGTGGCAAAATATCTGTTGGTGCGAGAAAATTACATGTATGAGACAAGCCAAGAGTTAGAGGCTTATGAGCTCTAATATTGCTCCAATTTCTAACTGTTCTGCAGACTCTAATTCTATCAGAGTAAAGGAATTCCTACACATTTTGATTAATCGAAGTAGCAAGTACCTTCCACGAATATGGTCAAATAAAATAATTGTTTGACAAATAACAATACAGATAATTTCCCGCTAACTAATTTATAGCTTTTCAGAAACATGATAGCCAAGCCACATCCGCCGTTCATTCAGACAATCCGAAACGAGAAAGATGGCGTGGGCGCGATCCAAGCTGCGGTTATAGTACGGTGTCCATTCAAGAGCCCGTCTACCAACGGTTATCGGCTCTTCGATAGATATGGCCTATCGACTGCCACTTCTGCTTGCTTATCCTCTGCTATTGTTGATATTCTTGTTTATATTGTGTACAGCATAGTGTTTTGGTTTATTTTGATTATAGCTCTTGAACTATTGATCCGTTTTCATCAAGGTTCTTTATGGTGTCAATTAGACGGGACATTTTTCTCGGTATTTATATTGATGTTTATAAGTAATTCGAGAGAATTCCATTGCAAGATTTATAACACCATTATATTTGCTATTTTGGTAATGAACTAATCCTTGACCGTACAGACTAATAAAGCACTTATCAAATATTTTGTGGCCTCTCGCCATTTTTTTAATGTGTGTAGCATTAAAAAATCATTGCCAGCAAAAACATTCTGACGAAATGCTAATTATGGAGCGATGATGTCAACCTCTCGTCAGGATGATGGGTGCTGAGCTCTGATGCGATGTGATTGGCAAGCCTCGAGGTGTCAGATTTCTTGACCTTCAAGCATTCTTTTGAGGTCGGGGAATAATGTAGGCGGATGGGTGCTAGTCCAGTTTTGAGTAAAAAAAAAATATAAAGAGATTTAGTTGTAGAGTTGCGATTATAATAATACTTCAATTGTTAGCCTTATTATGTTATGACCTGATCTTTGAAATGATGTAGTTAACAATATCACAGTTTTCATGATATTAGTATATTACCTACTGTGTTAGATAAATGGGTACTCAAAGATTGCAATAAAGCATTACAGTTGCCTGCTACTACTAAGAGATCTTCAAAGGTAGTACTTTTGAAGAACTCTTCAGGGGCCGATTGATCAACTATGTGTCAAACAGTGTGTCACTTTTAGAATTGATAAATCGTTTCAGTATTCAACATACTATTTTCAAGATAAACACTCTGCCTCCAATCATTATATAAATAGTGATCCCAGCTCATGAATGAATCAAGTGGTGGACGTAAATCATTGACTTATTATTATTACGAAGCTATCTAGCCAGCTTAAACCTGCCTGGATGGTGGCCTAGCCTAGACCGAGACGGGTGCGTGGGTGATCTGCCCACGCGCACGCTCATTTGACCCGCCCTCTAAGTCTATACATCAAATACTAGCACAGGTGGTAAATGCGTCGGAATCAATGCTACCTGATAAAATAACTTAATCAATTCTGTTTGCTGAACGACTTTCTTGGAAAGTTGTTATTGAATCGATATTATTGAGTGTGGTCTGATCTGTGTTGATATTTCAATGCCTTCAAGTTTTATGGGAGCCATTAACGATTTCCACCTTTCATAAATATTAATGATTGTAACTCTAAGTTGTTTGCTTTATTGAATTTATGTTTTAATAGTTTTAACATTAAATATCTTATCTTGAGTCAACTTCAAGTAACCTTTCACGCCTTATCCATTAAATAAGAAAGTTACACAATAGCATCAATAAAATTCCAAATAGCCAAACCGAGAGATAGGAGATCTAAGCAATCCAAAGTTTTGTGCTCTTCGGTATTGGATATCTTGATGGTATCGCGTGATGTCGTCGCCGAGGCGGCCCGTGCCGTGACCGTTACCGGCACGGGCCTGCCCATTGTGGCAGATAACATCTGACCCATTAAATGATGACGATCGTAGCATTGATTTATAAGAAATAGGCACACGCGCTGCTTATGGTGATTCAAATTGTGCTGAGATAAAAGCGAAAATGTCAGTTAAATGATAAGAAAATGTTATTGATACTTACTTTTAAAAAGCAAGAAATCAGACTGATTTTATACAGGAAAAGTACCTACTTTTTGGAATCACATAAGTTTGTGTGGATGTTTGTTACCCAATCACGCCGGATTTAGATGAAAGTGAGCAAAGGATTGTAACTTGCTCCCGGCGTCTTTGTTTCCTGACTCCTACAATCTAGAGACTTTCAAGACCAGAGTGAATAGGTTTCTTCTGGGTAAGCGTGCTCCATCTTAGGCTTCGTCTTCGCCTTTCGACGGGTCAGAAGCCAAACGCAAGCCCAATCAATGTAAAAAAAAATAGTAGGAGTAGAGTATTTTTGTTTGTTTGTTTAAAGGCGCTAATCACTAGAACTATCAGTCGGATTTGAAAAATTGCATTTCATAGTCCAATTCTTGAGGAAAGTTATAGGCTATTTTATATCCCGGAAATACGGGTGAAACCGAGGGGAACAGCTAGTATTTTATATAACATAAATTGGAACAATTAACATAATCCCACTAACGCAACAACTTTTACAGATCATATTTATTATAAGTATGTAAATAAACAACTAGACTATAAATTAATGGTAGACATTCCGTGTATGAAGAATATCCCAGGGTTATTTGGTGATTTTTCAATGATTCAGCGTCATTTTAATGGCATTTAATAGATTCTGCACGCCACGCTCCATGCTCCATTGATAACATCTCAAATTACGAGCGACTTGTTTCTATTACTCGGCGGTTTTGCTCAGAAATTGATTTCGTCTCAGAACCGAACCGTTCTGCTCTCAATGTGCCCATTGTTTTGAGAGGCTGGGAGGAAGTTTATGGAACTTTCGGATTTTATGAGTGGGAGTACTGGGAGTGCTATTCTTGCTCTCCTTATATGGTATTTGGTATCCTAAAACATGATTAGTAATAGATTTACTTGTTTAGGTATATAATCTTTAACTAATTTAATATGAATTATACTATACCATATTTATATGTTGTTAATAAATTAGTTACTAAGTTAACTCCCTGTGGAACCCCTATGAGACTTATGTAGACAATCTGATCCTCATCTCAATGTCCTCCCACCGAAGAATACTGTTACGTCATAGCAGCCTAGACACAACACAAGCCTCTTTCTTTCAATTGAATAGGCCAAAATATGGCCGAAGTCGTTATAGTTAAGTTCACCCTAAAACAAAACTTAAATATGTTCATTTATAATTAATATCTTTCATAATAATATCTCCTGACATCACACGGTCTAATGACGTCATTAAACAATTTGTCAGAATTGCAATCACATCCTTACCTTAATAACTCCTTTAATTGCCAACACCATTAGCCAGCCACGCTGAATATAACCAATTTAAATTAACATTTCTAATCAACCTTAGCTACATTAATATTAGAGCGATAATAGCACGACTTAATTGTAAATGCAGATTGAATAAAAGGGCTAATAAATGGTGATAGGGTTGTGTTTAACATTCACATTATTATAAAATTAATGAAAGCTTTTAGCCATTATGCTTTACTTAGTAAATGTTTCCAACTTCAAGCATTTTAGTTATTTAAGCTACAGTTAAGTTACAAATTCATTTACACGATTTTGTTTAAATTTACTTCTATTATTGACGTAAAAACTCAAATTTCATATCCAAGAACTTTATTGAAATTAATAGTGACACCCCTACGTCCCTAAATGAGGGTATAGTAAGACGCGATCGAGTCGAGCTTGTCGAATCGATTAGACTCGTTCGTCTCGACACATCGATTGGGGACATCGATGATGTAATCGAATATTAGCTAATTCCGATTTGTGTTGAGTACAATCTCTTAGATGTAGTCTCTTCCCTTGTACAACTTGTAAATATTTCCTGGATTTGTGAATTCATCTATAACATTTTGTATTCATGACTATCTTAAACAAGATTATTTCTTGTAGACTCATAATAAGATCAGGAGATTGGTCTAGTTTCCCAAATTCAGGGGACCATAAGCACTAAGTTGTAAATAAAACCATTATTATTAACAAGTTAGTAATCTTAATAACTTAACTGAAGAGATTGACTGATAAACATCATCCCAAATTTTGTCACCATCAGTGATTTAATTTTCTAGATTTCCAAACAAAAGAGGCGTCTTTATATACAACCTCATTACATAAAACAGGACAGGTCTACTTTCCTCGTGTTCAGAACACAAGACCCTGGGGTCATAAGATCTGGAACAAGTTAAATTAACGTCGAAGCTTTTAACTATCCGTTGTTAATTAATATTAAGCTCGGGTAACGTGCAACGCGCGCTTTCTACCAGAGGGCTTTATTTATTAAGCACATCGCGATATAGCCATGATTTTAGTAAAATTAACATAATACTGTTGACCAGAAATTGTGTCTTCTTCGAATTCATTACCTACAAGCTATCGCCCAGCAGTTTCTCTCACGTTCTCAGGATAAAAAGTAGCTTTTATCACTATCCGGCCCATGAACTATCTCTATGCGAAAAATCTCGTTGCTTCCTTGCTCCGTGAATTAAGGACAAACCGACAAATGATGTCTCATTTGTCGGTTTTTTCACTTTTATATTTATATTTACTAGGGATTGCAAATAGAATTAACAATCTTCTTCATTTGTCATCAATAATTTTACGTCCTGTCCAACCATAGTTTTTTCTTTTTCTAAATCAACCCAGTTTTAACCGATCGCATCTTTGTTCTAAACTTTATAACTTTATCCTTCGACATCAGTGTTGCGCGGTAGGGTACTTTGTTGTTACCCGCCTGGCTGGCTACCACACGCTTCTGTTGAATGTTTATCGCCAAGTACCTTCGTGTTCCGGCAGCTACAGTTGAGAGCACCGTTGTAGGCTTTGTGTGTTAACCATCTTCAGCTGCATTATCATCGCTCACTGGTTCATGTTCTCCCCATCCAATCTTTACTTCATTATTGGAAAATGCTTGTTTAGTGCTATGGGCCATTAACAAATTATCAAAGTATGAGTGTACATACTTCAACATAAATTATTAACCTCATTTTGACCATAAAAATCTTTGTACACTTAATGGCTCTCAATCAAATTTCCATGTGAAGTGGCAAGTTTAATCAAAATAACGTGTCGCTCGATTAGTGGTCAATTAAAGCAAATTATCCTGTCGCCTGTCACTGCGATGTTATTACTTGTGTGCGACAAGTCAGCCGTAGAGGAATGTAATCAAATCTTGCTTGTTTTATAAACGTGGCTGACTTGAATGTAGGGAATATTTTTAACAATTTATTTTTATTAGTTTTGCTACCTATCCCGCTGATCTGTATGTATACAGAACCAAGCCTGACTGATTGATTGAAATTTTAAGGATATCTTCTTTTTAAAGCTTAGAGGTGTAGTAAGTATCGAAAATTCAAGGAGGTATAGTATGGTATGTAAGTTTGTTTGTAACTTAGTCATTGTTGAAGATAAACTCATTAAAGTTGGTATCGTCTCCATGTCTATGCTGCGTTATCGTATTAAAGTTAACTTTACAAAATTTTCATTATCTATTTCAATAAATAACCCTCTTGCTCATTTAATTGAAATAGCATAAATGATCTTACGAAATTAAAATATATTTTATCTGATGACGTTTTTATGTGTCCTAAATGACACATTCTTAAAATTATCGGCTCCACTTTACTTTAGCAATCATAAAATACATTTTAATAAACATTTCTGACATGAAATGGTCGACGAGTCCATAAATTCGATCAAAAACAGGAAATGGACAGGTCTCTAACAAAACTTTTACGATTATTTTATTGCATGTAAAAATTACTTTAATGCTATTTCGAATAGTGACGTAGAAGGTATATTTGTCGTGTCGATGATTCAGGTAAAATATCGATAAAAAGGTAAAACTTATAACGGATTAGAAAATCAGGTCAAAATTTTAACCACGACGTAGGCGTAAAATAGCCATTTAATTTTAATTACCTGCAAAGTTCTTTGGGTAATAATTTAAAAGAATTAAAAAAATCCATGCCCAGTGTAGTCAGTGATGCAGATTCAGTGTAATAGCAATAATTTTTTTTGAGTAAATCTGGATCAAAGTTATCGATATAACCGATATTTTAGCAGCACTGTTAGTGAAGAGATAAAAGCCGCTAAAATACACCTCTGGCTACCGCACTGCACGGATGGATAGAAGATTTTTATAGTTATTGCATATCAATTTTACACGTGCTTCAGGATAAGGGGCCGTCCATTAATCACGTGAGGCTCGAAAGGGGGGAGGGGCTTCGGCAAAAATCACGAAAAATCACGAAAGGGGGAGGGGGGTGTGTAGTAAGATATCACGTGTATTATTTTTTTCGTCAAACGCGCGATTTCTAAGGCGAAAAGCGGCGTGTAGCGTGACCTTGACTCGCCGTTGCCAAGCAACGAACGAAGTCCCCGCGCGCTTCTTCCCGCGTTTTTTTACTTTATACCTGTATTTAAAGATAATATTCTAAAAAAATTAAGATTCTTTGTAGGTACTAAAAAATACACGTGATTTAGTCTTAAACCTCACCACGTATCACCAAGCGGGAGGGGGGGTAAAAATGCTAAAAAAACATCACGTGATTAATGGACGGCCCCTAAGGTGGAGGTTGTACTTATTTAAAAATCTATTAAAAAGCATTTTTTAAAAGAGAAATAACTGTATTTAATATTATTAAAAATAATGCAAAAGGCCATAAGCGGTGACCACTTACCATCAGGTGGACCATCTGCCTGCTTGTCAACCTACTGACATGAAAATAAAGGTATCTATCATACAACCTTGAAGGTACGATTCGAGATCCAAAAAACATACCACCTTTGAGGTTGAATTTCAAAAAACCCGGCTTTATACCTTATCTACATCATAAAGAGACTGCAAAATTTTAGCTTTGTCGGTTCATGGATTTGGTAGATGAGTCATTCTATGAGTGATTCAGGACTTTTATTTTTATATGCATTGATATCAATTTAGGCCTTATCGTTGAAATAATTTTCATTCATAAATTTTGGATAAGTATAAGAACAAATAAACAGTTATGGTTGAGATTCATACTTCACTAGATCACTATTTTCTAGATCTGAAGCCCTCGACGCCAATTACATCGTTTCTCTCAACTTGGTAACTCACCAGCTAATTGTACCGAACGGGGTCACTTGTGTTTACATGCATTTAGATAGTAGGATCAAAGGCGGTGTGATTGCGTTAACTGACCGTTAACTGGCCATATCGGCTGCAGTTACGACAGACAAGCCGATAAATGTTAATGAATGGACTGAGTAAATGACTGGTGTTTGATGCTATTCGTTGTAGTGAAAATAGATCATAAATAGGGTACATAGAAGATAGGAACCAATGAGCTTCTAAAGGAATCTTTCAAGTCAAAGTCAAAGTGTAGCCTCCTTTTAGATCTCGATAACATAAAATAATGAATGTGAAATATACTTGTTAATTTTGGTGGGCTCTTCTTTTAAGCAGCTTGAGTGAAAAGGGCCTCGATTGGATGATTGCCAGTTACACCTCTAGCGCGCCGTCTAGAAGCGCAGGACTTTAATGGAATGTCCGCACTGTCCTCTTAGAGCGACCTCATTGATCCGAGAATTTATGCCCTTGCATAAAAAATATATTGCAAATCAAAATAATTACTAGAACTGCTGCCGTTGGCTCAAAAATTATCTCTCATTATTTAAAGATTATTTTACCAAATTCTTTCTCTAAAACGCACATCTCATGTCTCACATGAAATGTAAATAACAGTTACTATATTATCAGAGATGTTTACAAGCTAAAACATGTTTAGAACATCGTGTATCATATTCTATAATTACTTAAGTATATACAATACAATAAATAATTTATAACTTATGTATTTATTGGCAAATATGGGGATTGGTGAAGTGCAAACATGTCTTGCATTTGCGCAGGATTTGTTACTCGCGTATACAGACGGATTAAGTGGTAACAAATTATAATTAATTTTATTTGACTCCATGTTGGTACATAATTTAGTAATTAGTTTTAATAAACATGGAATTTGTCAGCTTAATATTTTTTGTTAGAATTCAACTAAACTACCAGCACATGCATTGCATATTTCATGAATAGCGCAGTAACAATTCATATGGACTTAAATTCAAACAGTTCAATTCCTCTGATTTGTCTCGAAAACTGACGTTGGTACCTACAACGCATGGCCCAGAGTTAATTTTCAGTGTTTAGAATTAGTATTTTTTGTGACTGGAGTCAAATAAAAATAAATTCTGGGACATTATTCCTCACACACGGCCATCTCAAACTAAGCAGAGCTTGTGCTATAGAAGCCAGATAACTGATACACTACATATTATACTAATTTTCTTTTGTAAATACAAACATATATAGATAATTACATTCAGACATAGGACAAACAGACATGTTCATGCACACAAATGTTTGTCCTGAGTGGGAATCGAACTCACGACCTGCGGAGTTATAGATAAGGTATCTTACCAACCATGTCAACCGGCCCGTCAAATAGAAAAAGATGTGAACGTTCGATTTAGTAAACCCTTTCGACTAGATGCAAATTTATAAATTCTATAACATACTACTCTACGCAATCCTTAAAAACGTGGATTTTGACACGTATTTTTCAACTTGCAGGGAGAAGACCTGATTTGTCTCAAATCACTACCCATATAATCATAACACCATAAATTCTCCAAGATAAAATTAACCCACTCAAAGTAAATAGAGAGAGCACTGATGCCTCAATTATACAGGCACGTGCGCTCACTATCAAGTCGCGTTTGATAGATAGGCAAGCTGGATTGTGACCTGATTGGGAATCTAATACATAAGCCAGTTCTATTGTACGGCTTTTTGCAACCTCTATTACAACTTTTTCTCAGGGTGTGGTTGTATAATCGCCAGCAATTTGTCCATTTAAAAATGTATTGGTTTTATATTTGATTTATAGGTTGCCGTTTATTTCTCATTATAAGCATTGGGTAGTTGCCTTTTCAGATTTCGAATGTCTTATTTAATTGAGCTTGCATCGATTATGTTTTTGAAAAAAAAATAGTTAAATTAGAATGGCGTTTCAATTGATCTTTGAGACCGAAAAGTGTTATTTTTAATTAATAATATTTTTTTATATAATAATAATTAATTTAGTATAATAATTTTTATAAAAATATTCTTAATTAAAAAAAAATCTATATTATATACAAAATTTCCTCGAGGTTACCTCCGCTGCTGATAAGCAAGATTCCCAGCAGGCTGGCAATGTTTCCTCTTTGGATGGCCAAGGACAAAAAGCTCCCCGTCGGCCTATCTCCCGAAACCTCGAGGAGTTGTGGTGAAAAAGCCTTAATTGTTTTGACTTGCCATTTAAACTATCAAAATACACTGATATTATAATCTTCCCACATCTACCAATCGATTAATAAAATCTTCCCAATCACATCATGGCACTCTTTCCAGTTCAGAGCTCATTACTTTTCCCGGTAGCTAGTACCTAATACAGAATTCTCAGCAGTCTAACCATAACGAGCCATAGGTAGGTATCGTAACAAAATTAAACGTCATAACGTGTTCTAATAATTTGACATTTATCCAAAGACAAGACAGTTACCGAGCCAGTCGCAATATCACAGTTTGTATTGCTGTTTTACTGTTTATTGAGCTTACGTTTCCGCCTCCCATAGAAAGGGTTTCTTTATTAGACATAGCCAGCCAGCTAGTATAATTGCCAGTAGAAATATGAAGTTGGAATCTATTTAGCAGTACGTAACTGCTTACGTTTATTGCCCATATTTTTGCTCGGTTTGATATTACGTGGAGTGCGGACTATTGAGGTATCTTCGAATGTAAATATATCAGGGCTCCAAGTCTGCAATTACAATGGTGTGTCACTGATTAATCAGTGGTGTCATAATGGTCCGTTTTTGTTAGTTTTGGTTGTCTACTAACACAATAGAGTCATAATAGCGTTTCCAATGGTTTAGAAAAGGTTTTCCAATGGGATAGTCAAATAAATATCATCCTGTATATAGATTTGGATTGAAATGAAAATATTTGAAATGAAAATATTTTTTATTCAAATAGGCCTTTAGTATAGTATGATTTAGTATCAAATTCACAGTTGAAGCGAGACAGTGTAAACAGAAATTTAATAACTTAGTTTTACATACTGCTTCCATGCTGCGGTTATTAATTTTCTATGCAGGATGATATTTTATTTCCAAAATAAAAAGATCTTTGGTGTTTATCTAAGTATCTCTATAATAATCAATTAGTTCAAATTTCCTAAATCTAAATCCGTTTTATAAACACGATAAGTAGTTTAAACTATTAACTGACATGCTTTTTTAAACTCTAATAAGAAGAAAGGACAAAAATGCGGCGAAGGTCGTGGGTTCGAATCCTACAATGAGCTTGAGCTTTCGGTGAAGGAAAACATCGTGAGGAAACCATAGCACGGTGGTAGGGTACTTTGTAGTACCCGCCTGGCTGGCTACCACCCTCAAGTTGAAAATCTGTCGCCAAACACCTATCGGTGTGTTCCGGCAGCTACACTTGAGAGCCAGTTACGCCTTGTCTTTGTGTGCTTACCACCTTCGGCCACATCATCACTTAGCATAGTGAGATTGTGGTCAAACACGGACTATACAAAGTAAAAAACATATACACACTTTACCAGTTTCCAAAATATAATATAGTTTTTTGCTATTCACGTATTTTATTATTATTTTTATTACAAACTCTCATCTGATAGTAAGTGCTGTGAATTCTTCTTTAATTGCATAATGTCTTTATCTCAAATTGAATTTGTATTTAAATCCATTGTTGTGAACAATGGAGCTAATAATAACAATCTACTCGTACAGATTTATCTCATGAATTTATCAATCAATGAGGTGCAGCAATGTTTCCTACCATCGGGTACGGTTAGCAACATAAGTAGCTGATCAGAACGAAATTTACAAAAAATATTTTTCCAAAACATTTCATTTACAAAAAATTGAAGGAGTTTCCAGGTATCAAATATAAAAAAAAAGTACATCCGAATTGAGAACCTCCTCCTTTTCTTACAGTCGGTTAAAAACACCAGTATACTAAAACCATCTGTAATAAATACTATAGGGGGTTAACTCAGTCTATGAAGGAAAGCTTACATCAGAAAGCAGTTGACTCACTAGTACCTTTTAGGGACCTTTTGACCCCGCACAGCACACACTAATTAGTTTAGTAGTATTTAAATTTATGTACCTATTCGTGATGCGACTTTGTGGGTCAATAAATAGTTTTTCTTTCTTTCTTTCTTTACCTAGTAGTAAATACTAAACTGGCGACCCGCCCCGGCTTCGCACAGGTAGCAGAGCATATACGCCATTTTTTTTTAATTATCATTGTAACTCGATTGCTTTACGCGGCGCACGCAAGTAAAGCTCCCAGTCGGCATGATTTTTTCCGACATCTTCAACAATCATCGTTACCTACCTAAGTTTTTCACATGAATCACTCCGTCTATTGGTAAAAACCGCATGACAATCTGTTTAGGATCAACCGTTCAAATAGAGAGACAGACGGGGCGGGGCAATTTTGTTTTACACATAATATTATATGCTAAAACTACTCACGTTGTAGAAATTTATAGATCCTAGGTTTCGTAGACACACATTTACAAAATACGTGTTTACTTTATCTTTTCATAATTTATGGATAGTTTGGATCTGTTCAGCTATTTTTGTTGCTGACTGTAATATTCTTCATTGAATATTTGATCACCGCAAAAGCGAAGACAAGTTATTACATACTCTTCATCATCATTGCATTCTTTATAATATAACAAGTGTTGTGACCAATCTCTCTGTATCTTGCTATGTCGTCGATATAAGAAATATTTTTCTCAAATTGATGCAGTGATTTAGTATCAGTATTTGTCTAAATGGGTCTCCATTAATAATAAATATCCTGGGATATCTGTATAATATAAGATGGTAAACTGACTGACTGGGTGATATATCAACGCACAGCCGATACCGCTGGACCTAGAGACTTGAAATTGCACATAGATACCTTATACAGTCTAGGCATCCACTAGGGAAGGGTTTTTGATAATCCTACCCCTAAGGGGGTAAAATAGGGGTGTGCGGCTAGTTCTTCATATACGGTCATCTGATCTCAAACTAAGCCGACCTTGTACTTTGGATACCAGATACACATACAGTACATAAAATAAATAAACTCAATAAACAGACATATTCATGGACACAAATATTTGTCCTAGATGAGAATCGAACCTACAACCTGTAGCCTAGCTGTCAGGCTATCTAACCTTCTCGCCCATCAAATTAATGGATATCAGTTGTCTTTAGTTACATATTTATGAGAGATTTATACAGGCTCATCGTCGCCTTTAATAACTTTAACTGACTATAGGATTTGTTAGATCCTAATTATAACCTATAGGCTAACTGTGCATTGTTTATACGCTACGAAGTTTAGTTAAATAACTAATCAATTGAAGAACAAAGCAAAGTTGACTCACTCAATCGTCTTGACTATCATGATTGGTTTTCCAAATTGCTCTGATTGCTGAGCATGTTTGAGTCTAATAAAATTCCACTGTAATGAACTAAAGACATTCCGAATATTCGTATGTGGGTTTCACAGCCCATTATCTTGATAAAGGGCATTTTTCATCGTGGTTGGTTAAGAATTTATTAGAAGATTTTCTGAGAATTTTAAATTCACTCCTTTTAATGCATAAGTTACATCCACAGTTTGCTTGTCTTTTTAGTCGCCTGTTGCTTGATCTTCTGGTAGACGAGCTATTGTTTTCGGGATTTTTATCACAACTTCGACATTTCTCAGTCTACCTTCATTCAAATATTGCATACGAGCACATTGCTTGCTTATACTTATTATGAGTTATATTTTTATATTCTTTTTTATTGTTACTAGCTTCCGCTCCGCGGTTAAATCAAAATTTGAACTTGTTCAGGTTATTATTTTTTATTTATTTTTCTTGTTGTTTTTTTTTTCATCTTTTGTGTTTATGTGTATTATATTTCTTTAAAAATTGTTAAAAATTTAATGGAAAAAAAAAGCCAACATTGTCAGATTGTCCAAAAAAAAAAACAAAATATATAAAAAATGTAACCTTGCTGAGTTTCTTGCCGGTTCTTCTCAGTTGAAGGCGACTTCCGAATCGGTGGTAACTTCAGTAGTTTCGACGATCATAAGTGCCCTCTTAGGGCCTAAACTGAATAAATGGCTTTGACTTTGACTTTGAGGTTTCACCCGCGTTCCCGAGGGATCTTATATTTTCCCGGGATAAAAGTATCCTATATATTAATCCAGAATATATTCTATCTGTGTGCTATAATTTTATCCAAATCTGTTTTGTAGTTTTTTCGTGGGAGAGAACATCCATCCATCCGCACAAATTTTCACATTTATAATCGGTGCTCTGAAGAAACTGCCACCTTATGATAACCATGTAGGTACTTCCTTGGACTACCTACATTCTAATTGAGCACTATACTTATCTAACATCTGATTATAAAATCCTAACACGACTTTAATATAATTTATGCGAGTCTCTCGGGCCTATTTCTCTACCTTTAAATACGATTATAAAGCTTATTGTTACCATAAATTAAGCTCGGATTGCATCATTCGATTAACAACAATCATATTTGTCATGCAAACACCTGCATTTTGTTATTACAATTGTTTTATTGCGAACAAACGAAAGGAACAATGGTACTTTCGATTCCGTTTCACACTTCATATTTCTGCTGACTTTATCACGTTGCGTTGTTCGATTGTTTTAATAAAATAACTCTGAAAATATTTATAATTTATTTTATTACCGTGTGAAAGAACAATTGCAGTTTTGGCTTTTACTTGGAACACGTACGTAAATAAAGTTTTCTTTTTACCATTTCTAGCTACATATTCATAAATACTATGGGGAAAATAAAGAAACTAACTTATAGAGATACATAATTGTTATAGCTGATTGGGACCGTAATCTAATGGGGATAATCTAATATTGAAGACAATATTACACAAAAATCTTTGAAAGGAATCAGCACCTATGATACAGGATCTGCCTAGTCAAGATTGCTAACTTATGTACCTATGTATATCTAACTGTGAACTACATATTTAACTGGCTTACAATTTTCTTTTTGGTGCTAATAAATAATTACTGGAATTATACGCTAACAAAAACGCTTGCAAAATATCTTCCGTTTTTTTTAGTCTGTTCTATTTTTAAGCATTGCATAAATGATATACAGTAGAAACCACAGAGAACCAAATGAGCAATAGGCCGAAATTAGTGCTCAAAACATTTTACCTTAAATAATTATTAATAATAAGAATGCTTTTAGCATTATAGATCTTGTTGCATTACCTTGTTCATCCGACCACTTACCTACCCGCGTAATGCGTTAGCACACTGACACTTTGTGTAGGGAAAGCGGGACCGCTTGTTTATGCTGACAGGTAATGCATAGCTCCTATTAGGCTTTATTATGAACAGCAGCATAACTTTCTTAGAAATATTTTCCTTTAATTGTCTAAAATTATATTGTATTTAATTTCTAGTTTTGACTTTCTTGTCCATCAAAATAATGAGCAGGTTATCAAACTTCAATAAAATAGGTACTAATTCAACAAATAAAGGTACCACGACGAGTACCTAAAAGTTAATAGTGAATAATTCAGCTAGGTCACAGAAGAAGCGACTAAACGGGAACCTTTGGGGTCGTGAGCAACCGGGTCGGGAGCCCCGAGTGCCCAGAAGCGGTCCCGTGGAGAACGATGGGGCGCAGATAGCACAATGGGGTTTTAGCCGGTACAAGTCCGGAATAATCCCCCCCCCCCCCCTAGTTTAATTTATTTTCTTACACCGAGCGATTCTACTCCTACAATCGGCGGCACCAGTATGCTACAAGCCTAAACGCTTGATTATCGTCTCTCATAATTTGCAAGTTTGTTTATAATAGCGGCGTTATAGGTTGTTAATGCATTAGCAAGATAATACCGTTGTGGGGAACATTACGTTCGGTGATAAACAGATTATGCGACCGGCGATAATGGTGATTTGCTTAAACTGGCTCTTTTAGCGTAACCACAACTAAATTGGCTCATTTTAGTTTCTGATCCAAGATAAGTTAATGCGTCGTCGGTCGTGAGAATGAAGTGCCTTTTAGCTAAGTTTGAAATCGAATCGGTAGTAGATTTATGAATCTGGAAGTGCTATTTATTTGTCCTTTAGGTACTATAATTTACAATTGTGTCGTGTTGCTTCATTATATAAGTAATTAAAATGTTGCTTAAATATTTTAAAAAATACCTAAGTAGAATATACTGGAAGTAGATTTTTTATTGGAAAGTTTACTTTTGCGTTAGTTTTTAATTTCATTCACATTGCCCCATTTCATGCATCCTAAGTCCGTACTCAAAATTTCAAAATAACTTGCTGGGTCGACAGGCAGCCAACAACAAACGCATTTAAATTTAATTGGCTCCGTGTCCTTGTTTCAGGCTGTAACTGTTCGTCGATAGGCTCGGAGAGCAGCGTCTGCGATATTCGTTCAGGACAGTGCCGGTGCAAGGCTCATGTTACTGGCCGTGCGTGTGACACATGCGAGGTATGTGTTTTAATTAGTAAAGCTATTTGAGGCCCTGATTATAATTGCGTAAAGACGTAGATATTGGCAAGAGGCGATAATTGGATAGAGACCATCACTAGTGTAATGGTTTCCAAGCTTGGGTCTGCACTGAATACTTCATTTCTTGATTGATACTAAGTACAGTCAATAAGGAGGATTTTCACCAGAGGAAATTCTATGAACAGTGATTCTTTTACCATGTAAGTTTTTGGTTCGATAAAACGGTGTGTTATGAAATATAAAAATGTATAAATAATAATGTTGACCCTATTCGAATCAAAGTTTTACAGTGTATCTCTGTAATTTAGCAGTCAAAATATATCATAAGAATTTCACTGCAAATATTATCTTACAATAAACAGCGTGAAATAATCGTTTGTGTACACATAATGTTTTGCGGGAAATGTCTCTCATTGACATTTGCCGGTTGTAAATTCGGAATGAGAATAACGAGCCGAGGAAGTCGAGCGGGATTATGCTGGGCCATTGTGGAATTTGACTGCAGGGGTGAATCTGGGTTCAAGATATAGGGCAAGGGCGATACCATATACGTAATAGTTTTGTATATTTTGTACACTCATAAAATTGAGCTTTTGGATGCCATTGTGGGCTAGTATTTCAAACATAATTTATTTATTCATAATGGCTGAGTACAGCTATAATATACAATAAGTGATTATAAATTGGTGATCGCAATATATTTTTAAATCATCTTCATTGGCGACTACAGATAATTGGATTTTTCAAAAATAGTTTTTTTTATTTACAAAAACCAATCACATCGTAACTATGGAGCTCGTCTTTAAATGTAATTTCTAAATTGTGGGTATTTTAAATGTTATAACATTTGTTTTGGGTATCATATTGAGAAGCCCTTAATCTATTAGAATATTAAATCCATCCCTGGCATTAGACATAATAATGTCAATAATTGGTGTCCGCCGGCTGCGGTGGAATGAAACACGACGTTTATTCAATTAAATGTCATTGGCGCATGCCACAGATTTGCGGATACAGGCCGCCTGTGTTACCGTACCGCCTCGCTTCGTGAAATAATCTAGACCATTTACATACAGTTGGCAGACGACTAGTGCTTATAATTATTATCAAAACAAACATGATATATTCTACATAGCTATTGAATTATGTATCTTTTGATCAAAGTTATATTTTTGTTGGTATTTTATCTAGGCTTTTTTATGCTTTCAGTATACCTATTTTAAAGTAGATAGCTATTTAGTTTCATAATGCCCCAAACTGATTTCCCAGGAAGGCTACTGGGGCCTGGAGCGTGGCGGATGCCGACGCTGCGAGTGCGGGTCGGGCGCTATGGCTTGCGACCCGGTGAGCGGCGCGTGCGCGTGCGCAGTGGGCGTAGCCGGCGCGCAGTGCGACCGCTGCCTCCCCGGCTACTACGGGTTCGGCCCTGCCGGCTGTTTGTGTTAGTAATTTGATGATTGTTTGTTGTCTGTTATGATTTGTGATGTCTTTGTTGATTTATTTGAACAGGTTTAGAAAAAAATACGCCTAAAGAAATAAACTAGAGAGATAGACCAGTCAGAGAGAATATCAATATTAAAGTAGACTTTGCACCAAAGCCACTTTAATTTTTTTGTTCAATTTAATATTTAATTTTCATATATTTTTTCTTTCCAGCTTGCCCAACGTGCAAGGATGGCAAAGTGTGCTCACCACAGAGCGGGCGCTGCGTGTGCCCGGGCGGGTCACTCGGGGCGGGCTGCAGGCAGTGCGCGCGCGGTTACTGGGCACACAGCGACGGGTGTCGTCCCTGCGCTTGTGGCTTGGGGGCTGCGTCGAGTATGTATATTTTTGCCCCTTTGCAAAGGTTATATTGAGTACGTCCCTGTCTCAATAATTCCAGTAGATTTTTTTTGTACTGTGGACCGTCTTTGCTGATATTTTTAAATTCCACCATATTGAGTGATGTATGTAGCTGCTGGTGGTAAGCACACGAGCTTATAATTGAACTAGCTTTAGAGTGCCCCGCAGCTGGACCACACCTGGAGGTGTTTAGCAATAGGATTGTTAACTTGAGGGTGGCAAATAGTTACATCTTATGATTGTGCCCCGTGTTTTCAACATCGTTCTTTTTCAGGCCATATTCATGCTCCTCCTCTGCTAATACTCATCGTAACAGTTCCGATATAGCGCATACATACAGACAGATAGAACTTTATAAGACAAAGTTTAGAATTTTCTTATACGTTTTCAGACATCTGTGACTCTCACTCCGGGCAATGCAAGTGTCGGGCAGGATGGTCGGGGTCGACGTGTGATGTGTGCGCTTTGGGGCACTACGGGTCTCGCTGCCGACCCTGCCAATGCAACCCGGCCGGTACCAGGGGCTGCGAAGGGGGCGCGTGCCCCTGTAATAGCAGGGGAAAGTGTCCTTGCAAGGTATTTCCTTCATACATACTTTACGTTAAGGTCCTTTAATTTGACACTAAAAATCATAATAGATATTCAAGTCGCATTATATTAATGAGTAGGCCTTACTAAAATTAAAAGCTTGTACGTTTAGATGTCTGTTACTACTCAACTGCTGAACGGATTCGGATAAAATTTGGCACAAAGAATATATTCTGGATTTATATAAAGGATACTTTTAATCCCGGAAAAACATGAAATACCTCGGGAACGCCGGTGAAACCCCGGGGCGGAAGTTATAAATTTAGAGCCCCGTGATCCTCCCTATCTAATATAGTCCCTCCCCCCCTCAGAGCAACGTGGGAGGCGACAAATGCTCGCACTGCGTGAAGAACACGTTCGGCCTGTCCGCCCTGACCCCGGGCGGGTGCACGGCGTGCTTCTGCTTCGGGCGCGCGGCGCGGTGCCGGCCCGCCGCGCTGGCCCGCGCCGCGCTGCACGCGCCCGCGCCCAGGCACGTCACGCTGCAGCTGGCCGACACTGACGCCACTGTGAGTGCTGCATACACACACACACACACACACGACACGATATAACACGACACAGGGCGGTAGCTGATCAGGCTCAACCCCCCCCCCCCCCCCCCCCAACAACATCTCCTTACTAATCTCAAATTTAGTTGATATTATTCTACTGCCCTACCCACAGCTGGGTTAAGCCCCTCCCGAACCGAAATCTATTTATTTACTAAGTAAGTCATCATTTAATTTTTTTTCCGTTATAACCAAATATTTTTAGGGAGACTTGATAAATAATTTTATGTAATAATTCTGAGTTGCGTTTCAAAAGTGTAATTAACTTTATTGCCGGCTCTTCTCATCAAAACCGTGCGATAGAGTCGGACTATTCATGAGTGCTTGTGAATATTTGAATAAAACATTTTTACTCCTAGTTCCCATTAATGCTTCAATTTGGTGTGAAAACTTATATTAACTGTTGATTGGGGTGAATAATCAAATATAAACAAAATATATTAGAGATAATTATACCATCAGATGGACATAGACTCGTTACTGGCCATCCACACACATTCCCCCGACGCGACCATCTCGCTCCCCCGGCCACCAGTGCCGGTCTACATGGAGCTTGACAAGCGGTTCCTGGGCGACAGGATCACCTCGTACGGAGGCAGCCTAAGGTTTCGAGTGGAAGAGGAGGGCGGGGAGGAACTGCCCGCTGAAGTTAGAGCCCGGTTTCCTCTTGTGAGGTTATATGGAAGGAATATCGTGTTAGATCATTATGAGGTATGTGTATAAAGTTTTCAGTTTTTATAAAATTGATTTTGTGATTTCATCTGCATTGTTTTAATTGTTCATTGTTTAAGGATTTATAAAAGATAGTGTTAATCCTATTATCTTCATTGCTAATTATTATAAATGTGTAGGTTTGTACGTTTGAATGTTTGTGACTCACGTATAAACTCAAACTTGGCTACCACATAGTTTAATCACAACCTGGAATAACATATAGAGTACTTTTTAACCCGGAAACACATTATATCCCTCGGGAACGTGGGTGAGACCGTGGGGCATAAGCTAGTAAGTAATTATGTGAATGTGAGTCGAGTAGGTGCACTGCTTGTTACATTTTCTACCTAAGGATAATTGTTGAGGACTTTGTTCCCGTACGTAGGATGCGAGTGCATCGATGAACGGGTCGGAGGGGTACAGCGTGCCCCTAGTGGAGGGCGGGTGGAGGGAGCGCACGCGCGGCGAGGGGGTCTCGCGCGGGGCCCTCATGGAGGCCCTGCGCCGGCTCGACCGCGCCCTGCTGCGGGCCACCACGCGCGCGCCCACGCGCACCGACCACGTGCATGCACTGTGAGTAACACTGTACTATATATACCATTATTATTGGTCATTCTAATATAGAAAAGGTATTTTTTGTGACATTCTAAAACGTCAAAATTACTGAAGTATTTATACCTACAAGATTAACAAAATAAGAAAATAATGATCTCTCATTTCAGCCTCCTCAACGTGTCTCTCGACACAGCCATCCCGGGACTGAGCCGCTCTGAGCCGGCTCTAGGCGTGGAGCAGTGCGAGTGCCCCCCCGAGTACACGTCCACGTCCTGCCAGGACCCCGCCATCGGGTTCTGGATGCCCCCCTCCAGGGTCAACTTTAAGAGCGTGATGGGAACTATTGTCATTCAGATAGAGGGGGAGGCGCAACCTTGTAATTGCAACAACCGAGCGACGGAGTGTGATCCTGATACCGGGGACTGTCTTGTGAGTTGATTATTTTTAATTGTAAATGATTATGAACAATCTGACGTGGTCAGCTAGTCAGGCGGATAAACTAAAGTATAATAATAGCGGACTGGCAGTAGAAGTAAGCTCTACTGTGGGACAGTTACTTCACTGACATCTTTACGTTTGTTTATCAGAATTGCACCCTGGGTACCGGCGGCCCCCGGTGCGCGGTGTGCGCGGCGGGGCACCACGGGGCCCCGCAGGCGCCGGGCGGGTGCCAGGCGTGCCCGTGCCCCTCGCGCGCCCGCAACTTCGCCTCGGCGTGTGTGCTCGCGCACGGCCGCCTACAGTGTCTCTGTAAACCTGGTTAGTATTCATTCAATTACTTGGCGAAACTTTACCGGGACAATCGTTAGTAATAACAGAACGCATTGTCAATATTTATAATACTAAGCTTACGCCCCGTGGTTTCACCCGCGTATCCCTTTTTACCCCCTTAGGAGTTGAATTCCCAAAAATCCTACCTTAATGGATGCTTACACTCTATAAAGTATCTATGTGCAAAATTTCAAGTCTCTAGGTCCAACCGTTTGGGCTGGGCGTCGATATCAACAGTCAGTCAGTTTACCATTTTATATTTAGGTACAGATAAAGCAGCAGGACATTGACTCCAATTGTTACCATTATCCGCAGGGTACACGGGCCCCGAGTGCGAGTCGTGCGCCGCCGGCTGGACGCGCGCCGCGGCCCCGGGCGGCGGGTGCGAGCCGTGCGCGTGCGCCGCGCGGGGCTCCCTGGGGCCGCACTGCGACAAGCGGGGCCGCTGCCGCTGCAAGGAACACGTCACTGGGGACAAGTGTGACCAGTGCCGCGCCCACAGGACATATCTAGACGGAGATGGCTGCACGGGTACGTTGACATTATTCATTTAGACAGTTCATGTAGGCAGGTAGTAGGTACAGATCTTATATATATCTGACGTCCTGTCTGAAGAGATGTTGAGTCAAAGATATTTTTTCTGTTGGTACATATTTAATAAATACTTCTCCCCCAGCCTGCGATGACTGCACCCAAACCCTGCTAAACTCCATTGAAGGCCTGACCTTGGAATTCCGCACCCGAGCGGACCCCGCTGAATTGAGCAAGATACCAAAACCATTCCCGGCGTTACTAGAATTCTCCCACAACGCCACCACCCAACGAACCAACCTAAACATATTGAAAGAAGACATCGCCCATGCCAGAAACATAAATTATTTAATAAACGATTTAGAAGGGAATGAGCATAGAATATTCACTGATGCAAATAAATTAAAATCAGAAGTGTCTAGTAAAGAAAAACAAGCAGAATATTTAAGTTTAGAAAGTATGAGTGCATTAGAGGAGGTTTTAAAGCAGAGAAGAAGATTAGGGGAGCAAGTAGTAGAGTTAGATGACTTTGCAAGAGGAGAAAGGCACCTTAGCGCTCATAGGGCGTTGAAAGAAGCGAGGCATCTGTTGAGACATATAAAGGATATCAAGCTCATTGATTATATTACTGGGGCTAATGATGTTTCTGTTTTGGTGAGTATATCTGTATGTATGCATCTTCATGAACTAATTTTAGACTCAAGACAAAAAATATATATATTTCTAATACAGAAACTTCCAATAATATTTCTGTGAAGCCGTTTACAACAGCTGATTGTAAATCCTTAATATAAACAAGAAACAATAACGGTCCTAACGTTCATCCCTGGAGTACCCCTATTTTGTCTCAAAATGTCATGAATCTTGTACTACTAATCCCTACCTTTTGTTGACAATTACATAAATAAGAGTAAACAATTATACATTTAACCAATTCCGTAATTAGTCCAGTCTTAGTAACTACTACTAGCTATAACTAGTTAGTAACTAGTTGTAACTAGTTACTATAACTAGTTACTTAGTTATAGTAAACACAGAATAAGATGTAGATTTAACGTACAGCAGGCTTACTCTGTTTCGGCACGGGCTCCTGAGATAGTCGCGAGTCGCGTTATTTTCGTATCTAATATATTTTATCTGCCAATCCAGGCGAACCTTCAATCGACTGCAGTCCAAGAATACGAGTACCGTATATCAGACGCTAATAAGCGCCTGCGCAAGCTACAGTCGAGGCTAGATGTGTGGGAGAGCAAGGCGCAGGACCTGCCGCAGATAGCCGCCGTGGTGTGGGCCAGCGGGGACACGGTGGCGGAGCTGCAGCGGACCGTCAGGCCGCGGCTCACTGCTGTTAGAGACGTGGGCCTCCGCTGCCGGCTCCTGCTAGAGGTATATTCTACTCTACTTTGTATATCTTTCACTAGCTTTCCATCTATTTTTCTCCCTTAGGAATGGAAATTCAAAAATCTTTCCTTGGTAGATATTAATAATATCCTGGGACATTCCGTACACATGGCTATAGGATCCCAAACTATGTAGAGCTTATACTATGGAAACCCAATACAATAGATATAGAGACATGTGGATGTCTATGTTATTTATTTGGAGTTCCTATGTCCAGCAGTGGACGTCTTGCGGCTGAGATGATGATGATGATATTATTTAAGAAACCTGTGTGTAAATTTTCGATGTGTAATAAGATAGACGATTCATTTGTAGGACATAACAAGTCTATCAACAAACAACATCACGGATGAGATCCGGTCCTCCCTCCTCCGGGCTCAGAGCCTCGGCATCAAGTTCCCCTACCTGGCTGCCGAACTAGCAGTTCTCATAATAGCGGCCGAAGAGAAGGAGGGCATCCTGTACAACCTGACACCGCAGTACAAGCAGAAGTATCTAGAAAGGGTCGAGATACACGTCAAGGAGTTGGGGAGGAAGGCTAAGGAGTATAAGAGGTGAGGACACAATTTTTACGTATTTTTATGAGATTTTCAGGTTTGTAACTGCGTGAAAATAAGTGCTAAGGTGTTTTAGATCGATTCTTATCAAGCGACTGAGTAAAAATTATCAAGGATTACAGGACGTCGTTAAGCGATCGAAATAAATAAGTTCCACCACCCGCCAGCCTATTCGCGGGGTCCCGCGCGGCAGCCTCGCTGGGCGTGGCCGCGGCACAAGCGTGGGCGCGCGTCGCGGCCGGCGTGCGGGAGGCGGGGGCCGCCGCGGCCGAGGCCGCCCGCGCCGCCGCCGCCGCCGCCACCATCGCCGGGGGACCGTTGCCGCTGCCGGCTAAGGCGGCGAGGGCCGCGAACGCCTCCGACGATTTAAAGAGACGGGGCGCCGAAGTTTTGGCCAAGGCCGAAGGTGAGTCTCCACCGCTTTTATCTACTCGTCGGAATCGTCGGTCGGCGAACGCTCCGGAGCCCGTCGGCCGACCGATCTACCCGCCCTCGTAATAATTTTCGTTTATCGCCAGCAATATTATCTTAACGGAACCGAGCGGTTCGCTTCCCCGGTTTTCTGTCTCCGTTACTCCGATCCGGTCGATCGATAGTACCGCATATCCTGTATCTTTCTTTCTTTCTTATTTATTTATTTATTTAATTAATTGGAAGACCAACAGCTTGTACATCAGTTTAGTAATGATTTACAAAATGTGTGAGCCATTTATAGGTCCTCACCAATAGAAATAGAAAAACAAGAATTAAGTGACTTGTAACGTCTAAGTAAGAACAAACTTAACGTATGAAAATAAACAATAATACCGCTATACTGATACTTAAAATTACAGACAAAAAGTATATTAAGTAAAATATAATGAGTAAACTCTGGATAAAATCAGTTGTTTGAGAAAAATTGCTCACTAAGTCGTCGCGAGGCGATACGATACTCATATTAAATATATCGATTTCGGCAGATTTTGAGGTAGTGTTGTATGCATTGCTAGTCCGACATAGAAAAGAGTTTTGCCTATAGTCGGTGGTTCTTGTTTGATGTCCTCCAGAGCTCCACTCGCAAGTGGAGCGGCTGCGCCGCGGGGCCGACGCGGTCCGCGTCAGCGTGCGCGGCCTCGGGTGGCGGGAGCGCGCGCTCGACGCCGCGCCCCGCGCCGCCGTCCGCGCCACGCTGGCCGCCGCCGAGCGCCAGGCCGCGAGGGTGTTCGGCACCACCCGGGTGCTGTACGACGAGGCCGGTGAGCTGCGGCGCCGCGTGCGCTACCACTTGCGCCGCCGGCTTGCGGACTTGCAGCGGAGCGGGGACACTGCGCTCGGTGCCGCGCAGGAGCATGGTATGCTATCATTATTATAGTTTCGTAATTGTGAGTATTTAACTCCGAAACTATATTTAACGATTACCCGACAGTATCCCAGATCCGGGGCGACACGGTCCGCGGTGCCGAGGCGGCGACGGCGCTCGCGGCGGCGGCGGCGGCGCGGGCGCAGCAACACGCGGCCGCCGAGGCCACGTTGTCGCCGGTCATAGCGGCGCTGAGGGAGAAGGTGGCTCGAGCGAGGCATGCTGCCGAGTCGGTCAGTGCATCCGGTATTATAGTGACATTATTATAGTCTGTACGTTATAAGATTTTATCGTTTAAGAATGTGAGAGAAAAATAACACTTATTTCTTTAAAATAAGGTTTATCTG
Source organism: Tetheella fluctuosa (assembly GCA_951216915.1). Classification (NCBI taxonomy): domain Eukaryota; kingdom Metazoa; phylum Arthropoda; class Insecta; order Lepidoptera; family Drepanidae; genus Tetheella; species Tetheella fluctuosa. The sequence goes on from OX578214.1 coordinate 905,872, forward strand.
TATCGTCATAATCGACCGGCAAAAAGATTAATTATTCCTTGGCATTCTAAAAGATAAAATCTATTCCTATACTGAACAAACTATACTAGTGAATATGCGCTACCACCACACTAGGTGATTGTTGTGTTGTCCTTTTTTTTTCATTATAATTATAGAAGAAAAACTAATTCACATGATAACTATAATATATTATTTAGAAATAACTAACAATTATTATTGCTGCAAATAATGGTACATGCAGTTCTCACCACGCATGGGGCAGCCACCGACCCTCCACACGACGCTGCAGTAAACAAAAAAAAGCTATTACGAAAACTAAAACTACTATTAAATAACTTAGTTAGACTGAATAGTAAATTTCACCTACCTATTTATTTTGTTTATACGAAAAAAATGCTGTTTGGTTCTGTGCATTACATATGAGGGGTCTTACCATTTCTTCCCGATTGGTGAAAAAACCATTAAAAATAAGACATAAACTGTACAGATATCAGTGTCGCTGACATCAGTGGCGGGCGCAGCGAAGGGATGCGTCCGCGCGTACACAGTGTCGAGTGCGTCGCCGGCCGTCACGCGGCTGTCCCTCGCCGTCTCCTTCGACACGCTCGTGCGGGACGGGCCGCTCGCGATGCTGCACGAACTAGACGACACACAGACGCAGGTAGCATCTTATTAATCCCCTTGGTGAACTTCCCTTTTTTTACTTCCCTTCTTTAAATTAACTGTTTCTGGGTTCCTCATGATCGTGCTTTTGTAAAATGCAATGTAAACTTATACCATAGTTTCTGACATCACAAGTTATTCAAATATTCCTAACGAAAAATTTCTTTGGCAGGAAACTGAATACTACATGAAATTATTCGTTGAAAACAAGAAGCTAATATTAACGTGGGACCTCGGCGCTGGTGCGGGCGTCATAGTGCATCCTGAAGTATTACAAGCAGCACATGATGATGCTGATCATACTTCTTATAGGATAGAGATTGAAAGGTCAGATATTTAATCCACTCATGCCATTTTAAATGCAAAATTATCCGGGTCCGCACTTCTCACCGATATGACTTATCTAATTTCCTTCAGAATATGGAGCACAGTTCGCCTAGGCGTGGAACGTGCTGGTGCTAGCGGCAGCGTCTCATGGAGCAGCAATAGCACCGGCAGCAATGGCGTGTGGCTGGCGCCGTCGCGTCTGTGGCTCGGCGCCCCCGGCCCCGCGGCGCTGCCCGCGTGCGTACACGCTCTGCACACGGACGACATCTCGGTGGGACTGTGGAACTTCGTGCACCAGCCGGAGGGGGCGCAGTGTACAGGCTGCACGCAGAGGTATGTTACTGTCACACTATTCAGCTTCGCTTCTGTTTATTTGTTTGGTTTTAATAATTATTTAGGATAATAAATACCCAAAAACAAAAAAAAAACATTAAAAATTGCTGTAAAAACAAAGTTTATAATTTCATAAAACTCAATTCAATTTCATGAACCTTTTATAAAACTTCTCCGAAAAAAATATTTTAGAGGGTATAGTTCGTCAATAAACAGGGTACATATTGATGGGTTCTCAACGTGGCAGCACCTCTATTATGCTTTGCATTTTTATCACACTGGACACTAATTACACAAACCAAAATAACATCCCCCTCATCCCTCAGATGGGTGAACAGCGGCGGCGCTAGCGGCGAGCGCAGCCTGGTGTGGTTCAACGGCGGAGGATACGCACAGTTGAGGCGCGCCGGGTTCCGTCCCTCCGACCGACGGCAGCTCAGCGTCAGCTTCACCTTCCGCACCAGGGATCAGAACGCGCTGCTCTTCATGGCCATCGATGCTGACAATGTGAGACCTATTGTTATCCTGTTAGTTTTATGTATGTGAATAGTTCTACTTGATTTGCGACCAAAAGCCCTGTGAAGACGTCATGTTTGTTTGATAAAAAAATATATGTCTGACAAATAGTTGTTATTTTGTCTGTTTAATTTTGCTCCTCTTTAATTTTGATTAACAAAAACTATTTTGTATATTTTTCCAGAACCGTTCAGTGTCGGTGGTGCTGCGCGAGTGCCGCGTGGTGTTCAGCGTGGAGTATTCGGGCTCCCGGCTGGAGATAGCGGCGGCGGGCCGGCACTGCCGCGGCCGCGCCGCCCACGTGCATGCCATCAGGGTGTTCGCCAGCAACAAGCTCGAGAAAGGTACTGTGTACATGTACTTGTACTTATAACTGTACTTGCTGCACATAAATATACATCACCAGCTACCAACAATCTTACTTCCTTCCTACTATATAAATGCGAAAATTTGTGAGGATGGATGGATGTTTGTTACTCTTTCACACAAAAACTACTGGAAGGATTTGGATGAAATTTGGCACCTAGATAGAATATATTCTGGAATAAAACACAGCATAATTTTTATCCCGGGAAAACCTAGTGTACAATATCTATACTTATATATTTATTTAATGTTATAAAGCTGAAGAGCTTGTTTGTTTCTTTGTTTGAAAGCGCTTATCTCAGGAACTACTTAACTGGTTCGAGTTGAAAAATTCTTTCAGTGTTGGATAGACCATTTATCGAGGAAGGCTATAGGCTACTTTTATCTCGTAAAAACACAAGATATCTCGGAAACGCGGGTGAAACCGCGGGGCGGAAGCTATTTATGATAAATCAGACGTAGCTTTATAAGAATTATCAAAAAAACCTGTTCTATTTATTGGTTATTTGTAATTAGGAATTTCGCGATATTCTTAGTTACCCAAAGATTACTTGGAGATCTCTTCCTGTCTTCTTCTTAAGTGATAAGGCATTCTATATTCATTCTTGAAGCTAAAATTTTATCACCAAGCCCTTACCATAGTAAGATTGTGGCAACAAAAAAATATATACTTAGCTCCTGAGTCTGTATAGACAATACTCTCTTAAAACGGATTGACCAACACCGCTGTCATCACCAGGCAGCCTGCGCGTGAACGGCGAGGAGACGCTCGGGTCTCCATCACCGCCGGTCCAGTCAGCCGCTGCATTACCGGACTTGGGGGCGGCCACGTACTGGGTGGGCGGGGGCCCTCCCGGCGCCGGGGCCGGCACCCCGCCCCCCCTGCTGGGGTGCCTCGGGGCATTGTTAGTAGACTCGCAAGGTTATGACATCCTGGATACACCTACTAGACATGGTCTGGAACCGAGCTGTGGGACCAGGGTGAGTTCATTATTTTTTCTTTCATCTGCTTACCCTATTTCTTATTATTAGTTAAGGCACAAAACGTACACTTCTCATTCTGTCTATTTTGTGAACGGTTTAAACTTGAGTCAAACATCGGGGAACAACTAATGATTTATTAATTCGGTATACCTTTCTCCTACTTCATAACTAATCTATACTTATATAAATCATAAAAAATAAAAAAAAATTCGCCAGACCCTCCGCTCAGCGATCTTCGAAGGTGGTGGGTACATAGAGTTACCATCACCGATCATCCGTCGCAAGGCAGCTGTAGGCGTCTCGTTCCGCGCTCGAACCTCCACCGGCCTGCTGATGTTGGTGCTGGTGATGAGAGCGTCTGCTGACAACGAGCTGGAGGACGATGCTAGTGATAAACAGTATCTAGCTCTTGTGTTGAATGGTGGTAAGTGTCTTGATAAGTCAGGAAATAAAGATTGTGTAGTGGTATTGTATCCCCATGCAGTCTATCTATAGAGGAGCAAAGTGGTAGACTCCTCCATTGAAGGGAAGATCTTCCACTAGGCTAGGTCGTCGTGCCTGGGGACGGTCCAACTGTTTGATATCGGAAACTCATTATATGCCGAGTGCTCCGGAAACTTTGATAGCGCGATGTAGAATCTTATTGCGCCATCTATCCATGGGTAACGGAAGCTCCTTCTGTGTAGTTGAGCGGTCCTTCTCAGTAAATGCATTCTTCTTAACCGTGCGTTAGTCTGACTATTCATTAGTTCCTGCGAAGGTCTATTTAAAGAAAATATTTTTTATTTTGCTTTTTGTGCTCTTCATCCTCGGTTAGACCATCACTCATCAATAAAATCGTGGTCAAACACAAACCCTTATAACAATGAACTGTTTCAGGTGAACTAGAAACCATAGCATCAGCTGGCAAAGGCGAGCTCCGACTGAAGACAAACGGCACGAAGTACGACGACGGCAGGCTCCACACCGTGCGGCTCACTCGAGCGCACAAACAGGTCAGTGGATTGTAATTTGTAGGGCTTATTTGCACAATTCATCTTGTGTAACTTAGATCTTATCTAAGATTGATTATTATGGTTGAACGAGGGACGAGATGTGTTGTTTCTGTAGGTTTCAAAGTCAAGTAGATAGATAATTCGATAGTCACGACAATTGATTAATCGAGAAAAAGTGAAATAAATTGCAAAGGTGTTGTAAAAGCAAAAAGTGTAGAGGAAGGTGGCTGCCACACGTGTCAGACTTCTGGAAAAGTGCTGCTTGCGGGGACTGATTTGCTAGAGTCTGCTATTTTTAAATTATTTATTTAAAGAGATCAAACAGCATTATTTGACTTTACAAAATTATTGGATGACTTATTATATTTCAGTCAGTGAAACTTAATAATAAAATAATTATTTTGATCTTTTTTAAAACTGAAAGTTTAATCATACTATGTTATATGTTCCAGCTAGAAATGTGGGTGGACGGGGAGCGAGTGGCAAAGGGAACGTTAGCGGGAGGCGCTTACCCCGCGGGGAGTGGGGGACTATTCCTGGGGGGAGTGGGGGAGGTGGCGGAGTGGCAACGTCCGCGTAACGTCACCATCACGCCGTTCACTGGAACTATTGCTGATCTTATTGTTGATGGACAGTAAGTGCCGGTTGTTATAAAGTCTACTGTATGGTGGTTAGGCTCGAAGGACCATTAATTATTATCATTGTCTTTTTTTACTATGTTTTAAGCTCGGTTTGATCACAAACTCACCATGTCAGTTATGATGTAGCCGAAGGTGTAACAGGTAACTGTACTCGGCGATAGATTTTCAACTTGAGGGTGAGAGCCAATCGAGCCAGAAAGAAGTTTTGTTTTACTAAAAAAAATACATAAGTAAACGCTTACCATCGCGTTTGCGTTTGCTAAAATTTTGTATGGAAGAAATTAGTTTCACGAGTATTCCGCGAGAGGCGCTGCAACAATTCTTATAGAGAAATGTTAACATTAACGTGATTGAAAGCGATTACTTCGTCTATTGTTTTGACTCAGGGTACAAAAGCATTTTGCAGTGATGAATTCGTTTATAAAACCTTTATAAGTTGCGTGTATTATTGCAGACTGGTGGGTGTAGAGAGCGCGGTGCGGTGGGCGGCCGCGCAGCTGGGCCGCGCCGACGCGCCGCGCTCCCCGCCGCCGCCGCGCCAGCTGCAGGCGCGGGGGGAGGGGACGGGGGCGGGGCGGGGGGAGGGGCAGGGGGAGGGGGCCCCGGGATGTACCAAGGTATATTGACATTTTGTTAAGTTTGAAACCTCGGGCTGAGTGACCCGTTTCACTGAAGATATCTTTAGTCTATCTAAAATCGTAAAAGATCAAATTTGAAGAAAAAGCTGTTCATTAAAAAAAAATTATACCTAGTAAGATATGATAGAAGTCTATTAATGGCAAGATTAGTTGCAACCGAAATGTATTACAACTTTGTTTTGTATCGTTAAGATTTAGCTACGATCGAGCGTGAGGATATGGAATGTCCTAGAACAAAAGGAGCAGGAATCTTCTCCAAGTCGTTACTGAATTTTTCTTCACAGTGTTTCTTTAACGATACTCAATTTTTTTTTGGGAAATCTTTGCTTAGGGATTAGGTCGAATAAATATGATTATAATAAATAAATAAAAAATATGTAAATAAAAACCGAGTGTCGCGGAACACTCGGTTGGAACTTGGAACGAAGAAGCGCGCACCTATGACTGGGCATAGCCAATAGCATACGCGCTATGGGTATCCGTCTACACTAAAGAAAGGTTCGCAATTTTGTCAACTTCTTGACCCCTCGACGCCCCTCACCCACACCTCACCCGCCCCACATTCCCCACACTCCCCACACCAGCCCCTCAACCACCCCTCATAAATAGAAATGTGTTATAATGTTCGCAGACATCGTCGTACACGGTGGAGGCGGGCGCGGTGAAGTTCGGCGACTCGGCGTGGAGCCACGCGACGCTGCGGACGGGCCGCCGCCGGGACCTGGCGCTCACGCTGCAGTTCAGGACCTACTCGCCCGACGGCCTGCTGCTGCTCGCACCCGTGTGTATACTACTACCACTTCATAATTCATCCTTCTCTTTATTATCATCATATTAATGTAGCTAACGACTACGTAAATTCAGTGGGTTAAAGATACTTCAAATGGATGGAATTCATATCTACTTACATTGTGAATTAATCTGTGTTTTTTTTACATATGGATCGAGATAACAATAATTTGGGAAATTCTTAAAATTGTAAGGGAAGCTATGAAAAAACTGTTATGCATCAGCTAGTCATATTTAAGCTAGTACCCATTACGAGGCGCCTCTAACAACGAGAAGGATAAATATGCGAGTCAGGCCTTATTCACTTTTTTGATATACATATCGCAGTTGCATTGCTTATTTAGCTGTTTAACATAACCGCTAGCTGTTATACAAAACAGCACTGTTATGTAAAACAACTGAACGACGTTTAGCGGTTTTTTATAATTACCGATTTTTAAATACGCAGGATTGCATCAACTTTTTGCATTTATCAATGCAGCGGGTTACGATTAGACATTATGTTAAACAGCGTGAAATGAAACGCCTATTCAGAAACGACATAAATACTTTAGGTTAGATGTGCCATAAACTTTGTGGTTATTTTTTAATATTTCTTCGTAACAGTAATAATTTACAGTAGGTACTCATTTTTTATTTCATCATGGTCTCCTTACCTACACCAAAACGCTTTTTGTGACTACAGATAAGCTATTCTACATTACGTGGGTAGCAATTTTGTAAAACGTAGCGATGTTCAGCTGAATCGTCATTACGATTCAGCTGAACATCGCATTGTTCAGTTGATTTACATAACAGCACCGTTATGTAAAACAACTAGCGGTTTTGTAAAACAACGGATTCGACAATCCATCTGTGACATAGGATAGGATAGACTTCCTCACAATGTTCTCCTTCACCAATTTTACTTGGTCTACTTCACGGGTTAATAAACCTTACAACAGTAACGTAAGTGTGGGTGTGTATGTGCGTGTGTAGGGTTCAAAAGCGAAGCCGAAGCACTTCCTGGCGGTGATGGTGCGCGAGGGCCGGCTGCGCGTGGTGCTGCGCGCGCGGCGGCGGCGCGAGGTGGCGCTGGCCGCGCGCGTCGACGACGGCGTCTGGAGGGCGGTCAGTCTAGCACTATGCTTTTATTTATTACTTGCTGTTCCCCGCGGTTTCATCCGCATTGCCGGGATGAAAAATAGCCTATACCTTCCTTAACAATCGGGCTATCAAATGCAAAAAGAATTCTGCAAATACGACTGGTAGTTCTTGAGATTAGCGCCTTTAAACAAACAAACAAACTTTACTCCTTTAATGTGCACTGCGTAAAGTAAAATTAACTTTCAAGACATTTTTACTGCCCCTGTAAAAAATAAGAACTTATTTACTGCCATTGTAAATACACTTGTCGAGCAATTGTAATGAAAATTTTATTCTTCTATTTTTTACAGGGGCACTAAAAGTAACTACACAATATTATTATCTGACAATTGTAGTCGATTATAATATTATTATGGTTGTTTTTTGTGAACTCGGTAAGTATCGTGTATAAGTGTGTTATGTTGTGTTATGTTATGTTATGCTATGTAACGTGCAGGTGTCGGTGCGCATCTCCCGCGCGCGGCTGGTGGTGTCGTGCGGCGGCGAGGCGGGCAGTGCGCACGCGCCGGCCGCCGCGCGCGCCCAGCGGCTCTACGTGGGCGGCCTGCCCGCGCCGCCCGCGCTGCCGCACCTACCTGCCGCGGTATGTTATATCGAACTGTTGTACACACTCTATTTAACTTTTATGTTTCCATCGATCAAATGACATAAAACAAACATTCACTTACGAGCAAATTTTTAAATTTCTTGATTACCTACTTACCCCCACCATCGTTACTGTGATGAGTATGTTCCCCATTAACAGATAGTCCGCGTGGGTGGTTTCCGCGGCTGCATCCGGCGCGTGACGGTGAACGGTCGCGCCGAGGACCTGGTGCGGGACGCGCACGCGCACCACAAGGTGGGGCAGTGCTTCCCTAATGTCGAACGGGGGGCCTACTTTGGAGGTGAGTCGACCGTCCCTGAAAATAAGATACTGTCTCTTCTGACATTCGTCTATTAGTTTTTGCAGTGCCGATCATAAGAATGAGAACAGTGCTGGTGTCATACGATAATGGTTCATATTTACTCTTTACAACTAAAAAAAAGTCGGAGCTTAAAAAAGCTCATTTAAAAACCTTTTAAAATGTACCAAAACATGTTTATCAGGTGACGGGTACGCGACGTGGTCCCAGCAGTGGTCGAGCAGTGGTAATGACGGTGAGACTATAGAGCTGAGTGTACAGTTCCGCACCACGCAGCCCAACGGGGTGCTGCTCTCTGCTGGACCGCTCGTGCTTGAAGTTAAGGATGGGGCTGTGAGTATACTGATTTAATAAGCTAGCCTTTCGCCCCGCGAGTTCACCCTCTTTTACCCCCTGAATTTTCAAAAATCCATAGTATGTACTCACTCACCTACAGTGTCAAAGAAACCCACATGCAAATTTTCACCGTCCTGGCCCCAGGAGTTTGGGTTGGGCGTTGATATGTCAGCAATTTATTCTTTTATACAAGGTGGATATGACGGTTATTAAATTTAAACACTATCGTCACAAGTACATTTAAGCACATAACACCGTTGTAAACGATTTTAGAACAAAATAATAAAAAAATTCAAAGAATGTAAATACCTTCGGAACGTAAACAAAATACAACACTATTTATAGTTAAATCATCACTAACCCTTAAGAGGCGTGAGCTTCCTCGGGTCATTGTCGGACCTACTTTTGCTTAGTGACTTTGTTAGGCATCTACATGATGAGTAAAATTTATAAAACGAAAATTAATTACTGTGGCTAAACTACTCGATAGATTTCTAGGATTTTTTGTATACGGCATACGAACGTAATAAAGCTTCGGTTTCATTTAATAATCGACCGTTTTCTCCACCTTGTATAATTATAGATAGAGAAAAACTTAGATCGTAGCAATTTGAAGTCGGTTAAAATGATGTACGGGTGCCCCCAGGTGGTGCTGAGTCGTAAAGACAGGGCCGGCACGGTGACGTCGGTGTCGACGCGCGGGCCGGCGGCGGCGGGCGTGTGCGCGGGCGCGTGGCACGAGGCGGCGGCGCGGGCGCGGCGCGGCGCGGCGCTGCAGCTGCGGCTCGACCAGGCCGCGCCGCTGCGGGGCGACCCGCCGCCGCTGCTCGCTACCGACGATCAAGATACATCGGCGCCCGTGCCCTTGTACATTGCGGGCTTGCCTGGTACCTACCGTATTTTTTATTGATCACTAATCCCCCTATCATGCCTTCCGTCCATCGAGTGTGAGATGGGAAAGATAATGTGGATACCTAAAAGAGAATATTAGTAGACACCTTAGTTTTATAATCAATTTTTCAATACAAGTTTAACTAAACGATGCCTAAAAGTTAATTTTACAGTGGTATTTTCGTTTAAGTGAACGATGTCTAAAAGTTAATTTTACCAATCTCTGTGCAATCTTTACAGTGGCAGTAAACTTGGCTTGGAAGTTACTTTTACCGCACTCTGTGCAATCTTTACAATGACAGTAAACTTGGCTTGGAAGTTAATTTTACCGCACGCACTGCAATCTTTACAGTGATATTAAACTTGGCTTGGAAGTTAATTTTACCGCACGCAGCATTCAATAGTTTTTTTCTACAGGTCCAATTCTAAATTTACTAGCAAGGAATTTAAATCATAATGTATTGTTTTACCTATATTATCAATAATAATAAATTACAGAAGGCATGATGGACACGACAGACGGCGGAAGGGAGAACTTCAAAGGCTGCATCCGTGAAGTCATCGTTGGAGGACAAAAACGAGACTGGACCGATATGGAGTCACTACACAACGTGCTGTTGGACTCCTGTCCTATACAATGAGCCTTGTGACTTAAACAATAAGGTTTTAAACTGGTAATGTACATATAGTGTTTAAATTATATGTTTTATTTTATAAACATTACCAGTTACTGTGAAATGAAAAATTAAAATAATAATTTAAAAGACAGCACCAACGAATAGTCTGCTATGTGCCTTATTAAATTAAGTAATTACCAAATAGTGCCATTATAGACACAGACGGACACATAAACTACATCAAAGTACAAGACCACTTTGAAATAAATATTTTAACCAAGTTATGCAAACTTTTCTTAAAAAATTAAATTGAAAACTATAGATTGGTTTGTTAACTTTGAAACAGCGTAGGTATCATACACTTTAGTTTAAGTTTGTTTACTGGAAACGACCATAATTTTTTTTAACAAAATGATAAATGGAACAAAAATTGGTTTAATTGAAAAGTGGTTTTAACAATTGACCAAATGTTTAAAAGCACACCACGTCTCCTTTTGTAAGAAACTGTCTCTACAGACCTTTTGTATACTCTAGAAACCGTAGACTGGTTTAAATTTAAATTTCTAGCAATCGTTCATTCGAAACTCTTGTTGAGTTAAAAAGACTAGGTACCTAACAATTCTATTGGTAAAAATAACAATAATAATCAATTTAAACTTTACCCTAATAACACGCAAATCTGAGAATACGCGTTAATTTTCTTTACCCAGCTTTATTCATTTGTTTTGCTGCAGTTCCATTTTTAAAGTTTGTTTTTTTTAATGATTAATGGCCAGTCTTCACTTTTACATGTATGTAAATCTAAAAAGTTTGCATACTTTTAAAAAATATTCATTGATGCAGTTTATGTGTCCGTCAGTGTATAATTCTTTGAATGATTTTTACCGTGAAAATGTCATGTTGTAAATAATAATATCATCTAGGAATAATAGTGCAAAACATTTGCCACCTCATAATAATAAAAAATAAAATTGCAATCTTGGCGGGAACTTGCAAAGTGACGTTGCATTTTTAGGTCTTATTGAATAATATCAGTGGCATTTTATTTAATGAAGATCAATCCAAGTGCTTTCAGGATGTCTCAAAAGTCCGTGACAAGTGTCAGTAACTGCCAATATTTTACTTAACCCTAACTAACTTATATGACTTAAATATGTGAAAGTGATATAAAGTGACTAGATTTTCTTTATAACTCGACACTGGCAAAAATAAGTCGTAATAAAAAGAATTAGGTTGCCATACTGAAAAATAACGAGATATTATTTTTATTTTGTGCCTCTTCTATTCCAATACAAATTAGCCCGCCATAGTTGAATGGTTAATTAATTTAAAAATGACGTGGACGAAGGACAATTAAAAACAGGCTATGTAGTATATTTATTTTTCAAATAATATTATTATAAGTTCATACAAAACTGCGAATCCATTATACCTAATGATATATTATGCGCGTGAGTCTCATACGAGGCTATACATAGAGGCTAGTGTACAGTAATATTAAGTTTACTTAAGTAAGTAAGCATTAACATCACGTTACTTAAGTTTTGTTCTCAACACATAATACTCACCGTGTATGTTATATATATTATTGAGTACTTACGTAGTTTTTGAAACAGTATTGGTATGCTAAGTGTAGATAAGTACTTATCTATATATTTTTTAGAATATGAGATTCAGACATCAAGATTTTATTAAGGTGACGCCGCGTTAAGCTTAAAAATCTGAAATTCAACGTGCTGCGTCCCGCTCCCTACTATAGCGACCTCTCATAGAAAACCCGCGTAAACGGAACGGGCGTATGCGGCAAAATGGTTTTTATTGTTTAATTTAAAAACTACAAATATATTTCATAAAACCTAAGTACAATTTATAGTATCAGTTTTAATTAATATATGTAGAAATTTTGGAACCTCAAATCGATCCTCAATGCCGGTAAAATTGGAATCTCTTATTTTAAAGAGGTATTTTTGATTAATTATTTTGTGTTTTAAAAGTTAACCAATCGTGTTCTAAAATAAATTCAAAGACGTGATGAATTTTTACAATAAATTTCAGTTCGTTCGCTTCAGTCATTGTGGAGAAAAATCGGAATCCTTGCAACCAAAATCATCAAGGCGTCGCCTTAAGGTACAGAAATACGTGGATAATACAGTAAACTTAAACGGCTATTATGAATTTAAATCTAAATAATATAAGGTCTTTATTAGGTATGCTGTTTGAGGTATAATAAACATATGGGTCTTAAGTATTAATAAAAAATATACCTAAGTAAAAATTCCATCGTATTGCGACTACAGCTGATTACCTACCAGCCCAGTCGCTAGCCCTTTATAGAATGTATACAACATAGTCGACAAACAAGCATACGGCCCGCCTGATGGTAAGCGGTTACCGTAGCCTATGAACGCTTGATACTCGCGCGTTGCCGACCCTTCCCCCCTCCCCGATGAGCTCTGGCGACCTACCTCACGCGCTAGAACACAACTAAGTATAAGTTATTTGGCTGCTGTATTCTGTAAAGTGGAGGTACTTCCCCAGTCGAGCTGCTCTTTGAGTGACATATCGCTATGCTCTACCTCTCTGTTGTGTTTTAAAAATAATTATTTACACTACTGATTATTATTTTAGTTAATTTGTAATGATATTAAGTTCCTAATTTCTGGATATTCTCAAGATGTACTTAATCATTTTCTTAATATTATTTCATAAATACTTATGACCCATAAATACCTCAAAAGGACCGTACATAATAATACCTTGTTTGTTTAAAGGATAAAATGTACCTAAATGGTTTTTTTTCCCAACACTGAATGGATACCGTGAATCTACTAAGGTAAAAAGGAGTTAAATATGACTTAGGTATTATTTAATTTTGCACCATAAGAGCATTTAAATAAATTTATAGTCACTAGTGTTATTCAACAATAATGTAGTAGGTAACATTAGTTTTGTTATGGACCTTTATATAATAAGTAATATGCACACGACGTGCTCTTGCAACTGGATTGAATAAAAACAATATGTCGCCGTGTGAATGTTTTGTAAAGAAACTGTATTTTCTATTTGGTTTATAAACAGTGACAGATATAAAATACGTTGAAGGAATGTTTTGTATAAAGGGACCGGTAACTCAGTAACAAGTGGCAGGCCACCCGCTAGACGTTGTGTGGCTGCCACAGGATACGTGTGTGGGCGTTTCTTAAAACATAGGAGTACTGGAGTCAGTTATGTTATATACTTTGTTGCACTCTAGATTTGTTGCAACCTAGGTCTTAGATAAAAATTGGGACAAATTGTCAAATATGCTATGTATGAACGATACTGTACCTATCTTCCTTTTTGCTTGATAAGCAAGTGCAAGATAGTAGGTACTAGGAAAGCATAAGTTTGAAGTCGAAACGAAAATTCCAATGAATATTATTAAGTTTGAAAAAGACAAAAATAAATTAATGTTCTTATTCCATCTATTGCAAATTGCAGATAATTCCTTCAAACATCTGTTACTCTGACACCTCTTATATAGTTATGTACTCCTGGTACTCCTAGTACATAATTTATACAGAAACAGTAAAGTACTTATGTATATAAGTAATAGTTAAGTCTATTTTAAACCTATAAGTTACGTTGTAAATAAATAAATAGGGATCAGCTTTAATAGTTAAAACGCGATTCATGGAGCTGTCACGAAAAATAATAATTTATTTGAAATAACCACGTGTTCAATAGATATAATATGTACATATAATAATTAATTAATATTGTTGTAAATAAATTAAAGTACATATTTATTGTATTTTGCTTTGTAGAAGAAATAAAATTCGATTGTGACAATAAAAAACATTTATTTTCATTCTGTTTTACAATTCAACCTTTACATCAATAATGTTTTAACTCTAGCTTTTATAACATTGTCAGAAACTGTCATCAATTTGAAATATCTTGCATGCGTAATCATTTTCGACATACTGTATCAGTTTCTGAGTATGAATTAAGCTAGAATTAAAATAACATTACCAAAAGGAACGTTTCTGCTCCCATTAACTCCACAGTATAGCTATCTCGAATAAACACACAAGTACAAAACAATATTTAAAAAAAAAACTACGACATTACGTTAAAATTATAAAATATATAATCGAGTTAGCCATACTGAGGTGAGCTTTATAACTTTTTCAGAAACTTGAATGGAAAAGTCGTAGTGAAATTTGGCGTTACTTGTTTGTACTTAGGTAGACGTAATTAAGAATATTTCCAAACGAGTTTCTGAATATGTTATAAAGCATAAAAAGATACTATATGCCCAATTATAAACTTCCAAACCGACCCTATCGTTTTCTGAGCAATGTTTCCACATGAAATATACTAGCAAATTATTATTTTCAATGGATTGTTATCTTTATTAGCCATTACTAGTTATATCCAAGGACCCATTGCTATACTGGACAATGAAATGCCATTTAAAAATAGAAAAACTTTAGAATTAATAAAAAAAGGTTTTTTAATTGGGTGGTGTTGCCATTTATTAAAATTAATGTCGAATGAGCAATAACATTGCCCAGTTTCCGTTTATTACACTTAAAATAATTATGTAATACTACAATGAGCTAAATAATATTGAATTAAATAAAACACTGCATTATTTATTACCAACTTACTATAACTACGGGCGTATTATATATATATATATGTTTATTATTATATGGACAGGAGATTTGATCCTATATGAAGTGTTTTATCCGTTACACTGACGCATTTAGATATAATTCTTTGGACAAAATAAATCACAAAATCGAAATAGGTATAAAATTGTTTTTTTTATATAATAAAATAATATTGCGTTTTGTTTTTAAAAAAAAAAGAGAACACCCCATTCTTGTTAAAACTACTAATTAACATCACATTTCTCATGTTTTTTTTCTCTATTACTTAACCTGTTTTTTCCTCTTATTATATGCAAATTAAAATAAAATCAGTATTATGAATAAAAAAAAATACATACTTTATCTCTAAGTCTAATATTATGGCCGAAAAGTCCAAATTACAAATGATGCCTTAATTAACCATTTCGAAAACTGAAGCAGTCAAAAAGACAAGTTACAAACATGAAAAGTATTTATAAGAGAAGCGAAAGCAAAAAAATAAAATAAAAACGTTCTGCCAATTTATTTAGACTTACCACAATTAAAAAAAAAAGAATTGACGCCAATATTATTACGTAACATTTATTATTCCAAAACACTGAAACTTTTAATTTTCAGAACGTCACGGTGTTACCATCACTCGAAAATCTTGAGCAAATTTATTACCTACCCATTGAAACTAAAAAAAGAAATATAACAGAGCAATTCATTGTTCGTCAGAATGTAATAAAATATTTGGAGCAAATTGAGATTTTTTTAAGCCCGAGATTAGTAACGTGCAAGGGAGACGGCGATAATGCTCATGCTTTCTGTCTTTTAGCTAAACATACGCTACGTAGTAAATAATGAAGTGAGTAATTGTGTGATTTAACGAGTAGGTAAATGCGATGCAATGAAGGAAAGTAATAGTATTAAATTTTGTTTATTTTTATATAACTGTTCCTATCAATTTTTATATTGACTACTACGCTCGCTGATAATACCGCGTTATCTGAAATATAAAATTAACATTTTATTACGTAGTTAGATAGCGACATCGAGAGCACAATAAACCATTCTAATATTTATTGAAATTTGTGTAATGTATGGAGAAGCAAGGGTATAGTGATCAATGAAGATCTTCTGCCAGGCTCGGTCATCATGCCTGGGGACCGCGGTCCAAATATTGGGGACCTCGACAAAAGAAAAGTAGTACAGTTATGTAGTATATCAGTTATCTGGCTTCCATAGCACAAGCTCTGCTTAGTTTGGGGTCAGATGGCCGTGGGTGAGGAAAATCCCAGAATATTTTATTTAAAAAAAAAACTTATCATCAAAAGTAGGGTACTTATTAGTACCCACCTGGTTAGCCACCACCCTCAAGTTAAATATCTGTTGCCAAACACCTACCGGTGTGTTCCGGCAGCCGTACTTGAAAGCCAGTTCTATTCTAGGCTTCACATCATCACTCACAGGGAAGGGGGGTCAAGGGGTGAAGAAGTCGATGAAGTCACGACCCTTTCTTTAGTGTTGACGGTTACGCATAGCGCGTATGCTATCGGCTGGGACCAGTCATAGGTGCTCGCTTCTTCGTTCCAACCGAGTGTACCACGACACTCAGCTCACTCAGCACTAAGAAGGGGACGGGACGGGACTAGGTAATGAACAGTTACCAGGTAGTGTGGTGTCGTCAGTTCCCTCCCCCTCCCCCTCCCCAGCTCGCCTACATGGAGAGGTAGCCGCGCGCGGCGGAGCGGCGGCGGCCCAGCAGGTACGCGACCAGCACCACCACCACCAGCCCGCCCAGCGCGCAGCCCACCGCGATGGGCACCGCGTCCGGGATGTCGCCGCCGCCGCACTCGCGAGCTGGAACGACACGTATACGTATACATTACAGTACACCACTTCCAATTTATTTGAGCGCGAGCGCATGAAAGCTAGTCTATAATAAGTTTTTTTGGTGACTGTACTTTTTGTTGACTGTACTTGCATTGTCTTCCAATATATTAATATATATCAAATATCGAGTCGATCCGACCGCTGGAAGTGGGTGGAATTCGACTTGTAAGATTCCATCCGGACAAACATATGTACATATGTTGCAAGTTAATACAAAGCTTGTAATAATATGGTAAGATAAAATATCAAAGTCAAAGTCAAAGCCATTTATTCAGTTTAGGCCCTAAGTGGGCACTTATGAACGTCGAAACTACTGAAGTTACCACCGATTCGGAAGTCGCCTTCAACTGAGAAGAACCGGCAAGAAACTCAGCAAGGTTACATCTTTCATATATTTAGTTTTTTGTATTTTTTTTGGACAGTCTGATAATGTTGGCTTTTTTTGCATTAGTTTATTAAAGAAATATAAAACGCATAAACACAAAAATGAAAAAAAAAATAACAAGAAAAATAAATAAAAAATAATAACCTTAACAAACAAAGTTCAAATTTTAACTAAAAATTAGTATCTCTAATACTAAGTATGTTTTTAGTATACAAAAACCTTCATAAAGGATAGTTTGCGTGTACCGGTGTTTTGTAAATATGTATAATCTACTTAAGTCGACTTACCGCAACATAAATTACAGTATAAATGAAGTATATAAATGGGTTTACAATATTACATTAGAACATAGGTATGGTTACCTAAACATCAGTGAATAGATAACGAACATTTGAACATTACACTAGTTTTTATATCACGTCACTATAGACGTATCTATTTTTTGAAGTGAAAACTTCTTTAGCCGCGTTGTTTTTGGAGGGGAAAAACTTATAGGTTCGCGTCACCGACATGCTCATGCTAATAGTATATCTATAGCAATGAGTAATTTTTGCATATAATTTCAATTAGTCTTAAGTTAATAGTTTTCACTTCTATCGGCAGTCCCCATGACTGCCTGTTTTTTTTTATTTATTAATTTATTTTTATGTAATCGTCACAGCCGCCGACTCTGTACCTTGTACAAATTATGACTAACATCACCGTCAGATGTCTCCACGTTCAAAAGTTGGTAGCCATTTTATTCCCTTCGACACCGACAGAAATTAAATTGTCAGTCAATAGTGACAACATAATGGGAAGGGGACAAGTTACAATGGTCTGTAGACCTAGCGCCCTAGCTTGTCACTCTTTTGGCATAAAAAGAAAATATGTAATTTTCAAAGATAAGAAAAAAGTATAAACACAGTTTTTTTTTGTATTTTTTTCTAGATCAATGACATTACCAGGAAAAAAATATGGTGTTCGTTAGTGTGTTTAGTTCTGTTATAAAGTTATCTGACTATTTATTTTAATCAAATAAAAAAAAATTACAGTTTTTTTTGTAGTTTGCATTACTTTAACGACTAAATCACCCTGTATACAAATAGACCTACGCAGACCCTTATGAAATTTTCTGACTAACGCACGGTTCGAAAGACGACATTCGATAAGTCAATAAATACAGCTATTATTTTCAAAACAAACAGATTCATTACATAGCGTATACATTCAATGAGAACAATTGCGTGCGTGCCAATCAACATATATGTCACCGGAAAATAACAAGAACCGCAAATTTATAAATTTACTAGGTTAGGTAAGTTTATTAATTTCCTAGAAAATAAGATCCGTAAGTTTATAAATTTCCCAGAAAAATTATAAATTTGCGGATCTTGTTATTTTCCGGTGACATATATATCTAGACTAGCTGTTACCCGCGATTTCACCTGAATAATAATCGGAATAAAAACTATACTATATTTTAAGTTGATCTATCTGTACGTGAGACTCATGCGAGTCTATTTCAACAAAAACAATAAAATTTATCCACAAATAGAATATTCTATTTCTATCCATTATACAGGTTTTTAATTTATACGCACTTGTAATGTAATATATTATGTATATATACAATATATCATCGGCAGCGGGCACTATCTGCGCAAGCGTGCCAGTGTAACGAGATAACGGGACAATAATTCATTATGTTTATAATACGTGACACAAATTTATAATTATCGACATTTCACCGACATGTGTACGCGCATGATTTATATGTAAATTAAAGATGTGGATTTACATCTCAATCTATACTTAATATGATAAAGCTGAAGAGTTTTTGTTTGTTTTGAACTCGGATTTGAAAATTTCTTTTTGCATTTGATAGCCCAATTCATGAGGAAGGTTATAGACTACTTTTTATCTTGAGAACGCAGGTGAAACCGCGGGGACAACTAGTATAATATAATTAATAACTTTGAAAATCTTTAAAATCCTACAATAACTTGTGAAAAATTACGTTTGTTATCACTCAACTCCGTAAACTCCGACTGAACTGATTTGGATAAAATTAAAAACACAGAGAGAATATATTCTGGATTAACATGTAGGATACTTTTATCCTGGGAAAATGGAGATTTCTAAATGGCATATGATTATTTACTTGTTAACATATCATTATTATTTAGCTGTAAATCTTCCTAAATGAAAATAAATAAATAAAAACATAACATCCCTAGAGAACGCGGGTGAAACCGCGGAAATTAGTAACATTTTTTTTGTAATTTTATATTATAACTAGCTAATAACCCGCGATCCCGAGGGATTTTATGTTTTCCCGGGATAAAAATTTGCCTATAGCCTACCTCGATAAATGGACTATCCAACACTAAAATAATTTTTCAATTCGAACCAGTAGTTCCTGAGATTAGCGCGTTCAACCAAACAAACTCTTCAGTTTTATAATATTAGTATAGTATAGATATATATGCTGCTTTAAAATTGTTAAAAATTTAAATAAAAAACGTCAGTTAAAAATAAATGTAAACTTGTCGAGTTTCTTCCCAGTTGAAAACCGACTTCGGAACCGGTAGTACCTTCAATAGATTGGACCTTCGTAAAAACCCTCCAAGAAACTACACAAATGACTTTGCACAAAGAACAGGCTACCCCGAAACATGGAGTAACTCACCAGCGCTGAACTGTTCCCCGGAGCCATTGTGGTAGGCCTCCTCCTGCAGGCCGGAGAGCGTGAGGCCGGCGACGACGCTCTGAGTCTCCGCGGTCAGGTTCAGTCTCGTGGCGGGGTTGCAGCGGTACGACGTCTCCAGGGGAGTCTGCCATTCAGCACCGTGCGAGAGACTGATCACGCCTTTGGCTGCTGATGGGGCAGATGGGTGCTTGTTAAAAGTGGCATTGAGCACTTTGAAAAGAAAGCCATGATTATTTTGTTTAAACTAGTGCGTCAGGATATCAGCTAATAAAGAACCCAATCTTTGCCCTAGCATAGCTAGCTCCCTGTTCAGAAAGAAGGAGATAGAAGATAGACAACATTCAATCATCAATCATTATGCCGACAGTGATCAAATCAACAATACTACCTGTTATTATATATAGATTAGCTATTTACGGCACCGATGCGTTGCCACTTTGTATATGCCTGCAGGCATATCTGCCATAGTTCCCAGCTTGACTTCAAGTGTCCCTGTCTCGTTTTGACGTATTAGTTTGACGGTAGGAGAAACAAAAACATGGATTTCAACGTTACGTTTTTAGAACTAGCGAGTGGCTACGCATTTCTGAGAAATCATTGCGTTGCTTCTCGTATTTGTAGTATTTGTGAGCTCGCTGGATCAAATGGCCTGGAGTTATAATAGATTCTACCCATCCAGCTTAAAATTAATACTTACAAGAGTTAACAAACAGCTCAGGAGTGAGAGAAATGTTCAAGCTCTTCAGCGCATAGTTCTTGGCTTTGTCATCCTTTTGGTAGATGAAGGTCAGGTTGTTGGGCAAGCTGGCGTTGATGTCATCACTGACCCAGCTGATGGTGATCCACTGGTTAGTTGCGTTGCAGCTGCCGGTCACGGCTGTCCCGTTCACCGGCACGTTGAGGACCACTGACGACATCAGGCTCGATGGGGTACCTAAGATTATGTTGTTATTAAAATTTCGAATAGGTTTTGTTAGACCAGGAGGCGAGTAACACGTGTTCCAGAATCTCAGATAACAGATTTCCTTTAATTTTTAGGCTTCCGACCCGTCCTAGGAGACTGATCTTCAAAATGAGGATGGTAGCCAGATAGGCGGGTAGGTACTGTAAGGTCAAAGACAAAATAATGTATTATGGACTAAAATAGATAGATAGAACATAGATTTAAATCATTAGATTTGCCATGCACTTGCAAAAACGGTCCATGTCATGACTGTGTGCGCAACGTGTATCGTTCACTGCTTCCTACAAGCGACTACGACGGAAAGAGTGAGCTCACTCCCCAACGATGACACATTTTCGTGCACCTTACGTATGGCAAGGGCGCATCTACGATTTTAATCTCTGGTGGACTAGATTTAACATTTGAATAATTATATTCATAAGCTATATTAAAAGAAAATTCCAAAAGAAATAAATAAGCACAATTCAATACATTTTTTAACAAAGCACTATGTAATTAAAAATGTCATCTCATTGAGGAAAGTATTTAAGGATCGTAGAAAAATATTTTTGCGTTAGATAACCCGTGTCGTGGAATCGCGGGGAATAGTTAGTGCTATTATAAAAAAAGTAAAATACAAACCATCTTTATAGATCGCTGTTTAAACAGTCAGGTATTTGAATCTTTAATTAACCTTTTTTACGACTTTTTAGTAACTATTGTGTAGATCTTACACAACTTTCAGTCTGTTTACTTAAACGTAGCTTATAGCTGTAAAATGGTCAAGAAAACAACTATTCAGTGATACCCCACATACTATGCTACGCGAATTGATTTTTTCTCTACCGCCATTTTGTCTTCCACGGCCGCCATTTTGATTTTATAAAAGAAAACCTACCCTATAACCATGGCATGGCATTAAATGCATTTAAATCTATCCAGTTGTGATGCTTTGAGGTTATAAAGAATCCCACATAAATTTATACATAGATACGCGTGAAAAACAAAACACTGTATTTGCTCTCGCGCAGTCGGGAGGATACATGAACTTAAGTTTAACGATTCTAGATTTATCAGTTTAGGTTGTGTTGACAGTGAGTCAGTCAATCACCAAACAGTTTTGTTTATTATGTAGTAGTTAATGATATTTTATGAAGTTCGACTTTATAATACCTAAACGAATGACTCAATTGATAGAAGCATTCTATTGTAAGTTTTTAGTGTACAAAATTAAATGTAAACTAGTGTTTGAAATAATTAATAACCAACTCGTTAGGTCGTGGGTTCGATTCCCACTCAGGAGAAATATTTGTGTGCATGAACATGTCTGTTTGTTCTGTGTCTGGGTGTAATTACCTATATATGTATGTATTTACAAAAGAAAAGTAGTATATGTAGTATATCAGTTATCTGGCTTCCATAGTACAAGCTCTGCTTAGTTTGGGGTCAGGTGGCCGTGTGTGAGGAATAATGTCCCAGAATATTTATTTATTTATTTTATATTTATAACTTTAATATCCGAATAGGAACGTTTCAACTTTTATTAATAGTAACAATTTGTTTTATCTTTTTCCCCTATAACAACTACATTATAAAACTAAGTCCCCCCCCCCCGCGACTGCCTGTCTGTATGTTCGCGATGATCTCAAAAACTACTAAACGGATTTTCATACGGTTTTCACCAATAAACAGAGTGATTAATGAAGAAGGTTTAAGTATATAATTTATGAAAGCTTTTGTGTAAATTGGCTGAAATTGACGATCTCGGAAAAAATCATGCCGACTGGAAGCTATAGTCGCGTGCGCCGCGTAAACCAATTGAGTCATAGTATAGTATACAATCATACATATTTAAAAAAAGTAGGCGTTTTCTGTTAACCGTGCGAAGCCGGGGCGGGTCGCTAGTATGATTCATAAAATAATGTGACCCAAAGTTTTCTTAAGCTTCTGGAAACCGGTTCGATTCCGTACTGAAATTTCCTCATTTGACGTCTATATGGAATTACCAGTTCAATATTTTAACCGACGAAAAAACGGAGAAGCTTCTCAAGTCGACGCGTATATTTTAACTTTTGATAGTGATCAATGGAACCTTAAGTGCTTGGTGTAAAGTCCACATCATGTGGAAGGTATAGTATTCGATTTGTTGGTGGCAGTCACTAAATTAAAAAAATAATAATGTGACGTGAATTCTATTATTCTGTCACGACGAGGCGAAGGAAGGACAAACAAACGAACTCACTAGTTAAAAGTAGCCTCTCCATACCATAGTCCAAGCCCCTCCCTAAAGCATCTGGGTCCACCCCTGACAAATTACCCTACCCTCAACTGGGTCAAAACCATAATCCTGGATCCGCCACTGTAGGTATACCTTACCACTTTGCCTAGATCTAGCTAAATATCTCACGTGTACATTACACTCAATAAACACAAATAACAGTTCTGCACCAAGCGGCTAGCCTGCTAACTCAACTGTGCATAGTTCGTTATCTATTGACTACGTCACGCAAAGGTCGACCCGACATACTTTTATTAACCGCTGCCATATTTATTCGTAATGATAAATATTCAATGTCGTTTCTATATTGGATTCAAATGATATTGAAAAGGGAAAAGCATAACGCTATCTCTATCGCTCATTAAAATATTGTTCTAAATCTAGTTGGTTTCCCTTATTTCGGGAAGGTAAAGGGTTCTAGCCCATACAGCCTAATATTCTTCTTCTTAGTTTTATATAAATAAATAATAATAAATAAATATTCTGGGACATTATTCCTCACACACGGCCATCTGACCCCAAACTAAGCAGAGCTTGTACTATGGAAGCCAGATAACTGATATACTACATATACTACTTTTCTTTTGTAAATACATACATATATAGATAATTACACCCAGACACAGGTCAAACAGACATGTTCATGCACACAAATGTTTGTCCTGAGTGGGAATCGAACCCACGACCTGTGGCGTGATAGATAGGGTATCTTACCAACCACGCCAACCGGCCCGTCAAACGTCCGTATATGTCTGATATCCTTAACTATAAAGACCAAAGCCAAATCTGGTATACATATAGTCAAGTCAAGTCAAGTCAGTCAGTGTTTTACTAAAACTTTTCGTAGACTATTTGAGACAACCTGAAAAGTCACGACACACCCATTCATTTAATTTCACTTGACTCGTGCACTTGTATTGATCTTTATTGGACAAAAATTAAACATAGACTATCTCATGAAAATAAAACGAAAACGCACCGTCACTTTGCAAGTTCCCGCCAAAAAGTCCCCCCATGACATCCATAAAAAGACAGAGCTGAAATTACATAAATACATATATAGGTACCTACCAATTAGCGGCACTGATTCGAGATTTGCTTGAACATAATGTTTTAGAACTCTCACAATAGAATACTGTAATGCCTACCCCTTATGATTCACGAGCGACAGATGACTCACGATATGAAACAAGTCAACGGCGTATCTTTCAAATGCCTTTAAAATATGTATTACTTAACATATATTTGCATATTCTTCCATATCAGTTTGTAGGTTTAAATAAATATCTTAGGACATTCCTCACACACGGCCATCTGACCCCAAACTAAGCAGAGCTTGTGCTATGGAAGCCAGATATCTGATATAACCACATAATAAGTACAACTTTTTTCTAAAAAATTACTTATATGTAGGTACA
The DNA here is from genome assembly GCA_951216915.1 of Tetheella fluctuosa. Classification (NCBI taxonomy): domain Eukaryota; kingdom Metazoa; phylum Arthropoda; class Insecta; order Lepidoptera; family Drepanidae; genus Tetheella; species Tetheella fluctuosa. Next base: position 930,253 of record OX578214.1, read on the forward strand.
TATATATTTTGTAGGATTAGATTAGTTGTAGTATAAAGATTACCTAACTTTTTTTTAAAGCAAGGAGGCTAGATATAGGTGTAAGCTTCGATTTACAATAAAAACTCGAAGGTGGGGTAAAACAAATGCAAATTGAGAAATGCTACCACACTATTACAGCACTAAGTACCTAAATAAATCTTAAAGACATAAAAGACATGGAGTTTCTTGGGTGTTTATTTTTTTACTGGTGGGGTTTTACACTATTATTTTTCATCCGAATTCGTACGTGCCTCTCAATAGTTAATCATCAGTTACAATTTATCGGTCACGTTTAATCATAAAACTAACCGTAGATAAGTGAAACGAGTAAATACTCGTCTACACATAAAATGAAGACGTGCCGACAGTAGTCAAGAAATCAAAACTTAATTTATAACCTTCTGAACACGGCACGTCTCTTACGCTGTTTATTTATCAAGAAAATATCTTTGATTATTTATATGTCTAGATAGACAGTCGAAACTGTGAACGCGTCGAAAAAAAGTGTACAATAGGGTATTTGCCTGTATTCAAAATAAATTATCCAACACTAACAAATGTATAAAACATCTAAAAAAGGGAAAACCAAGATTATTTTATTAAATTTATCCTTATTATGATTTTTAATGACCAAGAGTATGCTATATAATTATGACGTCACATGCTTGTATTTCATACAAAACTCCATATAAACCTATCGTTTTGACATTTCATAAAAAGTTGCTGATATGAATGTCAGTCAAATACCCTATTGTTGGGTCTTCAATCACGCACACTAGGACAAACATGGCGAACCGCGAGCGTAAGACGTAAACACGCACACAGCATAAATATGTTGGCCTGTTTACTTTAGTTCTGTAGTAACACGACTATCCAACTAGACATAAAAAATATTGAAGGAAAATATCTTCCGATCGATGATAACAGGGAACTTTGCCAATGAAAAATAAGAGCAAGAAGAGCAAGGACATTACGGAGACATAAAAGGGCCTTTCACGGTCCAATTTCGGATACAATTTAGAGGTCTATCTATACATAAAAATTCAGAAGTAGCAACTAACCTGCCTTCTCATTGTCCCAACAATCCTAACTTATTTGTTACCTTTTCACGCCTAAACCGCTGGAACGATCGCCACGAAATTTCGTACGCAGATAGCCTATGATATGGAGAGGAACATAGGCTGCTTTTTTTTACGTGGGTGAAACCGCAGGGGACAGCTAGTAAAACTATAAAGAAGTTTTTTTATTTGTATGTTTGAGTTAATCTCTGGAAGTACTAAAGTAATATAATATACTTTATGCACCAGTTCGTCCTGAAATACTGTGATCGGAAAACGGTTGGTCAATCGAAATCGATTATTGGGACTATATAACCTACTAAGTGAGGCGTGGGTTATATAATCCTGTAATGAGAATTTGCTTTCTGTGAAGGTAAACGTCGTAAATCATAGCTTTTTAGTTTTTTTTATTTATATTTTACAGATTGTGGATAAAACCGCTCGTTTATAACAAGTTTAAAAGTAAATTGCAACATTCAAAGAGCTGTATTATGTAAATAAAATATAAATAGAGTGAGTGTCTCAATTTCTGTTGTTTTGCTTATGTTGAAGGTATTGTGGGAGTTTTTTTAATTGCCCATTGTCAATAGAGCTCGGTTGATTAACTACGCGAAACTTTACACACCTATTTGTTAACATTTAAACCAATTGTGTGCGTCAAAGGACTTTAAATGTTTCTCAGTTATAATAATGTTCATTATTAATTAACAACTTAGCTTAAATTGTTATGGAAAATTGATCTGTTAGTTTATTTATTGAAAAACTCAGTCAGTTTTCCCCCGTCTTTTCATATTTAGGGAATGGTAATAATCCCTCTTATTCAGACCTGCTCGCTTGCGGTCCCGATCGGGTAGACAATAAATAAATGTATTTCTTTCTTTCTTTCTAAATAAAGTTGTCCTTTCCGATCGGAATGGCAACCGAATGAGTCTGAATAAGGGGGTATATCAGAAAAGAACACTAAGTATAGCCTGGATTATGATATTAATCCGTGAAGGACTTATACACTAGTTATTAAACTATACATAGCATAGCACCTAACTTATTTTCTTCGGTCGGCTGTGTCATTGAAAAAATACATAAATTAACGATATTTTTCATAAATTCTTGATTAGTCTGTTACTTAATTTAAATATATCAAGTATTTTAGAGATACTTGCCATAAAAACTATTTATAAGTGTGTACTCAATATTATTAGGTATTTATTGAAATTGCATACAGGGCAAAAGTGTCATACTGTTATAGCACTACAATGGAGTCTTTAACTGCTTTATCAGTGAATAACCACCGTTTGTCGAGGTATCATGTAAACTGCGCCAGCGCACAAGGGGGCGTCACTGTGCGTCATGCACACACAAACATATTGTTACGGAGTTATTTGTATTACCTTTTTATATACAAGTTTTATCATCTATTTGACTCAATAGAGTAAATTACCGTTGCTTGGTATCAAATAATTTTGAAATGACGACAATGAATATTCCAAAACGTGCATTAGAGTCTGTCAATTCTTAAGTGCCCGTGAAGGCCTATTTGAATGAATAAAATATTTAATATTTCATCACTACCTAAAGTTATTTTATATTCTTTAGTTTTGGAACGAAAATAACCAATTTATGACATTATGGTATTGTTTTTAACTAGCTTTATAAACGGAATTTTATGTACGTGCTATGTAATTTTTTTATAACTAATAATTTTACTTTATCGCCACAAAGCAGGGTTGCCACCCGTCCCGATTCTGCCAGGACAGTCCCAATTTCGATATTAGATATCGTCCCGCGTCTATTATTTCCTGCAGTCTTTTTATGACCTAAATTGGACTGAAATCCGACCGTCTTTGTCTGATAGATAACCATCCGATTGTTGTAATTTTTTTTCGCAAAAGTTGGCAACCCTGCCACAAAGCTACAAACTAAATGACTCTTTGTTTTATATGTTTGTATGTGATAACGACAGCTTCTACATTCCTAATTAGTCCTAGGGCCTTAACTGAATAAACGGCTTTGACTTTGACTTTGAATCAAACCTATAAAAGAGACAACGCCCAGTCGATATCGCTGATGTTAATTAAATGTTATATAGGTCGTCAATATTATATAGGCCGGTTTACTTTTATAACGTAAGCATCTACTGCCAAAGTACTTTACGGAATTTCTCCCCCTATGGGAATGAAATACGGGATACAATTTTGTATGAAATTATTTATTGGGTATTTAGTAAGATGGTAATTAATATGACGTGATTTCTGTTTTTAGACAATCATTTTTTGAGAGATTTCTCTTAATTTTGTTGTGAGACATTCTCATAAAAGCTATTAAAGTAAATAATTAAACTGTATATATTTATAAAAGGAAAAGGTGTCTGACTGACTGATCTATCAACGCACAGCTCCACTGAACGGATCGGGCTAAAATTTGGCATACAGATAGCTATTATGATGTACGCATTCGCTAAGAAAGGATTTTTGAAAATTCCACCCCTAAGGGGGTAAAATAGGGGCTCGCAGGTGAAACCGCGGGGCGGTAAGCTAGTCTTACTATATCCTACTAATTTTATAAATGTAAAATTTTGTAGGTACGTTTGGAAGTTTGTGACTCAATCACGCATAAACGGCTGAATGGATTTGGATGAAACTTGGCACATAGATAGATCATACCCTGGAATAAAATATAAGATAATTTTTATCCCCAGAAAACATAAGATCCCTCGTGAGCCTAGTGGTAAAAACCATAAACAAACACATATTAATATGTGTTTATAAACAATGACAAATGTTGCAAATATCATGTCATCATAGAGGATTAATTGGTAGCTAATATGAGATATTACCTCTCTTATTTTGTCTATGAAAAACATAAATATAACTTCACATTCCACTCCACAGTTCACCATTAGAGTTTATTGGTCCTTGACCAACTGTAGTTAGTTTATTATATTTATTTTACCTTATCAATGTAGTTAAATTAGTTTTGTAAATATATAAGCGTTTACACTGCACAATAATTTTGTACTAGCTGCCGCCCCGCGGTCTCAACCGCATTCCCAAGGGATCTTATGTTTAACCGGTATAAAAAGTAGCCTATAGCCTTCCTCGATAAATGGGCTATCCAACTCCAAAAAATTCAATTCGAACCAGTAGTTCCTAAGATTAGCGCGTTCAAACAAGCAAACAAACTCTTCAGCTTTATAATATTAGTATAGTATAGGTATGGTTGAATAGGAATTTTACTAACCTTATATTGAAAATCTGTCAAAGCACATATCAATGCATTCCAGCTACTGCACATAAGAGCTAGGTCTCTACTGATAATCACTCATTGCTTACCACCATTGGCCAGAACTTCATGTACCTCAATACAACGTAAAAAAAACAACAAAAGCAATAATAGTGTCTAAATGACTCACCGTCCACCGGATAAGTGACATTTAGTTGAGCTGCAAACTCAAGTATGATGCATGTCTTGTTAGTGTTCTTGTCATTGTACGACCATTTGTGTTGAATTGGTGCAGGGACGGGGCCTGGAATTGGCTTTGGCGTTGGAGCTGGTGTGGGAGCTGGCGTGGGAGCTGGCGTTGGAGCTGGCGTGGGAGCTGGCGTTGGAGCTGGCGTGGGAGCTGGCGTCGGAGCCGGTGTTGGAGCCGGCGTTGGAGCTGGCGTCGGAGCTGGCGTCGGAGCTGGCGTTGGAGCTGGCGTCGGAGCTGGCGTTGGAGCTGGCGTCGGCGCTGGCGTCGGCGCTGGCGTCGGAGCTGGCGTTGGAGCCGGTTTCGTTGTTTTTGGATCGGTAGATGTGTTAGTATCAACAGGCAACACAGTATCTGGTTGATTTGGTGACTGTAGCAGATCTATGGTTTGAGACTTCTCGGTTGTCACTGCGCCACCGCCATAACCTGAAATAGTTTCTTGTTATCATTTTGTTCTCAATCATAGGTATAACAGTTACCATCCATTGTGATAATGTTTAATTGTGTTCATCAAAGCTAATAAGAAAAGTAAAAATTATAAAATTTTTATAGAAGTTTTGAAATTCCTTATTTAAAAAAAAAATTCAGAAACACTTTCATATAGGTAAGTATATATCTTTTATGCTACCCTTATTTTTGCACTTTCTAGTTCCCTGCAAGCAATGGTGGTCACGGTGGCCCTAATTCACAATAATTAATAATCAATAACTTCAAATCAACATGGACAAATATCAAAAGACTGACTGCAACTGCCCCTCCACTGCCCCTTTGCTGGAGGTCTCATCCATTACCTCGGATTCATTGAAATCATTTACCTACTTAACTGTTTTGTTTTTATAAAGGGCTTTGCATTACCCAAGAATAGTTTGTCAATAAAAACAAATAGAGACATCAAATGATTGATTATCTCTAGACCTGTCTCTTTCTATAGCTATTAAATAAACAAAGAGGGATACTTTAATCAGTCATTAAAAACTAATTGACATCTCAGAGTAGACAGTAAGGTAAATTGGTACCTAGAGTTTCAGGCATTGAGTTTTAATTGAAACTGTTAAACCCTCTTTACATGCATCAATTCATGCAATATAAGGATGAATATTGACACCATACAGTTTTGGGTAGCATCATACACCAGACACTACACTCATATTGTGGATAGCTTGCGTGGAAGAAGGGCATTCTCCATGACACAAACTAATTGTTAATTTGGCAATAAATGAGATGAAGTGGCCAATCTACACACAATTCAATTGCCAATCAAATTCGAGATACCCTCATGTAATAAAATAACGGCAAACCTAGCCAGAATAAAGTCTTTTGACACAATTTAATTGTGTGCAAATCGGCAACCCCATCTCATACAAAAATATCGACTTCACACCTAAGCCTACTCTGTGACCCTGAAATGTAGGGTAGCACATACATTAAGCTATCAATAGGTACCTATTTTACTATCTGAAAAAAAAAACCATCATACCAACCTAACTCGTTATCATTCTACAAAATAAATCGGGTACCTATTAAAACTAGAACCAGTAGCTGAAAGTCTTTCAACATTTTCGGTCTCTAATTGCGCAAATAACGCTTAATCATGGCAACAAAGCGATGTAAAGAACGCGCCCCGTTACAGCGATAAACGCAACAAAGACATTTTTCAATAAGATTGGTGCATCACAGTATAATGAACTTACCAAGGCCAGAGCAGCTGTACAGCACCGCCAACAACAAATAAAACTTGAATCCAATCATTTTTTAGGTATTGCGACGCGATTAAAGGCTCACAGTTCGCGAGCAATCAAACAAATGGAGCAAATAAATGATCGCTTAAAATCCGGCAGCAAATATGTCCACGGATACGGATCTGCTGTGTTACGAACGAATCGCCTGTCAGTCAAGTGAAATGAATGAATGAATCAAATCAAAAGTCAATTTTACAGACAGCTGAGCTCTGTGTTGCCATAGACGAGTACATTATATCATTGTATGGCACAAATATTATTAATAATCTACCACTGTGCTTGGATTTATTTATTTCCATAAAGACACTCAAATCATAAAAGATATTACAAATAGTACCATATTATATATGATACGATATATTATTATGCACTTGTCCAGTCTATCATAACTTACTGCATCACTGCTGTCGCGGCGGCCTGCCCATATACTATATACAGTAGATATATCATAGTATACGGCTTGTTGATAACATACTTGTTGGCTCATTCCATATGCAATATCATGGCAGGCGCAGCGATTGTAATAAAAATTAAAATCAACAAGACTTCATACCTGTTATTCTCTTATTGCCTTCCTTGCCTCCAACCTTCCTTCCAATGTCTCTAGATTATCTGCTTCGCTATATGTGTGGGTTCCACGGTTTGAATGAGCCATGCACCGATTGTCTCGGTGCCTAGGGCAAGGATAGGTCATGCCTAAAACATGACCCACGCTGTGACCTCTTTGATTGCTAGAACCAGAACATAATGAATTAGATTATGTATAATATAATATATAAATTTGCTCAAGACTTTGATAGTAATGTATCTATACTCTAGCCCAGTGTATTTCTCGTACGCGTCTTTTCTCACAGTAAGTTTGAAAGTAAGGTTATGGCTCACTTACCATAGATAACTTGACAAGATGCTTGAGCGGGAAACGGTGGGTAGACTCTCGGTGTTGCTATATACAAATATTTACAAGATGACATTCGCGATACGTTGCGACAACTGCCTGGGGTGGCAAAATCACTTTTCTTCCTCCTGGAGCGAGCTCAAAGGTCTATACTGAAGGTTATGACATCAAGAACATATGACAAACATCATAAAGTATTCAATTAAAAAATAAATAAACTCTCCCCCTCACAAATGCATACACACACACATACACTCAAACTCACTCAATCTCCTCTCAATATCATATTGGGGTGTAATGGTTTTTGATAACGTAAAACGTTATATTATTATATTGTGGCATGTTTTAGAAAAGTAGATAGTTCTGTCACATCCAGTAATAAAACAACCTACCATATCATCTCTAATTTCCTACCAAGTACCACGCTGGCAGCATTCTATGCTTTTTTATTGTCTTTGGGTTGCCTATAAAGCGCGTCACACATAATGCAGATACTATGAAAATGAAAATATTTTATTCAAATAGGCCTGCCTTTACAAGCACTTATGAACAGTCTGACTCTAACGCTCAGTTCAGAAGGTTACTTTTACTGAGAAGAGCCGGCAAGAAACTCAGCAATTATTCTTTTCAAAACCAACTCGGATTTATTACATAAATTATTGATTTAATCTCACTGACAAATACATGTGTGTAGTGTATATGACAAAAAGGAAAAGGTTGATACCTTTTCCATGAATAGGGTATTACACTCATTTTTGAAAAGTGTCTCAATTCGTTCCTAAGATGCTAATAAGCCACCAAAAAAAATACAAAAGTTTTATTCAATCCATAAGTGCCATAAAAATGCATTTAAATTTTCAATTTTCGCGCGTAGTTTCATGAAAACGCTGGACGCCATGTTATTCTACGGTCATGACGTTATTTAGTCTCTTGTAAGTACATAAATGCGCTGAGATTGGTCTCAATTGGACTTATAAAAATTTATAAATTAAAAATGAGCTATTATCCTTTTTATTAGTGTGCTGTTCCTGAATGCATGAATACTAGTGTAAAAAAAAAAAATAATACTTCAGTTGACGCTTTTTACTTTATATACTGCTGTATGCTTTACTCTATGCTATTGCTGGGTGCTCCGTATGACGTCATTTTAATGGCGGCTACTGTTTCGCCTGTACTGTCTTGTGATTTTAAAAATCTGAAAATTTTAATATTAATCAAGTTATTTTATGAGGTAAAACTAACATTTTCCGACTGCTTATTGCCTAAGCTATCTAAATTGTACATTTTTAGATTTTTTCTCATATAAAGTAAAATACCCTATTATGAGTAACTAAAATAATTTATCTTGAGATGTTTTCTATATAATATCATAGTTTGTATTTTATACAGTGATTGTAAATACTTGTTGTAAATAAATTTTATCGTAAGTTCAATGAGACAGCATTGTACTAGGAAAAGAGAGGCTACTACCTATCCTCACTTTCCTTCCCTTTCACTGGTATAGCACTGTCTCATATATTATAAAACTACGATTTACAAATTACCGTACTACCACCAAAGTTGTCTCGAAAGCCCACTTCTATATCAAAAGAAATAACGATTGATTTTAATTCTTTCCACGGACCAACTTTGGTGGCGCGAACTCTACCCATTTACAATTTTATTATTTATTTTGTAATTTTGTAATACAAATCTACTGTCATCCGCCCGCAGTTTTACCCGCCTTCCCGAGGGTTAAAAAAAAAATCAAATGTTTTCTCGGGATAAAGTACATATCATATGATTTATTCCAAGGTTCCAAGATTCAAATTGGTACCCCGAGTGTAAACAATTGACGTAAGAAAAGGCTTACTATCACGTTAGCGTTTACGATTTTTTTCTATAGGAATCGGCACAGCGCCTCTCGTGGAATACTCATGAAACTATTTCTTCCATACAATTTTTTTGTAAACGCAAACGGTACCGTTATGCCATCGAGTAACGTTACGCATTTACTGTGTTAGTATGATAGGATGTAAGCTTTAGGCACCTACATAATACTAAGGGTAAGGCATAGAATTAATACCTATTCTATGAGGTAAGGCTTTAGATAAATAGATAGGTACTCAATAACTTTTCGAAATTTTATTAATGTCTTCACACAAAACAACAAATATATTATTTAATTAAAGACGTAAGTACAAATTATTATCAGGTAGGTACCTACGTTATCCATTAAAAAACATAATCTACTTATTTATTTACACAAAGATAACCTAACCAGTCAAAAAATCCTTGATAAATATCAAGCTCAATGCTTAGCTTGACTCAGAGCTCTCTTAAGTTGGCGGGGGAAAATCAACTTTTTTGTTTTTTTTTTTACTTATTCGTTTGTTCGTCGACAAACAACGAACTAGCAAAAAAAAAGTTGATTTTCCTCCGCCAACTTAAGAGAGCTTTGACTTAGCGGGTTAAAATCATAAACTAAATTATTTGTTATCGAGAACAATTTTACTTACTATTGACAAATATGTGTATAAATATTAAATAGAGAGTCTACTCCTGGTCAACTCCTTTATGTCGTAAATACACAAGATTTAAGCTAAATGACATAGATGCTATGATATAGCAAATAAATACATTGTATCATGGTAACACTAAAAAGAAATAAGAACTTCTGGAACAGTGGGTAATATACCTATTACCTACCACAAGGAAAATTTTATAATAAACTAGTTCGAGGTCAAAAAGAATTTACACAATAAAATATTTTTTTAATTTATTAATAACATTTAAAATACATGAACTTTATTTCTCATTATCATTATAAAATACGGAACATCAACACATACAATACATCTCACCTATAACTATGTTTATAGCAGTAATACGTAGGTATAATACGAATGAGTTTTATTCTAATGTATCAAAGCACTAGCTTTGATATATAAGCAGTTATTTATCCCATATCGAAAAGTGAAAGAGAAAGCGCTACAAGTTCCAATCAAATAAGGACCATCATCTTAGAAGCTAGGTATTCTTATTTTAAACTTAAATAAAATAAAATTATAATCAATACAAGCACTCTACAAAATATATGCATCACAAGTTAGCATAAGTATTGAAGATGGTTGTTTCGACAAATGAAAAACTTAATTTATCAAATAATACCTAAATAAATAAGTAAATAACTTTACACAGCGAAATTACTCTCGTGAAATAAATTACCTATTATTATAGGTAGGTACTTATCTATGTGCCTAGATATATACTTACTTTAAATATATTACAGACCTAGCTAGCTCAAAATTGCTGTTTCTAGGCTGATCATGAAGCTGTTTTTTTTAATCTGTGGATAGTCTTGTATTTGACCACAATATTCTCACCATGGTAAGTGACGATGGGACTGGAGGTGGTAAGCACAAAACCTAAATAAAAAAAGCTGGCTCTCTTGTGGTTTTTTTTAATTACTATTTTGTATCGCCTTAGAGAGATTCTCTTAGTGTAACGCTAACCTCTAAATTGTGCTTACAAATTTTGCCAGTATCTGTTGTACTGTACCTCCTTATCCTGGGTGGTCACCCACAATGGTCAGTTACAATTACCTTTTTTTTTGTATTTTGTACTGACAACTTTAAGGGCCAGTCTCACAAGCTGCCGCTAAAAGTCTACATATCTCTTTCTTTCGAAATGAACAGAATGAGACAGCCAGTAAAAATATTTACTAGATAAGTTATTAGTAACTTATCAGCAACCTGTGAGAGTGTACTTGGGGGTTAGTGTTGCAATTTTGCGATTAACTAAAGAACTGAATGAGGTGATGAAAATACTATACATATTTATTCGACAAACAACTCGAAGCGAGCGCGTCCGACGCGGCTGGAGCGGTCGTAGATGATGTCCCGGCTCCAGATGCGACACTCCACGTTGATGACGACGCCGCCTGCGATAATATAGCTCTGAGATTTATAGTTATTACCTACTAGTGGTATTTTTATTTTTCACGACTGGCAGGCAATGTCAGAACTCTGACCAACGCAAAAAAAAGATACCTAGTCCCCAATCAATAAGATTAAAATAAGGGTGAGTAGCTAGGATCATTGGCTATGTATTCTGACCCCACTAACCATCTTATTAACCCCTTTTTTAATTAAAAATATTTTATTTTTTTATCTTACCCATCCGAACTTAAAATAACTTGAAAATATAAACTTACATTCTAATATCTAATACAAAGGGAACAATTTTGTTACTTTTCCAAAAAATCTATGTTTTTTTTTAAACTTCTAACGTTTTGTTTTTACTAAGCAGTAAACTTTGTTACCCTCTCTCTCTCCCTTTAGTTCAGTCAGTGCGGGACATGGTCATTCGCGTAAATAACAAAAACACTTACGTCGTGGATTCTCAAAGAACACAGCAACCAAGGGCCCAGGGTTCTTGTCAGGCAGGCTCCTAGCAGCGTAAGGGATACGGTCGGCAGTGTACAATCGGCTGACGGGAAAGCCGGGGCCCACGCCGGGGAAGATGTACTGAATGGGCCCGATGTTCTCTTGGTCAGAGTTGTATTCACCCTCGCAGGTCACCCAGATGTAGTCACCGTATAGGGTGGCGGGCCGTTGGCGCTGGTTGACGATATATTATAAATGATTTAGCATTCAATTCAAATTACGGGCTGGGAGCTTTTTCCGCCAACGCATAAGCTTGGCCATCCAAAAAGGGAACGCTGCCAGCCTGTTGGGAACCTTGCCTATCGACAGCAGCGAGGGCTTTGAGGATGTTTTCTATGTATCATAGTTTGTATTTTATACATTGATTGTAAATACTTGTTGTAAATAAATAATAATTGTAAATAATTCAAATTGGTTTTGCACTATTATTTTACAAATGTTCAAATATTCTAGCGGGAAAAGGTATTGTTTTAATCCAAAGTACTATATGCCAAAATCCATCTAACAATTACGACGCGACGTGATTGAAAAACAAACTTAAACACAAACATTCGCATATAAAATACTAGCTGTCCCCCGCTGTTTCATCCGCTTTCCCGAAAAAAAGCATAGAGAGAGTAGCCCATGTCCATACCATAGGCTATCTGCGTACCAAATTTCATCGCAATCGGTTCAGCGGTTTAGGCGTGAAAAGGTAACAAATTAACAAACTCACATTCGCATTTATAATGTTATAGTTAGGATAGGATTAGGAATAGTAATATTTTCCCGCGATTTCTTCCGTGCCCAAATTTATGGTTCCGTTTTTTTTTTATATCGATTGTCATTGGGTACCTAGTTTAGCTGTGAAAACGTACTCACACAGACATTCAACTCACAATAATAAGAATAGATGAGGGTTATATGATGCAAGCTTACACAACCATGTACATATTCGTAAGTAAGAATTATTTCTTACCATAATTTGTTGCAAGGGTAGTGGCATCTCAGGTGGTACATCCAGTCTCGATGTCATGTTGTACGGCTGTGGTACCCAATAGTGAATCTGTGCAATGAAACTACAGCTTTAGTAAAGCCATTTTCAAATATTACTTAGATCAATATAAACAAAATGGAAGGGAAGCATGTTCTTTAATTTTAAGGTCTCCATATTCGACGTTCTTGGATCTCTGTATAAGCATGTTTACTATTGTAGCGACATCTATCAACAAAATAAGGCAAATGAACTCACGACTAATGTATAGATGGCGCCACAGTGCACGATGTTACATCATGAAACCTACATCGCGCTAACAAGATTCTCTCAGTACTTAACATACCTATAAATGAGTTTTCAACGCAAAAAATTATCTGTCGTACCCAGGCATGATGACCTAGTCTTATGGAAGCCTGAGGAACCTTTCTTTTTCAATGGAAGAGTATACCACCTAGGTCCTCCATACGCTCATCGAAGTAATCAATAAATACCCTCGGACATATTTGATAAACCATCAGATCCCAATCTAATCAGAGCTTGTAATATGGGAACTAGACAGCGGTTTACGTACCAGCCTTGGAATCCCACCTAGGCCTACAAGACCCCAGACTAGGGGCCCTATCTACCTATTAAAGTTAACAAATATATTTTCTGTAAGTACTGTAAATTTCCAAAATGGCTTCGGGAGTGCCGCGATAGCCCAAATGTCAAATGCCTAGGGGCCCTGAGTCTCTAAGTCCGGGCCTGATACCTACCTACATAGGTACTTATGTCACTTTATACCCACGTGAGAAAGCCTGAGAAAAATACATGGTGACCCCGCAGCATAGCCATAGTAGTGGTCAGCGGTGCAGGGCGTCCATATCCTCATGGCCTGGTCGCAGTTGTTTGAACGTATGTGCTGGTCGCCCCGGTGATGAATGGAGCATGGCGCGCGGGGAGGCTCTTCCGGGATTGAGGTCTCGTATGCTAGTAAGCACATATAATAATAAACATCAAGTTGAAAGCAACTGAACTAACCACTGGTTCAGAAATCATCGAACTGAACGAAACAATGCATGCCCGTATATCCCAAGATTCTAGTTAAGATTCACGGTGGTAGGGTACTATGTAATACCATCTTCAAGTTGGGAATCAACTGCGGTGTGTTCGTTATTTTATCGGGATTATTCAAACCTGCTCGGTGGTGGTCCCAATCGGGAAGTCAAACCGATTGAGTAGTTTACTGAATAGGATGACTCCTATTTTTAACCGACTTATTTTAATTTCAGACTGCCATTTGGAATAAGGCAGTCGATTGGTACACAATCGCGACAAATGAATTCTACGACTAACACATCTTCAGCGTAAATTTAACGAAATAAAATCGTCCTTTCCGATCGGAATGGCAACCAAATGGCTTACCATGGTGAAATAATGGCGGAACATACTAATATGCATTCTTTTTGCTGATTGTTGTGTAACGAATGAAAATGTTCTATTTAATATAGCAGTATACCTCTCAGGAAGTCATTGATGCGTTTGATCCATGGATGCCAGCTGCCTGGATCATTGGGGCGGAATTGGATCATGGGCTGTTCCCAGTTGTACTCCTCGGAGCGGGGCCACACCTCCAACTCTGTATTTGGGTAGTTTTATAAATTAAGGAAGAAATAAAGAACAAAGAAAAACTATTTATTGACCCACAAAGCCACAACACATTAAATTAGGGAATTGAACGCCAAAAGCAAAGATTCAAGAAGAATTTTAGGTTCGTTGAAATAATTTCTGAAAGAAATTGTCAGTCTCATTTGTTTCTTCCTGGAGTCTCAGTATACGAATCTAAAACTATATTATTGCGTATACTTTTCTCCGCGGTTTCACCCGCGTTCCAATAATCGGTTGGCTCGCGAATGGGACGCGCGTCCCAAAACTACCTTAAAAAAATAGGATTCCGGGAATCGTGAGTCAACTTATATAAATAAAAATAGTCTATAACCAATTTAAATAGCCTTAGTTACTCCTTATAATATTAGAAATTGATCAAAAGCCAAACGAAAGCCCACCGAATTAAAAAAAAACAAAACAAAAAGACCTACAAACTCACCAACATAGCGCTGAGGTAAGAGAAGGCCAAGCAAAAGACCTAAAAGTCCACCTGCAACAATCAAGACTATAAATAAACAACATAATATGCATCGGGCATCGACAGAGTTTGCATCTCATTAGTATCTTTTTTTTTTATGTCAGAAGTCTGGCGAGCAGGCGGTCCACCTGATGGAGACGACCTTTATAAAGCCTAGAAGGCATCTGGCTCTCAAGTGCAACTGCCGGAACACACCAATAGGTGCTTGAGCTGTGAGCTGCTAGTGCTAGTATCTGGTAAGAGATAAAGTTAGCAAAACATTTTCGACAACGCGCGAGTGATGCCTCTGGTGTTGCAAGCGTCAAATTGGTCGAGTCGTATGCTTGTTTGTGACTGTATTGGTATAAAAAAATACTTCGTAAAGAACCATGGGTAAATATTACCCCTGAATCTGCCCATCGTCATCTCGAAATAGTATGAAACAAAGTCGCTATCTGCCTCTGTCTGTTTCTCCGCTTACTTCTTCTAAACCATGCAATGGATTTTGATAAGGTTTTCACTAAAAGAAAGAGCGATAAACAAGGAAGGTTTGTGTATATCAATTGCAGCCGCACGAAGCCGGGGCGGGTTGATACCTAGTTTATATTATAAATGCAAAGCTTTGTTTGTGCGAAAATGGTTGATATTTGGGTAAAACTGCGGGGCATTTCAATTAGTTTTTAATGCAAGTAATTAAACACCAGTGCGAGTAGGTATCTATAATAATCTGGTTACAGTCCATTGTTCTACGCATCAAATAACCACCTTAGGAAACCCTATAACATGGATCTCTTTAAATATGTACCTAGTTGGTTTTGCAAAGATTGTTTCATTGTGGTTTAATATAAAGGAATGCATAGGAGTTTAAAAATGAATCGTTTGTCCTCTGAGTTGTTTTTATAATTATCTTGAATTGCTTCAAGATGTTAACATAATGTTCTGATGATTCAACCACCCACAAACCATGGGCTAATACTGAGTCGGCGACCGAACGTGTAGATCGAAGTTGTCAACCAAATTACCTACTTTATCTTTATATGTAGGTATGTATCGAATATTGTGTTTTATCTCCTTAACCTTTGTTCTTATTTGCTATTTAAGTGGGATCCTATTAGGTAGTAAGCATTCGTTTGTCTGTCTATCACAGGGCTCTATACTTTTAACCAAAATAATAGTCAGTACATTTTTTATAAAATTTGTATTAAGTATCGAAAGTATCTCTGCATGTTTTTGTTCGAGGCTAATATCGGCCCTATTTGCCAACAAAGTTTCGCGAAAGTATAAAAAAATTCTAATGATTATGCAACTTAATTAAATTTTTTCGCACCTGTTAATTTCATAGCAAAATTTTGTAGTTAATAGAAAAATTTGAGTTACAGATCCTAAAATTTTATTTATCTCAACTTCCACCCACCATATTGCTATTCTTGTGCAAAAAATCAAGTAAATCTGTTGCTCCGTTACGACGTGACGAAATGACAAACAAACTCACATTCACAATTATATATTTAATGCTGAATATAGGGTAGGTAAGAAATCTCTGGGATCCATTGGATACAAGCGACTCATGCATGACCTTAGTCACAGCAAGGGTCGGTACATTTAAAAAAAACAGACTGACCAATGCGGAAATCTATACGGGGAGACAATGAAATTCTTTTTTTAAATACTTTTCCGTAAATATATATTTTTTTACGCAATAGATAAGTAGGTACCAATAATATGTTTATTATATATTAGTGCTGAAAAATCCAAATTTAAAAAATGCGCTTGTCTTGGTTCAATTTTTTTGTTCATGCCATTCGCAGTGGAAACCATGGGTCCGTGGGGGTTTGAGGCTCGCCGATTTGCTCGGATTTTATCATCGAGGCTTCGGGAGACCGACGGTCTGGGAGCTTTTTCCGCCAACGCATAAGCTTGGCCATCCAAAAAGGGAACGCTGCCAGCCTGTTGGGAACCTTGCCTATCGACAGCAGCGAGGGCTTTGAGGATGTTTTCTATATATCATAGTTTGTATTTTATACATTGATTGTAAATATTTGTTGTGAATTTGTATAAAGAAAATAATTAAAATATTACTCACATAAAATTAACACAACAACAACAACGATCACTATAATTTTCACTGTCCGCTTTTCCAAACCCATATTTACTTTTTAATTTATCTTTTTTTTTTGCCTCGGGTCTGGAGCCTTTCGCGCGTCCCAGGCGTCCCAGGCGGAGAAACTCAACGGAATGCTACGTATTATCTGTGGTATGGGGTGACTTGTGGGAGTTATAGGAAGATGGAGGATGAAATGGGATTGAATGTATGTGCGATATACATTGCTGGGTAGAATATTGTTTTTTGATGTGAAAACTTCTTGTAAACAAATGTCATGGGACTCGCGTCATCGTCATGCGAAAAACGTGACCATGAGCTATATATGTATACTGTGTATATATGTACATAGATATACCTCCGTGCATTTTCACTTCTATCGACAGTCCCCAAAGACTGCCCCGTTTTTTTTTTTTTGGGAAGTTATTATGTGGTTCATGATAGTAAACACAAAGCTTAGAAGAATAGGTTAGTTAGGCTGTCAATAACAGTTTTGATACTTATGGTAACCAGTACCCTTAGTGTGAAGAATTGACATTAGTTAACGTTTACTATCACGTTTGCGTTTACGATATTTCTCTATAGGAATTGGCACAGCGCCTCTCGCGGAATAATACACATGGAACTAATCTTCCTCCATACAAAATTTTGGTAAACGCAACGTTTACATACGTCAATTCTTTACACTCAGGGTACAGGTGTATAACGTAGTGTTAAATTCTCTTTACGTAGGTACCTCCTATACAAACAATTATACCACCAAGCGAGTTTTTTGTACAAGCCTCAAGGTTAAAAAATCTAGATAGCCGTTCGTGACATTTTGGCATATATTAGTCATCTTGCCCATGATATTCTGATAAGAAACATACAGATGATTCAAATATGTAGAACATAACATTAAATACTTATGAAGTAAGTCATCATAATTGTATTTTAAAGATATTTAAAACTTCTATCAAGTGTAATTTAGCGTTCACCAAGGCATTATCTTGGGGCCATTTTTGTTTACTCTATACAAACTTGCCACTCATTTAAAATTTCACAAACATGTAAATAATGATAAGCCAGCAATGTACAGTTGAGGGGTTGACCTTCCGCCTCCCCCTGGTGTTGTAGACGGCGACGGAGCGCCTGGCGCTGGGCGCCGCCGGCCTGGCGCCAGCATACCCTTACTATCCTCGTACTATATACAATTTTGCACAAACGCCATTGATTGGGCTGCTTTTCGCAATAGGGGATGTTGTACAAACATGATTTAACTTAAATTAAGTATTAATTAGAAGGTTTTTATCTATCTATACAGTTACGCAAGTAAGTTTCAAATAATTATCGTTTTTTTTCATGGGTCTAAAAAGCCATTGGAGTCCACTGGAGTCTCTCTCCGCTCTCTCTCCCGACCATTAACTATCTCTATGCAAAAAATCACGCCGATCCGTTGCTACGTGAAAGAAGGAGAAACCAACAAACACACTTTCGCATTTATTACAGGGATTGATGAATTGTATAGGAATTTACAGTAGGAAAATTCGGCAGATTTAACTCCGTTCAGCAATATTGCTCGAGTGGCCTTTTATAATAATAATTATTTGTTACAATACATAAGTAGCATCTAGGTGGGTAGCTAAATCGCCCAAATATATGGTTTAGGAGACAAAAAAATTAATCAGAGACGTCCATATTTCTTGGCGAGTCTTCCAAAAAGCATGATCACAATTGGCATAGTTTAACTAAAGGGAACCTAAGGCAATTATATTGTTTGCCCCTTATAAAGGTAAGTTTCAAGTTATTAGCCTTTTTCGTTATTACTTTAAAGAAACGAATCAGATTTTTGTCTCTTAGTTTCGATTTTTTTTTGTGACAAATTATATATTTTTGCTATGTAATTTTATTTTAATTTCTATAATCAATATAATCAAGATTTTTTATCACAAAGATATGCAACACCGTTAAGTCTTCAATCTTCATCTATCAAGCAACTTATTGCTTCGATACGATTCAATCAATATTACCTATAAGTAGGTAAATAATTTGCATGCGGCTGCTTGCAAATGCAATATAATACTATAGCCCCCTTCGTCTATTGAATCCGCTTACGAACTAATGCAATAATGTCATCGACCCCTGGGGATATTTACATGTATATAGCTGTACGTGTAGGTGTTTGTATGCTATTTTTCGCATTTCTACCCCTCTAGACGTATACCATAAAGAGCTATAGTTCATTGTTTGTCTCGACGAATCTGTAATAAGTTGGGAGAATGACAAAAAAAAATCGGATAAAATACTTTTTTTAGATTAGAATCGAACGGCTTGTGTATTTTGCCAGTGTCAAGTTATAATATAAATTTCTAGTCACATTAAATTACTTTTACATAGTCAAGTCCTTGCGTCGCTTTTTTATTTAGTTTTAATAAACGACCTTTTGCGTTATCAATATAAAAAAAAAAACCACGCCGAGCCACAGCGAAGCGCGGGCGAGTTTACTCTAGTAAAGATAAATAGTTTACCTACTCTGTCATCATAAATACAAGGTGAGAAGCACACAAGCTATTTCAGGTAATCTAACTATAGGTAGTGACTAATGCAGGGTGGTACATGCTAGTGATGCGACGACACCAACGTTTATTGCTAGTACTTCTAGAAATGAGTACACTTTTCGCTAATTAGGAAAGTACTTTTTTTTATTACTATGTCCTAGACATAGCGTTTGATTGGTCACAATCTCACCACGGTAAGTAATTATGTGAGGAAGCTTTATCAATGCCTTCATAATTCCAGTGCATTATTTTGGCCGCGCACTGAAATGTACCGCGATTTCAGTGTCATGAATCCCATTCCTCACGAGTGATGTGTAATTATTAAGCGCGGACGCGAGGCTTCCCAGAGGTGCGGGACTCTTAGCATTTGCTACTCCAGCTATATGGCTAAACCACCACTGATGGTGGTAAGCATAAAAAACCTAGGAGGACCTGGCTCCCAAGCACAGCTGCCGGAACACACCGGTTGGTGCTTGGCGACAGATATGCAACTTGAGGGTGGGAGCCAGCCAGACGGATACTACAAAGTACCCTACCACCGTGCTATGGTTTCCTCACGATGTTTTCCTTCACCGAAAGCTCGTGCTCATTGTAGGCTTCAAACCCTCGACTTTCATCATGGCATTCAATGTCACTATAGTATAATACGAAAGCTACTACTACTAATATTTTTATTCAACTAGTCCTCGCATATATACTTGTAGTTAATTATCTATTAGGAAATCAGAGCGTGAATATATTAATTTATTTAAAGACTAGCTTTTCCGCGCGGTTTCACCCGCGTTGCCGGGATAAAATATAGCCTATGTTACTCGGTGAAGATGTAGCTTTCTAACGGTGAAAGAATTTTTAAAATCAGTCCAGTACTTTTTGAGCCAATTCGTTACAAACATACTTACTTACATACAAATCTTTCTCTTTATAATATTAGTATAGAATTCTTCAAGGTGGATACTTAAACAAGTAGATGAAGATAACAAAGATGTCAAGAAAAACAAAGGGTTTAAAGTCAAAGCCATTTTTCAGTTTAGGCCCTAGGAGAGCACTTATGAACGTCGAAATTACTGAAATTACCACTTGTTAGGAAGTCGACCTTCAACTGAGAAGAACCGGCAAGAAACTCAAGAAGGTTAACATCTTTTATGTATTTTTTAAAAACATTTTTGGACAGTCTGACTATCTACTAGCGTAATACTCGAGTACAAACAAGGCACAACCCTATTGAGAACAAAGAGCTGACAATGAGCCCTAAGTAGGGCAGCGAGGCAGCCGACGCAGGGTTGGGGTGGCGAATGTCGACTGCCCGGCGCCGGTGGGGTTATAAAGCTTGCCAAATAGGTTGCCATGACATTGTATTTATTGTTTAAGGAAATGCCCAGAGGGAATAGGTTATGAAACTGTGATTATTAAATTAAATATATAAACGGGCCGGTTGGCGTGGTTGTTAAGATACCCTATCTATCACGCCGCAGGTCGTGGGTTCGATTCCCACTCAGGACATACAATTGTGTGCATGAATATGTCTGTTTGTCCTGTGTCTGGGTGTAATTATCAATATATGAATGTATTTAGAAAGGGAAAGTAGTACCTATATCAGTTATCTGGCTTTCATAGTACAAGCTCTGCTTAGTTTGGGGTCAGATGGAATAATTTCCTTGAATATTTATTTATTTAAATTCTTTAATAAGTATAATGCACATTTTTTTCTTCCCATCACTTTTTAGGCTTCGTGTGCTTACTACCTTCCGCCACATTAGTTACCATGTAGAGATTGTGGTCAAACACAAGTCTATCCTAACTATCCTAAATAATATTTATAATTGCGAATGTGAGTTTGTTTGTTACCTTTTCATGGTATGGAGAAGGATATGGGCTATTTTTTTCTCGGGAATGCGGGTGAAACGGCGGGGGACAGCTAGCACAAAATAAAAAAAAGTCGCAGATTGTAATAGTCTTCAAGAGCTGTCATGGACCCTTGTAATCTTTTTTTTTTCCATGAATCAACAATCTGTAACACAATGAATCGTAAAAAATAAAAATTAATAACATACAAATTTCGACATTACGCCTCGTTTTCAACGTCCAATCCGAATGGACAGAATCTGCTGGGGACCTATCAAGGCCCGACTATCAGTTCAATCGGGTTGAACGCTGAAAACGGTCACAAAATTGCATTGGCACAATGATAAGGTAAAAAGAGGAAAGAGAAAAAACAATAAATATAAAAGTGCATTCAATCATCTTGTATGGATCCTGACTGATAGACTTATGATGGGTGGCTAACCCCGTTAGAGGACAGCTAGCCATTGAAAAATTTATAATATGTAAATAAATAATTAATTAGTCTCGTTGCGTAGTGTCACTCAACAGGATATAAATAAAAATAATGAGACAAAATTATTTTCGTCGTTTTAATAATGGAATAGTTGTCTGTTGGTACCTATAATGTAAACAAATTTCTTTGAACATAAATATGTAGGACTTAGCAAAATTCAATAGGGATTGACTGTAATTTTGGGTCTTTGGGCAACTAATTAGTACTAAAATCTAGTCCCACGGGACTTAATGCCCCGTTTTTTGCATTGGGCAACTCTCGAAACACAAAGAAGGAACTGGCGATATATTTACAAATGTGAGGGTGCTAGGTAGCCAGGCAGTAGGTACATGTACCTACCCTACCAACTCCGTGGCTACCTCACGATGTTTTCCTTCAATGAAAGCTCAAGCTCATTGCAGGTTTCGAGCCATGACCTCGTCGTATTTACTGTTTATGATCATCAAAATGACTTGGGATAAAACTCATTCTCTCTATGATTTAACTGTCTAAAAAAGTCTCTTTTTGTTATATGATGTTAGAAAGTGACGTATATATTTAAAACGTGAGTTTTAATTGAATTCCTAAACCATCTCACGTAAAAAGGTTAGAAGATCTTCCTTTTCGCTGCTATGATATATAGTGAGTCAAATAGAAGAAGTTAAATTATCAAGTTTCTTTTTAATTACAACAAAAATACAAACTATAGGTAAAATATAATTCCTCAAAGCTGCAGCCGCTGCCGATGGGCAAGGTTCTGTTCTGTAATGTGTCAGTGGAAAATGCTCCCCGGTCTCCCGAAGCCTCGTTGACTTTTGATGATAAAATCCGAGCAACAAATGCTTTTTATTACCTTGTTAACCTGAAAATTTGGTAGAATACTATACCCAACATACTGTCAATAACTGGATTTTCCCTAGATATTTAGACAGCTGAATAAGAGGTGTATTGGTGTTTTGTACGTGTCACAGCAGAATCTGCTTTTCGGTCCCAAACCCTGATTTTGAACAGATGTTTGTATAATCCAACGCCTATCCAGTAATGTGTTATTATGCGAATATTTTTTCTTTTCAAGAGATGTTTCTTTAGTAGCTTTTGATATTAGTAGGTATTTGTATAAAATTTTACGACAGGCATTTTCAATAGAAGAAGAAAGAAAGAAAGAAAAACTATTTATTGACCCACAAAGTCGCAACACATGTGAATGTCTTAAAACTAATAGGTTCTTACATAAATACTACTAAACTAATTAGTGTGTGTTGCGCGGGGTCAAAAGGTCCCTACCTCAGCATAATGTTACACTGCTCATAAGTAGCAGTGCAACGCTGGTATTCTGGCAGAGCCTTAACCGGAAGAGTGACGACACGAATATGAATAATAATAAGTATATAAATGTGTTTGTAAAATAGTACCTACATGTATTATTAATTTATATAATAAAAAATTAATATATAATAATAAATAGTTATAAAAATAATAATAACAACAATAGACTCAACCTTAATAAAAAGAAAATATACCTACTTACTCTGTGACCTACGGTGACACCTTATTTGCAAGCCATGCCAGTGCCACAGATAAATATGCTAAACTACCAAAACTATACACTAAATGGTCATTGGTGAAATTCAACTCAAGAAATTAATAGGTATAAATAATAGTTATAAGAATATTCAAAATTATAAGAGGAGATCACAAAACTAAATAGTGTTTTGTCTTTGTAACTCAAGAAGTTGTTTCTTCAGCGCTATTCTGAAGGTTTTAACAGTATTTAAGGCACGAATTGGTGGAGGAAGGTCGTTCCAGCACCGAGAAGCAGCAAATCTAAAGGAACCACGAAATGCCATGGAACGATGGCTTGGTGTGACTAGAACAAAAGTGCATGCCCTACGATGAATTCTGGCTTGAGTTTGCGCCCACACCAACTTATCAAAAAGGTACCTAGGAGCCTTTTCCTTAATAAGACCGAAAAGAAGCACTGAAAGATGTAACTTTCTACGTGATGTCATTTTTAGAAGGTTGGAAGAATTTAGATATGGGGTGATGTGCGACCGTGGGGGGACATGGAAACAGAAACGACCACAGGCATTTTGCACGCGCTGGATTAACTTCTCGGTCCTTCCAAGCAAACAAGGGCCGTACACCGTGTCGCAGTAGTTAAGTCTAGACAGTACCAGAGACTCACAAAGCAAAATTCTGACCTCTTCACTAATGTATGGACGGATCTTATATAATAATTTTAAACGATAAAAGCAGTTATACACACACTGGGCCACATGCTTTTCAAATCGAAGATGGCTGTCTATAATCAGTCCAAGATTTTTAGCTTCTTTGACACATTCGACCGCTTCTCCATCCACCATGATGTTAATCGAGAATAAGGCGTCACACATGATTTTTTGGATGTTACTTTTAGAACCCACCAGCATAAATTTTGACTTCTTGGGGTTGATTACTAAAGAGTTAGCTCTCGACCAATCAGATATGCGTTCTAAGTCAGAGTTTACTTTATTTACGGCACCAGCCAAGGTGGAAGGAAGAAATGAAAGATGCAACTGCAGATCGTCGGCATATTGATGGTGCTTACAGTGAATAATTTCATTTGTTATGTCAGCACTATAAAGCACGAATAGTATGGGCCCCAATATTGAACCCTGAGGAACACCGCGAGGGACAGCCTGGAGGGTGGACTTTAAAGTACACCCATTCGGTAGTGCCAATTCTACAAACTGTTGCCTGCGGTCTAAATAACTGTGAAACCAATTAATAGCCATGGGGTCAAAGCCATAGAAGGCGAGCTTAGATAACAGCAGTGATATATTCAATGCATCAAATGCACGAGAAAAATCGAGTAACACTAGCAAGCTGACCATCCCATTGTCTTGAGCCTCAAGCATATTGCCAACAACATCAAGGAGGGCGGTTGCTGTGCTATGACCTTTACGGAAACCTGATTGAGTCTGAGGAAGGATGCTATTGTCCTCTAAGTACTTGGTAAGCTGTAGGCATACCACCTTCTCTAACACCTTAGAGATACAAGGAAGGATACTGATGGGTCGCAAGTCCTGTATTGTGGAAGGGTTGTTATTTTTTGGGATTGGTTTAACAACGGCAACCTTCCATGGATCAGGAAATACTCCACTACTTATTGAGCTGTTAACAATTGTGGTTATTGTATCTAGGGATTGAGGGAGTGTCATTAACAGCATGTCCAATGAAATGCCATCAATGCCTTGTGCATTTGATTTTAGCCCACGGATAACTGTCAACACTGTATCTCTGCTTACGGTATTTAAACAAAAAGTCTCAGAGCCAAACCTGTGGTGCTCATAGAAAGTTAACCGCGAGATGGGTACAATATCTATACCAGGTACACTAAGAAAATGCAAATTGACAAGGTCAGGGTCAGCAAATTGTGATGGAAGTTCTGGAGCCTGCTTCTTATTGGGTAATATGTTATTTTTTAAATTTTTCCATAGTTTTTTTGAATCTTTAATGTGGGTGTTAATGTGTTGATTGAAATATGTTTTTTTCTCACTCTCTATGGCTGCAATAACAATATGTTTCATGCTTTTGTAGCATTTTTTAAAAACTATTGTTTGGAAACCTTTATACTTTTTGTGGTAGTCATCCCGTATACGGATCATAGCTTTAATGGTATCAGTGATCCATGGGTGGGGAGGGTTCTTAAATTTCCGTGTCTTGGTAGGTGCATGTAAATCAAAAAGGGTCCTAACAAAGTGAGTGAATGTGGCTACTTGGCTATTGATGTCTGTATCAACATTAAAACAGTTCCAAGGAACAATATTGAGGTCATTATTAAATTGGTCCAGCTGAATACTCTTGAGCGACCTATAAGTGATCAGGCGAGGAGGAGGTTTAACCTTTTTGATGTTAAGTTCAACCAAGAGCATTGCATGGCCTCCCAGATCTGGGGTGTATTTGAGTGTAACTTTTCGCACATGAGCATCAGTACAAGCAATATCTATTAAAGTTTGGCTATTCTCAGTAAAATGTGTAGGCTCTGAAACAACTTGCTTTAGATTAAGACACTGTAAGAATTCTTCAAATAACTTAGCTTTCATGGTACTTGGGTTGAGGAGATCTATATTAAAATCACCCAGCAAGATCAGCTTATCACATTTCCCAAAAGAAACAACTGAGTCAGTTAACGCATCCAGAAACAAGTTTACGTCTTGCCATGGTGGCCTATATGCAGTCCCGATGATGAGTTCCACACCAGATACACTCATACGCAGCCACATTTGTTCAACTGTAGATGTTGGTGGATGGGAGCATATACGCGCCGAGATACCCTTTCGTATATAAAAACCTAATCCACCCCCTCGGCCTCCACGCACTGCGCCAGATCTCGGAGTATGTCGCAAACGAAACCCTACAACCACCGGAGCCTTCTCGTCCTCCCCTGCTCTAAGCCAGGTTTCATTGATGGCCATTATGTCTGGCATCAACTCCTCCATGGCCACAATAAACTCCTCATGCCCTGTGTTAAGCGACCCTGCATTAAAAAGTCCAACTTTGAGGTGGCGTGTTTCAATCATTGTAATATAAATAATAAACAAGTAAACAGTAGGTTCTGCGAACATGTAAAATTGTGTGATACTGAGTAGCTTGCATTTCAATGTATAATTTCAAAGCGCTAATTTGAATTGCTGTAGTTAAAAACTGAATAACATATAAAAGTAAAATAAATAAAAGATAATATATTAAATTATTGAGTGATATGAAAATTATAAATCGAACAATATAAGTACAAATACGTAATAGTACATAATAATGTAATAGTTTAAAATTAATAAACAGTGCATGGTTAATTAAATAGTTTAAATTATTTTCCCCCGCACAACATACACGAAAATATATGGCCCAATAAAGACACACAAGAGATAACATTAAAATAATAAACAAATAAAGAACAATACAAAAAGAATAATTAACTATTATACATCTAACATTACAGATAAATTCAAACCGATTCCAGTCCAAAAACCCTATGAAAGTCGGTGTCGGAATGTATATGATGGGCTGGCTTGCCATCAGCCTGCCGCGCAAAAATGCGTCCTCGCCTTGTCCAAAAGTACCGCCACTGAAGCTTACGGCACTCCTCGCGGACACGGTGAAACAGCTGACGATTGGCACGAGTCAACCTCTCGTTCAGGAATATGCGTCCACGCGGCGCGGTACCGGGGCCACCAGCGTCGGCGACGGTGAGGGCGCGGCGCACGCGAGCGGCGCGCAGTAGCTCGTCGCGCAGGGATCGGCGGGCCAGCCGCACCACGACGCGGCGCGAGCGCGCGCCCCCTGCCGCCCCTTGAGAGTCACCACCTGGCAACGGCGGGGCACCCACCCGCTCCGCATATACTATGTCACGATCATCCAATGAGACGCCCAGTCTAGTAGCTAGCACAGAAATAGTGTGCACGATATTCTCACCCTTCTCCTCGGGGAGGTGTCCTATTTCGAGGTCCGATAGGAGGGCCTCCTGGTCCCGGTCTCCGAGCTCCTGCTTGAGCTGCGCTACCGTACGTTCGAGCTCCGTGACATCAGCCGGGGGGGCAGCTTCGCGTCGCTCCAATTCCTCCAGCCTTTGCTCCATGGTCTCGATGCGCGCATTGACCCCAGCGAGAAGAACGCGGTGTTCGGCCATCTCCCGCCGGAAGTCCCGCATCTCAGCCACGTACTCAGCGAGTTCACGGCGCAGCAGAGAGACACCCTCGGCCGCGGCGGCGGCATTGGCGGCGACGATAGCGAAAGACGTTTCAGGCTGTGTCGGGTTCGCTTGATGTTCCTGTCGGCTGGTGACCTTATCTTCATCACCAGAACCCTCGCTGTGGAGTCCTTTCACTGGCGTCTCAGCGTTATCGCCTTTCGGCTTCTTAGGTTTACAACTGGGGCAGGTCCAAGTAGCCCCGACCCGCGATGCCTCACTCAGCCCGACACAGGAACGATGAAAGGTCCCAGAGCACTTG
The DNA here is from genome assembly GCA_951216915.1 of Tetheella fluctuosa. Lineage (NCBI taxonomy): Eukaryota > Metazoa > Arthropoda > Insecta > Lepidoptera > Drepanidae > Tetheella > Tetheella fluctuosa. The sequence goes on from OX578214.1 coordinate 957,881, forward strand.
CCACATCTAGCAACCTCACCCTTATCGGATGCAAACCTACCGCAGGCCGTACACTTGACCATTTTAGACTTCACGTAAAATTAAACTGGTTAATAAAAACGTTGATATGGGATACCGCTAGATGGCGGTAATAGCAGTAATGTCGAAACGGTTTGAGTCGACGCTGTCTAATCTGTACGTAATTAAGTAGCAATTTGCGGGTAAAAGCACAAATAACTCGATGACAGTCACAAAGAACAATAAGATTAAGCGACAATACAGTTACTTTTAAAGAAATATCGCTGCACATTCACTTAGATAACACTTTATGTGAAGTATGAGGTTTGCTGTAGCACTATCCAACGTATATTGGAGGTCAGTGTGGACTCAGATTATTTTTATGATATAATCAAACACTATAGTGATCTCAAGCAAACGACGTCCGTGACGTCACTCTCTATAGCGGTATCTCTGCACCTGTATGAAGTTTGCAACCAACTTCATCAGCAAATATGACTTGTATGAAGGACGAATGCCACCCATGGGCACCCATCTCCTTTCTATGACTATAAAGCTGTGGGGTGTGGTTGAACTCCTCCGAAACGGCTTGACCGATTCTCATGAAATTTTGTGTGCATATCGGGTAGGTCGGAGAATCGGCCAACATCTATTTTTTAAACCGCTGTGCGAGTGAAACCGCCGGGGACAGCTATTTCTCTATAATTTTATTAATATTTTCTATGTTTGGAATAGATAAACTATAATGATATTATTAATAGGTGTCTGAAAGCTGTATTGGACATGGGTATTTTAAATAAAACACAATAAAAATCTAAACTGGAACCAACTATTGCGTGTTTATTGACTGTCCGTCCAAAAAACATTACGTAATAAATATTCAATAATTTTAAATTTATTTCATATATTTGAAGCGTGAAAACGAATGTTAAACTTAGTTCGCCATCTGGCTTATTCTAAAACGAATATAAATTAACTGCCGACTATGTGGCTATTGCTAACGGGCGCTTCTGGCAGCCGGCGCCGGTGTGGCGACCTGGTGACTCGTGACCTGCGACCTTGGCAACTGATGATCACCTAATAACCTTGACAGTAGATAAAACAACTAACTTAGCGGCCATTTGAACACCTAAGTCAAACACGACCACCAATACGATTTTAGTGACTTGGCATGACCAACCAACTATTGACGATTGTGAGCTTAATAAATAAATATCTTTGGTATAGTTGAGTTAATGTTGGCGTATTGGTGGTCGGTTGGTGACGTTGGTGGCCGATGGCAGCGTTGGCGTGACGCCAGAACGCTTAGTTGCGGTCCACCATCAGCTCGAAGTGGACAGACCCGCGCCGCTCGTAGCGGTCGTAGAAGATGTTCTTCGCCCATGCCTTGCACTCGATGTTGATGAGTACACCCGCTGGAAAATTAAACATGATTATGCTATTAATAGGTAGGATCAACATTTTCTTTCTCTTATCCAAATCCAAGCCATTTATTCAGTTTAGGCCCTAATAGATAGTGTACTTATGAACGTCGAAGCTACTGAAGTTACCACCGGTTCGGAAGTCGCCTTCAACTGAGAAGAACCGGCAACAAACTCAGCAAGGTTACATTTTTTATATTTTATTTTAGGGGCCGTCCATTAATCACATGAGGCTTGAAAGGGGGGGGGATGTAAAAAAACTGGTAAAATTTGCAACTATTATCAAAAATCTATAAACTTACTCCTGGGCTTCTCGAAGAGTACAGCAACGAGGGGGCTGAGGTAACCCTCCTTGTTGTTGAAAGGGTAGTAGTAAGACGGGAATCCCCGACGAGGGATGTACTGTACTGGGCCGATATTCTCCACATCTGCGGGGTTCTCACCCTCGCAGGATACCCAAACGGTGTTGGCTTCTGGTTTGCCGGACTGGGGATGAAAGAAAATGATTTAAAGGATTTCGAACTTTATTGAAATGAACCTTGAACTTAAATTTACAGTATTGTTAGACGGCCTCATATTAATATATGTAACGTATAAGGTCTTATTTCTTTTTAGCTTCTTTTATATCTTCAGCCTTCATCACTTCCAATAGTGAGTCTGAATTCATAAAAAAATTATGACATACACTTGTCATCTCTGTTCCAAATTTCCAGTAATAATTATAAAAATAGTAAAGAAGGTATACTTACAACCATCTTGATGTGCTGTTTCAAGTCTTCAGGCATGTTGGTCGGCAGGTTTTCAGTATTATTGAACGGATTTGGTTTCCAGTTGAAGATCTGTAATCCAGGAAACGATTTAAAAATATTGAAATATCTATAAACATGTCTGCTGGTATAAAAATGTTAATTATATTAACATCAAAGACTTTTATGATGTTTGGGTGTAGATGTGATCAAAAATCTTCTCTATTAGATACATTAGCCATTTTTCCATTTGAATTCCTCGCAGTAATAAACCTTCGAGTCTAAAAGAAACCTCCCCCTTATTCTGTCCCATTCGGTTCCCATTCCGATCGGAAAGGGAAATTTTATTTCGTAAAATTTAGGCTTATGCTGTGTTAGTCGAAGAATTCGTTTTCTGCGATCGTGTATCGATCGACTGCCTCATACTAAATGGAAGTCTGAAATGAGAAAATTGGAGCTATCCTATTAAATAGACTACTCAATCGGTCTACCCGATCGGGACCGCTACCGAGTAGATCTGAATAAGGGGGATTAACCATTTCACCATTCGGATTCTATTTTAAAAGAGATTTTTAACAGTAATTTGCTCAATTCGTGATCAGATTTATCATGTGGAATCGTTATAAGTATCATAGTCAGTAGCAGATCCAGGGCGTTGGTGGGGAGGCAAAAGGCATCTTAGTCCACCCCTGACAAATCTCAAATTAAGCTTCATATTATCCTGCTACCCTGCCCTCAGCTGGCACAAGCCCCTACCAAACTAAAAACCTGGATCCGCCGCTGATCTCAGTCATTACCTTATTCAGTTTGAGGAACACGCAAGGCCCACCCTCCTCGTAGTTGTACTGATTGGCGGAGGTGCAAGGGTGGAAGTCGTCAACGGGTACATCGCAGACCTGCTTCTCACCGATAGGGCCGGTGGATGGGGAGCAGGGGACACGGTTCTCAGCTCCAGACGCCTCGCCAACGCCACTGCCTTTCTTGCGGTATTCTGTTGGATTCGAAGTGGTATTTAATTTGGAATGCAGTAAAATCTGTATTAACTTTTTATTAAAAGAAATAAGTTCTGCTTCAATTCAATAGATGTCATTCCTTGATGAAGACTTAATTAGTTATAAATGATGCAGGCCGCCTAAGACCGGTTCTATTGGAGATAATTAGGGGAGGTATGTCCAGCAGTGGACGTCTTGCGGAGATGATGATAATGAGGTATATCTTGACTTCCCTTCTCCATTTTTTGGTTGTGGCTTTTTGTATTGCAATCCAAATGATGATTTTATTAAAGATACTCACTCTCAAGATACTCGTCGATAACCTTGGCCCACCTGAGAACGGATCCTCTATCGTTCGCCCTGTAGTAGATGAGGGTGCTGTCCGCGTTGGCAGAGTCCGGAGTGGGTCTGAAACCCAACCCTGTGAAATTGTTCCACAATTTATAATACTACCGTGAACTCTTTGGAAAAATTATCTGTGACTACATTTCTAAACGAAAATTCTTATAGACTCTGCAATGAGAGCCAGGTTAAACGTAAGCCATTTTCTTTAAGCGTGTATTTACTATTTATTAGGAATTGAACACAAAGCACTTTTATAGGTACCACTGAATTACTGTGATCTTTTATACTATATCTAGCTATTCCCTGCGGTTTCACGCGCATTAAACAAACAAACAAAAATCTCTACTCCTTTATTTTATTAGTATAGATAGACAATAATTCTATAATAATATATGGGGAAAGCTATCAAATTATCTAAAACCAAAATTCAGTAAATAAAATGCTTACCTGGGTTATTGCCTATCAGGGATGAATCAAGTTGCCACTTCGGTATCTTAGAGTCCAGGGTTTGGTAGAAGACCGCCAACATGGCGGCGAAGAATCCCACCAAAATAGCATAGAAGATCAGGTAAAATAGGAGGATTTTAGCTGCGAACAAAAATATTAAGAAAATAAGATAAGTTGTCCAGCATGATACCTTAAGATTTAAGATGGCGAATCCAATTTTCATTCATTAAAATGCTGATAAGCAGACAGACTTTCCACCTGACTTTTTTTTTTTGTGTTTGACCACAATCTCACTATGTTAGGTGATGATGTGGCCGAAGGTGGTAAGCACACAAAGCCTAGAAGGATCTGGCTCTCAAGGGCAACTGCCGGAACACACCAATAGGTGTTTGGCGACAGATTTTCAACTTGAGGGTGGTATCCAGCCAGGCGGGTACTACAAAGTACTTTCGCATTACAGCCGACCTGTACAATGCCTATAAGGCAACTGCCTCTCAAGTGCAACTAATGTGTTGATAATTTGTTTCAAAGTCAAAGTCAAAGACATTTATTCAATTTAGGCCCTAAGAGCTAGGGCACTTATGAACGTCGAAACTACTGAAGTTACCACCGATTCGGAAGTCGCCTTCAACTGAGAAGAACCGGCAAGAAACTCAGCAAGGTTACACTTTTCATATATTTAGTTTTTTGTTTTTTTTTGGAGAATCAGACAATGTTGGCTTTTTTTTTCATTAAATGTTTTACAATTATCAAAGAAATATAATACGCATAAATACAAAAATGAAAAAAAAAAATAAGAAAAATAAATAAAAAATAATAACCTATAACTAAAAATTAGTATTTCTAATACTAAGCAAAGTAAGTATTATTCAAATATTTGTAAGCCACAGGTATCACTAATACCGTGGTCACCAAAAGAGTTTCCAAAATTAAAAAAACTTTGTCAGTCCAATTACTTGTCTGATAGTACTTATTTTATTTCAGCAAATGACCAGCGTGCAGTGTAGGATGTAAAAATGCGGTCAATGCTTGACCGGCAATTTGCTAGGAAACGTGTACTCGCCACTTGTGATCAATTATCTATCCAATACACAGCTATTTGTCTGTACATCTAGCCTATTGCATCGCAAACTCTTCAATTTAATGGGTATTGTTACGAGATTTTAAATGGTTTGGTGTCATGCAAAAATGGCACGTGTGGAGTGATCTTTAGTCAATATTGATATTGTAAAATGTACATGCCTCACAAACTCTTAATTCTATCAGCAAGAAACAAATGCTCTAAACGCGTTCAAAGATAAAAGTTTTAAGTTCTAACGCAACATTTTACCACTTTGGAAGTGTCTCTCGTGCAAACTATTCAGTTTAGAAAAAAATTATATTAGAAACCTCAATATCATTTTTGAAGACCTATCCATAGATACCCCAAACTTATGGGTTTGACGAAAAAAAAAATTTTGAGTTTCAGTTCTAAGTATAGGGAACCCCCTAAATTTATTGTTTTTTTTCTATTTTTGTGTGAAAATCTTAATGCGGTTCACAGAATACATCTACATACTAAGTTTCAACAGTATAGCTCTTATAGTTTCGGAAAAAGTGGCTGTGACATACGAACGGACAGACAGACAGACAGACATGACGAATCTATAAGGGTTCCGTTTTTTGCCATTTGGCTACGGAACCCTAAAAAGAGTATCCATTGCCATTAGATGTTAACGAGTCCGTAAGGATACTCATGCAAGGATGTCATAATAATTGCGCCTACAATTAGTGCGCCGGCGCAAACTATAGCGACGTTGTTATCGAGGCGCTGTGACCATTCAGAATCCAGGTCATCGGCTTCTTACAGGGCTAAATTATCTTTTATGAAATACTTTATATCTTATCCCAAATCAGCTTGATTCATCACCATCATCATCTCAGCCGCAAGACGTCCACTGCTGGACATAGGCTTCCCCTAAGGATCAAAGTCAAAGCCATTTATTCAGTTTAGGCCCTAGAAGGGCACTTATGAACGTCGAAACTACTGAAGTTACCACCGGTTCGGAAGTCACCTTCAACTGAGAAGAACCGGCAAGAAACTCAGCAAGGTTACATTTTTTTTTTTTTTGGACAGTCTGACAATGTGTTGGTCTTGGGCGTCCTGCATCATTTTGATTGACTAATCTAATAATTATAAAGTGTGACCACAAGAGCTGTGCCGCGCCTTATTGCTGATGGTGAGAGGAGCTTCTTTTAAATGCGAAATTGTTTATTTTATAGTTGTATATGTTGGCGATGATTTATAAAATTTCAGTTTGTTTGATTCCGATGTTTGACACATTAAAAAAAGTAATAAACTGAAAAACCCGACTATAATACCTCCTACATCCAAACTTAGGAACTTATTACCTCTTTATTATAATACCAGCTGTTCCCCGCGGTTTCACCCGCGGTTTCAACATTTTATAGATCGCTTCCAAGATAATCAAAGTATGGAACGAGATAAGTCTAGATTCAATAAACTCCCTGCGCATGACATGAAACTGTTTCATTTTAACATCAACCATTCAACCTCAATTAACGACACGGAATAAAGTGCATTAGATATGGAGTTTTCTACGAATTTCAAACATAATGACGTAGAGTACAATGTAGTATTTTGTGAATGCATTATTGAAGATTTAGGGAAATATACGGAAGTATGGAGTATGCAACAAATGCGCAGAGAATTTCAGTAGGACATGCGCAGAAATGCTTTCGGTAGCAGATATTCTATAGAGGTTCCACTATCTCGTATTGATTGTATAATATGTAAAAAAGCACATTGCTCAGCCAAAAAATAGCTAATTTGTGGGAATAATATTTGAGGATGACTAGCTGGAAAGGTATCTACAGAAGAAAAATAAATCAAAATTAGTCCTCAGGTAGGAAAGATGGCCAATGATCGTTCACGATATGGGCTACAGGATAATGCATCTTACGTCATTAAAAATCTAAGCCAATATAGTCAAAATAGATTTTGCCAGAATTAAATATTAACTGGCCTTTACTTAATCTAAAACCAGAAAAACCCTGTAAAGTTCATTCACACGAGATACATCATAAAATATGATATCAGTAATTATTTACATAATAAAAATATTTTAGACTCCAAGATTGATAAAAAGGTTAAATTGATAAAACAGTTCTAATACTAATGATCAAATACTTGAATATGCGATTAAAAAAATGCAAAGTAAAATACGTACATTGATGTGTCCAACAGAAGCAACTACCTAGTTATTTAGAAGCGAGTGTCATTGATACCGAAAGAAATATTATACACTAGCCCACCCCGCGGTTTTACCCGCGATCTCCTATTTGGTAAAATACCCTGAGGAGGTATCCTTAGGGTAGAATTTCCAATAATCCTTCCTTAGTGGATGCCTACACTGTATAAGGTATCTATATGCAAAATTTCAAGTCTCCAGGTCCAAAGTTTGGATGAATGGATGGATGTTTGTTACACAATCACGCCAGAACGGCAGAAGGGATCTGGATGAAATTTGGCACAGAGTTAGATTATAGTCTGGAATAGCACGTAGGCTACTTTTTATCCCAAGAAAACATAAGATCCCAAGAGAACGCGGGTGAAACCGCGGGACGGAAGCTGATATATTTTATACACAAATAAGAAAAACAATCGATAAAGAGAAACTAGAGTGGGGTAACGTCCCATAAGCTTCAAGGAATGAGGAACTAATAAGTACTGACAGGTATTAATAAGGTAGGTACTGTAGATTTAAATCTTGTTGTTTTTTTTTCATCTCTTGTGTATTATATTTCTTTAACAATTGTTAAAAATTTAATGGAAAAAAAGCCAACATTGTTAGATTGTCCAAAAAAAAAAAACAAAATATATAAAAAATGTAACCTTGCTGAGTTTCTTGCCGGTTCTTCTCAGTTGAAGGCGACTTCCGAATCGGTGGTAACTTCAGTAGTTTCGACGTTCATAAGTGCCCTCTTAGGGCCTAAACTGAATAAATGGCTTTGACTTTGACTTTGAAATTAGATACAAAATTACCGCTAACTAATCAGTAATCGTGTTATTGAAACAACTTTTACGTAATTATAGGTAGAAATGAAGATCTAATGAGTAATAAGGATAGAATTATAACAGAAGGAGACATAAGATCGTAATAATATCATATCATATAGATATAATAAAACAGTAGAATCCGGTGTATCTGGCTGTTACATTGAATAAAAGTAATAATTAAAAAAGAAATAGCAAATTTGCATTCTGTTACTCTTCCTCTTCCTACATCACCCACACTGAAAATATAGATAGCCGCAGGTCGTGGGTTCGATTCCCAATCAGGACAAACATTTGTGTGCATGAACATGTCTGTTTGTCCTGAGTCTGGGTGTAATTATCTGTATGTATTTACAAAAGAAAAGTAGTATATGTAGTATATCAGTTATCTGGCTTCCATAGTACAAGCTCTGCTTATATTTGGGGTCAGATGGCCGTGTGTGAGGAATAATGTCCCAGAATATTTATTATTTATTTATTTATAGATGACATTCTTGACTCACAATACCATAGTAGATATAACTTCTTTATCAAGTGTCTATTTAAAATCTTGACGCGATTCATCCAATTACCATCAGAATCTTGGGCAGGCTTGTTACGGAGTGAACACTGTATTTTTAACAAGGCATCATGTTTAAATTAAGGGGCGCCATTAGTGTCTGTAGTGGCGAGTGAAATGCGATGAGACTTACTCAAAAAATATCGTTTACTAGCTGTTCCCGCTGGTTTCACCCGCGTTCTCGGTATAAAAAAAATAATTTAAATAGTTATTCTGCTATTCGAAGCGAAGACAAATCCAACAAAACAAAGATCTTAAAAATCGGGCCAGCCGTTCTTGAGTTATAAATGGTGTAACAAACCCGACTTCGTTTCAATATAAGCTAACTTCCTCCCCGCGGTTTTACCCACGGTCCCGAGGGTTCTTATATTTTCCCGGGATAAAAAGTAGCCTATGTGTTAATCCATGGTGTGAGCTACCTCTATTTAATCTTTTCATCAAAATTGGTCCAGCCGTTTGAGCGTGATGAAGTAACAAACATACGCATATAATATTAGTGTGATAGTTTATCAATTTGATGAGCGTACAAAATGACTAGAAAAGAAAACATAACTTATTTTATCATCCAAGCTCATCGAGGCTTCGGGAGACCGACGTTATCGTATACCTAAGTGAATTGTTTGTAATTCTTGTCGGAAATAAAAATATTCCTAAACCCGATATTTAGGAACTAGCTGCCCCTACAATTTCACCCGGCGTTTCCAAGATTAAAAAGTAGCCTATGTCCCAGCCCATACCACAGGCTGCGTACCAAATTTTATCGCAATCGGTTCAGCGGTTCAGGTGTGAAAAGGTAACAGACAGAGTGACTTTCACATTATATAATAATACTAGTTTCCGCCCCGCGGTTTCACCCGCGTTCCCCAGGGATCTTATGTTTTCCCGGGATAAATAGTAGCCTATGTCCTTCTCCATACCATAGGCTATCTGCACATCACATTTCATCGCGATCGGTTCAGCGGTTTAAGCGTGAAAAGGTAACAAACAAACAAACTCAGTTTCGCATTTTTTATAATATAAAAGTATGAATAATAAAGTATGGATTTGCGGTTTTATCGATTTCTGGAGACATAAGAACTAAGAGCCAACGAAGGCGACAGTGGGCGTCTGGTACCTCGTACCTACCTATTAGAGGGTTGCTGATTTTAGATATTATTGCGTCAAGTTCTTAAAGAGGGGAGAAGTATTTTAGCAGATATAATATAAAATTACAAATAGAAATTGCATTGAATAACAAAAATTCAAGATAATTAAGCTGAGTTGGGAGCCATGTCCTTGGGATTATAAAAATGAAAACGATGACGGCAGAGAAAATCTTTATGGCAAAGTTGAAATCCTAGTAATAATCTCAATTCTCATAATGACTGAATCTATTATATGCAAAGGATATCCTATATCATTTAGGGACGGAACCTCGGGTGTTTCCGTAAAATACCATAATGGCCGTCCTTGGATCAATGTGGGCAAGGACGGTGCGCGCGCAGGCGGCGGCGCGGCGGCGGCGCGTCGCGCGCCAAAATGTAGAATTATATTTTATAATCTATACCATTATTAACTATTTTTAGTAATGCGTATAATCATTTAATAGTAAAAATTAAAGACGGCTTTATTGCTATTTGGAATTTGAAAATTAAGTCATTCTTTTAAAAGGTACCTATTTATTCAAATGCAAGGCTTTTTGATAATAATTGGTTTGCTTTTTTTAACTAGCTAGACAACTAAAGACCTAATAAATAGCTACTTATGACATTTCTGACAGTAGGTACTTATTAGAAAATGACATGTTACGTAACATGATGAAAAAGTCTTGAGAAAATAGCAGATTTAAATTATCTATGATAGTTGAGCTGAAGAAAATAAATACACTGAAAATTCGACATTCAAAAATTCATCGATTTTCCCTCCAAAAAAAGCAAAGCCCCTTTGTCATACAGCCACTCTCATAATAACTCTTAAAAAATTACAAGCTTACCCCAACTCGACGCCGTGCGGCCAAGGAACTGCCCAGTCTCGGAGTTCCATAGAAAAATCCTGAAGCCTTCCCATTTTCCTAGATCGGGAGGTGGAGCGTAATACTGCTCAGTAACTTTTGTCTTGTCAGCCATGATCGCTCGCCAGGCCGGACTGCGGATAGGAATCGATTGTCGGCGCCTTCGCCCCGTCTTGTCCCTCCCCTCGCCTGCCACTTCCCCTCCCTGGCCTTTGCAAGCCCCTGCAACCCCCATTCGCCCCTTACGTAACGATTGCGTAACGCGGCGCGCGCACCGTCAGACCTACTTCACTGGTCCTATTTTATTTGACCTGCGATATGGTATACCGTATCGTCCTTTACTTCCAATGTTAAAGGTATATCGAAAGGGGTGGAAGGTCTTTATATACTGGTCGGTAAATAGGGTTGCGAAAATAATGTTTGCAGTTTTCGAAACTTTATTAGAGTGGCAATAAAGGCGGGTTTGGAGTGGGTTTTGATAAATAAGTTTGTTTTCGAGTCTGGTTGCTGTGCCAGGCGGTTGGTCTACAGAAAAATTGATTTGATGTCTGCGCAATCTAGACTACTTTATAATGTCATCGACTCATGTTAAATACTTGATTACTCATGTCGGAACGTATTAACGATAATCCTCGGGAAAAACTAGTCATTCAAATTTTTTAGGGTTCTTTTCTTAATTTATTTTGAAGGTGTAATTTAATAAAATTTAATAGTATAAAATATTATACTATGAATTAAATATTTATACGCTTACACGACCTTCATGTTGAGTAAGTTAATAAAATAATAAGGTTTAAGGTAATATTAAACAAATAATACCTACTGTACATACTTACATATAATTTTAAAAGTACCTTCTATCCGAAATAAGGATAATTATTTCTAAGGTCTATTCTAAATGTCTATCTTTATTCATCACTAGTTTTCAAATCAAATCAAAACTCATTTATTCAGTTTAGGCCCTAATAAGGCACTTATGAACGTTACAATACAATGAAATTGATTCTACCACCGGTTCGGAATACACTTGGACTGAGAAGACTCCGGCAAGAAACAGCAAGGGATATTTTTATAGTTTTTTTTAAGTAATATAATTCAATTACTAATTACAATGTTTATAAAGTTATATATACATAACTTTTGTTTAATTAGCTTTTTAAATCTTTCACCCCGCGGTTTTATCCGCGTTTCCGGGATAAAAAGTAGCCTATGTCACTCCCTGCTATCTTTATGCAAAATATCATGTCGATCCGTTGCTCCGTGTGAAAGAAAGACCTAACAAACATACCTTTGCGTTTATTTGTGTCTTAGTGCTTAGTTTTTTTATAGAGCATACGCTTTAATTTTTTTTTCTGCTCTCAGTCGGCATAATTTTTCAAGCAGGGTCGAAACTAGTTTCTTAATCCGATCCATAATTTTTTTTTTATAACACATTATCGGCAAACAAGCAGACCTTCCGCTTGATGGTAAGCGGTTACCGTCACTCGCGCGTTGCCGAGCCTTCCCTCCTCCCCGATGAGCTCTGGCGACCTTACTCACTCGCAGGAACACAACTATAAGTTATTTGTCTGGGGTATTCTGTACGGTGGAAGTATTTCCCCAGTCGAGCTGCTCTTTGAGCGACATATCGCTATGCTCTACCTCTCTTAATCTTATTAATCTCTATAAAAGCTTAATCACGGCTAATCTCTGATTCACAATATATCATATTGTGATGCACAATAAGTCATTCATTATAATTGAATTTTGATCATAGATTTACTTTGATGGGATTTCAGAAACTGAAACAGAAAAATAATCATAAATTCTTTATTAATTGTTCGGAGTAGGTATTGGAAATGTGTAATAACAAACGACAAAATTTATTATTTTATTACATGTATGTATATTTTATTCATTAAATTAATGAATTCCTGGTCAAAGCAATTTGTGACCAGAATGCTGGCTTATATTTTGGTCAGAGAATCAGCATTGCCATCCAACGTGGCAATGCCGCCAGCATTCTGGGTACGCTGCCTTCTGATAGCGACTTTTTTAATTTAGACTATTTTATATAAGCTTCTTATTTTTAAATTTTACTTTTCGTCAAGTGGATTTAAGTGTTAATGAATACCTACATGACACAACAGTACCTATTAATTTAATGAAATATTATAAAACACTACAATAAATACCTAAATCCTGAACACAGACACGTTTCGAAAAATGGTAGGTCGGTAGATTGGATTTAATACAATATACAGCCCATAAAAAGTTAGTAATAATACCTATATCATAATAAATTACATTACATTTCAAAATAAATTATGGCTACTTTACTATAAGTAATTAAATAAATTAAACTAGCTCTTGTATTTAATTCGCCTGCCTAAAACTATAACGCATCAAGTTTAAAATAAAAACCTTGCTATTCCAATTTCTTAGGTGTTTATTTAGGAGTTTCAGGTTCAGGTGATTCTAGGGTCTTTTCGGTATCCGATAAAGGTTTCGTCCATGCGTGGCATACACATGTAGGTCCTTGGCTACCTGACTGATGGCCTCCAGAGATCTGGAAACCACTACTTTGCATACCAGAACTTTGATTCTGACCTCCAACGTGACTGCCCTGATTCACGCCTTGATTAACGCCCTGATTAACCCCCTGATTCTGTCCTTGAAAATTACTCGTCTGCTGATTCTGACCCCCACCATAATTTCCTTGTCCTTGAGTCACAAACTGACCAGTTTGCTGGTTCTGACCCACAACTAGATTGTTCTGCTGATTATTTACGGGAAACTGACCTGGCTGACTGGGCCCTTGAAACTGAGTGTTCTGACCTTGATTTACGAATTGAGTATTCTGACCTTGAACTTGAAATTGGTTGTTCTGATTCTGATTCTGAATTTGGAATTGCTGATTCTGTCCGTTGAAGCCATTCTGTTGATTTTGAGTTTGGAATTGTCCACTTGATTGGTTTGGAGGGTATGTCTGGTATTGACCTTGAGTTTGACTTTGAGAATTTCCGTATCCTCCTTGCCCTGTAGGGTATAGCGGTCCAGAATTGACAGGGTAATTTCCTTGGGGATAAGTAGTGCTGGTGGCAGCAGGATAGGTTCCGTAATTAGCGTATTGACCTTGACCCTGGAATTGCGCTTGATTCTGGTTCTGGTAGCCCTGGTTGCCATAATTCGCGGTTTGATGCCAAGGGGCGTACTGTTGAGGGTAGTTTTGCTGGTAATTCTGTTGAGGTTGATTTTGCTGGGTGGCCTGTTGACTTGGCTTATGTTTGTGGCTAGCAACTATGTCGATGACTCCGCCGATGATTTTTTCAGGAATATTTAGAACCTTTCGAGGTTCTATTGCGGCTGATGCTGCTATTATGAACACCTGGTGAAGATAATTAGAAGTAAGTAAGTTATTTTCACGGAATAGGTAAATAAGGTTGGAAAGGCCTTTGAGGAACTTTTGTACTAGAACCGCTGTCGCCGGTTGCACACACTTACACGACATGTCATACTTGCAATACATACATAACTTAACAGTCATTGGTCATGTTTAAGATTGCACAACACGGCATTATAAAGCAGAGCTCTGTTCTCCGAAGTAGTTCGAAGCGCACTAAACGCGGTGAATGAATGAATCGGTCAGTCAAGTTATGATTTTCGAATCATAACTTGATCGAATTGTGGCGCGCTTGCCACGCCCACATTACCTTTCCATCCTTATTTACCTATTCCGTGGTTATTTTTATGTATTTTTCAGTTAAACGAAGCTGTTTTTTTATTGTATGAACTTTCACATATTATAGTAGGATTGTATTTTGCATGTTTTCTGTACAAATTAAAAGGACAGCAGATAACAAAACCACAAGAGAATTATAATTTTCCATGTAACACATTAGTTATTACTGTTGGACAAAGCTGCTCATTAGTCGCATTATGTTGGTAACCTCTGTATGTAGGAATCTCATGGGTCACTACACAACTGTATATCTAATACAAATATACCTAATACAAATTATGTTATAGAATATAGAGAAATGTCGGTGTTTTGTAATCAAATCGTAAAAAAATCTTATTCCGCTTCTATTGCTAACGATGGCCAATCCTTCAGTGATACATCACACCATCAAATTATTACCTACAGAAAGCAGGTTTTCAAACAACTAAAGAAGCAAAAAATTCGCGCGGAACTGTGCCATACACACAGTCGCAATTATAGTGTGCATAATTACATACGTTCCCCTATTTTACCCCCTTAGGGATCAAATTTTCAAAAATTCTTCCTAAGTGGATGCTTTTTAAAAAAAGGTACCTATAAATTAAAAAAAACGGTGCGTATGATACGCGCAATTGGTCCCGTGCGAAGCCGAGTTGATAATACATTCGAAAAAAAAAATACCCAATCTAGTCGGATTTATAAAAAGTAGGTATTACTTACCTTATTTTTTTTTTTAGACAACTGAATCTATAAATAATATGACCTCGACTATGAGTAGGTTAAATTAAAAAAAAAAAACCAACTCACAAATATAGCGACGTTCCCCCGTACGTCCATGGTGTCTGGTGTAGGTCCTGGGTGGCTTTGGTGCATCTCTTCAAGGATACACTTTTATATAAACCGAGAATTTTGCCGCTATTTTTTTTAGGGTTGGTACACATTTAAAATTAAATTATAATTTATTTATAATAATATAGAAAATAAAATATAATGATACGTAATTAAATCTTATTTTATTATATGTAGGCATATATTTCTCGTGTCCTCTTTGATATACTCACTGGTCACAGCATACAATACTCTGGTTTTAAATTATATATTTTTTTCAATAAAATTGTATTAAGTAATTATTTATGTCAGCAGTTGGAAAAGCAGACAAATATTAGAATCATAGTAAAACCTTTGGAAGATCACGTAGAAACAATACAAAATACAAATTAATAGAGGACCAAATATTTTTTATTATTTAATAAATTAATATCTTTATTTTGGCAACCCTGAATGTACGCATGATCGTGAATCTGAATGTGATCGAACATAACATTGTGCGCGAGTTATCTCACCCCTTGATGAGAGTACCGCTACGATTTCAATTGGCCAGTGCTGGCCTGCGTAGTTATCGATAAATACAAGTTATCGAAATTCACCGTCACCAGCACGGAATATGAATCACGCGTTACGAAACTATTTGTCAAATTTTAAGTTTGTACACCACTATTCGGCTAAGCTTGATAGATCAGTGAGGTAATTGAGATTTTTAGCCGACTTCAAAAAAATAATTAGGTTCTATGTTCGAGTTGATGTTTTATCTCATTAAATAACAGTACGAAACCAATATGAATCTAGTTTGAAATGTCAGGTCCATTAAAAATACCAAAATTATGTTACATGTAGTATCTAGTTGACATTATGAAATAAATTACACCATAGATATGGTAGGTGACAAACTGTCACCGAGCAAAAAGTGAAAAGCCAAAGTAAAAAAAAAAATGTCACAAAACTTCAATCCGAAAAAAATGTCAGTTAACTCTGATGTAGCTAATAGAATAAGCTACAAGATACTAAATTAAGCTCATCTCTAGAAGTCCTTAAAAAATAATGACCTATTTTAGAGAAAAAGACTAAAGACTAGGCGTTAGAGTCAGACTATTCATAAGTGCTTGTGAAGGCCTATTTGAATAAAAAATATTTTCATTCATTCATTTCATTTTCATTCATTCATTCATTTTCATTCATTTCATTCAAAAAAACATCGATGTCGATAAATGGTTCTCCAACTCGCACACCTCTTTCATGGCACCAAACCCACTGTCCGATCATGATTGACGCACCGTTTGTGCAGGAGGCAAGGGCATAAACATTTTATTATTTTCTTTTGTTTTTCTTTTTTAAACCAATTTATCGGCACTTGATCTCGCCTCAGTGGCGATCGGTCAGCGCGCGGCAAATCATTATGAATGTTCGATTTATTATCTCAATGTTCAAAATGCATTCGAGGAAGTGAAATGATGAAGTGCGTCCAATAAAATGTATGAGGAAAATTAGCGATTCATTGGTGGGTAATTTACGCCTTGTCGGCTTGGAGAAATTAATTTTTGAGAACATGTTTGGGAGTTTAAAAGTATAAGTAGGTTATAAAATATTGTACGGGCTTTTGGTTTTTATAAATACACTAGCAACTTGCCCCGGCTTCGCGCGGGTACCAGAGCATAAACGCTTACATTTTTTTTATATGTATGTATATTCGTAACTACTTACTTATTGGTTTATGCGGTGTCAGCGTTTACTTGTACTTTGTTTGTATGGGAGAAATTAGTTCCAAAAGTATCCCGCTAGAGGCGCTGTACCAATTCTCTAAGAGAATTGTCGTTACCGGAATACACCACTATAGTACTTGGGGACAGATTTTCAATCTCAAGTGTGGTGTGGTTCAAAATACCAATGAGTTTCCTGAAAATATTTTTCCTACACCGAAAGTCATAAACTCATAAAAACAACCGCTCGGTCGAATTAAAAATAATAAAGTGGCAATGGTCAGTACGCCAGTCAGTCTAGTGATGCATGGAGGTTAGTCAAAGGAAGTCGCGGCCACAATCAGTTGCGTCCGCCTAGCCATATAATCATTCAGTCTACAACGCTTATTTACATTAAGTACCAACTACTTAAGAGTTTACTAGCATCTTGACGCTTGAGATGTAAATAAGTAATACAATCTCAGGCGGGAAGCTCACACTGAGATAGATTATAGTCTGGAAAAGCACATATTTCAGTCTTTCTCTATGCCATGGCTACCTGGCGTGGTTGGTAAGATACCTATCACGCCACAGGTTGTGGGTTCGATTTCCACTTAGGACAAACGTGGTGTGCATGAACATGTCGGTTTGGCCTGAATCTGGGTGCAATCCATACTAATAAAGCGCTGAACCTATCGCAATGAAATTTAGTACGTTAGTTTGGGGTCAGAGGTCGTGTGTGAGGAATAATGCCCCAAAATGTCCCAGAATATTTAGAAAAAAATGTACTATATATATCATATATCTTTTTTTTTTTTTTTGTTATAACTCACATATATTGTCAGTGAGACTAGATAAATAATTTAATGTAATAAATGAGTTTCTTGCCGGCTCTTCTCAGTAAAAGCAACCTTCCGAACCGAGCGTTAGAGTCAGACTATTCATAAGTGCTTGTGAAGGCCTATTTGAATAAAAAATATTTTCATTTTTTTTTTTATATGTTATCTGGTTTCTATAGTACAAGCTTTGCTTAGTTTGGGATCAGATGACTGTGTTTAAAAAAAAAAACTGATTTTCCAATGATGTTATAGCCCAAGGCGAAGGTTATTGCAGATTGTAACTGTTCACTCGTGAAGTTATTAATCGTGACGAGGTGATCATTGCAAGGAGTGCGGTATTCATGTGAGGGGGCGACCGTTGAAACGGTATTATGTAGTTACTGATAATTTACTTTATAACTCATCACTATCGATGAGTAGTAACTTCAGTAGCTTCGACGTTCATAAGTGCCCTGACTTTGACTTTGACTCTGTTCCTGTAATTTGATGATTTCCTGATTAGTTTTTGATGCTGAAGAAAATCTAGTACCGTAGTGGATAGAACAGTTGTGGTCCATGTCAATAATGTTCTTAAAGGAAACACCTCACCCTAATCAGGAGATTCTACCTGATTAGGGAATGCAATCTCGTGAAATTGGGGCTCAGACGAGATCTCGCGAGTTTATGAATAACAATACCGCGAGATCTCGCCAATTTCGAGATCTCGCGAGATTGGCAGTTTTGTGTGTTTACTCTTGCAAATAATCTCAATATTTGAATAAATTAGGAAAAATAATAAGAATTATAGGTATTATGAAATAAACATTTATTTTTGCGATTTTTTTCAATAAACTTTTATGTATTTAACATTGTTTGACGTATCTATCAAGCATTTTTTTAATAAACTTTTAAGTAGTAAACTTTGACGTATCTAATCAAACAAGAAATGAAATAAACAACCAGTTTTCTCTTCTAATATCAAACAAATGTCTTTTAATAATAAAACAGTCCTTTTATAACAAAACAACAAGAAGTCAAAAGCTAAAATGTAACATTAACTTAGTTGAGTTGACTATTAAACTGAGATATTATATTATCAATTAAAGAAAACTATACCTACTCAGAGATCTATTAGAAATTAGATATTAATTAACAAATTATACCAATCAAATGAAGGAGCTTGTTCAGTTGACATCACACGCCATTATTTCGAATTATTTTGAAAGTAGCTCCTTAAGAAGCACAAAATGTCCAAAGAATCGTCTTCTTATTTTGCTGGCCAGATAACCAGCCGCTGAGAAGGCCCTTACGGATTCAACGCTAGTTGAACCACTTTGTTGGAACCACTTCGAATAAAACATTTTTATGTGGGAGTGCAATCTCGTTAAACTTGCGAGATCTCGCCCATTTCTCGGCCGAGATCAATCTCGCTAAAAAAGGCCGAGATCTCGCGAAAACGAGATTGCATTCCCTACTCCTGATCACAACGTAAAAAGCTTATTTGAAAAACGTCGGGAAAAACTTTTAGTTTTGACTAAAATGGGCCATAATACTTCTCTACAGCATACTGCCATCCCATTATCCTGTGACGGCACGGTGTGCTTCAGGGCCGGTGCGCGGGCGCAGTCGGCGCGCGCAACCACACTCACGCGCCGCTCTCTAGCCCGCTCTCTGTGCAACCCTTCAGGTGAGTGGACACTGATTTTTAAACTTCATTATGGAAATATTTGCTAAGAATTAAAGGCAAATATATATATCATGGATAGGGTCTTTTTTAAATAATTAAATAAAAATAAGAATTTCAAACATGAAAATCATGTAAATAGGTTAAATATTCGAATTATCTTCTATTACATTGATAACATACGATAGAAACTCTTCACACATTTAATCAGAAAACTTTGCGAATTAATTTTGAATAAATAAATTGTCGTTAGTTTTAATAATTTTAAATAGTAAATAATAGTGGAATTGTAAATTTTAAACCTACAATAATCTTGAGAAAACCTTTAGCACTGTAAAAGGGTTTGCTGTGGAACTAAACACCTATTACTGGTGTGCTAGCAACTGCATCTACTTGCGAACCAACTCTCTTGTACGCTAGTTCTACCACGGTGTGGCCAAACACAAATGAGTCCAATGTAGTCCCAAAAAAAGAGTAAGAGACTAAACAATGTTTTAGCATTAGGTACAAAAGCTCCACCCACCCCTCTTTAGGTAACCTTTACCAATAACCTACAAAACCTGGCTGGTGTATGTAGGAAGTAAAAGACGTATATTATATTAGGATTAATAAATAAAAAATGTAAATTTGCTGAGTTTCTTGCCGGTTCTTTTAAATTGAAGGCTGACTTCCGAACCGGCGGTAACTTCAGTAAATTCGCCGTTCATAAGTGCCCTCCTAGGGCCTAATTTCTAACTTCGACTTGGTCGTGATCACGTGGCAACTAGTGGGAAAGACATAATTCTATAGCAGCTCCATTGTCTTTACCAGTTAGATCAACCAAAGACAACTAGTCAAGATGACGGTGAAGAAGCGTACGTCCGACTTGACGAGCCTGGAGAGGTTCAACATGTACTACAAAACGAAGGAGGTGCCGCTCACAGCATCGCAGAAGTGTAAACTGTTCATATGGAACCCGAAGACGAGGCAATTCTGTGGCAGAACTGCTTCAAGTTGGTGTAAGTATTTGACTATCATATTACTTTCATCAGTTTTTGGATCGTGTATATGGCATAGTAACTCCATAAAATGATAGAGAACTTGTAGAGAGATTGAGAGCTCGAACCATCTCTGTTTTTTGTTCGAAAACATATATTTTATGGAATATAAATAAGTAGTTTAGTTTAGCCGTTTCCAGTTCCAATAGAGGGTAAATTCATGAGGGTTGTTTCATCCTAAAAAAGATACTGTATCATTGATAGCGGATGTTTTGTTCTAAAATAATGCTCATATTCTTTTTTCTTGTGTTTTCCTATAATTAATGGAAAATGTAATACGGTATAGAATCAAGCCTGCTGAAAATACTTCCCAGGGATTTCCTTTATTAACTACTAACCTTCCGCCCCGCGGTTTCACCCGCGAACCCCTATTATACCTCCTTAGGGGTGGAATTTTCAAAACTCCTTTCTTAGCGGATGCCTACATCATAATAGCTATATGTATGCCCAATTTTAGACCGATCCGTCCAGTGGTTTGAGCTGTGCGTTGATAGGTCAGTCAGTCAGTCGTTTTCGTTTTATATATACAGGGTAAGAAGATAATAAATTAGATAAGCTCAAGAATTGCACAGTCTACATTAGTGTCAGAGACAGCTATACTATAAAGAAAGACAAGATTAATCATAGCGTAGGCAAATCTCAAAGCATTATCTGGTACAGTCACTCAGTAACCAACCAACTAGTTTATGTAACAACGTTAACTTGAGAGACCCAGTGTCGTAGCGAGCGGAAGCACTGGCGGCCGTCGAATTGAAGCAATGAGATCATTGCTGTACATCCTGCGCGTGCGACGCCAGCCCGTTCTAACTGGACAAGACAATGCTCAGGGACTCATTGTGAATTGAATCACATGGAAAACTAGGCATGGCTTGGTTTTGTAAATTATGTAGACAATAATATGGCTTCTGGTTTAATTTAGTTCGAATAAGGGTAATCGCAATTACATACCTATTAAATTCAAATCTATTTAGATTAGGAAATACTTATTACAATCTAGACCTAAGAAAAATATTGCTTCTTTCGATTTTTTTTTACAATGAAATCCATATCCAGTTTATTGTTGGACGTTTATTATTGAGAATTGACTTTCTTTGTTTTTAGACATTTCTTATTACTATCACTAATATTTAATTTTCTAAGCTATACTAGCTTTCCACCCGCGATACCCTAGCTTAGACCCTTAGGAGTAAAATTTTGAATAATCTTAATACACCTATACGTTACAAAAGAAACATACCTTCCAAATTTCATGTTTATAGGACCAGCGGTTTAGGCTCGTCGTTGATTTTCACCTGTCATGTCACCCATTCAATCGGAACCTTGGACGTATAGAGATACTACATTCATGATCGGGACATCTTCTTTTATATAAGAATTTTATTATTTCTCATAAAAAAAAGTAGATAGTTCCCTAAACACAATGAGAAACATACAAACTTGGTTCTGAAACACAATGAGAAACATACAATCGGTTTGAGCTTAAATATAGATAGACTCTATAAAGGTTTGCGCCCACATGAACTTTTGCGGCTGCTTAATTGCAAAGGCAGCGAATCTGTAGCTGGTCGTGTAACTTACCACGTACCCGGCAAGATTCTACTTGCTACCATCGGCGCAGTACCTAAACAACCATAATAGGGCATCGATACCGACGCAAATTTATGCATCGATGTTTATTAGTGATTGAGCTGTCTCCCGCGGTTTCACTCGCGTTTCCGAGAAAAAAAGTAGATTATGTCCTTTTCCATACCATGGAAACGCTCGTGGCGTAGCTTGATTAGCCGTTCTTAACCGATCGGCAAAGTTAAGCAACGTCAAAAGGTACCTGGATGGGTGACCGCCTAGTGGTATTTCATCTTGAGCGTTTCCGTGCTTCGGAAGACACGTAAAGCCGTTGGTCCCGGTTATCACTTAATTGTGATAGTCGTTAAGCTAGTTGGAGACCTCCTTGGTGGCCTGACAACTCCAACAGTAGGTTGACCACTAGCCTACCTCCACCAATCCGCAGTGGGCACGCGTGGTGGAGTATTTCCCCTTCCCCTTTCACCCTTATTCGTGAAAGGAGGCCTGTGCTCAGCAGTGGGCAGATATAGGCTGTAATTATTATATTATTATTCCATACCATAGGCTATCTGCATACCAAATTTCATCGCGATCGGTTCGGCGGTTTAGGCGTGAAAAGGTAACAAACAAACAAACTCACTTTCGCATTTATATTAAGTTAGAAAAGTTAGGATTAGGATGTCAAATATGATATCTGTAAAGTAGCAGTAGTGCCATAAAAAAGTAACCCAAATAATCTGATAGAATCACATTTCCTTCCAGCTAAAATATCCCTTTTCTACTTCATATTCTACGGAACCCTGGCGATCCTGGTCGCGATTTGCATGTGGACGTTCCTCCAACTGCTCGACGACCGCCAGCCTAAGTGGCAGCTAAGCTCCAGCATTATTGGCACTAACCCAGGCCTGGGCTTCAGACCGATGCCGCCAGAAGTCGCCAGCAGCGTCATCTGGTACAAAGGAAACGACCCCGGCAGTCATCACTTCTGGGTGAAGGAGTTGTCAACATTTTTGAAAGGTATTAGATAAGAAAATATTTATAGTAACTTTTGGATTAATTTAAATAAACTTGTGGCGTCTATGTATGTAGCAATGAATAACAAATTGGAATTTAAAAATTGCAGCGTGAAATTATTCATACAAATGACACAACAAACTGTATCAAATTTCATCTTAGCGATGTTTATTAATACAAATAATTATGAATTGAGTCTCATGTCGTGTCTAAAACAAGACAGGTACTCTGATTTTATGTATTTTGACCTAACTAATTAAATTTTTTTTTTAATATAAGCGTCTAAAGAGGTAACCCTACCAGCCTACTGTGAATCTTACCCATCGGCAACAGATAGCTTCAAGAAAATTTTCTATACAAATATTATAGTTTGTATTTTTCTTGTTTATTTATATATAGAGTCTAAATCACTCCACGAATTTCTAATTTCACATTTCCATTTCTTAGCATACAAACGCGATGGCAAAAAATCCGGGGCTAGCCAAAACAGCCACAGCTGTGACTTCCAACATCCACATCCTGCCGGTAAGGTCTGTAACGTGGACATCAGCACCTGGGGTCCATGCGTCGAAGAGAACCACTTCGCCTACCAAAAATCCACGCCTTGTATATTCCTCAAATTGAACAAGATCTATGCATGGGAGCCACACTTCTACAACAGTTCTGATGCTCTACCATCGGAAATGCCTGTTGATTTGAAGGAACATATCAAGAATATGACTGCATATGATAAGAATTTCGTAAGTGATATAAAGTTTTTATAAAATCCTGTTCTAGATAATGCTTTGACTGTGACAATAATATTGCCTACTTCCTACTAATCCTAATTCCAAATCCTAATACTAATCCTACCTCCTACTAATTAAGAGAGTAGTGATATTTCGCTCAAAGAGCAGCTTGACTGGGGAAGTACCTCCACCTTACAGAATACTGCAGCCAAATAACTTATAGTTGTGTTCCTGCGCGTGAGTAAGGTCGCCAGAGCTCATCGGGGAGGGGGGAAGGGTCGGCAACGCGCGAGTGATACATCTGGTGTTGCTAGCGTTCATAGGCTACGGTAACCGCTCACCATCAGGCGGGCCGTATGCTTGTTTGCCGACTATGTTCTATAAAAAAAAAAAACCTACTATCCTACGTCCTAATATCCTACTGCCTACTATACTAATCCTAACTTCCTAGCTTTCATTAATTAATCTAACTAATATTATAAATGCGAAAGTGAGTTTGTTTGATTGTTACCTTTTCACGCTTAAACCACTGGACGAATTTGGATGAAATTTGGCACACAGATAGAATATAGTCTAGAATATCACATAGGCTACTTTTATCCCGAGAAAACATAAGAACCCTCGGGAACGTGGGTGAAACCGCGGGGCGAAAGCTAGTATATTTTTGTCATAGGGACAAATTCAACTGGTAAACCTGACTATTGAATATGGTATACTTGAGTGTTGTTTTTTTGCAGCTAAATATGGTATGGGTATCATGCCAAGGCGAGAATCCTGCAGATCGGGAAAACATAGGACCAATCCAGTACCTACCTTATAGAGGGTTCCCTGGATATTACTTCCCTTACACAAACCAAGAGGGCTACCTCAGTCCTTTGGTTGCTGTCCATCTTCAAAGGCCTAAAAGTAAGTTATTATTTACCTACTTCCACTTCTTCACCTTTCCGTTCCTTCTAACATTTCTGTCATTAATATTATTAAATAGCTTCCGCTCGGTTTCACCCGCATTCCCGAGGGACCTTGTGTGTTGTGTGCATTAAGGATCTTATGTTTTCCCGAGATAAAAAGTAGCCTATAGCCTTCCTCGATAAATGGGCGATCCAACAATGAAATAATTTTTCAAATTGAACCAGTAGTTCCTGAGATTAGCGCGTTCAAACAAGCAAACAAACAAATTCTTCAGCTTTATAATCCTAATCCTAACTATTATTATAAATGCGAAAGTGAGTTTGTTTGTTTATTTGTTTGTTTGTTACCTTTTCACGCTAAAGCCGCTGAACCGATCGCGATGAAATTTGGTATGCAGATAGCCTATGGTACGGAGAAGAACATAGGCTACTGTTTTATCCCGGGAAAACATAAGATCCCTGGGGAATGCGGGTGAAACCGCGGGGCGGAATCTAGTATTAGTATAGATTTAGAAATATAAGACGGCATTTGACGTTTTACTGGTTGAATAGCAATATAGGTGCATTACTTACATGGCATTTATTTTAAAAAATAATGAAAGAGTTATTACCAAGTGAGCATGGATGGATAGATGGATGGATTGCATTGCATCGATATTGAAGCGAGTGTATCGTGTGCGTGTAAGCGAGTGTGTTTAGTTTGCCAGATGAATGTATGTTACTCTTTCACACAAAAACTACAAAACGGATTTGGATGAAATTTGGCACACAGATAGAATATATTCTGGATTAACATATTGGATACTTTTTATCCCGGGAAAACATAATGGTGAAACTAGTTTTAGATAATAGACTTAAGAATACGCTTATTTTCATTACATTTGCGTTAATGAATAAAAATGTATGGGAGAAATTAGTTCCATGAGTATTCCGCGAGAGGCGCTGTACCAATTCGTAAAATACCTAAGTATAGAGAAATATCGTAAACGCAAACGCAATTTAGTACCTAAGCGTTTACGAGTACATGTAAACTCTCAGGCATAGTATAATAAAAATAAAACGACTTTATAATTGCAGCTGGTATGTTGATCAACATCGAGTGTCGTGCGTGGGCGCATAACATCAAATACGACAGGCACGAAGGCATGGGGTCCGTGCACATCGAGATCATGATCGAGTAGACCCTAGTCGGTGATGAGTGTCGTGTGTATGGACATATTGTACGTGTATTTATTCACTTTTTACGGCGTCTTATGACGTATTGAAGTATACATTTCTTTTTACGCATACAGCTTTCAGTGTTTGTCCCATAGTAAAAAATATAGTATACTAGCTGTCCCACGCGGTTTCACTCGCGTAGTGGTTTGAAATATACTTTACGACCTATCTCAGACCTACCAAATATGCACAAAAAAGAATCGGTCAAGCCGTTTCGGAGGAGTTTGCAGACAAACACTGTGACACGAGAATTTTATATATTAAGCAGATTATATATGAAATTTCTAGAGGAAATATCAAATGATACAATTACTTGCTGAAGTCGGCAATGATTCTGCTGTTTTAACAATCATATGAACAAACAAACATTAAATACACCTACAACAATCAAATTTACTAATTAGAATTTTTGAACGAGTAACATGAGTGACGGACGAACCGACGTTGAGTGAGATTTGATTTTAGAATTATTTATTGTAATGATTATAGATACCAAAGCTTTTATTTGTTTTTTTTTATACCTTACTTTTTTCCGATATTTTACTGACTTAGGACTTAGATAGATATAGGTATTATATGTATTTATTAAAAAGAAAGCTTACAAATGGACTTCTTTCATGCATCTATCTATATCAGGGGCGGATCCAGGATCTTGGTTTGGGTGGGGCTTGACCCAGCTGAGGGTAGGGTAGTAGGATAATATCAAGATACATTTGAGATGTGGACTCAGGTGGTATTAGGGGGGGGGGGGGGGGGGGCTTGAGCCCGCACGTCAAAAATATTTACCAAAAACTGAATGAGTGATGTAGGAGGAGTAGCAGAATGCAAATAGACAATATATATTTTATTTTTTTTCGCCTGTACCTTTGTCTATTTGAATAAGCTAAGTATTACCTATTCGTAAGTACCTAAGGATTTTGATAGGGTTTTCACTTGTAAATTAAGTTCAATTTGGCGATTCGGATAAGGTGCGATTCATCGACATCGACTGACGGGAAGAAACTTCGCGCGAGCGAAGCCGCAGGCAAAAAACTAGTTTGTAATAAAACAAATACTTACATTGTCCACTATTAAATATAATTACATATATTACAAATATAACACACCATTCTACATTACGAGGTATCTAAATGTTTAACATCTCTTTATATTACCTACCATCACATCTATTTTCAAGGTTATAATTATCTAGGAACCCTTCAAGTATCATAACCAGTTTATTTTGCACTTTAAGACGTATAAATAAGAACGAACATCGAACAATCATTGTCTGCTCAATTTTAACAGTCATGCCAAACGGATGATTCAGACATTTTACTACGGACTATTTTAGTTAAGTGCTTTAAAGTAAGAATTTTGCAATAAAAAATCCAATATTTTATTATGCAATTGACAAAGAGTATCTTATGCCAAATAAAGAAACAATTTTCTAACTTGTTTGCGTGGACCATTGGCGGCCTTGTTTTAAAATCAATTAAATTTCGACTCAAATCTTGACATAAGCGGTCATTTGTCAGGAATATTTGAATATTGGTTCGATTTATAAAATCGACCTACTAAGTACACAAGCCAGCAAAGAGTTTACCATAAATAACAGCCAGCAATTGGGAATATTCCTGTATTCAAAAATTATCAAACGCTAACCAATGTATAAAACATGTAAAAAAAAAAGGGGATACCTCGATTATTTTATTAAATGTATCCTTTTTACGATTTAATTACCAATCTAACAATAAAGAGTAGAACTTTCGATCAAGATCCATATTATTATAAACATATCGTTTTGACATTTCTAAAAAAGTATCTGATTTCATATGTCAGTCAACATCCCAATTTTCTATTGGCAAGCGTGTAACGTAATCAACCTCCTTATTCCTCTCTTTCAGGAGGCTTTTGATCAAACTACTCCAGCATAGAGTAGATACCGAATACACTACAGATACAAAATAGGTTTAATATTTTCACTACATAAGTACTTTAGATTTCCTCAAAAATGCATCTAAAAATTCAATATCGGCGACAAACACCTCTCAATAACTTATACGTTAACATTAAGGCACGACGTAAAACTTATAGACTAATATTTGGTCCCAATGCTCAGTCGATCATGATCTCCAGGTGGGTGGAACCAATTCGATCTTTCAGGCTATCCGTGTATCGAATGTTTTTGGCCCACGCCCTGCAGCGTATGTTGATGATTTGATTCACTGGAATTATAAAGAAAGCTTGTGTTACACCAAGTCCCTCGACTTTAAAAGCACCGTTATGTCCTAAGGCCAAATATTTTTTTATAGGCATATTTTTATAATTATTATTAGCCAGTAGCCTTGTCATCGCAAATATAATAAAAGTGACATGACACTCGCTCGGATGTTTATGTAACATCTTTATAACGATACTAATATTATAAAGCTGAAGAGTTTGTTTGTTTGAACGCGCTAATCGCAGGAACTACAGGTTCGATTTGAAAAAATCTTTCAGTGTTGGATAGCCCATTTATCGAGGAAAGCTATAGGCTACTTTTTGTCCCGGGAAAACACAAGATCACTCGGGAACGCGGATGAAACCGCGGGGCAGATGCTAGTGTATGTATAAAGGAACAAGTCCTCCTGACTGACTGATTGGTTGATTGAGAGTGGTTCGCAGAGCCTAAACTACTGGTCAAAACCATAAAATTTTGAGGATATATTCTTTTTGTAACGTAGGTTATAGTAAAAAAAGTATTTCCGAAATTCAATAAGGGATTTGGAAAAATACTTACGTGCTGGTTTAAGTAGCTGCACAGCAACCAATGGACTGAGATATCCAGGCGTGTTATCATATGGGTAGTAGATTTCTGGCAGACCAGGGTTTGGCCAGTACTTCAGCTCGCCCAGACCGTCCTTGTCAGCTGGTCTCTCACCTTCGCATGATACCCAGACTTTGCGACGCTGAAAAATACAACATAGGTATACTGTTGCACTATTTTTGGTAAAACGTGGTAGAGCCTAGCACAGATTTCTAAATTAAACTGTAGCGACAATTATCAACACTTCCGCTATTCGTGGATAGATGGCGCAACAAGATTCTACATCGCGCTAACAAAGTTCTCTGAATACTTTGGATATATACAAGATTCCAACATCTACAATTGGACCGCGGTCCCCGGGCACTATGACCCAGCTTGGCGAAAAATCTCCCCTTTTCAATGGAGGAGCTACCACCTAGCTTCTCCATAAAACTATCTGCAAGTAATCTAGTATTTTGAAATATGCTCTGCTCTAATACAGTTTAATCAGTACGTCAAGAGGTTCTTGGAGACTAAGGAACTGCTTGTTGCAGCTTTTCCCTGATTCCTCTCTTCCATCTGGAATAGGCATATCCTCTGTACATCTTCATCGAACCACGAGTTCAAAGAAACTGATGACTAGCTATTTATTATTATAGAATGTAAATTACCTCATCTATGGTACTGTTAATAATATAATTCTTGAGCTGAAGCGGCATGTCAGGTGGCAAGTCTCCGGGATCATCATAGAATATGGGGTTCCAGTCATATAACTGTAAATGGAAAAAAAAAACAAATAGGCTTTCAAGCACTTATGACTCTAACGCATGCCTCGGAAGGTCGATTTTGCTGTGAAGACCCGGAAATAAACTCAGCAAGAGATTTACTCATAATGTTTTTCTTTACTCGAAAGACATGTAGCAAGATTTTTTTCTAGATTATAGATATGTTTTTTATGATAAAGATAGACTTGTGTATTACCACAACCTCACTATGGTAACTGATGATGTAGAATTGTAGACTAAATATACAAATAGGAACTGTCTCACAATACCTGCTACCGGGACACATCAATAGGTACTTAGCGGCAGATTTCTTAAATTGAGGTTAGTCAGCCATTCGGATTGGTATTAAGGTCGTGGGTTCGAATCCAACAATGACCTTGAGCTCTCGGCGAAAGAAAACATCGTGTGGAAACCATCAAGTTGAAAATCTGTCACCAGTCACCAAACAGTGTGTTCCAGCAGCTGTACTTGAGAGCCAGTTCCCTTCAAGGCTTTATGTGCTTACCACCTTCGGCCACATCATCACTGACCACGGTGAAATTGACCACAAAGCTGTCTTTATATAGCTTACCCTATTTAACTTGATAATAAAACACGGCGTTCCATTAGCATATCCATATTGGTTCTCCTTAGAGCAGTCTCCAAATTGTGAGATGTTGAAGGCACAGACTTCTTCGCGCGCTGGCTTGTGGTACCCACAGTCACGTTGGTTCACACCCTCATTGATGAGAAGACTCTTATTTTCATAAGCTGCAACGAAACAATATAAACTTCACATGAAAAGTGCAAGATTCATTCTTGGGACTGAGTACAACGCTTCTATAATAAGCTCCCTGTTGCACTTTTAAAGAGCATGTAACTTCTAACTGTCCGCCATCTTGGAAAAATCACGATATCGCGGCCACTGATAAAATAGGAAATAAAAGTATTGTATAAAAAAATCACCTGAGTGATATACTTTCAGAGATATTCAGATTTTTTTTTTCTCTGGCCGTACTAACATCAAGACAATTTGAGAGATAACTTACGTTCCAAAAACTTATTGATGTTGTCAACATATTTTTGAACATGCGTGATGTTGTTACTATCGAACCAGATGAGAGTACCTTCTGCCAAAAACTGCGGCCTGTGACCCATTCCAGGGTTGTCACCTGGAATTGGAAAAAGTAGGAAATTAAATGTGATCTTTTTGTCTAAAAGTTCACGTTTGGTCATCAATTAAATATGTTGAAAGGTTTTTTTTATTTTGTATAGGCTTGTGTTTGACCACAATCTCACTATGGTAACTGATGATGTAGCTGAAGGTGGTAAGCACACAAAGTCTAAAGGAACTGGCTCTCAAGTGCAGCTGCCGGAACACACCAATAGGTGTTTGGCGACAGATACAAAGGGTACTACAAAGTGCGTGGTATGATTTCCTTACTATGTTTTCCTTCACCGAATGCTCAAATGTAGGATTCAAACCCACGACCTTCGCCACGGCGTCCGACGTCACTACCACTGAGCTATCATCGCCTTAGGTTCTGCTAGTGACACTATAACTGTTTCCATTAACATCACAAAAAAACTCGATTTCACTGTAGGTACTTTCCATAATAAAAATTGTTCAGGATGATCAACCAACCATAAGTTTCGAAAATATGCTATCTTGAAATATCCCCCTGGTATACCCCCTTATTCAGACCAGCTATGTTATTCTGTACTTAAACTCGACGGTGAATTCTCGAAGTGACTATTCTCTGTCTCACTCGTGAACTCCTGATTACCGAGTTTCACGAGTGAGACGATTGTCACCTCGAGAGCTCACCATCGAGTTTAAGTACAGAATAACATAGCTGCTCGGTAGACGAACTGATTGAGTAGTCTACTGAATAGGATGGCTCCTATTTTCTCATTTCAGACTTCCATTTGGAATGAGGCAGTCGATCGGTACACGATCACAGCAAATGAATTTTGCGACTAACATAGCATTAGTCTCAATTAAACGAAATAAAATCATCCTTTTCGATCGGAATGGCAACCGAATGGGTCTGAATAAGGGGGATAATTAAAAGTAGTTTATTTTGTTGTACAAAAGTTATTTGGTATCCATAGTAGCGTGCGAAGAAACGCTTCAGGCAATCCAAAAAACATGACCGACAACTGAAATAGAATATTACCTACTTATCTTCGAGGTTCGAGCAATAAGGAAGCTTTCGACAGCGTGTTATTACGACTTACCAATAATAGAGTCGGAGAGCGTGAAGTAAGGTATCCGATCGTCCATGGTGGCCAGCAGGCCGCACATGCAGATGGAGAAGAATATAATGATGCAGATGTACATCACCAGGTAGATGAGACCAATTACACCTGGAATTATGCAATAAATATCGATAAGTGTCGTGTTAGAGACAAGATATCTATAGCTCTCGATCTATACCAGGCCACTACGAACGATATTCTTGAAAATGACAGGTTGTGCTTCGATAGTGTAATCGATAGATTAACTTGAAATTTAAAACATAATATATATAGTACATATACATGGTGATTTTTTAGTCACTGGCAATACTTGCAGGGGTACGCAACAATGTGAACAACTTTTATTATGGGGCTAACTCTGATATCGCGTAAAGTAAAACGGTTGCTTCATACATTTTGGTCGAGTAGGTATTGAACTTTTATATGGAGCAGCTGATAATTTTTTCATGATTTCACTAATACAAGTTGTTCATTTTGATGAGTACTTCCACCCCTGCAAGTATTGCCAGTGACAAAAAAATCACCTTGTATAAGAATGTTTTTATTTTATAAGTTCCCTCGGGAACGAGAAATTCTAAGAGTTCCGCGAGGTTTAAATCGAGCCCACAGCGAAGTGTGATTAGCTAGAAGCTTTTAAATATGATTATTCAAATGTTGTATGCCTAAGAGACGGGACATATGTGGAAAAGCAAGCTGCTCCGAGAAACTACGTTAATATTTATACCAATTTCTAGTTACATGTCAAAAAGATTTACCCTGAACACCTTTGTACATCGGGAAACCAGCGGGGTAGCTAATTAAGCCTCAAAAAAAAAATACAAAAACAAAACGATTATAAAACTAATTATAATCAATGAGAAAAAACGATGTCGGCCTGTTGGGAGCCTTGTCCATCAACAGCGGCGGTAGCTTCGAATTTTTCTAATATATTATATATTTAGTTTGTATTTTTCTTGTAAATATAATACTAATCTGTCATTTACTGGAATTTCAGTCGTTCTATCCCACACGGTATATAATGGCATTTATTTATAATGAAGTATATAAACAAAACGGAGACTCTAACAAATTGTATCACTGTACATTATTAGATGTGATATAAGTAATGTAGGTGCTAATAGGTGAACAACGTTCTTATTGATCAAATAACACGATGATTGTTGCTGCGTTGTTAACTTATACCTCAACAAATATAGTTCACTTTTCGTCCCCGGTATGCGGATCAAAAGTACCTCCTCTCCCGGGCATAAATACACTAGCGGATTGATTGCACTTAGACTAGTGCCCGGGAGAGAACGGGACACTTTTGTCCAGCGAACTTTTCATCTTGGTGTGAGAAAAAATAATGTACGCTCCACGGGAGAATGCCTCCTCACCCGCAATTATCAAATACAGTATACCAGGCAGGTTTTCTTTGCCTATATGTATATATTGAGATCCTAATAAAGTACCTACGTAATACCAAAGATCGAGACCGATACGAGGCAGATAGCGACTTGTTTTAAACTTTTAGATAGATTAGATTTAGAAAATTCTTAGAAAGGTCCTTTATAAAAATATAGATACTCCCTATATGAAACGACTGAATATTTTTTTAAGCTATTGTATAGCTTTTATCGCGGGCTTTGAGCGCGGCGACCGAATCAAGAAATTCCGTAACGAAATATTTTAAACATTTTTTGATACTTATAAAGATTCATTTACGAAATATCAAACATTTAATAAGTAGGTAAGTAGGTACTTTTTGTTATGAGCGATACGGCTGAACAGAATTAGATTAAGATAGCCACTTATATAGATTACACCCTGGAATCTAGGTATCTATTACTAATATAATAAAGCAGAGGAGTTTTCTGTTTGTTTGTTTATTTAAAGGCGCTAATCTCTGGAACTACCAATCGGATTTGAAATATTCTTTTTGCATTTGATAGTCCAATTCTTGAGGTAGGTTATAGGATTTTTTTTAAATCCTGGGAATGCGGGTGGAACTGCGGGGAACAGCTAGTAAAATTGAAAGATACTTTGTAATCCAGAAAAAAATTAGACCCGTTAGGATCGCAAGTAAAACCGTGAGGCAACGCTAGTGGCGATTTAATATTTAGCACACCCCACAACCGCTTTATAAACTTTAACTATCTTCACATTTTTATATATTCAGTAGGTATGTATATAAATAAATAAATATCAAAATAGATGTAATATTTTATCCGTAATCTTAGTTTAACATAATAGTATTATTATTTTTATTGTAACTACTTATCGCATTTTTTTAGCTAAACTTGGTACTACTGAACTTCTTTCAGAATCATATTTATATCAACCACATTTTAGCTTAAAAAAAATGTACAGACAGACACGCCAGTTCTACAATTTTATTATATGTATGTAATAGATTACAACTTATTGATACATACTGTATACTAACTTAATGCTAAGCATATAAAAATACATATCTTGACTATCAACATAGTAACATAAAATTTTACACAATGAAACCCGGGTGAACCCACGGGGTGGAGAGCTAGTCGAGTTTGAAGATAAGGATCGAACTCAAACTCATTTATTCAGTTTAGTTTCTAGTAAGGCATTTATGAACGTTACAATTGATTTTACCATGATGGTTGAATGGATGAAAATTTTAATGAATATTTCCGATATATTTTCTCCAGAGACTTTTTTTTGAGATTTACGCCAGTGAGTTCAATGTCATCCCAAATTCTTTAAATATCTTTATTTCTTCGTACAAGCCCTGCCACGATTCTATAGATACCCATTCACCAAGAAACATCCCATAGCATACAACATACTTACCACTATTCACCATCTATTGCCAGCAAAGTATAATTACATTTATACACATAATATTGTTAGTATTCGGCTAAAATCGATTCTGAACAGTTACCGAATGGAAATAGCTCGGGTACGAAATTGGTCATGGACTGTTTACTCTCCAATGTACGTCATCATACAAACAGTTGTGTTCGTAGACGAAGTTATACCACAGGTTATACATACATTCTTTTAACTTGGAAAATCCTTTTTCTTTTTAACCGACATCAAAAAAGGAGGAGGTTCTCAATTCGTCGGAATCTTTTTTATTGGTTTATGGCGACTGTAGCTAAAAGTACAAAATGAATAGTACCAATGACATATTTGTTAAAGATAGGTAATGGGAATCTTTTACAAGAAACTTTTGGATTAAAGCTGGATTACCAAAAAACGAACACACGACAACATTGAATAAACGCATCATGAAAAAAATATAGCAAATGCAATAGTAAGTACTCCAGGCAGTAAAGAAAGGCAGCTATTTGTATATTTTGCTTGTATGTTTTTTTTTTCATGGATTTTTTGGGCATAGCTCCGGCATTCCGGAAAACCGTTTTTGATGTAAGTAATAAGTTTTGTAATTTAAACTATCAATTACTATTACAGAAGTACTATAGATACTTCATTATTTTATGCTTTTTAGTGCACGTTAAAGTAGATTCAGTCTTTGCTAAAAGATAAAATTAAATAGAAAGCCGACTTCCAAACTTCAGCAAATTCGACCTTCATAAGTGCCCTCCTAGGGCACTTATGAAGGTCGAACTGAATAAATCGCTTTGACTTTGATAAATAGAATTGGAAAGCCGTTTCTTTACTTGCGGCGGCAACGTCTCGTGTAGCGGTGGAGAACAGGTGCTGCTTGTGGGGGCTGGTCTTTTTCAGTTTATTAAGTAGGTACATAGTTGCTTATTTAATTTTTTACTGCCTTATACCCTAGTACACAAGTGTAAAATTGCCCAGTTTATTGTTCTGCTCAGCAAAAGCAATCTACCTCGTACTTACGTAAGTAATATGTACAGATTTTTATTAAAAACAACGTAGTACCCACTCTACAACACTGAAAACCCGAGTCATAAAAACATTTACGTAAATAACCTTCCAAACACTACCAATAAACATTATGGAACTCGATGTAGAAGCAATTAATTAAGTAAATGATACAAACAATTATATCAATATCAGTAAAGTGTCACATGAAGCCTTCACAAAGCCTCTCCCACAATACGACAGCCCCTGAGTACTCGTCACCGCTATAACTGACGCCGGGTACGTAAGGGCACTAACCCTACCCTTATTTTATAACACTAGTTGTGTGCCATAACTCGCTTGACTATATTTATAATATCATTAAAATTTCATTATCAAAGTCAAAGCCGTTTATTCAGTTTAGGCCCTAGTAGGGCAGTTATGAACGTCGAACTTACTGAAGTTACCAAACAACAAGAACAACACTAAGAAGTTAAACTTACTAAAAACCAAACTGATAATAAATAAATAAAAAATACCCAATTCACTGCCAAGTGTGCCAAAAAGAATAGCAGCATTGCCACGTTGAATGCCAATGCCAGTCCTCTTGTTACGAGATGCCTCAATGAGCCGAAAAGAGACTTCTTTGTACAAGCGATGACCTTCCTGTCCCCAAAGCCCCAGAGTCTCAACCCGAAATATGTTAGTCCTCCGTAGACCAGAATACTTGCGACTCTTGACACACTCTTGTTGTGCAGCAGCAGTGCCGGCAGCTACAGACGTGTCTGGATGGTGGGATGATGCGAGGGTGTCGACGTATGTAGCGTCTAACACCAGTGGCCTACCCATCTTCCAGGGCACCAATGACACATCGTCTGGTCTTAAGAGCACGACGTATCAAGTCATAAAGTGCCGCATGTCGTGAAAGACTCTCGGCACTCCTACCGCACGATAGGCCATGGTGAACTAGCTCTTATCTTTGTAATTTTATTTTCATTGATATCCCCTAAAGTAACTGACAATATCCTCGTTTATAAAATATACCTTTTCAAACACTTGCAAGTAGGTATTACTTAGTTCTCTGCTATCTTTTTTTCACCCAAACTATTCGTTTGGGTGAAAAATGTAATGAATATTTATTTAAGAATTTTTCATCTCTGTTACTAGTTCGGAGAATTGCTTATATTGAAAAGAGCCGGTAATCTATTACAGTTTCGAGTTAAAAACGTGGAGAAACAAACTAAATATTTATATTAATTACCGCCTTAGAATTAACTAACTAACTGCAATCCTGTGATACTGCATTTGTTCGTAGTGTTTGTTTAATATTTTCAAGGATCTGTGTTCTTGAGAAATCGACCAGAAATATTCGACAGGATCTGGATGTAGCATGGTGAACCAGTCAGTTTAACTAATTCCATAGGTAAATCTTTGGATTAGAAAAACATACTTACATACATTAGTCGTCATAAACTCAAAGAATTTGTTAAGAAAGCCACAGACTCTCGTTCAGAAATTAACTATAATGATGATGAGCACCCTTAGGGCACTTAAAGCACCTACATAACTGCAATAAGAATAAATTTATCTAAAAGCAAACACATACAGCTAGACGCAATCTGTAAGAGCGATGACGTGTCAGATATACCGAATTTAGGACAGCGTTTTGAAGTTTCAGACAGCAATCTTTTTATTATTAGTAGAGATGTAATAAATCTAATATAACGTGTTTGTATAGTATAGATGATAGGTTTGTACGTACATACTACATGTAGGTTTAGACTGTTGCCGAGGCCATACCACTATTTGTGGAAACGTAAACTTTATTGCTTGACGTATGTAGGTTGTGAAATAATTTCCGATATTGCTATACCTACATTTCCTAAAATTACTGAACGTAATGCGACTAATACGTCAGAAGGACCGTTGACAATTTGTGCCAAGGCTTTAAAGGGAAGAAAGGTAGACCAAAAGTCGTAGGTTGTCGGAACTATTGTACGATAGCAGGCAACTTGAGCCCTTGAGTCTTAGGAGAGACTTTGCCTCCTTATGTGTGTTCTACCGCTTGTACAACGGACAGTGGTCTGAGGAATTGTTTGACTTGATGCCCACGGCTACCTTTTACCATCGCACCTCTCACCATCGACGGGGAGCTCATCCTTACACATTGGAGCCAAACTGGTCTCGTACAGTGCGGTTTCAAAGGAGCTTTCTACCACGGTCGCTCAAGTTGTGGAACAAGCTCCCCGCCGTGGTTTTCCCAAGGGAGTACAGCATGGGGTTCTTCAAGAAAGGTGTGAAGATATTTTTGCAGGGTCGGCAACGCGCGTGTGATGCCCCTGTTGTTACAAGCGTCAATAGCCTACGGTCACCGCTTACCATCAGGCGGGCCGTATGCTTGTTTGCCGCCTTAGTGGTATAAAAAAAAAACTAAAAATTATTTTCTAGGTTTAGTGTGTTTACCACCTTCAACCACATAATCACATTACCATATGGTAACATTGTGATCAAATACAAATCAATCCACAGCTTAAAAAAGGTACTTATACTAACTTCTATTACACTGCCCACATGTGTTTAAGTATTATGAAATATAATTTATCTAGTTACAAAAAAACGTCTTAAAATTAATCGAGAATAAAAACTTTTAAATCTTCAGCACTCAATATCTAACGAGAAACTTTCAATGTTAATGAGATAGCTGTTCAATTCTAAACTACATCGTTTATTCAACAGCATCATGTTTATGTAGATAAGATACGATACGTTTTACGCAAATGAAGTATTTCAGATGATTTCATTCCAAAATTCCATTACAATTTCGAC
Organism: Tetheella fluctuosa; assembly: GCA_951216915.1. Classification (NCBI taxonomy): domain Eukaryota; kingdom Metazoa; phylum Arthropoda; class Insecta; order Lepidoptera; family Drepanidae; genus Tetheella; species Tetheella fluctuosa. The sequence continues at coordinate 996,032 of OX578214.1, forward strand.
TGACTCGTAAAATTATAATTGCTTCGGTGACTACTATTTACTACAATACTGAGTGGTTTGTTGTAACTAGGGTTGTCGAGCTCTTGTTTTTCTTTCATTGATAATACTCTTATCTAATTTAAGGCTAAAAAAACTACTAATGATTTAGATAAAGTGCGACCGCTGAGAGAATGCGTCTGTAACAACTATAAATAATTAATGGGTGATCCTTCAGTAGCTTCAACGTTTATAAGTTCCTAGGGCCTAAACTGAAATGACTTTGACTTTGATTAATCACAGAAACGATTCATATGATTTTGCTACGACTGTCACAAAATTATGCCTGAGAAAATACTGAACCTTCCATGAAAGTCTCTTCGAAATTGGATTAGCAGGTACGGTGTCAAAATAGCATTATTTCTGCGGCCGCACTTTAATTCTCAAAATTTATAGGTAGTAATAATATCCACCTGTTCATTTGTCTGTATCTTGACTTGGGGGCTACTCCATGTTCTGTGACACAAAAGAGTGGATGGCTGCCTCTCCCAGGCGCTAACGGGTGATATTTTTACCACATTTTTATTACTTCCATAGAAACTTAAATTCCAACATGACATGTGATGAGGTCTCTCGGGTATAATCAATTCCAAACTTCAGGCAATAAACAAAGAATCGTGAGCAGACATTTAGCCCTAAAGCATATATCTTTCACTCTCTTTTGAGGCGATGATAGCACAGTGGTAGTGACGTTGGATGCGGCGAAGGCCATGAATTCGATTCCTAATGATATTGAGCATTCGGTGAAGGAAACCGCGGTGGAAGGGTACTTTGTAGTACCCGCCTGACAATCCGTTTGAAAATCCAGCTACTTCTAGGGTTTGTGTGCTTACCACCTTGGGCCACATCATCACTTACCATAGTTACATTGTGGTCAAACACAGGCCTATACAATGCAAAAAAAAAATATATATATAGATCAACCACCGAGCTGATGTCTTCGAGAATACAAATTTATGACAGGTGTATCTACACAAGTTAGTAACTATCTAATTAAACCAATTAACTTTAACTACAGTATGGCGTGTACAGAAATAATGGAATAGTCTTTAAACGACGTCAATGTATGTGAAAATTTACGCGACCTAGAAAATTGAAAATTCTTACTCAAATAAATTATGAACCTCGTTTAAGACTGCTCTGGCTGGACCAGCTAACTAGTTTAGATTTCACCCGCGTTACCGAGAAAATAATTAGCCTATATCTTTCTCCATAGCAAAGCTATAGGCTATTTGCGTACCAAAATTCATGGAGATCGATTAAGTGGTTAAAAGGTAACAGAGAGAATAACGAATTTGTATTCAACTTCTTTGTACAAGTATGTTTAAATTAAACAGTTTTGTTATTTTCTATGCCATTTTCCGATTTAAGACTTTCATTTGGAATAAAGGTATAGATCGGTACATCGTGGTAAATGAAAATTGCATCCAACACACGGTTTGTTTGAGCTTGCTATCTACTTAGGCTATCTATTTATTTACTTATTTTAGCTTCTCCTCCGCGGTTTCACCCGCGTTTCCGATGGAAATATATGCCAAGTTCATTTATAATATTAGTAGGATTTAACTGCATGCACTCACTGACATTTTTTCTGTAGCTCTCTTGAATAGGTAAGCGAATGATTCATGACTACATACTAGGTTTATTTTAAACTTCAACCCGATCATAGCTCGGGAATTTCTTGAAAATGCAATGAAAGATGGATGAAGGAGCTAAATATATCTCCTTTAGCAGAGTGGTTTCCTTAACTGGGTCGAGTAACTGGTACTTATTAGTCTCCCATGATATCATAACTCAAAAATACATATATAATATGTTTATTAATCTGTCAATACTAATATTACAAAGCTGAAGAGTTTGTTTGTTTATATATTGCTTTCGAAATTGTTAAACATAAAGCCCACATTGTCAGACCAGTAACTTTGCCGAGTTTCTTGCCGGTTCTTCTCAGTTGAAGGGGACTTCTGAATCGGTGGTAACTTCAGTAGCTTCGACGTTCATAAGTACCCTTCTAGGGCCTAAACTGAATAAATGGCATTGACTTTGACTTGACTTTGACTTTGTTTGGTTGAACGTGCTAATCTCAGGAACTACTGGTTCGAATTGAAAAATTCTTTTAGTGTTGGATAGCCCATTTAGCGACAAATCAAAATGGATTTTGTCTTGTTTTCGATCCAATTATCTCAAATATCCAAACGTTATTTCACGACAAAATTGCATTCGAATTAAGTCTTATAAATTTTCTTTTCTTAAAACTTTGCCTTCCGCCCCGCGGTTTCACCTGCAAACCCCTATTTTACCCCCTTAGGAGTGGAGTTTCCCAAAATCCTTTCTTAGCGAATGCTTACATCATAATAGCTATCTGCATGCCAAATATTAGCCCGATCCGTCCAGTGGTTTTTTTTTAAATTTAATATACATATTAAAGTCAGGGTTGAGCTGTGCGTTGATAGATCAGTCAGTCAGTCACGTTTTCCTTTTAAACTTCAAACTTCAAACTGAACGTTACAGTACAATAAAATTGTTTCTAACACCGGTTCTGAATCACTTGGACTGAGAAGACTCCGGCAATAAACTCAGCAAGGGATATTTTTATAGTTTTTTTAAGTATTATAGTTTAATTACTAATTCTAATGTTTATAAAGTTTTCAAATAGCTTGTTGAGCGAACATTTCATTCAAATGCATTCTTGTCTTCCACAAAATCAAATACTTTATAGTACCCTTCCTTACATAACTTTTGTTTAATTAGCTTTTTAGATCTATAAACAGATAGTTCTTGAATTTCTTTGGGTACCTGCTTTGTTATAGAAACGTATACATTGCACCTTGAATGATAGAAGAAGAAGATTAGATGCTCGTGACTTGCTACAAAGTAAGCCATCGTGGTATGGTTTCCTTTAAACTAAAGCTCATTGTAAGATTCGAATCCACAAGTGAATATTATCGCTTATTAACTTCTAAATTCAGTTTGTAACTATGAGGAAAATGCTTATCTAGGTAAATAGGCAAGTATATAATATATTACATATTATTATTTTTAATTCCGTTCATGTTTTTGTTATTCCATTTACCCGCGCGTCAGTCATTTCCGCAATGTACTTACAGGATTTTTGTCCTGTTTTTAAACAGGACTAAGGCACTTGTCCCACCGCCGACAAGTGCGTCTACATATCGACTATTTTCTCATTCAATGTCGCCTGCCATATAATTCCATGTATCTGAAAGAGATACGTATAAGAAAAGTTTATAGTTGACTGTTCACATTCCCGCTGAGAACTCTTGCATTGCTTACAAAGATAAAAGAAAAATCTCTCAGCGATGCGGTCTCTTGACAGTTGGAACACTGAGCGACACTCGCGTAGTACAATACTCAAATATTGTAATTAGGCAGTCATTCTAGTACTCGCCTATCACATACGCACTATCTGTCATTATAAACTTGCTTCTCGTTGCTAACAAACTCGTATCTACTTTATAGCTTATAATATCGCTCTTCGCTAATCGTCGGCGGTGTGACAAATGCCTATATTTTAATTTTTTATGACTAAGCGGAAAAAATATCATGTAATTTACGTTACCTACAACATAATGTATTCGAGCTATTTATGTCCCTAAAATAATTTCCTTTTTAAAACTCGACTTCTATTTATTACCTAATTTGCTGTAGAATGTGAATATTTATATATCTAAATATAATACTGGGTGATTTTTTAATCACTGGCAATACTTGCAGGCGTAGAAGTACTCATCAAAATGAACAACTTTTATTATGGGACTAACCTGTGAAATCATGAAATAATTATCAGCTGTTCCATACAAAAGTTCAATACCTACTTGACCAAAATGTACGAAGCAACCGTTTTATTTTACGCGATATCAGAATTAGCCCCATAATAAAAGTTGTTCACATTGAGTACTTCCACCCCTGCTAGTATTGCTATTGATAAAAAAATCATTCTGTATAGACAGATCCTTCCACTAAACTACTAGATTTATTTTAAAGGCCTCACTTACCCAACCGAAATAAATATGACCTGTGTATCTTTTTGAACAAAGTTACGAACGAATCCTAGTGATTTTATTCAAGGAACCCTGAATTAAAATAATATTTTTTTTTCTGAACGAAGCAAATACGTTGTATACAATATTTGATTTATTACACAAAAATGTGGATAAGCGTGGTGTGCGAACTTGACACGTGTTTACAATGTTGTGTAAAGACTCCGCTTCTATATATTACACAGAAATAGCTATATCTGAAACTGAAAGTGAGTAGGTACGTATCCATTATGTGAAGACGTAACTCGTTGTTGAGACAAACGAAAACATTTCTACGTATTCATCGCCTTTGAAACGATTTTAATCAACGAAATTAGAAAACTAACCTATTTTTGCTATTTTTACTTAGTATAGACTTGATTGACCACAATCTGACATGATAAATTTTGATGTGACAGAAGGTGGTAAGCATACAAACCCTAGAAGTGACTGGCTCTCAAATGCAGCTGCCAGAACTCAAAAGTTTCTTTATTAAATGAACGCATTTAAGTTCAAGTATTTTTAATCGTCACTCGATTCAATTATACTAATATAACAAAGCAGGAGAGTTTTTGTTTGTTTGTTTAAATTCGCTAATCTCTGGAACTAGGTACCGTCGGATAGATTCCTTTTGCATTTGATAGGCCAATTCTTGATGAAGTTATTGTTCATCCCGGGAATGCGGGTGAAACCGCTGGGAATAGCTAGTAGTATATATATTAATTTTAAAGTAGGTAAGTAAGTAGGTACTTATAAGTATTATAATTTACAAATTATATATTATAAACAATAACCTGTGGAGAGAACAATTCATTAAAATGCGTTCTTGTCATCTAGGTATAAAATAAAAAACTTTATAATATTTTTTCTTGCATAATTATATCCTGCTAACATCCTGAGTTCAACATTGGAAACTACGTGGCATTGGAGAGAAGAAAAAAAGTAAATTTAATTTTAAATTATACTCCTTAACTAATTACCTATCGCTTTTCTACCTTATTTATGGTAATTATTTTTAACAAAAAATAAAACCGACTTCAAAGTGGGTTTGCACCAGAAAACATAAAATAACGATGGTAAACTCTTTTTGAAGTCAGCGAAACAATTTGAGATTCTGGTTATCATTTCAACAAATATTTTTGTAAGTGAGTAGGTATGTACTTTTAACCAACAACACCCTTATAACGTGAGATGGAAAGCAAGTGTAATAAACCAGTTAATTCCCAGGTTTTAAACATGTCCGTCCCGTTCTAACGTCATATAACAAAAAAAGACGGGGGCTACTAGATCGCTAATTATTTCGTTCATATTGAGATTTAATCGTTATTATTAGAGCACGCAAAGTCTTGAGAGGAAATCCAAGTGGTTCTTAAATTAAATTTAAATAATCGTTTTGACATTTCATAAACATAGCTGTTTTGATATGTCAGTCATCATTCACAATTCTCTATTATAACTTTGTTTAGGTAAATTAGAGAGACAGGCTCCTTCTTGACTGATTTCTTGGTGGTCATTTACTACCAGGTGACTGTCAGCCATGCTAGCAGACGGTATTCTGATATTTAAAATTTGTTTTTTTTAATATGTAATAAGGTCTACACTTTATTTTGTTGTATTTTGTGTTAAAATTCAACATAATTTGAAATACTGTTTGAAGTTCGTTTAAACAACCCGTGGAAATTTATCGATAGACGGATCGTCGAATGAACTAGGTTTTTTTTTTGGAAACCAACACCTATACAAAACACACTAAAAATATAAAAATATTCATCAGAAAGCTTATAAAAATATTCATCGATAAAATTATGAAAGTACTTTAGAAAAAATAAATGTACACATCCCTTAAAATTATTCACTTACCCCATCGCTTCCCAGTTCTCCCTAGAAACTTTTTCTCTTCCGGGTCCCATATCGCGTACTTGATCTTCTGGAAGAAAGGCCTCTGAGGAGGCCTCCGGTTGTAGTTGACCACTCCGTTAGGCTTGTCGGCACCCATCTTGGTCGCCAGGCGGTGAAACACTGGCCGACAACCAGCGGGCGGTGAATACACTATAAAAGGTTGGTGTATTTATGCCTAACTTTGTTTAGTCTCACTGAAGTTAGGCATGACGCGCGGAAAGATGTAAGAAAAAAAAAGGAGGAGGTTCTCAATTCGGTTGTATTTTATTTACGAAGCTATAATGTTTTTTGTTAGTTAATAGAAATGGTCGTGTCGTGCCGATATCTAATTACAAATTCAGTACTTATGTTAAATAACTAGGAAAATTGGTTTAACAATTAATTTACCGTATTTATGGGATTACTAGAAATTTTATAGGGAAATACAGTTATGAAGTTATCGTCAACATGCAGCTTGACTATGATTTTTATTCTTTACTAGCGACTCGCCCCGACTTCGCACCGGGTAGTAGATTATATACAGGTGTAAAGGAAAATATAACAATTATTTTAACATGCGATATATAATGATGTTCCTAGTGTGTATACAAAATTATTAAACAAAAAAAATATTATAATTATATTATTATTGTTTTAATTTTATTAATATTTATTTTATATTATTATTTATTATTAAATTATTCTCATTTTTATTATTTGCATAATTATGGGCCATAGTAATACGTATTCTGTTAAACCTAAATACCTATACTATAACCCAAAAAAATAAGCAAATCCCGACCATAAAAATAAACCACCTCGCCATATTGCGGAATTTCACGGAATATAATAAGTGTAGTGTAAATTCAAAAAATACGCTTATTTGTTCATGCCGTTCGCGGTAGAAACCTTGGGTCCGTGGGGGTTCGAGCCTCGCCGATTTGCTCGGATATTACAGAAAGAAGAAAGAAAGAAAATGAGTTTATTTTGAAGTACACACAACACTATATACACATTTACCATAAAAGAAAGAACAGGAAGAAAATAGCTTATGTTGTGTCACATCAAAAATGGTCAGTGACTCAGCAAAATACTGTTATACTGATTTTCAGTCACTTCCATAAGTGACGTCACGCACACCCAGACAGAAGACACAAATTAATAATAATAATTAATCATAAAAGAAATATAAGCTAATAATAAAAATGTAAATACACGTAGAAGAACGCAGTAAAAAAATAAAAAGAAAATTAATAAAATACAAACATACAAAATACACGATACACGTGAGAGTGAAAACAAAATTGTGAGCATTGTAAAATGGTAAAGTTAATATCATCATTCATTATTATAAAAAAAGAAACAATTATACTTAAATATAAATTAAAATCAAAAACAAAATGTGATAATTGTACAATTCATTACATAACATATTTTATAACTAACAGTTATGACAAATATAAAAAATAAACAAAAAATACAAATATTGGAACCTGAAATATAAATAAATAAATATTCTGGGACATTATTCCTCACACAGGGCCATCTGACCCCAAACTAAGTAGAGCTTGTACTATGGAAGCCAGTTAACTGATATACTACATATACTACTTTTCTTTTGTAAATACATACATATATAGATAATTACACCCAGACACAGGACAAACAGACATGTTCATGCACACAAATGTTTGTCCTGAGTGGGAATCGAACCCACGACCTGCGGCGTGATAAATAGGGTATCTTACTAACCACGCCAACCGGCCGGCAAAATAAATAATAAATAGTTAGGTATGAAACGTATTATACAATTAAAATAAATAATTTAGGCTCGACTCCACTACAAAATTACTTAGATTAATTCTTTTGCAGATTTAAAAGGTGGGATTTTAAGTGTTTACTAAACATCTTTAAATTTACCATCCAAGCTCACCGAGGCTTTGGGAGACCGACGAGCTGGGAGATTTTCCACCAACGCATTAGCTTGGCCAATCAAAAAGGGAACGCTGCCAGCCTGTAGGGAACCTTGCCTATCGACAGCAGCGAGGGCTTTGAGGATGTTTTTTTTTATATTATATGTAGTTTATATGTAAATACTTGTTGTAAATAAATGATTGAAAGTATGTTGCCTAATGAATAAATGACTTAATAAGTGTAGATATTGATTTTACTATGTGCTGTCAAAATATTATCAAGTGGCGCCCTCACGCAGGCTAGGCTTTTTAGGTTTCCCAAAGGGTAAAAACGGGAGCCTATTACTAAGACTCCGCTGTCTGTCCGTCTATAATAATGGTACGGAACCCTTCGTGCGCGAGTCTGACTCGCACTTGGCCGGTTTTTTATTTTCTGGTCAGGCTTTACATTCAGTAGGTAAAGATCCAAGTTCAAGTACCGTCTGTTAATTTAATAATTCTATGACCGCGGTCGCATATCCGCCCAAAACTGCCCGCAACTGGCGCGCCACCCGCCAACCGGCCCCTGCCGAGCCCTTAGCAATTACACCTTCTTCCCCATCTAATGTATTGGATAATGATTAATCATTTAAATTGTGATGTTAATTAGTTTACTTCGTTTTTTTTTATTACAACATTGTCGGCAAACAAGCATACGGCCCGCCTGATGGTAAGCGGTTACCGTAGCCTATGAACGCTTGCAACACCAGGGGTTTCACTCGCGCGTTGCCGACCCTTCCCCGATAAGCTCTGGCGACCTTACTCACGCGCAGGAACACAAATATAAGTTATTTGGCTGCGGTATTCTGTAAGGTACTTCCCCAGTCGAGCTGCTCTTTGAGCGACATATCGCTATGCTCTACCTCTCTTCTTAATTTGCTTACCTTATTTTACGCGCCTTCGCGTTTTGCTTCGCGGGCGGATTGACAGGCACTCAGGTAGGCAGGCAGTTGCCTACCGACACGCGTCGCCTATATGGAAATTAGCAATACCAGCAAAATTGACAATATGTTACCTACCTTGTGTTGCCGGAACACACTAGTAGCTATTTAGCGACACATTTTCATCTTGAGGGTGGTGAGGGTAGCGAGGGTGGCCATTCAGACGGGTACTACAAAATACCCTACCTCCGTGCTATGGTTTGCTTGCGACGTTTTCCTTCACCGCAAGCTCATTATAGGATTCGCCACGACTTGGGTCCAACCGTCACTACTGAGCTGTTCCACTATTTCGTAGTCTAAAAAAGATTTATTTACTTAATCTGATTTTGATTGAGCCTTGAAAACTTATTCGATGAAGCAAACAAAGGTACGTATTTGGCTACTAATGTATTCTAAACCATATTATCACCGCCATAGAATGGATTATTTTTTGTTCCCAGCTTTACGTGAAGTGTTCCTGTCTCACTTTAACGTAGTTAGTTTCTCGATAAATGGGCTATCTAACAATGAAAGAATTTTTCAAATCGACCCAATAGTTCCTGAGATTAGCGCGTTCAACCAAACAAACTCTTCAGCTTTATAATATTAGTAAGACGCTGCCACTCCCAGTTTTTGTAAGTTCACTTGATACTAGACGATCAACCATTGTACAAGATTGTTTAGATCTGATTGGCTTGGCCACCGAGCAACGTTTCAGGTTTTAAATGAAAAATAGTTCTTAATTAACAATTTATTCAAAATAATCCTCACAAACAATTAAATTCAGAAAAAAACATTATTATATCATGTTCTCTCTGAATTACCACAATAATATAAATTTTGTACTGACGACAGGCAGAGATTTTCACTTAATATCCATATACTTATATCTACTTAAAATATCTTTAATTTTTATACCCCTATGGTGACAAAAAAGCATACGGCTCGCCTGATGGTAAGCGGTTACCGTAACCTATCTTGACGTTTGCTATACAAAGGGCGTCACTCGCGCGTTGCCGTAATCTCTCTCCGAAATCTTTATTATAGTACAAAATATATAATAATTGACATTCACAGCAAACAATATATCAATAAAGTACTAAATTTTCTTATACACTCTGTATTTCATAATTTACTTTCCTTTTCATACATTTATTCACGTATTTTAGGAAGAAGAGATGGTTATAGTGCGGTCGCTGAGAGAATGCATTTCTGAGAAGTGTAAAGATATGGACTAATCACAGAAACGGATAATCCGATTTCGATGACACTTTCACGGGATGGTTCAGTATTTGGCATATTTTAGTGAAAGTTTCATCAAATCGTATTATCTGTTTCTATGATAAACCAATTATTTTGACGGGCAGAAATGCATTCTCTCGGTAAGTCACACGCGCTGGTATGCTTAGAGGTAAACGCTACTAAAAGAAATATCTTATTAGCCACACGTGACAGCCACACGTGACAGCCACATGTGCCAGCTACAAGCCGTGGATTACACATTTCATATATATCGTAAGGACATGCGTCCGCGCCGAACACTCGCTACAATAGCGATCCTGTCGCATAAAAAAAAACTACACTAAATTTTGGTCCAAATTTTAAACATGTTTCAAGATTTTTTTGTTACTTACTTATACTATACCTACTTACTTATTTTTATTACTTATAATAATTTTATTGTGAATATTTAATTCTAAATAATAAAAACACGAGGTACATTCGTAATCCTCAGCCGGAAAAACGAGAAACGATAGTCCGATCATCGTTTTCAAATATTTATCCAATAAAGCACTTTATTACTATTACACTTTAGCTAAACTGATGTCACAAGAATTTCTAGCAATTCTATTATATTAGTTTATTTACAATAATAGTATAAAATACAAACTATAATATAAGACAATTTCTTCAATGCTATCCCTCGCTAATGCGTTGGCGGCAAAAGCTCCCCGCCCGTCGGTCACCCGAAGTCTCGATGACCTTAGAATCTAAGCTAATCTAAGTCGACGAGCTTCGGACTATCGTTTATCATTTTTCGGCGTACACCCAGTACCTACTACAGTTAGAAAATAAAGATTTTCAAATAAACAAATTGGTGGGAGAGAAGGATTACTTACATACTCACTAGGAAAAATATACAATATGCACATATATGCACGATTCCTATCCCATTCAACATTCCAATATTTTACATCGGTAATAGTTTGGTGTTTGTATTTATAAAGATATTCATTATTCTTATGATTTAATGTTTCCTTTATAGAAAAAATTATGCAAAAAGAAAATCAGCTGTTACCAGGGTTGCCACCTTTTAGAAAAAGAAATCGGAACAATCGGATGGTTAGTCAGTAAATTCGATCTTCATAAGTGCCCTCCTAGGGTCTAAACTGAATAAATGGCTTTGACTTTGTTATCAATCAGAGACGGTTGGATTTCAGTCCAATTTAGGTCATCAAAAAGACTGCAGGAAATAATAGACGCGCGACGATATCATCGAATTCGGGACTGTTCCGGCAGAATCGGGACGGGTGGCAACCCTGGCTGTTCCATACAATATTTTGGCTGAATAGGTATTGTACTTTTGTTTGTATCAGATTTAATTTTAGCTCATAGTGTAAGTTATTTGTATTCAAGACTAGTTTTTTAGCAAGTCATTAAAATAGTTCTGTATACTTGTATAAACACATATACACCCAGACTCAGAACATAGTACTACACACATGTTCATGCACACTAATGTTTGTCCTGGGTGAGAATCGAACCCATTGTCTGTGGCAGCCAGGATATCGGAACCCTAAAAGAATCAGTTTTGGTAATAGGTACCTACTTCAGAAAATATTGGCAAAACAATTTTGCAGAAAGGGTTATCTGTCAATGAAATTCGATGCCAATTTTATTTAAATTGTATATCAGTCCCACTCGCCGGACTTGCGTTTCCACCAGAGAGAGATGCGTAGCGAGGAGACTTTTCACATGTCTAGATTGGTTGGTTAGTTATTATCTTGTCAAAAAGCAGACAAAGGATCAGCGCCGTACAGCCTAATTGTATTTATATTTATTTTTTTATGTTTACAATCTGTTATACATATATGGTAGGTATTATGTAGTTAATAATATAATATTTGTAATTTCTTTTTTGTTGTTGTTATGTATTATTTGCACATTATTATATTCATAAGTGTCTGTACTTCTTTCTAATATTTGTTGAAGCTGTATGCGTCGGATGGCGTACTTAAAATATTTTTTTTCTTTCTTTCTACGCATCTCTGGTAGAAACGCAGTCTTAGGAACCGAGAAAACTACATTGACTGTATTTTGGAATGCCTTTAAGAATTTTCCTTTAATAATTCATCAACATACAAGTGGATACGGGTGTAGCCTCTCGGTTCTTTAATGCTCTTGCTGTAGACGATGTTCTTTGCCCATGCCCTGCACCGGATTACCACGACGGTGTTCTCTGAAAAAGAAAAAAATAATAGGAGTAGGAGACTTTTTAGGGATCTATTTTTATACTTAAAAAAATGGGGTGCTGTCAAAGTAATTCTCAGTTTGATACCATTTATGCTACGGGGTCTATCTCGGAAACCGAAAATAGTTAGGAATTACAATATATACATTGGTATTTAAGCAACAAATACTGAAATATTGTAGTTTATAATAAGTAGGTATATCCCTTTATATATAAATGCAAAAGTGTTTGTTGGTATGTCCTTCTTTCACGCAGGAAAGGATCAATGGGACTTTTTGAGATAGTTTATGGATCGGAGAGTAACATAGCCTACTTTTTATCGCGATAACACGGGTGAAACCGCGGGGCTAAAACGAGTAGTTTATAAGCTGAAACCAAATATTTCCTTACTTGGTGGTTTGATCCTGATAGGTAGAAGTGGGCTCAAATACCCCTTGTTATTTCGAAAGGGGTAGAATGTCGAAGATAGTCCTCTCCCCCAAGGGTATTCTATCTCAGTTAGGTTTGAGTGCTCCTCCCAACAGGATATCCAAACTTGTTCTTGTTGTATCTGTGGAAAAGGTAGGTAAAACAATTTATTTAAAAAATAATAAATATAATAATTTTTATGGTGGTAAATCTTGCGAGATCTTATTAAAACAATCTTACTTAAGTGTTTAGTTAAAAATGTCGCGTTATGTAACGAAAGTTACAAAAATCATGTATTGATGAATCACCCATATTGTAATGTTTTGTTTCCGTTCAGGAAATGTCAAAATCCCAAGAAATTCAAATTACGCAATTTCTTAGCGCCATTTTTTATAGTCACTTGTGTTTTGTGACACTTCATCGACACCTCTCTCTCTATCTGAGTCTCATTTTTGCCATGTCTCTGAAGCCAATGAATAGGCTGAACGTGGTGGAGGAGCTTTGCTCCAAAAAGTTAATATAAAATTCTGTGGTGGTTGGCTCAACCATAGACAAAAAAAAACAATCGTGCGTGCAAAAGGATTAGCGCTTTTTCGTTAGAAAAAAAAACTGAAATAAGTTATGTATGTACCTACACTAAAATAACATTTTCGATAACAGTGTGTGATTTCTTGTGTTTTATAAAAGGTTTGTGCACGGATCGTCAAATTTGGACACAACTTGGACTGAACATACCGCCATCCTAAACATAAGATGGAAAGATTATGAAGTAGGTTTCAATTTTGATTACTTTTTTGAAGTGAGAACTTCTTTTAGCGCGGTACGCATATTTTTAGATGAGGTAAAACCTCTAGACTCGCGACACCGTTACCGAGAGCAGTTTGACGATTAGTTTCTTTTTTCTCACATTAAAATAATTGCGCCCAGTAATGTCGCTAGTCGCTGTCAGTAGTTTTGGCGCCAAATTTTCATGATAATGATGATGATACAAGAGCTCAATCTCAATCAATTCATAAATAATTGAATAACATTGAATGAGTGAGCCATCTTCGTACCTCAGTTTCGTTTCTGATATATGAGGATAGGTCTTCAGGCATGTCTTCGGGTAAATCAGTCTGACTGTAATAGTCTGGTTCCCAATCGTATACCTGTAACATTTGAGCTGTATTGAAAACATTATTCGGACAGTGATTATCTATATAATGACTTCTAGGAAATACTTGGGATGTCGAATGCTATGGTGAAAGTCGTAGGTTCGAACCATTGACCTAGAAAAAAAGGCGGACAGATGACCGCTAAGAAACTATTGAAGCACCAAAATGGCGGCGACGTAACTGTGTGTTTGTGTGGTTCGGAGCATAATGGCGGGCGGCCGGCTTAGTGTGGTGTGAATGTGTGCGTGCCGGACGCATTTAAGCGAGCTGGCTTACTGTGGGTGCTTCAGTAATTGTTTTATGAGGTGGCGTCCGCCTTTTTTTCTAGATCCATGGTTCGAACTTATAATTAACTAGCTGGCAGAAGCCAAGCAGTTTCACCCGTGACCCCCTTAGGGGTTGAATTTCGTAAAATCCTTTCTTACACTCCTACGTTACACTATATTTGGAGGATAAAGTAATATGTTCTCTATGACCAGTAGTTTAGGCTCTACGAATCACTCTCTGTCAAGCAATCAGTCAGTCAGGACTTGTTCTAAATAAATAGAAATACTTAAGTACGTGAGCAGTTGACGGAACATACCGATAGGAGCTTAGCGACAGTCTCAACTTGAGGGTGGTGCCACGTAGTAACCCCCACTACAAATATTCATTAACAGTTGCTTACTTTATTCAATTTGATGAAAAAACACGGTGCATCCGGATAGCCAAACATGTCTCCAGTATTACAGCCTTCCATTCCTGTGTATAACTTCGCGCTCGTGTAGGCTGACAAGACAAAACGATAAATCAGCATTATTAAATAAAGCTTACTATAAGGTGACCGCTAAAACTCTTCGAAAAATCTCTTCTATGCAGATTTTACGTCTATTCTTTACATGTCTAAAGGTTGACAAGCAGAAGTTCCAGCTGATGATAAGTGGTCGGAAGTTCTGTTCTGTTGAGGGTTCCTCATAAATTTTGAATGTACCTGGGTCTATATTCCTTGAGTCATCCATACCACAGTCCTAGCTACGGCATCAGGTCAAGATTTTTAAGAACATTTACATGTTTTTGGCAATAAATCCAGCTTGATCACCTACCAGTCGCCTATAAATCGATTTCAAATGAGCTGGAACGCCCCTACTTTTTTAATCTAAAATGTACTAACGTTGCTGAGGATGTAGTACGTTAACCCAGAAAATTAAATCTACTTTGGGAGAGGCCCATAATTTTTTTTTGATGTTAAATGGGCTTAGGTTTGGCCATCGACTGACCCCAGCAGGAGTCAAGACGAAGCCAAGGATGTAGCACGTTTGCCCAGAAAAAGCCTATTCACTCTGGCCTTGAAGACATCTAGGTTATAGGTGTCAGGAAACACAGACCTCGGAAGTGAGTTCCACTCCTTAGCTGACTAACCTGTCCTATCCATAGACAAAATCTATGTACGTAATTTAATTAAATAAATATTCTGGGACACTAAACTGACTGAAATCAACCAATAAGTAACTTCGTGTCCTATATTCTGTATTTATGTCAAAAGCCCGTGTTTTTCCGCTACAGTATTGATTTGTGTACAATAATTCGTATCGAGAGAAGCTACAATACTACTATAGTATATTGAGCCGCGCCCATACTGAGCGTGATCAATGCAAGGTGTGGCAGGCATCAACAATAGTACCTTAGCTTAGGTACTTTATGTTACCATGCGTTGATATTTTCAATGTCAAAGTCAAAGCCATTTTTATCCTATAAATAATGAAAGCGAAGTCAATTACAGACACTCCGTATATTTTGACACTCGCAAGATAAATCAAAACCTATATGGTTCTTCCCGTTGACCTAGAATCATGAAAGGTAAGAAGCAAAGTCCCACAGCACAAGTAAAGGAAAAAAAACGAAAATTGTTTATTTATATTTACACTTTTTTTTTCGTTTACAAACTTAAAGTTGTTGGAGAATTGACCGTGCCATATAACGATCTATGGGAGAGATGGAGAAACGATCTACATTCAAGTTTGTACGGGACCTTCGGTGCGCGAGTCGAACTCGCACTTATTTTGGTTGCAAGGATACCGATTTTTCTCAACAATGACTAAAGCGAACGAAATGAAATTTATTGTAAGAATTCATCATTTATTTGACTTTATTTTGTCCATTGCATAACACGATTGGTTAACTTTTATAACACAAAATAATTAATCAAAAAGACCTCTTTAAAATAAGAGATTCCAATTTTACCGACATTGAGGATAGGTTCCAAAATTTCTACATATAGGTATTAATTGAAACTGATACTATAATTTGTACATAGGTTTTATGATAAACAATAAAAACCATTTTGTCGCATACGCCCTTTCCGTTTACGCGGGTTTTCTATGAGAGGTCCCTATAGTAGGGAGCGGGACGCAGCACGTTGAATTTCAGATTTTTATGCTTAACGCGGCGTCACCTTAACGTTAATTACAGTAGGTAGGTATATACCTACTTATATAAGTACTAAAACAGAAAATAGTTTGTTGAGAATCAATAGTAGAATCGATTGCGATTGTTTTTAAACCATGTTATATCTGAACCAACATAAGTTAAACCATAATTATGTGATAATAAATAATAATAATAAATATTCTGGGACATTATTCCTCACACACGGCCATCTGACCCCAAACTAAGCAGAGCTTGTACTATGGAAGCCAGATAACTGATATACTACATATACTACTTTTCTTTTGTAAATACATACATATATAGATAATTACACCCACACACAGGACAAACAGACATGTTCATGCACACAAATGTTTGTCCTGAGTGGGAATCGAACCCACGACCTGCGGCGTGATGGATAGGGTATCTTACCAACCACGCCAACCGGCCCGACATGATTTTTTTTACGCTACACTATATTATGGCGCGTATAGACCTTAGTATAAAGTATATTTTGAATCGCGTAATTCAGAAACACCATAAGTGAAACACGCATAATTTTTCAGGAGAGACAAAAAACTGGCTCCACAAAAAAAAACCCTTGACTTATGTTTCTCTCTGAGAATAATGAAAAATGCAAAAAAAAATAACGTTTTGGAAAAAACTTGACTTGGGTTTCTGAAATCACACAGTATTCACATATATTCGCGATTCAAATAGTATAGCACGCGTTATTATTCTAAGGTACTAATAGAAAATATAATAACTCACGTTGTAAACGATAGTTCAGGTTATTTATGTAGTATTCGTAAGTAGACATGTTTGCTGCTGCGTATTTCAGCACTATTACCTCGTCCTTCGGTGGGTTCTTATCAAAAACTACAAAATATAAATTAATTAAATACCGACTATCATAATCCATAATGCATAAAGTTTCTATATAATATTTTAATTTAATACTAGCTGTTGCCCGCGGTTTCACCCACGTTCCCGGTATAAAAAGTAGCCTAAGTTACTCCTTATAACATCAGCTATCGGCCACTGAAAGTCCAGTCAAAATCGGTCCAGCCGTTTCGGAGATTAGCCGGAACAAACAGGCAGACAAAAATTCCAAAAAATGATTTTTTTTTTATATACATAAGTACCGTATACATATATTTTCATATATGCATTCAGTAAAAAACTGTTATTTTGACATTACAAACAGACACTTCAATTTTATTTATTTGTATAGATGTATAGATAAGTTCTGAAGACGAAAAAAATCATAATGCTCATATTTTTTTTTATATTTTGTGTAATACAATTTTACTTTTATTCTAATACGTACCCTCCTTTGGTATTGGGATGTGGGCCACGCCTGGGTTCGCTCCTGAAATCATTATTGTTATACTCATTAAATAGGTACAGTGGCGGATCCAGGATTTTGGGTTTGGGAGGGGCTTGAAGCCCTTAGCCCCCCTCAATCCGCTACTGCATTAGGTATACAACATTATTTTTAGTAAAGCGCAAACCTAAAAGGTTAAATCACTCTATATAGTTAAATCAAGTTCCTAAACATATTAAAAATTGCAATGGCCACACTATATTGCGCGCGCGCTGCCTGAACGATGCGCACGGTGACCATGACTTGACGGAGACACCGTATAACCTGAGAAAACTATAGCACGACGGTAAGGTACCCCTGGCTACCACCTATCGGTGTATTGCAGTAGCTGGACTTGATAGTCAGGACCCTTCTACTTATGTGCTTAGCTAATTGAAATTTATCAAGCAACTTACCAATAAGGGAGTGTTCTAACAAATATTTGGGTTTAATAGGATCTATAGTAGATAGCAGTCCTGCCATGCAGGCGGCGAACATGAGGGCCAGCACCGCGTAGAATATCAGATAGAAGGTGAGGACTATACCTGGAATGAGAAAATATTATAGGTGGTGGTGGCGTAGTGGAAAACGCACCACACAATGAGCATGGAGGTTTTAAGTATTTACGGATTCACACCGACTTTTTTTTTAGTAATAAAATACATCGTGAGCATGTCAACCTTCCACTGCACTACCTACTAGCGAACATGACCTATAGCTGAAGTCAAGTGTGTCTTGCACCCTAGCCTCGCCTTCCGTTCGGTGTCGGTATTTTACCCGAGTCCAAGAGTCCGATGTCCGAGGTCTGAGAAACTTCGAACGAGAGAAGTCTTATTCAAAAGCAAGTGAAGTCCGTCCCACACTTGACCCACGTGATGGACTATATCCTCATTCCCCCGCGTTTTTAGGTGGTTTCTCCCCTGCCCACTACAGAAGACATACAAAATAATTCATTATAGAAAACTGAATAAAAAATTATGTCTATTCATTCTGAAGTTTATAGTTAGTTACACCGTTTCATAATTTTGTTGATAGGTTGCTAAAGGAAAAAGGGTTCTAAATAGCCACTTGATTCAATCAAAAGTCAAATGCTTTGCAGAACACGTATTACTATATGGCCTCTAAATAATAATTTACTTACAAAAAGCCAAAACCCTAGGGGTCCTCAAACAAAAAACCTTTTCCAACGTTTCTTATCTTCTCTGTAAAATATATTAAAGGAAAAGGTGACTGACTGATCTATCAACGCACAGCTCAAACCACCGGGGTAAAATTTGGAATACAGATAGTCATTATGATGTAGGCATCCGCTAAGAAAGGATTTTCGAGGGTGAAACCGCGGGGCGGTAAGCTAGTTGCAGTATATTATTCTTTACACTATGTTAATAACGTTTGGTCTGATTATATTACATACTTACGTATGTTCTATATATGGGAATTGGAAAATCGACTGGAAATCAGTTCTGAAGTTTCACCCATTACTAACCAAAACTAAGTTGTAATTCATTTCGATATCACTGAATGTTTTTATTTAAGTGTAAGTGATGATGTGGCCGAAGGTGGTAAGCACACAAAGCCTAGAAGGAACTGGCTCTCAAATGCAGCTGCCGGAACATACCAGTTAGGTACCTACTACAAAGCACCCACCTACCCTACCACTGTCTGTCTGTCTGTTATTTTGTTTTTTGTTATTATTGTTTGTATATCTTTGTAGTGTAGTACCTACTACATACATACCTAGGCCAGTATTTTTTTATACGATGTATTGGCCAGAGTTATAAAATAACAATAGAAAAATACGAGATGGTTTTATTATTATTGTACGGAATTCTCCCCTCGAGTCCTACTCGCACTTGACCTTTTTTACTTTGTTTATTAGTTCATCATACCTCTACAGAACTATTAATTACTCTAGAGTGTTAGTTAGTTATGTTGCTTTGATAAGATAAGAAATGTTGAGTAACTTTAAAACCTGTAAACTGTCATGGTAATGTAATTTGGTTTGTTAAAATAGTTGGCCTTCTTTCCTATTAATTAAATCGAATCCTAGTAATATTGTAGAAAAGAATATTGTCGTAAGTTTGCTTCATAAACTTAGCGATGCACTTGCAAGATTTGCAATTATTACAAAATATTGTCGATAGCTATAAAAACAAAAAAAAACATTTTTTTTTATTGAATGGGCTAGAGTTCTACCATACATATAATTGGGACAACAAAAATAGGTAGGTATAGTAGGTAGGTTAAACGTGTGAAAATTCTATTTTTTTTTTTTAATAACAATAATTAAATACTGGACAAGGTCACAGTAGTAATTTTCCAAATATATCACAATAAGCTCTTTACGTTCTTATCAAAATTATAAATGATCTAAGTAAACATTTCTTTTATGATTTTACAGGTTCGTGGACGTAAAGTCGCCGTCTAGTAATGTAGAATCAAATCCACAACTGTTAGTCACTTAAACCTGGCTCCCGAACACCTTGACCTTGGTGACCTTCCATAGCCAATAGGCCAACACCAACACACACCATTCCTAAACCAACAACCAAGGTACAAATGGTTACACAATTTACGTTGACACACAAATTCATGCAATTACAGTAACATATACATCCTGACCTCTTACAGCCGTCCAGCTTCCTACCGGCCCATTAACCAGCCACACAAATTTAAACGTTAAAACCTACACGATAAAGTGCAATCCGTATGTCCCTTATGATAAATGTTAACAACCGCTTATGACGAAAGTGCGCTATATCCGTCGCGCGACAAAAATAGCGCGCGGACGCATTTCTACGTATCTACTCGAAATAATGTTGTTTTATGACATATAAATTGATCATGAAGACCCATTACGTTTGACTTCGTCTGTATAGTAAGTTTAGAAAATATGCAATGCAGAAAAAAAATGTACTTACCTACAAGCGAAATGTACCATCAGATGGACCGCTTGCATTCAAAACCAATTCAAAACGTCAAGATTCTTTCAACAATTTAATTTGATTTCAGTGACGCCATCGACGACTACCTTTGCGTAAGCAACCCTATTCAGTGATAATGACAACCTAATCATGATTCTAGGATACTTTGTAGTACCCGCCTGACTGGCTACCACCCCCAAGTTTTTAATTTGTCGTCAAACAGGCTTCCTTCTAGGCTTACCACCTTCGGCCATATCATCACTTATCATAGTGAGATTGTGGTCAAACACAAGCTTATATACTCCTTTATATCCAATGATATGGGTGAAACCGCGGACAACAGAGAGTAAATCAAACTACAAATTCTCTCGAGAATCAAATGGAGTCGTCACCAACATGTAGGTACACCAACAGGGGGGTTCTTATGAATGGCCGGCCATTCATTCATTACAAATGTTTGTTATTGAAGCTTTTATGTTATCAAGGCCAACAAACAAACCAGTTTAAAATCCCCTCAACCAGTTTGTTGTCAGATAGATGTAGGACAAATAATGGGAAGGGGTTACTGGCAGCTGGCTTTTTGGCAAACGAATGGGCCGACTGATGTTAAATGGTTACCGATCGCCTATAAAACATTGGAGCCGCGGCGCGTCGCCGACCCTGCAGAAAGGCTGTAAAAACTGTACTAATAAAGAAGCTTATCCTAACTGACTGAAAGACTGATCTATCAACGCACAGCCTAAACCGCTGGAGTTAGAAACATGAAACATTGTACACGTTGTACGTAGGCATCCACTAAGTCAGGACTTTCTGAAATTCAACTCCTAAAGGGGTAAACGGGGGAAATATAGTTTGTAAGTAACTTTTTTTGTGGAATATAGTTTGAATACGAATCTTCGTTTAAATATTACTCAGAGCAGATTATTAAAGTTATTATTATTATCTATTATATAATAATCTATACTATATAATATTATAAAGCTGAAGAGATTATTTGTTTGGTTGAACGCGCTAAACTCAGGAACTACTGGTTCGAATTGAAAAAATATTTTAGTGTTGGATAGCCCATTTATGGGCTACTTTTTAACCCGGGGAAAAATAAGATCCTCGGGAACGCGGGTGAAACCGCGCGGGGCGGAAGCTAGTCTAATATTATGGGGTAAAATAGGAGATCGCGGGTGAAACCGCGGGGCGGAAACCTAGTACCTTCATACTATGAAGTACATATAAGTGATATAATCTACATTGACACACATAGCGTGTCGACCTTGGTTTGCTCATACAGCTTCTATACATACCTAATAGTCTGCCAAATGCCCAATGATGCGTATCATGACCTACTTAACAGGCGCACCCCTAGCTTTGACTATAATGTAAGACAGCAGCCATCCTTTAAACATATGTTCTTACAAATAAATATGGTTTTTCCGTAAAATCTCACGATTGAAATTATCTGGAACTCGAAATCCTTACCACTAATTCCATACATCAATAGGCGAGAGTCCGTATTCTGTATTGTTTCTATGCTTACACGGTTCAAACTATCATAAAGAAGGAAGGAAACTAGCTTTCTAATACAACTTAAGTAAGTACTTAGCGACAGATTTTCAACTCGAGGACGGTAGGCAGTCAGGCGAGTACCTACTACAAAGCATGCAAACGCCCTGCTGTTTTTTTTTTATATTATAATCGAAATGCTTACTTACCAAAATTCTGTATTAAGCTAAGAGTCAATAGCATCCAAATAGCAACTTAGATGAAGACGTTTTGGACCTGCGAGTCTATTACATAACATATTGCAATCAAGTTTCTATTTGAAACCGTTTGTGTGATTGAGGACCTACTTATTTACGTTCTGACATCTGCAATTGCTAATAGAACTTGATTGCAACTGGAATCATAATGTAATATTTTTATAATACTGATTACGTCTATACAATATTCGTCGACGTTATGGTCGCATTAATATATTATAAAACTTTATTTAAATAGTCTTTTCACATTTTTATCATAGTCAAGGTGTCTGATCTAAGTATATCGACTTATTTTTCCCCATAAAAATGTTTACTACTAAAAAATATTCCAAAACAAGGAACAACAAAAACTCATTCTACCCTTTCGTGTTAATGAAAGAAAGCTTATTTAAAATTAAGAAAATCACCAAACACTGATAATAATTATCAATCAGTTATAATCAAATACAAATCAAAGAGATAATTGTCTGAAATATGCATGCGCATAACCAAGTAAGTTGATGCTCCGGTAAGGTGTATTGTTACACGATTCGATTGCAACTCAATGCCCTGTCAAATGAAACTGATTCTATCAATACAATAATGTAATACGTTGTTGTTTATTTTTATTTTTTTAAATACTTTTATTTTATTTTGTAGAAAGCTACTAAATAACAAATCCCTTCTCGAAACTAATCTCGTAGACACGTAGCAAATAAAGTTTTTTTATGAAGCTACGTAGATAATCAAATCAAGATATCTAGATCTTTTTTTTTATCCCCAAATTTACAATATCTTAAGATAGACAAAGCCGATGGGCAGATAGAAGACGTAATACAGTTTGTTTGTACGAAAGCTCTTTACTACGAAACAGTAACGACCAAACGGCGGCTGGCTCGGTTACATAACGTGCACATCTGCAATTCATGGGAAATAACAGCATTCTGGTAAACACAGGCAGGTAATAATATTGATTCATGAAATAAATAAAGCTTATCTTATAGGAAGTTGTTGTTATTTTGTGTGTTTATGCTTTTTAGTTTAATTTTTAGTTGTAATCGTACTTCCTAACTATCCCAACATAATATTATAAATGCGAAAGTGAGTTTGTGTTTCTTACCTTTTCACGCTTAAACCGCTGAACCGATCGCGATGAAATTTGGTATGCTGATAGCCTATGGTACGGAGAAGAACATAGGCTACTTTTTATCCCGGAAAAACATAAGACTCCTGGGGAACGCGGGTGAAACCGCGGGGCGGAATCTAGTATTATTATAAATGTGTTTGTGAGTATGGATGTGTGGTTGTCCGGATGTATGTTTATTATTCATTCACGCAAAAACTACTGAACGGATTTGGATGAAATTTGGCACAAAGATAGAATATAATCTGGAATAGCACATAGGCTACCTTTTTATTCCGGGAAAACATCAGATCCCACGGGAACGCGGGTGAAACCGCGAGGAGGAAGGTAGTAAGTAGTTTATATTTTTATAATAATGTGTAAATATTTAAACACTAGCTTTCGCCCCGCGGTTTTACCTGCGTTTCCCAGGGATCTTGAGTTTTCCCGGGATAAAAAGTAGCCTATGTCCTTCTCCATACCATAGGCTATCTGCATACCAAATTTCATCGCGATCAGTTCAGCGGTTTAGGCGTGAAAAGGTAACAAACAAAAAAATATAGTTAGGATAGAATTAGGATAGTTAGGATGATATTTGTTAGAAACTAATAATAAACTTACCGAGCAATCAAAAACAACTATACTTTAAAGGAGTTTACTTATAGACAACTTGTCTGTCTGTTTATTTCTTTTCTTAAAGATACTTACTTAGGCTATTTATTTAGCTTTAAGTAAACCAATGTTATTTTTTATTAGATGCATAAATTACGTGTAAATTAATTAAGGCGTTAAATACCTTCTAAATGGCACCAAAAATATTTGCCGCGTATTTACACCCATTGAAAAATGTCACAGGCTACTTTTATAATAACTTATATGCTATATTATTTTTCATTCTAAGAAACTGAAAAATATACAATAACTCACCCCATCTTTTAGCCGTTCGTCCAAATATACTTTTGTCATCTGGGTTGTAGAATATCCTTGCCAGCCTTTGCCCTAAAGGATAAGACGGTGGGGGTGCCCGAGCCCAATCAGGCTCCACACCATTTGATTTACCGGCCATTTAGATAATACGTAAACACCACGGCTACGATCATTCACGGTTAAATGTAGATTCATGCACGACCGTCATTCGCGACGGTGCCGAGTTGACTGCGCACACGCATGATGAATTGTACGTATGCTACAGGTACAATAGGGCATTAGGGTATTGTTCAAAGTTATCGGGATATTGTTATTACTGTAGTTCAATGATTTTACTTGTATAAATACCGAAGGTCAGAAACTACGAATTTAAGTGTTGTTTTTTTTTCAAATACCTTTTATCACCTCGGTAGCCAAGCAGATTAAGGCCGGAGGTCCATATTTCGATGCTCAGATCGCACAAGGTGTAATTGACGTTTACCTATTTAATTTTTCAACTGATCATGGATGACCAATTCCGAGAGTACCTATATATACCTTTGAGTATTTTTCACTATTATCTATAGATAATAGTGAAAAATACTCAAAGGAATTCGGAGCCGATTTTGATAAAAACTAAATCTGTAGGTATACCTAGATTGCAAAATAGATCAACTAGTGTCGCTTATAAGGATCAAATTCTGAGAACTAATGATAAATTTCAAAGGTATCATTTGTACATCTATCTATACGAACAATAAAGATGACTTGAAATGATTTTTAGAAAATATCCATATCGGAATCAATTATCTTGTGATGCAGAATGCAGTACAATCCTTGATCCTTCAAACAATCTAATCAATTGTTATTATTTTACGTTTAATAAATGTAAGAAAAATAAAATGATATGACACTAAACATTACTTCCCATCTGCTTTTTATTTTTAAAATCAACGGGACCCATTGCTGGATTTTAAAAAATCTAAGTACATAATACAGTTTTAGTTTATATCAAAATCAACTCCGAGACTCCTTTAAGCAAAACTACAGGACAATGAGCTTGAGCTTTCGGTAAATGAAAACATCGTGAGGAAACCATAACACGGTGGTAGGGTACTTTGTAGTACCCGCCTGACTGGCTACCATCCTCAAGGTGAAAATCTGTTACCAATCATCTACCTACCTTACTAGTAAGCTTATTTAAAAAATATATTTCTTTGCTAATTTAGGACGCAAATTTGAAAAACGGGAGTTTTACAGTAAAACAATATTCAACGCTATACCGCAACATAGATAAAACGCACGTGCATAGGGCTAACATGTGTTACATCAAGAATGCATGTGATTCGAACCAAGCGAGATTTTTTGTTAACCACCCACCGATTGCGGTGCATCGACGGGTACATTAACATACCTACCTATTTTAATGCTTTAGTTTTAAAATACATTTGAATAAAACGGATGTTACATGTATTTCTATTTCATGACATTTTTTTTTATAAATCCAATGTGGGCAATGGAAACGAGTATCGAACTTTTTTAACCGACTTATTTTTACTATGGTATAGGCCTGTGTTTGACCACAATCTCGATATGGTAAGTGATGATGTGGCTGAAGGTGGTGGCTAAGCACACAAAGCCTAGAAGGAACAAAGATGGCTCTCAAGTGTAGCTGCCGGAACCCAACGGTAGGCATTTGACATCAGGGTGGTAGCCAGCCAGGCGGGTATAGCAAAGTACCTTACCTTACCATACCACTGATGGTTTCCGTACGATGTTTTTCTTCACCGAAAGGTTAAGCTATCATCCGCCTATTATCATCATCATCGCCTTAAAAGGTGTTGCATTTGAGAGCCTTTGTAAAGGCCGGCAACACGTTGGCAATTACTCTTTGATTTTTAATGTCCATAGGCGACGGTTGCCATTTACGATCAGGTCGACCGTCTGCTTTTGCTTTTGAAGTTTTTATTTAAAAACTTAAAAAAGCATATATTTTGGATTGGTTTTGTGGGGTTTAGTTTATTCGCTTTTAAAATCATTGATAAGAATAACACTTAGTTTTCCTGTTATTTTTAAAATAAAACATGAATTTGATTTTATTTCAATTACATTTATTTCTTACAAAATATATTCTAAGGCACACGTTTACATACAAAATAAAACAATCGGTAAAGTTAACAGAGCACGGGCGACACACAGTCTTGTGTGGCCGGCCACCGACGCAAAGTAGCAGCGTGTGGCTGCCACTAGATACCTACGCGTGTGGCTGGTTGAGATATAAGTTTTTTTACAAATAAATTAATAATAATAAGTTACTGTGTAGCTTTTTATTTTTATTTATTTATAATACAAAATATAACGATAAGTGTGCACACACTAAAACAATCTTAAAGCTGGAAACAAATTATCGGACGCGGTTGACAACTGATAAGTGTGCACAGTCGTTTGAGACGTGACAAAAACATCCAGCGCGCCATATTTCTGTCGGACGTCCGAACACTCAAGGTCAGCCCAAGGTTACGTCCACGACTTACCTCCGATAGTTTGCACAGCTCAGTGTGCATTCATTATTTAGATACCCATCAGCCGCGTCCGATAATTTGTTACCAGCTGTACAGACAGCGAACGAAAACCAGTTTAGGTTTATCTGTCACTGTCTGTCACACTACTAGATTCTGTAGCGTGTGACCCGTGTATACATTTTTGTAAAAATATAACTTATTTAAAAAAAAATGTATAACACGAACGGACGGACATGTTTACAATAAGGTGTCATTATAAAGTTTATTTTGATTGTCTTTTTATATTAACAGGTCACTGTTCATTATACTAAATAGAAACATATAAGGCACGTTTGTTAAAACAGTAAGAAATACTCCAGTCAACTATGCAAAAAAAAAATGATTAAGGTCAACCCCAAAAGTATATAATCGCTTTAGTACCATGTCACATTAAACAATACACAGTTTTCATACAAGATAATGTCATAATATATGACAGGGTACTATTGCGGATAATTCCAATCTTTCCAGAGCTTGCGACCAGACTAGGTCTATTGTAATCGCCACATAAATTAGATTTAACTGCCAATACCCTGCAGCTATTATAATCTGAACTATATTCTTGACAGGAATTGATTTTACTACATCTGGGTGTAACTGGTGTTTCCCCAGAGCTCATCTGGGGAATTTCGTTTAGGAATAAGTGGATAGCACTCACACAAGAGACAGTGCCGGATTAAGCCAATGCGGGGACTGTAGCAAATATAATCAAGAGCCCTTGATTCAGGCTCTCTAATCTTATGGTTCAGATGCAGAAGCAGCTTTTAGATAATAAGAGTTGGTCGCGCAGATATTTTCACGAAAATTTTCTTTTTAAAGATATGAATGACATTTATTATGATTGTGGCGTTATTTGTCTTAATATTAGTATTTCGATCATTTTCCTCCTAAATCATTTAATATTTTTTTCTCCACAAAAACTTGTCATACTTTTTTAAGCTTTTTCAACGCCTAAATAATTCTAGCGAATTATTTTACAGCGATTTCAGTGTAATAAATCCAGTTACGAGTGATGTGTAATTATTTCCGCAGACGCAGGGCCCCCAGAGTCGCGGGGCTCTTGCTACATGCCTAATCCGGCACTGACTGTTGTTGCACGCATTGGTGATGAACAGATGCTTGTATAATCCATAGTGTCCCGTTAGGGCTCTCACAAGTACGCATAAGTTGTGTATACATAGAGATATTTACTTTTGGGGCTGATTGTATTTTTTTTGCTATTTATATCAGATATGGTTTGAATTCGAAGGATAGCAGAGCATTAAATTTCACTTAAAGCTTATAACTTAAACTAGCTGCATTTCATAAGTACATATATATAACACATAAATACAATTATAAGTATGTATATATTTATTAAATATATATCAGTCTTATTATTCTACATTTATTAATATCGGAGGCTGTATAAAATGTAAATATATACTGACAAAAAGTAAGTCAAAAATATAAACGCGCGTACTATAAAATAAATGTAATTATTATCTAAACTACGGACGGAGTCGTTAAAACCCTGAATTTTAATTATATTATATTTATTATATACCATTATGTTTATACAGAGGTATTTTTAATTGTGTAAGCTAAATTGTCATGTTTAACTTTCATTATGTTATGGCCCAAGTATTCATTTAAAAATTAATTATATATATTGCGCGGACATTTAGATAAATTGGCCAATAAGAAATTGCTGTTCCATACATTTTGGTTGAGTAGGTATTGAACTTTTGTTTTTTTTTCACACTTTCATAATTGGTCACAGTAATAGCTGTTTATATTATTGAATACTATCAACCCTGAAAGCTTAGCTGAACATGAAATTTTAGCTAAACAATTAAACACCAAGTAGAGGGATACTGAAACACTTACACGGTGTAAGAAGTCACTTTTGTGATAGCTTCAAAAGAAAAGTAAGTATAGATTAATAGAAAAAAAAACACTGAATTGAGCTTGGTCAGATCACTGTCTCGGTGGAAACTTCTTTATAATTTATTTATACTTTAATCTAAATTATATAAAGTACTAGCCGCCCGCGGTTTCACCCGCATTCCCAAGGGATCTTATGTTTTCCCGAGATAAAAAAAAGTAGCCTATAGCCTTCCTCGATAAATGGGCTATCCAACACTAAAATAATTTTTCAATTCGAACCTGTAGTTCCTGAGATTAGTGCGTTCAAACAAACAAACAAAGAAACTCTTCAGCTTTATAATATCATAGTATAGATTGATATTAATCTGTATTATATTCTGACTGATTGATTGACTGAAACTACAGTATGGGTAACATGTACCTACGCAAAGTGATAATCTCGCGCTTGAGAGACAAGCAGTTGTCCTTATCGTTTGTTTCTAACAAACTGAGACATAGATAGTTTTCGACGGGAAAACGATAATTTTCTCATGTCGTAGGTACAATGTTAGAGCCATGTAATCAATTTAGAGGATATATTCCTTTTTAAACGTGGGATTTTCCGAAATTCAACCTTTATGAAGGTAAAACAGGTGATCGCGAGTGAAACTACGTGCCGGTAAGTTAATATAGTATGAGTTACGTTTTTAAAATTCACATACATATTTTAGAAAAAATATTAAACCTAAAAATGCATAAAATTTTGGTAATTAAATGCATTCATGTTAATGTAAGATCAGATTGGCAATTTCAATAGCATAATATAGAAGTTACACTTTGTAGAGAAAATTGGAGTCACTACGAAGAGAGAAACATTTCAACTCGTATTTTGTTATTGTAAAAGCTTTTACAGAAAAAAAAATTACATACTCGAGTTCATTTCACTGGTAAAAAGTTTTATGTCAGATTATTTCTCTTATATATAACTGGTTTAAGTGGATTTGTCTTTTTTATTTTATAACTGATATGTTATAATGGGATTCCATCGTGAATTTGCACTGTATTTCTAACGACATAGATATCAAAATAGCAGGACGGGGATCGCAAAACAAGACGCCATGGATTTTGATTTCTATGCTGTTAGATATACAGTGTAAATTAGTTTTTGTACATTCCAAACCCAATCTTATACAACTACTATTCTATATTATTGCTTTTAAAATACGTTAAATTCATAGCAAAATCTACAAAAGCTACCATGAGATTCGATAAATATTCGACGAATACTAAATCCAAATAGTATTTTACATTGCAGTCTACTCAAAAAACCGTATTAAATATACCATTTTCGTATCAAACATATTTAAATTAAATTATATTTTCTTGTCACCAAATTAGCATATTTGAAATTCGGTCTTCTCAAAAGACCATGTCCAAAACACGAATTTCAAAAAATAATTGACTTAACAATCCATCTGAACATATTAAACAATGGAAAAAGGTTGGTCTTCTCTCGGTCTACTGGAAAGACCGACAGTTTATCGTTTGAATTTCATGTATCTGGACATGACTTACCGTATAATGATATTATTCGATCATAATTTCGAAGTGTACAACCCCTAATCGCTCCCTCCTATTGTACACTATATTCCTCGCCCACGCGCGGCATTCAATATTGATAACGATACCAGCTGAAAGAAAAAAAAACTTCTTCACACACGGCCATATGATCCCGAACTAAGCCAAGCTTATACTATGGAAACCAGATAACTGATATAGGTACAACTTGGAAATGCTGGGTGGATTTTCGAGACGTACGTTTCATATTATTTTCCTTCACCGATAGCGCTCATATAGGATTTTAGACACCTTCATCATGGCCTTCAAAGTGACCACTGAGCACGTACAAAAAAAAAATACTGAACTACATTATTTAATTTAGTATTTCTTTTAGAAATCACAAAATACTAACTTTTAGGCCTCTCCAAATGAATAGCGACGAGCGGGCTGAGGTACCCCTCGGCATTCTGATAAGGGTAGAAGTACCCCGGGAACCCAGGATGCGGCAGATACTTGATAGGTCCCACATTCTCCTTATCTGCCGGAGTCTCGCCGTGGCATGACACCCACACCATATTCGCCTGAAGAATGAGTTTTAAGTGATTAAAGAGAGAGTTGAAAATGCTTGATACTTTTTTGGCATTAAGGCGAGTGTATACATTATCGTCAACAAACCGATCGCATTCATTTAAATTTACCGTCTAGCATTTTAATTTTAATTAGAAGAAATAAACTATTTGATTCAAAGCGTCAATTTTTCATTCACTACTTTTACCACTAGGGCCTCATTGAGAGACTCGCCAGGCAGATTATTTGTCTCGCTTTAGCATACGATATGTTTGAGCAACAGAAAGAGATACAAGAATATCCATTGCCAAACGGTAAGATGTAGTCCGACCCTAAGATGTCGCAGTTACCTCCAATTTCTAACAACTCAATCAAAGTTAATCTATGGTCACTATTGCCATCTTTGTTATTTTATACGCCATTGACAGTGTATTCTATTCTATTCTATTCTTGACAAACAAGAACACAGTCCTGACGAAACTGAAAATATTTTTTATTCAAATAGGCCTTGACAAGCACTTATGAATAGTCTGACTAACGCACGGTTCGGAAGATTGCTTTTACTGAGAAGCGCCGGCAAGAAACTCAGCAATTTATACTCTTTTCAAAACCAACTCAGATTTATTACATTAAATTGTTTATAAAAAATATATCAAAATTATAGAGTAACTTGGTAAATAAATGGATTGCAAACTTAAGCAGACCAGCCCCCACAAGCAGCACCTGTTCACAAGTATGACGCATGTGGCAGCCATCGCCCTCCTCGCACATATTGTAGGGAAGTGAGCGACCCGCCACACGACGCCGCCGCAAGGAAAGGCCCCAAAGTGGGCATGACTAACTTAAGATAGTTTGTGGTCACCACCACATATGGATATTTACAACACCAGAATATAAAATTTTGAATATACGAGAAAAAAAAAAACATACAGTCGAATTGAGAACCTCCTATTTTTTTGAAGTCGGTTAAAAATAAATGTTACTAACATAGTCTTTGTTGTAGTTGGTTATGTTTCTGATGTGCATTTGGAGATGTTCTGGCATTTCTGTGGGCAGGTAATCCGTTTCATTGAAGAACTCTGGCCGCCAACCGTATATTCTGAATAATAAATAAGACAGTTATTTCATTAGTTTATTTACTGCTAGCTTCCCCCCCGCGGTTTCACCCGAGTTCCAGAGTAGCCTATAGCTTTCCTCAATAAATGGGGTATCCAACACAAAAATAATTTTTCAATTCAATTTTCAGTAGTACCTGACATTAGTGCTTTCAACCAAACAAACAAACTCTTCAGCTTTATGATTCCAAAGTTAAAATTATCTTTTTCTCAACTTCATTTTATAAAAAAGAATCATCAAAATCGGTTCACCCAGTCGAAAGTTCTGAGGTAACAAACATTAAAAAAAAATACAGTCCAATTGAGAACCTCCTCCTTTTTTTGAAGTCGGTTAAAAGTAACTAGTATATTGGCTTAGCCATTTTTTCCAAGAATGGTGATTTACTTCGTAACATATTGCTCAATATATCCTACATAACCCCCTTAGGGATCTAAGGTCAGTAAATCAGTAGGTCATGGTACTTTTTTATAAGTTTAACTAGCTTATCCCCGCGGTTTCACGCGCGCTCCCGGGATTAAAAAAAGCCTATAACCTTCCTCAAGAATAGGACTATCAAATGTAAAAAGATTTTTACAAATCCGATTGGTAAATCTCTTTACCTTTACTATATTAGCACTGATATCTACATAATATATTTTATGAAATGACCCACCTATTAAGCTTGAGGAAGATACAGGGCGAAGACCTATGGAAGGAGAAGTGGTTCTCCTGGATGCATGGCTCCAAGCCGCGGATGTCCACGTCACACACCTTCCCCTTGGGGGGCAGGCGCTTGAAGCCACAGTTGTAGATATTCTGGCCAGCACCCGCTGTTTGACCCTTCTTTTTGTAAACTGGCAACAGAAATTTCTCATTATGAGTTATGACATCTTCACTTCAAAAACTATATGAATAATTTAAAAATTTAAGGCGATGATAGATCAGTGGCTGTAACGTCGATGCCGCGGCTAAAGTCCAGGTTTCGAATTCTACAATGAGCTTGAGCTTTTGGTGAAGGAAAACATCGTGGGGAAACCGTAGCACGGTGGTAGGGTACTTTGTAGTAACTAGCACTTACCACCTTCAGCCACATCATCGTGAGATTGTGGTCAAACACAAGTCTAAACAATGAAAAAATAACGAATGTCTCATTCGACTAAGCTCATTTACTTAATGCGTTATCGAAATTCTTATCATTCCTATCAACACGTCACTCACTAAGTTCATAGTCTACAATGACCTCGGCCATATTTGTTTTGAAATTCATCACATAACTAACTTAGCTTTTCGCCCGTGGCTTCGCTCGCGCTCGCGCAGACTATAATTACAACATTTCTTAGCCAATTTCGTTGAAACAATTCTATAAGAACCGTTCTATGGTTTCTGAGATTAGCATGTTCAAATACACAAAAACATTTAAAAAAAATGCATGTTACTCTTCCTTGAGGAATGTATCATCCTCATTCAATTAAGCCATAAGCTTGTTTGCCACCTAAGTAGTATAAAAAATAAAAACGAATATACAGACACAATTTATAATATGTAATATAGATACGTCAAGAGTTTAAATAGATACACACCTGATAGAAAATCAATGAGCTGATCCTCCCAATATTTATAGCTTTCATATCCAGTTCCATTATACCATATTAGCGTGCTCCTGACGTCCGCGGGCAGCGGCCGGAAGCCGAGCCCCGGGCTGGTGCCGATCACGCTATACTCCTGCTGCAGCCGTGGCACTCTTGGGTTGATGAACTGCTGCAGGAACGTCACCATGCATATGGCGAATAGTGCGCTCAGGGCCACATAGAAGATTGTGTAGAAGATTAGGATTTTACCTGAGTGATAGAAAAAAATACAAATTCATGAGGGATCTAATAATAGAATAATAATAAAAACCTTAAATATTTATTTTATTTTTAGTATTTGTTGTTATAGCGGCAACAGAAATACATAATTTGTGAAAATTTCAACTGTCTAGTTATCGGACAGACAGACAGCGAAGTCTTAGTAATAGGGTCCCATTTTTACCCTTGGGGTACGGAACCCTAAAAAGTATTGCATGCTTAAGGATTGCGGGAGATACCAGGGGGATAACTAGTACTCAATGCTTTGAATACATGCAAAATTATTCATAATTTTTTTTATAAAAAGAAACGGATAATAAAATAATTTAAAATTTTCTGACATAGTATTTTTTATCTGTTTAATATTCTAGGTACATACTGTATATATATATATATGTTTTACCTAAATAATACTTTTTAAATGTTTCATTATACATTACCTTTGATTCTGCCACAGACTGAATTGTATGGTTTCTGTACAGATTAGCAAGAATTGTAAATGCCTAAAGGCTGTTAACTCACACTGGAATATATTTGGTGTTAATCCTTTATTAATTGGATCATGGGGCTTCTGCACTTAGTTAAATGGATGATGTTACTAAGGTTTTAACAATTATTTATTTAACTAAATTTAGACATTATTAAAACAAGAAATTAAAAAATAGTTTAACAAAACATAACATTATTTATATACAGAATATTGATATATCATTTTAATTACCTACATATGTATTTATTATGTAATTTCATTTATTGTCATCAAAACGTTAAGTAATATAGAACTTAGCCATTGTTTTAAAAAGGGTACCAACCTAATTGATAGTTTACTTTTTAAACTAGAAAAAACATTTGATCCTTCCGATGTAAATGAAACCACAGACAGGATGGTAGTGGAACAATAATTACATAATAATATACAAAAGGTACACCATTTACCTATTATGCACTTAAAAAGTGATTCAATTGTAATATAATACTTTGCATAATATGCTATTTTTTATTGTTTACATTAGTTTTATATGGGTATGGATTTTATGCTTATTCCCCATGTAATCTGACTCCATAAAGCTAAGGAATGTACATAATAATAATAGTTATAGAATCTTAGCGGCAATTATATGCTAAGAAATGCACTCGATTGAAAAACAAGCCAATATAGCCACGCCCTCAGATCCTAACAACGTTATAAGGTAATATGATGGAAATAACAAGTTGTAGAATGCCGTTATTAGTAAATTCAAGAAAGATATATCTTATTACGTTTTAGTGTAAATAAATAGTTTCAGCGGTTCACTAACCCCAACTTTCAGGCGTTCGCCCCAGTATTGCTCCCGTTTGTTCATTGTAAAAGAAATCGTTCACAGTCTGCTTGCCGGTCTTTCTGGGTGGCTTCGTTTCAATCTCGAACTCTTCTAGTCTAGGATGTCGACTCATATTATCGAGAAAAGGGCACTTTCTTTGATAGAAAAACACGATATTTATCAAATAAAAAATAACGACACCCCCAACCGCTGCCACAACTTGAAACAACTAAAAAACTCAGTGTTGCCACTTACCTTGCAAGCACCGATAACAGGCCGATCGAACGGAAAATGATCCGAAATAAAACCGGCAAGGGTACGAAATGTTATAGAAGGAAAGGATTCCAATACACACGTTTCTTGTAAAAAAAATAGTATGTTTGAAACAATATATCAGAGAGTCATACTAGTTACTACAAGTTTACTTGTATTACTTTCTACCCACAGCCCACAAAATGTATTGCAGGACACTCATATTAGTGTTTGTTACAGTGACATATTTTTCCTGAATAAAACAAATTATTTCTTCATCAAAAAATCCTGTGATTCTATTTTTTTTTTTTTTACTTTGTTTAAGCTTGTGTTTGACCACAATCTCACTATGGTAAGTGATGATGTGGCCGAAGGTGGTAAGCACACAAAGCCTAGAAGGAACTGGCTCTCAAGTGCAGCTGCCGGAACACACCATTAGGTGTTTGGCGACAGATTTTCAACTTGAGGGTGGTAGCCAGCCAGGCGGGTACTACAAAGTACCCTGCCACCGTGCTATGGTTTCCTCACGATGTTTTCCTTCACCGGAAGCTCAAGCTCATTGTAGGATTCGAACCCACGACCTTCGCCGCGGCATCCGACGTCACTACCACTGAGCTATCATCGCCTTGAAATATATTATATAACTCTAATAAATAGTTCTAATAAAAAAAGGTTAAATAAATAAACACCGGACAAAAGCAATTCGTACGTAAAATCGATTTCACTAACTTCGTAGGCACTTTATAGCAAGATCTAGCTATTTTTTCAACCAGCTATTTTTTCAGCTTCAACTTTGAAAACGTAGTTTATAGCTTAACTTTTTAACTATTTTACTTACAACTTCAACGCATGATTTTGCCATTGGTAGTCTTCGTCCACTACTTACTCATTCGAATAATTTTGATTTGATTTGAAAGTTCTTGCTGAAGTACTCAGTAATATTGGTCCAGGCGACAGGGATTGCAATGGATGACTTTATGGAGGATCAAGGTGGTAGACTCCTCCATTGAAAAGGGAAGATCTTTCGCCAGGCTGGGTCATCGTGCCTGGGGACCGCGGTCCAACTGTAGTTGTTGGAATCTTGTATATATGCAAAGTTGACAGAGAACTTTGTCAGAGCGATGTAGAATATTGTTGCGCCATCTATCCACGGATAGCGGAAGTCTTGATAGATGTCGCTACATCACTCTCTTCCTAGACCAGAGGTCGATTCGTTGTTGCTGCGTCGTTGCTGATGTAGCTTGCAAGTGCCAGTGCTGCTCAGAAGTCTGCGGTGAGTCGAGACTGAGCGGGGTTGCTGCGACGGGTTGAGACATGGTAGTCCACGTGTGCAGAGACTGCCACGCCGGAGTGAAGAGCCGGCCGATGAAGATCCGGACGTGGGCTGCGATGGACTGTGTAGGCGATGAGTGCTGTCGCTGGAAGTGTGCCTTGCAGGACCAGGTAGCACGGTGCGTCGGCTGCGTTGGAACTGATTGAGGCGAAGCTGGCTTGCTGTGTGACTGAGCTGAGACCAGGTGCGGAGTGGCTTGGAAGTGATGGAGATGGAAATTCCAATCACGTCAGGGTCACCAATATGGAGGATCAAGGTGGTAGACTCCTCCATTGAAAAGGGAAGATCTTCCGCCAGGCTGGGTCATCGTGCCTGG
Organism: Tetheella fluctuosa; assembly: GCA_951216915.1. NCBI lineage: Eukaryota > Metazoa > Arthropoda > Insecta > Lepidoptera > Drepanidae > Tetheella > Tetheella fluctuosa. Next base: position 1,033,030 of record OX578214.1, read on the forward strand.
GGACCGCGGTCCAACTGTAGTTGTTGGAATCTTGTATATATGCAAAGTTGACAGAGAACTTTGTCAGTGCGATGTAGAATATTGTTGCGCCATCTATCCACGGATAACGGAAGTCTTGATAGATGTCGCTACAACTTCAAACTTGGACGAATTATAAAATATATGATCCAAGACTTCAAGCCTTTTTAGAGTAAAAACTCTGGCAGTCTGGCAGTTTTTTGCAAAAAAACATAGCTACCGCGAGAATGGTACATTTGTACAAGACATTGCTTAGATCTTGGGGAAAAAGAGACATGGCGTTAGCCTTTTGAACTTTGACAAATCAGACCTGGCTTTGGCCTTTATTGTTTACAACATTAGACTGGAAAAAGAGATTACAAAATATGACATGGCTGTATGGCTCTGTACCTTTGCCTGCTTTTTTGGCGAATCGAATAACAACAACAACAAAATTTGTACCCGTTTCGATTGTCAAAATGACAATTAATTAATGTCTGTCTGTCATGTCAATGAGATAGGTACCTAATTGGAATTTGGTTGATCAGATTGAAAATAAGAAAATAGATGCTAATATAACTTGATTATTCATATACAATCACCAAATTAGAATAATGGCTTCTGTACATAAAATCATAGTTATCGTTGGATTCATATCTTTGTTCCACTCAGCATTTTCGGCTGCCCAACGTGAGTGATAATTTCCTTATAAAATAACTGCATTATCTGCATTTAACTATTGAATACGGTGATTTTAAACTATATTATTGTTGTAGATCGATCATATCTGCGAATAACTTCACAAGAATTCACAACACTGCCTTTAGACGTGAGTAAAATAGACATCGAAACATATTTTGTTTGACTATTTAATTCAATCCCCACTCATCAATTATATTTTTCAGATTGTTGTTCAAGCTGTGGCTAGTTTATTCGCTGTAATGTGGGGCGTACTAAATGTGGCAGGTAACCTTCGAGAAATACCAGCTGCAGCAGAACTGAACACAGTTCGCTGGGAAACCCAGCAAAACCACCCATCATTTTATATTTTCAACCATAGAGGAAAAGCATTAGCTTATAATTACATTCCAAGTACAGGAAAAGCAGAGTTAGAGAATTTAGAATAGTAATAAGTGAATAAATAAGTTATTAAGATATTTAGTTAAATATATTACTGTTTTTAATGTAATGAAAAGTGTTATAGAAAAGGTTTCAAGATATGCTAATTTCATTGTTGATGAGCTCTGTACGGTCGGAAACACATTGGCAAGCCCCCTCATATTGCAAATGTTCATTGTCACTGCTACCACTTACTATCAGGTGTAATACCTAAGTAATCAATGCAAAAATCTGTTATTCTAGTTTATATGTCAAGATTTCATTAAAATAACTTTTCAAGCCTTCAATGAATTGAAAGTTGGACTTTGTGTAAGAATGACTGCTCAACAATAATGTAGTGTACTGCATTATTGTAACATTTATGTCCTACAGGCGCATTGGTCACGGTGGTGAAAAATAAATAGCTGAATGATAAAGGTATATTTATCTACATGAGTGGAGGTAAAATGAGTTATGACCAGAGAACTAATTAAATTGAAACTTTATTATTTTAATCATAAATCTGTTAATAAACTTCAATAGTTCTTTGGTTTGGAATAAAACAAATTGATAAGAATAATGTTTTTATTTCTTAAAAATAATCCATATAGGCCCTCGCCACAAATTGGCTGACCACAAAACATACTTATATCCATGTTTACATTTAAAACATAATCAAAACTATTGTAGGAAAAAGGCCTGAATTGGGGTATCAACTCATCCTGAGAAAAAATGACCAACCCAAGCCATTTGTATTCCTATAATTCTGTTTATAAGACTGTATACAATTACAATATACTTAATAACTAAGTAAATCATTCATCTTGATATCTGTATTCTTATATACTAAACATAGGTTTGACCCTTTTGTAGCGAGGGCCTAACACAAATTCTTATCAATAATAACTGCACAGTTAAAAGTCTTAGCACATGTTTACTACCGTCGGCCGCCTCTGAAACCGCCACCCTGGCCACCGCCGCCACGACCAAAGCCCCCACCGCCGCGGCCACCGAAACCACCGCCGCCACCGTAACCACCTCCGCCACGACCGCCGAAGCCACCACCGCGACCGCCGCCGCCGCGATTAAAGCCGCCTCCTCCTCTTCCACCACGTCCACCGCCAAAACCGCCACCTCCACCCCTCGGACCGCCACGTCCACGGCCTCCACCTCGCTTGGCACCCGGTGGCTGAGGCAGAAACCTTTTCAAAGGTAATAATTTTGCTGGATCAATGAAAAACTGCTGCCCATCCTTAAAGCTCTTCGCCTTTATGTTCTCCCCTAACTTAACCGACACGAAATAATCACGTAAGTTGCCGAATATCTCGTCGATCTTGCCGATTTGTTCTTTATTTTCTAGATAGATGGGAGCGTTGAAGTAGGGTACGTCTTCGATGTCCACTTTGCAGACTAGATCGTCCTGTACGGTCCATCCGTAGTGACCTAGAGGGATCACAGCCTCGGGAGGTCCAGCGTCTTGTTGTCTGTAGCCACCGCCGCCACCTCCGAAGCCTCCACGGCCGCCTCGGCCTCCGCCAAAGCCACCGCGACCTCGACCACCGCCGCCACCTCCTCCACCGCGACCACCGAATCCACCTCGACCTCCACCGCCGCCTCCTCGACCGCGGAACGACATTTTACGTATCAAAATAAATGTTTATTGTGCTGTAAATAACCTAAAAGTCGCGTGTTGGTTACCACGCTTTTTTAAATGTTTGATAATGAATGACTGACAGCCAGTGCTGCCAACAATAATTTTGAAATTTCTCCGACTTTATTACGATATTCCGTTAGAAATCCGTTAAATCTTGCATTTTTCACGTCAGTAAAATCCATTGAAAGACGGTGTAAAATAAAGGTAATTAAAAAGCGAAATAAAAATATAGTTCCAGTTTAATAAAATTAAGTGCAACAATCTTTAAAAAGAACCGAAATCTATGTTATCTAAATCATCGTCACTATTTGGGTCTCAGTCAGGATGCAGTAGAAGTTGTCGGCAGAGATCGCAACATTATTTTGCTCGCTGCTACCTTGTCTATGATGTTGTACTTTCCCGTAAATGTGTAGTATTTATAAAGAAAGACTTGCCGTATGAGAAATAACAATTTCGTTTTGATTTTTGAAAAAAATTAAATAAAATTGGAAATATAACAATAAAACTGTTTTTTTGAAATAATAATCTTTTCTATTAAATTCCGCTAAAAAATCCGCTAGCCATCAACATAATATTTCTTTCGTTTCTTCATAACCGAATCCGCTAGATATGACGGGAAATCCGCTACGTTGGCAACGCCGCAGGCACAGACAATTTACGTCCACCATTGGATGGACAAAATTGACCAGTGCTGCCAGCTTCAGTTAGCAATATCGGACGGTAGGTTGTCGTAAAAGGGACGATTTTCAAAATCATTGGCTGACTGTTATGTATTAAATTATAATTATATACTCTCTAAAATTAAATTGTAATGTAAATTTAATGACGCTAATCTCCTAAATATTTATGTCTACTAGTTATTGTTAAGAGTGAAAAACATAAACTCTGTATACAAATAAAAATCGGTACAAATCCTATATTAATGAAAATAATAATCTGAAAAACTTGCAGAGTTAAACCCTGATACAAGTACATGGTAACTATATAAACCGATTTAGAAGTTAAGCGAGCGCTCCTTGATTTAGAATTTGTAGGTTATGATTATTATTTGTTCATTATGAGCGTGCCCTGCTTCCTGTGTAACGCTATCATAACAAAATACAACTGGTCTTTAACGCTAAAAGATAGGAAATTTCAAACTTTAAATTTTTCGAAAAAAAATACCCAAATCTGTCTTCAATTTGCAATTCCTAATAGATGTTGAAAGAAGACACGTCTTACTCATCGGAACTTATTTTAAATATATAAGTTACCAACAAAAATATTCTATACTCCAAAATCGCAGCGGACGGCCTGTTTGCTAAACATATCTTACAAACATGTTGGCCAAACTATATTTTGTTTATAACATAGCGCAGCTGACCCGGCTTTACTATCGTACCCTTTCCAAACTTTTGTGGTTTGTAACATTTTTTTACACCTCGAAATATTGACAAGGCAAATCAAACTTTATGTTTAAAATACAGCAAAGGCATTTCTATACAAGAGTGTTTTATATAATAGGTTGGGAATAAAGTTTCTTCACATTTTTTAATACAGTTTGTTTACATTTAACTAAAGTATGTAGGTACCATTTTGTTCGATAACTTTTTGCCATCTTGTAGGTAGGGACATGATCGCATTGCTATAAAACTTTTGGGACTTCTGATCAAAATACCGCGACAAGTGGTTTTGGCAGTCCTCTCGTGATGTTAACCTAACACTGCCTAAAGAATTCTGAAGAGACCGAAACAGGTGGAAATCTAAAGGTGCAAGGTCGGGACTATACAGCGGATGCATTAATACCTCCCAGCCAAACTCTCTTAATTTTTGCTGAGTGGCTAAAGATGTTTGAGGTCTAGCGTTATCATGATGAAAAACCACACCCCTTCTGTTGATAATTCCGGCCGCTTTCTCTCAACTTCTTGCTTTAATCTCATCAGGTGTTTGCAGTAGAGTTCAGAATCGATGGTCCTGCCTGGTGGTAACAGCTCATAATGAATAATGCCCTTCCAATCCCACCACACACACATCAACACCTTGTTGCGAGTTCGCCCGGGTTTTGCCACAGTCTGTGAAGCCTGACCGGCCTTTGACCACGACCTTTTTCGCACGTTCTTGTCGTACGTGATCCACTTTTCATCACCAGTTATCAGCTTCTTCAAAAATGGTTCGGTTTCATTACGTCGTAATAAAGAATCACAAATGAGTTCATTAGGTTTCTTTCAGTGAGCTCGTGAGGTACACAAATATCGAGCTTTTTTGTGTACCCAGTTTTTTTCATATGTGTCAAAACTGTTTTGTGGTCAATTCCCAGTTCTTCAGCTACGTCGTAACTACTGATATGCCGATCTTGCTCCACTTTTTCAAAAATGGCATCCATTTTATCCGTAATATGCCGACCAGAGTGACGTGCATCTTTGACATTAAAATTTCCGGATTGAAAACGCTTAAACCAAATTTGTGCTACTCTCACAGACACTGCACTAAGTCCATAAACATCGCAAATTTTTTTCGCGGCTTGCGTTGCATCTTTTTTGTAGTAAAATTTTAAAATGTATCGGATTTCTTCATTAGATTCACTCATCTTGACGGTACGAAAAACAATTGAAAATCACATATTTTCCTAATTTGAATTTGGAATTATGTTCTTTAAAATTTAAACTTTCAATGATACCAAAACCAGCCAGATACAAATAGTATAGCCAAAGAGATTTTATTACAAGTTCATACATACTATAATGCGAAAAGACTTTTTCCCCAACCTAATATATATCTATATATACCTTTCTTTTATCCCTTAGTTCCCACGGGAACGGAAAATTCCAAGCGATTCGCGATATTTAAATTGAGTCACAGCGAAGCGTGAATTTGATATTTGTATGTTCTTTTAGGTTAGTAAATAAATAGCGATTTGAATTTAAATATATAAAATACCGTAACGATCCAATTTCAAACCTATTTAGAGCTCTTCGTACCTTTTCAGTGTTTTGTTCGTCCATTTATTTATATCATCTGGCAACGTTGATTATAAATGTCATATCATTTAATTTTTTGTTTGATTGATTGTTTGCTATTTGATTGAATATTTTCAAAAACTGTTATAACAATTTGGAATTGGAATAGATTAAGTATAAAGAAACTTAATAGATTTTACAGTAAAAAATATATCAGTCAGCACAAAAGAGTAAAGAAAAGTAAGATTAGAACTAGTCAAAGAGAGAGTAAAGCAGTACACTGGGTACATAAGAAATGGCAAGTCAAGATGAGATTAAAGATCTAAGGGAGAAAAATAGTGAATTAGTTCAGATGGTGCAGTTCTGGAAAATGTCTGCTGCGCAGCGGGAGAACGAGAAGCTAGCCTTGATGAAGGAAAATAATGAATTGAGATTAAAACTCAGTGTAAGTGCTTATATTATGTCTTGTTTCTACCATAATACACACCACACATTTTCTGTTTTATATAATTTCTTTAGGTAACTAAATTATGTAGTAGGATATGAAAAGTTATTGGACTAGTAAAACAATTCTAAGTTTTTTATATTTTTGTTTGTCCAATCCATTTTCCAGTATTACTTTACTTACAATTTCTGATTTTAACTTTAATTAGGTACATGTTAGAGACAAGAGAGAAATAATAAATAAAAGTGATAAGTTTAAGAAAACTTTTGATATGTAGGGTATAGGAAATATAGAGAATCTATTGATATAAATTAATTAGGTAGGTTTATAGGTATAGGCTTTCATGGAGTATTGACACATTAGTACAGCTAGCACAATTGTAGCTTTTTTTTAAATTACTATATAGGCTTTTATGTGACCACAATTTCACTATAATAAATTATATGTGTAGTATATCAGTTAGTGGTTTCCTTGATGAAAGCTCTACTTCATGTGGTATAAGATGGCCATTTGTAAAGAATGTCCCGGGATATAATTATTATAAACCTTAAAGTACTTAATAACTTTTATTTAATTTAGAGGTTAAGAAGCAACGGAGGAGTGCTTGCCCATAAGTTTGAAAAGTCTATGCAGTCCACAAATGAGAAGGCAGTGGCTCATCTCGTCCGGGCATCTGAGGAGATTGCCAAAAACATTCAAATTACTGCTGCATACATGAGAGATAGGTATTGTATGATTTTTCTACTATAATATTATAAAATGTAAATGTTTCTGTATGTTTGTAATGGCTGAAAAGATATTGGTGAAACTTGGCACATAGATAGATTAAATATAGGATACTTTTTAGAACCTAGCAGGCAAGGAGGCATGTCAATTGCTAAGCCAGCTCTATGGTAGACTATTGGTATATTCTGTGGTTAGAATAAGAAATAGTACTATAGAACAAAAGACTTACTTCCTGATAGAAACTGTGGTTAGGTATGAAAACATACTTTTAAATAATCTCTTTCTATCCATAGCCCTTCGAATTTCTTATTCATGAAGAAATTTTAACAATATAAAAACCTCTTATATAGAAATGCAACATTTTGTAAAAAAAATCATGTAAATCCATCAACTACTATTTGAGATTTGTGGACACAAACATACGGACGGTGAAGCTTGTGTTAATTTATCTACCAACAATATACATATTTAAGTAACGTTGTACAGACAAGAGCTGGACACGGCGCCCCCGCGGTGGAGCTCCCCCGGCGGGGCGGCTGGGGCGGGCGGCGCCACCGCCCCCGCCGCAGAGCGCGTCCACCGCGTGCCGCCCCTGATGATGGGCGGCCACTCCATACAGCCGGTCGTCGCGCTCAGCAGGACTACCCTCAATAGCACCAGTAATAGTAAGGTTTATTTAACAAAGTCGCTATCCACATATGTCCTTTTCAACGCTTAGTTCTTCAAAACTATGCAATAATTTAGATAATTTCTGCCAAAATATTTATATATATCCTTATTTATTTATTTATTATTATTTATTTATTATATATTTGTAGAAAGTAGGGAAACAAATAAAAAAGTAGGGTGCTTACATTGCTAACACTGACAAAACCAAAAAGCAAACAGAAACGTTTTTGGCCCACCAATTTTGATCTCTTTCAGGTTCATTAACACGGAGTCCAAATCAAAATCGCAGTGTGACAGAGAGAGCTTTACCCATGCATTTGTTACAAGGTAAAACATACAATTCTGTTTCTAATAATAATAAATATCTTTACTAACATTATTCATAGACCTGCATTTAACTTGAGCAAGGTGATAGACTTCTCCATTGAAAAGGGAAGAATATTTTCCAGGCTAGGTCATCGTGTGTGGGGAATGCGGTCCAACTGTAGACGTTGTGCTCAGGAAACTTTGTTATTATAATATCATCCTGTCCGTATGTCACAGACATTTTACCCCTATACAGGGTGATTTTTTTGTCACTGGCCATACTTGCAGGGGTTGAAGTACTCGTCAATATGAACAACTTTTATTATGGGAACAACTTTGATATCGCATAAAATAAAATGGATGAAGGAATCATACATTTTGGTCGAGTTTTAACTTTTGTATGGACAGCTGATAATTTTTTGGTGATCTCAAGAGTTAGTTCCATGATAAAAGTTGTTCATATTGACGAGTACTTCAACCCCTGCAAGTATGGCCAGTGATAAAAAAATCACCAGTTATAATGTAGTAAAATTATGAAAATGTGACTGTCATGTAACTGAGGGATGGAAACAAAATTTCTAGTAAAAATTTGTGTGTGGGGTCTTTAGTTAGCGGTACAAAAATTATATACCACTTAATTTCTGTAATTAGAATAGTCCCCAAGGGAAGTCACAGACAAATTGTTATGGTTTGGAACATCTGACAATAGGTGGATGGTTTTTTATTATGATCTACATAAATTACTTTTAATTTTGTGTTTTTTTTAGCATGGGAAAATATAAATAAATATCCTGGGACATTCCTCACACGGCCATCTGACCCCAAACTAATCAGAGCTTGTACTATGGAAGCCAGATAACTGATATACTACTTTTCTTTTGTAAATACATACATATATAGATAATTACACCCAGACACAGGACAAACAGACATGTTCATGCACACAAATGTATGTATATCCTGAGTGAGAATCAAGCCAACCCAAATTTTTATACAACCTTAGCGAATAAATTCGCGGGATAGAAGCTAGTAAAAATCCAAATCCTAACTAATATTATCCTAATCCTAACTATTCCTTACTAATATCCTATTATAAATGCGAAAGTGAGTTTGTTTGTTACCTTTTCACGCTTAAACCGCTGAACCGATCGCGATGAAATTTGGTATGAAGATAGCCTATGGTACGGAGAAGAACATAGGCTACTTATTTTCTCGGAAACGTAGGTTAAACCACGGGGGACACTAGTAAATAATATATTCTATTTTCAGACGTGTACATACCACTGACAAGGATAGATATTGGTGAAGTCCAGACAAACAATATGGTTAGAGATACTGAAGTTAACAATGCTGACAACAGTTCTGAAGGATTGGGCCTTGATGGTAAATATATTCCAGATATTAGACTATTTATCATAAAGATTTACTTCCATAACTGGTGGTGACTTCAGTGCCTTCTTTTTTCTTTGTATAGGCTTGTGTTTGACCACAATCTCACTATGGTAAGTGATGATGTGGCCGAAGGTGGTAAGCACATAAAGCCTAGAAGGAACTGGCTCTCAAGCGCAGCTGCCGGAACACACCGATAGGTGTTTGGCGACAGATTTTCAACATGAGGGTGGTAGCCAGCCAGACGGGTACTACAAAGTACCCTACCACCGTGCTATGGTTTCAATTGAATGAATGACTCGGACAATATTCTCCAATTGAGACTGGCAACCACTAAGCCAAATCCTAGGCATTGTGTGCTTACCACCTTCGGCCACATCATCACTTACCATAGTTATATAATGTTTTAGGACATTCCTCACACACGGCCATCTGACCCCAGACTAAGCAGAGCTTGTACTATGGAAGCCAGATAACTGATATACTACTTTTCTTTTGTAAATATATACTTATATAGATAATTATACCCATATTCAAGACGAACAGACATGTTCATGAACACAAATGTCTGTGCTGAGTGGGAATCGAACCCACGACCTGCGGCGTGATAGATAGGGTATCTTACCAACCACGCCAACCGGCTCGTCAAACAAAGTCGGATTGTGGTCAAACAAACTTTCTCTTCTCCATTATTTCTCTTCCCCGAAAACTAATATACATTTTCTTTCAGATGCAGAAGAGCAGGCAACTGATGACTCTCATATTTCAGAAGACCAAGAGTTTGATGCGTCGTAAGTATTTCGACATTATTATACTGTATAGGTACTAACTGGCATTTTGCACGTGGCTTCGTTTGTGCAGACATTTCGCTTCGGCATGCGTTGTCTGTCTCGCTCGCTCTCCCTTGCAATCGTATTTTCGTTCTTTAATTTCTTGACTATTAACTTTCAGACGGAGACTAGATGTGGTTACAGAAGATTTGGAGCTGGAAGATGAAGTCGTAACACCACAGAGGTAAGGGTGATAATTGCTTATTACATTGTAATACTTTATATGTTTTCGAGTTGTGGTGCATAACAAAATGGCTGCGGGAGATTGTAAATAAGGTGATGATAGTTCAGTGGTGAGTTTGATGAGGGAATCGTGTGGAAATAACACGGTGGTAGGGTACTTTGTAGTACCCGCCTGGCTGGCTACCACCCTCAAGTTGAAAATCTATCGCCAAACATCTACCTGTATTTTCCAGCTACACTTGAGAGCCAGTTATCTTCTAGGCTTTGTGTGCTTACCACCTTCGGCCATATCATCACTTACCATGTTAGAAATGCTTTTTTTTTTGCTTTTCAAGGAGCAGAACTGAAAATCCACTAGAAGGTCCCAGTTGGTTGTTAGACGGGTCGAGCGATTCTGCGGTAAGTGTAATTTATATCTACTAGCTTACGCCCTGTGGATTTACCCGCATTTCCTTGAGTCGGGCCGGTTGGTATGGTTGATATGATAGCTTACCAACCGTGGGTTCGAGTCTCGCCAAGGACAGACATTTGTGTTTTATGGGGTAATCTATACTAATATTATAAAGCTGAAGAGTTAGTTTGTTTGTTTGAACGCGCTAATCTCAGGAACTACTGGTTCGAATTGAAAAAATATTTTCATGTTGTATGTATGTATCTACTTTTTATCATAAGATCCCTCGGGAACGCGGGTGAAACCGCGAGGCGGAAGCTTAGTTTAGCGCGTTGTAACAAACTCTTCAGCTTTATAATATTAGTATAGATTTATAACTAAGTTATCAGATTTATAATAAATATATTTTATTTATTTAATTTTACAAGATTCACAGCATTACAGCCAAAAAGAATCACATTATATAATCCAAACTTAATTGCATTGTTACTTAGAGAGTGGTATAGCTAGGTGATGTAAAAAAAATACAAATACAAATGAATAAGTGACATACATTTAGGGAATGTCAATCTAGATAATTAACAGAAAAAGAGGAACAGAATAATAATAATTTTCCAATAAATTTTGTCATGATAAAAAATTCATGTCAATGTTAGTCTCATGTCAAATTAATTTATAGAAAGTTGTTAAAAACAAAAACGCAGGAATTCGATAATTGAGTAATACATCTTATTCATAAAAAAGTATTTTATTTATAGTAATCTAGCTTCCGCCCCGCGGTTTCAGTGCTCCGATCGCCACCAAATATTACAGGATTACCCGCGGGGCTAATATGAAGATTGTCTGAAAATTTCATCGCGATCGGTTCAGCGGTTTCGGAGTCTATAAGGAACATACATACATACTTTCTCTTTTATATACATAGATTATTTTGGTTGTTATTTAGAACAATACACCAATAGCAAGAGTGAACCTCGAGCCGGACTCTACGACGGAGCTGGAAGAAAGCGCCCGCCTCTCAGTGCTTGCGACCAGCACTAGCCAGGGGTCCGATAAACAAGAGGTGAGCATTTTTTTTTCAACTTATCTATCGTTTTATATCGTTCTAGTTGGATATTTCTATACATGGTGTAACAAAAAGGAGTGAAAAATAAAGTTGATCTGATTAAGTCGGTCCCATGGTGAAATTTGTTCAAAATGATCAATCCCTTTACGGCTTGTAACCCCCATTCTGTTACACCCTGTATAAGTTACTATATTGTAGTAACTTATATAGAAATATCCAACTAGAACGATTTCTGAAATAATTTGATAAAATGAAAATGAATTACTGTGACTAAACTACTGGATGGATTTCAATGATTTTTTGTATTTGGTTTAAAAACATCGTGATAAAGTTCCGGTTTCATTTAATGATCGACAGTTCTCTCCACCTTGTATATATAAAAAATCAAGACATATTGAACCTGTATACCTAGTATAGAATGATGGTGCAATTTTGTAATGAGTTACATTATATTTATAGGAGAATGGTGTAGTGGTGCGGGTGTCGTGTTCATTCTCGCCCACCGTGCGCCGGCGCAAGCGCACCTCCTCGCCCATGCCCACGCACACGCCCACGCCCACGCCCACGCTCGCGCCCACCCCCACTCCCACGCTCAGACCAAATGCTTCCAGGAGAAACAGGTGTGTTTAACATTTTAATGGCTGCATTTTAAGCAATATACGATTTTTATACCAAACACAAATACCCAAGATAGCCTATAGAAGGCTCCCAGGGTTAGATTACTAAATTGGGGATGGAAATGTATATTCGATGAAACTTGTTTTTCTTTTTTCAGCACATCAGGCCGCGTACTAAAAGTGTTAGTAGCAAAGATGCGTCTAGAAGACGACGACAGTTCGGAGCACGCGTCACCTCCCAAACGGCCGCGGTCTCCCTCTCCCACCCTCTCCGCTCTCGTTCCCTCTCCTATATTACCCACCGCTCCTACATCACACACCGCACCTACATCACACACCGCACCTACATTTAACACATCTCCTAATTTACACAAGTCTCCTACATTTGACACTTGTCCTACAACGTCCACTGCTCCTACATTATCCCTTGTTTCCTCGCCCCCCGCTAGGCCGTTGAGGTTCGACGCACCAAGTCCCAACGGTGCTACAGACGCTGGCGTTATTGTTTCGTATGTATTGCTATTGTGATACTAGTTTCTGTCTTGTGGTTTCACCCGGATTTGCCCGGAATAGTAATATTTATGATCAAAATTTTATCAGGATCTTTATTTATCATACTTCATACTATATCATCATATACTAATATAAAGAGGATAGATTTGTGTTTTTTGTATGTTTGTAACGAATAAACTCAAAAAGTACTGGACCGATTTAAAAAATTCTTTCATCATTAGAATGCTACATAGGCTATATTTTAGCCCGGGAACGCGGGTGAAACCATGCGGGAAAGGTAGTGTATTCATATTGATCGATTCGACTTTTTTAGAAAACGCGTGCTTTAGATTCATGGTGGCCGACGAAAAAAATATCCACTGTTCATCCCCAAAGTTAATCGTTTCTCTGAATACATTTATTTTTAATTAAAGTGACAATTATACATTATCGTTAACCAACTTCAAAAAAGGGAGGAGGAATTACAATTCGTTGGAATATTTTTTTTTATTCGAAGACGCCTGGACTGATTTGAGTTTTTTTTTTTATTACTAGATTAATAATAATAATTGAACATCTTTTACCATTTGGAACACAAGCAGGGAAGCACGGTACAAAGCACAAGCATACAAACAAGAGCCCGAACAAGATGACAGCGGTTCAGGAGATTCAGTTACCTCCCGCAACTCCAGAAACGTCACAAGACGGGACAGACGTGACAGCCACAGACCCACAAAACACGAGAATCGAGTCATAAAGCACGAGAGTATGGCCATTAAAAACGAGAGTCGAGCCACAAACCATGACAGCCGGGCCACCAGCCGTGGCAGCCACGACAGTGACAGTGGCAGTACCGGGGGCGGTGACATGGTCAGTGAGGGCAGAACGCGGAGGCCAAGGAAAGCTGTTACTTATAAAGAAAAGCCTTTAAATAGGTATGTGCAGGTGTCGGAACACACCAGTAGGTGCTGGACAGATTTTAATTTGAGGGTGGTAGCCAGCCAGGCGGGTACTACAAAGTACCCAACCAACGTGCTTTCCTCATGATTTTTTCCTTCACCGAAGCTCAAGCTAATTGTAGGATTCGAACCTACGACCTAAATAATGATGTATTAACTTTAATGTTTTTCTTTTTTCAGAAAAATGAGAAGATAGCAGAGCCACCAAACATCGATCAAGTATTCCAATAACAGTGTAAATATTATTAGAATTTATTTATAAATATATCGTATTAATTGAATTAAATATCGAACGATAGTTTTATGGAATATATAGTTTTTCTTGTTTTAAACTGTTAATGTTTCGTCGGCTATTTTCGACAAAACTGAACGCTAAAAAATATGCTGTATATACAATGTGTCCCTGACAGTTCGACATTAATTGAAATCCCACGTAATGCAAATTCACAAGAGTGTAGTAAAACATAATTTTTTCATTTTCAGCCATAATTGAAAATTTTGAATTTCCAAAAAAAATATTCGCAAATATGAAACAACATAGTGTAACACCTAAATTACTAGTTTAAGCTAAAAGTATCTGGATGACCGAGCTTTGCTCGGTTTTTTTTTTAAATAAACGGCTGAATGGATTTGGATGAAATTTGGCACATAGATAGATCATACATTGGAATAATATAGGGTACTTTTAATCCCGGAAAAAGATAAAATCCCTAGGGAACGTCAGTGAAACTTAGGGGGTGGAAGTACTCATCAATATGAACAATTTTTACTATGGGACCAACCTTGAAGTCGTGATAAAAAATTCAAACTTTTCATACATTTTGATTGAGCAAAGTTGATCTTTTGTATGAAAAGTTTTTTTTTTCGTGATTTCAGGGTTGGTCCCACAGTAAAAGTTGTTCATATTGATGAGTACTTCCACCCCCTGAAGCACTGCCGGTGAATTACAAATAACCCTGTATATGTTAATTTTGTAGGACCTTTGCTTGGCATCGGGATTTGTCGAAATTAGCCAATGAAAGTGTCGCGTATTAATGAATATATGGACAATTTTAACTTTGCACAATAGTTAACAAAATAATATTGTTATTATAAAGAATTGTTGTTATGTTAAATAGAAAACTAAACAATACAAATATTGAAACTTAAAAATGAGATAACAATCTTAGATTATAACAAAGAGAGGAAGATACGGCACCAAATCCATAGCGCGTGGCACAACAAAGACTAAGCCTAGATGCTCTATGTCTTAGTTTCAAGCGGAGCTGTCTCGTGAATACGTGAGATTTTACTGTTTTACATTAAATATAGTTATAGCTTTAAAAATGCCTAATTAAATATCAGTTCCACATACAACTGGGTAATAGTGCTTCAGATAGATGTAGTATTTTTTCCGACACGCTGTGGACTGTGTACCATATCTTCCCCTTCTTGTTTTAATCGAACATTTATTACCATACGTATGATTAGTGATTTATAGACGTGTATCTAAGGTATTAAGTATCTCATTTAGATAGGCAATCCAATACACAAATGATACGTGTAAACGATAACAAGTGTTGTGATCAGAAAGGCCGTGTCGAAGGTCGTGGGTTCGAGTCATTCAATAAACTCTCAGTGAAGGAAAACATCGTGAGGTAACCGTAGCACGGTGTTAGGATACTTTGTAGTACCCGCCTGGCTGGCTACCACCCTCAAGATGAAAATCTGTCGCCAAGCATCTATTTTCTAGGCGCTATTTTTATTTTTTATTTGCACAACAATTATCTACTAACAAAAACTAAAGTATTTACCTGCTAATGAAGGCTGGATGTTTGTAAAACCTTATAGTTCGTGTTGTCAATGTTATCTTCCTTTGTGACTGTAATTTGGTAGTATTTTATCTTATACAGTGTTATTCAGTACACCAAGACCATACAAGAGTAATGTGATCATAATATTTTAATTGTGAATTTTAACAAAATAAGATGGTATAAAATCCCACAAGGATTTTTGGAGTGAGGTATATGGTCCTACTCGGCAGGCACCGAAATTAATTAGGGCAGAAGTAGGATGAAGTTCGAATCCTACTAAATTTGAACTTTTGGTGTTAGAAAATGATCTTAGGAAATCTTACTGCCAATTTCTCCCGCTAGAGGCGCCACTGTGTTATAACGTAAAGAAATGACGCGATTGGTTACAATGACAAGACGAAACTAATGTCAAATAAATCATGGCACGCCATTGGACTATTTCCGTGGTATTTCAGTGGCGCCATCTATGATTACCTCTGCGTAAACAACCCGTATTAGATTATTTTCTTTTCGTTTTTTTTTTGCTTTGTGGGCTTACCATCCTTCGGCCACATCATCACCACGTTGAGATTATGTATTGATTCATTTACTAGTGTTTATTTATTCAAGTATTAATTAGAAGTAAGTCGTAGTTCAAAAGACAATACTAGAATGATTTGTTAAAAAAACATGCATGTTAATATATACCGTGTTACTACATGTTAAAGTCTATAATAGCGTGTGTTATCAATATTACAATGACAATAGAAAATAATGTTTATTTAATAAACTAATAAGAGTCAATTTCGATTGGGACTAGTTCCTGCCTTTATTATTTTACGACTGATGTGTAAATGTGGCTTTATCCGATGCATTTGTTAATTGTATCGATTGAATAAATTATTATATACCCTAAATGTCTTTTTATTAATTCACAAAAACCTCTGGTCTTTTTTAGGGTTCCGTACCCAAAGGGACTGCTGTCTGTCCGTCCGTCCGTCTGTCTGTCTGTCACCAGGCTGTATCTCAAGAACCGAGATAGCTAGACAGTTAAAATTTTCACAAATTATGTATTTCTGTTGCCGCTATAACAACAAATACTAAAAATAAAATAAATATTTAAGGGGGGCTCCCATACAACAAACGTGATTTTTTTGCCGTTTTTATAGATAATAGTACGGAACCCTTCGTGCGCGAGTCCGACTCGCTCTTGTTTTCTAGTTTCTGACGGCCAAATACGGTCAATATTTAGTCACTAAGATTTTCCTCTATCTATCCCTTTCTATCGCTCAAACATATCATTCGCTAGAGCGAGAGAAATTGATCCAGAGAAAAAGATAGGGTTGTAAATAGAGGGAAATCTTTAGTCATTCACTTTGTACGTAACTTTCCGAGTAGGTCCATCAAATTGAAAAGATATTTTTTGTTTAGTTAGCAATAGGTAGCTCGCTATGCCAGTTACCTTCTAGGCTTTATAAAGGTCGGCAACACATTGGCAATAATCCCACTGGTATTGCTAGTGACCGTACCTACTTACCATGTGAACAACCTGATAGCTTGTTAGGTTTAAAAAAAAATATGCCGTGAGAGTACTAGGATAACATAAGTTGAAAGGAGAAATGATCGAAACTTTTTTGTGTACACACCATTGACTGATAATCCAAGCGGAGGTACTAGGATCTCATAAGTTTGTAGGAGACGAACATAAATCAACCAGTTCTTCCACTTTCTGATACTTAGGGCCACACTCATAGGTTGATACCTTATCTAGTAGATATCTTTAAAGACTATCGGTGAAGGAAAACATCGTGAGGAAATAGCACGGTGGTAGGGTACTTTGTAGTACCCGCCTGGCAGCACCAACTTCATGTTGAAAATCTGTCACTAAGCATCTACCAGCAGCTGCACTTGAGAGCAAGTTCCGTCTCGGCTTTGTGTGCTTACCACCTTCAGTCACATCATCACTTACCACGGTGATATTGTGGTCAAACACAAGCCAATACATAATAAAAAAAAACAGACCGTCTCATTCTGTTTTTTTAATAGACTTTATTATCATGTATCTGTCAGATACGCTATCCGGAACTTATCGGCAACCTGTGAAACTGACTTTAATCTTCTATTTTATACAAGTACATCAGTACCTTTACCAATTAATAAAATGAAAGCAACAAATTAAAAATATTTTTTTATTTACTTAACATAATGGAGGAATTAATTTCAGACATGCAAATCCTATAACTACATCTGGATCTTTTATAATTATATGCAGTATTAACATTACAATAAACTTTATAATCGCTTGAAAACCTGCAACGGTATAGCTCTCTTTTTATCTCGTCAAAATCCATATTGTAAAAAAGGGACAAAGTATTTTATATCTATAGTTATATATTGCTATGTTTTATATTCAATTTCACATGTTAAAAATGTACGAGAACTTATTAACAATAGTTATTTTGGATTAAATTCCTTCAAACAGTGTTTATATGAAATACTACTCTAGCAGTAACTAAATAAAGTTATTTATTTTTAAACAATCTAATCCCTCAGTATATGGCTTATAGTATCGTTCCATAAGTTTATCTTCAAATACATGTCCATGACATATTTAAGTAGTACTGTGACCATCGATGTATTTAATTAGATGTGCCTTGAGTGAATATTGTGAATATTGCAAAAATGTGTCAAGTTCTAAGTAAAAAACGCCGCTTTTTTACTTCTCGTAAGGTTTGAA
Organism: Tetheella fluctuosa; assembly: GCA_951216915.1. NCBI lineage: Eukaryota > Metazoa > Arthropoda > Insecta > Lepidoptera > Drepanidae > Tetheella > Tetheella fluctuosa. The sequence goes on from OX578214.1 coordinate 1,051,297, forward strand.
ATATAGAAAATGTATATAATACTAATGACGGAATGTCTTCACTGATATTGGGCGATTATTGAGAATTTTATTACTAGAATATTTAGGTTTCTCAATAAAAAAATATCTCCCTCTCAGTGCGGTCTAAGATCGAATCAAAGAGAAATTTATGGCTATTTTGCTATTAAACTGTTACGGCTAAAAGCCGTAGTGCGGTTATACCTAGGTTAAGCCGGTTAGAACTAAGTGCGACCGGTTAAACTTAGATGTAACTGCAATTAACTTAGATGTAGAGCTCGGCTCGCGCGCAGTTGGTTGCAGTTCAAATCAAACCTATTTGGTTATGGTGCCCTAATCTAGCTAACTACCAAATTGGATGTAGGATCCACCAATTTTAGCCACCGAGGATTGGATATATCTAGTTAACACACTCAAAAAAGAGCGGTGCGAGCTATTTATAATTTGAGTTCTCGAGCTTCCCTTAGAGATAAGTTTTAACAAATTAGTATCCTCACAGTAGCATCGCAGTACATTTATGCAAACATATTATTTGTACAATAAAATATAAATCTTTATGTGAACAATAGTGATATACACACTATTCATACTCAGTGGCGTGCCTAGGGCTTTAGATTAGGGCAAGCCCAACCTATATTTTTGTGGGTTCTAACCGTTTGACGTAAAATCCATCTTGTTATTTCTTCAATCAGTAATCTTAGTCTTCAACTATCACTTGCTCCTTGAGGATCCTTGAGGCGAGTTAACCAAAGCACACTGAAGGCATACTACTTCTAGATAGATTATTTAAATCGTCATAACCGGACGTATTCCAAACATTTGTATCGTTCGAGAAAAACAAACAGCTCCAGCAAAACAACTTTTTCAAATGAGAACAGCCCGCAATCCAATTTGTATTATAAATAGATCTACTGAATTTACGTTTGTGTCCCTTGCTCTGAGAAATACACAGGTCAGGCGTTGGTTTTGGTGAAACTTTTTTTGAGAAAAAGTCAAAGATTTTACCTTGCCCTGGTCGAGTAACGCTTTAATACACCTCATATCCTCACAACGCACTATTTCTTCCATTCACAAATCTACTATCTAGTAAGTATTGCAATGAATCGACAACAAACAAAACTTTTCTTTCAACTCAAACAATCCAAAACAAACAATGTCTATGCACTGAAGTTGCAGCGAAACGAAGCTATTTTACGAAGTACACGAGCATGCGCAATACTCGCGCCAAAAATCTGCAGACAACTTCATGGTAAATCAATGCTTCGCCCGTCCATACTAATGTGCAGTTTCGTAACAAAGTAGCGCTATTTTCACTATACGTAGTTTTCATAGGTTAGAAAGAGAGATGTGCAAGCCGCCGTTTTTGGGCTTGCGTTAGCTTTGCAGACGTGCGTACGAGCGGGATGGAAGATGTGGAATATTGTGAACGTGTGTGCTGTACGCATGAAGCGGCGCGCGTGTAGTAGTGAGCGTAGCCGGCCGGCCGCTGTGTTCGGGGTAGTTTACCTACATCGTATGACCGCGCGAACTTTTTAGCGCGAAATTCAAATTATTCGATGTTTGTTACGTGTGGGTATAAGTTAGGCAAGCCGGGCTTTTGGGCTTGTATGAAGGTACCGCCACTGTTCATACTAGAAATAAGCATAAACTTGTGACCTCTGCTTATAGACTCCAAAAAGCGCATGTTTCATTTTTGGGACTGAGTACACGCTTCTATAATAAGATCCTTCCTGCACTTTTAAATTTACCTTTAGATACATTTAAGGAACGTGTTAAGTCCATTTTAGTGCAGAAGGCATACTATAACATTAATGAATATTTAAATGACGACAATGCTTGGGTGTAGCGCTCGCTCTTGCAGGATACATTCTATGTAATAAATCTAAGTTTGTTTTGAAAAGAGTAATTGCTGAGTTTCTTGCCGGCTCTTCTCAGTAAAAGCAACCTTCCGAACCGTGCGTTACAACCTGACTATTCACAAGTGCCTGTGAAGGCCTATTTGAATGAATAAATTATTTCATTTCAGTTCATAAGTTTAACCAACTGCACCCGGCTGCAAGTAGTTCTAGCCGGCTAATCCTAGGTGTAACCGCACTTCGGCTTTTAACCGTAACATAACTAATAAGATATTTTAATTAAATTTATTATACGTTTGGGCGTATCTGTAACAATAACATCGACGTCTACTTAATAATATATATAACGTTTTACGTTCATATTATAATAGTTATTAGTGTAGGTCGGCTGGTGTCGGTCCTGGCGCGACCGATGCGTGGTCGGGCGGCGCGGGCGCCGGGGCCGGCTCGCCCGCTCGCAGGGTCACTGTCGTCGTGGGTTCCATCGGTGGTGTGCTCTCCTGACATTTACAAAAATTGTATTACAATTATGTAGCTTTAGAAGTTAGCTTTTGTCCCGCGGTTTCACCCGCGCTCCTTGAATAAAAAGTAGCCTAAGTCAGTCTCTGGTTTATTGACTCTATGCAAAACATCACGGCGATTCGTTTGCTCCGTTGCGCACCAAGTCAAGCCGCATCGACTCGTGGAAACTCCATGAAAATCCATTCGGTAGTTTCGATGATTAACGTTTTCAAACAGACAGACAGTTAAGAAAAAAAAAACTCTGCACTCTGCTTTTCTTACTCTTCCTACATGGGTGATGTACATTCCACTTTTGGTGAAAAAAATAATATGTACAGACAGACACACTGGTTCTGGTTTATTATCTTTTATTATCCTACTACTACTAATATTATAAATATGAAAGTTTGGATGGATGGATGTTTGTTACTCAATCACGCAAGAACGGCTGAACAGATCTGAAATTTGGCACAGAGATAGATTACAGTCTGGAATAGCACATAGACTACTTTTAACCCGAAAAAACATAAGATCCCTCGGGAATGCGGGTGAAACCGCGGGGCAGGAGCTAGTAATCTATAAAGGTGTTTACAATTTTCCGGTTTCCGCCCAAGACCGGTCCTATTGGTCCATGATGATGATGATATATACCTCAAGTATGGTGAGGGTGGGGTTGGGTGGTGGCGCGTGTTGGTGATGGTTGGAGTGTTTATTCTCGACGTGTCCGAAGCAGTGCTCGCACTCATCGTCGCTGTCCTCCGAGTCCGACTCGCCGAAGCGACGGGGCTTCTCGTATATACAACAACCTGAATATGTTATTTAAAAAAAATAGTAATAATGGAAGGCTTTATATTATCAACAAAACCGAGAAAAACCAGCAAGAAACTCGCTTATCATTATGCATTTACAAAAGTACAAGTACGAGTTTTACTTTGGATTTTTTGAAAAAAATAAATAAATAGTACAGAGTACATAGTCAAGAGCATAAATATTTTCTCTTAAAATATCGATTGACTTTTTATATTGTTATGATCAAAGTATTTTCGCAACAATACTATGTATAGGTTTATCTCTAAGTTTGGAAAATCGCTTTCAAATTTAAAAAGTATTGACATATAGATAACGTTAGAAAATAATAAGGCAATAAATTCAAAGAGAAAAGGAGACAAAAATATCATGCACTACATGGGAATAGGCGATAAAGGCGACGATAGCTCAGTGGTAACGTCAAATGCCGCGACGAAGGTTGTGGGTTCGAATACTACAATGAGCTTGAGCTTTCCGTGAAGGAAGACAACGTGAAGTAACCATAGCACGGTGGTAGGGTACCCTTCTAGGGTTTGTGTGCTTACCAGCTTCGACCACATCATCACCTACCATAGTGAGATTGTGAATATAAATAAATTTCTTCAGGACGTACATTTAGACTTCTTCTTGTTCATATGCTCATTGTCGACCGTATCTTCGGTCCAGACGACTTTCTTCCGATCACGTTGCGGCGCACGAGTCTGCCGTAGCGTGATCACCGCCACGCGCGGTTCTGATTCCTACATAGGACATTAATTATAGATGATTATGGACCAAGTGATTAATTGGGCATTATACATAATGCGCGGGCATTTTGCAAATTGGCCAATATGCGAGAGTAATAAAAAAATAAGATTTTAATGTGATAAATAATCACAATGCTCAATTAAGCACTTGGTCCATGACATACACAAATAATGTGGGGTGATTCAACCTAGGACCTCCACACAACACTACGGCTGCGTTTCCATCGTTTTTTTATCCGCCAATAGGATCGCAACATTACTTACGTTCTAATAAGGCACGTTAAAACGTTAAAATAATTATTGACTCTACAACCGGATCGGAATACACTTGGAATGAGAAGACTCCGGCAAGAAACTCACTCAACAAGGCATGTTTTTTTAATAGATCTTTCTTTTGGATTGAATTTTTGTATGTTTGTTACCACTCGACTGCGTAATGGCTGAACGGATTTGGATGAAACTTGGCACACAGATAGAAAATATTCTGGATTAACATATAGGATACTTTTACCGGGAAAACGCGAGTGAATTCTAATAGTGAATCAACGCCTTTGTAACGTAAATGTTAGGTTCGACGCGCAAGTTAAGCGGAGCCGGGGCCTACCACAAGAGGGCAGTGCGAGCTATTTATAATTTGGGCTCTCGAACTTCCCTCAGAGATAAGTTTAAGGAAATCGGCATACTCACAGTTGCATCTCAATATATTTATGCAAACATATTATTTGTCCATCAAAATATTAGTCATTTTTCGAAAAAATGTGACGTACACTCGATCAATACTAGGAATATGCACAAACTTGTGACCTCTGCTTATAGACTCCAAAAAGTGCAAGGTTCATTTCTAGGACTAAGTGCACGCTTCTATAACAAAATCTCTACTTCAATTTTAAATTTGCCTTCAACAAAGATTTAAGGACCGTATCAAAGCTGTTTTAATTGAAAAATCTTACTATACTGTGAATGATTATTTAAAAGACGATAATGCTTGGTAGATTTGTTACTTTTTGTGTAATATATTATCATTATTTTTTAATATTGTTATTATGATACACACACATGTGAGTGATAACATATTGTGTGTTCTTATTCACATTTTGTGAAATTGTTTTTCTTTTTTTTTTGCTTAAGGTAGTCATGCTCACTTTGAGGCTTTTGCTTGCGGCGGCGTCGTGTGGCGGGTCGCTCACTTCCCTACAATATGTGGGAGGAGAGCGATGGCTGCCACATGCGTCATACTTGTGCTGCTTGTGGGGTCTGGTCTGCTTAAATTTGCTATCTATTTATTAACTAAGTCACTCATTTTTTTGTTTTTTTTTTTTGTTATAACACATACTAGACTAGATAAATAATGTAATGTAATAAATCTGAGTTGGTTTTGAAAAGAGTAGTTGCTGAGTTTCTTGCCGGCTCTTCTCAGTAAAAGCAACCTTCCGAACCGAGCGTTAGAGTCAGACTATTCATTAGTGCTTGTGAAGGCCTATTTGAATAAAAAATATTTTCATTTACCGCTGATGTTGCGGAGGAGGGGGGAGCGGGGGAGGGAGCTACACTCTCCTACATGCCGCACCCTTTCGTGCCTCTGTTAGACTTAACACACGATAGTAGTATAGATATTATAGTATAGTAGTGTAGATAGTTTATTACACATTCATATAATTAATTAATTCGATTTTAATGAGTTTCAAAAATATATTTTTATACATTATACCATAGTAAGTTTATCTTTATAAGTACATAAAAGTTGTATCGTAAATATTTGATAACAATGACAAAGATTAAATGATACATTTTATCTGATAACTTTTCCAGCATACAAATTATCAATTTCATCATCTTTATATCCTAGAAAATTCGATAGAACCTCCCTAGTATGTTGGCCTAGAGTGGGGGGCGCGAACCTTACTTCATTACCCCCCTCCCCATATACTGTCGGAGGCCCAACAACTTTTACAAGTCCTGCATTAGGATGCTCCAATTCCTTCACCAATTTTATATCTCTTACATGTTCATCATCAAAAACATCTTGCATTGTATTCACTGGTCCATTTGGAAACGTTGCATTTTTGAAAATAACTGACCATTCCTTTTTAGTTTTCCTTTTAATAACTTCACTTATAATTTCGATGATTTCTTCTCTATTCATAACACGATCAGAGTTATCTTTAAATTTATCATCATGAATTAATTCCTCTTTACCAATAAGCTTGCAAAAGTCAACAAATTGTGCATTAGAACCTGTTCCGATGACCATGTCACCGTCTTTTGTCTTAAATACTTGGTATGGCACTAAGTTGGCATGAGCAGTGCCCCATCTCTTTCCCTCAATCCCACAGTTCAGATAAATAGTTGCTATATTGATCATGCTTGATATCTGAGTGGATAAGAGGTTGCAGTCGATCTTCTGTCCCTTTCCAGTCTTATGGCGATAGTGAAGAGCGGTCATAATTGCTCCAAAGGCGTGTAGGCCGGTGGTTATGTCGGTGATGGCGACCCCAGGCTTCACCGGGTTGCCAGTCGGTTCACCTGTCGTGTTAAGTAGACCACCCATTGCTGAAGCAATTACGTCATAACTGAAATTAAAGATTTAAGAGATGTAATCCTCTATACAGAGTGGTGGGGATAATACGACATTAATTGAAACCACATACTGGGTATCGCATTAGTAGTACCAAACGTATACCAAAAGTTATCAAATTATAATGAACGGTTTAGTCACAGGTTTTTATTTTATGTTAAAATTTTTAAAGAGATCGCCACATAAGTACTCTTTTAATGATACAGGTCAGATGAGGTTAGTAGACAATATTATAAAGGCTGTTGTGTTAAATTTACATTATTTTTGCATTGTTTATTTGAAAAATTTGATTTTTGGAATTTGGTGTAATAATTTGGTTTGGTAATTTTAAAGTGTTTTGATTAACTAGTGGTGATCGTATTTTCATTTAATAATAATAATAATAATAATTTATTTCAAGAAAGTTACAGATGTTGAAAAAATTAATTAATTTTATACATAAAGTTATACACAAGGTAGAGTAAGCAGGCTATTTACAGTTTATTGTAGAAATCTGTACACAATATATTAAAAACCCTGCCTCTTAAACTAGGATAACCTGTGTCTTAAGAGACAGTGTTCGGCTATAAAATTCTTACTTTATTATGCACTGAGTGAACTGTGTCAATCTACCATTAAATAAAAATAAGTAACAGACAATTAAATTAAAATAAAATATATAGAAAATAAAATTCTTAAGTGGTTTATATAATTGCGTGTGTGTGTATGTGTGTATGCAAGTGTGTGTATGTGTGTATGCGTGTGTGTGTGTAAGTGTGTATGTATTGCAGGGTGTGTGAGGGTGAGAATATTTGTATGTGTGGTGTGTGTGACACACAGTTGTGTGTGTATGGGGGACTGTATCTTTGGGAGGGGATTTTAGTCAATGTAGGTGAGTAGGGATTCTGTGTAGGAATAATGTTTTAGTAGCCATTCTGATAACATGAGTTTGATTTTGTATTTATTGAGGTCTAAGATGTTCAGTTTTCGGTGAATTTGATTGTAGATATGGGTGCCCAGTGTGTAGTATTGGTGTTTGGCGAACGTGGTGTTATGTTTTACACCTAAGGGGTAGTTTCTACGTTTATTGGGATCAGACGGGGGAATGGTTATGTGTTTTTTCAGAACAGATTGAAGCACATAAAGCTGTCGAACCGTAAGTACTTTGCATTCAGAGTACAATTGTGTTGTCGTTTCGTTATGTCGTCACCACCCTGTATATAATAATAATAAATTGCTGATTATTGTTTATTTATCATAAACGGACAATTTATATGACGTAAAAGCGTCATCCAAGGAGCCCCGATCAGGGGCTAGTGCCGGCGCTGCTTTGTGAGACATTATCCGAATACGACAGGATATAAAACAAAAGTCCTCCAGGTATAGTTTAATAAAAGGCCAAAAAAAAACTTAAAAATCAAATTCAATCAAAACATACCCCGGCTTCTTTGCGTAAGGTCCCGTGGTTCCGAAGCCCGTGATAGCACAGTATATGAGCTTTGGGTTTACAGACTTGAGCATATCATAGCCAACTCCCAACTGATCCAATTTCCCAGGTACAAAGTTCTCAATTAATACATCACATTTTCTCGCTAGATCATAGATAATATTTTTACCTGAAATAATTTAACATAGATAGATTAACTTTGAAGTAAAATGAAAGGAGTCTTTCAAATTTTTATCTAAAAAAACTTACAATCCTTGTATTTCTTTTTTTATTATGTCCTGATAAGAAGGAAGGACAAATGGAGCAAAACAGATACGGAGAGGTATCCAACAGGTCAAAGAAAGATAGGAAGGTTGGACAATGAAATAAGACAGGATGCTGGAACACCGTGGGGTAGTGGCCAGAGAAAATCAAGAATGAAAAAGGCTAGAGGTGGCCTTTGTCGACTGGCAAATGGTCACAAAATTTTTACAAACTAATTACAAACAACAAATAAATTACTAGAATGTAGACACTATCTGACTGAATAAAAGCCTTATTATTTAATTTATACCAGTGAAGAAAAATTTGAAGTCTAGGTTATGGCTCTAGGAAGGCACTTACGAAGTGCAAAACTACAAATATGAAGGTTGGTTGGTTTAAGGTATGGTTTAAAAGGAAACTCAGCAATGTTACATCGATTTGGGCCTATATTTGTTTCATATTATAATGACACTAGCTTACGCCCCGCGGTTTCACCCGCATTCCAGAGAGATCGTATGTTTCCCCGGGATAAAAAGTTGCCTATAGCCTTCTTCGATAAATGGGCTATCCATCACTAAAATAATTTTTCAAATAGTAGTTCCTGAGATTAGCGCGTTCAACCATCCAAACAAACAAACTCTTCAGCTTTTTAGTATAGATTAAAAAAAACAAGTGAAGATAGTAACTAGGCAATAAGGATCAATAAATAAATATAATACAAAATGTCGGAATTCACAATTAATTCATAATTTTAAAAACATCACTTATCTGTACTTTGACTGTAACTTTTCAAGGTCTTACTAACAAGTAATTTGATAAATCTATTTACATATACCGAAAAGACAGAGGAAAAGATAGGCAGACAACATAACAAAACCAGTAGGAAATAACTGGATGAATGTCGCCCAAAACAAAGAAAATTGGAAAAAGATGGAGGAGGCTTTCACCCGATCTGGGACCATACGAAGATCTTGAACACTAATCTTACTAACCCAAATTTATTTTTAAATCTACAACTAACAAACCAACTAACACACAATTCCAATGTAAAACTTAGTATGTGTTAAATAAAGCTAATAATATAATAATAATTTACATAAACCACTAGTATATACAAAGTACATATTTACTATTGACTGAATGAACAATGTCTTGCTGACAACAACATGTTACATTTATGTTGATTAAATAAACTTGTGATAATTTTATATACAACTGAGCATTGAGAATTATTTCAATGTAGAAACATTTTTAAAGGCCAGTCCTTCACCAATATACCTTACAAAGCAAGTCTATATACTAAATTTATAGTTTGTGAGTTTTTGAGGTTGTAGGTGGTAATCTCAGGAACTACTGGTTCAAATTATAAAATTATTTTAGTATTGGATAGCCCATTTATCGAGGAAGCTTATAGGCTACTTTTTATCCCGGGAAAACATAAGGTCCCACAGGAACGCTGGTGAAACCGCGGGGCGGAAGCTAGTATTCTATAGTTATATTTCTTTATTACATTGATGAAAATTGGCGAGTGGTAGTAGAGAATACATAGCTCAAATACTAACCTTTTTATTTTGTATGTTTCACCCACATTTTACTTAATTGAATTTTGAAACTAATCATGTGTCTGTTATGATTTTTTATCTTAAAACTGTCTTAAAGTTAAATAACAAGTATTTCAACTTACCTTCTTGTGTTTTGAAGTTAACACAAACACTCTTCTTATTCCTGTTCATTGACAAAAAATATACAGAATCCTTGGTACCGGTTATGAATGGCGGGCCCCATTTTCGTGCCTCGTCACCTTCGAGACTTTCAACTTTTATAACATTGGCGCCCAAATCTCCTAAAGTCATTGAGCAAAAAGGACCCGCAACAACTCTGCTCAGATCTAATACGTTTATATCGCTAAGCAATCCCGAATTAGAAGAATATCTATGCAATATAAAGTTACTTTTTGATTTTAAAAGACACTGCCCGAGTTTCCTGACTCCCTCCATCGTAAAAATATTAACAATGAGCGTATTTAAATTCAAATTATCAGAATGTTTGAAGTATTAGCTCATCAAATAGAGAAGATAAGCCGTATCTGAGTAATAATTAGTCTTACCTCTTGTAGTTGCGGGGGCACTGTCGCGACAGCGGTACTGGTGGTGGCCATGTCTTGAGGTCTTACTGTACGTTCACGCTCACCCATCAAACACACTTGCACATGAGAAAAATCTTAACATTATACGCTTATATTACTAGGTGTTATCGCCTCATATAGTGATTTATTTTCACACCTTTTTCACCGTAAAATATTCTACCTAACTAATAAATAGTCTTCTAACTTTGACAGCTATGTGACAGACAAGTCAGCTGACACTGACACAATATAAAAATGTACTCTGTGCACTGACATCTGACATTTTTTTTTGTTTTCCCTTATTTCGGGAAGGCAAAAGGTTCTAGCCCATACTGCCTAATCATGTATAGTATTTCTTCTTTGTTTTAAATCAATAATTATGTCTGATATCCAAATATAACATAGGACAGAACCAAATCTAATATACATATTGATGTGAGTATAATATAAAAACAAGTTAATTAATTTAATGTAACAATTAGATAATAATAAAATAAAATAAAATTGCGCGTGACGATGGCAAGAGGCCGGATGGTATGACTTTGATCCCGTGGAGTGTTGGCAAGCCGCTGGTGTGGGATGCCACGTGTGTAGATACACTTGCGCCTTCCCACTTACTGGCGACTTGTAAAGTCGCTGGGGCGGCTGCGACCGGTGCTGAAAAATCCAAATTTATAAAATACGCTTGTCTTGGTTCTAATTTTTCGTTCATGCCATTCGCAGTTGAAACCATGGGTCCATGGGGGTTCGAGGCTCGCCGATTTGTTCGGATTTTATCATCCAAGCTCATCGAGGCTTCGGGAGACCGACGGGCTGGGAGCTTTTTCCTTCCCTTTCATAAGCTTGGCCATCCAAAAAGGGAACGCTGCCAGCCTGTTGGGAACCTTGCCTATCGACAGCAGCGAGGGCTTTGAGGATGTTTTCTATATATCATAGTTTGTATTTTTTACTTTAATTGTAAATATGTATATAAACTTCTTATATATAATATAAAAAAAAAAAAATAGCCTTAATATATTATTATAGATATTGATGAATGTTTTACTAAAACTTTTCGTGGACTATTTGAGACAGCACACAGAAATGACAGCATGAAAAGTCACAATACACGCATTCATTTAATTTCACTTCGCTCGTGCACTTGTATTGATCTTTATTGGACGAAATGCCACTGAATGATATTTCAATAAAACTCAAAATACACCGATTTCATGAAAATAAAACAAAAACGCAATCACTTCGCAAGTTCCCGCCAAAAAGTCTCCCATATTTTGTTCCATAGTGATGTAACAATCCAATCGTAATATAATCGATGATATTTTTAGTCAAATTCAAATAAAATTTATTGTCTGTATATAACCTTCCTTTTTTGAAGCCGGTTAAAAAATAATAAGATCTGACTTATTATACTGAAGACTGAGCCTAGTCTACAATTTGAAGGCCTAAACTCTCATAAACGACTGGTCATAGATTTATAAAAATTGAAGGAATATAAGGTCCTAATAAATGAAGTAGGGGTCCTTTTGAGGGATGATAGTATAGGTCATACATAAGTATTCCACAAATGATAAAAAAAAGTCGCATAAGAAGCTTCACTTCAAAAAATAGTGCGTGGAGTCCCTCCGCGCGGAAGAAGTGAAACTTCGTAATGTGAAAATGAAAATAGGAAAAACAGTGCTTTCATACCCCCTCCATGGTAGCGTTTCACGTTTAACGCAACTTTGTTGGAAGTCGCATAAGAAGTTACGCATCCGTCACAGTGGTGACACATGGCGGTCGGCTCGAGAGGATTTCTGTCAACCGGAAGGTCATCGTGCCGTGGCACCGCTCCAGCCACTCCTCCAACACTGGACGGATGGCCATAATGGTCCTCAGACCCGCACTAGGGTGCTCCAGTCTAGACTTCCACTCCTGGATAGCGAGTGCACGCAGCTGCGCTATGCGCCCTTCCACCTCGCGTGGTGCCGGCCTCTCGCCCTGGGCCAGCGCCTCCTCGCGCCAAAAGTATACTGACGCGAGGCTATAAGGTGTCAAGGCAAGGAAACAGCCAGCACACCGCCGCTTCGGGGGAGATTGCTACCACCCTCTACGGCCTACGCAGGAGGGTGAAGATTCCGTAGTTCAGAGCGTCCACCCATACGGGACATATTGATCGCACAATCCCCAAGTACAGCCGCCTGCAAAAGGCACCGGTTCGCCGGTGTTCGGCAGCAGCCGCCGCACCCATCCTCCAGGCGCCCGAAGTGGGCTGTGAAGATGTATGTTCCTTCCGAAGCAGTAGTTATTTAGTTAGTTTATCACGTAACATTGCGGGCGCGATTTGGAGTTTTTTTTTTATTATTATTTCCAATTTAAAAAATCGTGGCGCTTGCCGCCGCCCCTTTTCGTATGCCGCCCGGGGCCATGGCCCCCCCAGCACCCCCCACGCTATGTCACTGACGCTACCATGGAGGGGGTATGAAAGCACTGTTTTTCCTATTTTCATTTCCACATTACGAAGTTTCACAGGTACTAATTTAGGTAAGTACTACTACTTTTCCTTTCATAAATATTATAAGTAGTTGCTTGAGAGGCTCTCAAGTGCAGCTGTCAGAACACACCGATAGGGGGGGGCATAGGGATTGATTACAACTTATTTTTTAACTTCAATTTAAGTTGGCTGGAACTGAACTAGCGGGCTATGGTTTCTTCACGATGTTTTCGTTCACAGACAGCTCAAGCTCACTGTAGAATACAAATCTTCGACTTCACTAATACTGAATAAGACTTAAGTCGTCAATCTATAAGTCCGTTTTGACAAAAGGATATTTATTCTCGTTATTTTTGTGTATCTTTTTGTCACATGGATGCCGTGACGAAGGTCGCGGGCATAGAATTATTACTTGTCGTGGGTAAAATTCTACAAAGAGCCTGAGGCTTCTAGGCTTTGTATGATTAGCAGCTTCAGCCACATGATCACTTACTATGGTGTTCGTGGCAAAACACATTCCAATACATTCGCTGATCCCAAATGATGAATGGATAAGGGAACGGCCGAGTTGCCAGCGGCGCGTCATCTAAATAAGTGTTTTGAACCCAAATTTCTTTGGAATAATTCCAGAGCAACGTCGCTTGGCTGAGAAAAAATATCACGAACCAACAAATATAAGATTAAATAATTGCGTACGAACTACAAAGAGCGCTGATTTTTGTGGGTAGGATTTGTTTACATTAAGTGCACATTATTAGATTCGTGAGTCTAATGTATTGGTATGTTAAATATGTTATAGAAGCGAGGATGGGCGTGCCACCTGTCACGTTAGAGCAACATATACCGTGTGCCAAACATCCATTTCATTAACAAATTAACAATAGAGGCGTGTTCATTGTTATGTAGTGTTAACTAATGTCTGTCAGTTAAGCGGTGGAAACCGTCACCATTTTATAAATAATAGAAAAACTTCTTCTATTTTACAATATCGTCTCGGATCTCTAACTTGAACTAAATTAGTGATTGACAGAAGTTCTAGTTTATCGTCAAAACGTCTGTCTGTTTTTGTTGATGAACTAATAGAATAGAAGAGTTTACTAAACATGCAGTTGGGTACTTAGATCATACCTATCAATTATCTACCAGTTTCTGCCCTGTAATTTTATTCCAGAGGGATCAAATGTTTTCTCGTGATAAAAAGTCCTAGTTATTAAAGACGATCTAGTAATTAGATCGTCTTTTATGGTACTTACATTCTATCCTTGTGCGAAGTTTCATTTAAATCCTTTCAGCCAATGCGCCATTATATTGGATTACTTTCAGTCTTTAATTGGACTAGGTAAAGATCACGAGTAGGTAAATCACCTAAAAATAGTTTTCTAGCAACAGTATTTTAGATCTAAAATCAAAATAAGCTAGGCTAATTTCCGTGTGAAACTCTAGAAAAGCAAAGAATGATGGCATGCTACATCCTGACAGAGAGCTTTCATTTATGCGATCTATTTCAGCATTTTCAGCGTTCGGTGACCTCAAAGTGTCACCGAGCGGTCAGTAGATTGAAAGGGCACGTGAGAGTCGAATTTGTATCAAGTTCATTAATAGAATGCATTGTTTTTTTTACCGATGATTAGATTAGGTTTCCACTAGAGATGCGTAGCGAAGCGAGAAATGTGTGTGACCCGCTTTACGATCGCTTTTTTAGAGTTATGACGTGCTTAGCTGTGAAAATGTGTTCAAATCGAAGTTCAACTGAATCGTGACGTATTTAGATAGGTTTGTTATCTCTTTGTACTTACCCTTGTTGAGGTAAAAAGAAACAAAAAAAGAAATATATATTTTGGTTTCTATCCAGATTAGCTAAAAATTCTACCTGAAAAATATTCCACTGAATAATATACAGGATGTTAGGAAGGCCTGTGCCAAACGATAAGGTTGATAAAAATTCTTGCCTTATTTTTTTTCTTTTTTTTTTGCCGAAATGTGAACTTTCAGTCATCATAAGTTTTTTTTTATGTGTGTCCCGGTCTACACTTAGGTATTTACTTGTATTTTTATAGGTAGTTTATGCTTGTTTTAAAAACAAACATTTTTCAGTGATTAATTAATAATGATCGGTTGATTTCTTCTTAATTTATCTTAGTTATTCCATCATTATTATTAGCAAAATAAGAGATACTTAAAATTTATACACTAATATAGTCAGTGAGACTAGATAAATAATTTTAATGTAATAAATCCGAGTTGGTTTTCTCAGCAAAAGCAACTTTCCGAACCGTGCGTTAGAGTCAGACTATTCACAAGTGCTCTTGTGAAGGCCTATTTGAATCCTAACTTAATAGTATAAATGCGAATATAAGTTTGTTTGTTTGTGATCTTTTCACGCCTAAACCGCTGAACCGATCGCGATGTAATTTGGTACGCCGATAGCCTATGGTATGTAGAAATACATGGGCTACTGTTTTTCTCGGGAACGCGGGTCAAACCGCGGGGTGGAAGTTGGTAAAAATATTTTAACTTCTTATTGTAATTATAATATAAGCAACATCCTTTCTGAGCATAAATATAATGTTTCCATTGCTAAAGTACTGGACCCTATTGGATAAAAATTGGCAGAGGAGTAGCTTGTTAGTCGGAGATGGACAAAGGATGATTTTTATCACGCAAACACAAGCGAAACCGCATGCAAAACAGACTTGCGATATGAGGTAATATTACTATAATGTTGTCATAAATGAATGGTCTTTAACATTTATATATTTCTTTTATTTTACACTAGCTTCTGCCACGCGTTCCCGAGGGTTGTTTTCACGCGATACAATATATTTTATCCCTGGGTATAATCTATTTGTGTGAAATTCATTGAAATCAGTTAAGCCCTTAGGGGATTATTGAGTAACAAACATCCATACAAACATACACATTTTTATGATGTAGTAGGAAAAGAGTGTTCTTAAAATTACAAGTTAAATGGTACCCTGTTTGTCAAACTGGAAAAATAACTGTATTAGCTCAGTGGTAGTGACGTCGGACGCCGCGGCGAATCTCGTGGGTTCGAATCCTACAATGAGCTTGAGCTTTCGGTGAAGGAAAACATCGTGAGGAAACCATAGCACGGTGGTAGGGTACTTTGTAGTACCCGCCTGGCTGGCTACCACCCTCAGGTTGAAAATCTGTCGCCAAACACCTATTGGTGTTTTCCGGCAGCTGCACTTAAGAGCCAGATCCTTCTAGGCTTTGTGTGCTTACCACCTTCGGCCATATCATCACCTACCATAGTGAGATTGTGGTCAAACACAAGCCTATACAAAGTAAAAAAAAAAAAAAAAAATTATAATGAAAAGAAAAGAATTTCCCATCAACAAACAATTATGCCTGAAGTTTACAAGTCAAAATATTACTAAACAAACGAAGTTTATCTAAATATCGTGGGATTTTAATTCATTTCCGAAGTACGGGCGGTAGTGTTGTACATACGCATGTTGAATTACGCAAACCATAGTTGCTCCAGTGCCAGTTGCGGAAATAGCACTGTTTATCATACACCAAAAATGTGAATCGGGGCCAGGACCGCATTCAGGCATCTCTCAGTCACGCTGGAGAAATCCAAAATATGTAGGAACATGCATTACAAAATGATACATCAGTGGTAAAAGTTATCAAATGTGAAGATTTTTCAAAAGTAATTTTCGATATAAGTCTTAAAATAGTTAGTTGGTTTCAGTAGAAATCTATATTTACAACATGACGTTTATAATACAAAATTGGCATAAAATAATGAAAAAATATGTTAATAAACAATCAATATCGAAGTAAACAACGCATCCCTGCCACCAAATGTCGTGGGATAAGCAATTAATCTTAGCCAAAACAAAAAATAGAATTTTGCTCATCACGTTTAAAACAATTATATATTCACGCTTTGTCCCCTAGTTCTGTTCAGTTGCTTGCGACGCGCGTTGCCGACTGCTCCACTATGACTTCCGAAGGTGTCAACCTGGTGGCCACATACTGTATCCTATTGTTGTTGCTGATATCCCTGTGGTTGCTGTATTCAGCATTTTAATAACACCGTAAGTAATTGTACCTAAATTATACGCTTTAATTCAAAAAGCTGCTTTTTTGAATGCATTTAAATTACAGTGCTTTATAGTTTATGTTATTGTTACTTCGCAAACCTCATCAGATACTGCGAATAGAAATTCCAGTTGGCTGGAAACTGTCGTCGTGTCAAATTTTATTTTTGAATAAACTTATTGTTTAACAACCGTCTTGTTATTGATGTTATATATATTTTTTGTTGGAATGCCATGGATCTTTGTAACGTACATACATTTTTTATTACATTTTATCGTTTTGTTTTCTCACACGTCGTTTATTTCTGCACAGAAATATCATTCTTGCAAACTACACATTTATAAACACCTATCTATAGCATTATTTGCGGATTTTCCATAAATTTCGTAACATTTTCCAAATTGTCCAGTAAAAATGCAATTTTAAAATGCTGGAATTATCCTTCGATAACCGAGTATGCGCCTGTGCACTGACGTGGGTAATGCCTCAAGTGGGTCGAATCCTCGATTGGATCAGTCCAACCGGTTCCGTGATCCATTACAATCATGCCGATCAACGCGGAGACGGTCAACCTGGCGGCCACGTACATGATCCTCGTTATCCTGCTGTTCTTCCTATGGCTGCTCTACTCGATGGTCTTCTAAATCTGTGATCGTGTAAGTGACGGTTCAATTACGTTCGACACCTATCATATCGTGCAGCTATAATCGTGCACATATTTATAAATGCGATAATTTGGAGGCGTGTGGCGTAGGCGATTGCTGGACGGACGACATATGTGCGTGTCCTCTCAGTTCCCTGGAGCCGCTTGTCCAGTGAAGGTGTTACCTGCCTAGTGACTGCCACCATGCCGCACCACGAGACCACCAGCCTGATCGCCACCTACCTCATACTGGTGCTGCTCCTCGCCAGCCTATGGTTGCTCTACTCGGGGATGTTTTGAGGTGCTTTTACATATTTTCGTGTATTAGTTTCCAGTGATATTGATTTTGAAGAATACTTGTCAAGTGCTGGTGGATTTCATACTTATAATTTCATCATTAATCATCGTATTTATTAATGTGATTTCATCAAACTTCAACTAATTTAAAAAATGCCGGTTCCTTTAATTTAAAAGCTCGTTAGAACCTACACAAATCTCAATTATTAATTATGTCTTGTTCAGTGATGTAAATACCTACTCAAAAATAAAAAGAAAAAAGATAACTGCGGTAAATAACAGTCAAAATGTAAGTTAATTAAATACATAATTCAGTCAATTTGTGCCAAGACACACAATCTCTGATAACATTATTCACACAAACAAATAAACAAAACCAATAGTATTTACTAAGATGAATGTATAAAAATAAATGATAGAAAACATTCCTGATGTCGAAAGCATCGTTGAACATAACGATTACGCAGGTTTGAATATCTAAAATGGTACGCCGGCCGGCGCCTGCGCTCCTCCGCAGATATCATAACATTCCGTCTAAAATAGCCAGCATAACTAATCAAACTAAATCTTCAATGTACGGCTGCTATACGCTATGAATATTCCAACATTTTTATTAAGAAATGTTGTACATTTGCCAAACGTTTTCCGCAGCGCATGAATTAGAGACCGGCGGGTAGTAAACATGTCATCCAAATGACGAAAGTAACAATGATAAGAATCTACGTGAAATGCAAACGAGCAGCAAATGTCTGATATGACCGCTTGACATTCAGACTAAACATAGCTGAGATATTTTGTGTTGATGAGAACGTAATTTTTCCTACAAACAACGTTTCTATCAATGTGAGATAAAAGTGTGTCTGTCGGCTTTAATGTGAAATTGATTGAAACGGAAAATATTAACAGCCCAGTTTGTTTGAAAGCTGGATCATGAGAACCTCACATATATAATCATATTGAATTCAAGGAACATTATACATTATTATGTTGCGCTCTCCCATATCTTTCCAGAAAATGTTTTCTGTCAGTCCATCTGGTGGGAAGTCGTATCGCACAGTCCAGTACGTGATTGCAACTTCAAAGCCTTAATTCTTTTCGTGGAGTCTGTAGCAGATAGATTGCAAAAGCTTATGCAACATTGACATCTATTCAAGCTACTCTCTGCTCTATTTCTACATCAATTACTGATTATCTTTATGTAAACAAAAAGTATTCACCCTTAATGTTTGCAAAATTAAAAAATATGTTAAATGGAGTTTACTAAATTCACTCACATTTTAAAATCCATGAATCGATTATAAACGCGGTCAATAATGATAAAAGTCAATACTATGGCAATGAATTATAAACACAAGATGTGCATAATAAACATTAATAATAAACCGAGGGAATCTGTTTATCAAATCAAAACAAATTCATCGAAGTGCGAGTAAATATTGTTAAATCAATCGATTTATATTGGAACTGTGACGAATTAAGAAGTAAAATAACGGAGGACATAAAAATAATGTTGCAATTAAGAAAAAACAAAATAATTAAACAGAATTCAGAGATCACCGTCTCACAAATCATCAATTATAGAAGCTAAATTTGTCGAGCGGTAAGAAACGTAGCGCTGTCGGCACCGAAGCAATAAATCATTTAGATTTTCAGTAAGTGGTTCAGTACTGTCATCGAAAACTTCAATTAGCTCTGATAAATGAAAATGCGAAAGAAAATATAATACATATTCTTTACAACCAAAGTGTCCATGGAATATTTAAAAAAAATATCGTATTCGAATGTTCGCCAAACTGCATTAGATTATTGGCGTATTGAACGTAGAGCACTCTAAAACGTCTTAACACTATGATACCACAGCGTAATTACATACAGTGGTCTATCGCGTTTGAAGTCACGTAAAATGCCGCTTTGTATAGGCATTCGTAATTGCTCCATTGTGTCCCAAGCGAGTGTATGGCAGCTTGGGATCGCTATCGCCCCTCTCTCACCCCGCAAGCACATTGGTCATTAGACGTGTCCGTTGGCCGACTGTAAGAGTTACATAGACTACGATGATACTATGTAGGTTTTCTACCTATTATAATTTTACTTTACAAGATTTACAGTAGTATTATGCTGTGTGTGTGCGTATGTCTGTGTTGTTTTCAATATTAGTTACGACATTGTTTAGAAATGCTTATAAAAGTGAACCAACCACTCCATGAAAATCTGCCAAGCATCCAGCAGGGCGTTCTGGTAGCTGCACTTGAGGATAATTTCCATTCTGAACTTTGATTGCTTCACCTTTATGATCTACTACATGAGGATGTGTTCAAACATAGCCTATCCATTGTAAAATAATAGGAACACAGTCCAAAACGTTTTAATTCAAATGGGCCTAGACACAAGACACAAGAATGGCTAACACTAACGCCAAGGCTCTGGTTTGAAAGCTCGTTTTTATCGCGAAGAGATAAAAACTATTTTCAAAATAAATTTACATAAAAACTATTTTCAAAATAAATTTACATTTATAGCATGTCCTACAAGAGCTAACGTTTTATAATCAAATATTATCGTCACTTAAACTAATAAAAACCGGCCATCATAGTGCGCCTCTAGTTTAAATATTATCTAGTTCTGAAATTTATTCATATTATTTTGTTTATATGCTCTTTTAAACTTTGCGTACCATGATAGCTCTCTAAGATACCAGTATGCATTGTTTCCCTTTTCTTCTTAACTTTTTGGGTTAACAGTGTTGCGATATCGATAATTTTACCAGTTTCCTGAGATATTTGAATCAGGCAATAGTGTCTGGTTAAATTATGTAGGTTATACTTAAATTTTATGATTGGCAATTGGCATAGCAACCTCGAAAGAGTGACGATTTATTTCTGATTCCAGTTCATTTGTACGAGGTCCATATTTATGATCGGTACTTGTGCAATGTCACTGAAAAGCGCGAGAACTGCGATAATTTTAAAGATTTTGTAGAGCAGCACATCAAAAACCCCGTTTTACATTTCTCACATTCGCGTTAAATATTATATAATATTAAAATCATCAAAAGCTTCTTTATACGCCCACTGCTCCTGAAAATATGTCATATTCGCCAAACGTTTGTCAGATATAAAATAAAATAGCTGTGACCGTATAGCTTTTAAAATATAAATTACAGATTATTACGACAGTTAACGACACTATAAAGATTTTTGTTAGTATTTTTCAGTTAGCATTGAAATAAAATAGAATGCACAGAGATATGACGTCAAGACAGTTCTCCGAAGTTTTACTGTCAATGTATCATTCTGGAAATAGATATTATCAAATTTCTTGATTGTCACAAGATGCCAGAATTAGAATAGACGGTTTTATTAATAGAGCAGTTTAGGATCTATGAAAATCATCACATTAAATTGAGACATCATTGTATTGATTTTATTGACTCTAGCCAACCGAAATGCAGAGAAATAGATCATCTTAGAATTTTGTGATGCAATACAATAATAATTTTACTTGTTCCAGATGCCGTCGAGAGAAACCACCTCAAACTATGAGACCAATGGAAGATGGCGGATAGATGAGACGCTATAAAATATAATATAAGAAACCGTAATTGTAATAACTAAGTTAATCGTAAGTTAAGCAATGTCGTTATATACCCAAGCATTTAAGTAACATAAGACCCCAAAAACATCTGAAGACCCAATAGCAGACGACCACATGGATATTGCAAAGGGAAATGCAAACAACAAACTAATGAGAATGTAATGTTTAAAAAGCAGTGCTGGGCATTCCAATTTAAGTAAACTCTAAAATAAACCTATAAGTTAAAGACAACAGAGTAAATGTCATTTTGATATCATGAATTTAGCTAATAATTTATAAAAGTTCAGTACAAATCATCTCGATTATGAATTTTGTCGTTGTTTAGAGCTAAGAGAGTTTTGTAATAAAGTTTTTTTTAGAAATTACGTATTTTATTTTGTCGTCACATTCAAGGCAATAAGCTATGTACTCCTAGATATCATACAAGCGGTCCATTAGTATATTAATACACACGCTACTATAAAATTATGATTATGAAAAAAAACAGATGTTAAAATATGACGGTTGGCACTGAAAGTTTTTGATTAAAAAGCTGTTTAATTTTGGAATGTAGAAACTGAAATAGCATCAAAACTTAAAAATAATATGTAGAAAACATGTCGAGAGGGAAAGTCCAACATTCGAGAAGTTACTGTTGGTTAGTTAATGTTAGGACAAAAACTATTGCAATATTGGAAATCAGCCAAATCTAATATACGTTTTGGTAATGATAACTCTCGTTATTCTGACCACCTAATATTCGTGAATGAGAGCATGTAGGTTGATGACGCACTTACTAGAATTTGCATATCAGATGAAACATTACTTGTAGGTTACATAGTAAGTAGAATTCACAAATCTTAAAATGATTTAGATCATTGGCTAAGCAAAAACCATAAGTAATTTATGACATGAAACTGGACTGTCTGGACTCTTATCACTGTGTAGGTAAATCAATAATAGACAAACATCAGAAAAAGTATGGAACTTGAAACAGGCGTTTGTATTTCCCGACTCCAACAATCTAGGGACCTTTAAGGCCAGAGTGAATAGGCTTTTTCTGAGCAAGCGTGGTCCATCTTAGGCTTCGACATAGGTGGTAGCAGTTTAGTCAATAGCCAAACGCAATTCCACAAAAAAAAACATAAAATTTAACATTTATTGAACATGACTATTCTAAAACTTAATAAAAATAAATTAAAAACTATATTAATAAAAAAAAATAGGTTTCTTTTATTCATACTTTTTGTTGTCGTTGGGCGACATTGAGCTATTATTTTCATCCGTACTTGATGGTTTTTCTTCCTCGTCTTCATCAGGTGGTATGGTCTTATCCAAATGTATCTCATTGTCGAGTGTTCCATAGCTTTTTTTTTGTTCTGTTTTCGTTTCTCGTGTCGCCCTTTTGTGAATGTGATCTGCGCTCAAATTCTGCTCTAACTTAGAATCATCGTCATAACGAACATGGACAGGACGTCTAGGCATTTTCGACGTAGACGTAGCTTGATCACGTCTTTCTGACGCTATGTGTTTAGGCAGATCTATATAACTATCTTCCGAAATAGGTTGTTCGATAGCTCCTGCGTCACTGTGTGCTTCAACGTTAACTTGAGTAGTATGTTTGACATCTAAAAGCATTTTCTTCTTATCGTCTGTTGTGGTTTGTTCTTCATCGTCATGTAAGAGTTTTTGGTTCGTATCATCGACTTCAGTTACTTTTACACTATCCAAGACCTCATCATGGGTTTGGCTGACTTCGTTCGTAAAAATTTGCTTCATTTCTACAGTTTTGGATTGATTATCTGGGTATTTTTCATCATAGTTTGTATCTGTTACATCAGTTCTTGCCGTGATAAGATTAATATGAGTAGTTGTCCTTTTTATATCTGCATTCACTATGTGAATGTCACTGTTTTCATTATTTAAGCTATCTTTACTAACAATAGCAACATTCTTTTTTGTGGCATCTTTCGAAAGTTTTTCTGCTTCGTCAAATTGTTTATACAAAGCTGCAGTTGCTGGCTCGTCTACATCATCGTTATTATTCGACCTTTTAGCACGCAATTGAGATGCATTTTCATCAAGCTTAAGTGCAATATCCATTTTTTTTGTAGATGTTGTTGCAGCTTCACTTAAGTTATCCCTGGACTCATTTTGCTCTCCGTCCCCAGACAAGTCATTTTTAGAATGTGAAGGGGATGCAGGAGATGAAGGTGAAAGAGATGTTGAGTTTAGAGGAGACATAGGGGGTTCATAAGATTTAGAGGTTGGAGGAGGTGAAAGTGAGGGAGATGTAGGTGGTGCAGGGGGTGAATGGGGTGCTGGAAATTGAGGTGGCGCTGGAGGTGGAGGTGAAAGAGATGTAGAGGGTGGAGGAGTTGTAGGGCGTTTATAAGATGTAGAGGGTGGAGGAGATGTAGTGGGTGGGGAGGATGACGGAGGAGGCGGAGGAGGTGGAGGAGGCGGCCCAAAACCTTTCGCAAAAGGGGGATGAACAGGATAAGGTCGTCCAGTTCTAGATTTAGAAACAGAATCGTGCAACCTACTCCTTGTAGGTCTAGGTGGTTTGGGGCCGTCAAAACGACCAGAACCTTTGCCACCTCCACCGTCATCTGTATTCCTTCTATATATTATATTTCTGCTTATAGGAAAGTGTTGTAGAAGGTATGCCCAATCATCGAGACGTAGTGTTAGTACTTGTGATTTTATCAACGTTTTATATGAGTGTGTATAGGGTATATCATGTTCTAGACCCTGCAACTGATGGTAAGTATAGTTTTAATTAAGTTGGGTGACCTTAAATTTCAATTTCAATATTAACTTACCACACCAAAGTATGAGCCAGCAGGGTAAATCCTCGGAAGAACTAGTTGCTCCTCGGCGTCCTCGTGTACTTTGCCAGTGTGTATCAAATACATGGCATCTGTTATCTCGCTTTCCTTCACCACATACATGCCTGCAAAAAATCAGCTGTTCCATACATTTAAAAAAGCAGCTGCTTTTTTTGTTCGCGCTTTCAATGTTGGTCCCATAGTAAAAGTTGTTTATATAAATGTTTGTAATCCTAACTAATATTATAAATGCGAATGTGAGTTTGTTTCTTTGTTTGTTACCTTTTCACGCCTAAACCGCTGAACTGACCGCGATTTTATTTGCTATTTAGAGATTTAGGTAAGTGGGCAGGACATTTTTATTAGACGGGCCGGTTGGCGTAGTTGGTAATCAGTTATCTGGCTTCCATAGTACAATCTCTGCTTATATTTGGGGTCAGATGGCCGTGTGTGAGGTGTTTGTGTGCTTACCACCTTCGGCCACATCATCACCTACCATATTGAGATAGTGGTCAAACACAAGCCTATACAAAGTAAAAAAAAAAAACCCAGAATATTTATTTATTTATTTTATTCATTTTTATTAAAAGAACTAGCCCGGTATTTAAAAAAAAACCGATGATTTTTTTATTATTTATCAGCTGTTATTCGGGGTGGCGACAAATCCAACATCATGAAATCGCTCCATCCGTTCTTGAGTTATAAATGGTGTAACTAACCAGACATTGTTTTATTATATTAATATATTTATGCATTTACCTTCATTGTAAGTGTACAGGCGTAAACATCCAACCAGCTGTCGAAGGAATGCAGGCTCGCACTCTTCAAAGATGTGATGCTAAAATAAACTGTGTGTCAACATGATGTTTTCGTCAAGCTGTACCTAATGGCGGTAATGGACTTGTTGTTTTAAGAGATGTCGGTTCTTCGATATTTATTTAAATAGCCTGCCAAGTGGGAGTTGCACTCGCGTACAGAGGATTTTATACATTTAGGCTATTATTTGTTTTTTTATTAGACCAAGTTAAACTTTGTTCAGTTTTTTTTTCTTGTTTTTTATATATTGTTATAACGATTAAACATTTGAAAAAAAAATACAGCCAACATGGTCAGATTGTTCAAAAATACTGAAAACTTTAACCTTGCTGAGTTTCTTGCCGGTTCTTCGCAGTTGTCTGACTTCCGAATCGGTAGTAACTTCAGTAGCTTCGAAGTTCATAAGTGCCCTCCTAGGGCCTAAACTAAATAAATTACTTTGACTTTGGTTTGCCTGTATTTAAGACTAGCTTTTCCGCGCGGTTTCACCCGCGTTCCCGAGGGATCTTGTGTTTTCCCGGGATAAAAATTAGCCTATAGCCTTCCTCGATAAATGGGCTATCTAACACTGACAGAATTTTTCAAATCGAACCAGTAGTTCCTGAGATTAGCGCGTTCAAACAAACAAACAAACTCATCAGCTTTATAATATTAGTATACCTAGATTAAGATAGAGCGTGAATAAACGTTTTAAGAAAATGTATAACTTTACATACCCTTTGGAGATGATGCAGGTACGCAGCCGCCATGATCCTGAGCTTGAGGCAGTGAGGAGCAGCATTCAGGAAGTGCGGCTCCTGAACGCCTCGGGTCTCCCTCCATAAGTGCAGCGAATATTTGTTCACCAGTGTCACCAAGTTTTTGGACACGCGATTGTTTTTCATGAATTCCTAAAAATATATTTTCAGTCAAACTAAAGACAGGTAGGTGTCAAGCTGGAAACTATGGATGATATGCTTACGGGCATATACAAAATGGAAACGCATCGGTGCCGTAAACAGCTTATCTAGTACGATGGTAACATTGTTTCCATGTATTTTTAGAATTTATCTTGAACACAGGCAACATACATTGCTTAGGTATTTTGTAAGACAGCAGAAGTTCAAGACGAAGCGCGAAGAGTCCACTGACCTGCAACTCAAGGTACATACAGTAGAAGCTGAAGGAGCGGAACGACTGGTACTGGATGATGTTGGAGAATTCACCCACATAGATCATGAAGATCAACGTTGATATCAACTGTAGGATTGATACGAATATCACCTGAAAAAAGCATATTATACAGGTGTTTTTTTTTGTTGTTGGCAATACTTGCAAGGGTGGAAGTACTCATCAATATGAACAACTTTCACTATGGAACAAACTGTGATATCGCGTAAAATAAAACAGTTGCTTCATACATTTTGGTCGAGTAGGGTATTGAACTTTTGTATGGAACAGCTGATATTTTTTTCATGACTTCACAGTTAGTCATCATAGCACGCAAGCATAGCAAAATTATATAGGTACTTAACTAGCTGTCCCCGGCGGTTTCACCGCATTCCCTAAAAAAAGTAGCATCTGCGTGCCAAATTTAATCGCGATCGGTACAGCGGTTTAGGCTTGAAACGGTGGACAAAATCAAGGAACAAGTTATGTATCATTAAATTATATTGATGACTGCAACATTGAGGGAACGCGAAACGAGCGAAGGAAGCAAGTTTATCCAATTTTAAGAGCTAATCATAATTTATAGCGGCATAATGCATCATAAATTACTCATTAAAATCCGAGTTTGAGATTCCAGATGTATCTGATATAAAATGTAAGAACAGTTAAATTCTTATGGAAAACCGACATTGTCGGTCGCTAAAATGGAAATATTATGAAACTAATTTAGCTTATATTAACAAGATGTGTTAAATTAACATAACAATCCAAAAACTAAGTTCCAACGTAAAGATGAATAAACATTTGTCGACAAGCGCCTGCCGGTGTGTTCCGGCAATTCAGCTCGAGAGTAATTTGTTAAGTAAAGTCCATAGGCGACGGTGGACTTACCATCGGACCGTTCCTTGTTATAAAAAATAAAAATATTCAATAATTGCAGTACCATCGATTCATCAGAAAGATAATTTCCATTCGAAGCATGAAGCTCAGTTCAAATGCCACTTAATGCAATGATGACTCAGCTCTGACTGACCATGCCTGGCGTTGCCCGATCAATGATTGCTACTGACTATGAACCCCTCAATAATATATAACTACCAGTGTTACCTCAGAATGTTTCTTGGGCATAATATCTCCAACGCCGTTCTGCGTGAATGTGGTCAGGATGAAGTATAAAGCGCACACGTACATGTTACTGCACCACGGATCACCATGATCTGTTAATTTTTTATATAACGTCATGGATTGATACCCAAGCTTAGTTTAGAACAGTGATGGAGGACCAGATTTGTCAAAATTTCAGTCTTACCATGGACCATCAACTGTTTGGAGGTAATTAACAGTAAATGGAAATTAAATAAAGAGTTGTTCTATGTATAAATAAAACTCGCATATGTACAATTGTTCAAAGCCAACAGTATTTCTTTTTTAAACGATTTAATACTTATTTTCGGATGGCTACGCGGACCACTTCGGGTACTTCCAAGAACCACCGTTCACCACATGAACCACTGGTTTAGGATAACCCTTAAGCGAAGTAGTGTGTAGTGGAGAGATGCCACAAATAAAGGAGTATAGTACCTAGCTACATTACATTAGCGGTTGCTTACGGAACAATTTTTTCTGCTCTGTGTTACTTACTACATGAGTGGAGACTGATCCTTTCATTTTCATAGCTCAGTTTATCTTGGTAGAGCAATTTTTATTATGGATTACACATCTCTCGCGACTACTCTCATGGTATAAAGCCCTTATTAAATTTTTCCGAATTTTTACCCAAATTACGGTCTTACACAACATCAGCCTCATCATGGGATTGAACAATTTGTGACACGCTATCGAAATCCTCAAGAAAATACTAGAAGAAATAACCCCCTTTTCCATTCTCTTTTTCCAAACCATAATTCGAACTAAAAAACCTTCAGTATGATGTAACTAATCTTAAACTACCCATCAAATTCTGCTACAGACATTAAAACACAAAATATTACAATAACCTTTATGGAGCCAAGAAGACTTAGGCTCGGCGAAGTCCTCCAGCATTCCAATAAAGTACCACATTGACGTGACGGTGTGAACGAACAGTGTGAACCAGATGAACACGGAGAGCATCGTGCTCAGCGTTAGGTTGATGGTGATGCGCTCCTGGCGACGCTTCAGGCTATTGTATACTGTTACCTAGACGAGGTAACGTACAATTTAAATATTTAAAATGAAGATTCTGGGGCATTCCTCACACACGGCTATCCGACTCAAAACTAAGCAGAGCTTGTGCTATGGAAGCCAGATAACTGATATACCTACAACATATATCTACTTCTAATTAATAGTTGCGTTGCGTTGGGGTATGTAGAGAAGAGGCTCTGAAAGAAATTAAGGTACCAAACTAATCGGCAGAATGGTGAAGTTATATTAATTATCAATGTAGAAGGTATATAATGTAATTTACTTGAGAGATGTGATGATGATAATAATGATGTAAATAACAAAAGAACATACAATTCTAAGCATCCTGTTGAGGCGGAGTAGGGCGAAAAGCATCCACTTGTGTTTTGCGCTGGTAAAGCTCAGCAGTTCGATGGGTATGCACGATATCATGTCGTATCTGAACTCTCCTTTGAAATACCTTCAATATATCAGAGCCGTTATTTAATAATTATGAGAAATCAAGCAACATTAGATTGATTTATCACTTTTAGATCCTTTTAGATAGATTATTCCGTATCGTTAACATAAAACTCAATTATTAAATTATTAACCATTTCCAAATCTGTACATACATTTTAGTAATCAAAGTAATTGAATCATCAACAGCTTTAAAATATTCCTTTTACTGCATTAAAATATTTCCACTTGCTAAAACATCGTTACGTTAAAGCAATGAAAGCTCAGTGGTAGTGACGGATCCAGCGGCTGCGAAGGTCGTGGGCTCAACTCCATCAATGAGCTTGAACTTTCGGTGACGGAAAAAATCGTGAGGAAACCGTAGCACGGTGGTAGGGTATCTTGTAGTTTCAGTGGCTGGCTACCACCCTCATGTTGAAAATATGTCGCAAAGCACCTACTGATGTGTTCCAGTAGTCCCAATTGAGAGCCCATTGCCTTCTAAGCTTTATAAAGTACGGTAACATAGGCAATTCCCCTCGTATTGTTAATATCCATAGGCGAAGGAAATCATTTACTATCAGGTGGATCACCTGACTGCTTATTTTCCCTTAACTAATTTCAAATCAACTTCACTTACTTCTTTCTAATGGGCATAAGAACCTTTCGGATATCATCCGACTTGACAATATGAGGTGACGCGTACTGTATCAGAATCTTTATACAGAACCCTACGTCCAACACGTACAATGTGAAAATCAATGCTGTTCCGTTATCTTGGAAACCAGCGTTGTACACGTCCAAGTACACGCACACCAGAGATACCATGATGAAGTAGAACTGTAGGAGTTTGTCGTTTACGTAGAGATGTTTGATGAGATTCCTCCAGCTGCGTATGACTATTGGCGAGCTGAGGGTGCCTTCATATAATCTTTGGGCGTCATACGTGCCCATAATGTAGTTCTGTAAAGTAATACATAATGCATATTAGGTGAAAGGCATTCCATTTAAAACACCCTAAACTCACAAGCACATAACGTTGAGCAACCGAGAGAAAAGGAAGCATTTTTTTTTTACTTGTGTTTGACCACAATCTCACTATGGTAAGTGATGATGTGGCTGAAGGTGGTAAGCACACAAAGCCTAGAAGGAACTGGCTCTCAATTGCAGCTGCCGGAACACACCGATAGGTGTTTGACGACAGTTTTTCAAGCCAGCCATAGTATGTGGTTTCCTCACGAGGTTTCCTTCACTAAAAGCCCAAGCTCATTTTAAGATTCCAACCCACGACTTACGTCACGGCATTGACGTCACTACCACTGAGCTATCATCGTTATGAATAATAGTTCAAATACTAGCCGTATTTTCGGGACAATGTTTCTTCATGAGCTCCCGCACGCCGGGGAACTCTCCAATGATTTCGTAGAACTGCTGGGAGTTGATCTTGAGAAGGTGCACCTTCGTGGTGGCAATCAACGTCACCGGGCAACGGATCGTCGGCGTGCCTTCCAGATTACCGAATATACTGTATAGAATTAGAGCAATAAGTAAGACTTGCGACTTCTCCACTATTTGATGCTCCTAATAATGTGCTCTTTGGTGGTTCAACTAAAGATTCAAAACAACAAATATTTGCCTCATAATTTAAACAAAAAGGATATCAAGAATTTGAAGACCTACCTGCCCCTGGGTAGCTTGACAACAGTACAGACTGAATTGACAGTCTGGCGCACATCAACACCGCCGTAGTCGACGAAGTACATTTCCCTGATTACGTCATTGCACTCAACTATACTCATGTCCCGCAAAAAGTAGACGCTGTTGACTGCGCGACCGACCACCCGCAGGACGGACACGTCGCATTGAGACAGTATTGGACACTGGACAGAGGATTTGGTCTAGCTCAGCGTACCGGTCGATTGGATAATCAGAATTTGCTTCAGATTTTTATATCAAACTAGTTTTCACCCCGCGGTTTCACCCGCATTCCCCAGGGATCTTATGTTTTCCCGGGATAAAAAGTAGCCTATGTCCTTATCCATACCATAGGCTATCTGCATTCCAAATAACATCGCGATCGGTTCTGCGGTTTAAGCGTGAAAAGGTAACAAACAAACAAACTCACTTTCGCATTTATAATATTAGTTAGGATTAGGACTAGCTGTCCCCCGCGGTTTTACCAGCATTCCCGGAGTAAAAAGTAAGTAGCCAAAGTTTCTCTCGATGCTATAAGCTACCTGCTTGTCATATATAATTACAAATGTATGTGCCATTAAGATGTCAAGAGCTTAGGAAACAAAGAAACAAATTCACATCCGCAGTATTTTTTGTTTTACTTGGATAGGCTGTGCTTTACAATTGTACTAAGTAAGTAGGTAAATTATGATGTGGAAATTGGTATGCACAAAGACAGAGAACAATGAAGAAGAAAGGGTTCTAGAAGGTACAATGAGTTCCCAGTTTGGTGACAAATTTTCAACATGCAATGTATTTTTTCTCACAATCTCACTATGGTAGGATGATGTGGCCGAAGGTGGTAATCACACAAAGCCTAGAAGGATCTGACTCTCAAGTGCAGCTACCGGAACACACCAATAACAGGTTTTTGGCGACAGATTTTCAACTTGAGGGTGGTAGCCAGCCAGGCGGGTACTACAAAGTACCCTACCACCGTGCTATGGTTTCCTCACGATGTTTTCCTTCACCGAAAGCTCAAGCTCATTGTATCATCCTACGTCACTACCACTGAGCTATAATCGCCTTGAAACGTGTATAGTAACATGTGGGTATAAAACGTGTGGTTTAGTATACATTGCATGTTCAAAATCTATATGCTGCAATGGTTTCCCCGCACGCTCATCGTACCTATATCCTCAATAAAAGATGGTTTAATAAGTCACATCACATCTAATGTAATCCAACCTTAGCAAACGTATGTCCATATATATGTATTATGGCATCAGTGCGCAGTGTGATTTGCTGACATAACTTGAGCACGTGTCGGTAATCGATGCCACCCATCTTGTCCCAGTTGTACTCGTAATAATCGAATACCTCTCTGTAAAATAGAAACGCATCAGTAAAGGGCAAGGTGGAGGTTTAAACTCAAATAATGTCCTGATTCTTATTATTATACAAGCTTCCGCCCCGCGGTTTCGCCCGCGTTCCTGAGGGATCTTGTGTTTTCTTAAGAATTTTTCAAATCGAACCAGTAGTTCCTGTGATTAGCGCGTTCAAACAAACGAACAAACTCTTCAGATCATATTAGTATAGATTATTATTATCATCCAACAACACACACTTGCAAAGTTTCAAATCAGTAGATTAAATCGACATTCTAGATTTGTTTACATACTTAGTGCAGGGAGAATTCTGCATTGCATTCCGGCAGGTGCTCATGAAAGCTCCTTCTAGACTTTTTGTGCTTACCTTCGGCCACATCATCACTTATCATCATGGTATTATATAGTCCGTGTAGATAGATCTGTTACCTCTGGAGATCCTCGTCCAAGGCTTCTTTCTTCATAAAAGCTATAATATCCCTCATGTGCTCCTGGAACTCAGCCAGTGCCTTGTTCACATTCGCACGGATACTGATTATGCGCACCGAGAAGTAAGTGATGATCATAGCCCCTGGTGGATGAAACTGTTATTTTGACTAATAGTTTAGGACACTATTCATTGGAATGATGAAGTTAAGGCGATGATTGCTCAATGGTAGTGACGTCGGACGCCGCGGCGAAGGTCGTGGGCTCGAATCCTACAATGAGCTTGAGCTTTCAGTGAAGGAAAACATCGAGGGGAAACCATAGCACGGTGGTAGGGTACTTTGTAGTATCCGTCTGGCTGGCTACCAACCTCAAGTTGAAAATTAGTCGGCAAACACCTATTGGTGTGTTCCGGCAGCTGCACTTGAGAGCCAGTTACTTCTAGGCTTTGTGTGCTTACCACCTTTGGCCACATCATCACTTACCATAGTGAGATTATGGTCAAACACAAGCCTAAACAAAGTAAGAAAAAAATAAAAAAATGATTCAATTATTTGTAGTGTGCGGACGGGAAATCTCATGGGAAGGGAATTTTATATACATTGCGTAACGTAGAAAGCCCGAACTCGTTTCACATTGCCTAATTAGTTATCTATATGTTTCATCTCTTTCCTTGAACTTATATGAAAAAGACAGCCCCCATCATAAAAAAATAAATAAAAATAATAATAAATAAATAAATAAGAAAATGCATATAAAAGGCTGTATGGTTAATGACCCTTGGGTATCACAATGTAAAAACTACTACCTACTATGAGATACTGTCAATCTGTCTATAGTTACCAGGCGATTGTTTTTTTTTTTAAATAAACTTACCAATAGTCATAACAGTGATGAGTATCGTCATAACGTTGAAGTTGCTTGGTTTAACGACATTGTAGCCTGTAGTAGTGGTCTCATACACCACCCAGAAGTAGCAGGCCAGGTGCATGTTGAATGGACTCTCAGTCATGTTGAAACGAACTAAAATTTATGTTTAGTTTGCATTATTAATTTATTTAAAAGTGACTAGTTTATGATTTACAAGGTATACACACGATTTTACTACTCATTCTGAACAAACTATTTTCAGATTATACTATAAACTAGCTTACCGCCCCGCGGTTTCACCTGCGAACCCCTATTTTACCGCATTAGGGGTAGAATTTTCAAAAATCCTTTGTTTGCGGATGCTTACATTATAATAGCTATATGTATGCCAAATTTTAGCCCGATCCGTCCAGTGGTTTGAGCTGTGCGTTGATAGATCAGTCAGTCAGTCACGTTTTCATTTTATATATACAGAAGATAAACTTGTATATTTATAAATAGTACTAGCTTGCCACCCTGAAGTTTCACCCAGTGATCCCCTGTTATCCCCTGTGTCAAACAGCTTCAGGTCCAAGAGTTTGGACTGGGCGTTGATGAGGCAGTCAGTGAGTAAGTCATGGCTTGTCTTTTTCGAAAAGTTAATAATATATACTGTATAATATTTACATATAAAACTCACATGCATTATTGAAGAGGTTAATCCACGAGCCACCAACGTCCGAGAGCGGACTGATGACCCAATCATCCTCCGAGTAGAAAATATCCACCGAGCACAGCACCACTAGTGACGTGAACACGTTCAGAACAACCACGAATAGTGGGATGGCTTTGATACTGAAATACATTGTGAATACACACTCTGTATAGGATCACCAAAGGAAGTTTCCACAAGCATCAATATTGGGGCCGATTTTATTTCTTATTTATGTGACCGATCTCCCTTTTTTAGTTTAAACAATATTTGGTATTAAAAATACCATTGGCTGGATTTGTTGACTAAATAATTCGTTTTTGAGATGTTGGAATGATTCTGAAATTGAGATCTAGCTAGTCTTGGTCTCATCTTGCATCAGATGCTGATGGTGAGTAATCAACTGAAAGAGTAACCAGACAAAAAAGAGAAACTAACACAAGTATAATGTCCCTTCTTTCGATGTAATAATTGAGCACGGCCATAGCACTCGGCAGCCGGTACAACTGTATGAGTCGATTCATCATTAGAAATTGCGTTGTTTCCGTCACTCGATACCTGTTCCCTGGTTTAGGAGAAAGGTTTTATATTTACGAGTATATTATGTTCAATTCACGATATATTTCTAATCAAGCTCAGAAGACCGACTATTATCACCTGCTTACAGAGTTTTAAGGATAGCTCAGTGGTAGTGACATCGAATGCAGTAAAGAAGGTCGTGGGCTCAAATTCTATAATGAACTTGTGCTTTTGGTGAAGAAAAATATCATGAAGAACCCATAGCACAGTGGTAGGGTACTTTATAGTATCCACCTAGATGGCTACCACCCTCTAGTAGAGAATCTGGCGCCAAAAACTTACTGGGATATACCGGCGATTGAAAGCCGATTCCTTTTAGGCTTTGTGGGCTTACCACCTTCGGTCACATCATCACTTACTAAAGTGAGATTATAGTGAAACAGAAGCCTATATTAAGTAAAAGAAAATCTATTTATCGAAGGATCATCTAGATACCAGATATCTCCTTCCACGACCCCTCTAAATTCTCCATGGGCAAACATCCGCAGAGGTCCGTGATGAAAGCACCCTTGAAATAGTGCGCAGCCGTGCTCGAAGGGTGGTAGATGAGGATCCCACGATCGTTGAAGTAGCCCACCAGCATGCGTTGGACACTATTGTAGATAAGAAAATAGACGGAACCAAACTCAAACTCATTTATTCTGTTTAGGTCCTAATAAGGCACATAGGAACGTTACAATTGATTCTACCACCGGTTCGGTGTACACTTGGACTGAGAAGACTCCGGCAAGAAACTCAGCAAGTTATAGTATTATAGAAATTTGTTTTTAATTTAATAACCATTTATTTATTTACCGTACAGATTCTAGTAATTTTTAAAACTTGTTATATAAATATTAAATTCAAGCAATGCTATTGCATAAAGGTCAGCGTTTATATCTGTTATTATTGAGAAAATAAAGGGTACACAGTAGGTACGATTTATAGAGGAAGTGAAAATTGGAAATATCCTGCATGGCCGAAAAGATGTTCTATAGACCCCTAATGCAATGGCCTTGTTCTATCGTAAAAAATTGACAAAGAATTACTAACATATCAAAGTAAGCGGAGAAATCGAGCAGGACCGCGACGTAGTACAACCATGGCCACTGCAGCACCAGGTAAATGTATCCAGGGAACACCATCGCGGTCATGAGGGAGCAGAGTCCTCGAAACCATTCGTAGCGAGTCAAGTACTTCCCGTCTGGACGGATCGTGAAGCGTGGGAATACGTACCTACGAAGGTCATTATAGTGTGTATAATAATATCGTAGTAGTTTTGGAAAGAGGGTCCCATTCGTAAACCAAGGGGTTTACGGTATACAGTACATTTAGATACAGGACAAATTCATATGTTCTTTCACACGACGTTAGTCTTAGGTGGAAAACAAACTCGTGACTAAGACGATGTGGAAATCAGGGTATCATCCCCACACTTGCTCTACTTACAAGCATGTCATAGATTTCTAAAAGCTCAAAAAACAAATGATGGTAATTATGGCTATATGCGCAGTGAAGCCAAGGCATTTCAGTTAATACATGGTATTTCAGGCACCAGACATACCTCAAAACAGAAAGCACACCAAGTCTGTAGAAGGGATGAAGAAAAGCAAAGTCCAGTTCATGTTTCCTGGGCAGCGGGAACCGCTCCATATCAGGCGTCGGTTTCAGAGGAGAATACGTCAAGAAAGAGTCATGGTGTATCATTAGGCGCTTGTATTCCTTGTTGAAAATAACTCGTGTTAAAAAAGATTTCTAAATTAAACCCTTATCTCTGGCATCTCCATTAATTGACACTATCTCACTAAAAAAGGAGTGCTGAGCTCCAGCAGGAGGGATACATGATGATGATATTTTTTTAACAGAGTACCCGAAATATACTAATAGCCAACATACTTCTTGGCCCTTAGCGAAATGAACAGCTTCCATTATCTGTGGCACAGCGATGGCAGTGAACAAGTGCTTCTTCGATATAGAGAATACTTGCACGTGGGTAACTGCACGGATTGTGTAGAAGGCTGGCAACCCTGATATAAAAAATATTACTACTTTTCTATTTGCTAAAACTAATGTTTTTATGTGTGTTCTATGACCCAAAATTCATTTAGCTTTATATTAGTGTGTTCTGATTGAATATCCATCCATCTATCCACAAATATTCACTCAAGCATTTCCTACTGTACTGACAGTACAGTGGTACAGTCAGCAAATAACTAATAATAATTCCATAACATGGCCCACGATCGTACCTACCCGTAGTTCCCATCTAACTGACTAACTCTCTAAAACCATATACTTACGTAATATACATTCAAGAATGCCGAAGTGATTTCTAATTCCCAAAATACGAACCACTTCCCCGGTTTCCGGACTTAACACCTGTTGGTCAAATAAAAATAAGATAGATAGATAGCACTTCATTGTTACACCACAAATTATCGGAGTAGTTATGCATAACATAACTTATAGTGAAAGTGTTACAATGGGCGGCCTTATCACTAAATGTAAGTATCATTGGAATCCTGGTAATAGCTTCAACCGAAACTGGTAGCGTCCAGGAGCTTTACCGTTGTGAAGACCGTGTGGGAGACAGACGAGTCAAATAAAGTCAAACGGTGTAGGACCTTAATATAGAGTTCCAAGAAATTTGTCACATTCAATGAGATGCCTTACGACTTTTTTACATGGAAATGATCTGGAAAAGTCGAGATTACTCTCACATAAATACTTAAAGGAAAATATAATAGGGTATTTGCCTGTATTCAAAATAAATTATCCAACACTAACCAATGTATAAAACATCTAAAAAAAAGAGGAAACCACGATTATTTTATTAAATTTATCCTTAATATGATTTCTAATGACCAATCCAACCATAAAGAGTATGCTATATAATTATGACGTCACAAGCATTTCATACAAAACTCCATATAAACCTATCGTTTTGACATTTCATAAAAAGTTGCTGATTTGAATGTCAGTCAAATACCCTATTGACACTAGTAGGCCCAAGTCTTAGTAAACATCGTGAGGAAACCATAGCACGATGGTAGATACCTGCCTGGTTGGCTACCACCCTCAAGATGAAAATCTGTCGCCAAATACCTATTGGTGTGTTCCGGAAGCTTCACTCGAGAGCCAGTTTCTTTCTAGGCTCTATGTGCTTACCATATTCGGCTACATCATCACTTACCATAGTGAGATTGTGGTCAAACACAAGCCTACACAAAGTAAAAAAGGCCCATTATTAATATCACCTCGACAAATTATGATGTGGCCAAAGGTGGTAAATAATCAATGTCTAAAGAGTTACTGAATCCCAAATGCAGCTGCCAGAGCACAACACCTGCAGGTGCTTGGTGGTAATCGGGCAGGCGGGTTTTAAAATGTATCCTTTTACCATGATTCAATTGTCTCACAATGATTTTCTTCACTCAAAGCTAAAGCACGTAGGATTGTAGTCCTGGTCACGTATTTGTATTTATTATTGTTAACCTTAAAACAGGCACTGCCAAATTTACCTCACATATTCCTTGTTTAATGATGTATATCTCATTGCTGATGTCACCAGTATTTAATAATATCTCATTCGGTGAGGTGTAGAACAGCTTTGCTTTTGATGATATGTTTTTAAGATCTTCTTTGCTGACGAACTGGTGTAAAAATATATTTATTCACGTGAGCACCTTAGTATTGGCTGATAAACCTAATTGTATGAGTTCTTAATAGATGAACTTCGGATTTTGAAACATTAAATTGAACCTAAAACAGGTCTTGATAATAAACAAGTCTAAGCATAATTTTAGAAACGTAACATAAAGATCCATCTTTTTTAACTTTTGCCAAGGAATGAATAGAGAATCCAAATATATAAAAAACATTACCTTCATAAAAGGTACGCTCATTATGTACTTGATGCGTTGCCTGGCCACTATATCTTGGTACACATGTGGAGGCAGGTCGTAGAATATAGACTTCTTATTGCTGGTCATGGTAAATGCCTAAATAATACAACGTCTAATAAGCATAAACGGAGTAGACGGAATTTCGGTCAATAACCCGTCATTAAGTCTCTGTCACTCGCGCAAAAATATATTGCCGTCGCACTCGCAATTATGGGGTATGAGAGACACATCTAGATAGACGGCTCATTGACCGAAATCCCACCTGCTAAGGTATATGATAGCCACTGGTTAGATTAAAGAAAGATTGAGTTCAGAAATATATGTGTACCTTATCTGTATACCAGCTCAGCTGCAAATATGTGGTGAACCGATGCCTCAGTATCGGATCTACCTGGTTCCTGATCAGGAAGTTTTTCACGTTCGCTATGCAGGAATCGTAGTCTTCTCTGATATATAAACGATACCTTTAGTTAGATTTCTTTTCGTAGGAATAGTAAAAGATGGCCTATAGACTTTTGATAATGGCAGTCAAAAAGACAAAACAACTATTTCCTATATGGAATGGAACTATTCAATAGGTACAGATTTAATCAGCTAGTATTTTTTTACAATTCCATTATTGTTGACTATCTTTCGCCTCACCGTTTTACCCATGTTCCCTAAAAGTATTCTCTATATCCAGGGTTTGATGTACCTATGTGCTAAGTTTTAATCAATTTTAAAGTCTGATTTAGGCCCATTATAGGCCTCATGGGGGTCAGTTATAATAGGTCAAAGTTCCGAAAATCGTTGTTGAATAAAATACGCACCTCAAAGCAGTAGTAACCATAATAGTAGCAGAATACACCGCTTCCATAAATATCCGCAGCACGATGCATATCTCCAGTACAAACATGGTGTAGAGCACGTTGTTCCAGTTCTCTGGCCCCCAGGTTTCCATGTGAGCTGCGCAAAATTATTAGCTTTGTAATTGAGGATCTGTTTCATGATCGTCAGGTAACTCCAAATAAATATATGATCAGTAGATTCTCTATAAAGAAACTTTCATAGCGCCTTATTCATTCTCGGTGGTAACTTCAGTAGTTTCGACGTTCATGAGTGAGTAAATGGCTTTGACTTTGACTTTATGAATTTGAGGCAGGCCTTTAACTACTGTAATTTGTTGGTATCATCAATAATTATCATGAGATCCCTACATCATATTGATCTAATCACATTCTCTTCAGTGCCCAATGCAATCTTAGAGATTACGTATCCTTTTTAGATTGTCACAACAAACAGTTTTGGGCCGCTAGCATTTAGCGTGGTGCAATAATCATCGGACCAGTTCATCGGTCCACCTGGTCATCCTACTCGGTGCTTATGTGGTCTAATGTATATAAAGTTCCAAAACTCTCACCAGTGAAAGTGATCATAGATATAGCCCAGTAGAGGCCAAAAGTGAGTCGATGCTGGACCGTTTCCTGATCCAGTGGCTTGGCTTCCCAGAATGGAGAATGGGTGAAGTTGGTCACCAGACAGTAACCGAATCTGAACATGACATTTTGTGAAAATTTGTTTATTGTATTAGTTTATTGTGTGTTGCTTCTAAACTTAGTTCATGTGTAGGTCTTCTACACAGGGTGCAACCTTGAAACGTGCAAACTTCTTGACCAAAATGTATGTAAGGTCTTTTTATGGTATCAGAATTTTTCAAACAAGTCCTTTTTTCATAGACGCATGGCGTCTTCTTAACTGATTAGCGAAAGTGTTAAGACTTACTGGAAGCACATGAAGCCCTGCTGTAGAGCGGCGATAAAATAGCACGCCATTAGTAGCAGCAGCGTGTACGAGAGTAAGCGGAGCACGTTCCCTCGGTACACACACTGGTCTTCTAAACCTTTTAGAACCCGGAACACCTATATGTAATCATCATCATCATTATCATCATCATTATCATAGATTTTCAATTGGTCATAACATTTTTAAAGATAAAAACATTACAATGTCAAAAATAGTTCTAGTTGCAATCAACATCTGTTTGCAATTGTATCTGTCAGAATGTAAATAGGTATCGCAAAATCGCAATATTTTCATGGAGTAAGTATTTGAACGCCTCAACTTTATTCAAAAATCCACAAACCTTAGGCAGCCTTAAAATCTTGTTGATACCAGCGCAGTGTCCATCTCCAATGAACTCGAAGATCGGCAGGGTCCCCAGCACATCCAGCACAAACCAATGGCTACGCATTTGTTGAGAGGACGTCTGTGCGAAGGTTATGGGTACTCCTATGGAATATTCATTAAGTTGTTTTTATTTTTCTATGGAGATAATTAATGTTCATCTGTAGACCTCAGACTGTAATGCGGTGACTTTTACCTATTTTCAGAATTATAAAGCGTCAATAGGCTACGGTTACCGCTTACCATGAGGCGGGCATTTAAGAGCCAGTTCCTTCTATCTTTTGTGTGCTTACCACCTTCGGCCACATCATCACATACAATGGTGAGATTGTGGTCTTACCTTCTTCAACATTAGCTCCAGTAGAGAGATGGACGATGAGGTCAAGTGTATAGATCCCGGTGACCGCATAGTCGTAGAACCTGAAGTCGACAGGCACCTCCATCATGAACACCAGGTAGTAGGGGTGGGTCTAGTTCATATAATGTCAATAAAAATTAGCATTTAGGGTTCCCATTGTCAGAATTTGATGAGAGTGACAGGAAATACTACTTATCCTACTTCCTACAAATCCGATAATAATATTATAAATGCAAAGTGTGTAAGTATGTGTATGTATTTATTACCAATCATTCTCCGTAACAGCTGAATGAAGTATAGAAATAAGCATAAACCTGTGTGTGACTCCTGCTTATGACTCCAAAAAGTGTATACCTACAGGCTTTTATAATAAGATCCTTCCTGCACTTTTCAATTACTATATTCATAATTAACTCTATATTAGTACAGAAGGATTATGTTATTAAATGAACAATTATTCTATTATTATTCGTATGGGAAAACCAGCCAAGTCAGCCCTTAGACTACATATTTGGATTTTGCATAGAACTTGGCACTCAATCTCAGATCTCCATTCTTTTTGAGGCGAAGCCCACAGATGAGAATAATTTTTGTATTGAACTTGGCTCTCCTTTTTTACATTTATGTTTTTGGTGGGATATCATTACTTTTTGTAGGTTAGTACATATCCTCGTAACGCCGTGGGTCCTTTTAAAAGGACAAATTCAAAACTAAAAGTAGACTTTATAAATATAAAACAATTGCATTGCCAAGCCCACAGCAGAGAATAATTTTTGTATTGAACTTGGCTCTCCTTTTTTACATTTATGTTTTTGGTGGGATAATATAATAATATTATTTTATCATTATTTATGAGTAGGTAATGTTTTTACACTATTGATGTGCGCTAAATATAAAAATAATAATTAATCCCAGTTAATAACGTAGGTACCCTAAGTAATATTAGGTATTTATGTTAAGCGTTCATAATAGAATCTAATTATTTAAAAATTGCCAGTTTTTTATTTATTCCTTTGTATTCATCTAATTACCTATCTGCATACCAAATTTTAACTGTCTAGGTCATCTGGAACTGGGTTAGAGTTTTGGTCTATAGGTCAGTCAATGATAAAAATGAGGAATTTTGGACATTAATATCTAAATAACCGTTTGAGATAAGCTTATGAAATTTAGAACACGTATGTATCTCGCAAGTCTCAATATATGAGCCAAATTTGATACGTTTATGTAAAATAGTTTTTGATTTATGAGGGGGTCAAAAGTGGCTCCAAATGGTTCGTGTAATATTACACACGGTGCGGCTCGCCAATTCTGTTTCTTGAACTTGGCTTGACACGCTCCCGCGTGTCTAGATGATGACAATGCTTGGATGTAGCGCTCGCTCTTGCAGGATACATCTTATGTAGGTAATAAATCTAAGTTTGTTTTGAAAACAGTAATTGCTGAGCTTCTTGCCGGCTTTTCTCAGCAAAACTAATAACCTTCCAAAACGTGCGTTAGAGTATTCGAATCACAAGTGCGTGTGAAGGCCTATTTGAATTAATAAAATATTTAATTTCAATGTATTTTCATGAAATTTGATATAATTACTATTACCTATGTACTTAGTTACTTTGTACCCTAGAATAGGACGTTTCATCCCAATAAAGCAGGTGAATCCGCGGGGGAAAGGTAGAACATACTAGTAACTTACTAGACAAACGATAACAATGATGGTAGCGACGAAGAATTGCCACGCATCTTGCAGGGAGGAGGTCGGCTGCAGGATGCAGGGGAACGTCGGACGGAGGCATATCGCATCAGATTCATCGGTCATAGATGCATCACCACGCTATTATATGAAAATGTTAACATTTACGATGGAAAGTCTAATTATGTACGGTATACAGGGTGTAAGGGACGGTCCTCCGCAATCTGACAACCCGCATTCAGCTCCTTATTTTGAGTCATATTCCACCAGAAATTTTCTTCGTAAAATTTTCATATTTTTTATCGTTCTTTCAGTTACTATGTACTACTTATTCCTTTATTTAAACATAAAATTATTATTATAATTGCTACTATTCCTTTATTTCAATGTAAAATTAAATTCTGTGTTCACAACACTCCATTTATGTAATAAAACAGCTAAAATAAAAAATCAGCAATGGATGTTGAAATTCTGTAACGCACGACTCACGACGCGGGGAGGGGTGGCCGACGAAGACGACGGCTCGCGCTGCTCTGCAGATAGCTATGTGCGTTTTGCCACGGTAGTGATAGATTGCGTATGAGGTAATCAAAGAAATCATGTTTATTGGATTCCCATGAAGACGTTCCGGAAATAATTTCATGTACCGGGCATCATAGTATGATATACTGATTTCACCCCATTAGTTTGCGGAGGGCTGTCCCTTACATCCTGTATATCTATCTATACAGGGTAATTTTTTTGTCGTTGGCATTACTTGCAGGGGTATGACTGTTTGCGTATACTTTACTCTCTTGATTGCAACTGGACTGAAACCATTTTTCATGCTGTAATTATTTCATCGATTATTTAAAATTGAAGAAAGGTAACCTATTCTATTTCCTCTAGTATGATTTAAATATTCAAGTGAAGTGATTGAAGATATATTTAATTTAGTTTATTTAAAGCCATCAATTAACACATAAGCATTAATAGCATGCTACGTGCTAACGTTTCAAAGGCAACCACAGATTACATAACAATAATAATAACTGTGTTATAATTAAAACTTATGTTACATGCAATTATTAAAATGTCAAAAAACAAAAAATATCATTAATCAAAATTCACAATAAAATAAAATTACATAAGTAGAACATAAAATATAAACAATAGATATAAAATGATTAAATTACTTAATATTATTTTATATTTAAATATCATGGTCAAGTTACATTGTCTTGATTACTACATTCTTAATTTTTTAAAATAAAATACCATCTTCAAATATCCACCGTATAAGCACAGTATAAAGATGTCTTTAGTGTGTGGTATAAGTAATTACTCTTATACTTTATACTCTTTACTTTGTACTCTGTTTTATAATAAGTCATTTTATTTATATTATTTTGTACCTTGATTTCAAAGTCAAAGGCATTCATTCAGTTTAGGCCCTAGAAGGGCACTTAGGAACGTCAAAACGTAACTATATATTTTCTTTTAGTTTTTTTTTGCGTTATTAAATATAACAATATTTTATAATATATACACCAAATATTTACAATCAATATATAAAATACAAACTATGATATATAGAAAACATCCTCAAAACCCTCGCTGCTGTCGATAGGCAAGGTTCCCAACAAGCTGGCAGCGTTCCCTTTTTGGATGGCCAAGCTTATGCGTTGGCGGAAAAAGCTCCCAGCCCGTCGGTCTCCCGAAGCCTCGATGAAGCCTCTTTTAGTTAATAATTTGGAATGCTATGTTGATGTATGAATGTTGTCCCACATCTATCTATATATATGATACCTACACATATCGACAAAAAACTTTTTCTTTTTGTTGGGTTTCTGTTTGTGATTGGTGAAAAACACCAAAATACCCATTTTTAACTAAGTTTGCTTTTGTCTGTTTTACATCGATAAGTAAGTTATGATTGATTTTACGAGCAGCAGGTGGTAGCAGCTTTTTTCTATGGTTTCTACAAAAGCAAACTTTGATCAAAAAGATTATTTTTCCCTTTATTAGTAACGTAACGTAAAAAAAAATAGTATAAAGATTAGTAAATATTTGGTTATCCTGTTTTCTGGCAATAAAGTAAAACCTATATATTTATATGTATTAAAACAAAGTCGGGCTAGTTACACCATTTATATATACCTAACTCAAGAACGGCTGGAGCAATTTTTATGATCTTTGATTTGTTGGATTTGACTCCACCCCGAATAGCAGAATTTAATCAT
The DNA here is from genome assembly GCA_951216915.1 of Tetheella fluctuosa. Classification (NCBI taxonomy): domain Eukaryota; kingdom Metazoa; phylum Arthropoda; class Insecta; order Lepidoptera; family Drepanidae; genus Tetheella; species Tetheella fluctuosa. The sequence continues at coordinate 1,095,975 of OX578214.1, forward strand.
TTTTATACCGAGAACGTGAAGGAAACCGCGGGGAATAGCTAGTAAAACATATTACTTACATTTCTCATAATATAGCAGCCAGCAACCTCCAGGAACACATCAGACCTCGCCAGTAGTAAATCTCCATTTGAGTCCTTGGCTTCTTTTAGGGCCATCAGATTGTGTTTGAAGTGCAGGATGCTGCTCTTATACCTGTTGTATAAATTATTGCTTTTATAATCTGGGTTCCAGAACTGCTCGGTTGTGGTCCCGATCGGGTAGACAAACTGACAGAGTAGACTGAATTATATGCCTCCTATTTTCTCATATCAGACTTCTATTTGGAATGAGGCAGTCGATCGGTACACGATCGCAGCAAATGAATTTTGCGACTAACACAGCATCAGCCTAAATTTAACGAAATAAAATTGTCCTTTCCGTTCGGAATGGCAACCGAATGGGTCTGAATAAGGGGGAATATGTCATTTGTTCTGAACGGTGAACTCTGACTCCCGAACTAGGCCAGTCTATTTATACTGTAAAATACAAAAATATTACATATGAAGTCGGTTTAAAATAATTATTAATACTAGAGTAAATCTGGCCACACTCCACTAAAAACTAAAAGAAAACATAACTATTTTGTCTTTACCTATTTAAGACATAATACATAAATATAACATACAACGACAGAACACGCAAAATTTATTATTTTATGTTCTTTTTGCGGCTTAAAATGTGTGTGTGTGTGAGTACGTGTGTGTGTAGTAGGGGTGTGGATATGTTATGTACTTTGAGACTTAGGATAAGACATGTTACGAGTTACTATAGCTCGACCGCTTAACTGAGACCGTTGTTCTTGAGGTAGCTACGCGGTGAGGGAGGAGTGTGGTGACGCGAGGTGGAGCTCACTGATACGTCAACTTGTGACCCCCCTCGCACCGCGCACCTACCTCAGGAACGGTCCCAGTTAAGCGGTCGGGCTATAAGGATAAGTGAGTGATGGCAAGGATCTTACTTGACTTCTTGTGGTAGCTTCATGTAGTAATGCCTCTTGACTCGTTCCAAGTGCTTCTAGAACAATTACAATGATTGAAAATAGACGCAATAGTGGAATTTTAATCAAGCTTACCTTTATATGAAAGTCTTACAATACGAAAAAAAAAACAATCTTATCATAGAATTATTACCTATACAAACCGAGTACGCACGCGTCATACGCCGATCACTTGGGTCTCAAAAGCGTATACATGCACACTATAATTGCGTCTATGTGTATGGCACAGTTACGCGCACATAATTACCTAGCAAATTTTTAGATTAGATTCCGAGCAAGCATTGTTTGAAATCCTACTTTCATACAATGCTTACAAGGTAATAATTCTATGAGTCTTATTATTTTTATCCAACTAACATAAAACGAGGACAACAGAATCTCAGCCTGTTCGTTGTTCCGGCCGTGCTTCAGTGCCACCCGCCACAGGTCCCCGGCGGGCAGCACGTGCGCGGTACAAAAGGTGGCGGCTCTGATCTCCAAGTGCGCCGGCCCGCACCCCGCCGCCATCACGCCCGCGCACGGCGCCAGGATCGTGCCGCGGGTCATGCGCAGGATTGCTGTGCTGTCGTCCTCCGCTGTTAACATCTACGTTCAAAATGCTGACTGGAAGCTAATCTCGTTATATTGGTTGACTGTAAGTACTTAGTAATATGATGTTGATCGGCAGTGAATGACACCAGCAGGGCTATAGTAGCGCAAGGATGCCCTCAAGGGGGAGTCCTCTCCCCTCTCCTCTGGAATATTGTAATAAACAGCTTAATAAAACGTCTCAATGACCGAGGCTACTTCACCGTAGGCTACGCCGATGACATAACAATTATAATAAATGGTACCCACGAGAACACTCTCTGCGACCTCATGCGCCAATCCCTAAAAATAGTAGAGGACTGGTGCAAGGAATATCAATTAGCAGTTAACAACAATAAAACTGAACTTATTCTATTCACAAAAAAACGGAAACTGGAATCACTACGACTACCACGCTTCTTCAATACCACCCTAACCCTTTCAACCGAGACCAATACCTGGGCATATATTTGGACAAGCAGTTGAACTGGGCGAAACACTTAGATTATATTACCACAAAAGCCAGCATATCCATGTGGCAGTGCAAAAAACTGCTCGGAAAAAACTGGGGTATCTATCCCAAGATCACCCACTGGCTCTATAAAACTATCATCAGACCCATTATCACATACGGCTCGTTGGTCTGGTGGCCCAGGACAGACCTTAACAAAGCCCAACTAGACCTAAATAAACCAAATCGACAAGCTTTCTTACCTATCACTGGCAGCATGAGAACTGCACCAACAGCGGCTCTGCAGGCAATGTTGGGGCTGCTACCCCTACACCTGATTATGCGAGAGGAGGCAGCTTTAGCAGCCCTTAGGCTTAGCATAGCTGGCACACTAGGCAAGGATCCCAGAATTAGGCACACACGCATAAAAGAAAACAACACAAACCTACAACCCATGTTACTCTCACCTAATGATATAATCCAAAAAACATACTGTTTACAGAAACACTATCATATACAACTCACTGAGGAAACCCACGACTTTTCTGGCCCAGAAGACCTGAGAATTTATACTGATGGGTCGAAGACAAACTCCGGTACTGGTATCGGTGTCTTCTCAAACGACCTGAACATCAGAATATCCAGCCCCCTGGGAATATTCAACACCGTCAATCAGGCGGAATGTGTGGGTATCATCCAAGCGGTGCGGGCCATAGAAGTCAAGAGGGTCATAGACATGCACATTCGCATAGTCTCTGACAGCGCCACAGTACTCCAATCCCTAAATAGAAACCACTTCACCTCAGCACTAATACTTGAGTGTCACAATGCACTGGAACGTGTTGCGGAAAAATATCGCAACACAATAACGTTACAGTGGATAAAAGGACACAGCAGATCACATGAAAATGATGCGGCTGATGAGCTAGCCAGAGGAGGATCGGACATGACGGTCTTTGGACCCGAACCCATTGCGCCGATCCCCTTCAATCAGTTACGCAGAACCGTGGTTACAGAACCACACACACACACAGGCGGAAAGCAAATGGCACTCGGCACCAGGTTGCAGACCGTCCAAAGAAGCAATGCCTTCATTGGACACAAAGCTCACCAGGCGCCTCTTGCGTCTAAGCAGAAGTAATCTGCGCCTGGTGTCGGGGATCATCACCGGACACTGCTCACTCAACAAACACTTTCACACAATAGGCATTACAGATAGCCCCCTATGCAGGGCGTGCATGGCGGCTGAAGAAACGGTGACTCACGTGCTACTTCAATGCACAGGCGTCACCCATATAAGAGAAGGTACCGTGGGATCACCAAGATCTCTAGCGGACACACTGAGAAGTATGGGAAGACTAATCTGCTTCTGGAGAGAGTTGGGATGGCTGGAATAAAACCCCTTTTGGAGACACTAAGTGCGGAAACCAAACCCACTCACACAGAAGTGGGTTTCGATGATGATGATGATGTTGATCGGTTGGGTTAAACTCAGCCTGCGTCTCATGTTTACTGAGTTTCTAAGTACCTAGTGATGTAATCTTAAAAGTCCTTAGTGATTTGTCAAGATTGTTTCATTTTAAATTAAATATTAAATATCCTCAGACATTATATCACTGCCGTCTCATCTAAGCAGAGCTTATACCATGGAAACTAGATACTTAAATAATATCCGAAGTCGTAAGATTTTGTAAGTTACTAAATTCAATCGTCTCAGTATCTTTCTTTGTCTAATAATGAGGTTTAAGTCCTGTTAAAGATAACCCTGGGCTAAATATGATGATTATATTCCATGGATCAATATTTTGTCAATTTCCTTTTGAACCTTTGAATTTAAAAAAAATTGCGAAGCATGATCATAAAATCGGATAAAATGATGTAGCAGATACATTATGTAATGCTGGCTGTAAATATTCGGTGAGACACACTGAGGTGATATCTCCAGTATCAAATAACAATGACAGCATATTGCTTTCGGGTGCTCTCAACGCGAAGTAACCCAGCGAGTGTGTAGATTATTAAGTTAAGTTACCTCTAAATCACCGCATGTGATGAATATAATAGAGGACTTAGTGGAGAGTCTCTTGATGATCGCATCTCCAGGGATGTAATGCACTGTCTGCATCTTCTTGGCCACCTCCGAGAGGAACTGGTATGACAGGTCACGCAGAATTCGACACTGGTGACAAGTAAGTTGATTTAAGAATATTTCTTTGTTCTTTACCCCGGATACGGAGCACCAAATACGAATTTAGAGACACAAAAAGGACCCAGAGGTTGTGGCATAATATTTTTCATTGAGACAGAAATTTCTTGCCACAGAATAAACATTGCTCCTAGTACCTACTACCCTCGTTCTTATTAGTTATCTGGCCCGATTGATAATGGGACCAGCACTCCCAAACCAGAAGAGTGAGCAGAGCAGGGAGTGCTGGAACCGGCAGCCAGGACAGTAGCTTTCAATAAGGTTGAATGCTTGAAATCTGCACAGGTAACTCTTAGAGAAAGTGTGGGGCTGAAGCTAGCTTACAAAAGATACCTTCTGTGTCGCCTCAAAGTATATATCAGCGTATATAGTAGCAGGCAGTGTTGGTGGAAAGTTGGGCATCAGCTGTGTGGCCGACACGGCCCTCTGCTTATGCCAATACATCTTGTAGAACGTCTCCACCTTCTCCCTGAGACTTGGCGCTACGTGAGACTCTTTCTAAAAGAAATGCTTTATTCATTGTATTTGATCAGAATCCCACTCCTAGCTTTAGTGGATTATACTCAATTTATACCCGCGGAGTACTTGACACGTCAAATAATACTTTAACAGACCCATTTGGTATCCGCGTGGCGTACCATTTACTTACGCCATAGATATATAGTTTTATAATAATACCTTCTCATCAAAAAAATCTAAAAACCTCTGAAGTTTGGTTTTGAATGAGTTGTATGTTTTTGTTTTACATTAAACAAAAAAAGTAATAATGCCAGTTAATTGCGGATATTATAAGGTATCATTTAACAAATATTAATGATTCAAATTAAAATCAGATTCCTTTAACTATCGTGTTTTGTCAACAGGTAGGAATGTTTTTTCCAAAGTATTTTTGTAAACTTTTTGAATCGAAGACCGAAGACAAAAAAATGTTTATAAAAAGTGTATCCAGTATCTCGTATTTGTTCCCCAGGCTCTAATGTCTGCTTCCTAGCGGTACGTTTTCTTAAATTTTACAAATACTTCTTAAAGGGAGCAAAAACACCTATTGAAAAAACACGATATTTAAACAAATTTAATTTTAATTTTAAACATTAATATTCGTTAAACGATACCTTATAATATCCGCAATAATCTGGCATTATTACTTTTTTTTGTTTAATGTAAAAATAAAACATAAAATACATTTATAACCAAAATTCAGAGGTTTTGTTGCAGTACCGTTTCGATTTTTCTGATGAGAAGTGTATAATAACATTACTTTAAGGCGCTGACAACAGCTAAAGTCTCTCTATTGCAACCCAACCTATATTAATCCTACTAAATGTACGGTATTGAAATTTAAATACACGATACTCAAGGATATAAATGACAAATTTATTAATCTCAAAACACGATTTCATTTCATTGTCTCGATAAAAAAAATTGCCAAACACAACTCTGAAAATCAAGGAATTCCCAAATTTATCCTATACATGAATGTATTTTTCGATGTGATATTTTACATTAATATTGTTCGAATAATTAGAAAATGATTTATTTCGTTAGTTTTTGGAATAAGGAATTTATTTGTACATAATTAATTATTTTTATAAATGTCGCTTACGTTATTAATTCGGAGCAGTTAGGGGGAGGAGTCAACATTATGCCACACTCTTCTGTCACGTTACTTGCGTATTTTGCTTTGCCCTCACTCGCATTCCGCGGCGATCCGCGTTGCTAGACGGACCTATACCAGTTTTTTTCCGAGCGCGCGGTTTCAACATTATCATCCATAAATGGGTAAAATATCTTTTAAAAAAAATGTGCAATGCCTGATGAATAAAGTAAGGTAGTAAGCAATTTATTTCACAGTGATTGACAATGATAAAAGTAAACAAATACTTGTGTTTGTCAAAGCGTCATATCACTGCCGCTAGATTGCAGTGTAATTTATGAATGTATTCAGCCTATTCACATTATAACTTTTTATCAAATTAAATGACAATATTTGGAGGGAAAATGAATTGCATTACATAACTTTTACAATATGATCTCGTCGTATTATTTCGCATAAAAAAGTATTCAAACTAAAGATTTACTTACCACAAAAAGGGCATAATAACTGATTAATTTTATAATCTTTCATGCAATGGGAATAAAATTTGTCGTGCCGCATTACTGACCGAGAAAGATTCTTATTTTCATCACATAAGTCATGTCATTGTTAGTTCAGCGGTCCTGGTTATAGGTCAAGTACCTATAACTACTTGGATGTGTGTGTTCATATCCATGAGATGACACCATGTTTTATAATGAATGTAAAGTACCTGGATGATTGAGTTGTGCTGGTATATAATACTTTTTATTTTGGTAAACAAAAGAAGGAACTTGAAAAAGAGGAAATTAATAAATGAAATAGGAGACATCGTCTGGACTCGAACCGCGGACGTCTGGTTTTAGGATCGCATGATCTCCCGCCAGAGCTATTAATTACTTATAGATAGTGGCGAAATTTACTTTCGTATTCTAATGAAAATGTAGCAGTTTCTCATTGATTGAAAACACGGTAAAACGACAAAATGAAACCTAGCTATATATTTTGAATTTTGTACAATTATGAGGCGAATTACTAAGTAAAATCTATATGGGTATCGTTTCCATGGTTTTCGGGGGTGCTTATTACGAATATATAACATATTTCGAGATCCAAGATGGTGGACGCGAATTAAAAAAAAAAATCAATATGGGTATCGTTTCCATGGTTTTCGGAGGTGCCGATTACGAATATATAACATATTTCGAGATTAAAGATGGCGGACGCGAATTATTAAATAACATCTATGTACATGGGTATCGTTTCCATGGTTTTCGGGGGTGTTGATTACGAATATATAACATATTTCGTGATTCAAGATGGTGGACGCGAATTATCAAATAACATCTATGTATATGGGTATCGTTTCCATGGTTTTCGGGGGTGCCAATTACGAATATATAACATATTTCGAGATTCAAGATGGCGGACGTGAATTTTTAAATAAAATCAATATGGATATCGTTTTCATGGTTTTCAGGGGTGCCGATTACGAATATGGAGTAGTGATATCTCTGCGCGACCTAATTTAACTACTAGCAAACTATTATGTATTAGTATTTTAACGTACTGCCAAAAATTAGAAGACACTTTACAGACAACTTTTACAACGTTTGTTGGAAATAATATTAGAAGTCAATTATATCAACAGCTAAAGAACATTAATTTTAATACAAGACCATGGTCCTGCTTCCCGTCTGAATTTTTATTAAAATTATTTCTACGTACGAGAATTGACTACATCGTCAAATTCAACAATCGCAATCTGAAAATTAGTAAATCCAAATGTTGAAAATACCTTTCAGTTTCGCATTTGTAGTTTTTAAAAGAATAAGTATCTCAGTATTTTTTTTATTTTGGTGTCCTATTATATTATTAAAAGGTCATAAACAATAAAAAATATGTTAGGTATTAGTTCTACTAACATAGCTTCTATATTTTTTCATTTTATTCCTGGTACTCTACATACACATACTACGAATAATGACGAATGTCTACACAAAAGCGGCATTTCACGTGACTTCAAACGCGATAAACCACTGTATGACTTGTTACGCTGTGGTACTATTGTAAATAATGGTGTGAAAGATGAAAAAGTTACAAAAGTAGGATGAATCATATCGAACAAAGTAATCAAACATAAGTCGCCAACAGGACTCGATCCGTGGACATCTAGTTCAAGGATCGCACGATCTCCCACCTGAGCTATTAATTACTTACTGATAGCGGCGAAATTTACTTTCGTATTCTAATGAAATTGTAGCAGTTTCTCATTGATTGAAAACACGGTAAAACGACGTTTTCTAAAAATGAAACCTAGCTATATATTTTGAATTTTGTAGATTATTTTCTTCATTCATATTTCTTATTAAAAAACATTTATACATCCACACGGGCGACGCGAATATAAAATGATAAGAGAAGCGGTTTCATTAAAATTAGTAGGTACATACTATTGTAAATAATGGTGTGAAAGATGGAAATAAAATAGAAAAGTTACAAAACTAGGTTAAAATATATTGAGAAGTCGGTTATTACTATTTCTTTATAGCTAGTTGTAATTACATATTTATACTATCAATAATAGCGCCATCTAGTTGTGTTAGTTTCATAGATATATTTGTACTTGTTTATTGTTTGGATGATGGCCGAAAAAGTGCACCGTTTTACCGCGTCTTCGTGTGTGGCGCTATGCTGTGCTATACGTGCTATATATATTGGGGATGTAGAGGGGCGTGGCTAAAATTTCAATTTCTCAAGGCCATTTAGCTGTTGTCAGCGCCTTAAGGCTATTAATTGACGAGCCGGTTGGCGTGGTTGGTAAGATATCCTACCTATCACGCCATAGCTCGTGGGTTCGATTCCCACTCAGGACAGACATTTGTGTGCATGAACATGTCTGTTTGTCCTGAGTCTTGGTGTAATTATCTATATAAGTATATATTTACAAAAGAAAAGTAGCATTTGTAGTATATAAGTTATCTGGCTTCCATGGCACAAGCTCTGCTTAGTTTGGGGTCAGATGGCCGTGTGAGGAATAATTTCTCAGAATATTTATTTATTAACAGATGCAGTATTTGCAGTTGCTCTAATTTTATTAGCAATTAAAAAAGTATTATTTGAAAACGACGTCTACATCGGTTGACGTCTTACACTTGTGCTAAGGAGAAGTCGTATATATGCTTATGTACCTATTACATGGTATATATCACTATAACTGGTAAATATGTATCTATTACATGATAATTACACCTAAACATATGACAAACAGATTGTGGAACTTTATTATTATTAGTTTCATATTTCCAAAGTGCAACGTTGCAAAGTTTATGCCTACAAATTCATAAATCATTAAATCTTGACCAAGGATTGGTTTCGAATGAATTTGTTGATAAATCGACTTCATTAGAACTAAACCATACTTACCATCTCTTTAATAATGAGCCTGTAACGGGCTCTGAAGCTCTCTTCAGGTCGCATGTAAATGCTGACGACGAGAGACAGCGACGCCACCGCCGCGCCGGTCACCACCATACAACCCGTGATCATCACCAGCATGCACGCTATACGCTCTATATCGTTGTCTGGCGCTACTGAGGGGCTGATCGGTGAACAAATATCATAAAAAAGTTTTTGCAAACTGCGAAGTAGGCGACGATGTACGCAAAATGATGATTCAAAATTAAGTTTTTCTCTGTATTCTTGAATGCAAGAGATTTGTTAAAAAAATATATGATAAACTAGAGGATTTATGCCAGGGAACAATTTTTTTAATAATTTAAAATTTTCTATGATAACGTTAGAAAAAAAATCGAGAATACCTACGTGTCTTTTTAAAATTGAAAATAGATTTTTCTACTATTTTACCAATCCAAATAACTTGAAAATATTAACAAACATTTTCAGATCGTATTGGAACTACCTATTTTGCAACTTTTCCAAAAAATCAATATTTTATTTTTATAAAATTAAAACGTCTTTTTGACTAGGAAATAGCCTTTGTTCCTTCTCTCTCTCGTCCGTTAGTTTAGTGCAAGAAGGGTTATTTGCGTATATCGTCGCCTTAAAGTACTCTAAATACTTTTGAATAGCATTATCATTATCATTATTTGGGGACAATTTCAAGATTTAATAAGTTTAAGTTACTACTTCACTAGATCACCATCCGCGCTAAAATTAGGTTTGAAATTATTAAGGAGGCAGTTCTACTCATATGTACCGCACTGAGTGGTAGACACAGCCTTAGAATGGTGAACCTAAAGATTTGAAATTTGGGGGATTTTTTTATCTACATTAGAGATGCACTAAGGAGGGATTTTTTAATTCCATCCCTATAAAAGGGATCGTGGGTAAGCCGCGGGTCCGAAAAGTAGTAGTATTGGATAAAATTCAAAAGAAGACGATTAAAAAAAAAGGATAATTTGTGAATTGGCACCAAAAAGTTTGAAAATGGCTAGGCAAAGGTAAAATTACATACATCCTATTCAGAAATTACGAAATAAATTACCCAATAGGTATGAACATCTTGTTGACAATGTAGAGAGCGCTGAGGAACTGGTTGGCTGTTTCTGTCCGTAGCCATGGCGTCTTGTTTTCACGGAGCGAGCTCATGGATTCCAGTTCCAGTAGTGCACGCCGCGAGGCCTTTAATTCCTTCTCAACCTACGTTTTTGGAAAAAATGTGAAAGAAGATTCTAAAAGTGTTATCTTTTTCATTGCAATACAATTATAGCATGGAGCAATATAACAACTTTCTTCATTACCAGCCGTGTAACGCGAATTCACGTGCGGATCCAAGATTAAAACCTCTGCAAATTTTCGGCACCGTTTCGACACAGTTACGGCATAGCATCGCCAATAGCGAATAGGTAGTACAATTTAGTACGCCAATGTCAGTAATTTGCTGCGCCCGAGCAATACCGCTGTAGTGTGTGTAGTTATTCACTTTCGCATTTAATTATATACATCCATAATAAAAGAAATCGGACTATATTTTTTATAAGTTCTCTTGTCTTAAAAATGAAGTGGGGTATTTACCTTATCGATATTAAGCCATATAAGTGCCCAAGTCACTCTTATAACTATGAATATGTAGCAATACTTGAGTGTTGTTCCAGGAATGCTGCCCTTCAAATTATAATCATTTAACGCCCCTGAGAATAGTATACATTATCTTAATTATAGGAACGACAGAGACAGACAGTTCACCTGACATTTCGACATTAGCAATACCAGCAGGTTGTAAATGATCGACCTTTATAAAGTCAATAAGACAACTGGCTCTCAATTGCAATTGTCGAAACACACCAGTAGGTGCTTGGAGATTTAGCAAAGTACTCACTACTACCGTACTATGGTTTCATCACGATTCAAGATGCTTACCATTACCGAAAGGTCAAATTCACTATAAGATAAAAACCCACGATCTTCGTGATGTCTTCGCTTCTTGGTTTAGGATTTAGAAGCCTGAGACAGTCGGACAAATGCACAGAGTTACATCAACGATTGATTTCGTAGACACTCGAAATCGTTCGAATTTCTAAAAAGGAATCCTCCCCCTGAGTCGATAATCTTAAAGTTATTTATTATACTCACATAAATATTTGAATGGCCTGTAAAGACGTAGGTAGTAACAAACAAGCTTGTAATTTTGCTGCTTGCTCACATAATGTGAAAACGTCATTATGTCCACTAGAAATACAACTGAAAACAATAAACGACGTCATATAGCGGCACGCTAGATGCCTTAATTTGATAAAAACATAAATAAATATGGAACATTCCTCACACACGGCCATCTGGACTTAAATTAAGCAGCGCTTGTACTATGGAAACCAGATAACTAATATATACATACCCTACGTTTTTTCTAAATATATATATTCTACTACAACTATTTCTACTACTAGCCTTCCGCCCCGCTTTTTCACCCGCGAACCTTTACCCCCAAAGGGGTTGAATTTTCAAAAATTATTCCTTAGTGCTCAAAGAAATACACATGCAAATTTTCACGGTCCCCAGCCCCTAGCCCCAGGAGTTTGGGCTGTGCATTGATATGTCAGTCAGTCAGTCGGTTAGACTCAGGACAAACATACATATTTATGCACACGGTTATCTGTCCCGATTGGAAATAACGACGACGATGATGGCGTGATAAATAGGGTATCTTACCACGCCAATCGGTCTATGACAAATCGAAGACATACTAACCAATTGTCCAAAAAGTAAGATCAGCACTCTCCACGTTAAGAAGCGTGTTGTAAGCTATGGCGACAACATGAATAGCATAGGAGATGTTGTACAGTGTATCCAGAACGTCATAGGAGAGTCCACTGAAGCCCACGGCCGCCCACACGATGCCCATCAGGGCTGATATGCAGATATAACAGATCCAGAGTGAATCCTCTGGAAGTGCGCGGAACCATTGAATGAGGCGTTCGCGGGTCCACCAAACTGGGTAGTCTGACTGCAGAAATAATTATTTATCATCAGGTAAATGATGCCGTAGTCATTCAGAAACATACATGATTGCCAATTTGTTACTGACTGACTGTAACTTTGGATTTATTTCCCCTATGGACATTAGCAACACCAGGGTGATTACAAATGTTTTGCCGACCTTTATAAAGCATAAAAGGCAACTGTAAGTACCAGTTACTTTAAATTATGTTGTGTGGCTGCTTGAACTGCTGTATAGGAGACATTAGTCTGTATCATGAATATATTATCTATATGTTTTAATACACCACACACACATTCACTCACTCATTTACGATCACATATATCTCCGGTCTGGTTTTGTAAGTTTTCTTAAATTCTATTTTCCTTTACATTATTCCGTAACATAACTGTTAGGAAGAGCGTGTATTCCACGACAAGGTGAGCTCTGGGAGCTCAGTCAAAAAATGTATACTGTACCGAATTATTACAGAAATTAGGTTTTCAAACAACGCTTGCTAGGAAGCTAAGCAAAAAATTCGCTATGTGTGCGGAAATGTTCTATGCCGCGTCCTACACATAGACGCAAATATAGTGTTGCATAATATACGCATTTGCGTCAGATTCCTCTAACCCAAAAAAAATACTTGGTTTCTGTAAGTAGCTAATAATTCCATGGTATAATGTTTATTTATTCGTAATAAAGAAGTATGTACCTCACTCTGACGAGTAACAAACTGAATCTCAATATCTCGAGGAGTAATATTACTACTTCTACTGTCTCGTGATGAAAACATTTTCATATATAGTATAACACCTATGTAATAAAGTAGAATTATAATTTTTCAGTAATATCTCAACATTTTGACGTTTTCGTAAATTTGATGTAATGTCTATTTGATATTCTAGTTCTAGAATTTAAAAAAATGAAAAACAATACATACCTACATACTTAATTATATAAACTCTTTACTTTTATTTGAGATAGATATTGGCAGTACCTACATTAATAGTTAAACATGAAATAACAAGTTTAATTAATACCTACTACGTTTAGTAAGTTTTAAATACATGGTTACATTTATGAAGAATTCAAAAAGAAAAGAATGGTCTAATATAATAGATTTATTTATATTCAATAATATATTTACTTAGTAGGTATGTATATAATTATTTCAATAAAACTATTCTAAAAAAACTAATATACAATATCACAATTAACACCCAACAATACAATAAAATACAATGTTGCCCATTAATCATGAATTAAAACAATATGGCAAATAAACAATCAAATTACATCTTTTGCCAGTGGTAATAATTTTACTGAAGAACTTAAAAATGTGTAACGAACGTGGCCATGCAACGCACCTCGGTGCGTGGTGGATCGCCGCGTAACTGACCTTACCTATGTCATGGTAATCATGGTTCGAAAAACTACTTAGTTTTTAAATTTTAATTAATAATTTAAGAGAGACACCCTTTAGCCTATATTTGAAAACGAGCGCCAGTATGCTGAGATCAGTGACTTTTTGGCCTCACATAGCATTAAATCGTATGAGTTAAGCTAAGCGCACATTATGGGAGGGGGGCGCAGTGAGCCTGCTAAGGCCATATGTAGAAAAAGGATAGAAGTAGTACCATCCCTCTCTTTCACTGCGATTTTTTTACAAGTCCAAAATAAATGTCTTTTTCTTTCTTTATGTGCGAGGTAATTTTCATTTCCAAATGAATTCTTTAAACTCAACATCATTTGAATCATCCATATTATGAAGACTCCTTATACTTTGCAGTCATAATTCCTTTTTTATGGGATGATAATTCATTTGATAAAGGATTCAGTAAAAAAAAAACGATGAATTCAACACTTCCTCGTACTGACTTTTGACTCAGAACTTATAATACGAGAATAAGAGAAATGCAAAATATTTTGTACTATATAACTAGAGTTTCAATTGGCCTTGATTTTGGCGTTCTGAAGGTACTCCTGGCGAAACTGCTCGTTCATGTGCGCCCCGATCTTTGTTCTTATCCACACCGGTGCCAGTTTAATGAAGAAATACTGGAACAATGGATTAAACTGTTTTACATCAAATATTATTATGACTGTTTAGTTAGACAAAAATTCTAACAATAAATATGTAAAACTGAACAAATACTGTAATTTTATACATTGCTTATATTACTATTTTTTTCTAAAAGGAGTTCTCACAAAAATTGGTGACTAAGTATCGGTCTATTCTGTGTATGGAAAATATACCTAGTTATTTTACTTAGATTATTCTGTCTATGATAAAAATCATACCACGTCTGCAACATATAAACATATTTTTCACAAAGCTCTTATAAAACATAAGCAATAAGGATGGATCAAGAATGGTGCCCTGGGGAACACCAAATCTAAATTCAGAATTGTATATGTTTTTAAAACTTTGAAATTAAAACTACGTTTGTGAAACATAAATTAAAACAAACACCGATTATAGTTATAGAGCTGTCTCTGTAATCATGTCATCACATTACAGGATTAGTTAATGGTTTGCATTCAAAGGCTTACCTGAATTCCATGAAGCCAATATCCGGTAGTATTGTGTACCCTGCCGAGGGTATTAACTGCGTGTTTCGCATACGTCGCAGCATCAGGAACAAGAAGGTTTCCGTCCAGCAATCGCTGGGAGAAAGCGTTGATCTTCGTCGATACGAAGAGTGGTGATAGATGCTGAACGTGGATGCCTTTTGGGGAGTATTCCTCGCGAACTGCCATTGTGAAGCTTTGTACGTAGGACTGGAATTTTTGGTTAAAATGTCCCGTTTTTTACGTAATTTATAATCAAATGTAAATGTAAAGTGTAAATGTCCTGAAAATAATGGTCTTTTAGAAATGGCCAATGAGTAATTTCTATTACTTTAATTTCGCCAATTCTTTGTGAGCGGACTATTTCCACTTCTATAAATATTCTTTATACCTTGTGTAAAACACATCTTTTCAGCTTATCGCCTCTTGAAGATGTCAGACTAACGACATGATTAAAGGGCTTAGGTTATATAGCATTTATGGTTGAAATAATAGATTCACAAACCTTTGCGTATATTTCATCCATTACCAACTTTAGTAATGAAATATGATTCTCATTACCTTAGTGGCGGCATAAACAGTCATGAGCGGCAGTGGCTGCAGTTCGGACCCTGAGGACACATTGACGAGCGCGCCCTTCCCCCTCGCCACCATCCCCGGCAACACCAGCTTAGTCATCGACGTCACCGCGCCCACATTCACGTTGATCACCTCCCAGGATTTGGAGAAGGGCACTTCGCAAAGAGTCGTGGGGAACTCGTATTGAACGCCTACGTTGTTCACTGAAATAAAGGAATAATATCATTTGTTTTGTATATTTTTTTCCTGTTGTATAAACATCGATCGCGCTTTTAAATGCAGAACGCCTACTGCATTTATGTGAGAACTGAACGCGAAACGTGCACTAGCTGTGTGATCGACATTTTAGGTTTTCTTATTAGTTTTCTAGTCTATTATTATATTTGCTGTTTTCATCCAAAAAGGGAACGCTGCCAGCCTGTTGGGAACCTTGCCTATCGACAGCAGCGAGGGCTTTGAGGATGTTTTCTATATATCATAGTTTGTATTTTTTTACTTTAATTGTAAATATGTAAATAAAAATTATTAATAAAAATCTCTTTGATGAATTCATCGTCTCTATTTACATCGTCTATTTTGCCAGCAAATAACTTTTCATTGACTTACCAGGGCAAGGTACTATTATCTCCAAACTAGGTAGAATATTTTTTAACCTTTATACTTATATGTATGTCTATAGGTTTCATACTTCCCTGGTAACCTCACCTAATATTCCAATAGGTATATCTTTCAACTCCTCGTCAATGTGCGAATATATTTCTGCACCTTTACTAAAATCTGCGACCACTGTCTTCGCTTTCACGCCATATTGTTTTTCTAGAAAGAAATAATATTAAATAGTTTGATACTGCCCTTGCCTAATTAGGAACGTCGCATGTAAATGTTTTGAAAGCAAATATTATTCACTAAATATAATACAATGACCTAATAAATAAATAAATTATCGATCGTGATGTAGATACTAAATAAATAAATATTGAATGATCAATCGTCTTTAGTAAATATGCAAATATTTGCTCATATGCAAACAAATGAGATTCTCAACACCAGAAAATAAATGGTAAAGAAAACATAAATCAAGCAAGACAACATCCTTGAAATTTATCATGTAGCCGCATGCGAGTAAAATTAAACAAACTATGTAAAATCTATAATGTATGTTTAATCTGAATCTCGGAAACGGCTCCAACGATTTTTATGAAACTTTGTATGCAGGGGTTTCGGGGGCCATAAATCGATCTAGCTAGGTTTCATTTTTAGAAAAGGTCGCGGTCGTTTAATTAAAAAAAATCATCCAGGTATTAATAATTCATTGTAGTAAGAAATGCTATAAAAATTATACGACACGTGCTGTTACTTTTTCTATAATAGAGTGTTCATTGTAGTACGGTAACACAGAATAATCGTATAGAGGTCGAAACGTCATTGGACATTGTACACTGGCTGTTATGACATTCCAACAACTCATTTTTTTATAATAAACAAGCTATCCCCAGCGGTTTCACTCGCGTAGCGGTTTAAAAAATAGATTTTGACCGATTCTCAGACCTACTGAATATGCATATAAAATTTCATAAAAGTCGGTCGAGCCGTTTCGGAGGAGTATGGTAACTAACATTGTGACACGAGAATTTAATATATTAGATTTGTGAGAATTGTAATGCCTCTTTTTTTCTTTTTAAGAAACCATTGAAGGAGTTTCTTACTATAAGACCAGTTTCATTGCAATCGTATGAATGGTAAAGGAACGCATACATTACAAACAGACAGACAAACATATAATTTAATATGTAGTCTTAGTCATCGTAAAAATTTTACATCCTCTTTTGTTCTCTTTTCACATGTATATGTAACTTATTACATGTATAATTGCAAAATTATATATTGCACATGCATATATTAACAGTTTTTCTTTAAGCAATGCAGCAGAAAATTCCAGTGACTGAATTCTAAAGCATTCATCGACGTAAATAGCAAATTTCAAAGCAAAAACAATATTTCAATACATGTGAAGTGGACAAGATAAACAATCGTTGTAGTATCTCTTTCATAATAGTGAGAGATGCTAACGAAATAGAGTTTGCGTGTATGTATGCAATTTCGTAACGTTTACATATTAGGCTGTATAGGTGTTGGCTACAAACATTAGAAGCGATGTTTATGATGTTATTAGCTAGCAACTTTTGCACGTGTACGAATATTATATTGCCTTTCGTCCCACGGTTTCAGCGTTCCAGGGATAAATGTTACTCTCCGGCCCATAAACTACACTCGAGAGCAGCACAATTAGGGTGACATAAAGAAACCTGAAAGTCTTGGATAATAAGAATGCTAGCTTAATGAAATGAATTTTGTTTAATAGACAACTAAATGTGGGTACAATTTAAATAAAACTTTATGTTATGTGCAATAAAGCGTTCAAAAATATCACAGCAGTGTTAGATCTATACGAATATAATATTAGGTATTTTCAAAATCTTGGAGTGTCATGCTCATACCTATCTCACTGGCAACAGTCTTTAGCTTCTCAGGGTTCCTGCTGATGATGACCACGTTGATCCCGCGCCGCGCCAGCTCCATCGCGTACTGCTTGCCGATGCCATCCGTGCCTCCGGTCACAGCTGGATAGTAAAGGATTTCATTAGTAATGTAGGGACGATTTTATTAGGGATGTTTTGTCATGGAGTTTGCATGACAGAACAATAGTAGATTGATATACAAGGAGCTAAAATGAGCCATTATATACGAGGTAGTTTAAATAGAAACCGAGTTTTAATGGGTTTTAGCGCCGTGTGTTACATTATACTTTTCACTACGATTGCGAGAAAATAAAACAATCCAATGCAATACTACCAATTCAATTTGCAATTAGATAAAAATTATAAAGATTTCGCGCCAATGTCTTTTTTTTTGTTTCTTCTGTAGCCGCATTGCCGCAACACATTGCATGCATTCTACCAGAGATCGCCGATTTTAGTTCCATTTTCAAAATTAAAATGAAGTTCTTTTTTTTATGAAACAGTAATAAGTCGAGTCTTTGTTCATGATTATTCTACTTATGACTAAAGACTTTTTCATTTTTGTAGGCTCATTGTCATTTGACACACAAAAAAAAAAAAACTTTTTCCCCTAGAGGAGGAATTCCTATTTTTTCTTCGCTCTGGTACGCCACAATGACGGTCTTTTTGAGCAAGGGGAGTGAAAAAAACATTTTAGATATGCATATCGTCTAAAATTTAATTTTATACAATCGTCATAGAGTTTGAACATAAATGTAATATAATATGTTAATTATTTCGTTTCAATTACCATAACAAAAAAAAACACACAAATTAATCATATTTTTATAAGTTCTCCTAGGATGGGAAATATAGTATCTTTATAGGCCTTTGTCAGTACCAAAAAACACCTTCACACATTCACATTTTTTTTTTAAACTTGACGCTGGCATAATGTTATTACAACAAAAAAGAATAAACGTGTACTTCAAAATTGAGTTCAAAGATTCCACCCGAACAAACATACTTTCTTACATAACATTGCAAGTTAAATAAAAGCTTTTAAAAAGATACAAATAGACTAGAGAAAATAACATACTTATCTGCTTTATTCATTTTCAATAGTATGGTGGTATGGTAGAATTGGTTTGATTGTGCAGTGATTGAGCATGAGTTATTTTGATTTTAGAACTAGGTATTTAACTTCCCGCTAATTTTAATAGACTTCATTCTTTCATTCGATCATTCATACATCTCATTTAGTGTTTCTCTTGAGAGAATAATGTTTTAACCTACCAATAAAACCCTGATCCTAATGATCATCACCACGACGTCACCACAAAACATCTGGTGAAGGTTCTGATAAAGGTTAATGCACTGGTAAATGTGAATACAGGTTATATTACGAGCAATGTATTCAAAACAACAACATAATAAAAATCGTTTTTAAAAACGGTTTTTTTTTGTGTTTGTTAAGGGCAGAAGGTATTTTTTATGGCTGTAGCATAAATTTATTGTAGGTACCAAAGTATATTTTTTTCTTATGGCACACACGAATTAAAATAAAATTTTGTATTACCTAGTATATATTTTTTTCCCGCTTTCGTTACTTTAAATTTATGAAGGTTATATTCATATAATGTCGTAACCAAAGAAATTGAGCCACGTCACATCAATATGGGTGTGGTAGTTACAATAAACAACTTGACCCACTACGCAATGGTTACCGTGTCGTGGGCCTCTTCGTGTGTCTGTGTGGAAACAGACATGTAGAGCCTGACTACAAAAATCAAAAACCTACGTGAGGGCGCCACTTGAAAATATTTTGACAGCTCATAGTAAAATCAGTACACTTAATAGTTCCGTGAAATTCCGCAATATGGCGAGGTGTTTTATTTTTCTGGTCGGACTATACATACTTTTTACCAGCAAATCCAATAAGGAAACGCTGCCAGCCTGCTGAGATTGCCCATCGGCTGCGGCGGCAGCCTCGTTTTTATATATTACTAGTTTTTGCCCCGCGGTTTCACCCGCGTTTCCGGGATAAAAAGATCTCAATGCAAAAAAAAATATCGATCCGTTGCTCACAACAAACGCACTTTCGCATTTATAGTAAGGATATATTGCATTTTGTATTTTTGTTGATATTTATTAATGCTTCTTTTGTAACTAGATATTTCTCAAGCATAGAAAATTGTGTCATCGAAACCATCGAAAAAATATATTAAAAAATGTAACCTTGCTGAGTGTCTTGCTGGTTCTTCTTCATAAGTGCCCTTCTATGGCCCAAATTGAATAAATGGCTTTGACTTTGACATTTGACCCCAAACTAAGCAGAGCTTGTATTATGAAGCCAGAGTACTGATATACTATATAAACTACTTTTCTTTTGTAAATACATACTTATATAGATAATTACACCCAGACTCAAGACAAACAGATATTTTCATGCACACAAATGTCTGTCCTGAATGGGAATCGAACCCACGACCTATGGCGTGATAGATATTTTACCAACCGCGCCAACCGGCTACTTACTTAATTAAAATCCACTTCCGTATATTTAAAAGTCAATAGCAAAAGGACATTTACCTAAACGTGACAAGTTTTAATAATCATTTGCTCAAACAAACAACATGATTTCATGTGCGTAAGACATCACTTCATCTGAATAAATATTAGATTAGCATTGTTTTTTTTTATAGCACTTCATGCCACAGAATAATAAAACTAACGTACAGAAGGCTTACTTCCTAATAAAATCTGTTTGACGTAGGTCTCTACGTAAGTACTACCTCTCTTTCTTATCGCATAGCTCAATCTCTTTCGAACACGTCACGATAGGGTTGTGATAATTTAATCGAAGTACTTACCTATTTTTTTTCCACTTTTGGTATAATACATTTATTCACAAAAAGTATTTACAATAATTGTATAAAAAACAAAGCGTTCCCTTTTTGACTGTTTTGAGTAATCATCTATTATGTATGTATTTACAAAAGAAAAGTACTGTATGTACTATGTAGTATATCAGTTATCTGCTGGCTTCCATAGCACAAGCTCTGCTTAGTTTGGGGTCAGATGGCCGTGTGTGAGGAATAATGTCCCAGAATATTTATTTATATCTAATACTTTTAATGTATAAATGATGTATTTTTTTAGTAAGTTCCTATCTAATAACTATGTTACAGAAGTTAAAGAGTAGATAAGTTATTATGTGGATGTAGGTATTTCGGGCGGCTGTAAAAACTGTGAACAGTGTGCCATGTTTTTTTTTTGTGTGTTTCCTTGTGCTTATTATAGTGGTTTAAAAATTATTAAACATTCAATGTTAAAAAGAGGCAACATAGACTGACAAAAAAAATATCCTTGCCAAGATTCTTGCCGGTTCTTCTCAGTTGAAGGGTAACATCAGTCAGTGGCTTCGACATTCATAAGTTCCCTCCTAGGACCTTAACTGAAAATAGCTTTGACTTTGATGGACTTGTAGCGTTGTACCTAAATAGCGGAGTACTGATAGTAAATGGCTGCTGTCCCCTATGACAGTATGAACTACTTATGTTAATATTTACATTCTATGATCCTAATATGTTGAAAATCTGTCTCTAAGCATGTTTCAACTGCTGTAATTGACATTAGTTTCCTAGCTTCCTGGCTTTTTCTGCTTATCATACCTCTTTGGCCACGTCACGCCTATGCGCACGATGAGTATATGGTTATGGTGACTGAAATTCAACGTGCTGCGTCCCGCTCCCTACTAT
This sequence comes from Tetheella fluctuosa, assembly GCA_951216915.1. Classification (NCBI taxonomy): domain Eukaryota; kingdom Metazoa; phylum Arthropoda; class Insecta; order Lepidoptera; family Drepanidae; genus Tetheella; species Tetheella fluctuosa. Next base: position 1,117,659 of record OX578214.1, read on the forward strand.
AGCGACCTCTCATAGAAAACCCGCGTAAACGGAACGGGCGTATGCGACAAAATGGTTTTTATTGTTTCATTTAAAAACTACAAATATATTTCATAAAACCTAAGTACAATTTATAGTATCAGTTTCAATTAATATATGTAGAAATGTTGGAACCTCAAATCGATCCTCAACGCCGGTAAAATTGGAATCTCTTAATTTAATGAGGTCTTTTTGATTAATTATTTTGTGTTATAAAAGTTAACCAATCGTGTTATGCAACGAACAAAATAAAGTCAAAAACATGATGAATTCTTACAGTAAATTTCAGTTCGTTCGCTTCAGTCATTGTTGAGAAAAATCGGAATCCTTGCAACCAAAATCTTCAAGGTGTCGCCTTAAAATAGCATGTTCAAAATTAAAAATAAAAAGCCAATGCCTCCCTTCACTTTATTGTACATGCAAAACAAGAAGAAACAAAAAAAAACATATAATATAAGGACAACTACAGAATCAACTACTGGGACGGCAATTTCCGTCAAAATTAAAATAAAAAGCCAATGCCTCCCTTCACTTTATTGTACATGCAAAACAAGAAGAAACAAAAAAAAACATAATATATAAGGACAACTACAGAATCAACTACTGGGATGGCAATTTCCGTCAAAATTAAAAATAAAAAGCCAATGCCTCCCTTCACTTTATTGTACATGCAAAACAAGAAGAAACAAAAAAAAACATATAATAAGGACAACTACAGAATCAACTACTGGGACGGAAATTGTCTCTTTGTTCTGAAACTATAGGTTAATTTAGTATCGAGTGTTCCGTACAATTAAAAGCCGAAGAAGCCTATAACGTAGCGCTGAGGTTAAGCAGTAATGGGGAGCTTATTCCACATCCTTATGACCTGCAATAGGAACCCAACTGAATCGATGCTAGGAATGCTAGGAATTCGAGGATATGAAGATTATTACTGGTCACAGTTCCAGTAAGGAGTTGTAGGAGAGTCATTCGCTATTAAATGAATGTTCCCTTGATAGGCTGTATAAAGGTCGACCACACATTGGCAAACCTCCTGGTGTTACTAATGTCCATATGTGACGGTAGCCAAGCCACTTACCATCAGGTGGACTTTCATTGTTATTTTCTAAAGTGGATAAATATAATGACCACCAAAAAGAACGTTGTGACCATAACCTCTATTACCCAAATTTAGTAAATGATCACCAAATCACGATTACATTGTAAATCTCTTCCTATTCAGAAACGACCCGGATACTCAAATTAGTTAGAGCTACGAAACTCATTTTTTTATACTTGACGTTTTTTTTATATTAAATACTTTTTAACGTATACGGAACAGAGCTTTTAATAGCGAATAACCTCTCCTACAACCCACGGAATCGTGACATATAACCATATAAAGTAACTGCGAGGTCAAAAATCATCCGCCGTTAGTATTTTCACATAATATTTAGCAATCATTCGGAAGGTCCGCATAACTACACGGATCTCTAAAATGTAGCAAGCCTCATGTAGGTTCTAAAGGTTAAATTTTTATGCAACTACCATCAGATTATTTACGTGAAAGTAAAGGACCTTGAATAATTATAGGCAGGCATACTATTTGTACATACTTACGTAACGTTATTGAATTGAAACATAAATCTTTTATATCTTTAGACGCGCGCGCGCGGTTTCAACCTCTCGTTTAGGATAATAGAACCCTGACACTCGACACCACCGTATGTGCTGCTATCAAAGTCAAAGTCAAAGCCATTTATACAGTTTATAAGCCCTATAACGATACTCCAAACTACTACAGCTACCACCGGTACGGAAGTCAGCCTTCAACGGAGAAGAACCGGCAAGAAACAGCAGATTTAAGGCGATTAGAAATCAATGGTAGTGACGTCGGATGACGGCGAAGGAAGCGAGGAAACCATAGCACGGTGGTAGGGTACTTTGTAGTACCTATCTAGCTGGCTAACACACTCAAGTTGAAAATCTGTCGCCAAACACCTACCGGTGTGTTCCGGCAGCTACACTTGCGAGACGGATTCTTTTGGGCTTTGTGTGCGTGCTTACCACCTTCGGCCACATCATCACTTACCATAGTGAGATTATGGTCAAACACTATACAAAGTAAAAAAAGTTAGGTACGTTACAAATTATTAGCCTACAATCATAATATTTTTGATCGCAATTTGAGTTGCGCATTTCCGCTCGTATTTGACTTAGTATGTTATTTTTTCTGTAATGCTTCTCTTTACGCTCTGTTTAGCAAATGATTTAATTATTTGTATACCAATTGTACCTATTACGTCATCAAAAAAGAAGTTTAGGAAATACTCAGGTCTATTTATTTATTTTTCAAGCAATTCTTCTATTTACGCAGTATATTTAATTTACAATTTAAAAATTAAAATTACGTTGTTAGTTTATTTTTATTTCTTCCGGTATGGAAAAATCAAAATTCAAAAAATACGTTTACATTGTACCAAACTATATTTTTATGCCTTTTGCGGTGGAGACCATAGGTGAGGGTCCAAAGCTCGCCAATTCGCTCGCATATCCACTCAACGAGGCTTCAGGAGACAGACGCGCCGGGGTGCCTTTTTAACAGACGAAAAAAAATCTCTATCCGAATGAATTTCAGATTCTGGAACATGTGTTACCTTTTCGCTGACTTCAAAAGAAGATCTAACATCGTTATTATTTTTTAGTGCAAGCCCACTTTGAAGTCGGTTTTATTTTCGATTAAAAATAATTTTATCCCCCAGCGCATTAGCTCGGCCATCCAATGAGGAAACTGCCATATGCCAGCTTACTGGGAGCCTTGCCCATCGGCAGGTTCGAGGAAATTTGTTATATATGTATATTATAACTAGATAGAGCTATTGATTAAATACAAAAATATACTAATAATATTATAAACCTGAGGAGTTTGTTTGTTTGTTTGAACGCGCTAACCTCAGGAACTCATGGTTCGATTTGAAAAATTATTTCAGTGTTGGATAGCCCATTTATCGAGGAATGCTATAGGCTACTTTTTATCCCGAGAAAACGCAAGATCCCTCGGGAACGCGGGTGAAACCGCGGGCGGAAGCTAGTTTACAATAATAAAGCAAAATAATTTGAAGTAAATTAAAACACATACATAATTTAAAGCTGTACATAAAGAAATAGCTGGTCCAAATCGCTGCCAAAGGATGAGCATCGCCTTACAACGTGGTAATGACACCAGCACCTGGGCACACTATTTGTATCTTGCACACTGTCTTGTCCTCCAAGGTACTGAGATATGGGACTGAAAATTGACTTTGCTTACAGTAACTTTTAGTTGCAGAAGAGCAAAATAGGTGCGTCGACGGGCGTAGCGAAAAGGAAGTTTGGTTACTTTTGTTTACCACATCTAGGTATATCTATTCTATATCAAAGTCAAAGCCATTTATTCAGTTTAGGCCCTAAGAGGGCAGTAATGAACGTCGAAATTACTGAAGTTACCACCGGAAGTCGCCGTAGACTGAGAAGAACCGGCAAGAAACTAAGAATATAGAACAATATAGAACTTTTGGGTTTGAGTGAAAAGGGTAAATATTCTAAAAATCCTTGATTATAGTTATGTCACGAATTACATAGGGTATATATAATAATAAATAATTATACTTTTTAATATTACACATTGTTATAATAAAAAAAAACTAATTACCTACACATGATTCTTTATTTACATATTTACAATTAAAGTAAAAAATACAAACTATGATATATAGAAAACATCCTCAAAGCCCTCGCTGCTGTCGATAGGCAAGGTTCCCAACAGGCTGGCAGCGTTCCGAAATAAAAGCCAGCGTTCTGGTCACGCGTGTGTTCCTTTAACCGCTCCGCCAAGTCCTTATATATAGTGTGCCCCTGGCCCCCACGGGCCGAGAGTTTCCCAAACGGCTCAAACATGTACCCTCTGCCTTGAAGATGAGACGGCGCCAAGGTATCAACGCAGGTGGCATCCCAAACCAAGGGTCGTCCCAACATCCAGGGCATAAGAGTCATTCCGTCGGGCCTCTTACCATCATCTCTCATGAGGCCACGGGGCTCGAGTGTGGCGGCCACACTGGCGCTGGTTAAAGTCCGACGGATATATGTAGATATAATATAATGTATAATATTAAATTAGATGTATACCTATTACAATTATACATTTTTAGAATAAATAAATATCCATTATACTTTGTATTTTAATTTTTTTTTTGTAAATAGGTACTTGTTTTAAATAAAAACATATACTAGGTACCTATTTTTTGTTACGTTTTCAAATAAGAGACACTAAGCATATTATAGTTATCTAGCCCAGGTAGGGCGACCGAGAGCTCTGCCCGGGTGAAAATAGAGAAAACTTTCCCAGATATGAAGGATTTTTCGCCCCCGCAAAACGCCATATTGCAACTTTCATCGAAATCGTTAGAGCCGTTTTCGTGAACGTAATTAAAATATTGCTCATTATGTAATAGGATAATTACTTATTAAAGTTCAAGTAATACTCGATGTTCGTCTAATGACTTTAAATAGGTACCTTGAACTTAGGAACCTTGAACGGTAACCATGAAGATAGACAATCAAGCGTTTAAGATTATGTTCCTCAATAAAATAAACAAAAGGAGGTTTCACGTTTTGAGTAAAATAAACTGGTCAAGTGCTTGGTTTTCTTAAAAATGATGAGCGCAACATCTCAGTTACATTTATGACAGAAAAATAATGTATTTTTATTTACATATTTACAATTAAAGTAAAAAATACAAACTATGATATATAGATAACATCCTCAAAGCCCTCGCTGCTGTCGATAGGCAAGGTTCCCAACAGGCTGGCAGCGTTCCCTTTTTGGATGGCCAAGCTTATGCGTTGGCGGAAAAAGCTCCCATCCCGTCGGTCTCCCGAAGCCTCGATGAGCTTGGATGATAAAATCCGAGCAAATCGGCGAGCCTCGAACCCCCATGGACCCATGGTTTCAACTGCGAATGGCATGAACGAAAAATTTTTGTAATAGTATTTTAATCTATCCATCGTTCGACAAAGCCAGGTTCATAAAAGTTGTACTTACCTAATATTATTATTTATTGTTGTAGGTACCTAGATTTATTTGGCGTTGACAGCCTATTAATACCTAAAGTTTCAAATATTCACAGTCACGTTACGTTAGTCATGTGAAGGGAGATGAAGCGAACACGCCAATATTGCTAAACTGTCTGTCTGTTACGACACAATCAGATAGAATAATCCCAGAAATTACCATTATTACGGGTTTCGTTGCGGTCATCCGCGGCGCTATTTTGTATAAAATGTATAACGAAACATTTTTTTTTATCAATCTTTATTTTATCACTAAGACTTACAAGAAAGAAAGAAGAGTAAGGAGGATATGTGAAGAAGATTGTAAAAGAGAGAGTAGATAAAGAACATAATAAACGACCTCAAGATTGGGAATATAAACGGTAGAAAACTACGAGAATGATCATGTAAGGTTTGACAAGTTATGAAATTCAATTTGCGCATGCACTTATTCATGTTCCATTTTAGAATTGCAAACTGCAAGCAAGAAACGTGAAAATTATGACAGTTGTGTCTAGAGTTGCCAACCTTACTGGATAATATCCTACTAGTTGGGTATGGGTATTATGGGTTGAGTATGGGTTCCGAATAATATAATTTAAAATATATATAGTAGTGAGCGAACTTACTTACATTTACTTACTTTATTTGTATAAAAAATTAACAACACAATTTGTTTCAAAATGTAAAACGTAACGCTTTATATCTTTCTGAACGATACTTAGTTATTTCAAGTTGTCAATGTCAAAGCAATTCGTATTCTGTACGCTCGCATTTTGCTCGTCAGATTTTGCTCTAGTTTTTTTAATATTTGTAAACAATGGACAGTGACAAAACAATCTGGTTCAAAGCAGCAAAACATTATTCATTTAAAAATTTAAATTATCATTTGGAATATATTTTTCGCAAAAAAGTTGGCAACCCTAATTGTGAGACGGATTTACCTAATAATGTAGCTAACGACGCGATTTCACCTCGAAGTGACGGGATTATGCAACTATTGTAAATCTTATGTGAAAGGGTCACGTTGCGCTCGAGATGTCAACAGCATGAGCTATTATAAATGCGACCCTGTAATTAGAAAAGTTTATGTAATAAACTAGGGCCTACAAACTAAAGCCTTATGAATTGTCAGACTCAACAGCACTCTAATAGTTACTTTTGCTGAGAAGAGCCGGCAAGAAACTCAGCAATATAAAAAATGAAATTTAATAAACAGTGTAATATAAAAAAGGATATACCTGAACTTTAATTACACTAGCATCGGCTGAGAGAGGCAGCGGGATTTCACAGTTAGTCCCATAATAAATTTTGTTCATAATATGTACTTCCACCCCTGCAAGTATTCCCAGTGAGAAAAGTCACCATGTATATAGCATCGATTATCTACATTATGGGCACCTACATACGTTTGGAAATAAAAATCAATACCTATTCGGTATTACAGATTATTTCAACATTCAAAAACCTCGTCTTGAATGTAACAGACAATCTCTGTTTAAAAAGAATAATACTTTATATTGATTTGTAATATACCTAACTAGCTTACCCCGCGGTTTCACCCGTGATCTTGTAATTTGGAAGGGTACTCAAGGATATTTCCTCCTTTCAAAGGGTCTAGCTTCTTAGTTCCATCGGCGGCGTAGGCTGAGTGTTTTCTGTCAGTTAGTCAGTCAGTCAGTTGAAGGTGGTACCCAGTCTGGCGTGTATACTAGTACCCTATCATGGGGCTATGGTTTCCTCACTAGGTTTTCTTCCACCAGTAGATCAAGGTCATTATAAGATTCGAACTCACGACCTTCGTTAGTGTTTTCGACGTCCGCGTCACTACCTCGAACATATCATCAACTTATTTCTTTATGCGATTATCACTCCACTTGAAACTCTCAAGGTACCTACCTCAATACCTACTTAAATAAATAAATATTCTAGGACATATCTTACACACGGCCATCTAACCCCAAACTAAGCAGAGCTTGTACTATGGAAGCCAAATAACTGATCTTTTACACCATTGTTTGTCAACCTTTTTAGTGTAGCGACCCCCCAAATAGCCAAAATTAAGGGACGGATGTCCCTCACAATATTACGGTTTTCTGAAGAGATTGCGCGACCCACAGGTTGAGAAATGATGTTTTACACTATCCATTCATCTCTTTTCGGTCATCCTCTTCCCTTTTCTTTTTTATATTGTAGTCATATTAAACATTGATTACATAATATATTCAATTTCATGCTCGGATTTTATCATCCAAGCTCATCGAGGCTTCGGGAGACCGACGGGCTGGGAGCTTTTTCCGCCAACGCATAAGCTTGGCAAAAAGGGAACGCTGCCAGCCTGTTGGGAACCTTGCCTATCGACAGCAGCGAGGGTTTTGAGGATGTTTTCTATGTATCATAGTTTGTATTTTATACATTGATTGTAAATTAATTATTAAATTTTTTCAAACATATCAAGGAAGTACTATACATATTTATTTCCCAAAAAAATATTTTTTATTCATAATTAACTTCACTTTTTTTTTTTTTTTACTTGACATTGACAAAATGTAATCAACAAATTAATGCAAATGGACTTGGCAAAGTGCGTGTCGTACTCCATTAAAGTAAACTACCCAAAAGATTTAAGCAATATATAATGAACGATTTGTTTCAAAATATTTTTTACGTAATATCTAATCGGCAAACTATATGTTAATGAATCTCTAAATACATCTTATATATAAAAATCTCGTGTCACAATGTTAGTTACCATACTGCTCCGAAACGGCTCTACCGATTTTTATTAAATTTTGCGTGCATATCGGGTAGTTCTGAGAATAAGCTACTATCTATTTTTTAAACCGCTACGCGAGTGAAACCGCGGGGGACAGCTAGCTAGTAGTATATAAAACAAGGTCGCTATCTGCCTCTCTGTTTCTCCGCTTACTTCTTCTAAACCACGCAACGGATTTCGATACGATTTTCACTAATAGAAAGAGTGATGAACGAAGAAGGTATGTATATGACACCGGAGAATAACAAGAACCGCAAATTTATAAATTTACTAGGAAATTTATAAATTTGTGTTAGGTTAGGTAAGTTTATAAATTTCCTAGAAAATTTATAAACTCGCGGATCTTGTTATGTTCCGGTGACATATATAAATTGCACCCATGCGAAGCCAGGGTGGGTCGCTAGTATGAATGATAAAAACAATAAAAACATGTGTTATATAGGTTGGCTCACGAAAGGGACGTGCGTCTCATAACAACATTAAAAAAAAATCCATTGACCACAAGTCAAGCTATTCAAAATATCATACCAATGTCTATAAAATAGGATCATTAAGATGCATCGACCTTCTCAGTAAATACACAAACAGGAAAGTAACCTATCCCAACCACACGTGAGGATAAAATCTGCATACCTATCTTATATAATTTTATAATCTAACTCACCAGCCCAGGGTCCAAATTTCTTCGCAAGCGGCTGCACTTCCGAGGGCAGGAAGTACGGCATCAGATACGATGCAACCAGCTCCAAGAAACTCCATAGGGAATCAATAATAGCAAAGGCTACCGCTATAACGCCGATACACGCTAAAACTACTACTAAAATAAACATAACTATCTTTTTAAATGCACCGACTTATTAAAAAAAACTATTTAAACTTTTACGAGGTATTTTTTGAAAATGGAACGATTGTTTCCAGAGTAAACGACACGCGTCGAAATGGCATGCCTGACAGCCGTGTACTGACTGACTTGCATTACTAACAATTTCCATTCCTCATTCAAGTTGTAGTGGGTGACCTACAAATTCTTATGTCACAGTTTATCAAGTTTAAAAAATAGATACTTATGTTCCATAGGTCATTGCCCTCTTGCCAATCTTATCATCCTATTCATCATTAAGTACAATTTTACTTTAGTACTACTCTATAAATTAAGTATGACATTATTTTCATAATTTTATTTCTATCATTATTTATAAGAATTAATAAACGCCTACGTGAAAGTAAAAGCAAACATGCACTGTATGTTGCGAACAGGCGTTTGTTTTATTGCATGCAAAAAAAAATGATTAAGACCTTACTGGAGAATTACGGTGAGCTAAGAGAGTGTCTGCGTTAGTGCGGGTACGCACAATGCGGGCATGCAGCCAGCCGTCCGGTTGACTACTTGTATGAAAAAATTGTTTGATTGCGGTTAGCCGTAATGTGGTCAGCCGTCCGGTTAACCACATAGTGTGTAGGTAGCCTTATCAGTGAAGCGGTAAATAGTGACTGGTGTAAAGTAAACAATGACATAATCTTAAATCAAATCTGTGAGGATAATAGCCAAAAAAACGTTCATTTTAATTTGTGATTGTTTATGTAATTTTTGACAACTTACTGATTTATGAGTTTTATTCAGTCTCATCCTATTTATCGTTTTATTTCTGACTGGGAAATGAAAGAGGCTTCGATGAGAGAGTCTGATGTCACCGACACGACGCCGACGTCTACATTTGGTCTAGCACCGCCACTGCACACACGCCACACACACACGAATATACAATATATATATTATATTATACCTACTTACTCCTACATTATATTGTACTAGTTTTTCAAGAGCGGAGCCTCCTAGCACAGGTATTTCTTATACTTAAACATTGTCCCCAATTGAGGATATTGTAATAGTTAAGTCCTACTGAAATAAATATTTCTCATCATGGGTCATGGGTCCCAATCTCACAATGAGTTTGAGCTTTTGATTAAGGAAAACATAGTATGATGGAAGGTTGTTTGTAGTACCCACCTGGCTAGTTACTACCCTCATTTTGAAAATCTACCACAAGCATCTATCGGTGTCTTCCAGCAACTGCAGTTGAGAGTCGGTTCCTTTCTAGGAGATTGTGGTAAAAAAAAAAAACGTGTGGCACTCAGGGACTGCCGCGGTAAAGCTATTGCATAGCATTTTTTATCAACTTATGCAATTATAATTATTTATTTATTTTTTATTTATGCAGTAGGTACTTATTTTTTTTTTTCTTTCTTTGATATTAATTGATACCTATACACCTATATACCCCAGAATAAAGGTTACATCTTTATACTGTGTATATACTTTCTCACAAACAGCTGCATACGTATTCGTCCGATTTAGGAGCAGCTCGTCTTAGGTTTTATTTTCGTTACGGAATTTCTTGATTCGGTCGCCGCGTTCAAATCCCGCGATAAAAGCTATACAATATATTAAAATTTAAATAATTGTCTCTTCTTATAGATTTATTATAGTACCTACTTAATAAATATTTTTGAAATGTGGTAAGTACTTATATAAAAAAAAACAGCTTTTTAGTCTTGTGTGACAGTCAAACAAAGGAGCGACGTGGTTACACTGTGAAGTTAAGAAGTTCATATGGCCACCTTGCAGCTCCATCATCAATTTCGTGCCGGTTCATCTCAGTTGAGGGCTGACTTTCAAAGCGGTGGTAACTTTTAGTAGCTTCGACGTTCATAAGTGTCATCCTGAGGCCTAAGCTGAATAAATGGCATTGACTTTGATATAAGTACTTCTTACACCAGGAAGAAAACAAAATAATAACAAAATCAATAATAAACTTAATTATAATAAACTTATTACTGTACAATGGGGGGTCTTATCACTAAATAGATTTAAAATGTGCTAGTAATATCTACATAAAAAAAACCTAAGACCGGTTTAAATGAAGAGACAGTCAAATTTTTTATTTATTTAAACATTTAAAAAAAAATGAAATAAACAATAACCGTAGACCAAATTTCATAAAAGAAGTTAAGCAACGTTTAATAGTTTAAATTCAGAATAATTTTGACACATGACGTTTCGTAATTGTAAGTGAGACGGAGGCCGCTCTTAGTCTCACCTCTCACGGACCACCCCAAACAGCCACAAAACGTCGCCACCGAGCTGCACACTTCAGTTTTAATACATTTTATATGAACTTGCCGCTACTCGCTTCTTACAGTCGCCACCATTATGGATAGTTACTATACTCTTTGGTCGCCACTGAATACCAAACGGTGACACTCGCTACTCCCTCGTTAGGTCACCGCAATCGTTTTAAAAAAGAAGCGGCCTCCGACCACCGACTACAAGATGCTGTCGCGCTTGTAGCTTCAGGTGGCAGCGTTTTGTGGCGTTTGTGCTGTGGCGAATGATGACCCGTGTGCGGCTAGGCTAGGACTTACTGCCGCCTGGCCGTTAGCCGCCATAACGTAGATAAAACTTTTAAAAATGGAAATATAACTGGCCTACAGCATTTATGAATACAACAAGGATAAGATTAAATCTAAGTATTTACACATGTTTTTTTTTTACTTTACATTTCTTTCCGCACCTCACGTCTATCGTTGACAACATAACAATTACAACTAATTAGCTTTACTATGTTGGTCATACTGTTTCACCAGTAACAGCATTAGGTTTCTTTACTTCAGGTTCTTTCGAATCCTCCTTCAGGATCTTCATACCTTTCATTTTGTTCTTCACTAACTGGTACGGAGCTGAAAAGAAAGAAACATTTATTTTTATTATGTCTAAAGATACTTTTATTTACACACAATATTGATACAGCGACATCTATCAACCATATTAAAGAAACTTTCACTACCCGTGGATAGATGGCGCCACAAGATTCTAGATTACGCTATCAAAGTTTCCTGACATAGACTGACTGAACTGCATATAAGTATTCGAGTTTCCAACTTCTACAGTTAGACATTGATCTCCAGGCACGATGACCTAGCCTGTAAGAAAATGTTAGGTACATTTTTATGGAGGAGTCTACCTCCTTCATCATCATCATCATCATCAACCTACATCAGTCCACTGTTGGACATAAAATAGGTCCTTGCTCCTCCATAAGTTACTAATTGTTGAAAGAAAACAGTCCTAAAATTATGCCTAATCTTAATTTTTAAATAGCGTTTAGGCTAAATGATTTTTAGACTATCTATTGGTCTCTTTACATATATTTTTTATTGGTCCAAAAATGCCTAATTTGCAAATCATTTAACAAGATAAACATTGTTGTAAAATATTTTTTATGTGTTGATACTTTCGATTTTCAAAGATTTCGCAATCTTCGTATGTATAGGTCATATATAGGTACACACGCTGCAGTGCTGTGGCGCACGCTGCATTCGATTTCGGCATTATTATTCAAGGTCTTTCGTTTATCATAAAGCTAATTAATTTAATTTTATAATAATCGCAAACTCACAATTAATGTTATATGTTTGCACAATACTAACAATTTTAGCAGAGATCAAAAATAAACGAATATAATTTTTATTTATAACTTGCTTCCGCCCTGCAGTTTCAACCGCGCGGCCGCGTTCCCGGGATAAAAATTTTATATTATTAGGGGCAATCACATTCAGTTTTTCCTGAACTTTCGAATTTGCCGGTTAACTATTCCAATTTCTTTTCCTCATAAACCTTATTCGGACTATTACGAACAAAAAATAACCAAATCGGTCCAACCGTTCTCAAGTGACGACGCGCAGCGTTTCATTTTAAGTCTCTAGGTCCAGCGGTTTGCGTTGATATCTTATCAACAGTCAGTCAGTTGACCATTTTATATACAGAGAAAAAAAGAAAAACTAATAACTAAGTAGCTGGATTAACCTATTGGCCAATCCACTCCTATGAATTGCAGCAAAACTGTCGTGACTTGATTATTGTGAAATACTATTTGGTTATTAAATTTATTAGTAAATATTTCAAAACGTACAATGAACTTTCGTGTTTTTCGATGTTCCCTTCGACCACACTACCATAGTGAGATTGTGGTCAAACTCAAGCATAATATCTTCTTTATATACCTTTAAAAAAATCAGCTTCCGTATCTATAATAATATGGATTAACTTGATTTTTTTTACACAACGTTGCATTTCTATATAAGAGTTTTAAGTGTTCGTGTTTTTATATTATTTTTTATATCTAATTTCTTACGAGAATGGGAAATTCTAAGCCTTTCGCGAGGTTTAAATTGAGCCACAGAGATCGACCTGAATCTGGGTGTAATTATATCTATAGAAAAATCTAGTCAAAACTCTACAAAATAAGAATATTTATTTAGAAAAAAAAATGTATACTAGTATATCAGTTATATGGCTTCCATAGCACAAGCTCTGCTTAGTTTGGAATCAGATGGTTCCTCCCACTAGTTTATAGATTTTCTTAGCGGTTAACACATTCTTTGAAGTTGAACGACACCCACTTAACTAACACAATACGAATACCAACAAAAGCTCCACTCGTTAGGTAGGTTCTAGCACTCGCTCCTCGCGTATCATCGGCAGTGGAACAAGTGCCTAAAGACTGTAAAGCAACACAGATATACAGCAGTAATTATTGATAATTTAATTCAGTTTAATAACAGCATGATCGTGAGACAAGGTTGTATTGCAATATACCCCAAATACCTACTCGTATGTATACTAGTTATAATTATATTTAAAAATAACTAGGTATAAACAATAATTAGTAAGAGTGGAGTGGATTATAGAGCTATCTGTGCGATTGGTGAACAGATTTGATTGAAATCAAATTAAAAATAATTGTTGGGTTCTATATAGCTGCGGTGAGGCAATGACTACAATGTAAGGTTTATTTTACTTTGTATATGCTTGTTTGACCACAATCTCACCACGGTGAGCAATGTGGCCGTAGGTGGTAAACAGAGCCTAGAAGTAACTGGCTCTTAAGTTCAGCTGTCGGAATACCCTGGTAGATGCTTGACGACAGATTTTCAACTTGAGAGTGGTAGTCAGGTGGGTATTACAAAGTATCCTACCACCGTGCTACGATTTCCTCATGATGTTTACCTTTACCGAAAGCTCAAGCTCATTGTAGGATTCGAACCCACGACTTTCGTCACGGAATACGACGTCTAGATGCCAGCATTAGTATAATTTAGGATATAAGTACTGACATGAAACAAACTGTCAGGTAGTCGGGGTCACGGCTACGACCTTCGTGATAGTAAGTCTACACGCCAGTTAGCTCTGTTAAATAATAATAAAAAAAAACTAACCTTCAATCTAATACTTTAGTGTTTAGGAATAGTTTAGCAAAAATAAGAATAATCCCGTTAAAATTATATTAATCTTCTAAAATGTTTTATCTTGTTTGGTGCTATTGATTCTACACAATTATTTTTGGACTTCTCTAATGTTGTTCTCTTTTACGAAAGTAAAACTATACTATAATTATTAGGTATTAGGTAAGAACTTGACCCCGTGACGATCATAAATAGTAATACGTAATTTGAAACAAATTTAATCCTCTTCAATAATGTAAAATGACGATCTAATCTCATAAACAATGCTTTACCTAGGTATATAGCAAAAAAATAAACAGAACTGATTTAGCTTACCAGACAAAAGTCTAAATTTCTTTTTGGAAGCGTCCTCCGCCTTCGAACACGAACTTATCAGATCAAATATCGCCAAAATAGTCAGGAATATTAATAAACTATATACTATTAATTGTAACATTATTGTCGGTGTAATATGACGTCACTGAACACTGGTTACTTGCTTGACGCTGTCTATACGACTAATATATTTCTTTCAACCGAGTGACCTTCCTATGCGAGTCCGTATGATAAAATACAGGTTTTTTTTTTGCTAAACATCGCAAAGGAAATATTTTGGATGCATTATATTGAACCTTTTATAACTCTACTCATGCACCTGTCAACTGCACTTTTACATTTTCTTACAGCATTTCCACGGCCAAAATCGGTCTTATTGGAGATCCTTAGGGGAGACAATCCAACGGTGGACGTCTTGCAGATGAGATGATGATGATTTCCACGTGGAATATTCCAAACAAATGTAATTTCTCAAGGTTACTTACTAATATAATAAATGCATCCGTCAGTTGTCTTTTGAAACGTAGTTGCAGTTTGCTCTCTATCGAAAGCATTAGAAAATACATAGTTTTTGTCAAATTACCTTAAAGTCTAGTTTGTGTCGCCGGTCTCTATTGAACCAGTATATTCGTGTCTCATACCATCTCCGAGAGTAGCAGTAAATTAAGTTTGTAAATAAGGCGTTTTAATTATCTATTTACCAATGTTTACCAATAATAAAATTAATGTGTCTGTCTGTTTATAATGTCATAATAACAGGATTTTACTAAATGCATTATGAAAGTGTATCCAATCAAAAACATATCATGTAAAAAAAATGCACAACTCTCGCTAAGCAATGCAGTTATTCTGCCGTAAAAAGTTCAATGCATACCTAACTATGGGAGATGGGAGCAGCTATCCACCAACCACTTTGTCATGAATTGATAGCATGTTAGTTACCTAACTAACAACATTTTATTATAGTAGCCATAATATCATTTTTTTTAAATACAGAGAGATGTATACGGTAAAAATCAATTTTAAATAAAATTGTCTGTTTGCTCAGCTAATCTCTGAAACAGCTACACTAATTTTGATGGGACTTACACTGGCAGATGGCTGACGTTATAAGGAGTAACATAGGCTTTTTATTGGTATGGTAATTTTTGTACCGGGAACCCGGGTGAAACCGAAGGGAACTGCTAGTATCTATGTACCTAAATCAAATTAAAATCGCTGCACGTAGAATATGAAAAGTAGCACAGCGTAATTACATAAAGAGTTACATAGACTGTGATAGTAGGCTCCATTATAACCGCAGATTTGTTTCGTTGACTTCAAAATAAAGTAAAGTCGTTATTTTACGTGCATACTTTTTAGTGCAAACCTACTATACGAGTCGAGTTTTACATTTCAACAAATAGAGATAGCATTTCAACGACAATTTGGGAAAACGAAGATTGAAAAGAATATTGTTAAATTCGCCAACGTTTGTTTTATTTTACGCTTTGATTTATTTATTACAGAATGATTTTTTAATTTTGTGATTTTTCTTCGCCATACTGTTTGTCCTAGTGTGCATGATTTATGAGCCAACTGTTGGACGCTATTTTTTCGACGCGTTCACTCACAGTTTCGACTGTCTATCTAGACATATAAATAATAGGTAATCAAAGATTTTATGCTGCAATTTTTACACTTACCTACTCGCATTTTTTATGCAAATCATGATTGTACCACGATGGCTTTCTATTTTACTTAATAAGTAAATATAAATGACGTAATGACGGGTAATGACGTCATTACCCTGTCCTATAAAGTCCTATTAATAGATCGGTGGGATCTATCAGGCAGATTTATTTTATTTAAGATGATTTATTTATTTAATAAGATATTTTTTTTATCTCAGAAGGCTGACATGCCCTTAGGCCGGCTACCTACCTGATGGTAAGCGGATCAGAATCTGACCCAAATGCGTATATGCACACTATCTGTGTGGCACAGCTACGCACCATAGCTAATTTTTGGGTTAGATTCCGAGCAAACGTTGTTTGAAAACCTACATTCTATAGGTAAGTAATAATTCTATGGGTAATAATTCTATGTGTATTAATCTCAGATTAAAAAACTACCTTTTTAATCTGAGGTATTAATTTCATAAAAATATACAAAAAATGCGATTGTTCCTAGACTTACGTATTAAATTACTCTGCTGCCGTGCTCTGTTATCCAGAGTTCGATCGTGATTATTAATCTCATTTCAGAACTATATTTCTAATGTCATCGGTATTATTGACACCTGTCAATGTCAATGCGTACACCACCGACCGACGAGTCATAAATATAGGTAGGTCTATTATTTTACTCTTTGATTATTATACTAGCGTAAGTGTATTATATTCTCTTTGCTAGCGTACATAGAATACAATATCTACTCTAGCGAGCTAGCGTAGACCGAGTAGTAAGTCAGCCGTGAGTCAGCCGCTGTCGCTGTGTCTTGTGAATATTTCAAAATAAACAAAATCATGGAGAAAGACTTGGACAAAGTAATTGACGAGATCATGTCCACGCCAAACGTCAACGGCTGCCTGCTGGCGGACCACCAAGGCCTGTGCTTGGCTGCTAAAGGCTCGGCACACGTAGACTCTGCTGGCATTATAGTCGCGCTATCCGAGCAAGCGTGTAAAATACAGCCTAATTTGAAACCGCCCACCGTGTGTCTAGAGTCTGACAAGAAACAGTGTCTAATACAAAGGCACGGAACAATTACTGGAGCGATTTATAAGCAAAAAGTTTAAGAAGGTATTTTGGAATTTCTATTGATCTTTTAGCTGAAAAAAAACTCTTTAGGTAACCTTGTTCATATAACAATTAATGTACCTACCTACACATTGATAGTAGTGGGATGTAAAGTATGTCATAATTTTCTGCCAACTAACCTGTTGTATGCTGGTGATTACAGTAAACATACGAAAGCTGTGATACCTCAATATATATGAATTGGCTAAAGATTGTATTTTTTTTTAAATATTAACAATTAGTTCCTATGTATTAATTATATCCTTTGGTTTCAGATATTTTAAAAACATAGTCTTGACTTGGCTAAAAGGAAATTATAAAATTCAAGTTCAAACTTGCAAATAAACAGTAAATTGTATAGGTTGGTGTAGTCTAAACAACACACATTTACAAAGTCAAAATAGAGTTGATACAGCATTATGCCTCTTTTGTTTATTAATTATCTTGATTATTATTAGAATAGAGCAATTATTACTTAAACTTATCCACTTGGTTTGAGTCAATTACCATTTATATGTTTACTAGCTGTCCCCTGCGGTTTCACCCACATAGCGGTTTGAAATATACTTTACGTCCTATTTCTCAGACCTACCAAATATGCACAATAATTTTCATAAGATTCAGTCAAGCCGTTTGCAGACAAACACTGTGACACAAGATTTTATATATATGTAAAAAATAATGCTATATTTCCACCTTGCAGTTTCACCTGTGATCCCCAATTTTAAGGTTTGTATTTCAATAAACCTTACTTAATTATGCCCCTGTGCTATAAGATTCTGAGGTTCTTGTCATATTTCTATGACCATTGGTTTAAGCTCTGCGTATTATCTCATAATCAATCAGGCTTTGTTCTGTTATATATTTAGCTTTCCACCATACTCTATTTTACACCCTTAGGGGTTGAATTACCGAAAATCGTTGCTTATTAGACGCACAAATTTCGTGTTTCCAAGACCAATGGTTTAAGATGATTATCACCCGTCTGTCAGTCCATCAGGACTTCTTTTATGTATACAGATATCAAATAAAGATGCCTTCTTTGGTGTTTTCTATGTCCATCTTAAACGGACACAATTAATTTGTCTTTTTTTACCAACACCAGCTATTAATATTGACTACCTATTAATGTTTATTTAAGTTATATAATCTAGTGTAATAACATATTGTAAATAAATATTTTTTATCATTTAAAATATTTTTTATTACTCTCAATGACCATTACTTGCTCTTCGTGATTCTATGGACCTGCGTATGCGATAACTTTGCAGCAGTCGCGACCCAGGGATGGTGAGATATTGACCATACCACCCTCTATGTTATTACCCAGAAGTCGCCTCGTGCGTTCACCACGATTCGTGTCATCGAAGAAGCTAAAAAAACATGAGATTCTTTCTTTCTTCATTTGAAGTTTATTTCTCCATATTTAGGTGATGATAGTTCAGTTGTAGTGGCGTTGAATGCCGCGGCGAAGTTCTTGGTTTCGAATCCTATAATTAGCTTGAGCGGTGAAGGATTTAACATCGTGAGGTAAACATAGCACGGTGGTAGGGTACTTTGTTGTACCCTCCTGGCTGGCTACCACCCTCAATTCGCCAAACACAAGCGGTTCGTAGGTACTAGAGTATAATAGACTATATTACATTAAAATAAAACACAAATTCAATATACACACATTTATTACAGATATGCCATTCTAAACATGAACTCGACGAGAGCTGCAACCGCTTACACTATACAAATACAACTATGTAAGTATACATATGACGTGACACCATTGTGAACAATTTGTTTACTCACTAACGTGCAGGACAGACAGAATACATACCTTATTCATATGTTGAAATGATTGAAACTAAATAAACATCTATATTCTATCTACCTGCACTTAACACTAAAACTTAATTTCAACCTCTTAAAAACGTTGTTCTTGAAATATGTAAACAACGTCCATAAGAGGGTACATAGATTTAAATCATTAGATGTGCCCATGTGCTTGCCAAAACGGTTCATGTTTTATGACTCCGCGCAACGTGCACCGTTCACTGCTTCCTACGACGGAAAGAGGGAGCTCACTCTTCCCAACGATGACACATTTTCCTGCGCCTTATGTATGGCACGCATCTAACGATTTAAATCTGGTAAGGATATAACTTCAAAGTGTGACTCTTTTCAATTTATAACAGATTATATACAATCTCAACACAAACCCTTATATTTAACAATTAATTCGCTTAATATACATAAATTAATTACGCTAATAAATATTAAAAATTATGCGAAAAAAATTATAGTAAAGAAATAATACGGAAGCACTAAAATCATTCATTTTATTAGTTTTAATAAATGTATATTAAATATTTCACTATAATGATTATATGTTTTTATTTGTATAAAAAAATCTCCAGCAAATAAACTATCATACGATAACCTTAAAAAAAATAATGTCGCGTACAGACAGACCGAGGTCTATGAGGCACTCGACCGCCTCGAGGCAGCCTCGATACCCTACTCCTACGCACTGGTCAAACACTACAATAATGGCGGTGTGAGCAAAAAAATTTTATTCTAAAGGAAAACATTACCTAAGACTAGGGACAATTCTTATACACAATAATACTAAATACGCCATAAACGGTTCATTTTATTATATTATACAAAAATATTTTGCAATTACAGTAACAGTGATTTTCTATATTAAATATTATTGTGTTTCAAACAATTTATCTAGTGGTTATGTGTATACGACATTCATTCGCGTAACTACAGTGGTTATAAACTCTGAGAAGGAATTGACTACTTATAATTCGACCAAAAATAGACAAGTCACTAATACTTGTAAGTAATAATTGTTCAAAGAAGGATAGAAAACGGGTATTTTTGGTCGCATTAGAATGGTCGACCTGAAAATCTTGAGCTCCATACTAACCTTAACAAATCTATATATAACAAATTGACATTGCTATAAATTTGTTAATATAACAATGTATGGAGAATTCTAATTCACTATTTTTATTATAAGATTTATCAAATTTATCATGCAAATCATATAAATATTATCGTAATTTATTATAGTATATCTACTATGGAAAAAGGTGAGTTCATAAAAAAGTAGACCCTCAGTACAATTTGGAATGCATACAATATAAAACAGTTCCTTTAGCTTTTACTTTAAAAAAAAGAAACCTCTAAACAAAGTATTTCATAAGCGATATGTATGTATATGTCCAACTCAAGAGTAAATGACAGCTAATAATTAATTATAACAAACGTTATAATGCGATATCACATAAATGTAAATATAAAATAAACCTAATTAAAGGGAAGGCATCGAGTTAATAGGTAATAATAACAACTTACATCAATGTCAAGTGAATTTTGCTAACTATTATAATAAAAGTAATTTAAAATTTGTATTGGGAGATGTTCCTTCATGGTTATTTTTTTGTATGGAGTACAGTTGCCTTTCGAGGAATACGAGGCAGCCTTACCTAGTATGTAAGCGCCTTTATAATCCCTACTTATGTAGGGTTATTTGTAAGTAACCGGCAATGCTTTAGGGGGTTGAAATACACATTAATATGAACAACTTTTCAATCATGATAAAAACATAAACTTTTCATACAAAAGATCAACCCTTGCTCAATCAGTGTATGAAAAGTTGGATATTTTTTTTCATGATTTCAGGGTTTGTCGCACAAATTTTGATCGCGGAAGCGCGGGGTGGAAGATATATTTTTTAATAAGTCTAATATATAATTTACTCATAACTGAGACCGGACCTCCCATGCCCGCCATTAAAAAAAATATATAGATTAAATATTCAGTATTCATCAACTAATTCTTGGGAAATATGTAAAATAACAACCTGCATGCACTTCCATTGAAAATAAACTAAAAAGTTTATTATATATTAATGAATCTATTGTAATTTCTACGCTATGAACAGCCCTCGACTACGTTACACATAAATTGATCTAAATACTATAAATCTTTATATATACCTATACCGAGGCATATGGACAGTGTGAATTGGTCTTAAATTTGAAAGCGGGAAAAATTACCTATGTTATTAAAATGGGCATATAATCTTTCTGTATATATAAAATGAAAAGGTGACTGACTGATCTATCAACGCACAGTTAAAACCACTGAACAGATCGGGCTAAAATTTAGCATACAGGTAGCTATTATGATGTAGGCACCCGCTAAGAAAGGATTTTTGAAATTTCCACTCCTTAGGGGGTAAAATAGGGGTGAAACAGCGGGGCAAAGCTATTGCCTTATATAAAATGCATTTTTTTATAGTATAGCCTCTATAATGTTTATGCTGTAATGAGTTACATTTAATATGGTTTATATGGTGACGAATTTATAAAATGAATATAAAAAACAAAATGATACACAGTTGATTAGTTAATTTTTTAGGGTTGAATGTACTCATTGGTACAAACATTTTTATTTTCACGCTTTTGTTTTTGGTCTGTATAAATGAGTTTCAACCCTGAAAGTTTAGCTAAACCAGGTATCGATAAAGACTGTATTTTGGCAACAAATCATTGTTTGGAGGACTGTATTGGCATTGGTAACATGTTAGTCTCTTATATTAAACCACGAAAGTAGTTCGGATATGCACAAAAAAAAATTCAGTAAATGTTAAGTATTCAATACAAATTGCAATCCTGACTCCTGAATATCAGTTTACATAAAATTTTAGATGGATTTTCTTAATTCCACAATTATCTTTTTAATTCTTATTTTTCAAAGCAGCCAAAAAATATAAAAACTCCTTGCATTAAAAAAAACATCCTATACATTTGATTTAATACAAATTCAGTTCAACCAAATTATAAAATCACTATCCTTGAGCAATTACAAACTGTAACATTTAAATATTAAAAAAGCGACATAAAATATGGTCAAGCGCGTGTCGGATATAACTTTTTGCATTTTTAGGGATATGTACCTCTAAAAAAGCAATAATAAATATAAAACCCACAGTTGGAGTTGGTACCAGGAGCGCATAAGCAGCGTAGAGACTCACGGTCACGGTAGAGGAGTGCTGTCACTTGCGGGGCACGCCGGTGAAGCTGACCGGCTGCTCGTTGGTGACGAGGGTGGCGCGCGGCGCCGACGAGGGGGCCCCCCCGCCGGCCTCCAGGTTGGCCGCCGACGTCCTCATGTCCTCTATTGACCCTCTACAAAGGGGGTAAAAGGACAATTTTAATTTTGCGCTTTACTTCAACGTATGGCCGACAACTGTTATAATATTTTATTTTCAAAAGATATCGAGTGCGATATGGAGGCGAGATACGGCAGGGCGGTTGTTTCATATACTCGAAATCGATCATTTGTTTATTGAATTGAATTATTTATTTAATGTATAAACAAATCGGCTTAAACATCGATTCCGAAAGCATTACGCAATCACCCTGTTAGTCCAATTTTTTTTTCTCTCTAAATGCTTGTGTGGCCGAAGGTGGTAAAACCACAAATGCTAGAAGGAACTGGCTCTTAAATGCACCTGCCGGAACACACCAATAGGTGTGTTTGGTGACAGATTTTTAACTTGAGTGTGGTAGCCAGCCAAGCGGGTACTACAAAGTACGCTACCTACTTATTTAAAAATAAGCATGTCTGATAGTTGTGTAACATGCTATGTTTGTGCAGATTGGCAAAATAATGGAAATTGAAATTCAAAATCATACACACTGAAAATAAATACTTGTTAAATAACAACACCAAAATAGCTTTGTGTCAAATGTTAGGGAAACAGAAAAAACAGCTATAAAAAAATATTACTACAAAATAAAATACATTCCGTACACACAAGACAAAAAAAAATGCAAAATGATCACGTGACAAGTGCTAGCAAGCCATACTGAAAACAAAACCATAAACCGTTAGTTAGTTAAATACGTTTAGTTGGGGCGCCACACGTCGGGGTCCTCCATGAGGGTGACGCTATGGTCCCGCGAGGCCGCCAGCGGGGCCCCGGGCGGCGTGGAGCCCCCCGCGCCGCCCGCCATCGCCGCCATGTCGTCGCGAGACCCCCTGCGCGCGCGCACCACCCCGTTATTACACACACACACACACGCACACACACATCACTAAATAGATATGTAAAGGACTGCTCTCTATAATGGCCCATTTACATAAGATATCTCTTTTGATCTCAGTATATTTGTCTCTTTTTTATCACAAGGATGCACATGGACTGTCAAAAAGAGCCTATTACATTGTGACGACTTGAGTAATCAGAATTCGAAACAATCCCGCAACTTGAAGCATTTGCATTCTAATAAATAAAATTAAGAAAGGTGTTTTTATTATTAAAATACTAATATAGTTGTAAATGTCAAAAATATTAACAGTATGCGAGTAATTTATATGCATACTCAAGAGCGGACCTTTTGTGTATATCTATTTAGTGTACACATGTTATTCTCTTTGTTAAACACATATATTATTAAAAATACATTAAACCATTAACCCAATTAAGATAAAAACATACATAAACATTATTTATAAACAAATTGACACAAGATAGAAGTTAAATCATACTTTTTTTTACCACTATAATTAGTGATGATGTGGCCGAAGGTGGTACAAAAAGAAAGTAACTGAATCTCAAGTGGTTGGTAATTGGCAATAGATTTTCAAACTACAAAGTAACCTACCACTACCATTGCTATGGTTTCCTCGAGTTTTCGTTCACCGATAGCTCAAGCTTTAGTTCAGGCATTCGACGTCACTCATCACTGAGCTAATCAACTCAAAATTACAAATTCGTAAATCTAAATGTTGATAATTAGACTATAAAAAAAAAAACTAAATTTCAACACAATCGGAAACCGGGAAGAAGGTCAAATTTAACATCCAAGATTTTAAACATAGTTACAGTGGGGCTAAAAAGGTAGCTCGAGCAATATTGCTAATGCAATTCATTTTTCCGAATTTACGGCAGATTAATCAATACCAAATCTTTTGATGAATTAAACTGTATATATGTGACTATTTGTAGTGACTATTTAACATAAAACATATTGATATAAGCAGGATCTGCCGAGAATTCGGAAAATGAATTGCATTAGCAATATTGCTTGAGCGGCCTTTTTAGAGGGCCAGGTGAAGCTAATAAAAACGTGTCAAAAAAGTAACCTAGCCAAGTTTTTTGCTGATTCTCTCTAGTAACTTCAGTAGCTTCAACATTCATAAGTGCTAAATATATCTTGACTAGACGTTTGATAAATATATCTTGTCTCAATAAGTAACGCATTAGTATCACAGTGTAATAAACAAGTGTAACTTCACTTACTTCTTGCCGAGTGCCATCATGCCGTATATAACGCCGGTGGCGAAGATCAGGCCGCTCCCGAACCAGGTGCTCATCGAGAAACAGGTGAAGAACGGGGGCAGTGCTAGGCTGAAATACAGAGGAATATATGTAGATAAATAAATATCCTGGGTGTACGAGCAATGGCATATTATCATAGGATTACAGAGCGGATATTTAGATGGTGCATTTTCGAAACCTATGCTAGGCTCGTCAGCTAAACAACTTTTACTATGATAACTAGCTTTTCCGCGCGGTTTCACCCGCGTTCCCGGGATAAAATATAGCCTATGTTACTCGGTGAAGATGTAGCTTTCTAACGGTGAAAGAATTTTTTAAATCGATCCAGTATTTTTTGAGCCAATTCGTTACAAACATAATAACTTACATACAAATCTTTCCTCTTTATAATATTAGTATAGAAGTATAGATTAATCTGATGAATCGGCGTGCTATAAACATTTTTTTTTTAAAAGAGTTGAGAACGGAATGCAAAGAGTTTATTTTCATGTGTCTGTTTACACGCTAGTGTTCGAAACCACTGAACGGATTTTCATCGAGTTTTGAATAGGCTTTATAACATCGAAATCGAGTACTTAAAAGAAGATAAAACATAATAGATCTTCTTTATCTTCTTTCTTTACATAGTATAAAATGGAGTTGCTTCCACTGTCTGTTCGCTTAGATCTTTTAAACAACGCAACGGATTTTAAATTTAAAGCGATAGATTGATTCAAGAGGAAGGTTCATATGTATAATACCTAAATGCATATATAATACCGAAACCTATAATACAAAGATGCGGTTACATTATTGCACCCGTATGAAGCTATTTTCATACCACCCGACCAACGAGCACCGAGCACCGTGTATACTTTGAGTCAATTCAATAAAATTATTAGCAAACGAGAAAATATTTATCCAATAAATGTTAAATGGAATTTATATGACGAACCAAACACCACATCGTCTACAATCTACATAAACACATCTCTTACGTCATTGGACGAGTTAAGCCAATGGCCAAATAAAAGCATCCATTGTCACCTATTACAGAGTGAATCATCGTATAAAGGCGGCAATACAGCGCTAATTTTCTTTGATTATCACTGTTTAACTGCTTTTTATGTAACAATTCAATATTTAAAATGACATAACTGAATAAAGATATTATCATTCTCTTGTGTACATAATACGATGGCGCGGCGAAGATCGGGAGCTTATAGTGAAGGAAAACATCGTAAGGAAACCATAGCACGGTGATAGGTTACTTTGTAGTAGCCTGGCTGGCTACTAATATGTATGTATGTAATATGGAATACATAGTTCCCAGGCATGCCGGTGT
Organism: Tetheella fluctuosa; assembly: GCA_951216915.1. Lineage (NCBI taxonomy): Eukaryota > Metazoa > Arthropoda > Insecta > Lepidoptera > Drepanidae > Tetheella > Tetheella fluctuosa. The sequence continues at coordinate 1,143,603 of OX578214.1, forward strand.
TCACTGTCGATGTTTCTCCTTATCGTATTAATTAATTACTTATTATTACAACTAAACGACAGTAATCAATGTACTATAAATAGCACAAATCAATAGCATTTATAAATACAGACTACATTCAGTTTATGTGTCCCTTTTGCATATGAATAAACAGAACAGCATTATAATGTTCAATCTTTGTAAATCTGCTTGTTTAAAACATTTTCAGATCCAAATTAGAGGCAATCAAAAGTTGGTCTCCGTGTCGGATTGGAATTTTCAAGGCATTCACTTTGGCCCAATGTTCTTCCTAACACATAAAGCTACACTATCTCACAGTATGTACTCACCCAGCATACAAAACAGCTTTGTTCCAATAGGGTCTCGTCTCTATCTTATCGCTGAGCGTCTGCACGTAGTCGACGAAGAAGCAGCAGCACGGCGCCTCGCACACTATCACTATGAAGCCGGCCAGCATCTGCCATATGCCGGCGATCAGGCATCCCACGTATCCCATTATTAAACTCGTGCAGTTGAGTAGACCGAGAATTATTGCGACTGTAATTACAAATGTGATTGGTAAGATACCGTATCTATCACGCCACAGGTCGTGGGTTCAATACCCACCCAGGACCGACATTTGTGTGCACGGACTATTTGTTCTGAGTTTGGATGTTATAAGTATGTATTTATAAAAGAAAGCAGTATGTAGTATATCAGTTATCTGGTTTCCATAATACAAGCTCTGCTTAGTTTGGGATCAGATGGCCGTGAGGAATGTCCCAGGATATTTATTACTATTATAGCACTAGCGCATAACTGAGTAGGTAGATGGGATAGTAGAGAAGTTCAAACCGCTAGCAGTCAGTTTGATACGGTGCGATAGTGCTGTAATCACCTTCACAGTTATGCACTAAACCTATACTTTACAGTTATCTTGTAGAGTTGAATCACTTTCATATAGAAGATAAATTGATGGCTAAAAGTAAATGAGTCAGTATAGGTGGCAAGATATTGTAAAGAGAATCATATAGGTCGGGATAAAACTTTGACAATGAATGAAGCTAATCTAACAAATCGTATCTACTCTATTGACGGGCCAGTTGGCGTGGTTGGTAAGATACCCTATCTATGACGCCGCAGGTCGTGGGTTCGATTCCCACTCAGGACAAACATTTTGTGTGCATGAACATGTCTGTTTGTCCTGTGTCTGGGTGTAATTATCTATATATGTATGTATTTACAAAAGAAAAGTAGTATATGTAGTATATCAGTTATCTGGCTTCCATAGTACAAGTTCTGCTTAGTTTGGGGTCAGATGGCCGTGTGTGAGGAATAATGTCCCAGAATATTTATTATTATTTATTTATTTATTATTATTATTAACAGGATCAAAAACCTACCAAGATGAATATAACAGAGTAATTGGACTGCAAAGAGGAAGGCACCATAACAAGTTCTCATAAAAATTGGTCAAGTGACAGAACGCCACCTACACATCAATAAAAAAATATACAAGACATGCTACAAAGTGGGGCTACAAGAATAAAACTATAACGAGTTTTTTATGTAAATTAATTTGTTTAACAGATACGTGTCAAAGAAATGAGTCTGATATTATGGTGGTAGGCAACAGTTCTAATTTTAGATTTGCGTATTTCGATGAACATAGCAATACATGTTCTAAAATTTCTTGAAGATCCATACAAATCGAGTGCCATTCTTTTTTTATTTTACTTTATATAGGCTTGTGTTTGACCACAATCTCACTATGGTAGGTGATGATGGCCTGAGGTGGTAAGCACACAAAGCATAGGATAAACTGGCCCTCAAGTGCAGTGCTGGAATACACCGGTAGGTATTTGGCGACATATTTTCAATTTGAGGGTGGTAGCCAGTCAGGCGGGTACTACAAAGTACCCTATCACCGTCATTCGACGTCATTAACTATGAGCTATCATCGTCTTATTCATAACACAAGGTTACTGCTGATTGATGTACCACCCTATATAAAAAAAGACAGCCAGCATGCTGCCGTTTAACTAGCCATGTGTAAACACCTCCTAAACGCTTTAATAATCATGAAATGTAAACAAAAACCGCAGTTGTCGCCCATTGCCTGACAGCCTTGATAAAAAAATAAAACTATACAATGAAAAACATGAACAAAGTATTTTAATGAAATATTATCAAAAAAAAGTTATGATCTCAATGTTATCAATTCTTATCAATGTGACTAAATGTTGCTGAGGTATGACGTTCTTTTATATTTAACTAGCTGTTCCCCGCGGTTTCACCCACGTTCCCGGTGTAATTTTTCTTCATACAAACCTTCTCCTGACAATAACGAACATTTAAAAAAAAATTGGCCAAATTGGTCCAGGCGTTGTTGAGTTATGCGCTTACCAACACATTTTGCCATTTATTTTTATATTATAGATGATGATGATATTCACACATAATTGAATAAGGAAGGTGGAGTATACTGAATAATAATTGTTCTTCCCTAATGAACCTACTCATCAATGCACCTACTTATAGCAAATGGGTTTTACATTATGCCAGGTTGATAGTTTCTCTATTATATACTTTTTCATCAAGGCTCAGTGTAGAATGAAGTTATCACATTTTATTACTTCTCAATCTTACAATAAGGTACATAACCCTTTATGTAATCTATAGTACAACAAACAAACACTTACTATACCAATTAATTAATTTATATAAGCTTTATTTAACAAGTATTTGTAATCAATGCATAAAATAAAAACTATGATATAAAGAAAACATTTTCAAGGCCCTATCTGCTGTCGATGGGAATTATTTTTTATAAAAGCATATTATCTACTTTTATAAAAGAAGTCCTAACTAACCGAATGATTCACAGACAAACATGACAAACATGGATCCAGCGTTGTGGGTATGGTGGGCATGCCTACAATCCTAATTGAGGTTGATAGGCTGATGAGGCATTGTATAATGCCTCAATAAAATTTAAAAAAGACTCTCTTTTGTGTGTGCAATGTATTGATTGTGAGAGTCCATAGTCGGACTCGCACTTGGCCGATTTTCGGGAAACCAGCCGTGGCCAAAACCTTTATTGAGGTCTTCATCCATGCCTGTTCACAGAGCCTAAGCTACTGGTCATAGAACCATGATTTTTTTAGGATATGTTCCTTTTATAACATAGGGGTGCATTAAAAAAGGATTTTTCGAAACTAACCAAAATCCGCAATCTCCTATTAAAAGCAATCTCTTATAAAGTATGTGGCGGAAAAGTTTGTTATATATAAAAATCTAGTGAGGTGTGTCTGGGCAAGTCATTGAGGTGTGTTGAATCCCCACATTTGTTACACTTTTTTTTCATTTTGGTCCTGAATGTCACTTGGAAAGGATTATTTCATCATGTTTTTCAAGTATTTTTTAATATATAAAAATGCATATGAGTGTCTTTCTCAGGTCAATTATTGCTGATTATTGAATTATCATGAGTGTAACACACATTAGTAATAATAAATACACGGTAGATATGTTATACCTATGGACAGTTTGTTTTATATGAAGGGTTTGTAATATCAACTTTATGTACCAGTCTCAGTACATAACTTCACATTTTTTTTTTTTGGGCTGGAACAGAAAGGTGGTGGGTCCAGGGGACCTTCTTCCACCGTTACGCGGACTATACGGCGAGCGCTGAGGGCTCTCAGCCGTGACTTAAACTAAATAATTTTAGGGCAACGGTAGCCTGAGGGTGCCCCCTGTGGGGCTCGCGCGGTTCGCTGAGGGCATAACTTCACAATACCATTTCCTCCATATTAACCATCAGTATTATAAAATATTAATGACTCCCCTAAACCAATCAATTATAATTGCCTTTATGTCACTTCATGGTATAGTATGTATAGATAGAGTACATAGATTTTTTTCCAATCAGAAGCACATAATTACGAAGACATTTTCGTTCGAGGATCTTCTTTGTTGACATCTGTCTGACTTAGGTCATATAATACACTTCTATGGAGCGCCAGGAGCCAAAGAGGGTGGTGTACGAGTAATCTGATAAGATAATACGTTCTAACGCAGTGGTTCTTGTAACCTTCTTAGAGCTATATCAAATATAATAAATTAGTGAACAATGCACAAAGGAGTACTTACTAAAACTGCCAACTACTCCGAGGCCTCGTGCAGCGTAGCGCATCCACCACGGGACGTCATCTTTCTGGACATTGTCGCCGCCAGGCCGCGCCATTAACATCGAAATTTTGTCTGTTAGCGACTGAAACAATCATCATCTTTGTTGTAGCTGTTTGATGAGGATTTAGTAAACTAACTAGTAGTTTTTAGAATTAATATTTACAATAAATCTTACCATTTTCGAGAAAATCAATTCACTGCTCTGTCACCTGTCAAGTCAACCAAAGAGTATATAATCACTACGTTTTAAGAGACCGCACTCCATACAAGGCTTTTAGCTACGCGGCTACGATTTGTTTCTCATGTACCACCAACATTTTGAAACCAACTGGTAGTACCAACATTCAGGCACTTATTTCGTTTGACAGCTAGCTAGTAGTGTTGTAGGTAATATCGTAAACGAAGTTGTCGATCATTAGTGATGTACATTCGATAAAATGGGATTTTACGATATCGATAAAAATCTGTATACCTGGGGGGAGGGGGGTTACTTTAAATATTTGTATTTATTGTAAATGTTTTGTATTTATTGTAAATGAAAAGCACATTTTTTTATAACGAACTTTATTTTTAAAATAAAATATTACAAAGATGGCTAATAAAATATTGGTGGTTTTGCTGATGGTTGAAATTTACTTGTCAGGCTTACGGAATCTCTGAAGATTACAACAATAACAGATTACAGAATTATTTAAAGGAAGAGAAGTGGTAAACAGTACTCGGATGCCTCAGTTCCTTAGTGTAACAAGTCTTAAATTAAAATACATTGAGATAAATATGAGTTTTTTTTCTATATAAGTCGATATGTGAATACAGTTGAATTGGTACACCCTTTCACTAGAATAAATTAACTTTAATTCCAATCTGTAAAAGTAAAACATAAGAAGTAATCAAAACTTATGTTATGTCTGAAGGAAATTAATATACTTTTACATAGCATTATGTCTTTAAATCTAAACTATGCATAATTAATATAACACTAGTGAAACGTCCCGGCTTCGCACGTGTTATGTATGGCACAGCTATCAAACGATTGGTCCGCCACGAACGCCATCTATTGAAAGTAATCGGAAATGGCAATTCCCATACAAATTTTATTTTTTAAACCACCTGTGTATTAGAGCAAACAAAACAAAAAATAAATATTCAAATCAGTCAAGCCGTTTTTAAGTTTTAGCAAGACTAACGAACAGCAATTGATTTTTATATTAGATAGATAGAAGATAGATAGATTAGAAGACAGTACATAATTTAAAGGACCTATACAGGGCTATTTGTAAGATCAAGCCTGTGCTACAAAATTATATAAAAAGTTTGATTCTTGATCGCGATTTCAGTGTTAGTCCTATAGTACAATTGGTTCATATTGATGAGTACTTCCACTCCTTAAAATAATACTGATGAATTACAAATAACCTTATATAGGAAACAAAAAAAATAACTCTTCTTTAGTGTTATAATAGCTGTATTACAAATGTATGTATGTTCACAGCTATTTTATTTATTTATTCATCACGTCTATACCATTTTCCAAAAGAAATATCCAAAAAGCGTGAAAAGGTAATAGGAGTTACTTTCGCATTTATAATATTATAGTTTAGGTATATGGTATGAATCACAAATTGCAGACACGAAAATATTGTTTTGGATATTGCTATAGAAAAACGGTATAGACGTGATGAATAAATAAATCAAATAGTCTGTGAACATACATACATTTTTAATTATGTATGTTCACAGACCTATTGCATTGTAACGCTAGAGGAGAGTTAATGTTTAATGTTAATAAGTCTATGAATACTTAGAGTTACTTAGAGTATTTTTGGTTCTTTGCTCATTTTTCTTTGCTTTGTTGTTGGGCTCTTTTAGAGCAGTCTGCAAAATTTTCTTCTACCTTTTTCATATTATTATTTACAATATGGCATTGTTTTCGAATGAACAGCTTACTAACTGTGTCAAATATTTTTTCTTGTACACTTGAATAGTGAACAGAACATTTTAACCATTTCATATCGCAATGAACCATTAATTCCAATTTAAATATATTGGAAATATGCTTATGTAGCTCCTTTACAATATTATTTTCAAAAACTGTTTTTGCTATACCAATTGTTTGGCAAAGGTCTCTCGTGGGATATGTAAGAGACAGTTTATCATGCCACCATTCCCTCAGTGAAATATATTTATACAATCCATCTTCATGTAAAGGATTATTATTTTTCAGACAATTGTCACAATTCTCACACTTGTTGTTGTGAAGTACTTTAGCAGCTATGTAGCCACTAACATACACAATCGGCTGTTCTTCAAACTCGGTTAAATCTTTTTCATAATCATAAATTATTTCAGGGAAAGAAATTGTGGGATACTCCGTTTCAGCGACGTTTTCTTGGACTGGCATGGATTTTTCTGAAGTATTTACTTCTTCTTTAGCTGCAAGTAAATCTTTGAAATTCAAGAAAAAAATGTTGTTGTCTTCATCACAATTGGTACCGCGACTCAGAGAAGCCGATAAGTTTGACACTAGAGTAGTCTTCAAAGCTCCTGTGAAGTGGGAGCAGGTGGGGTTTTTATTAGTGATTCCATGTTGTCGAATTAAGCCAAACAGATTTTCTAGAGCATCCTGGTTTAATTGACGCAAATTAAGATATTTAAATTCTTCCATATCTTTCAAATGCCACCATATATCTTTTAATGATTTTAGAGAAATTTTAAAGCCATTTATGCATCTCACATGCTTTAATTGTAGCTGGGAATCTGATTTAATAAACTTAATTGTGTCCATTTTTTTTAAATACTTATTCCATAGCTCCACATGGTTTGTTTTGTGAGATACATTTTCTCTGATACCTATTTTGATATCTTTGTAAGATGATGGCCCATTAGTAGCATCAAACAACCGATCCAAATCTTCTATTACTTCAGCAGTTTCATTTATTTCTTTTTCTTGTGTTTCTTTTTCATGTCTCCAGGCCATCATCTTAAGAATTGCAGCCATTGTATTGCTTAGAGCATGTGCAGCATATTTAACCTTCATTTTTATTTTATATGTCGGATTAACCACAGTCTGATTTAATTTTTTGAAATTTAAAAAAATTCTGTTTCTCTCTTCGGCTTCAATTAAGTGACGCCATTTTCCTGTTTTACCATCGTAATTAATTTGTCCCGCCTGATAGAAATTGTTCCTTATAGATTTAAATAAATGCGGTATATCATAAACAATATATATTTTTTCTTCTTCCACAAAAAAGAAATTGGCTTCTGGTGGTAGACCTGTAAATCTTTTTAGTAAATTTAAAGCTCCAACATTCGTAGGACCTTGGTCACATACCGTAGTAATGATTGATATGCCTACTGTTTTAAGGGACATTATCACCTGCTTTATTATTGCAGCTAACTTCTCTGAAGAAATGGTGCCTTCCACAAAATAATAAGCTAATGGTTGTTTAATTTTTTTGCGTATACCTTGTATCATGCATACTAAGGCATGATCAGCAATCTTAGGATAACGTCCCATATTTTCCCCTGGACCAAGGTCCACATAACCTTCCACCTTATCAGTGCATTCATTATAAATAAGTCGCTTTTTTAAAGCCATTTCATCAAAAAGTAGTGCAAATATCTTATCACCAACAGATACATTTTTTGTTCTAGTCTTTAGATTATTTAATATTTTCATATTTATCCCAGGTTCCATTGGAATATTTTTCAGAATTCTGTTTAATGTTTTTTCGTTCGGTAGTGGCAGCAATTTTTGCAGGAATCTATAAGTTCTAGGTGATCTTTTATAGATTCCTAATGCAGATATTTTATTTTTCATGTCCCACCTTTTCCCCTGTGGCTTTCGTTTTTGGTTTTGAAATGTGTCATTCAAAACATTTTTCAAAAAGCTTGATTCCAAATTATCTAAATTAATAGCACTTTTTGCTAGAATTTTCAATGAATCCTTAGCCTTTTTCAAACGCTGTAATAGTTTGTCTTCTTCTTTATTTAGAACTTTTCGATCTACAACAAAAATAACAAGATTTAAACACAATTACTTAATATTATTATGTTAAATAGTCACCGTTACTGAATATTTTATTTTATTATATAACTAGCTTTTCGCCCGCGGCTTCGCTCGCGCAGACTTTATAAAATATCTATATCTTTTCTTCCTTTCACCCGATATCGATGCCTATTCGAAGCGCCAAGTCAAGCGTTAACCTGTGGAAACTCCTTGAAAATCCGTTATTAGTTGCTATGTAACTTTCTAACAGTATCAAAGGAAATTCCAAAAATCTTTAATTGATGATAACTTTTTTGCAACATCCCATTTTAATGAAACAGAGCCTATATTCTGCTCCAAATTAATATCAGTCTTCTTGTGAAAACTACATAGAAATCCGTTCAGTAGTTCCGGAGATATGTGTGAACAAACATACAGACAGACAGACTGAAAAAATCTATAAATCGCTGGTTTATTTTCTATTACTCTTCATTAGATACCCCTTTTCTATTTTTTTTATTACTTTTCTTCACTGTAGAGACACCGGATTATACTATTTTATTATGTATATGTATAGAAGATAATAGATAGATTTACGACATTTCTTCACACACAGCAATCGGTAGCGGGGGTACTTTATACTAACCACCACGGCACCGGTATGGTTCAGGATCACCCGATAAAACTTATCACAGAAAATGCATTCCAGTATGGCCGAAAGTGTTGAGCACACAAAGCCTAGAAAGGAACTGGTACTCAAGTGCAGCTATAGGAACACACCACAAGATGTTTGGTGACAATTTATTAATATGAAGGTGGTAGCCACTAGCCAGCCACTTACAATGGTGAGATTGTGGTCGAATACATTCCAAAACATAGTTTTAAAAAATATAAAATATACAAATAAAATATACCCGATGTTTTCCTGGCTCGCTTGTGACTACAAACAATAATTTGCTGTGCTGCATTTGTGGATTCTTGTGGACACGCAACTGGTAATGGAATTGCATCGCAATCATCTGAAATTTTAATTTTTGGAACTTAAAATCCAGTTTGAATTCATATAAAACTTAATACAAACTATAAAAATGGGTGCATATGAAAATAGTAACGATTCCAATGTTATAAAATTTTGTTAAAGGCGTAGTAAAAAGTAAGCTTCTTACAAACTAAAATTTAACGCTTTTAAACATGCTTATTTGCACTTTCAAAGTCAAAGCCACTAAACAGTTTAGGCCCTACGAGAGCACTTATAAACGTCGAAGCAACTGAATTTACCACCGGTTTGGAAGCCGCCTTCAACTGAGAAGAACCAAAAGAAGACCCAGCAAAGTTATGTATTTAATTTTTGAACAGTTCAACTAATTTGTTTTATATTTCCTTCAAATGTTTAACAATTTTCTAAATAATACAATAGGCATAAAGCGAAAAAACAAAAACAAGAATTATACATAATTAATGATAACTGGAACAAGTTCCATAAGCTTTTTCTTTCAGAACTTTCTATATGTATAGTTTGAATTTAAAATTAATGTAATAATTAAGTATTTTCTTAATATTAATAGTAGGTACTAAATGTTCTCCTTGAAGCTTATATCTAAGGTTAAATATAAGCTTCTCAATAACATTTTTATGCAGTTATAATAATTACTTGCTCTCCAGCAGTTTCACCTACATCACATTCATGGTTACTGACTGATGCGCTCCATTAGATTTTAGCGTAATAATATATAGCCATATAGCCTATAACTTTCCCACATTAATACAAACTATTCAGCTTTGTATATACGTATAGAAGATATTTGTATAGACAAACTATACCTCCCACCGTTACACCGCGTTGTCGGGATAAAAATATGTCTATAGTACTCAGGTATAATGTAGCTTCCTATTATTAAAAGATTTTTTAGAATTGGATCAGTAGGTTCAGAGATTATCTGTTACATCCATACTCACAAACAACACTTTATAATATTAGTATAGATAATTAATTGCATACCATTTTTCCTTTTTCTATTGATTGATTTCAATGAAGCTTCAGTTGATTTATTTTTATCAATAATACCAGAGGTTGATGGTATTGGTTCAATTTCCGCTATCACCAACATATCTGATTGAGCCATAGAAGTTGTTGGCTGACCTGAAATAAATTAATATATTGAAATTATTAACTTTTTTAAAGTAAGAAGGCAATAAATTGGCATGCGGTCCACTTGATGGTAATTTGTTATCGATGTTAACAATTCTAAAAGGCTTGCTTACATGATGTCGACCCTTCACAATGCCTAGAAGGCAACTGGCTTTCAATAGTAATTGCCGGAACACACCAGTAGGTGCTTGGCTACAAATTTTCAGTATGAGAATGGGGGTGTTAGCCAGATTGACGAGTACTACAAAGTATACCTACCACAAACAAAAATTAATAATAATAATTACAAAAACAAGAAGGAAGAAAAAAAAATAAAACAAATTAACTAACTACAAATAATTATATACATATAATAAAAACATATACACATAATAATAAATCTAAGAAAAAAAAACTAATAATATGAACAGGTTTATAATAATCAAGTATATATTGATAATTATAATTGGTGAATAATACCTTCAGGTGTGGGAGCTTCAATAGTTTGCTGTTGATCAGAATATGGTCCCAGCACATTTGTACAATCACGGAGAATGCCTAAAAAACATATTTTTAAAATTTGTTACACTAAAATTATCATGATTAATATGTGTGTGATGTTACAACTACTGTGAAATGCTTTAAAACTTTGTTATTCTGGGATTCAACTTACTTATCTGTTTATATTTATAAATGATTTAATTTTCAATCAAACATTGATACCTACTCTAGTAGTTATTATCTTCATAAATAAGGTGTTACAAATAACCTTATTTTTTTATGAACATCAAGCATAATTGAATTTGACCTGTGTTTAATAATGTGAATACCAATTACTGGCATTTAACTTTTTTATATGAAGTTTGTGAGATTTACATCCCTTTGCGATAACCATTAGGTTAAAGAAACACTGTTTAATTTAAATAAGATGAACCATACCTCTTTGACACTTTTGACTTCCAATGTATAAAGGAAAATCCGCTAGAAGTTCATCTGCCAAGGGTGGAAGAGTCAGGTGCAATTTAGGCACAGCATGTTTCATCAAGCGATTTCCATTCTTATTGAAATCTTCTATTGCAAAGTGGATACCACATACAAACATCAATGTGTGCAGCTTTTCAATAGGCAAATACACCAGATCTTCTTGACCTATTGCTTGTACCCAACTTCGACACCTGCAATTTTTTCAATTATCATGTTCATACAAAAAATATTTATTGGCGCTAAATTAGAACTACTAGATGAGAAGTACAACCTACTAAACCATATGTGAGAGTTTTACAATTTATAAATATTAGTAAAAGCCTATTTAAACTAAAATAAAAAATAAAATATATTTATACATATGTTTGCTACAATTTCCTGTAGTAGTAACCATGATATGCCTTTTTGCTAGCACTGCTACCAATTTTAAATTTTTGACTGACTCGGCTTATACTTCTTTAGGTAACAATACTTATGTTAACATCCTTACTTATATTTGAAAAGCAAGTTTATCCATTTGTTTGTTTAGTTTTCACAGCTAAAGCACTGAACTGCATGTGATGAAAATTGTTTTTTTTTGGAATTAATCATCACAATCTTTAAAGCTGGAACACAGGTGAAATCATATGGGACATCTACCAAGTAGTGAACTCCTAAGGCTACTCACTGACTATAATATCTTGATTATATAACTTTTCTTATGATTATACTACAAGTTGTGGAAGTAACAGAACTGTCTCTATTTGTTTGGTATGTTTTCACAGCTTAATAACTACCTACTTAGCTACATAATGGACTTAGAAGAAAATTTAGCAGAAAAGTTGCTTGCTATAGATATAAGTTGTCTAGTTTTATTCGGTATTTGTATTTCTTGGTTATAACGACCAATAAAACTTACCGGATAGGTTCTAAAGGCAGTGCAGCTAAAAATAAGTTGGGTTCAGAGGATTTACTTCTGAAACATATCACACACTTTTTGGTCATTTTGGAAGATTGAGTCTATTATCTCGTATATCGTATATCACTGTAAACTATGACTGTAAATAAAATAGAGTCACTTTCTCGAAGATTGAGTCTAATTTCTCGTAAACACAGGCACACTGGAATATCACTGTAGCACGAAGTCTCAACGCTAAATCGGAGGAGTTTCAACGAGGAGAACTCAACTCGACGATAATAACGGAGATTGTAATAAGTATATTTAAATATACTCAACTAATTACAGAGAAAATACGCCAACACATCCGATAACTCGAAAGGGGCCGGTAATTTTCAGACGATTTGAATTTGACATTTCAAATGTCAAAAAACCAAATCGAAATGTCAACGCCTAGTCGTACCAACATTGAGATTACAATATTCGGTGATGTTGGCTAAAATTGAGAAACATCCATTTTATCATGACCCGCGAAGTTCATTGAAAGGCGCATGTCTAGAGTTCAATATAAATGGTCGAGTTTTCACTGTTCTAAGTGTCCACGGACGAAGTCAACTAACGATTGGCTTGTTTCCTTTGACTTTATAGTATAATGTATAAAATAACGTAAAACTATCTAAAAAAATAAATGCACAAAAAATGTATATTTAATTCTAAAACATTATTAAATTAGAACAATTGCAAGCATTTTATATTTAACAATTTAATAATAAATTATGTAACGTACAAACATTCGATTTAAGAAGATGAGAACACACTTGATAATAATTTGCGTTACGTTTCTACATGTTTTATTTGATTAGTCTAAAGAAATTATTGATAATATTACTATTAGGTTTATCAAAATTATTGAAGCTTATTTTAACAAATTGAATCAATAAAATAATTTTAATAATCAAATTTAAACAATCAATAATAACTTTTCAAATTATTGTAGATAATTTTTTTAATAAAACTTTATGAACATGAAAGTTTTTCCTGGGAAAGCTAAACGCACTCTATCAAAGTCGGTCGGCTTCTACGGGTCGCGTTTGTAATATTTGCATTACGTGAGTTTTTGCAAATTTACGGTTCTGTTGTGAGATCGGCAATAGTTTCTGAAATTCATGAGGAAAGTGGAGGATTAAAGCAGTTATGCAGCCCACCACAATGCTTCCGAAACTTACGGAGGCTACCCAAACTATGTGAGTGACATGAGTTTCATTTAGCGCTTACGTTCCCATTCGAAACACTTCGCAAGATATCAGAACTTCTAATTCCATGTAATTTATAGGCCTTACTATTAAGAAATAACATATACAATCTATATTAAAAAATATTATAACCTGTTGTTGAATATTCGTCATGTTTATGAATAGTTTAGTCAGCGCTTTCTTACTTCCGCCAATACAATGTATTCATTGTTTCGTCAGATTATTACATTTCAACTTTCGAAAACGATGTTATTAATCTGCGTAATAATTCAGTAAAATATCCCATTCCTATAATAAATGGGGAAGTCTGTATAGATGACTGTAAGTAATTCATTCTGTATCTACTAATCAGATTGAAATGAAATTTGACATGTAGATAGATAAAGCTCTAGATTAAAACAGTACTTTTATCCTATGCAAATATCCTTCTCCTACTGGACCACTTTTGAAACCATTATTAGGAAAAATGAGGGAACTAAATATAATAAAATAAATTTACATATTTGATATGAATATTTATGATTAACAGATCATTCTCTGAGGGAGATGGTGTATGCAGCGCAGAGGTTTTTGCCTCAGATGTGGTGGTGACAACCAATGCTGGGAACCATGACCATGGCAGCTCGAAGGTTACCCTGAAGAACCTCGTAATTTACAACTGGGAACCCAAGTACTATCCGGGACAGTTGCTGGCTATACATATTAGTGGGAAATATTTTGCATATTCTATTAAAGGTATGAATCACCTGAATTTAATTGGAATTCTACTGTCTCTTTTTTTTTTTTTCTTTGTATAGGCTTGTGTTTGACTACAATCTCACTATGGTAAGTGATGATGTAGCCGAAGGTGGTAAGCACACAAAGCCTAGAAGGAACTGGCTCTCAAGTGCAGCTGCCGGAACACACCAATAGGTGTTTGGCGACAGATTTTCAACTTGAAAGGGAGAGATTTTCAACTTGAGCCAGGCGGGAACTACAAAGTACCCTACCACCATGCTATGGTTTCCTCACGATGTTTTCCTTCACCGAAAGCTCAAGCTCATTGTAGGATTCGAACCCACGACCTTCGCCGCGGCGTCTGACGTCACTACCACTGAGCTATCATCGCCTTAAATCGCCAGTTACTTGATGCACAATTAATACGAATTCTTTGGTTGCAGCTCCAAATTCGGTGACTCCTGGATTGTGGAGTGGCATGGTACGTGTGGTGTATAATGCGGAGCCAGGTGCTGATAGCCGTGCCCTTATCAAGGGGATGAAGGGGGAGGTATGTCTATTTTTACAATATATGGGCCAATGTTTAGAATCACACAATGGTAAGTGATGATGTGGCCGAAGGTGGTAATACAAATCCTAGATAAAACTGACAGGAACTGACTTTGATAACAGTATGAAGTCTTTTTACTGAACTAGTTTTTGCTAAAACAAATAAATAACTTACAGTCACAGAGACGTCAATCAAATATAATTATTCTATCTCTAGATCTGTCTCTTTCTACAGCTATTCAATGAACAAAGATGGAAATACTTTACTCAGTTATTGAATCTAATTGACTTGTCAGTTTCAATTTGAAAAAAATCAGTAAATTGATAGAAATATTACCATGTCGAAAATGAAACCATTTGCAATCACGCAGTGTTAGAAAATGCAGTTATTAAAAGAAAACAAATTGGTAGGTAGCAAAACTGCTCAACTAATGGTTATAATTTGTAACTGATTCCTAATTGTACATGGTTAACTGAATATCGTATACATCCACGAGTGGCAGCCACACGGCGGGAAACCACTCAGTTGTCTATTCTTCCTTGACAACCATAAGAATTATAATACGGAACATTGTCCATGATATAGTAATTGGTTTTAGGTACAAGATCTGGCGTTTGCGCACATCCAAAACCAGGTGATACTTGCCTGTATTGATGACCAGGGGAACTTCTATGTCCATGAAATTGAAGCCACTGATAGTGGTCTCAGGTAATCTTCATACCAAACGGTACTTCCTTAATTTTTACATGTTTTCACTAATCAAGCAAGTCATATTTCCTTGGTAAATGTTATTGAAATGAATTTCTAGTTTTTTGTTCTGGGATATCCCAGATATACTGGGTGATTTTGTTATCACTGGCAATACTTGCAAGGGTAGAAGTACTCGTCAAAATGAACAACTTTTATAATGGGACTAACTGTGAAATCATGAAAAAATTATCAGCTGTTCCATACAAAAGTTCAATACTTACTCGACCAAAATGTATGAAGCAACCATATTATTTTACGCGATATCAGAGTTAGCCCTATAATAAAAGTTGTTCACATTGATGAGTACTTCCACCCCTGCAAGTATTGCTAGTGACAACAAAATCACCCTGTATATTGTTTGAATGGTAAACTAACCGACTGTTAATATATGAACGCCAGACTAAACCGCTGGACCTAGATACTTGAAATTTTGCACATAGATACCGTATATAGTGTAGGCATCCACTAAGGATTTTTGAAAATTCAACCACAGAAGGGGTAAAATAGGGGTACACGGAGCGGAAGGCTATTTGATCGTATGTTTTGTCTATCAAAAATGAAAAGGTAAAATGTTTTGTAAAGACGGCAATGAATACGGCAATATTTACTATAACAAAAATAACTCGGAGCAAAGGTCAGTCGCCCAGGTACTGATAAATAATATGTCAATATTGTACAGATGCACACTGATAGCGGAGGTCCGTGAAGACACGGGTGTGTCCGGCACCGCGCACCGCGTCGTGTGGTGCCCCTACATACCGGACGAGGAGGACGAAGCGCCCAACGACGATGTAGCCAAACTTCTGCTCACTACACACGCGCATGTCGGTAAGGAAATGTTCTTTATTTTGTACTATAGCTTCCGTCCCGTTCCTGGGAAAAAAGTATTCTATGTGTTAATCTATCTTTGTGCCACATTTAATCCAATCTGTTCAGCCGTTACGAAGTTGAGTGGTAACAAACATCTAAACAATCAAACTTTCACATAATAAATATAGTATGCAATTCGCTCAAGACATTCTCTTCCAACATTCATGATTGGACGTCTCGGGAATAAATATTCTTGCATCATTTTTTTTCCGAACATTAACTGTTCAGTAAAAATTTACCAAAATTCCCTGCAATTTTTATATTTTAACTAGGGTCCGACCGAAACTTCGCCTTCTGACACCTTCGGCTAAAAAACCATCACATTATAAATTTTAGCTTATTTCGAACAGAAGTTACCCTTCTAAATACGGACACTAATTTTGACGTTTATTATAAGCGAACATATTGAACGTGGGGTATGGCAGGTCGCATGTGGTACATGGGCACGATCGCGGAGGCGCTGTCGCACTCGGCGGAGCGCGTGGGCTCGTGCCGAGCGCTGGCGGCGGCCGGGGCGGGCGCGCTCACGTGCAGCGACCACGCCGCGCCCATCGTCGACGCCGCCTTCTCGCCCGACGGGACCGCCCTCGCCACCGCCTCCATCGACGGATACGTCATGTTCTTCCAGGTCCTATACCACCCTATACCTCCATACAGTACGTAGTAGTACCCGCCTGCCTGGCTCCCACCCTCGAGTTGAGAATCTATCGCGAAGCACTACCGGTGTGTTTAGACAGCTACATTTGAGAGCCGGTTCCTTGTGAGCTAGTGACGTCATTCTAAATCCAATATGCCGGACTCCCAAAGATGGCGCACTAATTATCTTTTATGTACTCCCATGATATGGGCATGAGTTGAAAAGGTTTACTGAAAAAAAATATGAATATATTTCATATTTTTTTTAAAAGACGTCACAGTAAATTCAATAAGGACGCCCCGAGATTTAAATTTTTTAATTTATAAAATGTTTTTAGTTTTTTTTTAACTATAATAATATTATTTGAGAACATGCTCCTCCATTCCTAATTGTACATGATTAACTAAATATTGTTGACACAGGTATACATGCACAATGAGAGCAGCCCGCGCTGCCTCCACAAGTGGCAGCCACACGGGGGGAAACCGCTCAGTTGTCTATTCTTCCTCGACAACCATAAGAATTATAATACTGAGTGAGTATAGCACTACATTTGTTCACTACAAAATTTGTAACGAACGCGGCAATGCAACGCAGTCAGTTGCGTTCGATTAATGTTATCATTTAATTAGTTAGATCATTCAGAACAGATCGGGGGCAGTCCCGATTCGGGTAATGAGTCGATTGGGCAGTCTAAAGAATTTGCGACTTCTATTACATACATAGTCGGGTAAATGAAGGTTGCATATATATATTTATGCAACCTTTGACTTTTTTTTTATACAACATTGTCGGCAATCAAGCATACGGCCCGCCTGATGGTGATCGGTTACCGTAGCCTATGAACGCTTACAACACCAGGTGTATTACTCACGCGTTGCCTTCTCTTCCCCCCTCCCCAGTGAGCTCTGCCGACCTTACTACGCGCAGAAACACAACTATAAGTTATTTGGCTGAGGTATTTTGTAAGGTGGAGATACTTCCCCAGTCGAGCTGCTTTTTGAGTGACATATCGCTATGCTCTACCTCTCTTAAAACTTCCGACTGACTTCCGAACCGGTGATAACTTCAGTAGCTTCGACGTCCATAAGTGCCCTTCTAGGGCTTAAACTGAACAAATGGCTTTGACTTTGACTCAACTGACCCCGCGCTATAAAAGACTTGGAACTCTGACTTCTGGTGACTGACATTCTTAACATATACATTTTTCTTTCCAACAGCGTCCAATTCTGGAAATTTGCTGTAACCGGTGCGGAAAACAACACTACCATCAAAATCTGGTCGTGCAAGTCCTGGAACTGTCTCCAAACAATCACCTTTACTCCGAGCATAGGCACCGAGACCACTCTCGGCTTGAAGGCCATGCTGGACACTAGTGCCAGCTACCTGCTCCTCTCGGACTTCAAGTCTAGGAGCCTGTATGTGCTGAATATGGCCCGTGATGTTGATGATACAACAGCCTACTGCAAGAGTATCTCCGAGTTTCTGCTACCATATTCAGTGCTCAGTTTCTGTATTGTTGATGCTGGTGAGTTATATGTATTTATACTTAAAATATATGGCTGTAGAGTTTAAAATTCAATGTCCATATCATCCCTTTGCTAGAAGTCTTCAAATTTCAACTCTATTATCATGTGTTTAAGTCTATTTTGACTTGTTATAGAAAATCCTTGCCATTTTGTGCTGCATTTAGGCATCGTAAAGTGTATTTGTTGGTTTGTCCTTCTTTTACGCAGCAAATCACGTCGATCTGTGACGTGATTTTTTGCATAGAGATAGTTTATGGACAGGAGAGTGATAGGTTACTTTTTATCCCAGGAACGCGGGTGAAATCGCGGGGCGAAAGTTAGTATAATATATTTTTTGTAATATAGAGGAGCAGCATGTGAAGTGCGAGTCAAGCTGCGACGATCCCTACCACAGGAACGGATCCAGCGGGGACGTCGGTGACCCGCCAGACGATTTTGATCTTCATCACGATGTGAGTAGAGTTGATTTTATATAATTGACATTGTTATTGGTAAATTATATAAATTGTTTTTTCTAAAAACCGTAGCAACCGAGGATTCTCAAGACTAGATTTTATTTACACAGCTGTAGTTTGACCCAGTAGGTGGCGCCGTTGTCGAGATCCAGTAAAGGGTCCGCTAGTTGTTAAATGAGCTACAAAAGGCTGATCATTTTACTCCTTATCTTACTAATATTAAAAATATAAAAGTTTGTGTGTATTCAGCTTCTTAATGACTAAATGTATTTTCGTGAAATTTGGTATAAAAGTCCTGGAATAAAACATGATATTATATTTTTCTGGGAACGGAACCACGGTGCTGTATGCTGTATATGTGTGCACAGACGGGCAGCGAGGAGGGGGCGTGCGGCGAGGGGGCGGCGGCGAGTGCGGGCGGGGGGCCGGCGGGGGGCGAGGGGCCGGCGGGGGGCGGGGGGCCGGCGGGGGCGCGGCGCGTGTGCGTGCGGCTCTACATCGTGCAGCCCAAGGCGCTGCAGGAGGGCCGCCTCGTCTACCAGCCGCACCACCACCAGCGCAACCATCTCAACAACCATCTGCTAGGTAGGTACTTGGTAGTTGGTAGTTGGTACTGCTCCACGGCTTAGACCTACCTTGAGTTTGTTGACCTTTTGCTATGGTGGGACAAACTTCTTGAGAAGATGTGTGAATCGGACTCGCGCACGGGGGGTTAAAGCTAAAATTAAAAAACCGGCCAAGTGCGAGTCGGACTCGCGCACCGAGGGTTCCGTACAAACTTCGTCCATTGTTCGTCCATCACGGGAAATGCACAATTTTATTTATTTACTGTTTTTGAGGTTGGTGCCAATTAAGCTAGACCTCTAAATTGTATGAGCGCCGATACAACTCACAGTCTTTATTAATTGGCGTAACTATGTATGTATGGGGACACCCTTTAATTTTCAACTTTTAATTTTTTTTAGAATTTTTCCTTTATTTGTGCTGTAAGACCTTGCTTTTTGCCAATTTTTTTTTTATATTTGAGTTTATTGAATGAAAGGTAAATTGCGGTTTACGATTTATGACGTATTAAAAAAAAAATACTAATTAGATCTCGTTCAAACCAATTTTCGGTGGAAGTTTGCATGGTAATGTACATCATATATTTTTTTTAGTTTTATCATTCTCTTATTTTAGAAGTTACAGGGGGGGGGATCATAGTGGGATTGTGGTCAAAATTAAGTCTATCCATAGATAAAAAACATAACGTGATAGTGAAATAATCTCAATTTTCCTTGTTCAGACTTGACCTTGGATGACAAATCGGACGAGTCTCCAGCCGCCATAGCATCTAGCATCCTGCAGCAACAGAGCCAGCAGCTCAAGAACTTGCTCATGAGGACTCAGGTAAGTCCAAGATTTCAGTTGACTTCCACGCCACATATTGTGGCTTCTATTCCCATGCCAAGACATTTGTATGTCTTTTTCGAACATGTTTGTGTGTGTGTTTATCACTTAACACATTTGAATGAAATTTGCCACACAGATCGATAACACATAGGATACTTTTATACTGGAAAAAATATGAAACCGCAGGGCGGTAGCTAATCAATACTTTATTAATTATTTATAAATGCAAAAGTAACTCTGTTACCGCTGAACCTATCGCGATAAAATTTGGTATGTTGAAATGTATGGAGAGGGACATAAGCTACTTTTTTTAACGCAGATGAAACCGTGTGGACAGCTAGTTTATCTTCTTCTCTTCTGTATATAAGGTGATTTTTTAGTCACTGGCAATACTTGCAGGGGTGGAAGTACTCATCAATATGAACAACTATAGCGAGTTTAAAAGACGTATCTTTGAAAACCATGTGTGTCTCGTTTCATCTACCGTGAAACCGTAACCACGTTAAAGTGAGACAGGGACACTTGACGTCAAGCTGAGAACTATGGCAAATATGCCTGCTGGCAACGTGACAGTACACTACTAAACTAGTTACGAGAGTAACATATAACATCACTAGCTTCCGCCCCGCGGTTTCACCCGCGTTCCCGAGGGATCTTGTGTTTTCCCGGAATAAAAAGTAGCCTATAGTCTTCCTCGATAAATGGGCTATCTAACACTGAAAGAATTTTTCAAATCGAACCAGCAGTTCCTGAGATTAGCGCGTTCAAACAAACAAACTCTTCAGCTTTATAATATTAGTATAGATTAGCCGTGTGTGACTTTTTTTGATTTTGTTATAGACACAACCGGGCAGCCTGATTGGTCAGCGAGCTGAATCTCCATCAGCCACCCCGCAGCTGAATCTGATGACGCCTGATGCTTTTAGGTTGGTTATTACGAATTTATACAGGGTCAAAAAACATACTTGCAGGGTGGAAGCTTTCACTATAGGACCTGAACTGAAATCTTGAAAAAGAAAAACTTTTCATAGTAAAGGTCAACCTTACTCATTGAAAAAGACAAATGCGAGAACGGAGAGTACCCTATAGATTTTGATTTATTTGCGAGTGTCAAAATATAGTAGCATCGGTAAATACTTGGCAATTATGATCCAGCTAGGCGAGTACTACAAACCACCGTGCTATTGTTTCCTCACCATGTTTTCCTCCAACGAAAGATCAAGCTCATCAAAGGATTCGATCCCACGACCTTCGTCATGGTATTCGCCGCCATTACCACTGTTTAAAACCTTATAACAATGTTTCAGTTCGCCTGGAAAACGTGAAGAAGACGACCCACCGCTGTCAGCGACGCCAGATGTTAGCGGCAAACAGAGACCTTCCACTGGAGGTAAGATATAATTATTATATAATATACATATATACTAATATGTAAAAGTGAAAGCTTTCTGTATGTTTATAAAAAATGTCACCTCGCTGAGTTTCTTGCCGGTTCTTCTCAGTTGAAGACTGACTTCCTAGGGTTCCTTTGACTGTTCGTCTACTTACGTTGCTGACCGTACCGTCATCAAATTTCAAATCTGTTCAGAATTGAAACCTTTCGCTTCCAAAACTCTTTTTTTTAATCATTTGTATTTATACTTCTTTTACGACTAGTACATCCACTTGTCACATATTATCGAGAACCAAGGTGGTTGCAGGTAGCCGCTGGCTCCACACAAAATGCAGCCTTATAAGAAAGAAAGAAAAGAAAGAAAAAGATTTTATCTTATGCACGCATCCAACGCACACAACTTCAACAACATTTCAACACGAAATATGCATCAATACATAAAAAAAATATTATGAACTAATACAAAAAACAGAATAAAGACACTATGATAGATTTTATTTTTACATAAATAAATAACAATAAAAAATACGACTAGGCTGAATGGCTCTGAGCCATTGTCTGCCTTTTGACAAAAGAAGTAATGGTTAAATCTTTATACATAGGCTTATGTTATTCATACTAGATGTTAGTTTACTGTGCACTTAGAGAGTTTTATGTTATTAGGTCTTACAAGCTCCGAGGTGGCGGAATGTGCGAACAAGCTCACGTCAGGCGGATCAAGTCCATCACGCGAAGTTCAGGAGATCATGTCGCATAATGACCAGCCCTATTATAAGGATATCGTATGTATAGTTAAATTGTTATATAGTCATCTGTTTTTGTTTCTTATAATTTTTGTCCTGTCCGTATGTCACAGCCATTTTACTCGGAAACTATTGGTACTATACAGGGTGATTTTGTTATCACTGGCAATTCTTGTAGGGGTGGAAGTACTCATCAATGTGAACAACTTTTATTATAGGGCTAACTCTGATATCGCGTAAAATAATATGGTTGCTTAATACATTTTGGTCGAGTAGGTATTGAACTTTTGTATGGAACAGCTGATAATTTTTTCATGATTTCACAGTTAGTCCCATAATAAAAGTTGTTCATTTTGATGAGTACTTCCACCCTTGCAAGTATTGCCAGTGATAACAAAATCACCCTGTATAGATGTTGTATTGTATTCCCGCTATATTTACAGGGGTTGATATTTTCACTGAATATAACACAAACCAATTAAAAACACATTTACTTTTTAATGCTTGGTACAAAAACAAATCGCTACTACTTTTATTAATAAACTAGCTTTCCGCCCCGCGGTTTCACCCGCGAACCCCTATTTTATCCCCTTAGGGGTGGAATTTTCAAAAAACTTTTCTTAGCGGATGCCTACATCATAATAGCTATCTTTATGCAAAATTTTAGCCCGATCCGTCCAGTGGTTTGAGCTGTGCGTTGATAGATCAGTCAGTCAGTCACCTTTTGCTTTTATATACAGAAGATCAACCTCCGTATATACAGGATTTTCAAGTAGGCGTGGATGGCCAAATCTTAAACTATAAGGAATAGCGAAAAATACTCAAAGGAGTCTCGAGCCCGATTTTGATAAAAACTAAAACTGCATCATTGGATTTTTGCAAAATCAATATTTTTAGCCAGGAATCGAACCCGTTGATTTAACCTCTCATTGTATCTCTCTAGATTTGTATTGTATACAGGAGGATGGTTCAAGTCAGACCCCGGTGGCCGAAGTGTCAGTCACGTCGGTCGTGAACGGAGACCAGCTCTTCCCACCTACAGACCCACCGCACAATCAGACACATAACAGTATGTACTGGGCTTTTATAATAATACTTATATTGTTGTATGCTCCTGCGCATATGAAGTGTTTCAAAAACTTGCCGAGGTAGGGACTTTTTGACTCGCAACACAATAATTAGTTAGTTTTATGTAACTATTAGTTTATAATCTTGTGGGTTAATAATTTGTTTTTCTATCTTTCTTTCTTGTATAGTAATAGGTGTTCCCCGTGAGTTGGATTGGAAAGTTGGATTAAATCACACAGTTTCGGAATTAATCGCGGAACAACATCGTGTCACGGGAATTTTATATACGTACTAGCTGTCCCGATAGACGTTGTCCTGTCCAACTCATACACAAAATTTCATCCAAATCGGTCCAGCCGTTTATCCTATCTCTCAAGTTGGACCAGACCTCTCACGGTGTGCCAATTTAATTTAAAATCGGTTAAGTAGTTTAGGAATCCATCGCGGACAAACATCGTGACAGGAGATTTATATATATTATAAGATTAAGATAAGATAAGATATTAAGATGTATAAAGCTGAAGAGTTCGTGTAGCTTTTGATGCGCTAATCGCAGGAACTACCAGTCTAATTTAAAAAAATCTTTTTGCGTCATATATCCCGTTTATCGAGAAAAGTAACTTTTTCCTATTCATTCATATATTCTCTAATTAGGAAGTATTAATTAATTTGATGAGTGATATAATAAATATATTTCAGACATCGAGACCGCCTGGCCGGCGATATCGCTGGCTCAGATCACTGAGGCGAACCAGCGCAAGGCGTCGAGCGACAAGTCGAGCAGCCAGTCGCTGAACAACTCGCTGAACGTGTCGTGCGTCGACGAGGCCCGCTGCGCCCGCCTCGAGGCGCTCGACCACAAGCTGGACAAGCTGACCGGTCCGGACTACTTACTTTACAATCCTTTATTTATGACTAGCTTTGCCGCGCGGCTTCACCCACCTTCCCCGGATAAAATATAGCCCATGTTACTCGGGGACAATGTAGACATTTTTTTATATCGGTCCAGTTTTTGAGTTTATTCGTTACAAACGTACAAATCTTTCCTCTCTATAATACTAGTTTGATTCTGTATGATTTTTAAAAGCGATGATAGTTTAGTGGTAGGGACGTAGCTTAATATAAATAATTCCCTTAGTCTTCCCTTAGTGGTGGGCCGTATGCTTGTTTGTCAATTTAGTGGTATGTAATGAAAATGGTACTTAACTATTTTGTCTTTGCCTATCTAAATAATAACTAGCGACCAGCCCTGGTGCAATTTATATACACGAACCTTCCTCGTTTATCGCTCTTTCTATTAGTGATAACCGTATTAAAATCCGTAGCGTGGTTTAGAAGAAGTAAGCGGAGAAACAGACAGAGGGAGATAGCGACTTTGTTTTATACTATTTAAAGAGTCCGAACTTAAACATTATTTGCATTATATAGCCCGTTATAGCGTATAATAATAACATTTCAACGTCCATATAGGGTGATTTTGTTATCACTGGCAATACTTGCAGGGGTGGAAGTACTCATCAATGTGAACAACTTTTATTATAGGGCTAACTCTGATATCGCGTAAAATAATACGGTTGCTTCATACATTTTGGTCGAGTAGGTATTGAACTTTTGTATGGAACAGCTGATAATTTTTTCATGATTTCACAGTTAGTCCCATTATAAGAGTTGTTCATTTTGATGAGTACTTCCACCCTTGCAAGTATTGCCAGTGATAACAAAATCAGCCTGTATAATCTGTGGTATTGTTTTTGACAGAGCTAATATCAGGCATGGGTCGCGAGATGCGCACTCTAAGGGCGGCGTCGCCGCGGCAAGTTGACGAAGCGTTCCAGAAACAAACCACTGCGGCTATTGAAAATGCACTCGCCGATGGGTTTGTCTTGATTATTACTACAATAATTTCTATGATCAAAGCAAAATATTGCGATTTTTAAAATTTACATGTTATGTTTTTACCCTACCAGGTACTATGTAGTACCCGCCTGGCTGGCTACCACCCTCAAGTTGAAAATCTGCCTCCAAACACCTAATGGTGTGTTCCGGCAGCTGCACTTGAGAGCCAGTTCCTTCTAGGCTTTGTGTGCTTACCACCTTCGGCCACATCATCACTTAACATAGTGAGATTGTGGTCAAACACAAGCCTATACAAAGTAAAAAAAATATATTAAGTGTGTTGTATTTTGTTGGGTTATAACTTGTTAACACCTGTTTTGAAAATATCCTTCTATCATTTTATTAATATACATAAATGCGAATGTGTGTGTGTGTTTAGGTCTTGAATTTGGACATAGGGTACTTTTATCCATTTTTATATGAGATAGTAATTTTATAAATGCGAAATTACACTTCTCATCAAAATAATCGAAACGGTACTGCAACAACACTTCTGAAGTTTGGTTTTAAATGAATTTTATGTTTAATTTTTCCATAAAACAAAAAAAAGTAATATGCCAGACTATTGCGGATATTATAAGGTATCGTTTAACGAATATTAATGTTTAAAATTAAAATTAAATTTGTTAAACTATCGTGTTTTATTCAATAGGTATGTTTTTTCCCTTTAAGAAGAATTTGTAATATTTTAGAAACCGAACCGCATGGAAGCAGACATTAGAGCCCGGGGACGAAATGAGAGATACTGAATACACTTTTTATAAACATTTTTTTTTGTTTTACGTCTTCGTTTCAAAAAGTTTACTAAAAACTTTGGAAAAAAAAAACACGAAAGTTAAAGGAATTTCATTTTAATTTGAAACATTAATATTCGTTAAACGATACCTTATAATATCCGCAATAATCTGGCATTATTACTTTTTTTTGTTTATATAAAAAATAAAACAGAACTCATTCAAAACCAAACTTTAGAGGTGTTTCGATTTTTTTGATGAGAAGTGTATGCGTGGGTACCGGTTACACAATCATGTAATGGCTCAACACATTTACATGAATTTTGTCATATTGCTAAATCATATATACTATCATAAATACTAACTAAATTATATCCCACGAAATTGCAGGTAGAGCCGTGGCGAGGAATTAATGAAATTGTGAATGTATTGTGTTAGATGGGAGCGCATAGCCCGCGTGGGCGAGACGGCCAGCAGTAGAGCCGCGGCGGCGGCGGGCGTGGGCGCGGCCAGGGCTCTAGAGCCGCTGGCCGCCGCGCTGCAGCACGAGCTGGCAGCCAAGCTCACCGCCACCGACCACCTGCTCAGGGATAACATTGAGAAACTTGCCAATAGCAAGGTACTTTTTATAATAAAAAAAAAACAGGCAGTCATGGGGACTGCCGATAGAAGTGAAAACTTTTAGTATGAGCATGTCGTGACACGAACCTATAACTTTTTCCCCTCCAAAAACGCTCAACGCGGCTAAAGAAGTTTTCACTTCAAAAAATCTTTTTTTTTTTTTTTAAATAAACGACGTCCGTAAAAGTTGTAATCGAAAAAGGATTGAATAAAATTTTCGGAAAACCCCCGACAGTAATTATCAAATATATAGGTACTACACATATTCACCTACATATTAACATAATGATAAATCCAAGAAAATCCGTCAGAGGCCTGCCATCTTGGATTTTCATCTAACATAGCTAAGAACATGCACCAATCAAACCCAAACCCATAACTGAAAACTGCATCAAAATTGGGCTAGTAGTTTTGGAGAAAAATGGCAACATGGATTTGCACAACCTCTCACCCCAAACGCATATACCTTCTCCGTTCCGTCGTGGGTAAAAAAGGTCATAAGGATCTCCAATAGGATCAGTTTTGGGTGGCCTGCATCCAGCATTTTCCGACGACCTTTACAAGAGATCCTTAGGGGAGTCCTATGTCCAGCAGTGGACGTCTTGCGGCTGAGATGAAGATGATAAAAAGATCTAATACTACCAATTTTATAAGTTTACAACGATGTATCTTTGCAGATGCCATTGGTTTGGTAGGCGCGAAAATATTTAATCCGCAATGAGCTTCTGTTTTCGGTGACTGGCTACCACCCTCAAGTTGAAAATCTGTCGCCAAACACCTACCGGTGTGTTCCGGCAGCTGTACTTAGAACCAGTTCCATTTAGACCACCTATAACCACCTATACTGTCGTCAGTCGGTGATGGAGCGGCTGAGCTCGTCGGTCGCCAAGTCGGTGTCGGAGATGGTCCGCGACAGTTTCCGCGATGCGCTGTTCGCGAGCCTGGTGCCGGTCATGGAGAAGGCGCACGCGCAGATATTCAGACAGATCAATCAGGCCTTCCAGAACGGGACCAAGGAGTGTGAGTTTGATTCTACTACTCCTGTTTATTTATTTTTTAATGAAACTTAAAAATACTTCTATTAAAATTCCGAAGTCGAATTTGAGTGCGCGCGTTTCCGGTATAAAAAAAATGCCTATAAATAAACGATAAAAGCCTAAGTTACTCTTTATAACAACACCAGTGAAAGTCTCGTCAAAATCGGTCTAGCCGTTTTGAAAATTAGCCGGAACAAACAGACACAGTAAAATTTATTTAAAATAGTTTTTTTTTGTGTTTATATGTACCGTATATACATATTATGCATTTAGTAAAAAGCTGCTATTTTGACATTACAAACAGACACTTCAATTTTATTTATTTTTATAGATTTTATATGCAACGAAAATCACTTCGTAACAAAACGAGCTATGTCTGTATTCTGTGTGGAAAAAACCAGACGATTTTTCTTTTTTTTTAATCTTTGGAATAAATAAAAGACAGGGAAATTTGTTTTAGTACCAAAAATAAAAAAGAAACATTTCACAATATATTATTTATTGATTCGTGTTTTTATCATATATCTAAAAATATTTGTATTGAAAAAAATATATAGTTTCCACCTAAACGTGTTATAATGTCAAAGAAAGACTAATTAGACACTGACAACGTATGCTATATACACACAGTCGCTGCGAATACGGAAGCAGCGGCCCGCGCGGCGGCAGAACGCGGCGGCTCGGCCGCTACAGCCTCACTACGGGCAGCTCTAGACAGGCATACGGAAGCTTTAGCCGCCGCCACAGCCGCCACCACCGTCAACCCGCCCATGCAACAGATTACGACTACGCTCAGGGAAGCCGCGCATAGGTATGTTGATTGATTTAAAATTGAAGTTTGAAATGATATGAAAGAAACCATAGGATGGTGGTAGGGTACTTTGTAGTACCCGCCTGGCTGGCTACTATCCTGAAGTTGATAAACTATTTAGCACCTACTGATGTGTTCCGGCAGCTGTGCTTGAGATCTAGGTCCTTCTAGTACTAGGGGAGCCCATGGAGCTAGGGGATTTACTCGATCGTCGTTGGGACCTATAGGATTTTAAAAATTAGATGGTAAGAGGAAAAAAGGTTATGTGATGTATACCTTTCACCGATGAGGGGAGCGTCTACAGGCTTTCAAAAATGTAAAAAAACTGGCCAAGTGCGAGTCGGAATCGCGCACGAAGGATTCCGTACCATTATCTATAAAAACGGCAAAAAAATCGCGTTTGTGGTATGGGAGCCCCCCTTAAATATTTATTTTGTTTTGTTTTTAGTATTTCTTGTTATAGCGGCAACAGAATTACATAATTTGTGAAAATTTCTACTGTCTAACTATCGCGGTTCTTGAGATACAGCTTGGTGACAGACAGTCGGACAGACAGACAGCGAAGTCTTAGTAATAGGGTCCTGTTTTTACCCTTTGGGTACGGAACCCTAATAACAGTCACATGGAATCGCCATTTTGAAATACTCAAGCGCGTCAGATTTTTATACAGATGGTTCAGCTTGCTCTCCTGGTCACGCAGATCCATAATCTGACGATTATTAGGAAGAATTCTCTTACTGTTTGTTTTTTTTCTTTTTAAATAATTGAATTTGACAAATAAAATGCACGGAAAAAAAACAAATATTGTTGAAATTTGTAAAAAAACGCTTTTTTATTTTATTTCCTGCACACGTAAATCGACAAAAAATCGTAAAACATATGGCCAAGGTTAATTTAAACCGATATTTACACACACTTTTTGACAACTTTATTGATGGGTAATCAATAAAATAATATTATTATTTTATCCAAAATATATACTAAATTTATTATTTATAAATCATACAAAAGGTATATGCTTCACTGCAGCTGCACGCGCTAAACTTTATTTACAATTTTTGTTACTTCGGCTTGTGAAAATCGGCAGATTATAATTTTCCCGATATCTTTGAATTATTTCCTTCAAAATAAAATAAAAACGACCACGCGCGAGAATGTCAAGACAACGTATTTTTTTTGCAACTTTCCTCCCACTCCCTTACGTTACGCTCAAATCGTCAGATTTTCTAAATTAACTCTTTTTAGATCATAATTAACCCACCTTACCTTAATCTGACGCGCATTAGTATTTCTGACGATTGTTTTTTTGTTTACTAATCTGATGGGCCTTGACGCATGTTCATCTGACACGCTTAAGTAAATCCCAAAATAACGCAGTTATTGTAAATTTTGTTATGCTACTTTACTTTAAGTTAACACAGACGTTAACTTTCGATTTCAATTTCACTATTTTTAACTATAACTGAAATAATCTGGATACGATAGGGAAGATTGTTGCTTGAACAGCAGTGTACCTAATGAGTATGATTGTTATACAGTGTTTTGGAGAAAGAGATGGAGTGGTGGCGGTCGCAGGCGGCGCACATGTCGCGCGCGCACTCGCCCGCCACCCCGCACCACGCGCACCTCGACCGACAGGTACAGTATACTATACTATACTATAGTTTAGTATAGTATATAGTATAGTATAGTATAGTATAGTATAGTATAGTATAGTATAGTATAGTATAGTATAGTATAGTATAGTATAGTATAGTATAGTATAGTATAGTATAGTATAGTATAGTATAGTATAGTATAGTATAGTATAGTATAGTATAGTATAGTATAGTATAGTATAGTATAGTATAGTATAGTATAGTATAGTATAGTATAGTATAGTATAGTATAGTATAGTATAGTATAGTATAGTATAGTATAGTATAGTATAGTATAGTATAGTATAGTATAGTATAGTACAGTACAGTACAGTACAGTACAGTACAGTACAGTACAGTACAGTACATTACAATACAGTACAGTACAGTATAGCATAGTACAGTACAGTACAGTACAGTACATTACAATACAGTACAGTACAGTATAGCATAGTACAGTACAGTGCAGTATAGTATAGATAGACAGTACAAAGAGATGGAGTGGTGGCGGTCGCAGGCGGCGCACATGTCACGCGGTTTCACCCGTATTCTCTATATAAAAAAATGGAAGATTGGGAGATTACGAACATAATAACTTTATCTCTTTATAATATTAATATACTAAAAAGGGCGAAAGCGAAGATACCATTTTTGATACATATAACTCTTTTCAGAGACCGCACCGTAGTGTGTCAAGGAACTGTGTGCAAGAGTCCTTGCCTTCCCTATTACAAGTACATAATTATTGCTTCTTACAATTCAAAAAATATAATGTATACATATATAGGTATGTAGATATTTACAACCAAATTCAGAACAGACATGTTCATACACATTAATTTGTTGGCGGGAATCGAGCCCACGACCTACGTGGTGGTCAGAGTGTAACCCAACTTAATTAATTATTATTATTCATTAGATCATGTTTAGTTTACTTTTTGTTATTCTTCATTATATCAATTAATAACACATTTAGATATTTTTCGTATTAATAGTTTACATATAAATAATTATCTTCAAAATACAACATCAGAATCAGGGCAAGATGTTGTTTAAATCATAACGTTTTTGTACAAATCTTGCCTTATATAATATTTCTAGTATTCACAAACTTTAGTATACAGAGTATATCACGGCTATGTTATACGGGGGAAAGCGTTAAATTTGTTAAAAAAAAAAACATTTTTAATACAAGCTTTTTTTGGTGACTGTATATACCTACTTTTTGTTATCTGTACTTGCATTGTCCTTTTTTTTTATACTACTTAGGTGGCAAACAAGCTTACGGCCCACCTGATGGTAAGCGGTTACCGTAGCCTATAGATGCTCATAACACCACGGGCAAAGAAAATACAATTTTATATTTTCCCTGCCAGGGGTATCACTCACGCGTTGCCAACCTTGAGACATGAAGGTGTTAAGTCTTCTTGTCTCAAGTGCCTGTAATTTCACCGGCTCCCATACCCTCCTAACCGAAACACAGTAATACAAGTGCATTACTATTTCACGGCGGAATTAGATATGGTGGTAGTACTTCCCCGGGCGAACTCTGCATTAAAAGTTCTACTATCTTCAAAAATATATCTCTAAAAAAGAAAAAAATGTCTTCCAATATATTAAAGTATACCAAATATCAAGTCAATCTGATCACTGGAAGTGGGTTATATTCGACTTGCAAGATTCCACCCAAACATAGTTACATACTTACATACATTACAAGTAAAATAAAGGTTATAAAAAAACACGTATCCTGAGATGTTGCCTACCAACAAAGAGACAAAAACTAGAAGATAAAGTACTTTAAACTGTTGCCCTCTAGGCTTTATAAATGAAATGAAATGAAAATATTTTTTATTCAAATAGGCCTTCACAAGCACTTA
Organism: Tetheella fluctuosa; assembly: GCA_951216915.1. NCBI lineage: Eukaryota > Metazoa > Arthropoda > Insecta > Lepidoptera > Drepanidae > Tetheella > Tetheella fluctuosa. Next base: position 1,175,726 of record OX578214.1, read on the forward strand.
TGAATAGTCTGACTCTAACGCACGGTTCGGAAGGTTGCTTTTACTGAGAAGAGTCGGCAAGAAACTCAGCAATTACTCTTTTCAAAACCAACTCAGATTCATTACATCAAATTATTTATCTAGTCTCACTGACAACATGTGTGTGTTATATGACAGTAAGGAAAAAAATATATCAAAATTATGAGTAACTTAGTAAACAAATGGATTGCAAACTTAAGCAGACCAGCCCCCACAAGCAGCACCTGCCACCTAAAGGTCGGCAACACATTGTCAATCCCACTGGTATTGCTAATGTCCATAGGCGACGGTAGCCACTTACCATCAGGTGGACCGCCAGCCTCCTTGTCAGCCTTGCGACATAAAAAAACTTTAAGTAGCCGAACTGATCTAGTCACCTGTACACTATAATTGTCAATATTATGAAAAGAAGTAGACATACACCTGTCTACTTCTTACTTCTCTGTAAAACTGTTAATTAACTCGAATATTCAAATTACTTACCTCCCATGTAACATAGCCGTGGAACATCCAATATTTTAGCTAACTTCCATCAAGTATAAGTAACATTACAAGTTTGTTATCAATCGATAACAAACCTTAACCACCGGCAATAAGTGTGACATTCCATCACAGATGCAAGTATCGGCGATCCAATCGTTGATCAACTCCGGGGACGTGAACGGGGCGTTCCAGGCCGCCCTGAGCGCGTCCGACCTGACGCTGGTGATGACGGCGTGCCGCGCCGCCGAGCCGCACCGCGTGTTCGGCCCGCCGTGCAAGCTCAAGCAGCACGTGCTGCTGTCGCTCGTGCAGCAACTGGCCGCAGACATGACCAGGGACACGCAGCTTAAACACAGGTAGTTTTTGGGGGATACGCGAAAAAAATAATATTCCGTCCCGAAACGCGTCACGCGGGTCTTTTGTTTGTGTTTAAGGCGCAAATGTAGTGGAAGGTGGGGGTGAGGGGGGGGGGGTGTAGAGGTCGATGAAGTCACGACCCTTTCTTTATCGTATGCTATTGGCTGTGCCCAGTCATAGGTGTTTCACGACACTCAGCTTTTTTATTTTTTAAAAGAGGGACAAAAAACAGCTACAATGTAAAGGTAGTTATGGTTCGGTGAGCTCGAATCCTCCAATGAGCTTGAACTTTTCGGTGAAGGAAAACATCGTCAGGAAACCATAGCACGGTGGTACTTTGTAGTAAGCGACTGGCTTGTCCTCAAGTTGAAAATCTGTCGCCAAGCATCATATCGGTGTGTTCCGGCAGATATACTTGAAAACCAATTCCTTCTAAGCTTTTTTTTTCAATTCTTGAATCTCCATTACAAAATTGTAATAATTCAGACAAACTTACGTATGAATTAAAATTAAAAACACACTGGAATATGCTTTTTCGTTACGTTACCATCCCCCTTATTCAGACCCAGTCGGTCGCCATTCCGATCGGAAAGGACGATTTTATTTCGTTAAATTTAGACTGATGCTACGTTAGCTACAAAATTCATTTGCCGCGATCGGGTACCGATCGACTGCCTCATTCCAAATGGAAGTCTGAAATGAGAAAACAGAAGCCATCCTATTGAGTAGACTACTCGATCGGTTCGTCTACCGAATCGGGATCGCAACCGAGCGGGTCTGAATATATCCGCGGTCATATCCGCGTAAAGAAACCTCGTTCCAAAAATGAGTATAAATAAGTGAAATGTTATCGTTCACGCACACCGGGCCTGGACAGGTACCTGGAGGAGGCGGTGATGAACCTGGACACGCACAGCCCCGTGACGCGCGAGCACCTGCCGGGCGTGGTGCGCGAGCTACAGAAGCAGCTCGTGGCCTTCCTCGCCGCGCAGCCCGCCCACGCGCTGGCCCGGCAGTTCCGCATGCTGCTCATGGCCACCGACTCGCTGCTCAAGAGCACCGTCTGACCCCGCTGCTGCTGCGCCCGCTGCTCCTGCACCGATGCAACTCGACCCTAGTCCGGTCGACTGACTCTAGTGACGCGAATGATTGTGATTGTGATGGTGATTGTCGTTGTGGTAAGCTGATGATTTGTTGGACCTCCGTTTTAGAGACCCGTCTTATTGTTCACATTTATACGACTGTGTTGTTGTGATTGACCCATTGTTATACGGTCATATCCTCGTAAGGTCCATCCATTTTTCAAGACTCTTCATTATGACCCGACGGATCTTCATAAAGGACAATTTAGTCATAATGCCTCAGACCCAAGGGTTCAAGTTTAAAAGACGCGTTGACCTTACGAGGTTATATCTCTTTTACTTAACAATTAAGGTGAATTTATAAAATCGACAGTTAAATAGCGAGATTTTTTTTTAAATACATGTCTACTCTATCAATAAGTTGATTGCCATGGTAAAGTCGCCTTTAATGATGGGGTAAATCGAGTGTTTACTTAAGAAACCTTATGTAAAATTGTTATAGCTTTTCTTATAATGTTGTGTTAGTACAGGCGTTAACAGCTTTATGTCATTGGAATAAGAGTGTAAATTGAATGAAAATGATAATATTTTATATAAAAAAAAGCCTTTACAGTTATGAATAGTCTGACTCGGTCGCTCGGTTCGGAAGGTTGCTTTTACTGAGAAGAGCCGGCAAGAAACTCGGCAATTACTCCTTACAAAACCAACTCAGATTTTATATAGTCTCTCTGATAATATTTGCGTACAAGCATCACCTGTTCCATTAGCAATTTGACCCCTATTCCAAAGATATAAAGATGATATGAGACAGGATTGCTGGTTCCGTGTTAAGTCATTTGTTGATTGTGTGGTTTTTTACCTCTATGTGTTAAAACTTTTAACATGTAGAGGTAAAAAATTGATTTTCATTCTACAAATAGAAATAAATTAAAGCTAATCTGGCTTATTTGATTGACAAGGCATGTATTTGTGTGTACTATTTAATAAAATGGAGGTCCGAAATGCGTACTATATCACAATAACATTAGTAATATTTGATATTATAACAGAGCAAATTTAGTTTAGTCATTTCAAAAATAAAATTGTTAAAATTATTATTTTGGTTGAGTTAGTCGGGAACTTCTAATATTACAATTCATGCTTTATTTCTTATTATAATTTACTATGACATAAAATTAATATTTATAATCCCATTTATAATTTATAGCATTTAATACCTACTCGGTTATACAATAATACTCAATTTGCAGTAATAATGTTGCTACCGGTAGCGGCTTTTCGATTTTGAACCACCATACTGAATTAGCTACTTATATGAGGCTATCCCTACTATCGCACTATGCTTGTCCCTTTTTGGCACATGTATATTGGCTGTCAAAATGATCATAGCGTGCTGGTTTATGGTTTCTTCGATCGACAATTGATTTAAAACCTTTATAAAGTCACAATATAAAATACATGATACTATACTCTTTCTCTGAATCTCAGATACTAAAATGACAGGTGCAAAAGAGATAGCTGTATGTGTGTATGCAAGATAAAAGTATACCATTTTAGTTTCTGAGATTTTTTTTGTCTCCTGTTGTTTTTTTAAATATTGTATGCAAATTTTTTGTACTGATAAATAAATAAAACTTAAAAATAACCTATTATACCTATTTAGCAAGAGATTTGATACTTACGTTTCATATTATATGCGATTATGTCGGACGTTCCTGCTGCATACACATAGGCAATCTCCCTAGTGTTGCATATATCCGCGCCGTCTGCCTACTTCTCAACCTTCTTATAAAAAAAGAAAAATCTTACCGTTTTTGCGCTTTAAAAACTAGATATTCAATAGGTAGTAAAAAAAAAAATTAATAAATCGAACTGCCAAAACAATTTTGTTTTCCTATCATACATTTACAGCTGGTATAAGGTAATTATCTATTTGTATGTAGACCCTCGACCTGCCCCGGCTTCGCACGGATGCAATTTATATACACAAACCTTCCTCGTTTATCGCTCTATTTATTAATAAAAACCGTATCAAAATCCGTTGCGTGGTTTAGAAGAAGTAAGCTGAGAAACAGATAGCGACTTTGTCAAATTTCTTGCTAAAATGAATATAGCATAACTACATTAAAAATAGAAGATTTTCTTTGAAATTTTTGTTTGTAATCTTATAACTACGGTAAGTACGTGATATTAATAATTTTATTGATTTGATTGTATATGATATTCATAAATAGCAGTGGCGGATCCAGGATACTGGTTTGGGAGGGGCTTGACCAGTTGAGGGTTGGGTTGTAGGACAATATCAAGTTTAATTTGATATTTGTCAGGGACCCAGTTGCTTTTGGGAGGGCTTGAGCCCCTTACCCCCCCGCCTAGATCCGCTACTGATAAAATATTGACGATATTACATTGCTAGATGTGATTACTGTAGGGGTAACGGAATAGGATACATCACATCTCTGTTACGGTCATTCTCACAAGTTCCTGGTAGCTTATCTGGTAGATTATGTAAATGAAAGACTGCATTATTAATTATCTGTCAGAAAAATCTCTTCAAACAAAATTGTATATCAACATCCCCATATGTAGATATGCCAAACAATGCTCGATCGAAAAAAAATCACGAGTTAGTCCCATAGTAAAAAATATTCAGCATGACGGATCTAGCATAGATTTCGAACATACCCACCCAGTATTGGCATCTCTTTCATGCGAGTCAGTGTGAAGAAACCGAGAGATTGTCTCAGTTATAAAATTTTCAACAAACATCCTGTTCCGTTTAGACAAAATTGATGACTGTTTTGCTAAAAGTAAAACAGACTGAAGTGTGTTGCTTAGTTATAGTAGAAGTAAGTACGACTGCTATAAAATGCCTATTTTTTATTAATTAATGTTATGTACAAACGGAACACCTCACATTTGTATAGTAATGTTAGTTAGGTAGAACGTGATGTGGGCTTAGTTTCTAGATTCGATGATATTTTCAAGAAAATACCATAGATTTAAAGTAGGCTAGTTAACGCAAGATGGCCGCCAAAACGTGCCCGACTATGGTAAGTGATGTGACCGAAGGCAACACAAAGCCTAGTAGGAACTGACTCAAGGTGTTTGGCGACAGATTTTATCCCTATAGCATGTAGCATTCGAACTTACGACTTTCTCCGTCGCTTTAGTAACTAGTAGATAATAATCAACTGTGAAAAATCAAGAATAGGAGGAAAGTAGGAAAATAAAATACAATAAATACCTCGGTTTTCATACTACTGAACAAGCGTACTCTAAATCTATGGAAACCTCCATGTTTTGTTTGTCTTAAGTTTGGCTACAAAGAAGATACATTTTAAAAACTTACCTACAAAGTTGCCAAGCTATTTTGAACACTATCTTCCAAGTAGAAAACTAGCCCACTGTGCATTTTAGTGTATAAAATTTGTAACTCATTGCTTAGTTATTTTTAATATTATAATTTTTGTTATGGTAATTGTTTTATGGAACTGCGCTTGACTAAATTCTTGGATATACATATACCTATTAGATTTCTGGTTTAGCGCCGCGAGCAATACATAACCTTACTGCCCATTTCTCCCGCTAGAGGCGCCACTGTGTTACAACGTAAACAAATCACGCGATTGGTTACAATGACAAGACGAAACTAATGTCAAATAAATCATGGCACGCTATTGGATACATTTCCGTTGTATTTCAGTGGCGCCATCTACGATTACCTACAAAATTAACCAATCCTATTTATGATAGTAAAGTCGCTCCTTTTTCAGCAATGCTGCCATAACTCATATACTTTTGATCAAACTTTGATTTAAATATTTTGATTACAAATATAAATGAATAGTTATTATGTTAATCGTTTAACTGTTAAATACACCTACAGTCGCTTATGGTATATAGAGATACAGCCGCAAACACTCGCAACGATTTTTTTTACCAACTCCTACGCAACGCATCTGTGCATACAGGTTGATGTTTTAATCGTGAATACTTGCAGACTCATCAATATGAACATATTTCACTATGGGACCAATTCCAGATATCGCGTAAAATAAAACAGTGGCTTCATACATTTTGGTCAACTAGTATTGGAACAACTGATATTTTTTCGTGATTTCACAGTTAGTTCCATAGTAAAAGTTGTTCATATTGATGAGTACTTCCACCCCTGCAAGTATGCCAATGACTGAAATCACTCTGTATAGTCAATGAGTGCGACTTCATCTTCTTATCGCCTTTATGCTCTTGCGCACGTCCAGTTGATCGGTATACGAGTAATTTTATATCATTACACATTATTATATTTGATTTATTCCATTTTGACTTGTGCCGTCTAATTGTTTACGTGGAGTCCGTTACTATTTATGACATTTGTTCTCAACGCTTTATGTAATGTCATAAAAGTATTATATTATATTAAGAAATGTATAAATAAAAGTTTACGATTGATTTGTATGTTTAGTGTTTTTTTTTAATGGTACCTCAAACAAAACTATGTATATGTGTATCTGATTTGATTTTTGATACCTAATAAATTATTACAGCAGGTTTGTGCCGCACGGTTTCATCTTTCTCACCCCCCCTTAGGTGTTGAATTTTGTAAAAATCCTTCCTTAGTGGATGCGTACATTATTTAAGGAACCTGTGTGCAAAAGCGATTTAGACTGAACGTTGATAGATCAGTCGGTCAAGTATCTACAAACTAGCTTTCGTCCCGCGGACCCACAGTCCAGGGATAAAAAGTTGCCTACGTCACTCTCGGGCCCATAAACTATGAGGTCGATGCGTTTCTCCGTTGCTGCGTGGAAGAAGGACAAACCAACAACAATAAACACTTTCGCATTAATATTGTGTTCGATCTGAAATATTGGTAAAACTTCTATTAGAAAATAATTAGATATTAGGTATTTCCCGATAATATTTTTAGAGACAAAAATATTTTCATGACCTACCCTCTTCATACTTTAAGTAACATAATATCACAGCGTATGTGATAATATCATACATAGCAAAACTAAAATACCTGAGGGTAGGTAGGTACGAATCAATTGACGCATTCACCACCGTGGATAGATAACTGTTTAATTAAACCTAAACCGTAGCTTCAATTCATCGCTCAATCATGAACAACATACAAAAGATACACGAAAAACCATTGAAAAAATCTAAATCAATGTGTTCTGTACAAATTAACGACGAAAAGAATTTCTACGGCTACAGACGAAGCCGCACGCTAAGTGACACCTCGGTCGAAGTGTGTGTTTACGAGTCGGATTCCGATGATGCCGTGGAATACAAGAGTAAGATGATCGACAGTGGCATCGGGGACAAAACTATGGCTATAGAGAGCGATGTGTTGGCAATGTTAGAGCAAAAGATTGACAAACTTAATGGTGAGTATGATATATTACCTACTACTGTGTATCCCAATTAGTGTTATGCGTACCCCGGGGGGTACGCGAAGTTCACATTCTATATGTACTATCAAATGATAATGGTGAAGCCTTTGGCCGAAACTCAGTTAAAGTATAAAATGAAAACGTTTTAACATATTTAAATAGTAGATAATGTATGATGAAGCAGCTGCACTTGAGGTCCGTCTTGACTTTGTGCTTACCATCACTTACCATGGTGAAATTGTGGTCTGCGCGGGACATACCTACCTAAGCTGAGAAACAATCAAAGATATTTATCATATATACTAATATTATAAAGAGGAAAGATTTGTTTTTTTTTGTATGTTTGTAACTAATAAACTCTAAAACTACTGGACCGATAAAAAAAAAATCTTTCACCATTCACCCTGAGTAACATGGGCTATATTTTATCCCGGGAACGCGGGAGAAACCGCATGGAAAAGCAAGTATTTAATAAAAACGGAAATGTCTGCTGTGTTTAAGAAGTCTTAGCAAAATCATTAATTAGTCCTATAATATTTCTATTTCTTCCAAGACATGTTCCTAGAGCAATGCAGACAGCTGAAGTCCCTCAAAGAAGAGATCCACAACTCCAAACGGACCATGGAGAAGTCTGAACACCTCCACAACCAACTGCTCTCGGAATTACTGAAGAAAGCCATCGCACAAAGGTATATTTGAGTTATCTTATTTGATAAAAATATATTTTGGAAGTCAGTCATGGGTTTGTTGGAGGAATAAAAAATCCCATTGCAATTTAATTCCTAATAAACAGATACAAAGACGTGGGATCCATGAGTGAAATTATGTCAAGTGGCAGTCAGAACAGCCGTGCCCAGAGTCTCCTCGACGCAATCGAGTTTAGGAAAGCGTTCTCCCTCGACAGGGAGATCAAGGAGGCTCTGAACAGCCTGCTACAGAGTGAGGTAAGAAAAGTTATAAATTAGGCATGAAGCCTGTTCATTATCGATGCCTTATTAACTGTTACATTAAATACCGTACCCTTTATCCACGCTGGCGCCATTCTAGAGGGTTTTTGAACTATTATTTACAGTTTTCAGCTGGAAACTTCCCCCATATAAGACGGTTCTCCTTAGCTCTATCACAGCGTAATTACATACAGTGGTCTATCGCGTTTGAAGTCACGCGAAATGCCGCTTTGTATAGGCATTCGTAATTGCTCCATTGTGTCCCAAGCGAGTGTATGACACGCTACCGCCCCTCTCTCACCCCGCAAGCCCCTCACGATTGCTCTGTCTAGACGTGTCCGTTAGCCGACTGTAAGAGTTACATAGACTGTGGCTCTATTCTATAAGGCATAAAATCAATTAACCTAAACTATAAGGCCCCATATAAGGGGCTCTGTAGACCCTTACGCCCCTAAAGCCGACGCTGATTGTATTTTGCCTGCAGGAGCTGAAAGATCAAATGGTCCAAGCCACAGCAGAGTCTGTAAAGGACGTGATAGGTAGCTGCGTGTCCCGCGACGTGTCATCCCTGTACCTGCCGATGCTGGAGCGGTCGCACCGTCGTCTCGTCAGACACATCGCCAAAGTTGTTGAGGAATCTTTTATTGAATGTGAGCATGGCTTTTACATTATGAATTCATGGGCCAAATTGAACCCGGTGGACCTTGTGACGCCTAGAGTTACCTATTACTAAAGTAGATAGAGGTTTTTCTTTTTCGTTTTAAGGCCTCAATAAATTAATAATATGAAATATAGCAATAGAGTTTAGAATTATGATTATTAATTAGGTAATTATATTGTCTCCAAAACAAGATAAAAAGGGCCGATGACAGCTTTGTGGTACCTTACCATTAAATTCGGACGCGGCGCAGTGAAGAATCTGCTAAAAAGAAGGCTTTTTGTTTTTGTACTAAACAAGTACCTTTTGGGCCACGCGTCTGGCCCATTTACCACTAATCAACGGTGATATTGGAGTTAAAAGGCCAGTCAATCCTTTAACCCACTCATGTGTTATAGTGGAAGAAAACTCTGCTTCCTTGTCCAAATCCGTGTACCAGACGTCTAAAACTCTTCGTCGGGCGCTGGAGCGGCATCAGACGTTGCTGGCAGTGGCTGCCGACCCTGGGAAGAATATCATCAGTACGCTGCAGTGCACTGTCGAAGAGTATGTATCACATTCATACGAGTAGTGTAGGTATCGTTTACTGAGCATCCGCGTTCTTGAGTGTAAAGGTACCATATTATAGCAGTTTGTAAGTAATCCCAGAATATCTCTTCACTACATATTATAAAACAAAGTCCCCCGCCGCGTCTGTCTGTCTGTATATATGTTCGCTATGAACTCAAAAACTACTGAACGGATTTTCATGATTCATGAGGAAGGTATATTGTAATTCATTTCAGTTTTGTGTAAATTGTCTGAAATATGACGATGATTGTTGAAGATGTCGAAAAAAAATTATGCCGACGGAGGAGGAGGAGCTTGAGAAAAAAATGACCCTAGTTAGTTATTTATAATTTATCCAGGTTACTGCACAAAGAACTGAAGCAATGGCGGCAGAAAGTGCTCGACATATTGTCGTCTCAGCTGCACTCAGAATCAGTGAGCGAGATGGAAGAACCCTCGACACCACTCGAGTACACGCCAATCAGCCCGCTGCAGCCAAACGACTCGAAGATATCTATTATAGATCAACTGGTAAGCAGTTACTCTTCAAATAATACCGTAGTGTAACTTCTCTTCAAATTAATCCAATAAAATTATAACTGAAGAGAACGGGAGAGGTATCACGGTATTTCACGGTGGTAGGATACTTTGGAGTACCTGGCTGACTACCACCTTTATGTTGAAAAATTTGTCGCCAAGAACCGGTGTGTGTTCCGGCAACAGCTATGTTATTCCGTACTAAAACTCGTAACAAACAAACTCACATTCGCATTTATAAAATTAGTTAGCATACATTGACAAGCAGGCAGTATACAGGGTGATTTTGTTATCACTAGCAATACTTGCAGGGGTGGAAGTACTCATCAATGTGAACAACTTTTATTATAGGGCTAACTCTGATATCGCGTAAAATAATACGGTTGCTTCATACATTTTGGTCGAGTAGGTATTGAACTTTTGTATGGAACAGCTGATAATTTTTTCATGATTTCACAGTTAGTCTCATAATAAAAGTTGTTCATTTTGATGAGTACTTCCACCCCTGCAAGTATTGCCAGTGATAACAAAATCACCCTGTATAAATCCAGGATATATTTCAATATCATCGAAATACGGTAGGTAATTCAACCATTACTGTTACGGCATATTCACACAGACGGACATACAAACATTCGTTCGTATTCATATTAATATTATAAGTACCTACTATAGTACCTAGTATAGGATACTAGCTTCCGCCCCGCGGTTTCACCCGCGTTCCCGTGGGGGATAAAAAAATAGTAGCCTATAGCCTTCCTCGATAAATGGGCTATCCAACACTAAAATATTTTTTCAATTCGAATCAGTAGTTCCTGAGATTAGCGCGTTCAAACAAACAAACAAACAAACAAACTCTTCGGCTTTATAATAATAGTTAAGTATAGTATAGATAGATGATACTACGTACAATACCTTATCACATAGTGATCTAAACCAATTTGAATAATTATTCCCAAAGATGATGGCAGCGGAGATCAACAAGAAAATCCAAGATGGCGACATAAACGGGTCATTCGTAAAAGCTCTATCCGCTTCCAATCTGTCGCTGGTGATGACAGCGTGTAGAGCTGCGGACCCGGTCAAGATCTTCACTCCGCCCTGCTGCTTGGACCAGCCTGTACTGCTATCACTGGTGCAGCAACTCGCAACAGATATGGTCCATGAAACTCAACTGAAATGCAGGTAATTTTGTGTAAATTGGATTGGACTTTTACAATATGCTACGATACCATTATCATCATGTACCTATCTATGTTTTTGCTTCAGATACTTAGAAGATGCTATCATAAACTTGAATAACATGAATCCAGATACTCGTGAACATTTGCCGCTGGTCGTCGGGGAAATACGAAAGCATCTTTCAACATTTTTATCGTCTTATCCGAGTCATGTTGCTGGTCGAAGAATAACTCTTATTATTATGGCTGCTGATATGTTGTTAAAGTAAATAAAATACCTGTACTTATAAACTCTTTGTTGATTTGTTTTCTAATAAAAGATAATATCTCAAAGGCTGTATAACCTTATTCCGTGACCTAAAAAACCAATAATAAAAATATTAAAATCAGTTTGTTTGTCTGTATGATAGATTATCATCTTACTAGTTTGTACGTGATTGGTTAGGAGGCGTACGATAGATAACCTAACGTCAAAATTAACCAATCAAGAAAATCTTATCTAATAGCGATGAGAACACACCATCCCATCTGTCAAACAACAATTGACAGATTGACAAAGTAAGTTCTCAAATATTCGCAATCTCATTGGACATTTTGTGAAAAAAATGTTTATAATTTTGTTGAAAATAAAAAACAAGATTCAATTGAGATTTGCATAATAAACCATTGAGACGAAGTTGAGATTAAAAAGGTCAACTGCGGACGTACATTAAAATGGCCTTCAAATATTTTCTGTTACTTTTAAACGTATTGATCAATTGTGCTTCGGCGGCTGTGGCGGTGCACAACCATGAAGCCGATAATAATTTGGAGCGTGAATCTGATCAAGCTTCATTGGATTGGAACTCCCGCTCGAGAAGCCTCGAGCACTACGGCCAGGCCGGTCACAACTCGGAGTTCGACCACGAAGCCATTTTAGGTACTTTGTGATTTTTACTACCTTTTTGTGTGACGTCCGCCGGCGTGGTATTGCAATGCATCGTGTGTTGGCTGTGTTAGTCGTTGATAAGAAATGCGATAGGGCGGCGAGGCGTGCAATGTCTTTAAAACCCGCTTTGTTTATTCTCACACCTCTGTTACTCGCGGTAACTTATTATTTTACTATAGGCAGTGTGAAGGAAGCTGAAGAATATGACAAACTCAGTCCTGAGGAGGCGAAGCAGCGGCTGGCCCTGCTGCTGGTCAAGATGGACCTCAACGGAGACCAGTTTATTGACCGCTTGGAGCTCAAGAAGTGGATCATGAAATCATTTTTGTGAGTTTTAAAATATTTATTACAATTCTAGTTTATTATTTTATTATAAATGTAAATCATATTGAAATAATATAAAAGCTTGAGTCAAATCTTCATTTATAGATTCACATAATAATATATGATATAAAGCATAATGTATGAGTTGAAAAGGCAAACAAAGACTGACCTGAAAAGAAAACTATGACTGTACGAAAGATATTGAAAGAAGTCTTTTAATTTATTTAAATTCCTATCCTCTTTGTGTAACATCTGTTTGGAAGCCATTCACAACAACTTATTTAAAAGTTAAATTTTATAGCTGCATTAGGACAGTCTTTTGACTATATATAGTATACTTATCTATATATTATTATGTTCCATTGCAGGCTGCTCTATCGAGAAACTGTACTACAGTTACTAATAAAATATATACCCTACTAATATTATAAATGCAAATGTTGTTACTCTTTCACATAAAAACAGAATGGATTTAGAAATTTGGCACATAGATATATTTTATTCTGGATTAAGATTATAGAATACTTTTATCCTGAGAAAACATGAGATCCCTCGGCAATGCGGGTGAAACTCATTTACAAGAATATAGGTATATTGTATAATATATTCAAGAGAATGAACATAAAAAAAATGTAATATTTGACAATACATTGATTAATTATTTATTTCAGTTCTAGTTGAAGCTAGTTATTTAACTAAATAAATAAAAGAGATGTAAAATTACTTTATAATGCATTTCATTTACTGAAACAAATAATTAATCAATGTACTGTCAAATATTACATTTTTTTTCTTTCATTCATTCTCTTGAATATATTATACAATATACCTATATTCTTGTACATGAACAAACAATGTTACAACACAGTATGTATGTATGTATCTACTCACATTAAACATTTTATAGGCAACAAAATTATTTCTAAAGCTATAAATATCCTATAAGTATTGTTGAGTTTACTGATGAAACACAAATGTTTTCATTTCTGTTGTAACAGAATGGTGTATTTCATAACAATACATATTTAAAATATCTACAATCACAATATTTGTTTTGTTTAAATACAGAAGTACAGATACAAGCCTAAATATAATATACACTTCACTAAATTCAATATGGATTTTCTCTTGAAGTATTGATTGAAATTTTATGCTGTTATGAACATGTAACAAAGCAATTCTATTATAATATAGGTTACCTCAAACATACTATTGTTGGGTTACACCTTTCTAGTTCCGAGGTTTTGGGTTGGGTGTTGATGACACAATGAGTGAGTGAATCAGGACTTTTTTTGATTACAAATTGTCAATATAAATAAAATATGACGAGCCGGTTGGCGTAGTTGGTTTACCCTCTATCTATCACGCCACAGGTGGTGGGTTCGATTCCCACTCAAGACTGACATTTGTGTGCATGGACGTATCTGTTTGTCCTGAGTCCGGGTGTAAATAACTATATAAGTATATATATATACAAAAGAAAAGTATATGTAGTATATCAGTTATCTGGCTTCCATAACACAAGCTCTCCTTAGTTTGGGATCAGATGGCTGTGTGTGAGGAATAATGTCCCAGAATATATAATATGACGACTGGCCCATATTTAAGAACTCTGCTATGGAGTAACAACATTTTTTAATTGATACCAGCTATTTAAGGCGATGATAGCTCAGTGGTAGTGACGTCGAATACCGTGGCGAAGGTCGTGTGTTCGAATCTTGAGCTTTTAGTGAAGGAAACCATGTAACCATAGGGTACTTTGTAGTACCCGCATGGCTTGCTACTATCCTTATATTGAAAATCTTTCGCCACGCACCTACTGGTGTGTTCCGGCAGTATCACTTGAGAGCCAGTTGCCTTCTAAGCTTTATAAAGGTCGTCAACACATTGTCAATCCCACTGGTATTGCTAATGTCCATAGGCGATGGTATCCACTTACCATCAGGTGGACCGCCTGCTTGTAAGCCCTCTAACATAAAAAAAAAACAAGAAAATAAATAGCCCATGTCCTTCTCCATACCATAGGCTATCTGCATACCAAATATCATCGCGATCGGTTCAGCGGTTTAGGTATGAAAAGGTAACAAACAAACAAACTCACTTTCGCATTTATAATATTAGTTGGGATGTTTAATCGCATTCCTAGTAATTAAAATATTAACTCAAGCATATAACAACTTCTATTAATAACAACTACAATGTATTAAATGAAATCACGACTGGCAGCCATGCCACAGGTTGTTGGTTCGATTTCCACCCAAGACAAATGTTTGTTTGCATGAATATGTTTTTTTTTAGTTTGGGTTTTCCTTAATACCTATACATATAACTATTATATTTAGGATTTTTTTACGTATTCATATTTTTGGGATGGCTTCGCGGACCACTTTAGCTGCATCAAGGGACCACCAGTGGTCCGCGGACCACTGCCTTATACTTCGACCAAGTGCGAGTCGGACTCGCGCACGAAGGGTTCCGTACCATTATCTATAAAAACGGCAAAAAAAAAACATGTTTGTTGTATAGGAACCCCTTAAATATTTATTTTATTCTGTTTTGGCAACATAAATACATCATCTGTGAAAATTTCACTTGTCTAACTATCACGGTTCATAAGATACAGCCTGGTGACAGACGGACAGACAGACAGACGGACGGACAGCGGAGTCTTAGTAATGCCTTTGGGTACGGAACCCTACTAACGATGTGGTCTTACGGTGACGGACAGAAATCGTCAAATACATGTACTCCATCCCGCAGACATCTTTCCCGCGAAGAAGCGGACGAGCGTATGCAGGAGGCGGACGAGAACGGTGACGCAGTGATCTCGTGGGGCGAGTACTTGCACGACGCGTTTGGGGTCGACAACGAGGAGGACATCGGTCCCGAGGACACTGGAGACTCTGGCATGGTGGGTACTCAATCCTACCAATATTATAAACTAGCTGTCCCCCGCGGTTACAATCGCGTTCCCGAGAAAAAAGTAGCCCATGTCCTCCATACAATAGGCTATCTGCATACCAAATTTCATCGCGATAGGTTCAACGGTTTACATGTGAAAAGGTAACAAACATACAAACTCACATTCGCATTTATGATATTAGTTATGATGTGAATGTCTGTTTGGGTGTTGGTGATTCAATCACGCAATGGATGAGAATGATATAGCCTGGAATAACATGTAGGGTACTTTTTATCATGGGATATCATAAGATCCCTTGGGAATGCGGGTGAAACCGCGGGGCAGAAGCTTAGTAAGTAAACTTAGTACCACGTGAGAACTATAATATATGCCGCATCGTGTACGGTTTATAAAAAAATCCACCCTAGTATTGAGATGAACAAAACAAAAAAAAAACAAATCGGTCGAGCCAGTTTCGAGGTTTTGCGAGACTAATGCACAGCAATTGATTTTTATATACATACCTATACAGGGTGATTTTTTTGTCACTGGCAATACTTGCGTGGAAGTACTCATCAATGTGAACAACTTTTATTATAGGGCTAACTCTGATATCGCGTAAAATAAATTTGGTTGCTTCATACATTTTGGTCGAGTAGGAGGTATTGAACTTATGTTGAGTACTTCCACCCTTGTAAGTATTGTCAGTGACAAAAAAAAAACAACCTGTATACACATTATTACTGTTCGTGTTTAAAACGTGTTAATTGTTTTAGTTTTTACAAGATGAGAAGGTTATGTGGGCTGCCGCTGACTCCAACGGTGATGGGTTACTGGACGCTACAGAATTTGAGGTGAGCAAGCTGGATAGCATTTTTAAATGCTATTCCGAATCGGTGGTAGCTTCAGTAAATTCGACCTTCATAAGTGCCCTCCTAGGGCCTAAACTGAATAAATGTCTTTGACTTTGACAACATGATCGTGGTTAAAATTGCGACAGAGAGTGAGTTTAGTAGGTAACAAACTCTCAAGTGTAGCTACCGATACTCACTGGTAGGTGTGTGTCGATAGATCTGCAACTTAGGTCTAATCACATTATTCTATGCTCATTGTAAATTACCACTTTGCTATTGATTTATGAATGAAGCAGAGGATACGCTTGTTTTTTTTTTTTGCATGAGCATATAATTCACGAGGTTAAAGCTCCCAGTCGATATGATCTTACCTGTATCTTAAACAATCATCATTATATTTCAACCAATTTACACAAAACCTATATTTATACAGGGTGATTTTGTTATCACTGGCAATACTTGCAGGGGTGGAAGTACTCATCAAAATGAACAACTTTTATTATGGGACTAACTGTGAAATCATGAAAAAATTATCAGCTGTTCCATACAAAAGTTCAATACCTACTCGACCAAAATGTATGAAGCAACCATATTATTTTACGCGATATCAGAGTTAGCCCTATAGTAAAAGTTGTTCACATTGATGAGTACTTCCACCCCTGCAAGTATTGCCAGTGATAACAAAATCACCCTGTATACCTAAACCTTTCTCGTGCAAAAGTGTATGGCAAAACGTTCAGTAGTTTTTGAGTTTATCGCGTTCAAACAGACAGACAGTCGCGGTGACGACTTTGTTTTATAATATATAGTGATGTATAAAATGCAAATTGTAGGTGTTCATAAACCCTGAAGATCATGAGGTGATGCACCAGTACTTGGTGAAGCAGACACTAAGGGAGAAGGACACGAATAAAGACGGCCATATTGACTTCAATGAGTTCATTGGAGACAGAGGTATGTACTGTACATTATTTAGTGAAAATAATAAGAAAATATTGTCGTGTTTTTAAATTATCTCAGTGCCATAGGATATAGAAATTGTGTGCAATGATTATAGGCTAGGTTTTCTTTTAATTTTATAAAATCAAAATGGCAATGAAAGCGTAACAAAGAGACATAATTATTCCAATTATATTCATTGTATCTCCACATTTAAAGAGAAATAGTTCAGTACAGTATATATATGCCACCTGCATTCAAGGCCAGTGACACAGACAAAATTATGGATAAGTCTTATATAATCTATACTAATATTATAAAACTGAAGAGTTTGTTTGTTTGTTTGGACGCGCTAATCTCAGGAACTACTGGTTCGATTTGAAAAATTATTTCTGTGTTGGATAGCCCATTAATCGAGGAAGGCTATAGGCAACTTTTTATCCCGGGAAAACACAAGATCATTCGGGAACGTGGGTAAAACCGCGCGGAAAAGCTAGTCGTAAATAAAATACCAGACAAGTCTTGAAAAATATTTTGGGACGTAAACCTCTTATATTAAAAAAAGTTACTCATAACAATGAATAGCTAAAATATTAAGAGATCTTGCACTACAATGGTTGCTCTGTGTGCATAGGGTCGTGAGCCCTGGACTACAATTGCAAATAATTTGTATTTTTTAAATCATTTCCATGCGAGGCCCGGTGTTTACTGATCGGGAGACGTTTGCGCGTCACATAGTGTTTTAAAATTCATCTTACATAACTGAACCATTGCAATGTACTATAAATATATTGTTACTAGTTTACCGCCCCACGGTTTCACCCGCGAACCCCTATTTTACCACCGTAGGGGTGGAATTTTCAAAAATTATTTCTTAACGGATACCTACATCATAATAGCTATCTGTATGCCAAATTTTAGCCCGATCCGTCCAGTGGTTTGAGCTGTGCGTTGATAGATCAGTCAGTCAGTCACCTTTTCCTTTTATATATACAGATTAACATAAGCCTATTATTTATCATAAATATGTAAATCAATGTATAGAAGTGGATCAATTTAATGATTTTATGGGAATGTTTTTGAATAAAAGTTCGCCACACATTATAAATTTGGCCTCTTCGAGTCGCTCTTTGAGAATGTAATATTCTTTTAGAAAATTGCATAAAATAAAATACTACTTTGTAACGGTTGTATTTGATCTGAAAAATAACTCGCATATTTTCCAAAAACCAATTAAACGGATTGATTTAAAAAAAAACACACACATAAACAAAACGCACTAAATTAAGACCATATTTAATAAAGATGTTATCATTCTAAAAAAAACGGGCCAAGTGTGAGTCGGACTCGCGCACGAAGGGTTCCATTTTATATAAAAACGGCAAAAAATCCCTTTAATATTTATTTTATTATATATTTAGTATTTGTTGTTATAGCGGCAACAGAAATACATCATATGTGAAAATTTGAAGTGTCTTAACTATCACGGTTCATGAAATACAGCCTGGTGACAGACGGACGGACAGCGGAGTCTTAGTATTAGGATCCCGTTTTACCCTTTGGGTATGGAACCCTAAAAAGCAAATTCCTTTCATAATGTCAAGATGGCCTTAGAAAATTGTCTTAAACGGCTTGGACCCGTTTACAATAAAGTTGTTATGATTAGTATAATAAAAATGACATCTATCATCATTTTATTTGTAAGATCTGTTTATCAAAGTTTATACTAATGTAATAAAGGGGACGAGTTTTGTTTGTTTGTTTATAGGCGCAAATCACTGGAACTACCAGTCGGATTTGAAATATTCTTTTTGCATTTGATAGTCCAATTCTTGAGGAAGGCTATAGGCAGACATTTTTATCCCTGGAATGCGGGTGAAACCGCGGGGAACAGCTAGTCGCATATAAAACATTAAATTATATGACACATACCGTTTAACCTTTGGACAATCCAATCTTCCTCGTATTAACGATACAATTGACAAATATAAAAGCTAGAGTGTTCCCGTGGGATCTTATCCTGTTTTATTTCGAGATATGATCTATCTATGTGCTATGTTTTTTTGAAATCCGTTCAGCCGTGAATGCGTTGCAAATATTCAATCCCAAAATTCAACCGATTTATAATTGCATCCCTACTATTATAAAGGTGTTTGTTGGTTTGTCTATCACGAAGCAACTGATCGACGTGATTTTTATCATATAGATAGTTTATGGTCCGGATAGACAGGCAATTTTTTTTTACCAGGAACGCGTCCTGATAGTGTCGCAATTTTTTATACCAGGAACGCAGGCAAAATCGCGGGGCAAAGCTACTGTTTAATATACGTGAGTAGTTCACTCAGTATAATAAATTTATGCCCATGTCGTATAATAATTAGGTACATTCATGTTTTTTCAATCTGTCTACAAAAAAAATGCTTTCTATTTGTATTGATATGTAAATATCGCTCAGGTACCCAACAAGACAAGTCGTGGTTGATCGCCGAGAAGGACAAGTTTGACAACGAGCTGGACCTCAACAAGGACGGTATCCTCGACTCAGCCGAGATCCACACCTGGGTTATACCGGACAATGCGTAAGCAACATTTACAGATTTTATTTAACTATCTATATAAGTATTTATTTAGAAAATGAAAGTAATATATCAGTTATCTGGCTTCCATATTCCAAGCTCTGCTTAGTTTGGGATCAGGTGGCTGTGTGCGAGGAATGTACCAGGACACATATTTATTATTATTGTATATATACCTCACGTGCCCCGTTATTCAGACCCATTCGGTTGCGATTCCGATCGGAAAGGACGATTTTATTTCGTTAAATTTAGGCTGTTGCTGTGTTAGTCGCAGAATTAATTTGCCGCTCGACTGCCTCATTCTAAATGGAAGTCTGAAATGAGAAAATAGGAGCCATCCTATTCATTAGACTACTCAATCGGGACCGCAACCGAGCCGGTCTGAATAAGGGGGATGGTCTCCCACTGCTG
This sequence comes from Tetheella fluctuosa, assembly GCA_951216915.1. NCBI lineage: Eukaryota > Metazoa > Arthropoda > Insecta > Lepidoptera > Drepanidae > Tetheella > Tetheella fluctuosa. The sequence goes on from OX578214.1 coordinate 1,195,877, forward strand.
GGAAAGAGATAAAATTGACAATGGTTTACCACTAGAGGCGCCACTGGTATATGCAGCTATTAAAATGATGTTTTATTTTTAAATGGCGCTCATTACTTAGCCGCCATCTTTATAATATTCGATTCGAAGTAAAGAGTTTTGTTACTTTATTTTAAATGCAATAAGATACATTTTGATTAGTCAAAATTTTAATAGGAATTTAATAAGAATAAGATCAACCTTAACCTTTTTTTTAAATGTAGATTAATTATAATATATCAATCTCGCAAAGTCAAAAACTATGTCACAGAATTTAAAAAAATACGACACCTACTTTTTTTTAAAAACCATAATTGGTAGAATTAAACAGTCAAGCTAACAATGAAAATGCTTTAATATTATTTATTCCAATACAAACGTGGTATGTTGTAATTTATCGTGCCATCAATTTTTAATACTTTTGTGTTATATATATTATTTATTTGTTATACATAATTTTTATTTATTTCTTTAACCAAGTAACGAATAATAGATTTAACGAGTCACGATATTACATTATAGATGTGTGTTTTTACTACTGTAAATCTATAAAAGGTAGATAACAAATATAAAAGTAGGTCACATAGCATTTATATATAAAACACATAAATCATTTTTAAGGCGGTGATAGCTCATTGACAGAGATGTGAAAAAATTGTTTAGTAAAAGTATTTAAATACAAAATGTAAAATACGTATTTTCAAAATAGGTTTTCCAAATAAAATACCTTATTACTTTTTTAACTGATTTTAATTTTAATACTAGTAGGTATTTGTTTAAAGAGTTCATCTTTCATGTTCAAAATACAATTTGATTGAGGCCATTTACCTAACATCCCGCAAAGTTGGCATTATTGTTCTTGTTGACAACATTAAAGGATCACGATCAGTGCGTTCATAAATAAAGTAATTTTGGATTAAAGAATGAAAAATGATTTAAAAATGTAACAAAACTATATTGTATTTTACAAATACTATATATTTATATAGATAAATAAATAATTTATTTATATATTAAAATACAAAATACATTTTGAAAAAAAGTATTTCAAATGTAAAATAAAAATAGGTATTTTGCATTTTGTATTTCGAATAATTCACATCTCTACTCATTGATTGACGTCGAATGTCGTGAGGTTCGAATCCTTGAGCTCTCGGCGAAGGGAAACAACGTGAGGAAACCATAGCACGGTGGTAGGGTACTTTGTAGTACCCGCCTGACTGGCTACCACCCTCATGTAGAAAATCTGTCGCCAAACGCTACCAGTATGTTTCGGCAGGTGCACTTGAGAGCCAGTTCCTTCTAGGCTCACCACCTTCGGCACCATCATCACTTTGGCATTGATGGGCCGGTTGGCGTGGTTGGTAAGATACCCTATATATCACGCCTCAGGTCGTGGGTTCGATTCCCACTCAGGACAAAAATTTGTGTGCATGAACATGTCTGTTTGTCCTGAGTCTGGGTGTTATTATCTATATATGTATGTATTTACAAAAGAAAAGTAATATATGTAGTATATCAGTCATCTGCCTTCCATAGTACAAGCTCTGTTTAGTTTGGGGTCAGATGGCCGTGCATGAGCTCAACCTAAATTATGTTTTTAGTGAAATAGCAAGTGAAGAAGTAGATCATCTGTTCGTGTCAGCCGACGATGACCACGATGACTTGCTCTCCTTCACTGAGATCATCAACCATCACGACGTGTTCGTGGGCAGCGAAGCCACAGACTTTGGGGGTAACTTGCTCGGTGAACACTTCGATGATGAACTCTAATGGTTGGGCTTAAGGTCGCTTTTGAAACCGAATATGTTATTGACAGTTGGTATTTTTGCTTTTTGGATGGATTGGTAAGTTTCTTGATGTTCAAATGTAAGAATGGATTTTTGGATGAAAATCTTTATATTCCTTTAAATATTATATAATGTAGCTTCTTTCCGACTGTCCGTTAATGTGTTTATAACTCTATAATCAGTACACTAAGTTAATTAATGTAATTACATAGCACACTCTTCAATATAAATTAAAAATGTATCTGTATTACTATAGATAGTAAGTATATAATTGATTGGTAGAATTACAAATGTTATATATGAGCATCATTATATTAAGGTTAGTTTCAAACAATTTTATAATATTAGAAAAAATACTGAAATGCAACCAAATCCTAAAACACCTGTTTTAGCGATTTTCAGGTAATAATATAGCATGTATATAGCGTGGGTTCGATTCCCACCCAGTGTTTGTCATGAGTCTGGGTGTAATTATCTAAATAGGAATATATTTACAAAAAAAAGTAGTACTATGTAGTATATCAGTTATCTGGCTTCCATAGCAAAAGATCTGCTTAGTTTGGGGTCAGATAGCCGTGTGTGAGGAATGTCCCGGAACTAAACTACGTTTCAGGAACTATAGACTTGTTACAGTAGGTAATATTTTCACGACGCCCTGATATTAATATAAACTTTTAAACATCAGAGATTTTACTTAGAAAACGTCTACAGAAAAATCCTATGATAGAAAATGATTACGGAAGTTTCATCTAAAATAAACTTATTTCATATAACCACTAGATTGTATAACATAGTTATTAGGAATTATAAATTGTTTACAATAATTAAGTGCCGAGAGGTGCATTTAACTTTTTAAGTCTTTAAAATTAAGTGGATCAAGAAACGAATTTAAAAAAATAAAAGTAGCTTGTATATAAATAGATGAGATTCAACTCATATACGATGTTAAATAAAAATCACCTCTAAATAGTATTAAACAAAGTCGCTATCTGCTTGTCTGTTTCTCCGCTTACTTCTTCTAAACCACGCAACGGATTTTGATACGGTTTTCACTAATAGAAAGAGCGAGAAACGAGGTTTGTGTATATAAATACCCATGCGAAGCGGGGGCGGGTCGCTTGTAATATACAAATGGTCATGTATTTAACGACCACCTTCTGTCATGTTCAAACAATATGACATTATATTCTTGACCATGTATTTTAAAATGGAAGTAGAATTCTTTAAGTATTATTTTGTTACCATTGATATAGACCACAATCTCACTATGGTAAGTGATGATGTGGCCGAAGGTGGTGAGCATACAAAGCCTAGAAGGAAACTGGCTCTCGAGTGCAGCTGCCAGAATACACCAGTAGGTGCTTGGCAAGAGGCTTTTACTACAAAGTACCAGTGGCGGATCCAGGATTTTGGTTTGGGAGGGGCTTGATCCAGCCGAGGGTAGGGTAGTCAAGCTTAATTTTAATTTGTCAGTGGTGGACTCAGATGTTTCGGGGAGGGGGGGTAAATCGAGCCCCATAGGAACTTTTGGCTATAAAACTTAACCTATTGAAAAAAGTTTGAATTGAAAATACAATTTGTTTTAAATGAAAGATTTCTTCCCTTATATTATTTAGGATAGCATTTGTTTATGTGTCATTATTGTTAGTAAGATAAGTGCTTCTCTTTCTGACTTATATCGTCTATCTCGCGTGACGTGCATCCTTGCTTGCTTTGCGGGCGACATTCGACTATCAATAAAATATCATATTTATTATTATTTCTATATAGATCTATTTAAAAAGAATGTACTGTAATGTAATTTCAAGCAACATTTTGTTGGTAGCTTCCTAGTCATAGTGCATTTTCATTCGTAGACTTAGTTTTGAAATTATAACCGTTTTGACATGAGGGTATCTCTGTCTCACTATACTTATCTCTTTTTGGTACATGTACTGATATGGGCTGTCAAATTGGCCATCACAGCGTGCCGATATTTATTTATTGCTCAAATAGTTACAGTTTATAACATACATGTATTAAGAAGTATTATGTTTGTTAAAAGATTCATATTTCAAACCCGCTTGAGAACCCTGGTGGTGAGCGAGCGGTGCAAATATAGTTTTCATACACGTTTTAAAATAATTAATATAAACTTTTAAACGTCAGAGATTTTACTTAAAAAACGTCTACAGAAAAATCCTATGATAGAAAATTATTACGGAAGTTTCATCTAAAATAAACTTATTTCATATAACCACTAGATTGTATAACATAGTTATTAGTAATTATAAATTGCTTACAATAATTAAGTGCCGAGAGGTGCATTTAACTTTTTAAGTCTTAAATATTAAGTGGATCAAGACACGAATTTAAAAAAATAAAAGTAGCTTGTATATAAATAGATGAGACTCATCATATACGATGTTAAATAAAAATCACCTCTAAATAGTATTAAACAAAGTCGCTATCTGCTTGTCTGTTTCTCCGCTTACTTCTTCTAAACCACGCAACGGATTTTGATACGGTTTTCACTAATAGAAAGAGCGAGAAACTAGGTTTGTGTATATAAATACCCATGCGAAGCGGGGGCGGGTCGCTTGTAATATACAAATGGTCATATATTTAACGACCACCTTCTGTCATGTTCAAACAATATGACATTATATTCTTGACCATGTATTTTAAAATGGAAGTAGAATTCTTTAAGTATTATTTTGTTACCATAGATATAGACCACAATCTCACTATGGTAAGTGATGATGTGGCCGAAGGTGGTGAGCATACAAAGCCTAGAAGGAAACTGGCTCTCGAGTGCAGCTGCCAGAATACACTGGTGGACTCAGATGTTTGGGGGGGGGGGGGGAGGGGGTAAATCGATCCCCATAGGAACTTTTGGCTATAAAACTTAACCTATTGAAAAAAGTTTGAATTGAAAATAGAATTTGTTTTACATGAAAGATTTCTTCCCTTATATTATTTAGGATAGCATTTGTTTATGTGTCATTATTGTTAGTAAGGTAAGTGCTTCTCTTTCTGACTTATATCGTCTATCTCGCGTGACGTGCATCCTTGCTTGCTTTGCGGGCGACATTCGACTATCAATAAAATATCATATTTATTATTATTTCTATATAGATCTATTTAATAAGAATGTACTGTAATGTAATTTCAAGCAACATTTTGTTGGTAGCTTCCTAGTCATAGTGCATTTTCATTCGTAGACTTAGTTTTGAAATTATAACCGTTTTGACATGAGGGTATCTCTGTCTCACTATACTTGTCTCTTTTTGGTACATGTACTGATATGGGCTGTCAAATTGGCCATTATAGCGTGCCGATATTTATTTATTGCACAAATAGTTACACTTTATAACATACATGTATTAAGAAGTATTATGTTTGTTAAAAGATTCATATTTCAAACCCGCTTGAGAACCCTGGTGGTGAGCGAGCGGTGCAAATATAGTTTTCATACCACCTGCTCGACAATGTCCAATTACATATCACGCAACCTGAAGCAAGTCATTAATATATCCCAAGAGATATAATGTTGTATGAAAGCCTCAAGGGATTTGGAACGTTAAATTTCGTATGAAAACTCTTAGCATAACGGGTATTGTGTAAGTTATTAAAAAAAAAACAACTTTCAAAACTCGGCTGTACTTGTTTTCTTTTTCTTCAATTCTAGAATCTCTCTATAACAAAATTTTCCTTTGTGCGGTATCTTATGTAGCCCTGGGTTTTTGTCTCGCAGTATGTATGAAAAGTAGAGTATTCACAAGTAGAGGATAAAGCCTGTCTTCGTCTTGGGCGGCTTGAACCCCTCGCTTCACTCGGGACTCAACATAACTCCCGAGCGAAGCGAGTTTAACTAATTCTAGGGTATGTTCCGATATACACTGCGAGCACTGTAAGGTGTGACGTCAATTTAGTATACTGAGAAGCCGTTCCTTTATAGTTAGCTATACTGGGTACTGTTTAAAACGGAACGCATTCCAATATACTGCTGTCATCCGTGTATATGTCTGTATATATCCTACTGTCATTCTGGACGCTGTTGATCACGTGATCAAAGCACTGAGAGCACCTTACCTCAAAAACGCCAGTGCTCACAGTACAAAAATGGCGGCGTTTATGACGTCATTATGTTTCCCTAGGATACTGCGACAGTATACTGTCGGTCCATAACGGAACGTATTTCTCCCCAGTAAGAGCACTGAACAGTGCTCCCAGTGTATATCGGAACATACCCCTAGTCCCTCGTTACGCTCAGGGTCCAATATACCGCCCGTGACGTAAGACACTGCATTATCCCCTTGTTGCATAATCTACTATTAATTTATTTACGTAGATATTCATTCTCTTTCTTTTTCATTCATTGTTTAGTAATATATCAATTACTATACTATAGTTTAAAGGTAATATACCATCTCAATGGTTAATTGGTATTGTGTTTAATATAATTAGATCATATTTATAATAAGTAGTGATCGTTATCTCTCATTACATAAGATAGCTGTCTCTTTTTGATGTATAACGTTAGAATGTGACGGTTATATATAATAGCATTATGTACTGATATAGGTGGCCTAATATGATTGTAATTTATAAATGTCAAATTAATCGTGTGTCTATATAGATTTATATATTTAAAAAAAACGTTTGGAATTAACCAATGTATTGTGGTTAACTAAATTGTTGTAAATGCGTGCCATAGGTTTAAATGTGTACTTACATAGATTACAGAACGGAGACTTAAACTTTACTATCTTGTCCAAAAACTAATTGAAAATAAATTATTTATTGTATGAGGTGGTTTTATCTTGTATTAACTTCCGCCCCAGTTTCACCTGCGGTATCTGACGTTTTCCAGGGATTACAAATATCCTATATGATATACCAATATAATAATATGTGTAAAGTTTAATTCAATTCTATATAATATTAATTCACCTCTCACATATTCACTTCTTCACTTTCTTGACCATTTGCCATAAATCAACAACAAATCTACAATTGACTTATGTATCTCTATTACAAGGTGTCGCCGAACCTACATTTGACCATTCGAGAGATCCTATATATCCATAAGTTTATGAAAAGGAAAGAAATGAAACACCAAATCAATATCCATTTACAATATTTTTTTACTCAATATAATAATCTTAATAAATCCAAAATATTTACATGATACAAAAACATACAGTATGCTCTTGAACAGCGCAGCGTCCCTCCGCTAGCCAGTGTGACTATATACTAATATACCGGGTACGGTTGTGTTAACTACTACTCTATTGTTCAATATATATAGTTGAAGTTCCCCAATGCCCAGTTATACAATAATTATTTAAGAAAATCAACATATTTCTAGATTGAGTCCGTACACTGAGGAACTGCTAGCAAATAGGCTCGTCTCTGACGTTTCGAAATTCTTATGTTAAAACTACACAATATTTAGCTATACAATTATTGTATGAGGGGTATCAGATATAAATTTCGTATTATACAATACAATACAAGTGTGAACCTACTAAAAATATATGATAACAATTTGGAAGCAAAAAGATGCGCATTTATGTATAAATTTTTTTATGCCTTTTAGGATATATTTACTTGAGTTTATCTATTACTTCAGATAAATTATTATAGCTAACTCATAGTAGGTAAGGGCGAATATCATATATCTCTAGTCAAGTTCATTGATTTAAATACAATTTACAAGCGTCAGGACCTATTACCACTCACGCGCAGGTGTTACATTACACATCGTTCTGATATATAGAACGTTCAAACTAAATGTTACAAAAGAAACTGTGACGCAAGCATTAAAATATGTAAAAAGAAGAAAAATATAATAGATTTTTTTTTTACATAAGACACCCAAATTTTGGCAATTTATTTAAAATAAATAGATTGCATCTTTCAAACGTAAAACCACGAGACACGAATAGTGATTTTAATAAGGTGTTCCAGCTACACGTATAGGACTATGTTAAAGACAGAAAGAGAGAAAAGATCAACGGTGGACCTACAAATCTTGATACAAAGATTAACACACTAATTTCAAGCCAGTGTACTCTCCCTGTATGGAATGCGTTATTTAACAATTTGTAAAATTAAGAAAGCTAACTTTCATGTTAGATGGAGATACACTACACTTAAAACATATAATATACATATTAATTAATATAATATAGAACAATTTGTCCAACGAATAATTAGTGTTTATAAAAATAACTTCATAACTGAGAAGTGTACCTACCTATTAGCATTTTGATGATGGGTTTCAATCGATATTTGCAAATTTCATTTTTATATTGAAACATATGATGAAAAAATTAATTAATAGTATAAAAATATTCTAAAATGATGGAAATATTAATAAATGAATCGGACGATTGCGTTGCAATTGTCGACCTTAATGTGAGTGTAACTAAACTCAAAGTACAATAATGGATAAGTAGATGAATTGGCCGGTATTTCTCTCAAGGTATTAAACCTAATTATGGAGTCCTGCAATTTTTTTATATACGGAGTGGATATTTCAAGATAGCATATTTTCATTCTGAACAACTTTTACTATGGGACCAACTCTTTTTAGGATTCCGTACCCGAAGGGTCCAACCAAACCGAGCCCCATCACCCACTCACTTGTCCGTCCTCTGTCACAGTTTTGTTCCAAATAATTTATTAACTTCCCATTGACCTAGGAACTTGAAATTTGGTGATAGTGTTTATTATTACATATATTTTACTGACAAATACCAAAATATTGATAAATCAGATTTTTCTTTGAAAATTATACACCTACAAGTTTGTACGGAACCCTCAGTGCGCGAGCCCGACTCGCTTTTGGCCGGTGATTCTATCTTATTGTAAAAGTTGTTCAGAATGACTTACCTAGCATAGGTTTCGAAAATATGCACTTTTAATTCAAGTTATTCCAATATTTTCGGATCATAATGATGTCTACGGTATGTTATGTTAGCAAATGTAAATGCACCTTCACCATAAATTTTGACAATAACAAAATCTACGCATCTCATTGTGTTAAGTTTGAATAGTTGGATATCAGTGAAATTTAAATGATTTATTTATTTCATAATGCAGGCTATATAGAAATACTGACCATTATAGTCAGACAATTTATATATTTTTGTGAAGGCCTATTTAAATTTAAAAAAAAACGGGGCGATTTTTTTGAAATCCCAATATTTTTTTTTTTAATTTCGATATTTTTTTTCGTGATTTCAAAATACATCTTAAAAGTAGATGTCAGGAAGTCCCATGTTTCACTGTTACCCAAACTAATTCATACATTTAATATTCAATAATAATTTCATAAAAATAAAATACAATACGGCTAGCTATTTATAAGAACAAAAATGACGTAGAGTATATCGTTATGTAAACTTTGTAACTCTACGCGGTAAACAGTGCATACTGCGTTAACATGATAAAAACGAAATTAAATATAATCTTTTTAATTATCATATAATCATTATTACATCTCATTACAATTACAAATATGTTTTTAAAACTAGTTTTTTATTTGTTTATTTATTTTATTGCGAGCGAGGACTGGTGAGTGAGACGCGACTTATTTAATAACAAATTTATTAACTCCTACTACATCCTTTAAAAAAGCTTTATTACTACTGATTCAATCGCTTATGTTAGTCGAAATTAAACCTTAAAACATAGATGTAGGATTCAATTTCAATAAGGAATATGCATTATTTCAGATATCTCAATTTCAAAATTAAAAGACTACAAGCATTAATTTAAAAGAATTAATCAAATCAAACAATAAATAACTGTTGTTATTTTGTATGGAGGAATCTAATGTTGACGTCATATGTCGCCATAGTAATTTGTACGCGGCGCGGTAAGTTTGACCGTCACAACATAGACTATGACGTCACGTAATTTAAAAGCGCATTATTGTAAATTTTATAGATATTTCGGAAAAAATATTACAGATGGATATCTTATTCCAAATATAAATTATATTAAAAAAAAAACACTCATTATTGTATGAATCTTACATCATTTTTTTTCCCTACAGACTGCACTATTGAATGTCAGGTCTGCACAATATTGTACCTAAATATATAATTATGTGAACGAACAAGGTCTCACAGATTGATAATGAGAGACTGACGTAGAGCCTAAGCCACTGGTCAATTATCCACCAAACACATGACTGTAAGAAGCTAACTAGCTTCTTATACTGATGGGATGTACAAGGAATTTTCAGAAATTCAACCCCTAATTTGGGGGTATTAGACTCTTTATTCTATAGAAAAAGTTAAATTTCATAAGGAGCTTTTAAAATCTTTTATTTCACTCGCTAACCCGCGTCTCATTCACGCGTCCACAATCGGCAAGTATCGTATCTGATACAGAGCATGCCATGTTTGCGTGTCGTGTCGCAGTCGCGTCGCCGCCGGCGTGACGTTGGCTATTTATTGTATTATTTGTTTTATTTGTTTATTATATAACCTACTACATACCTCAACCAGCGCGCGCGCCCTCACCTTGTGATTTTGTCTGGAAAAGATTAATTTTGTGTCAAAAATCGTTTGAAATTATAAGAATATCGACCATGACATAATATAAGGTTAAAAATTGAGCGTTATAATGAACCGGCTGCGGGGAAGTTGCTTTTGCTATCCACGACCATAAGTTTAGTTAGATTTGTGATGATAGAAATCTTGTGTCATAAGAATAATTTCAGGTGATGGTGTGTTAAAGTATAAAACAAAATTAAAATAAGTTAAAATGATGAAGTCATATAACCTATGTAACTAAAAGAAAATTTTATAGTAAAAAGTTTTTTTTACCACAAGTAGTGAATTGCGAGCCGCCGCCAGACATACATACATACATAGACACACATACATACCATATGAGCGCGTGAGTATCACTTGCAGCAGGAGGAGGCGCGCGGCGCGTCCGCGTCCGCGAGCCGCCGCCAGACATACATACATACATACATAGACACACATACATACCATATGAGCGCGTGAGTATCACTTGCAGCAGGAGGAGGCGCGCGGCGCGTCCGCGTCCGCGAGCCGCCGCCAGACATACATACATACATACATAGACACACATACATACCATATGAGCGCGTGAGTATCACTTGCAGCAGGAGGAGGCGCGCGGCGCGTCCGCGTCCGCGAGCCGCCGCCAGACATACATACATACATACATAGACACACATACATACCATATGAGCGCGTGAGTATCACTTGCAGCAGGAGGCGCGCGGCGCGTCCGCGTCCGCGAGCCGCCGCCAGACATACATACATACATACATAGACACACATACATACCATATGAGCGCGTGAGTATCACTTGCAGCAGGAGGAGGCGCGCGGCGCGTCCGCGTCCGCGAGCCGCCGCCAGACATACATACATACATACATAGACACACATACATACCATATGAGCGCGTGAGTATCACTTGCAGCAGGAGGAGGCGCGCGGCGCGTCCGCGTCCGCGAGCCGCCGCCAGACATACATACATACATACATAGACACACATACATACCATATGAGCGCGTGAGTATCACTTGCAGCAGGAGGAGGCGCGCGGCGCGTCCGCGTCCGCGAGCCGCCGCCAGACATACATACATACATACATAGACATACATACATAGACACACATACATACCATATGAGCGCGTGAGTATCACTTGCAGCAGGAGGAGGCGCGCGGCGCGTCCGCGTCCGCGAGCCGCCGCCAGACATACATACATACATACATAGACACACATACATACCATATGAGCGCGTGAGTATCACTTGCAGCAGGAGGAGGCGCGCGGCGCGTCCGCGTCCGCGAGCCGCCGCCAGACATACATACATACATACATAGACACACATACATACCATATGAGCGCGTGAGTATCACTTGCAGCAGGAGGAGGCGCGCGGCGCGTCCGCGTCCGCGAGCCGCCGCCAGACATACATACATACATACATAGACACACATACATACCATATGAGCGCGTGAGTATCACTTGCAGCAGGAGGAGGCGCGCGGCGCGTCCGCGTCCGCGAGCCGCCGCCAGACATACATACATACATACATACATAGACACACATACATACCATATGAGCGCGTGAGTATCACTTGCAGCAGGAGGAGGCGCGCGGCGCGTCCGCGTCCGCGAGCCGCCGCCAGACATACATACATACATAGACACACATACATACCATATGAGCGCGTGAGTATCACTTGCAGCAGGAGGAGGCGCGCGGCGCGTCCGCGTCCGCGAGCCGCCGCCAGACATACATACATACATACATAGACACACATACATACCATATGAGCGCGTGAGTATCACTTGCAGCAGGAGGAGGCGCGCGGCGCGTCCGCGTCCGCGAGCCGCCGCCAGACATACATACATACATAGACACACATACATACCATATGAGCGCGTGAGTATCACTTGCAGCAGGAGGAGGCGCGCGGCGCGTCCGCGTCCGCGAGCCGCCGCCAGACATACATACATACATACATAGACACACATACATACCATATGAGCGCGTGAGTATCACTTGCAGCAGGAGGAGGCGCGCGGCGCGTCCGCGTCCGCGAGCCGCCGCCAGACATACATACATACATACATAGACACACATACATACCATATGAGCGCGTGAGTATCACTTGCAGCAGGAGGAGGCGCGCGGCGCGTCCGCGTCCGCGAGCCGCCGCCAGACATACATACATACATACATAGACACACATACATACCATATGAGCGCGTGAGTATCACTTGCAGCAGGAGGAGGCGCGCGGCGCGTCCGCGTCCGCGAGCCGCCGCCAGACATACATACATACATAGACACACATACATACCATATGAGCGCGTGAGTATCACTTGCAGCAGGAGGAGGCGCGCGGCGCGTCCGCGTCCGCGAGCCGCCGCCAGACATACATACATACATACATAGACACACATACATACCATATGAGCGCGTGAGTATCACTTGCAGCAGGAGGAGGCGCGCGGCGCGTCCGCGTCCGCGAGCCGCCGCCAGACATACATACATACATACATAGACACACATACATACCATATGAGCGCGTGAGTATCACTTGCAGCAGGAGGAGGCGCGCGGCGCGTCCGCGTCCGCGAGCCGCCGCCAGACATACATACATACATACATAGACACACATACATACCATATGAGCGCGTGAGTATCACTTGCAGCAGGAGGAGGCGCGCGGCGCGTCCGCGTCCGCGAGCCGCCGCCAGACATACATACATACATACATAGACACACATACATACCATATGAGCGCGTGAGTATCACTTGCAGCAGGAGGAGGCGCGCGGCGCGTCCGCGTCCGCGAGCCGCCGCCAGACATACATACATACATAGACACACATACATACCATATGAGCGCGTGAGTATCACTTGCAGCAGGAGGAGGCGCGCGGCGCGTCCGCGTCCGCGAGCCGCCGCCAGACATACATACATACATACATAGACACACATACATACCATATGAGCGCGTGAGTATCACTTGCAGCAGGAGGAGGCGCGCGGCGCGTCCGCGTCCGCGAGCCGCCGCCAGACATACATACATACATACATAGACACACATACATACCATATGAGCGCGTGAGTATCACTTGCAGCAGGAGGAGGCGCGCGGCGCGTCCGCGTCCGCGAGCCGCCGCCAGACATACATACATACATACATAGACACACATACATACCATATGAGCGCGTGAGTATCACTTGCAGCAGGAGGAGGCGCGCGGCGCGTCCGCGTCCGCGAGCCGCCGCCAGACATACATACATACATACATAGACACACATACATACCATATGAGCGCGTGAGTATCACTTGCAGCAGGAGGAGGCGCGCGGCGCGTCCGCGTCCGCGAGCCGCCGCCAGACATACATACATACATACATAGACACACATACATACCATATGAGCGCGTGAGTATCACTTGCAGCAGGAGGAGGCGCGCGGCGCGTCCGCGTCCGCGAGCCGCCGCCAGACATACATACATACATACATAGACACACATACATACCATATGAGCGCGTGAGTATCACTTGCAGCAGGAGGAGGCGCGCGGCGCGTCCGCGTCCGCGAGCCGCCGCCAGACATACATACATACATACATAGACACACATACATACCATATGAGCGCGTGAGTATCACTTGCAGCAGGAGGAGGCGCGCGGCGCGTCCGCGTCCGCGAGCCGCCGCCAGACATACATACATACATACATACATAGACACACATACATACCATATGAGCGCGTGAGTATCACTTGCAGCAGGAGGAGGCGCGCGGCGCGTCCGCGTCCGCGAGCCGCCGCCAGACATACATACATACATAGACACACATACATACCATATGAGCGCGTGAGTATCACTTGCAGCAGGAGGAGGCGCGCGGCGCGTCCGCGTCCGCGAGCCGCCGCCAGACATACATACATACATACATAGACACACATACATACCATATGAGCGCGTGAGTATCACTTGCAGCAGGAGGAGGCGCGCGGCGCGTCCGCGTCCGCGAGCCGCCGCCAGACATACATACATACATACATACATAGACACACATACATACCATATGAGCGCGTGAGTATCACTTGCAGCAGGAGGAGGCGCGCGGCGCGTCCGCGTCCGCGAGCCGCCGCCAGACATACATACATACATAGACACACATACATACCATATGAGCGCGTGAGTATCACTTGCAGCAGGAGGAGGCGCGCGGCGCGTCCGCGTCCGCGAGCCGCCGCCAGACATACATACATACATACATAGACACACATACATACCATATGAGCGCGTGAGTATCACTTGCAGCAGGAGGAGGCGCGCGGCGCGTCCGCGTCCGCGAGCCGCCGCCAGACATACATACATACATAGACACACATACATACCATATGAGCGCGTGAGTATCACTTGCAGCAGGAGGAGGCGCGCGGCGCGTCCGCGTCCGCGAGCCGCCGCCAGACATACATACATACATACATAGACACACATACATACCATATGAGCGCGTGAGTATCACTTGCAGCAGGAGGAGGCGCGCGGCGCGTCCGCGTCCGCGAGCCGCCGCCAGACATACATACATACATACATAGACACACATACATACCATATGAGCGCGTGAGTATCACTTGCAGCAGGAGGAGGCGCGCGGCGCGTCCGCGTCCGCGAGCCGCCGCCAGACATACATACATACATACATAGACACACATACATACCATATGAGCGCGTGAGTATCACTTGCAGCAGGAGGAGGCGCGCGGCGCGTCCGCGTCCGCGAGCCGCCGCCAGACATACATACATACATACATAGACACACATACATACCATATGAGCGCGTGAGTATCACTTGCAGCAGGAGGAGGCGCGCGGCGCGTCCGCGTCCGCGAGCCGCCGCCAGACATACATACATACATACATACATAGACACACATACATACCATATGAGCGCGTGAGTATCACTTGCAGCAGGAGGAGGCGCGCGGCGCGTCCGCGTCCGCGAGCCGCCGCCAGACATACATACATACATACATAGACACACATACATACCATATGAGCGCGTGAGTATCACTTGCAGCAGGAGGAGGCGCGCGGCGCGTCCGCGTCCGCGAGCCGCCGCCAGACATACATACATACATACATAGACACACATACATACCATATGAGCGCGTGAGTATCACTTGCAGCAGGAGGAGGCGCGCGGCGCGTCCGCGTCCGCGAGCCGCCGCCAGACATACATACATACATACATAGACACACATACATACCATATGAGCGCGTGAGTATCACTTGCAGCAGGAGGAGGCGCGCGGCGCGTCCGCGTCCGCGAGCCGCCGCCAGACATACATACATACATACATACATAGACACACATACATACCATATGAGCGCGTGAGTATCACTTGCAGCAGGAGGAGGCGCGCGGCGCGTCCGCATCCGCGAGCCGCCGCGCGCCGCCCGCGCCGCCGCCAGACCCCGCACCTTCGCTCTTTGGTAACTTGTTCGCTAAAAATAACAAACATTCATCTTTATTTTTATTTTATATTAATAATTATTATTATTACTTCGCTAATTATAAAAACGAATAGTAAATATTGTCTAGATTGTGGATCAGTAAACATTTTTACGTGGATTACATAATGAAACGAGATATCTTAGAATTGGTGAAAGTAACTGATTAGTAAGCGGATTTTCCGCGATTACACGATGCCCGATACCAGTATCCTGAAAAATTCCTTACATACGCTCTGATCCCACACTAAGCTGAGCTTGTATTATGGAAACCAGATAACCGACAATACTAAATAATACTACTCTTTGTTTTTTTGGATTTTTTTAAATTAAATTCCGGTGTGCATTTCTTTGGATTGTTCTGCTCCTTAACGGTTTGACTGATTTTCTTATACTTATTGGGTTATCTTGTATCTTATCACATCTATAGTTGGACCCGGTAAGTACCAAGATCCAGATTTTATTTATTGGTCGGCTAGTACTACTGGCAATTAACTCAGCAATTTCTCTTTTCAATACTAATTTAAATTTATTACGTAAAACTATTTTCTAGTCTTGTAATTTTAGAGGCTTGTAGCGACATCTATCAACACTTCCGCTATCCGTGGATAGATGGCGCAACAAGATTCTACATCGCGCTAACAAAGTTTTCTGAATACTTGGCATATATATGTCACCGTAAAATTATAAATACCGTTAGATTATAATCTATCTCGCGAGATTGTAAACAGTCGAAAGTTTGTGAACCGTAACATAATGCTAACAATTTAATTAACGCATTATTTTTCGGTAGATTATAATCTATTGAAGTGAAACTTTTAAATCACAATCTGTCGCGCGTTACTTTTCTTACCACGATGTTTCTTATGTCAGAATAGGGTATTTACCTGTATTCAAAATAAATTATCCAACACTAAACAATGTATAAAACAAACTTTAAAAAAAACCGGCCAAGTGCGAGTCGGACTCGCGCACCGAGGGTTCCGTACAAACTTCGTCCATCGTTCGTCCATCACGGGAAATGCACAATTTTATTTATTTACTGTATTTGAGGTTGGTGCCAATCTAGACTTCTAAATTGTATGAGCGCCCATACAACTCAGAGGTCTTTATTAATTGGCGTAACTATGTATATATGGGGACACCCTTTAATTTTCAACTTTTTTTATTTTTTAGAATTTTTCCTTTATTTGTGCTGTAAGACCTTGCTTTTTGCCATTTTTTTTATATTTGAGTTGATTGAATGAAAGGTAAATTGCGGTTTACGATTTATGACGTATTAAAAAAAGTGTAAGTTAGCATGGTATTCTACATCATATATTTTTTTTAGTTTTATCATTCTCTTATTTTAGAAGTTACGGGGGGGGGGACCAACATTTTACCACTTTGGAAGTGTCTCTCGCGCAAACTATTCAGTTTAGAAAAAAATGATATTAGAAACCTCAATATCATTTTTGAAGACCTATCCACAGATACCCCACACTTATGGGTTTGACGAAAAAAAATTTTTGAGTTTCAGTTCTAAGTATGGGGAACCCCCAAAATTTATTGTTTTTTTTCTATTTTTGTGTAAAAATCTTGATCTACTTACCAAGTTTCGACAGTATAGCTCTTATAGTTTCGGAAAATAGTGACTGTGACATACGGACGGACAGACAGACATGACGAATCTATAAGGGTTCCGATTTTTACCATTTGGCTACGGAACCCTAAAAAGGGGAAACAACGATTATTTTATTAAATTTATCCTTATTATGATTTTTAATGACCAATCTAACCATAAAGAGTATGCTATATAATTATGACGTCACATGCTTGTATTTCATACAAAACTCCATATAAACCTATCGTTTTGACATTTCATAAAAAGTTGCTGATTTGAATGTCAGTCAAATACCCTATTATTGATTACCTAAAATAATAAAAATACATACTTGATGTCACAATTCTTGAAGTGCATTTATTTTATTTGACTGACACCTGTGTTTGATTCCTAACTCTATGGACACAGAACGACCTACTTACTGTAAGACCGACCAATCAGAGATAGTCATCGGACAGTACAGTTGACAATTTAACGCGCGACAGATTGTGATTTAAAGAAAAAGTCGATGTTCGATCGACAGTTAGACCGCGGTCCCTAACAACAATGACCTAGCCTGGCGGAAGATCTTCTCTTTTAAATGGAGGAGTCTACCACCTTACTCCCACATAGGTTTCTTGTATGGGAATTGGACCCACCTTGGGTTTACACTTATTGTTTTATTAATTGTCTCAAATGTAATAACTCACCAATAGCTAGGAATATATCGTTAACATTCATGGCTGTCTTGGCGCTGGTCTCCATGAAGAGCAGTCCGTTCTCGTCGGCGTAGGCCTGCGCCTCCTCGAACTCCACCATGCGCTTGGCGGCCAGGTCGCTCTTGTTCCCCGCCAGCGCTATCACTATGGAGGGCGACGCCTGCCGCTGCAGCTCCTTCACCCAGTTCTTGGCGCGCCCGAATGTGTCCTGGAACCAAGTTATTGACGTTAACGAGGAGGGAAGAAATTGAATATTTGATTTAGAAACAATTTGATGGATCCATTTTACTGGGAGGGAGCTACCCAACGATTGTGAAACAAACCCTTTTAAACTAGTTTTTCACCTTAGGGGACGAATTTCGGAAAATCCTTTCTTAGAATTTCGCTGTCAGTCAGTCAGGACTTTTACTTTTATCCTATAGATAGTTGGCTTTCGAGAAATTATAGGAGCGTGTGTTTGACCACAATCTCATTATGGTATGTGGCCGAAGGTGGTAAGCACACAAAGCCTAGTAACATCTCAAGTGCCATACTGATTGAGTGTACAGATTTTTAACTTGAGAGAGGTAGCCAGCCAGGCGGGTACTACAAAGTTCCCGTACTTTGGTCTCTTCAAGATATCCTTCAAACGAAAGCTCAAGCTCAATATATTCCATCTCACGACCACCACGGCAACTTAATAGTAAAATGTGTTTCCCAATCTTTTTGTGACCAGGTACCATACATAGCATACATTTTTTATAATATTCATTACTAACATGAAAATCACATTGATTTTCAAAAAGAGAAGTTGAGCTTGTAACCTTTTTATAAGCTGAGATTACAAGATTCGGGGGCTAATACTGTTGCCCGCATAAATATTTATATTTTTATAACTTTCGCGGAGTTGGGGACCACTGATATAGAGAGATGCAACAATATATTTTCGTACTTGAAAACTTTATTTGTCATGCCTTATCTGATATAGAAGACAAACGTTTACTGCAATATTTTCATGGGCGAAACGTGCATAGTCATTTATCACATAATATATTGCGTTTAAACAACGTAAACATCGTATTGCGCGTAGCACAAATTACTATGACTTTTTTAATTTACGTTTTCCAGAGTTTCAAGAGATACTTATCAATGACCCGTCCCGGCTTTTCACGGGTGCAATTTATATACACCAACGTTCCTTGTTTATCGCTCTTTCTATTAGTGGAAACCGTATCAAAATCCGTTGTGTGGTTTAGAAGAAAAAGCGGAGAAACAGACAGAGGCAGATAGCAACTTTGTTTTATACTATTTAGAGATAAAAACGAATTACCTGTGTGTTTATATCATGTATCCGAGTGCCTAGTACTATAAAGTTTTTAATGTTAGAAAACGCTATAATTAAATCCATGAGTATTCCGCGAGAGGCCGCGCTCTATCGCACGCGCACTCGCACTTGCGCGTTTCCGACCCTTCCCCCCACCCCGATGAGCTCTAGCGACGCCTTACTCACGCGCAGGAACACAACTATAAGTTATTTGGCTGCGGTATTCTGTAAGGTGGAGGTACTTCCCCAGTCGAGCTGCTCTTTGAGCGACATATCGCTATGCTCTACCTCACTAATACTAAAAATATAAATGCGAATGTTTGTGTGCGTGTGTGTATGTTATGCTTGTGAATATTCAGGTCCGTAATGACTGAACGGATTTGGATGAATTTTGGCACACAAATAGAATATGTTTTAAATGAACACGTAGGTTATTATTTAACCCCGTGAAACCCCGAAGCAGTTCTACTGATATTATAAATGCGAAAGTTTGTTTGTCAATCACGCATAAAAACGGCCGAATGGATTTGCATGAAATTTAACACAGATAGATCGGACCCGGGAATAACTTTTTTTTTTACTTTGTATAGGCTTGTGTTTGACCACAATCTCACTATGGTAAGTGATTATGTGGCCGAAGGTGGTAAGCACACAAAGCCTAGAAGGAACTGGCTCTCAAGTGCAGCTGCCGGAACACACCAATAGGTGATTGGCTACAGATTTTTAACTTGCGGGTGGTATCCAGCCAGGCGGGTACTACAAAGTACTCTACCACCGTGCTATGGTTTCCTCACGATGTTTTCCTTCACCGAAAGCTCAAGCTCATTGTAGGATTCGAACCCACGACCTTCGCCGCGGCGTCCGACGTCACTACCACTGAGCTATCATCGCCTTGAAATATACGCCTTAACATAATAATGTATGTACTATTAATCCAAAACCGCGGAAGCTTAGAGATACTTTTTCCTTTCGTCATATACACACATGTCAGTGAGACTAAATCAATAATTTTATGTAATAAATCCGAGTTGGTTTTAAAAAGAAAAATTGCTGAGTTTCTTGCCGGCTCTTCTCAGTAAAAGCAACCTTCCGAACCGAGCGTTAGAGTCAGACTATTCATAAGTGATTGTAAAGGCCTATTTGAATAAAAAAAATATTTTCATTTCATTTCGATATATGCCTCATGTTATTTGGTCGCATACAAAATGGCATCTAAACTTGGAAAGTGGGTTTATTGGCATGTTATCATGATGTCGGTCTGTCTGTCCAACGCCCTCGAACTCGTGAAGACTTATGCGTGTCTATAATACAATAGTCAATATGGGCTTAAAAATATACCAATTACAGAATGACCAACCTTATGCAAGTTATACATAGAGTTCACATTCAAATACTCATTTGACGTTTATTGGATTGTCTCGTATATTCGGTGTCGTGTGGGTGTAGTATGCCTACACCTTTGATAATAATTGTCTTGGAGACTTAATTTTTGGATCGTCTGCTTTTAAATTGGAACTCATATGTACATATTTTCCTTTTTAACATCGTATAAAGTATTTATTCAGTTTAGGCCCTAATAAGGCACTTACGAACGTAACAGTTGATTCTACCACCGGTTCGGAATACACTTGGACTGAAAAAACTCCGGCAAGAAACTCTGCAAGGTATTTTTTTGTGGATCTTTCTTTTGAAAGCTGTCCCCCGCGGTTTCGCCCGCGTAGCGGTATAAAAAATAGCCTACGCCTTTTTATTTTCAGACCTATCGAATATACTGTACATAAAATTTCATAAGAATCGGTCAAGCCGTTTCGGAGGAGTTTGCCGACAAACACCGTGACACGAGAATTTTATATATTAGACCAGCTGTTCCCCGCGGTTTCACCCGCATAGCGGTATAAAAAATAGTTTACGGCCCATTCTCAGACCTACCAAATATGCACACAAAATTTCATAAAAATCGGTCGAGCCGTTTCGGAGGAGTTTGGTAACAAACACCGCGACACGAGAATTTTATATATTAGATTAGATTACAATTAAAAAGATTTTATAAATAAACTAGCTAAATCCCCGACGTGCGTTGTAATGTCTCTTTGTTAGAAACCATCGCGGGCGTGCGCATTACCTACAACTTACCAAAGATTCATCGCAATCGGATGAATTGTATAGGAACGCATACATTACAAACAGATATACAATCATTGATTTTTAATAGACTATATGAAGTACTATGCAGCTGCTTGCACAGACCGTCGCTGTAGGTAGCTACTTTTTTTTACTTGTAGTAAAAGTCACTACCATTTTTTTTTAAATCAAATGTTAATACCACGCTTATGTTGATAATAATATTTACCAACTATCAGTACATTGATATTTTGCACGTGGCAACATTGTTTACGATTACAAACAACAGTTACATCCATGGAGTCAGTGGAACGGAAGACGGCGAGGTGACGTCATGCGTCACCAGGTACAATTGAGACGCAATTAAGGTCGATCCATACTTTCATGCCGATTTTCTCATCAACCCGTCATATTATCGGTTTATGATTATACTGGTTTCCGTCCTGGATTTACCCGCATTTTTGGAATAAAAAAATAACCCGTAACCTACCTTAAGATTTTATCAAATCGGATCTGTATTTCGGAGATTACCCCTACATCCAAACATACAAACATTACCACTTTATAATATCAGTGTAAAATCCGTACGATCTACCAATGCGCTAAGTTTCGTCATCCATCTTGTCTAGGACTGATAGCGGAACACCTGCGCAGGCGCAAGTACGTCACATCACGACGCGATACTTTATACATACACTTACAAATACTATAGGGAGACAAAAAGAGTAATTCCAACGACAATTAATAAATTATCTGATAAGTAGCGTAGAGCTCCGCGTGTCGAGCGACAGGGGCGTATACTGATAGCGTATAATTTCTTTATTTGCCTCCATTGTTACCGGTATTTATACTATATCTGTATATATTCAATAAGCAATTCTTGGTTTAAGTACAAATATGATGACGTAAGATAATGGGATCTTAAAAATTGATGTTGACATAAAAAAAAATTTTACTTGCTGTCCCCCGCGGCTTCACCCGCGTTCCCGAGAAAAAAAAAGTTGCCCATGTCCTTCTTTATACCATAGGCTATCTGCGTACCGTATTTCATCGCGATCGGTTCAGCGGTTTAGACGTGAAAAGGTAACAAACAAACTCACATTCGCATTTATTACCCCGCGTTTCCGAGGAATCATATATTTTCTAGGGATAAAGAGTTCATCCACGTAACTCCATAAGTACAAAAAAATGGCATCCAAATCGATCAGGCCGTTTAGAAGATTACAAACACGCACAGCGGAATTTTATAAATAAATATATGTAAGTTACCACCAGTTCGTATGTCAGTCTGTAACAACAAATTACTATATTGGAAAAAAAATATCAATATAATCGAATTTACAAAGTGTATATTTTATATCTATATACATATAATAAATATGTAGAACCAGTGTGTCTGTACGTACATTAATGTTTTTTACCGACAATTAAGTGTGAGTGATGTAGGAAGAGTAACTTCATTTAGAATGCAGAGATTTTGTTTTTTTTTCTATCTTTCTTCATTTTGAACACGCTAATCTTCGGAACCACTGAATTAATTTTCATAGAGTTTCCACAGATTAACGCCTAGCAACGTATAAAGCGTTGCGGAGGAAACGTTACATTTAAAATAAAACCCGTTGCACTAAAATTCAACCTTATGGCGCCAAGAGAATTTTCATTATTCTGCGGCTCGAGCGAAAAGCAAAAAAAAAACAATACAAATACCTAATATTTTCACAGAAAAACAACTATAAATTAAAAGTTACTCATTGCATAAATCTGCTCCACAAATTTGGTACTTATTACGAATTTTGTATAGCCGTCGTGCATGTCACATTCTGTTGATTGATAACAAGATGACTCATCGAACGGCCATGTAGCTATACACTACATGTATGACCAGACATTATCACGACTATTTCCTATTGAAGTGGGCAGTGACCACAGATTTCTATTTTCTACCACAACTGATATACTTTAGAAATTTATATTATAGCATGTTGGTTGATTATGAGCTTTCCTTTTTTGCCGGGTAATATACTGGGTGATTTTTTTGTCGTTGGCAATACTTGCAGGGATGGAAGTACTCATCAATATGAACAACTTTTACTATGGGACCAACTGTGAAATCACGAAAAAAATATCAGCTGTTCCATACAAAAGTTCAATCACCTACTCGACCAAAATGTATGAAGTAACTGTTTTATTTTACGCGATATCACAGTTGGTACCATAGTGAAAGTTGTTCATATTGACGTGTACTTCCACCCCTGCAAGTATTGCCAGCAACTAAAAAATCATCCTGTATGTAGGACTTAATTCTTGGATTTTGAAACAGTTCCTATACGGACGTGTCTTGTATTCAAAACTGTTTTACTATGTATAGGCCTGAGTTTGACCACAATCCCAGGGTGGTAGCCAGCCAATAAGTATATCCTACCACCATGGTACAAAAAAAAATAGTTTTAAATGTATTCATCTAACCGAAAATTTACTTTTACAATGTCTATGTAAATTTATATTAAAACCTCTTAGGAGAAAAAGGCCGCAGTGTAGAAGTTTCCATTGAATAACAAACCTTAAAACTTAGAGATACAATTTAAATTTTAATACATTAAATTGGCTTACATTCACCATTTCTAACAAGACGTATATGGATTCAAAAAAATCTAGAGCCGCGTTAATACGTGTCTAAATAGTGCTACACACGTGACATAGCGAGCACGGACACCGACAGTCAACTTATGACGTCATAATCCGCCAGTTTTTGTCCGCTCTTCGCTTCACTCACTACAAGGTAAAGGCATGCGCTGACGAGTCATTTTTTTTAGCCAACTTTATTTAATTTCTGGCATTACACCTCTAGTTGCATTGTAAATTGCACTTTGTTGCTGTCTTAAAAACGACAAATTGGCGGCACAATTGCTGATGTAAAATATAGAAAAACTAGCCCATATGCGAGATAGAAGATTTTCTACTCATCCAGGCATTGGGTAAATGATGTCTACCAAGTCTTAGTTGTAAATAGTATATTTCTTAATAAAATAAAAAATGTGGTTTCTTTCTCAGTAAAACGCAAACTATAAATGCACACTTAAATTTAAGAGGATTCAATCGAACTCACACCCTTGAGATTATAAGACAGCTAACAACAACTTTCTTGCCGGCTCTTCTCAGTAAAAGCAACCTTACGAACCATGCGTTAGAGTCTGACTATTCACAAGTGCCTGTGAAGGCCTATTTGAATGAATAAATTATTTCATTTCATTTCAAAAATTACTAGCAAAGGAAAAGAAATATAGCTAGCCAATAGCAATGTAAAATATATCTTGTCTACATAGGCACTAAGTCTGTCGCATTACGTGTACACGGGCACTAAATATCCAACAAACACAGCTGACCTTTTGTTATTGACCATGAACGATATAAACCCAAATGTTTCATATAAATTCACTACTAAGTAAAGTTGCTAAGTCTGTAAAAAAAAAATTGTGAAGTCTTTTTGACCACAATTTTACTATGGTAAGTGGTGATGTGGGCGAAGATGACCACAAAACCTAGAAGGCTCTCAAGTGAATAGAATAGAATAGAATTATTTTATTTGCATAAACATGTGTCATAATACGCAGATGATCATACATGGATTTGGTTAGTACAGACATGTTTTACCGGGAAAGGTTTCAGTCAGTCAGTTTTTTATACATTTTACATGTTTTCACCACGCGTGTTCGCCCGCGTTCTTTTTTCTTTTATTATCTAATTATCCTATGTGTTAATCCAAAACATATTCTACCTATATGCTAAATTTCATCCAAATACATTCAGCGGTTACGGAGCTGATTGCTAACAAACATACACACACCAACCTCACCGCATTTATAATATTACTCGCATACCGCCCCGCGGTTTCACCCGCAAACCCCTATTTTACCCACATAGGGAAGGAATTTTCAAAAATCCTTAATAGCTATCTGTATTATGCCCGATGCGTCCAGTGGTTTGAGCTGTGCGTTGATAGATCAGTCAGTCAGTCACCTTTTCCTTTTATATATAGATTAAGATATATATGACCAAAGTCAAAGCCATTTATTCCGTTTGGGCCCTATGAAGGTCGAATTTACTGAAGTTACCACTCATTATAAGTTGATATCTACCTGCATCAGGTTTAGGACGGATCCACGGAAGGGCAGATACACAATAATAATACTAATCGGTTCGGTTACCCATCTAGGTCATGACCGCGGCGAGTTGTTTGACCTTCATGACCGATTTACATTGAAGCAACTTACAACTTATTGTCGAGTGATTTATTTTTACTGTTTGTTTATGTGTTAGAACGTTATCTCTTAAACAGAAAAGATTGAGAAAAAGCGTCGTAGAAAAAAAATATATATTGTGTATAAATCAATATTTGTCTGTCTGTCTGATTTAGATAAAACTTTGGTAAGTTGCTGGCACGCCGTTTATTATTACCTAGTAGCTAATAAAATATCTTATATTTATATTTTATTATGATTCTTAGAAAAATAAAAGTCACTCCCTGAAATGTTGCATACAGGAAAATAACAAACACTACAATAAAAGAAAAGTATAGTTTCTAAAGAAATATAAACAAGTAAAACTGGCTTAGAAATTGCACGTTCTATTTATAAAAAATGCTATTTACCTGATTGGTAATGTCGTACACTACGATCGCCGCCTGCGCACCTCTGTAGTACATAGGCGCTAAGCTGTGATACCTGTCGAGAAAAAATACATGGTTACCTATTATATCATACTACCGTCATTTATCTACATTTGCGTCATACTTGTGAACAGGTGCTGCTTGTGGGGGCTGGTCTGCTTAAGTTTGCAATCCATTTGTTTACTAAGTTACTCATAATTTTGATATATTTTTTTTCCTTACTGTCATATAACACACACATAAATAATTTGATGTAATAAATCTGAGTTGGTTTTGAAAAGAGTAATTGCTGAGTTTCTTGCCGGCTCTTCTCAGTAAAAGCAACCTTCCGAACCGTGCGTTAGAGTCAGACTATTCATAAGTGCTTGTGAAGGCCTATTTGAATAAAAAATATTTTCATTTTCATTATATATATTCAAAGTGAAAGTCATTTTGAATAAATGGCTTTAGTTTAGGCCCTAGAAGGGCACTTATGAAGGTCGAAACTATTGAAGTTTCCGCCGGTTCGGAAGTCGCCTTCAACTGAGAAGAACCGGCAAGAAACTCAGCAAGGTTACACTTTTTATATATTTTGTTTTTTTTTTGGACATTCTGACAATGTTGGCTTTTTTCCATAAATTTTTTATCAATTTTTAAAGAAATATAATACGGATAAACACATAAAAATGAAAAAATAATAATAACCTGAACAATATTTAGTTTAGGTAGGAGGGCACTTATAGGTCGAATTTACTGAAGTTATTTCAAGGCGATGATAGCTCATTGAAAGTAACGTTGGATGCCGTGACGAGGGTCAGAAGAACTGGCTCTCAAGCACAACTGCTGGAACACATCAGTAGGCGGGTACTAATAAGTACCCTACCACCGTGCTATGGTATCCTCACTATGTTTTCCTTCACCGACATCTCAAGCTCATTGTAAGATTGGATTATTTATAAATTATGCTAGTTTTATGTCTCACTGGAGGAAAAAAACATCAACACAACTTGAATCTACCTACACATTTATTTTTTTACTGTATATAGGCACGTGACAATTTTTTCTACAAACGAAGGTAAAAAATCTAGGTTGACATTGGGAGTTTGAATATTGAAGTCATTTCCTTGCAAACATTACATTTTACTTAATATTATAAATGCCAAAGTGAATTTGTTTGTTACCTCTTGACGCCTCCACGGCATAGCCAATCATGATGAAATTTGGTAAGCAGGTAGATAACATGGAGTGAAACAGGCTACATTTTATCCCAGAAACAAAGGTAAACTGCAGGAGGACAGCTAGTGTTACTAATATTACATAGCTCAAAGAGCAGCTCGACTGGGGAAGTACCTCCACCTTCAGAATACCGCAACCAAATAACTTATAGTTGTGTTCCTGCGCGTGAGTAGGTTCGCCAGAGCTCATCGGGGAGGGGGGAAGGGTCGACACCGCGAGTGATACGTGTGGTGTTGCAAGCGTTCATAGGCTACGGTAACCGCTTACCATCAGGCGAGCCGTATGCTTGTTTGCCGACTATGTGGTATAAAATATTGAAAGTGAAAGTTTGTATAAGTAGTTTATTTATTTGTGGATTATTGGACGTTTGTTACCACTCCACTCTGTAACGGCTAAACGGATTTGGATGAAATTTAGCACACAGATAGATAATATTCTGGATAAACAATAGGTATTTTTTTATCCCGGGTAAATATATGTCTACAATGAAAAGATTACATAAGATACCTCGGGGACGCGGGCGAAACCGCGGGACGAAAAGTAGTAAACTATAAGTGCGTAATATCTCATCTAATGAGGAAACTGCCACATATAAATTCCTAGAGAACTTGAATTAATTAATTATTTATCAAACTATAAATAATCTATTTACAGATAATATAAGATAAATTATATTTAACATAAATACCGTAGGTTGTGTTATATAAACAAACACGAAACGTGGACGTCTTGCGGCTGAGATGATCATGATGATGATGATGATGAAATAATTGTATTTTTGGTATCAATTAAATGGTGCTTACCTCTCCTGCCCCGCCGTGTCCCATATCTCAAATTTGACGGTTGTGTCATCGAGACAGACGGTCTGTGTGAGAAAGGCCGCGCCGATGGTGCTCTCCTGATACTCGTGGAACTGTCCCTTGACGAAACGCAGCACCAGCGAGGACTTGCCCACCGCGGACTCGCCCAGCAGCACCAGCTTGAACTGGCACACCTTGGTCTGAGGGGCGCCGTTCGGCCTCTGCGCCGCACCACTCCTGTTTGTTGCCATCTCCTGGACATTTTACATTCACTTTTAAAAATATTAAACTGTATTTAATGCTTAATATGGTAACTTCCGAACATTTTTGATATACCTAAGTGATCAATACTTCCTACTAATATTATAAATGTGAACGTTTGTATGTTTGTTATGACTCAACTCCGTAACGGATTCACCATGCAAAGACCTATTCAAAGAAAAACAACAATTACATGTGTTGTTTTTTTTTCTATGTGGCACCTAGTAAGTTATGTTAATTACGCGGCTGTATGGGGTTCATAGAAGAGATATACATGTAAAATGGCTGTGACATACGCATAGAAGAACATGACGAAGGATTCCATATGGCTAAAAAACCCAAAAAAAAAAAAAAACAAATCAAACCCGTTTTACTTTCCCGGCTATCTACAATGAAAAGATTAGGTTTTATTAAGTGGACAATTTGTCAATTGAACGGTTACATAGGCAAACAAAAACCAGCGATGATAGCTCAGTGACGTCGAATGACGTGAAAAAGGTCGTAGGTTCGAATCCAACAATGAGCTTGAGCTTTCGGTAGAATATTTTGTAGTACCCGCCTGGTTAGCTAAAACCCTCAAGTTGAAAATCTGTACCTATTGGTGTGTTCCAACAGCTGACTTAAGAGCCAGTTCCTTCTAGGCTTTGTGTCCTCACTAACATTGGCCAGATCATCACTTACCATGAGATTGTGATCAAATTTAAGGCTAAATAAATAAAAACTTCATTCTACTTTTTTCTTATATTAGAGATACAAAGGTTTCTGAAAAGGCTGAAAGATTTTTGCTAAAATTTAATGAGTAAATCAATCATAACCTGGATAAACGCTGGATATATAATAATACAGAAGAACAACTAAATTATGTTTGGAAATCAAACAACTGTGGAAACTCCATAGAGAAGGACTAAGGTCATCAAAGTACATCATCTTCTCAGCCGCAAGACATCCACTGCTGGACATAGGCCTCCCCTAAGGATCTCCAATAGGACCAGTCTTGGGCGGCCATCATACAAAGTACATAATAATAGTAAACTTGGCAAAACTCTCTCATTCTGATTTATCAATTACAATTTAGGGACTGCTTTAAAGCATCTTTTTCATTGTTCATTGAATAACTATAGAAAGAGACAAGGTTAGAGATAATCAATAAATATAATATGATGTGTCTGAGTGTAGTTAATTAATTCAATACATGGACATACAATGAATTCATAAGCACACATTCTTTAGTCTGCCATGCCAATAACTGTTTTCAAGGTTGCAAGCCATCAAATAGTTTTATAGTATGATTAACATTTAACAACTTGATCTCTATACATAATCTCGTGTTTATAAAAAAAAAGAAACAAATATTTGATGATTTGTAAAGGTTGTCGGAAAATGCTGGATGCAGGCCATCCAAGACCGGTCCAATTGGAGATCCTTAGGGGAGGCCTATGTCCAACAGTGGATGTCTTGTGGTTGAGATGATGATAATGATGATGAAATCTTGATAAAGATTTTTTTTCTACTTGTTTGTAAGGGCAAGGACCTTTGAAAGTAATTTTTTTAATACAAATTTTTTAATGACTAAAAAAATATCAGTAAAAAAATCAAGAATGTAGGCAACACCAGGCGACAGAAGCAAGTTATGATTCATATTCAATAATAAAAAAAATAAGATGATTAAATTATTGTATGTTTATTTTAATGAGACAGTAAAGTCATTGTCTATGGTCATAGCAGTGATGACTGATATAGATAACCATAAATAAAGATGGTTATCAAAATGTAAAACTGTTTATTAAAAAATAAATCTCTCTTTGTTTGTGTGCATTGACCCACATTTATTTGTAAATTGGCTTTCTTCAGTATTATAATGCCTTTGTTTGTCAAGCTATTGTGTAGAATCTAATAACAAAATACTTTCACTTTCTTTTCTTTTTTAAAGATAAGAATTTGTACCCAGAAAATATCTCACTTTTTAGTTTAGTATTTAATCACTCACAAAACCTACAAAAAAGAATTAATGTAAATAATATAATTTTGAATTCAAACAAAGAAATTATTTAGGCTGTTTTAAATTACTTTTCTTTTATTTTATTTTGAAATCAGACTTTAACTAAAAGATTTACCCCAAAAATTCTCTATTTACCTACATTATGCTTTATCTGCATGTATTATAGATATCAAATAAGTAATTACATTTATTGACTTGCAAGATGGAAAATTTTGATAAGATTATTAATTTCACTCCTCACAAAATTTTGACAATTTAACCCATTAGAAAACATTTTCAGATGATTCTTAATCTTTCTGATTTGACCTTATATTTTGAGATCATTCAGTATTCATCTCTTTCCATGAACTTTTGCAGGTGTTGGTGAGTAGGCATTTAGAGATGCCAGTAGGACTTTCTCTCATAAGAAATACTGTTAAATGTGAACACATGAATTCAACCACAATACTGTAAATATATAAGTAAATGCAAATATAAATATAAAATGAGTAACTTACCAGATAACAACCCAACAAAAACACAATTAGATACCATTGACAATGGTTAATTCAGTTACAAAAGAAACCGATATTTTTTCTCAATCCATGCAGCAATCAAACCTTGAAGTTTGAGAGTGACAAAAGAGACTACAATAAAGAGCCAATAAAAACGGTAAACAAGAACATGTTATCTCGATGTCCGTATCATCGCGAGGCACAAAGAAACAAAAGGAATCGCAATTTGCAATAACAGTTTATCAGATGGTATTTGGCGCAGTTCACAAGACCCACTAATATAGTTTTTAATCCAGTTATCGGTGGAACGTGTCTGTTATGATGATGACTAATCGTGTTTGGCCGTATCACATAGTTTCCTTCGTGCCTGACCACTACAAATTACCCATTGGACGCCCTCACGCGAATCAGCTGGATGTCAAAAAATCATTTGATTCAGCTACTTTCGCGTTGAGCTACTCATCGTGATGATCACAGAACCGAACACTACGCTATAACTCTCTAGTTTTACGTACACTCTCAACGATATTCGATAAAATGACGCATTTACTTCATTAGAAGGATATGAAAGACGTACCCTCCCTGTTAATATACCGCCTTTATGCACTTTTCCTCAGGCGACAAATCCTCACGAGGTCGCCGTGTCACCGAAAATATCATTAATTACACACTATAATGAAAAAAATCATTAATTTTTAAATGCTAAACTGGAAAATCTAGCACAGAAATGCAAAATGAACACGAACAAACATGGAAGCGAGCGAGAGAGCGAGCTCGAGTTTTCTTCACAAAAAGTCTCTATGGTTAGATTGAATACGTCATTTTTAAGAAGTATCAGCTGATACTTTATGGTTTAAATTTCTGAACGAGTCGTGTTCTCGATGTTTTTATATTTGTACAAAACATATTTTGTAATATTTACCTACATAATTACCAGTACCTGGGTGACCGAGCTTTGCTTGGTATTTTTTTTTAAACGATGATTTCTAAAAATAAACCCTAGCTAAATCGATTTATCGCCCCTGCAAACTAAATTTCATGAAAATCGTTGGAGCCGTTTCCGAGATTCAAATTATATATTTATATATATACAAGAATTGCTCGTTTAAAGGTATTAGATATTGGAATATTCGGAAGAATCTTAAAGGTATTTAAATAAATATATAAAAATGTAGTGAAAAACTTTTTTTAAACTTAAAACTAAAGTGGTTATTACACTACCCGATTTAGAGTTTAGATATTGGGGGATGGGATTAGTGTGGCTGGCACCCTAAATCGGAATCTAACTACGATTACACCTCCTGATTTCCTAATTAGGGAGTCCCTAAATCGGGTAGTGTAATAACCACTTTAGACTTATGCTTTATTAACCTTTCCGCTACTTTAAAACTAAGAAAAAGTAAATGATGAGGCTGAATGGACTAGAACCGTTTGCCTGCTATAAATAAGGAAAAACAAGTCATTGTCAAAAATGTCACACGAACGATTGACTTTTGTTTGGCCTGGCCATAGATAATACAAGAGAATTAATCACTTTAGGCCTGGCCTGGATTTCTTGTTTTGTTCAGATTCCAAAGAGTATATAATCACTACGTTGTAAGATTCCTGATTCATGTGCAGAGTGCATTCACTGTAAAATAAATTGATTGAAAACAAAGGTTTGTACAGTAGTCTCTCATAATATGAAGATAACACGTTACAAGAAGGTGCAGAAATATCTAAAGTTCTACTACAACAACTATGGTTTCCACCAGCCGTACCAAGTGTTGCTCGATGGGACTTTCTGCTTCGCCGCTTTTCAAGTGAGTCTTTCTCCAGATACGTTGATACAGATGACTATTCTGTAAGAAGACAATTTGGCTACTCTGGTTCTACAGAACAAAGCAATTACACGTCTGACTGCAGAATGTATCATCTGTTCAGAATTTAGGAGAAGACTTAGTTTTGATTACTGCTGGTTAATAAATAAATTCAACAAAGTCCCAAATGCCACAACCTTTCAATTTGTGTAATCACATGCTTTGCTCAATCTACCTACTGAATTATATTCTGTCTGTACAGTATGGACAGCAAGTACCTTCGCCTCGGTCGCTTGATAGACATAATTGATGACGATTGGAGAGCGGAGCAGCTGCCGCATGAGGATATCCAGGTTCCGCTGGAAGAGCTGCCTGACCCAGAGGCAGATAGTGCAGATTCGCACCTCACGTTGAAAGAGCAAAGTATGCGTTGGCAGGAGAACTTCCCTGAACCTGCTTGCAGTGATCAAAACTAGGTATTCTTATAAGTTAAGTTGATTTCAATATAATTATGATATTCATATTTTTGCAGCCTCGCTCTTCTACAATGCCCTCAAATTATTTCTTGATATGCTAATTTGGTCCCTCATAAACAACATTTGAATTTCAGTTTATAATCAGCAGAAATAATGTACCACCGATTAATCATGTATGCTTTTAATTTAATTACAGGAACATATTAATATAAGAGAACAAATACCCAAATATCTTAATGGACAAGCAAAATTATTGACAACCAGATGTATTATAAAAGAAACTGAGAAAATAGCCAAGAAAACTCACGGAGCTCTGACAATATTAAAACAGTTTGGTATTCATGAGTGTGGTCATAAGGAGCCTATAAGTGGTTCTAATTGCATACTATCTATGCTTGGAAAGAGGAATGAGAAACACTACATTCTTGCATCTCAAGATAGAGACTTACAAGTGAAATTGAGAGAGAAACCTGGTATCCCACTTCTGTACCTTCACAGCAAATCTCCTACCTTAGAGAAGCCATCAAAAGCTAGTTATGATAAAGCAGGCCAAAGCCTCGAAACTAACTCTTTCATGTTCATAAGTGAAAATCAGAATGAGACATTGAAGAATATGAAAAAGGTTTTAGGAGTTGAAGAGAATGTAGAGGAACCAAAAGTTCCATTAAAGAAGAAACAACATAATCCCAATCCACTGTCTTGTAAGAAAAAGAAGAGAAACTCTGGGAAAGGTGAAATGAAAAATAACAATAGTGTAAGTGATGGTAAAGTAAGGAAAAGGAGAAAAAACAAATTGTCTAAAAATGTTAAACAGCAATTGAAGAGTTCTGTTATGGCAAATTAATTATTATTCTAAAAATGTGACTTTTTATTTACTAATATAACTCCTTTAGGAATTAATCTATGTAAGCCTTACAGTTTCACTGTCGACATAATATTATACACATGAAAAAAATGCCTTATGACCATACAAAGTTTTTTTATTTTATTTCACTTTGAATAGGCTTTCATTCTTATAATTTACGTAATATTTGCGAAAAAAAAATTGCCTATGTCCCTCTCCATACCATAGGCTATCTGCGTACCTTTCATCGCCATCAGTTCAGGTTTAGATAACAAACACATAATTTTAGTACACAATTTTTATTTTATTTATTTATATTTAAGATATCCCAGGAGATCTTATATTATTTCATCTTGAAGGGCCATATGAGCTTGAACCTATACACGCCGAATGTGAGTATATGTACGAGAGGTAGGTTGGTGAGGTACACAGCGTGGAAATGGCTCACGATATCGTAACATTCCTCCGGTTCGAACACTTCCTGACCATCTGGGGAGTCCTGGAAATTAAGGATTGGTTTACACACATACCTATATAGGTAATAAACTAGCTACCATCCCGCGGTTTTATCTGCGTTCCCGAGAATCATATGTTTTACCCGGATAAAAAGTATGATCTATATATCTTTCCTAGTTTCATCCAAATCCGTTAATTACGGAGATGAGTGGTAACAAATACACGGTATAATGTTTGTTTAGGGTCTTGGGCACTTAAGGGCTCTGGAGAAATATCTGTTATCGGAATTCATCAAAGCCTTTTTGTGATGATATAAGTAACTAGTATGTAGATATACTTAGATAGGTACTAAACCATCCGAGATTAATAAGACCTAACGTAATGTATGTAATATAGAGAATGCCGAATAATTTAACTACCGATAAGAGACTAGAAGGTTCCAGCGCACGCATTCGGCTCGAAGGACCATTTCCAGAAATTGATAAAACCTAATGATTTACTAATTTATAGGCATATTCACTCGATTAAAATGTAAATTTAAAAACCCGCATATCATTATTGACTAGAGAAACATTTCATGATCTGAAGATCGGGCCTATTAGATTGTGGAGACTAATCAAAACGCCGATACACAAGCGCACTAGTGAGCGAGCGAGACAGAACTGAGGGGAACAGAATGTGAAATGGTAAGGATTCATAATAATTACTTGCCTGAATAGTATGCCGTATCATAATCTCTTTGAAATAATACCAGACAGAGGCTGGCGACGTCCAATAGTACCATTTGAAGTAAATGTGCGTACTCAGATAGATAGTGAGCAAGCACGCCAGCTTGAAAGCGCTGAAGTCTCGCTGGGCCGCGTACTGGATGGTCTCTTGTAGCAAACTTATTAGGAACGACTTCTCTGATAATTGGTAGTTGTCTATTATCTTCTTTTCCACTAAGAAATTGCCTTGAAAGAGAGGTTTCAATTGGAGTAAACCATAGTATATTGGTAAGGTACTTAGGAGTGGGTATCGCCTCGTTGGCTACTGCATGATAAGTCTAAGCTGAGCTTTCCACCTTCAGCCACACAAATTAAGAACCTATTAAAATATTTACCCAAAAAATTCTTCAACCCATAAATATTATCATCATCAGCTGCTGCGATCATTTCAACCACCTCATCCTCATCTATGATGGTACCAATGAGCAGTTTGGGCTTGGCCTCCCGTCCAGGTTTCTTGAACGGAGGCGCATCGTTCTCTTTCAACGAGTATAGGTAAGAGGGTGCGGAGATTTTAATTTTTAATTTGCTTTCCAGTGGAGTCTTGACCAATGGAACAGATGCCGCTTTCTTTTGAATAAAATTTGAACTGGTTTTACTTAATTTGCTGGAATTTGGTGATAATATCGTGGTTGCGTCCATTTTTTAATGAATAGATCCAAGTAATATAAATATTATGCCAGGGTTGTCTATTTTAATCAATATACGGTGCTATATATTACGTGACTCGAGGAAATATTCATTATGTAAATAGTGAGCGTCATATTTCAAATGACCTAAATTGTCAATGTCAATTTGACCACAAAAATGGTAAAACAAAAAGAGGTTTTAGATAAAATAACTTTTTCCTTTCCAAAAAATTGTTTGTATTTTATAATTAAAAGCAATTTTAATTACTAATTAATTTATTCCATTACTTACTATACATTACTTCAATAAAATCTATATGAATAGACAGACATTACATACAATATCGTTTAACGTTCACTCCTGTCGTAATTCTTCTCTCTTCTTTCCGTTCTCTCAGCATCTTTATCATTTGACTTCTCATAATCGTAAGAGTCCCAGTAGCGACCGGGTATCTCCCTCCTGATACTACTTGCGCGCCTGATATCCCATTCGTCACATGGGTTCTCTTTATTTTTCATTTTATCTTTCCTCCTGGATTCCTTTCGGTTTTCTTTGTCACGTCGATCGTCTTCGTCACTACTATAGTCTTGTCTCTTTCTTTTATCTTTGCTATCTCGAGTTGTATCTTCCTTCCTTCTCCGTTCCTTATCACGCTTGTCTTCAATTCGTCGATCATCTTCATCACTACTATCGTCTTGTCCCTTTCTATTATTTCTGTTATCTCGTGTTTTATCTTCCTTTCTTTTCAGTTCCTTATCACGTTTGTTTTCAATTCGTCGATCATCTTCATCACTACTATCGTCTTGCCCCTTTCTATTATTTCTGCTATCTCGTGTTTTATCTTCCTTTCTTTTCCATTCCTTATCCCGCTTGTCTTCAATTCGTCGATCATCTTCATCACTACTGACGTCCTGTCCCTTTCTTTTGTCTCTGGCATCACGTGTCGAATCATCTTTCCTTCTCTGTTCCTTATCGCGCTTATTATCTCGATTATCCTTGTCAGCTCTCCTTTTGGAATTTGTATTTTCCTCTTCTGATTCACTATTTTTACTTCTTCGAGTTTCTTCCCTACTCTTCTGTACTTTATCATCGTCTCTATCATTTCTATATCTGCTGTCTTCTACGCGTCTATCTTTATTATCTTTCTCAGATCTTCGCTTAGAATTTGATCTTTCGACATCATCATCCTCACTATTTTTAGATTTATCGTCACGTTTACTTCTACTGATGTCTTCCTTATCACGTATTTTATCTGATTCGCGCCTGTCTCTATCATCTTTTTCATACTTCCGCCTGGAGTTAACTTCATCTTCATTATTATGCTTTTGCTTACTTCTAGCATCTTCTATACTCTTCTGTTCTTCGCGTTTGTCTCTTTCATCTCTTTCATATCTTCGCCTTAATTCAGATCTTCCTACATCCTCATCATTATTCTTTGTTCTATCATCACGTTTGCTCCTAGTATCTTCTTTACTCCTCTGTTCCTCGTGTTTGTCTCTTTCATCTCTTTCATATCTTCGCCTTAAGTCAGATCTTCCTACATCCTCATCATTATTCTTTGTTCTATCATCACGTTTGCTCCTAGTATCTTCTTTACTCCTCTGTTCCTCGTGTTTGTCTCTTTCATCTCTTTCATATCTTCGCCTTAAGTCAGATCTTCCTACATCCTCATCATTATTCTTTGTTCTATCTTCACGTTTGCTCCTAGTATCTTCTTTACTCCTCTGTTCCTCGTGTTTGTCTCTTTCATCTCTTTCATATCTTCGTCTTAAGTCAGATCTTCCTACATCCTCATCATTATTCTTTGTTCTATCATCACGTTTGCTCCTAGTATCTTCCTTACTCCTCTGTTCCTCGTGTTTGTCTCTGTCATCTTTTTCATATTTCCGCCTTGAATCAGACTTGTCTTCGTGTTCATTCTTTGTTCTATCATCGCGCTTACTTTTAGTATCTTCCTTACTCCTCTGTTCTTCACGTTTGTCTCTGTCGTCTCTTCGCTTAGATTTTTCTTCATCTTCTACAGAATTATTAGTTCTATCATCGTGTCTGTTTCTGCTGGTATCTTCACTGTATTCTTGTTCTTTATGACGCCTACGATCTTCGTCATGATTGTCCCTATCATCTCTTCGCTTTTTGTTTGAATTGTCTTCAGCCTGGTCTACATTCTTTGGTCTGTCATCGCGCCTACTTCTATTTATTTCTTCTTTATCACGCCTGTTATCGTCATCGCGTTTTTCTTCATTATCTCTGCGCCTAGAATCTAATCTTCCATCAACCTGGTTACTATATCTATTTCTCTCGTCACGCCTGCTACTCATGTTCGGGTCTTCTCGACTCCTTTGTTCACGATCTCGTCTTTCATCATTATTATCTCGCCTCCTATCATCATTGCGATCATTTCTTCTTCTATCAGCATCATTATTACTTCTTTGATCTTTGTCATGTCTGTTTCTAGAATCTTCCTCGCTCTCAACACTACTTCCTTGGTATCTTCTCCTGTCATCTCCGTTTCTCTGCTCAAAGCTCCTTTGCCTATCCCTATCGTCATTTCTCCTCACGGCTCGAGGTATAGCAAAGTTATCTTTGTCTCTTTCTAGTCTTTCGACCCTACGAGCATCTTTGCCATATGTATCATAAAAGCCGTCATGACCCCATCTTTCGCTATTTTTATTTTTATCAGCTTCGTCATCTTCTGGTGTTTTGGGTGTTTCATCTTTGCTCTTACTTTTCTTTGCCTTTTTATCTTTCTTCTTCTTTTTACTTTTTTCTTTATCTGACTCTGAATCTAGAAATAAAAAAATATTGTACAAATAGTGAGTTTAGTTTTAGATTGTTAAGTAACAATAGTGAATTCAAATTTATTTATTAAATGAACTCATACACACTACAGGTGGCTTGCAGTACATCACAGCACATTTATATTAATGAGTATTGAAGTGAGGACAGTCCCCGGACCAGTAATGACTACATATAACTACTACAAATGTCTAAAATATAACAAATATATTAATAACAACCATAAATTGATTACTGACCACTAGAACTGTCGCTTGAAGAGTCAGAACTGCTACTGGAGCTGGAACTTGAGTCAGAGCTCGAGCTGCCGACCGTG
This sequence comes from Tetheella fluctuosa, assembly GCA_951216915.1. Taxonomy (NCBI): domain Eukaryota; kingdom Metazoa; phylum Arthropoda; class Insecta; order Lepidoptera; family Drepanidae; genus Tetheella; species Tetheella fluctuosa. The sequence continues at coordinate 1,234,967 of OX578214.1, forward strand.
ATCTCAGTTATAGGTGCTGGAACATTCTATGGACAATGTGTGAGAGTTGCATTAATGAGTCAGTTTGTCGAACAAATTTCTACTGAGGTTTTAGGCCAGTTTCAAAATCCATGGATAACTACTAGGTAAATGTTATTATGACAGATTTTCTATATAATTATATACAAAAACTTTCAAATCAACATAATTTATCTTGAGGATAAGTTACCCAGCAATTGAAAACAGTCCCTATTATACAGGGTTAAAAGTACTTGTTATTACAAACTACTTTATACGGGACCAAATCTGAATGTGTGGTAATAAAATCAGCTGTTCCATAGATTTTGGTAGAGTAGGCAATGAACTTTTTTTGTATTTTTTTATTAATGAATAATTTCTACCCTAATTTGTTTTTACTATGTAAAGAATGTGCCAGGATATTATTATTCAGGAGCATGGAAACCAGTTCACTTCATAAGTGGTATATATGTGTGCATATGGTAGGCCTAAACTGAATAAATGAGTTTGGTTGACTCAAGCTTAATAATTTACCTTTGGCATCTGTTTCAAATGTTCACGCAATTCATCAGTCAGCCCACCCAAACCAATTGATGTGAAGAAATTGATTGAAAACCTCGTATTTTTCGGGTTGTCACGTGGAAATACACCCGAGAAGGCATCCTGCAATGTCCTGAAAGGAAAAAAAATACACTTAGACAGGCTTAATTAAATGATATTACTAAAGAACATATATGGGAACTCACGGGTCTTTCAAGCGATCATTTAACTTCTTCAATCCCATGTATTCAGCTAGTTCTTGAAATAGGATTTTGATGTAAATACGACTTGAACTAGTTGTGTCTTCTTCGTTCAACTTTACACATTCCATGACCTCCCAGCTTATCGAGTCCGTGAACAAAAGGTGAGCGAAGAACTTGCTTACGTTTCTCAACCTGTTTGTATCTAGCCTATGTGCTGTTGCATATGAATCTTTGAATATCTCTTCAAACGGGCCGATGTAGATTCGATTGATATTACAGAATCTTTGGGCTAATAGGCCATAAAACTTCTCGTAAGTCCTCTGTTCAGCACAGCAGTCCAAGAACATGTGGCATAATTCTACTTCTTGACCCGGTTTTAGCTGCATCTTCATAAGTTTGTGTGCACATTCCTCAAAATCCAAACTGGAGTTTATAGTTAAGTATATAGTGCGACGTAATGCTACAAGGTTTGTTTCAGTATTGTCAATGATGGTAACTTCTTTTTGTTGTGTCTCTTCATCTTCATCGTCAGATTCATCACTGCCGCTTTCCCCAGAGCCATTTTCTTCATCAGTTTCAGCATCAGAGCCGAGGATTTCGCTGCTCAGAGTCTTGTACTTTTGCTCATTCTCTTCATATTTATCATCAAATTTGAATACATCTGAAAATACACATTTTTATGTTTTGTAATCAAAGATGGTAACTTTGATCTTCATAAATGCCCTTAACTGAATCAATTACTTTTACTTAGACCAAGGGAAGCAATATAACACTATCCATACTAATATTATAAATGCTAAAGTAATTCTGTCTGTTTCTTTTTAACACCTAAACTGCTGAACCAATCAAGATGAGATTTCTTACGCAATGCATCTGCATCAGCCTATGGCAAGGAGAGGGATATGGGCTACTTATTTTCTCGGCAATGTGGGTGAAACTGCAGGGAACAGCTAGTTAACCAAAGCAATCAAAAAGAATTAAATTAATAATCTCAAAACAAAGTGTTTGATTACTTTAAGCTCATTATAAGATGATGTAAAACCCTTGAGGATTGTTTCTACTGGTGACCATGAGCTAACAAATTACAGGCATATAAATCTAGAGTGTGTAATGTAAATATATTGCATAACCCAAACAAATTTCACACAATAAACATATGAAGCATTATTAATAATAATAATAATTTAGATCATTTTAATTTAGATATATACAACTTCTTTTTTTTATATTCTTTGTGTGATATGAATTTTGTTTCATGATGTGATATCCTTTAATAATTGAGCACAGGCACAGGAGCACAAGGTGTTAAACCCAACTATTTCATTTGCATTGAATGTAAAGTGTATACTTTGTTGGATATACAAATTAAATAAATAAATAACATTACTAAGACTTACTAAGGATGTCCTGTGGATCAGTAGCATCATCTAACATCAACAAATGTGTGAACTGGTCTTCTTCAGGCACCAACTCTAACTCTTCAATCAAAGCTGGATGATCTTTGAAACCATCTTTCCATACTTGAAACATCACCTCAATCATATACTGGACCCTCTTGTCCAACTGCCCTTCATGCAGAATATTTCTCAACATCTCAAATATAGCATTCACACCCTTTGATGATACTTCGGTAAGTTTCTGTCCGCATTCCTTCAAAAACGCAATAGCAACTTCTACTGAATCATCCGTTGGTGTCTCTACAAGTAATGTCAACAGCTCTAGCGCCAGTATCTCATGGGCAACCCTCTGGTTAACAAGATGGGCTATAAATGATGCAGCAGATATACATATGGACTTATCATTACGTTTAAAACCTCTTTTGAATTGAATAACCAATCTTTTTAATAGCAACTCCCCTATGTTTGGGAACCGAGAATTGACTGCAGCTACTAGGGCAGCATAGACATTAGTAAATGTAGGGGAAGCGGCCTGGGCTTGGATGACAGACCGACAAAGCAAACCTCTACCACGGACTATATTCTCTTTTAGCAACTCCTTGATGATAATACCAATGTTGCCAACGTTAATTTTGTTGATGTGGCCGTGGATGGACTTCTTTAGAGCCTCCCAAGCAAGTCGTTGGTAGGCAACTGAAGATTTATCTGTTATTTGTGCCTGCATCAGGCGGAGTCGCGCTGGCGGTATGTACGCCCCACCAGTCCTAGTATTGAGCATATCTGTCTCCTTTGTCTTCCGTTCTGGCACTATTTTTTTGAGTTCAGCCTCTTTTTTATCGTCGCGTTTTTCATGTTTGGCGGGGAGTGGTGATCGGGATTTTGAATGCCTGCGTTTACGTCTAGAGTCCCTCTCACGGTCCCTGTTGCGATCCCTATCGGCAGGTGATCTCGATCGACCTCTTTTAGACTTCTTTTCCTTGCGCTTTTCATCTTCATCGCTGTGTTGATCTTTCCTACGTTTACTATCCTTTTTGGACTCCATTTTATAATGGAAGCTTGTGATAGATGCACAATGAGGAAAAATATTTAATTACAGAAAATATAGTTAATATTATTATCACTAAAACGTACTCACTATCGAAAGTTTTATAAAAATAAAAATGCGAACGTCGTCGTGACACGATGCCGCGGCCATCTTTGACAGCATTTGACAGACAATTATTGACATTTTTTTTTGACGTTTGTCGTCGGTATGTGAAAACGTTGACATTGACATACAAGCATAGAAAGTTACCTTTATTTTTAGGTGTGGCAACAATTAACATTAATGACAGGCTTTTACTGAAATATGTTGATAAGGATTATCTACACATACCTTTATTACCTACATTGGTTACAAGGGTGGATCCAGGTTTTGTTTCTGGGAGGGGCATAAGGGGCAGACGGGAAAAAATAATCAACAATAACTGTTAAAAATAAACTTAAAATTACTTGTTTAGTAAAGACAGTTTTTTTTTTACTAAGATGACTAGCACTTAATTAGCGTTAATTTTTGTCGCAATATCTTGGTGGATATGCATTAAAGCCACGAGCCAGTCCATTCAAACGCTCTTCTCTCTGCTCTTTCCCAGTACTGTGATGGTAACGCCACAACCATCTGGGGGGGGGGGGGGGGCACGTGCCCCTGTGCCTTAATTGGTTACATAATACTAAAACTAAAAAAAAACAGAGAAATAATCACAGACTATTACTTACAGAGACCATAGGTTATAGGCTATTTTTCATTCCGGGAACGCGGGTAAAACTTAAAACCGCTGGGAGTATATTTGTATATAAAATTGCTTTCAATTGCAATATAATTTATTATATACTAGCTTCCGCCCCGAGTTTTCACTCGCGTTCCCGAGGCATCTTATGTTTTCCCGGGATAAAAAGCCTTCCTCGATAAATAGTAGGCTAAACACAAATTTTTCAATTCGATCGAACCAGTAGTTCTTGAGATTAGCGCGTTCAACCGGTTCAACCAAACAAACTCGCTTTATATATATATTGAACTTCGTTTCTGACGGGGGTCCCCCAAACTTACATTACTTTTTTTATATGAGAATCCCGTAACATGACATTCTCCCTTATTCAGACTCATTCGGTTGCCATTCCGATCGGAAAGGATTTTATTTCGTTTTTAGGCTGATGCTGTGTTAGTCGCAGAATTATTTTGCCACGATCGTGTACCGATCGACTGCTTCATTCCAAATAGAAGTCTGAAATGAAAAAATAGGAGACATTGTATTCAGTAGACTAATCAATCGGTTTTACCCGATGGGAACCGCAACCGAGCAGGTCTGAATAAGTGGGATAAGCAGAGTTGTAATGAAGTCGATTAAAAATGGCTACAGTAGCGATTTAATCGAAGTCGATGAAAATTCATAACACAACTTGCTTGATGATGCCCAATCTAGATTGTAGCAAATGGAGCAATCTAATTGATTTTTTTATTAGATGTAGTTATATATATATTTATGTATTTACAAAAAGAAAAGTAGTATATGTAGTATATCAGTTATCTGACTTCCATAGCACAAGCTCTGCTCAGTTAGGGGTCAGATAGCCGTGTGTGAGGAATAATGTCCCAGAATATTTATTATTTATTTATTTTATCTATTCTCTTTCCGAAATATTATCCTTGCCCATTCTTCGCTAAGCAATAATTGAGGCATATCCATAATTTCATATCAAAGGTTATCGTATGTAATTAAAACAATTCAATATTTATTAGTATTTATGACTTTATTTAATACGACAATGAAACTACAAAAGTTGCCTGCACTTCAAACAGCAATTTTCATATTACCTCACAAACTGAAGCACATTAATTATATTAATCACATAAAATATAAAAATTAAAGATAATAAACACCATAATGAGAGATAGGAGTGACTAATATTACGCAAAAATTACGACAAAACAAAAAATATATAATAATCTGAAAAGCATTTATATATGTTGCAACGCTATACATGATTAGTCTCGATCGTGAGATTCTAAAAGGCTACACAATACCCAAGGCAAATTGGTCAGAGGTTTACACTTCTTCACCGAGAGACAAGCTAGTAACGTAACTTACAACTAGTTCCTTACTCTTAGAGGAGTGTTGGTTAACATAGAATCGAAGCAGGCAAGCGACTCGCCCCGCCTTCGCCCGCCTCCGCGCCAAGCAACATACATCGTCTCTTAACATTATATACAATTATTATCATCTTTGACAATAAAACAGATCGACGCTAAATGAATGGCAAAAATATACTCTAAAATACAGGAATACTCTCAATTAACAGTCGTGCGACTATCCCCCGCGTTATACCGTCCACGTGAGCGTAACGGATCCGACCAGCGACCGACACGCGCCGGTTATTCGTACGGTACGGAGCGTTTGTATCTATATAATTTGTGCCACACCGAACGTTCGATACATTAAGATACATATCACTAGAGCAAAACATCACAGAAGCGGTTTGTGTCCAACACACCGTTTGTCCGCGACCCGGCCCCGCCATCTACCATTTAAAAAAATATAAAACGCTATGAAAGGCAGTTTTATGTTACATATTTATTGATATTATTCGAAAGCCAATTATGAAATATAGTGAGGCACTTCCGCTGTTAACAAATAAACTATTCTTCAACTATTCAATTTATTGTATCCGATATGAGATCAAAGTAAGGAAGTGTCAACATTTTGGCTTCACGGAGCACAAGCAACGATCAACTTGACAAAACAAACGCAGCCACAAACAACTCGCGACACCACTCTTACAAAAATAAAAATGGACTGTCTATAGCGATATGATCTATGGCGATTCATAGATGATACGAAAGAGAAAAACTTAAATTTAGATTAAACTTCCCTAAAAATACTGTTGCGTTAAAAATAATGATATAAGTCTATACCTAATTAGGGATTCTTCACCTTCAAGCTACCTATCACCTTCCTCCAGCTGCTTATAAAAGTCCGGTCAAATGCTTAAATTAGCGGCATGCTATGGTGGCCGTTTTGACAGCCCACATCGCATGTGTCAGAAAGAGAAGAATAGCGTGACAGTAGACGTCAAAACGGCCAACATAGTGTGACGGTATTTTTATTTCCATTTGCAGTTTCCATACCATAAAAGTTGGTGGATATGCATTAAAGCCACGAGCCAGTCCATTCAAACGCTCTTCTCTCTGCTCTTTCCCAGTACTGTGATGGTAACGCCACAACCATCTGGGGGGGGGGGGGGGGGGGGGCACGTGCCCCTGTGCCTTAATTGGTTACATAATACTAAAACTAAAAAAAAACAGAGAAATAATCACAGACTATTACTTACAGAGACCATAGGTTATAGGCTATTTTTCATTCCGGGAACGCGGGTAAAACTTAAAACCGCTGGGAGTATATTTGTATATAAAATTGCTTTCAATTGCAATATAATTTATTATATACTAGCTTCCGCCCCGAGTTTTCACTCGCGTTCCCGAGGCATCTTATGTTTTCCCGGGATAAAAAGCCTTCCTCGATAAATAGTAGGCTAAACACAAATTTTTCAATTCGATCGAACCAGTAGTTCTTGAGATTAGCGCGTTCAACCGGTTCAACCAAACAAACTCGCTTTATATATATATATTGAACTTCGTTTCTGACGGGGGTCCCCCAAACTTACATTACTTTTTTTATATGAGAATCCCCTAACATGACATTCTCCCTTATTCAGACTCATTCGGTTGCCATTCCGATCGGAAAGGATTTTATTTCGTTTTTAGGCTGATGCTGTGTTAGTCGCAGAATTATTTTGCCACGATCGTGTACCGATCGACTGCTTCATTCCAAATAGAAGTCTGAAATGAAAAAATAGGAGACATTGTATTCAGTAGACTAATCAATCGGTTTTACCCGATGGGAACCGCAACCGAGCAGGTCTGAATAAGTGGGATAAGCAGAGTTGTAATGAAGTCGATTAAAAATGGCTACAGTAGCGATTTAATCGAAGTCGATGAAAATTCATAACACAACTTGCTTGATGATGCCCAATCTAGATTGTAGCAAATGGAGCAATCTAATTGATTTTTTTATTAGATGTAGTTATATATATATTTATGTATTTACAAAAAGAAAAGTAGTATATGTAGTATATCAGTTATCTGACTTCCATAGCACAAGCTCTGCTCAGTTAGGGGTCAGATAGCCGTGTGTGAGGAATAATGTCCCAGAATATTTATTATTTATTTATTTTATCTATTCTCTTTCCGAAATATTATCCTTGCCCATTCTTCGCTAAGCAATAATTGAGGCATATCCATAATTTCATATCAAAGGTTATCGTATGTAATTAAAACAATTCAATATTTATTAGTATTTATGACTTTATTTAATACGACAATGAAACTACAAAAGTTGCCTGCACTTCAAACAGCAATTTTCATATTACCTCACAAACTGAAGCACATTAATTATATTAATCACATAAAATATAAAAATTAAAGATAATAAACACCATAATGAGAGATAGGAGTGACTAATATTACGCAAAAATTACGACAAAACAAAAAATATATAATAATCTGAAAAGCATTTATATATGTTGCAACGCTATACATGATTAGTCTCGATCGTGAGATTCTAAAAGGCTACACAATACCCAAGGCAAATTGGTCAGAGGTTTACACTTCTTCACCGAGAGACAAGCTAGTAACGTAACTTACAACTAGTTCCTTACTCTTAGAGGAGTGTTGGTTAACATAGAATCGAAGCAGGCAAGCGACTCGCCCCGCCTTCGCCCGCCTCCGCGCCAAGCAACATACATCGTCTCTTAACATTATATACAATTATTATCATCTTTGACAATAAAACAGATCGACGCTAAATGAATGGCAAAAATATACTCTAAAATACAGGAATACTCTCAATTAACAGTCGTGCGACTATCCCCCGCGTTATACCGTCCACGTGAGCGTAACGGATCCGACCAGCGACCGACACGCGCCGGTTATTCGTACGGTACGGAGCGTTTGTATCTATATAATTTGTGCCACACCGAACGTTCGATACATTAAGATACATATCACTAGAGCAAAACATCACAGAAGCGGTTTGTGTCCAACACACCGTTTGTCCGCGACCCGGCCCCGCCATCTACCATTTAAAAAAATATAAAACGCTATGAAAGGCAGTTTTATGTTACATATTTATTGATATTATTCGAAAGCCAATTATGAAATATAGTGAGGCACTTCCGCTGTTAACAAATAAACTATTCTTCAACTATTCAATTTATTGTATCCGATATGAGATCAAAGTAAGGAAGTGTCAACATTTTGGCTTCACGGAGCACAAGCAACGATCAACTTGACAAAACAAACGCAGCCACAAACAACTCGCGACACCACTCTTACAAAAATAAAAATGGACTGTCTATAGCGATATGATCTATGGCGATTCATAGATGATACGAAAGAGAAAAACTTAAATTTAGATTAAACTTCCCTAAAAATACTGTTGCGTTAAAAATAATGATATAAGTCTATACCTAATTAGGGATTCTTCACCTTCAAGCTACCTATCACCTTCCTCCAGCTGCTTATAAAAGTCCGGTCAAATGCTTAAATTAGCGGCATGCTATGGTGGCCGTTTTGACAGCCCACATCGCATGTGTCAGAAAGAGAAGAATAGCGTGACAGTAGACGTCAAAACGGCCAACATAGTGTGACGGTATTTTTATTTCCATTTGCAGTTTCCATACCATAAAAGTTTTTGCTACCGTTCGCATCGTAGATATAAATTATCAATTCCAGTTTTTTTTTTTACGTACAGAGCCCTCAGTAAAACGACCAACTTTTAGTAATACGAAGTGTACATTGAAAATATCGAATTAGAGGATATTTGTTGTTGAAATACTAAAAGTTGTTTCCACGCGAGATCACGTTTAGGACATTCTTCGAATAGGCCATAAGTTATTGTGTGGCAGCAATGTTGCCGTAATAAAAATTAAATAATTTTTGAATTAATTGATTTCAAGGGGAATGTTTGGTGTTTAAAATTAAGCGCGTCAAGAGGTGTAACACAATCAATATTGTGAAAATACTTGGATGTATTGTGCATTATTAGAGATTAAAATTTGTAACTTTTTATCTATCACAATATTTTTATGTTACAACACCGACGCAATATCAAGCGTCTAAATGGCGCCACACGGCTCACACTGAGGTAAATTTTGCTGGACCAGCCAAACCCTTAAAACTATCGTTTTTAATCACTATCATATATTGAAGCCCAGCCACTCATTTAAGTTTTCAGTGTTGCCAGTTTTACATATCATAGTAATCAAAAACGCATCTCAATAGAGCCTCGATATACTAGTAAATATAACTTTTTAATACTATCGCACTGGTAAGTCTTTTTGAAACGACTGCAGTGGTTTTTAAAATATTTCACTAGTGCACCGTTGACTCACTCCCAAACCGAAATAATGACAAAAATATTAACGGAGATGTTCCACTACATAAATGCATTTGTTTCCACCCACTTGCGCGCCTGCTAAGCAAAAACTTGACGTGCGTTTTATATCGACCATTTGACATCACTAGAAGTAGAAACACGTATATCAAAGCTGTCAATTCAAAATGGCCGACAAAAGGAATTTAAAACGATCCAGAAATTAATATATTGACAGCTTTGAATGCCCGCTTGTACATCTGGCATTCACTCTGGTTTCTTGGCTGGATACATCAACGCAGCAGTCTAATTACAATCGCTTTCATCCGTCATTAGAAGGCAAGCGACAACGTCAAACAATAAGGCCTTTCACACATCCAAGACCGATGCGTTGCAGTTGAAACAGTGACTGCAACTCGGACGAGACAACTCAATAAGGTTAAAATTAGCTTGATGTTAAAGAAAAGCTAAGTCCTTGTATTTTTAGCCGCAACTCTGTCCTTACCATTTAAAAAATGTAATCTGTCGCAAAAGAGAACCGACGCGGCAAAGAAATCAATCAAGTAATACAGAAAAGTGTTTTTTTTAACCTGCTTATAAAATAATCTTTTATAATCCTCCCAAAAATATTTACGCTTTCTGATCAAATACTTATCAATATAGCAATAATTATAAGGACTCTCTTTTGCGACAGAGTACTGACACGAATTCAAAGCACTAAGTAATAATTAAATGCAGTGGGCGTTTAAACAGATATTAGACTGCATGTGTTGCGTGCGTCCCCCGTGTGCGTGGGTGCGTGCGCGAGCGCGTCTAGCCGGAGGGGGAGGGGGTGGGGGTGCTGGTGGGCGCGGCCTCGCTCTCTGCGCGCGCGCTCTTGTTCTGTCGCACCATCTCCGCACGTCGCTCCTGGAAATATTACAATTATATTAGATTTATTAAGATGCGAATATATACGAGTAAATTAGAGGAAGTCTGTAAGTAGTAACGGAATAGTTGAGGAGTTACAGTAGACTAGTAGTTCTCCGCGGTTTCACCCTTTGGCTCCGCCCAAAAGTATTAAGTACCCGTTGAAACTTAATCTTCATCTGTCAAATAATTAATCTATGGAAGTGGCGAGTTACCGTCAAGCTCTGGGTAGAGAGTAGATACCCTGAGATGAATTCATTAAATTCTCTTTCATACCACTACGCGCTTGCGTGCGTCATCAGTTTAAAAATTGTAATAAATAAACAATTATAAAAAAAAGTTAAGGATGCATGGTGGTGTGATAAAAGCTTTTTAAATATTGCTAAAAATGAATGAAATTGAGAATAATAAATGATAAGAAGAGTAATAAAATGTTTCAAACACGATTATTGTAGCTGATAAAATCCATTTCCAATTTTTACCCATTAGAAGCTATTTACAGTACGATATTTGAAGATATGGTGTGATCACAAGCACGGGAACGAAACAGTCCCGTATAGTATGTTGAACCAACCTCCTTCTTGACAAAATCCAGCTTTTTCTGTATCTCTTTTTGTCTATTGATTTCAGCAACTGTCAATTTAGTCTCAATATCCTTCGTGATCTCTTCCATTTTGGCAGAAACGACCGAACGCACCTCCGCTAGCTTTGCATTCTATACATGGACCGAACAAAAACAAACAATGGTAAACACAAACAAAAAATAAAACGAAACATGCATGTTGTAAATTAAATTAATGTTAATGAGATTTCTGTATGAAAAATTAAAATTGGTAAATAAAAAACATGATTTTGTTATATTAAAAGGAAATTACAACAACGAAAACATAAATACAATCAAAGTACCTGCATATTTATAACTATGTATATACAGAAATAGTTTTTGAATTGTTGTATGTAAGTGTTCTTAAAAAACATGGTAAGCAAACTTTTTGGAATCGAATAAAAAACTAAAAAATAAAAAAAACACATTCTTCATAAAAAGAGATAGGTATTATCGGGATATATCCTTTTTGATACAATTGAAATTCAATAAAGGTTTTTTTTTTACACTCTTTTTTTAAATTGAATTCCAAAACCAACAACTCGTGTCAGCAAGTTGGTGATCAGTGGTATGTGGCTACCGTCCACATCATCAATACCAGGAGGATTGACAATATTCTGGTGGACCTTTACATAGTCTAAAAGGCAACTGTCTGTGTCTCAAGTGGTTGTACTGACGTGGTTGCGTAGTTTCTCCTTCTGTTCAGCCTCGATGAGGAGCCGGCGGTCGGCCGCCTGCTGCAGCTTGTCCTGAATGGACGTCTCGAGCTGGTGGAACTTCTCCTGGTTGCCGGCGCGCACCTTGCGGACCTGCTCCTCCTGCAACCATCATACACGTGCTCAGCTGATGGTACCAAAACTATACTATAACTATTTTCAATATGAAAGTGGAAGTCACCCGGGTGGGTACTAAAGAAAGCTCAAGGTCATTGTAGGATTCGAACCCACTTCGCTAATCACATTGATCTCGAAGGTCAGTCGGTCGGTGTATTAGATTGAAGATTACCAACATATGTGTGTGAGAGAAAGCACGCCTGTTTGTATCAAATTGTATGCAATAGGTTATTTTACTCTATATGAGAAAAAATCTAAAAATGTACAATTTAGATAGCTTAGGCAATAAGCAGTCGGAAAATTTTAGTTCATAAAATAACTAAATTAATTTTAAAATTCATTTCAAAGTTTTCAGTTTTTTTAATCTGTTTCTAAACAAGCGAAACAGTAGCCGCCATTATAATGACGTCATACGGTGCTGTATGTAAACTAAAAAGTGTCAACTGAAGTACTTATTATTATTATATTTACATTAGTATTCATGCATTCAGGAACAGCACACTAATAAAAAGGATAATAGCTCATTTTTAATTTATAAAATTGTATAATTCCAATTGAGACCAATATCATCGCATTTATTTACTTACAAGAGACCAAATAACGTCATGACCGTAGAGTAACATGGCGTCCAGCGTTTTCATCAAACTACGCGCGAAAATTGAAAATGTAAAATTTTTATGGCACTATATCGAAAGAATAAATTTTTTATATTTTTTTTGGTGGCTTATTATAGCACCTTAGGAACGATTTGAGACACTTTTCAAAAATGGGTGTAATAACCTATTCTGAACGTTATGCACTCGCATTATAGATTTTAAATTAAGCGATGCATTACGGTCAGCGGCCTGGTTAAGTAACAAATTTTAATATCACTACATCTCTTTCTTAAGATCATTGAAAAAGGATAGAAAATATTTCAAGTCAAATTAGTAGTATGCCATGCCATTGTCATGTCTGGGAAAATAGTTTTAACCAATTTACGTAGCGAATTGACAGCAGTACTACATATCTTTTATGCTTTTCTTATGTTATTTATTAGAAAGAGATAGTAGATCAACATAATGGTTCGTATAATAATGGTAGTTACATGTTCGCGCAGGCGCTCGAGCATCTTCTTGATGTTCTCGTCGCGCTTGTCGGCGGCCGTGTTCATCTTCTCCTCGATCGCCTTGTACACCTCCGCGGTCTGCTGCTCGAGGGTCAACCTGATCAGAAACGTCATTTATTACTTCATGGATATCCTCAGGACTTAATTCTTTATGCGAAAGTTTGTGTGTGTATGTATGTATTTTACCACTCAATGCCGTGATGCCTGTACGGGTTTCGATAAAAATGGGCAATAAATATTTTGGGACATTTCTCACACACGGCCGTCTGATCCCAAACTAAGCAGGTCTTGTGCTATTGAAGCCAGATAACTGATATACTACATAAACTACTTTTCTTTTGTAAATATATACGTATAATTCTATTAACTCGGGACAAACAGAATATGTTCACAAATGTCTGTCCTGAGTGGGAATCGAACCCACGACCTGGCGGCGTTATCACGAAGAGATATCCCCTCTTCTACCACGTCGACCGGATCGTCGACATAGGATTCTTTTGATCCTGGAAAAACTAACTATTAACTTACATATGTTACCTTCGAAAATGCGGGTGAAACCGCGGGGCGAAAGCTAGTATAAGTAGACCACCTTCGCCTATGGATTGTAACATGATGGATAATACCAGTGGGATTGTGAATGTGTTCCCGAATTCCCGACCTTTATAAAGCCGAGAAGACAACATACTCACACGACTTACGAACTGTGGTAAGTAGTTAATCGTCCAGCCACCTATACCTGTTATATTGACAACGGACACAGACCAGCACCAGCAACACATACCTGGTCTTCTCGACGCCCTCGAGGTGGTCCTTGAGGCGGGCCCGCAGCTCGTTGATGTAGGCCTCGCGCTTCTCCTCGTGCGTCTCCATCTTGGCGTCCAGCGCCTCCTTGGTGGTGCTGATGAAGTTGTTCGTCTGCTCGCTGCGGATGCGTGACGCCTCCTCGATCTTTGCCATCTTTTGCGCGATCGCCGCCATCCTACTCGCTTCCAGGCTCTGGTGAGTTACCACAACTTTTTTATACTTGACCAGCTTACCTTCTCGCAGTTTTACCCGCAATCCCCTATTTTACATACATCATAAAGAGATCCTCTGCAAAATTTTATCTTTGTAGGTCCAAGAGTTTAGGCTGGGCGTTAATAGTTGAGCTGCATGAATCTTTAGGTCTTATTGATAGATTTTGAACTTGAGAGTGATAGCCAGCCGGACGACTACGATAAAGTATGTAACTACCATTCTATAGATTCTTCGCGATGTATTCCTTCCCCGAAAGAGCTCATTGTCTGATTCAAACTCACAACAATCGTCATGGCATTCGACGTCGCTACCATTGAGTTATATGATAAATAGTAATGGTCTGATGCTAAATCTGTGTCATCACCAATCGCGTCAGTTCAAGCACTTTAGCCAATTGTTTCAACCGTTTATTAAAGATAATTGATACGCAGTGTATAATTGGTTGACGCGATGATTTGAAGACGGTTATAATTAAAATTAACGATGTACTATTTTGATAAACTACTAATGAAATGATTTGCCACCAATTTTAGAGAAATTTATACTGTAAAACTTCGATCAATTTCTTAATAACGAAGTAAGTATATAATTTAGTTGGATTCCTATTTGAAAATCTAGACCAAAAACCTCAGAACCACTAGGACTAGAAAGAGGAAAGGAATGCCCTATGCGCTAGTTGAGGATATGCAATAAAAACTAATGTATATTTAAAATTGGGACAAGTTACATTTATTCCTTTAAACATCTCCAAAAGACTTACACGTCTCCTCTCCTCGGCGGCCTTGAGTTTCTCCTGTATTTCCTCAACGGATGGCGTCTTCTCCGGCGAGTCTGCGCGGCGCGGCACCGGTACACCCACCGGCTCAGCTAAGATCACCTCATACGCCAGCCCACCCTTCGACATCTCTTGGCAGCGGATCTCGGTAGCTGGTGGACAAAGTGGATCATGAATTTGGGCCTGATATCATCTAAAACGCGACTCAGTGTGCTGATGACTTGGAGCAGCTGCTGATTCTCAAACATTGTCTCTCATTGTAAACCCCAAGCGGAATTTTTACTCTAAAGAAAAAAAGCAGTTTGGAGTCGTTGTGAGCTTCAGGATATATTCAATTCAGGGCCGATAGTTTTATAATCTGTCCACAAAGCTAAAAAAAAACATAGGCTGTTATTAAATACAATTTCAAATAAAAAGAGTAACTACGCAGCGTAAATAAAACATTAAAAGTCAATGGAGCTACAAAGCAAAACTGAATGTAATTGCAAGAAGTACGTTAACTATTAAAGTAAAGGATATATTTATTGAATCACCAACAAGAAACCAACTTGCTCTTACATCAAGAGTAGTTTACAGAGGCAGTTAAAGATCTTTGTACATGTTGAACAACTAACAGAATGTTTTTCCGATCCATTAGCTAATATAGCTGCGGTTCAATTCACAACTAGGGGTATTGAAAAGTAATGGCCGAGCCAATGCTTTCTATTGAGTGTTAAGAATGTTCCTCTAAAACTACCTTTTAGATGTATTCTAATAGCCCAATTCTAAAGTCGATATATTCTCATACATACATACATACATGCCGGTATGTAATGGTATTCAAACGACACTTGACCTGAATAGGATCGGACCTCTCTTGTTTTGGGTCTCGTTGGTCATCGCATATGGAAAGCTTCTGGAAATCGCTTCTTATACTAACTTGTGGTTCACCACAGACATTGAAGTTTACGACAGGAAATCATTTGACATTAGAAGAAACAATTTCCATGTAGCGTGATTACCATGTCTTTCTTTGTTATATTAATTCTGCTATTGTTAATAATTTTGTGGTTGTATTATTTGAAAGAGTTGTATTATCTGGGCTGCGAGCGATAAAATATAAAGTTAAACAATACCTCGGGTCCTCTTATTACAATCGGCTTACGTTCACTAATCCCGTACCGTCCGGCCCTATATTGCAACATCAGAGATTACAGTTTTTTGTTCGTTAGCCATTTCAGTCAAAGCGCTCCGGCCTTGATATGAAGTCGTTTGAAAAGACTCCGATCCCCTCCGTAGGGCAATAATATATTTTATATCTCTATGCAGATGTTCCATATTTTATGGAGAACATATTAAACGTATTACGCAACTGCGACAATTTGGCGGAATTTGCTATAACATATATTTATACTGTCATAGCAGACTTCGTAATCACGTATTGTGGTTTTGAGTCTTGGAGGATAGAATTTAGAGACCATGTAGAATATCTATAGAACTACATGCTTTCTAAATTAATCATATGTACTTTGTTTATTTGCATTCCTTAAATAATATTGTACCTACTTTATAGTAAATAAGCAACACTACACATAGGACCCATGTTGGGCACCACAAAGCAAAGTAGGTGGATTAGAAATGTAATAAGAAAATAAATCACAAGACAAGAAACAAAGATTAATTAGAGAAAAGGTCAGATACAGATAGAGAGGGACAAATTAGAACAGAACTGAATGAAAAAAAAAAACACTGTAGGATTCCACAGCTGCAACTAATACATTTTGTACCCATTCAATTGGAACTAGCAATTTTCGTGTTCGTAAAAATGGTCGCTCTGATTAATATTGCCGACGATTTTTTTTCTGTTCTAAATACATAAAAACCAGCCAACAAAACAAGATGGAGGAAAAAACAGATCTAATCCTAAACTTTTACTTCGCGCTCCATTAGCAGATATTTCCCTTGGCGTCTGTTTATTTGATTGCATGTCTCTCGCGAAACGATCTTCAGTTTTCAGCAACAAATTGTATTGACGATGTTATCTTTTCGCCTATTTTACAACAACATAGCTCCATAAATCGCCATTAATTTCATAATTAACACAAAGACATTTCTTAAACTCATTCAATTACGCTCAAGACTTTTAAAGGGAAGAATTTTTAAAACAAGCAAGAGAGGAATTCGGTATTGTTTAATTAAGGCGAGGAGGGTGAGGGTGGGAATTCTCACGAATGACTCACGCCGATATTGAATTCACGTTTCAGTCCAGTGCTATGACTGTGTCTACGAACTAAGGGTATTAAATATTAACAACTACAGGTGACTAAGAATGTTGAACCCCCGAAGCGATTAAAATTACATTTGATGGTGTAGTTTCTAGAATATTTGCAAATGAAGTTAGCAATTTTTACAAAAGCAATTTATATATTTCTTCTAAAGTATAATTGTTATTTTATTAGAACTGGATTCGTATTATCGTTTTTGTCAACTCCATGTAGTGTAGTCAATCAAATTACAGGATTTTATTGTTAATAGCAGTAAGACCTAACTGCTTAATGATACATATCGTACTAAACTCCTAGAAATCCGCGTATGTTTCTATTACTCGCACTGCAACAACAATAGGTAACTCACTCAAAAGGGGTGAAAGCTGTTGACCCGGGCCACACAAAAGAAAGCTCTCGACTGAAGAGGCTGTATCTTTGAAAGAGATCTGGGCGCCATAACGTGCTTCATTCCCATTTGGTAAGAGTTTATAAGTACGGCGACTGTTAAATTCATAAGTTATGTATAAATTGTCTCTTTCAATCAACGAAGAAAAAGCGCTCAAACGTAAGCGCTGAAATTGTCTCGGTTTCTGTGGTTGATGCTACCGAGAAGCGCAATTTGTCGGTATTACTGCTTGCGGTTAATTTCCATCTTTCTCTTCATAAACATCCTATTATCTATCTTATATATCGTTTATCATATTCAACGTGACTTGCAAAAAAAAACAAGCCATATTATAAAAAAGCTTAAGAAATCAAAAGGTAAGAAGTATTTCTACTACGTCAAATAACTCACTTATGAATTTGACTTTCTTTGGCTGCTTAGTCCTCGGTTTCCCAACTGGTTTCTTGACGGGTGCCGACCGCCGGTGCGCTAAAAAATAATGGGGGCCGTCAACAGTGGCCCGACCTGCGGCACCACACCGTGCACTTACCCAGAGACAACCTGACGTACTGGCTTGAATTTACCCTTTAAATTAGATAAGCACTACGACTACAAAATACATATGGAATGTAAATAAATACCTATCGATAATGTATTTAGCCTTCCTCTACCTACCGAATGGTCTACTCAGCAACGACCGAGACCTTAAGCAAAGCACAAACATCATTAACGTCAAGTCGACTCGAGTAAATATCTCGCGTTACATCAGACGACGACAATCGAAAAACGATTACGGGCGGTCAATTGGAACGAGCTAATGTTTATTTGAAGAGTATTCGGACCCAAGTTAATGAATCGACGGCAATCGATGTCGCGTGACTCCCTGAAAATATTGATTCGTGGTAGAGTAAAATCAACATTCGATTTTGAAATGTCGCAGTCGTTGCTACGTTCAGCCGTCCTGTCTACGTGATGACACGGCTAATGATCGACATAAATAAGATAAGCATCGACATTTTAAATAGACATGCATGTATCAAAACGATTTTCTATGTCAGGCCGTAACTCATTATTCTTTTACTCATCTATCGTGATTGTGTATTCGGTGAAGCAATTGCAGGACCATGCTAAGAAAGACTATTTATCAAATACATACGGTAATTAGTAGCTATTGAGATTACTGCATTATCTGAAAACATTGGTCATTTCGATGGTAATGATGCTGTAAGTCTTTGGATCTCCTTCAACAATATCAATAATCCGCGTGATAATAAAACTAAAACATACCTTTTCAATTCGTGTAAAGAGATAGACTTCGGTAAAAACTGGTTGAAAGAAAAATGGGGACGCAAATGAATCTTCATTACTCAGATACCTATTGGTATTTTGAGTTCGGCGCGACGTTGAGGGTGATAGTTGGGAGGTAATAACGCGACGACACGACGCCGGGAGATGAGAGGCTGATACGTGCCGCGAATGCCCAAATGGCGCAGAAATTTTCCACAAATACGGATAATCCCTTACAGCAAGGCTAAGCTCCGGTTTACACAGCAGACGAGGAGACGAACTTATAACGAGTTTAAGTCTTTAATACCTTGCTAGTTTTGAGGTCTTGGCTTTAAATAAGGTGACATGTGTACATGAATGTATCATACTATTATTGTTGTAGTTGTAAATGTTAGTCGAAAAGCCTGATGGTACTAAGTCCCGGTATCGACAAAAAAAATAAAGAAGTCGCAACATAGTTTTCAGACTATTCAATTAATAAGAGATTATGTAGAAGTCCTACTATGTTCCAACCTAATTTAACGCAGGTACTAAAGCAATAAAGTCGGTAAACTGTAGGCCTTCTTAGTCGCAAAAGCGTTTAACTTAATTTTAAAAATGAACATAGCAAGAGTCGCTCGAAATTTCATATAGTGCACCATGAAAACCGAGACGTACCTTCTGTACATGATACTGCTAGCCAAACTTCAGCCCTATCAAGTGCACTTTATCACACCTCTCAAGTCCCAAGGCAAAATCTTAGCTTATTAATTTATAAAAGCATTACAACCATATCTGCCAATCGAATTAATTCTTCTAAGGACAATGTGCCAGAAATTTCCAAATTCTGTGTACAAGTGGCATGCAGAAATTGTGACATAGCTCCAAAATGTGCCCGATAAATATACTGTGAATGTGTCGCCATTTGTCAAACGTTAATTACCCTTGCAGGGACTATAACTCAGCTTTATTTGACAACTGACTGAGATATTATGTTCTACTAGCTAAATAATCAACATTGGAAGTTTTAGCCTCCCTACATTAGTTAAAACACCGATCGAAAATCATAGGTCAGTTGTGGTTGCATGCATTAGAAATAGACTTTGTCCAATAGTGAACGTATAGTGGTGGTGATGATGGCTAATCAATACCGATATAGATAAATATGTAGATACATATAATACAAACTTGAAAGAATTCAGTAAATGTATTGTACATAACATGGATCTATTGGTTTCATAAATGTAAAGCCTCAAATATAACACGAAACAATAAAAGCTGAAAAAACAGGTAATCGAATATAAACAGGGCAATGGTAACTGAAAGGTCGACGAGCAGTCCCCTCCGGCGCCGCACGATACAACATGAAAAACTGATAAAATATTTAATGCCTACCTTTAAAACCTGCGGAGGGAGTGCAAAAAGCAAATTTACTGCCACTGGGAATACGAACGTTGCCACGTAAGAGTATTTTAAAGTTTTAAATGAGTCGCGGGCTTTGTGGCGATGTGATGCAGAAACTAGAGACTTTTGACTTCCGCTTTACGAGCTCTGTTCATTAGTAAATATAGTATTGTCATGGTCGAATATATATGCTGTCAGTCAAGTATATTCTTCAACAAAAACATGTGTAGTTCACTTAATTTATGTTGGCGCCTGTGCACCATGTTGTAAAGGAAGTATTGTTGCGAATTCCCAAGTCTGAAACATCGTAAGCTACGGAAAGTGGCACGTAACACGCGAACTTTGTTCGGACCCGCAATGCATCATTGTGACATAGTCGTAGATTCAAGAAGATACGACGAATGTTTTACTCCCCAGCTGATAATTAAAAACTTTATGGCACTATCTTATTTACTTATGAAAGGCATAACAATAGCACACACATAACTGCACATAATACAACCATCACTTGAAAGGAAAATGTTTACAGCTTCTAGAATCTGGATATTCTTCCTCATTTGTTTTGTTTCGTTATTTTCTTCAGATTTTTTCTAGTACCATTGCTTCGTTTCTAAACCACAAATAATTTTGATAAATTCTTGATGATTGTTGAAGGAATTACTGATTGCTGGTAGCAGAGAGTAACTATGAAGGCTAATAAAATTGTAACTACAAAACTGAACTAGACTGAACTTAACTAGCAATCTCATTTCAAAACAAAACATAACACAGATCACAAGGACAACAGCACAACCACCGCACTTCAAATATGATAACACAAATTACCAACAACAAAGAACGTATAATTGTGGCAGGCAAAAATAATAAAATGCCAATTAAACACAGGATAAACACAATCTGTAATCCTCGCACCCCTCCAGTAAGGGATTCTAAACTTGTTGAGTCAATTAAACCTGGGGTGTTATAAACGTCCCCTAAACAATTATGTGATCTGAAGTACACCAATGCTTTTACACAATGGCGTGCCAAAGTAATTCAAATGGCTCTTCAACGCGATGAGTATAAATAACGAGCATTTTATGATATGACAAAGCAAAATTAGCTAATATGTTAAATTCAAGACCGCAGCTCGATTAGGGGATGCATGTTATCGAAAACCCTATGTCACCTAGACTATATTAGCAGTTCCTTCAAATTCCACGTGCGGCTAGATTTGAACATTGCAGTAGTTAAAAGCAGTGTAGTGATTGATATAGCTGACAGGATGTCTCTTAAAGTTAAAGATGTTGCTGCTGAAGATACTGTTCCGGAAAGGATAATCTATGAGCTTGGGCCAAGCAATCGAACTCAAGTAGCATCTTTAGGAATGAGGCGGATTGAAAGCATATACTATTATAAGGTCGCAAGAGTCCTAAGGGTGCTTTGATGTCGAAATCCAAAAAAAATCTTCAATTAAAGCGTGTTTTTGTATTTTGTCATTAAGAAATATTCTTCTTTTGATGCTAGAAGTTATTGTGGACAGTGACAAGTATTTATTTTGATATCTATTTTATTTACAACCTTTTCTTAATAAAGACATTAAATCTTTTTCAACCAACTCCATTGATCCTCTCGGTCCATTATAGTTGATAACTTTTAAATCTTTTATTTGGTAGTAAGTATCGAACAAAATCTTTGATTGTCAAACATGTGACGCGAAAGACCTTTCCTAAAAAATAAGATCTCTTGATAATAATATACCCATATTATACATAGCTGTGATATGTATTTTGTAGATACCATAATGAACCCGTACATATTCTAAAAATATATCTATGATTAATGTAATCAAATAATAACCAGTTTAAAGAACTAAATCTACTGAGCTTTCTAGCTGAGTCTCACTGTCTTTTTCTAGCCGAGTCTCATTATCTTTCATATAGTATATTTTGTGGTATCGAACATTATCTGAATTACACGAAAGACCTTATTTTTTAGGAAAATAAGATTTTTATGATATGAGCAAAAAAATATGTGATTACATTATCAAAAAAAAAAAAAATAAGGAACTAAATCTGCCTATCCAGATTGCTTTCTAACCGAGTCTCAATATCTTTTTCTAGTAGTATCTCATTGTCTTTTTCTAGCCGTGTCTCATTATCTTTTTCCAGCTGGGTCTCATTATCATTTTCTAGCTCAGTCTCAATATCTTTTTCTAGTAGTATCTCATTATCTTTTTCTAGCTGAGTCTCATTATCTTTTTCTAGCCGTGTCTCATTATCTTTTTCCAGTTGTGTCTCATTATCTATTTCCAGCTGTGTCTCATTATCTTTGTCTAGTTCAGTCTCATTATCTTTTTCCAGCTGTGTCTCATTATCTTTATCTAGCTAAGTTTAATTTCCTATCATACAGTATATTGCGTGGTATCGAACAATATCTTACAGGTATTCTGAAAGACCTTATTTTTTAGGAAAAGTATTTAGTTTAAAAAGAAATGAAATGGACACTATTGGACACGTCCATTTTCAAAAAAATATTTCTATGATTAATGTAATCAAATATTTAACAAATCAAATGCTATCGATGATAAAAGATGACCGCCCCAGCACTCGTGATAATTGTTTTGTAGAAACCGAAAGAACCTATCCATTTTGAAAAAAATAGCTTGTTTTTTAAGCAAAAGATTATTTTATAATATTATATAGTTACTTTACGATAATAGGCTACATATAAGAAATCAAACGAACATTTAATCAAATGAGGTTTTCTTAAACTTTAATATCAACATGACCTAATGTATCGTTTCATAACATTCTCATCCAATTAACAGAGTAAGTACAGAACCCCGGTAATCTATATAATTTATAATGAATATATCATATATCATAGTTTGTATTTTTTACTTTAATTGTAAATATGTAAATAATGAATTATTTTTAATATAACCAGGTATTCTTCACAAATAGGAAAGCATTTAATCATTTTGATTATCCAACAATGTCATATAAATCCCCAAGGCTAATGTAACGCATAAAATACTGAAACGGTTCATAAAAGAATGTGAGTGATTATTCCGTTTTTGCGTGAGTGGACTTAATCAGGGTCCACGATATTACGTGAAAACACCATCGTTTTTCCATAAATTACGACAAAATGCAGAGGGAATTAATATGTTCATAATCGAAGCCACGTTACTGAATTCTGAAGCTATTACGTAAATGTCGATGTTTCTTTCACGTTAGGTATTTACGTTCCAAATAAAAGTGGTCATGAACGCAAAATGGTGGACACATTCCGTCGTGGTATCGCGATTCCGGACAAAATGGTGGACATTATGCAGTAATGTTTAATCAATACGTAGGTCTGGCAAGATCGGTGTGGGGATCAACTGTCTACGAATAGGCGGCCATATGTCGATCAGCTTGCGTCAAGGTAGGACTAAGGAAATTTGTGGTAGCAAGGTATTCTTATTCTTAGATTGGATGAAGAGTATTACGAAAATTACATATTCATTCCAGTCACAACGACGTAATACTATAAATATAGACGAGCACTTGAAAAACTTCCCCAACTTTTCCCCTAACTTTGTCCATCTAATCATCATTTACAACAACAGGGCCGTTTTAAAGCTATACAATGACACTGGTTCTAGTCAGAGATGTATATCGTCTACTCTTCATTCTTACTCTTAGATCACGTGCTACAAGACAATGCGCTTTAAATATACATACGTATGTCAGATGTACCGGCCGGCTCGGCCGCCCACCCCTCGCCGGCCGGCTTTCACAGATGCGAAGGAAATTACGAAATTTTCTAGATTTACAGATAAAAAGCTTTGCTGTTTGGTAAAAGTGAGCTAGAACAAAGTAATCAACGATATTGTAAAAAACTTTGGCAAAAGTACAGGTTACCTTCAATCTTGCCTCACCAAAATGGAGATGCCGCAACTGGTAACAATTGGTAGTCAAGAAACGCCTCTGAAAAATACGTTAGTACTTGTCAAATTTGAGTATTGGACGAATTAAAGCCAGATATCTAGTCAGTGGGCATTTGTCTCCGCAGCAAGTGTGGCCGTGGTGTCGCCGGTCAGAATTTACGATAACAAGAAAGTGTCCACAGTCGCGGCGCTCCCAACCTGCAGGCAAAACGGGTGCGCGGCATGAGTGGCAGAAGCACTGCATCACCGAGTCCCGAACGAGCCCTATCAGCATGATGATGATCAAATTGACTATCTAACGTATGACGGAGTCGCGTCGCGGCGCCGGTGGACTGCGCGACTCTCGCCCGGAAACTGAGCCGCTACGGGGGGAGGGTAGCCGGTCGATAGACGTACCCCGCACTCCGCTACCCCCGCCCTGCAGACCCACCCCGCAGCCACCCCTTGCGCGCTACCGTACCTTGATAACCGACACAAGAAAATAAGCCTACCAAATGGAAAAATAATGTCACCCACGACGTCTATTACATTACGTTACGTCAGATTCCCTTCATCTAACAGAAACGTCCTTCATGTAACAGAACTGTGCTAAACTAAACCTCAAGTTATCAAAGATATTTTGAATTTGGTACCATCATCTGGTAACAAATAAAAAATATATATCTAGAATATACATATATTGTGACACTAAACTAGCAAGAGCGCTACTCGATCAGACAGCAGCCAAATAAGAGAGTCGAATTAGTCGCACCTAGCAACTAGGGGGTCTAGGGTCGGGGAAGACAAACTAATTTAAGAGCCGCCCAGACTCGCGCGGGTCTCGGCGGGCTTCTCGCTCATAAAAACGCCGAGCTGTAGGAGGGTGAGCGGGAGGTCGCGTGGAATGGGCATGGCAGGGAGGAACCATGCGGAGGTTCCGCCGCCGTCTCGGCGCCGCCACCCGCAGCCAATTAACAGCCGGCAACGCCACGCTGAATTTGTTTCGCCACTCGAATTGCTTCCGATTGATTTCCTGTTCCTAAAATCTATCGTCGATGGACTCGCTAACACCTCTCAGATATGCAAATCGACCGAAAAGAACTTACTTCAATATCTCGAATAAAATGTGAGCACGAGCGTGGTATCACAGGAAAGTTTCGTAATCGCTGGCCGGCTCGAAATGACTGAAAATAATGAGTGTAGTGCAAAAGAGAGATTAAATACTTAGACTGCAGTGGTGATGGTGCCGTAACCCCGTGCACCGATAACACCGGCGGTGGCGGTGGTGCGGCGGATCGATGCCGGCCAACAACCCCGATACCGCGTCCCCCTGCAGTAATATCTGGGAATACCAGGCTGAAGTGAGCCTAGCTTACCCGACGCCAAGCGCACAGACAGACAGGAAGGTGGAAATACCGGTTATGACGACCGCCTGACTGTCTTTATGTCTATGGCCACTGATTTCAATGTTAATACCAAAGTTATTGTTATTATATACAACTCATGTTGCTGCATTTATGCTAGGAATCTGTGAAAACTATGCAGTTACAATTCTGACGGGCGGTCTATCTCATAAATACATAATAAATTTATCGTTATGGTATTGCAGAATAAAGAGTTCCGCAAAATAATAACATCATTAATTCTCGACTATTTGCGAGATAATCCTCTTCGAAAGGAAGAGATAATACCGGATATCCGCCCCTCGAGCATCTACACTCTCTCTATAGATCATATCATCGTTGTGATAAATTTGTTATCTCAATAAAAGTTTGTCAATTAGTTTTACCTATCGGAGTGAGTCATTTGTTTCCTTCCAAAATTCTTGTAACAAACAAACAAATACGTACGTATTGATTGATATTCTATGACTAAGTTGATTATATTTCGTAGATATTTAATGAATAGCAGTTCGCCCGCGGCTTCGCTCGCGCAAACTTTATAAAACTATAACTTTTCCCCGTTAGCCAATATCGAGGAAACGAATAGTAGGTAAATTCCAAAAATCTTTAAATGACGATAACTTTTTTGCAATATCCGATTTTAATGAAACAAAGCCTATATTCCAATCTCTGTCTATCTGTGAAAACCACATGAGTTCAGCGGTTACGGAGATGTGCACGAACAAACAGACTGGCAGACAGAAAATATTTAAAAAAATCGCTGATTCTATTACCCTTCTTTATTTTTCCCCCTTTCTATTTTTATTACTTTTCTTTAATGTACAGACACACCGGACTCTACTGTTTTATTATATGTAAAGATTAGGATTTCTTGTCTATATTGTGTTTGACATGGTATAAATTACGCTGCATCTCTTTCATAGTGAACAAGATGTTGACAATAATGTTACATTTCATTTTTAATTAGGAATCATTTAGTATCCACCAGACAGTTAGCTTGTTTCGTTAAACATCCAAATTGACTTAAATTGTTTTATAAATCTAACATTTTAATAAAGCGACGGCATGGCGCCCAACGTGGGGCCAGCAAGATTAATAATTCCTACTTAGCCGCTTATAATAGCGAGCGCTTATTCTTGCACCTTGCGCCTGCAACCACACTAATAAGCGGCGCGATAGGGTTTACTTATAAGCTATATAATATCAATAATTACACTTATTTTGCAAATGCTGTTCATTTAATTCCCCTGTATTCAAAGGAATTACAATACATTACTCGGTATTTTTAAGAGATAATAAAAAGCATCATATAATTGCATTAGTCGCAATTTGCCAGACGAATATAATCATGATGATTGTTCCAAATCGTCCGTATAATGCGAGTACTTAGATTGATGGCCAATATTCCACCGCAATCAGCAACCGTCTCGCCATCAATGTACTCCACCCTATAATACGTAGCTTTGTCTCTTTTCACAGGCAACAAGTTGAGTCACGTGCTGGCTGGATTTGTCTGAGAATATTATTCGGAGGCAGCGGCGCGCGTCCGCCTGCGACGGCAATAGTATCGATTTTGCTTTGTTTCAGCCTTGGCTCAGACATCACCGACCCGGCATTCTGACGCATACACAGCCTAAAATGATTCCCCAAACAAATATTATCACACTGGATGTTCTGCTTATTAAATGTTGCTGGTAGAATTTGATTAGGGGTGGCCAGACGTTTACGTGAACTATGGCTGTACGCGTAGCAGAGCCCGACATACGTGAGTTAAATAACTTGAGGGACGACATATTGTGTACTGCGGCTCAAGATACTGTAAAGATATATGGAGGATAACGCGATAATAGACTTCTTATTATTTTTAAAGCCAGTAGTTAATAAAGATAATTTATTTTGCTCGAAACATGCCTAATACAGTGAGTGTTCTTAAATTAATGTTTTGTAGTTCTTCATGTTTCTTCGAGACATGCGTATTTATCTAAAGATCCTTGTTAATTTTATATGGACGCTATTTGATAAAATAAAAATGCTTGTAAAAAGGCGTTTAAAATAAATACAACAATGATAAGGAAGGGTGCTTTCTGGTGACCGATAAGACTTTAATTATGAACATCACGTTCGAGGACAAGTAATCAGAGTTGAAAAGTTGCGTCATTAATATTGACTAGGGATATAAATTATTCCAAAAACGTACGTTATTACTTTTAAAAACAGAAGTAATATCTGGAAATTTATATTTTATGGAGCATTAGATATCTATTTCATTATTAGCTCTGTTATTATGTGTACTTAAATATAGTTATCTTTGGCTTCGTTGCTACATAAATAAGGCAGTGTTGCTAGTGCTTAATATTCAACAACTTAAATAAAGAAATGAGACGCAAAGTTAATCAAATAAAATACTGAATACTGGTAACATTCAAGTAGTACCAAGACCTCAATTTGAATATAATAGTCTCAACTCGATTATTCCACATTATTACATAGACCCAGACACATAAATAATCTCACTCCGACACTTCCCAAGTGATATATAAGAAAAGCAACAATATACGCGTCCTATCGAAGATTCCTACACTCCGCCGGATTGCGAATGCCATATGGCTATTACTTACCACGGAGGATAGATTTCAAGACATCTGGAGAGTGGTTTGAGAAAAGTTGGCGAAAGTTTGGAAAGGAAGCGAAACTCATCGGTTATTATTAGAGATTTGGTTCTTGAGAGTTATGATTGATTGGATAGAAGTATTATATTTTTTACTAGCCTCCGCCCCACGGTTTCACCGGGGGTTGAATTTAAAAGAAAATGTATGCTCACCTACAGTGTCAAAGAAACCCACGTGCTAATTTTCACGGTCCTAGCCCCAGAAGTTTGGGCTGTGCTATATACTGGGTGATTTTGTTATCACTGGCAATACTTGCAAGGGTGGAAGTACTCATCAAAATGAACAACTTTTATAATGGGACTAACTGTGAAATCATGAAAAAATTATCAGCTGTTCCATACAAAAGTTCAATACCTACTCGACCAAAATGTATGAAGCAACCATATTATTTTACGCGATATCAGAGTTAGCCCTTTAATAAAAGTTGTTCACATTGATGAGTACTTCCACCCCTGCAAGTATTGCCAGTGATAACAAAATCACCCTGTATAGTTTAGGTAATTGGGAAAGCTTTTTAATAGTCTTAGCTTTAATAAGAATCGGGACAGTTTGGTTTTAAGTAGGTACAAAGTACTATATGGTATATCTGTTATTTGGGTACCATAGTACCAACTCTGCTTAATT
Organism: Tetheella fluctuosa; assembly: GCA_951216915.1. Taxonomy (NCBI): domain Eukaryota; kingdom Metazoa; phylum Arthropoda; class Insecta; order Lepidoptera; family Drepanidae; genus Tetheella; species Tetheella fluctuosa. The sequence goes on from OX578214.1 coordinate 1,263,708, forward strand.
TTTTAGGATCAGATAGCAGTGTGTGAAGAAATATTTGTTCTATTCACTGCCAAATGTAGGCAATAAGCTCAAACTTATATTATAATGAGATTATTGAAGCTAGAAGATTTATGATTGGAGTAAACCCACAAATTTGAAAACCATTATCTATTCATTCTGTATTATTATCTCCCCCGTAAATCGTTATAGCTAGTTAAAATATGTTTTGGTATTTATTTCCTCCCCTTAATGGGCCTGCTTTATTCTGAATGTAGTAATTAAAGAACCAATTATTTCTCCTACCCTTCTCAATAACATCTGAATTGAAACGGAACTAATATAACGGCACCAAGAATTACGGTCAGTAGATGCAAGGGTTAGCAAAAATTAGGAATATTACTTATTACACAATTCTGCACACCAAGCGCGTGTTTATTCTATACTAGATTCCGCCCCGCGGTTTCACCCGCGTTCCCCGCGGATCTTATGTTTTCCCTGGATAAAAAGTAGCCTATGTTCTTCTCCATACCATAGGCTATCTGCATACCAAATTTCATCGCGATCGGTTCAGCGGTTTAGGCGTGAAAAGGTAACAAACAAACAAACTCACTTTCGCATTTATAATATTAGTTAGGATAAAATTTACAATACAATAGTTCTGACGATCGCTTATCGCTCAAATATTAAAAAGGAACCCATAAAATAGGGTATCGGTATCGTTCGACAGACATTCGTGGGCGGAACATCAATTCGATATGACTATCAATACAAGAGGGACGATTCCGAGGTTTGATATTATAATGACGCTTCGTTTGTATAACAACATCTTTATTATGGTATTTTTGCACCCTCTCCACCGATTTATTTTGATGGATCCGTCTACATCTACATTTCAACGAGATTGTCTTTTTATCGGCCATTTGCTCGATTCATTAGCTAGTTACAATCAAAGCTTATCCTATCTAATCCGTTTATCTAAGGCTACCAGGTACCAATGGCACAGCTTAACCGGACTTCCCGTAATGCTATAAATGGGGCGCTGGTCACGACAGTCTTCAACTACAGAAATTGAATAGAAAATGACACGTACACGGATCGATCAAGGCAGACGGCAACAGTTATATCGTAACTCTTTTATTAAATTTTTCACGTTATTAATAGTATAGGTAGAATCTCTATGTATAATAATATCACAGTTAGTGAATAGATTCCGCATACGAATTTTAGCATTCAAGGTGAAATAAATGTAATACTAAAACGCAGAGCACATGAAACATTCAAGGATACGAGGAAAATCAATAGCGGCGAACCAAAAATCTAAAGGATTTACATTAAAGTAAGCAAACAATGATTGATCAGGGGCATGCAGTAATGAATGGGTACATGGTCACGACAGCATCAGTGAGAAGCCAAAAACCGCAATATCTCGGGTCAAACAACGGATGAAACACGATAACCGAAGTCAGGTACGGCGTCAGTTATCGTTCGCGGTTAATTGCGAAGGCTCGACATTGACTATTTGATTTGGCACTTTTTCAATCAACGTTATACTTGAGTCTATGCCCCTAATCTAGGTGAAGGACAATTGCTGTATCAGCGAATGATTTTTATGAAACATGTCATTGTTTCGAGCAATAATTAATGCAGTTGTTTTCAATACTAATTATTATCGTTCTAAATCCAATATAACTGCTTCTAGTAAATGTACTTTTTACATTTGGTGGTATATTTTGGTATTCGTATTAGTAAAATCGATATGCAGTGTTCTAGGAACTGTGGAATTGTCAGATATAAAACGACAGGTAGAATGATTTTATTCTCTACTAGGTGAGTTTACACAAATAATATGTGTTGCAATTTATTGGGATGGCGTACGGATGTCTGCGCAGGATGTCTGCTGTAGATATCCTGAACATCTGTCGATTCCTGAAATATATTCATGCAACCCATGCGAAATTTCTCCAATATGTTTCATAGAGTATACGTAATCAATATGACAGGGTAGGTAACTGCGTGCGATAGAATTTTAAGTGCATTACGCTAATTACAAAACATCCCAAACTAAGCAGAGCTTGTAATTTGGTAGCCAGATATACCATAAAACACCTTATTTTACTTTTACGGATATAAGAATGCAAAAATATCCTATGGCGATCGTATATGCTGATGACACTGAGCTAAAAATTTTTAAATAAGGTAATAGATATACTATATTATTATAAAACTAAAGTTTATTTGTTTGGTTGGTTGAACGCGCAAATCTCAAGAACTACTGGTTCGAATTGAAAAAATATTGGATAGCCCATTTATCGAGGAAGACTATAGGCTACTTTTTATCGGAAATAAACATAGGATCCTTCGGGAACGCGGGTGAAACCGCGGGGCGGAAGCTAGTATTGAATAAACCTGTTATGTGCTTATTCTGGGTGACTTTTTAGTAACTGGCAATACTTGGAAGGGTAGAAGTACTCATCAATATAAAGAACTTTTTTTTCGAGACTAACTGTGAAATCACGAAAAAAATATCAGCTGTTCCATACTAAAGTTCAATACCTACTCGGCCAAAATGTATGAAGCAACCGTTTTATTTAAGCGATGTCAGAGTTGGTCCGCTAATAATAATTGTTCATATTGATGAGTACTTCCACCTCGGCAAATATTGCAGGTGACAAAAAAATCACCCTGTATTCACCCAGATTCGGAACAAACCGAAGTTTTTATGCACACAAATATTTGTACTGTGAGCGAATTGAGAATCAAACCTAAGCAGCATGTGGCAGTAAAGGAACCGAAATACCACACCTACTGGCCCGTTCGATACATGAAGGCTGAATTTTCATAAACTAACGATGAAATGTAAAAGAGGGGCAGATAACAGACATCATTAATTAGCTCTGTTCCTAATTATTTCCCGTATGTACATTATTGGGCGACTGAATTTATCTGTCTTTAGGGTTCCGTATCGTAAAAGGAAAAAAGGAACCCTTATAAGATCACTTCGTTATCCGTCTGTCTGTCTGTCAAGACCTTTACTCGGGAACACGTGGAAGTTGAAATGAATATCAAATACTCAATCTCTTGGAGCTGTGAAAAAATCAAACTTCTAAGTCAGTCCCGTTAACCTAGAATCATGAAATTTGTCAAGAAGCAATGTCTTATAACACAAGTAAAGGAATAAATCCGAAAACAGTTTTGTTGTTTATTTTTGTTTAGCGATTATAAACTTATTTGCAGTTGGTAAACTGACCGCGACCTATGTTGATGTATGGCGAAAAAGTTTACCGACGGCAATGTTGAGTTTGTCTCCAATCTACCATTGTCTTTTCATTACGATTCCCATGATGGACGAACTATTTACCTACCTATAACGTTGTACGGAACCCTCGGTGCGCGAGTTCGATTCGCACTTGGCCGGCTTTTTTTTAATATGATTTATCTATAGACCAGGTCTTCTTTGACCACAATCTTACCGAGTGATGATGTAGTTGAAAGTGGTGGCCTAGACGGAACTAGCTCTCAAGTTCAACTATTGGAACACACGATAGATATTCAAGTATAGTGTGGTAGCCAGCCAAGCGGGTACTACATAGTACCCACCATCGTGGTATGGTTTCCTTACCATGTTATATTCTGTTGTTTATATGGGCGCATTCACTCTTTCTTCCTTCTTTTAAAAATAAACAAATTTGGGTATTATCAATTCTTAATTTTATATTTTTGAGGTATATAGTACTTTCATTGAAGCATTATGATGTCGAAGCTGTTTTAGTTTTGTCATCTTGTTCGGTCCAATAAATTGACTAACATTTAGTATATCATTTTTTACGTGTCTGTGAAGTGGATACCGTTGCATGACGCATCGCTAGCAATCACAGTGGTAGGCTATCCACGCAAGCAAACTATAGATTATTCACCCCGGCACCACTCGCTTAGGTCATGCGCAGTGAACCTGATTAACGTTTTGGGAACTATCCAAATTTTCTAGCTTTGTGAATTTCTATAGGCTGCTTGATTAGATGGTATAAGGGAATAACTCATTTTTACATTAATTGCTTATTCAATTGCTCATGATAGTTTACTTATTATTGATTGCAACAATCGGGGAACAAACTGGGGGACTGGAGCTATACCTACAAGACTCCTAAATATGGGAGAAGAAATTCAAACGTTAACCTATTTATAAATGTGTTTTTGTTGGTTTGTCCTTTCTGCAACAGTGCAACGAATCGAAGTATTTTTTTGCATAGAGATATTCTATGGGCCGGAGAGTGTAAATCATTTAATCCCAGACTTTAGGATAAAACCACGGGGCAGAAGCTAGTCCTGAAAGAATTTTTCAAATCGAACCAGTAGTTCCTTAGATTAGCGCGTTCAATCAAACAAACAAACAAACTCTTCAACTTTTAATATTATAAAGTATAGATTTGGCATATTGCATTGTGTGAAACAGGCTACACTTTAGCCTGAGATTTCGGGAAAACTATGGGGGACAACTAGTGCATAATATAAAAGAAACCCTCGCCGAATATATTGCCATTTTCTTTAAATATAAATCAACACCAGGCACAGCAGAACATACAAAAAGATCTAGATATTTTACAGTGAAATGCGAGTACCGATCCTCATATCTGCGCACGATGTCTTCTTCAACTACGACGATATAGAATTTTAGGATTTCTGCAATAAAGTGAGAGGTTTAATAACCTCATATGAGGCAGACAGCGAGTCCCTCATGAAAACAATAAAAAAATGTACTAAAAGTGCTACTAGGCCGGATTTATAGCCGCAATAAAGTTAGAATTAATGATCCTCCACGTACCCCTGTAATTGTAACAGGACTAACCTAGGAACTGGATATCTGGTACCAAATGATTAAACAAGCGTTAAAATGAAGATATTAAGTGAATATTCCCAGAAAAAATAAGAAAACACAGACAAAATTTCATGCAGACGTTTTTCCATTATTTATAAATAAAAATGTGAACAAAAATTGCATTTGTGATGTAATACAAGAAAGACGAATTCCAAAATTTAATGAAAGGGCTCCTACATTATTTGTCCCCTATCAACTCTGGAAAGTTGATATGACTTAATTCAATCTCCTTTGTCTCTGAAAACAAAGTAATCAAGTTAAGGCGAAACAGTAAGGGGACAAACATTGCCTTGAAGTTGCACGTCATCCCCAACTTTATAGGTATTACTAGCTTTTCCGCGCGGTTTCACCCGCGTTCCCGGGATAAAATATAGCCTATGTTACTCGGTGAAGATGTAGCTTTCTAACGGTGAAAGAATTTTTAAAATCGGTCCAGTACTTTTTGAGCCAATTCGTTACAAACATACTTACATACAAATCTTTCCTCTTTATAATATTTGTATAGAAGTATAGATTACTCCTTTAGCGTCGGGCAAGGTCAGGCCATCGTCCGTCAGTAATAATAGTGAACATGTGTTCGGATCGCATTTCTACAAACCGTAGAGCGAATCGCTTCAACACTGCAAGTTTGATGACCCTAGCGCATTGTGAACATAACATTATTCATACAGATATTACTAAAGAAACAATAGAATCGTGAGTTTGTATAATGAGCTGCAGATTTGGAATTTCAGAGTAGTGGGTAAGTGTGGATGGTGTGGGCGAAGCGAGTGTTGCCCACGCAGTCTTGCCATTTCTGGACAACGCAAGCGAGACAAGCTTTCATGCAACAACGAGAACGCGAAAACAACCCGGTTTTACCTGGGGTCTATAGAAAGTGGTGTAGGAGGACAGGCCCAGTTATTTTGATTGCACACATTTCGCATGAATAGCTATCGTTGCCTATTCAATGTATAATTATAATGATAGATAGACATGACACGAATAAAGTACGGTGCCGTCGCACTGTTCATTCGTCGATAATACGACCGTTGACTCATTGGAGTGCATAATTAATTACTAAGGAGAGCAGATTGCAGAATAAATTGTACATGAGAAAAATTGCCTTAGATACAAGCTATAATAACATGCAAATTCCTGCTTTGCCATTTTATCTTTATAATCAAGGAATATGTACCTACCTAAAGTCGTGTTTGTCATGTTTTTTGTTATCTGTCTGTTTGCAGTAATAACTTCTTTGTTTACGGTCATTATTTGTCTTTTGGAAGTGGGACATAACGATTAAATTGTGATAATACTATGCCAATTACAAAATAAGTAGTTCTTTTAACAGACGAATAAAGCTGCCTCAAAATGAGGCATTAAGCGGGTGTCTCGAGGAATTTCATAGCTCTTTTGTATTGTATCATTTACCTACGGCGCTTTAGAGCAATTGCTCTTCCACGCTTCGTGTTTTTAATCAAGGCCTCCCTTTGAGATAGGTAAATTTGATAACGTTTCAAAATGGGCGTCTAGAGTTTTAATTTCAGCTTTTTTTTTAAGTATCATAAATGTTTTCTCTTAGTTTAAATAATGAATGCAGACAGAGTTGAAATCACTGGCCACAACAAATGAGAATATGGTGAAAGAGAAATAAAAGTCAACGGTTTTACGGACGATTACACGGGAACAATAGCATCGTCGCTCATTGTCGTCCAATAGTTGTAATCGTATTCTTCGACCATCTTTGTTTATATTAGTCGGCACATTGGACAGACTAAGTAGGTATTTCATCTCAAGACATGAACTACTTCCGCAATCCTAGCGCATATGGAAAACGATAAAAGAAGTGTTTAGCATTTATGCTTGCAGACGAGGGTCAAGATCTAAATAGTTTTCCATATAAGACATAACGTTCAAAGTTGAAAGCCGCGGAGTCTGCGCATGAGTCACCGCGGACGGTTACAGGCGTCCTTGCCAACCGTTCCTCGCTTAAAACGAAGATGACATACGCCTACGAAAAAAACAAACTTTCTCATTGGATCGGACGAATTCAGTTTAAATTGAAACTCGTTTTAACGGACGCCGCGATGACACATTGCAAAATATCGTTATTCGAACGTTTTAAAATTATGGAGCATTTCTGCCAGTATTTTAGATACTACCTAAAACATGTGTTGAATAACTACTTAGCGCTCTTCTGGCGTGCTTACATTATGCCTTCAAGTATCCCTTTGTTATAGTAATTGACGAAACTAGTATTAACTATTAGGAACGTATGATGAGGCAAAGATATATGTATCTTTTTTAGGGTTCCGTACCCAAAGGGTAAAACGGGACCCTATTACTAAGACTCCGCTGTCCGTCCGTCTGTCTGTTTGTCCGTCTGTCACCAGGCTGTATCTCATGAACCGTGATAGTTAGGCAGTTGAAATTTTCACATATGATGTATTTCTGTTGCCGCTATAACAACAAATATTTTAGTACTTGTTGTTATAGCGGCAACGGAAAAAAATAAATATTTAAGGGGGCTCCCAAACAACAAACGTGTTTTATTTCCAGTTATATAGATAATGGTACGGAACCCTTCGTGCGTTAGTCCGACTCGCACTTGGCCGGTTTTTAGCTTATCCATCTCGCAATATTACCGGTGGTACCCATAGATTTAGCGAAAAAAATCCTAAATCTATGGGTGGTATTGTGGACGCGTGTCTATGAAACTTTGGGGTTCCTTTATAAAATCAAGATTCTAGCTTCTCGCATATTAATTAATCTGGTGGAGTACCATAATATCTATATTTAACTAGAACTCCTACGCAGTTTCACGTGTGTTCACGGGATCAGGCGTAGCCAATAACCATACTCAAAAAACGGGCACGCAGTTTTTTTTTTAATGAAACTGGTAGGTGTTTCTAGAGATTAGCGTGAACGCGTACGTACAAACGTACAAACTCATCAGCATTATAATATTAGTTTAAATAGATTGATATAGTTATCGTATTTGAAGCAGTTTCAAGACCGTCGTAGATAAATTCACAGATATATTATTAGGCCTGATGTTTCATTGGGCAGATAAACTGTATAGCTGTTCATTTGAAATTAGGTCAGTTTTTTTCTGTGGACTTATTAGAGAATAGCTTATCTAAGGTTTTATCCAGCCATTGTAAAATGGTCCCTCTGTGAAATAGTAGTACCTCCTGTGCAATAAAATGGGTATGTAGGTAGGTGAGTAAGGTACCTGGAGCCCAATTCTCGAGCAGTAGAGATAAATATCACATTCGATATTTATCATAAAACATGGCGGATATCTAAAAAAATTTTTTTTTTGGTATTACACTCGATATTTATCTATCGTTAGCGTGCGATATGCAACGAGTAAATTGAAATATTAGATATAGTTGTGATATTTTCTTTCGATATGAGACTATATATTTATCGAAATCGATATTATTATCGAAAGCGCGAGAATCGGCCTCCTGGTAAGGTACACGACCGCAACGAAGGTCAGAGCGGAAAAAATAGTGGAGAAACGGGATGTTGTTTACCCCTTTACCTCTTTGTAGGTAGGATATTGTAAGAAACAACAAGTTATTGGAATTTTTTAACGGATTTTTTGGCATTCGCGATATCTGTGCGTCCAAGCCAGCCCTGGGCACCTACACGACAGGTGCTAGAGCAGCAAGTAAAATAAAAATACGGATCAACAAATTCAGAAAATTCATCTAGCCTCCTGCCCCGCGGCATTATCCGTATTCCCGAGGGATTTGTTTTTTTCGGATAGTCCATTGTTCAGCCATTATCCTGACTGAGTAATAAGCATCGACGCAAAAGAACTTACTTACACAAATTTTCGCAATAATTTTAGTGGGATTCAGAATGGACTAAAAACAATAATAATTACACCCTTACACCCTGAACCTACATAAAAAATGCATATGAACATCTATGAAATCTTAGCCACAATAATAATGTGACTGGTGATGAAAAACATGACAAAGAAAAATATTTTTATCATGAGAATGCAAAGAGGTTTCATACCTAACTTTAATGTAACCATTTGACACAACAGCTGGCCATAAAATATTCTAAATTTAAAATTGATTCAACTTTTTGCCAACTATGCCAAATAAGGCAAAAACCAACTTGACTATAAAAAAAATATATAGGGTAAGTAAGGTTTGACATTAGGACCAACTTCATTGCAGAATGATTATTTACCAAACTACTAAAAAAGGCTTTAGTATCAATACAACATAAAGTTTACATGTTACCCATGGGCACCAGACGGGGTGCCACATGATAAAATGGCACTTTGAGGAATCATGGATATGATAATAAGTTGCAGCTATAAAATGAATATCCTTTTTTGGAGTTATACTACCTAATTTGGTATTTAATCAGATAGTTTATGGTACCCTAGTACCTCTTATTCTGCTGCATGTCACTGACTTTATAACATAGAAAAAAGTATGGTTGCACCCCTAGGGTTTTTTCCCTGAGCTCATGTCTACATTACATAAATTATTTTAAAAAAAATAGTTAAAAGATTTTTTTTTGGAAATTTTAGAGCCAGACATAGGCTAAATCTAAGACTAAATAATTCCTCATATCATAGGTACCTAGTAAAAGTAAAATCAAAATTAAAACGAAACTAAGGTGCAGTTGAGACAAAATGCAGGTGCATCCAGTACTGAGTACACCAGCGTAAAAAATCACGGAAACAATGTTTGTAAAAAGATTGTGTTCCTACGAAACAAAGTCAACCAAAATAAACGGTTAAAAATAAATAAAATACTAAAAATATACTTACATTTGTTGGCTTCGACTTCCATTGCTGAAGATTTTTTTTACTAGTATGTACCGCAACCACGGATCGCAACAAAGAACTGCAAATTTCTTACTGGTTTCCCTCACGTCTGCTGTGCACAACAGATGGACTGGTTTTAAAATAAGATGTATTCAATTCAACTTCAAGCCTTTAATTTACTCAACACCGTTGAAACAGTTATTTTAAATTAAATTTAAATCAAAGAAAGACAGGATGTGAAAAATAAAACGGTAAACGAACTCATTCGAATGAAGTTTGTTTACTTACGCCGCCGATTGAGGCTTTTCATTTGACGTAACGGTTGAAAGCAGCCGCGTGATTGGTTGAAATCAAATTTGCCGCTCTCGTATTCGATTATTGACCGGCGATCTAGGAAGCTACGTTCATAATTTATCGTCAAATTATTGCATGCTATAAAAATATTATTATTATAAATTGATCATAATATAATGAGATCTATGAATATGAATTAATAAACGAATATTTTAGTTCCTAAATTTCATGAATTATCAATAAAACGATGATAGTATCTGGTGGCGATGCAGCGATGTTGTCATGAGTATTTAACGCCATCTAGTGCTGTTTACAGTCGTATCAGGGTGTACTCTATGCCCGACCTTTTTACATTTTCAATCTAAGTGCCATCTTTTGGAGTAATGTGTAAACTTAGCACAGACCCTGTTATGTTGAGTACCTAGCAGCTATCTCAAGGATACGCGTTCGATTCCATTGGTAAATTAAACTATGAACAGTTTACTATAATTAAATAATTTAATAAATTAACAGTTATAAAGTCACTATTACGAGAACGAATAGGTTATGCATAGAAAATATTTTATAAACATGCGTACAAGTTGTATACCTACAAGACATACAATTACGGTGTATTTTACCAGTGTAAAATTGTTATACATTTATATTATTGATAAAAATAAATTATTAAGAGACATAACTATAAATAAAAAGTAGGTACGTACCCACATTATGTCAAACATCCTTGTCCTAAATAACTATACTCTAGTCACGTTATCACCGTGCGTAGGACATTTCAATTAGTGTTTTTACAGTTTTTGAATTGCATTGCGTCTACAAAAACCAAAACTTTGTCCTGCGCACGACAATAAACGTGACTTGAGATAAATAATACTAAGATAAACTATTAATCTAAATAAAATTATTGGCCACGGGAATAGCATTATTCGTTGAATTGAATTGGCTTTAACCTAAAACTAATACAGACAATTATTAACTATGTAAGATAATATTGTTTCGCATATTCTTTTTCGATAATACAGTATACCATGCAGGGGCCTACTCCTGAAAAATCCACGATTAGGTTATTTTTTCTGTCATGTAGTAGTGAGAACCAAAATTAAGAGTAAGATGTAAGGAAACCAAACCATGGGGTGTATCTAATCTAATTAAAGGTTAAAAGGTGATGATGGTGGGAATTGTGAAGAGTTAAATCTACTGACTCAGTTAACAATATAAATGTCGCAGGTACATTGCAATATCCGCCGTTATACAAAATCACAAGGATTTTTAGATATATAAATTCGAGACCGTTTAGTAAAATGTGTTATGTATTATTTTTCTAAACCTCATGTAAGAGGTAATAAGAGAAACATTACAAGATACCCGCAACATAGAATATCAAAGTTTAAAACAAAAAAAAATGGGAAAAAAGCTTGTCTATAGTACAATGTGATGTATAAATGTTAATTGGCGTTATAAAATCTTATATTATATTTTTCTGAAGTACAATATTGAAATTAAGTATCTGTTATGTCTATGAAACGCTCTTCATACATTTCATAAATGATTTTGATCATAAATATACTTAGACGTATGTTTTGTGTATTGTTTTATAAATAAATAATTTAATTTTCATTTAATTTCGATTTCATAAAGTATAGTGAAGAGAGCTAATAAAAAGATCTTTATTTTCATAGATTGCAATACTGCAAAGTAGTTAATCCAAATGTGTTGTTAAATATAAAATTTTGTGCCATAATTCTGTGTAAAAACCAGAAAAGCATTTTTTACATACATAAATGTAATTTTATGACTGCGGTCACAAATGTCCAGTGACTAGGTTTAAGTAGCACCATGAAGAAATATTAAGTAAAACAAGGAAGCTACTATTCTTTACCATCTCAAAGAAACTAGTCAAGCTCCCTTTAATACATTAACTAGTCATTAGTGATCATTATAATTTTTGGCATTTCACAAAATTACTGTGTAATTGTGGATACTTTTACATCATAATTTATGAAAGCGAAACATCACTCGCAAATCTAGAAATTACAGGAACTATAAAGCCTACAAACTTAAAATCTGTCAGATAGATTCCTTATATGGTGTAGGCAAGCACTAAGAATTTTCCGAAATTCAACCCCGAGGGGGTAAAAGGGGGAAATACAGTTTGTATGAAACTATTTTGTAGAAAGGAATTGGAATTGGATTACTTGTGTAAATATTGTTCGGAGCAGATGTCATTTTTATGGTTTTAAGCAAAATTGACTTTGTTTCTGGCACGGGTTTCTGGCATAAAAAAAGGATATGAGGCATTGCAACGCACGCCGTGGATTGCTATTTATAAAATAAAAGAGAAATCTGATTGACTGATATCTCATAGCAAAGTCGCAGGGTCAAAAAAAATGAAAATTTCTACCCCTAAGGAAGGTAATATTTAAGTTTTGTATAGAAATATATACAAGTACAAATAAGATTATTATTATTGATCTCTTCGGTTTCGTAAGCATTATGTTGATCTGGTTTTGACACAGAGACTAATAAATAGGTACAAATATGTAGAGAATTCATAAAAACAAATAAAATATCATTCATGATAATTTAGAGTTAAAACACTAATGGAAAATGTCTTGAGTATTTAAATAAATTAGTAAAATATACAAAATATATTTTGTATTTTGATCAGAAAAATGTTTATGTAAAATTGGGGCATTCATTTGGTATTCACTTAGTTATGAACATTTTTCTGAACAAATTAACAAAATTATGAAAATTATCTGGAAAATATTAAATCACTATGATCATTTACGAGAAAATGGTATACAAATTGCGCTTTTTTCTTGTCAATAACTTGTTTATTTATACGTGACTGAGGTTCCTGGGTTTGACTTGGGTTATCTCTAAGAAAAATTGCACCAAATAGCGTCGATAGCGTTTTCGCATCAAGGCCATTTTCCGCGCTGTGTTGCAAGGCCTCTTGTAGAAATTCGCATAAGTAAAGAAATACGTTTTTTCTAAACTCTGGCAACTCCATAATAATTTGTTTGCATTGGATATAGTTTGCTGACGCCCGCAAGCAGACCGACTGAAGATTATAAGGAATGATAGGGTCTACAGTGCTTTCTAATAACAGCAAGAGTGCTTCTGCCACAGAGTGGATACTTCCAGGAATGGGATCCACAGATCCACTATCAAGCCAGTCCCTAATCTGTAGAATTTCTGAATGAAAGCCAGGTTGCTCAAACAGATTTGGCTCCTTCAATCCATGCAAGTAGATATGATCAACTAAGAACCAAATTTCCTTGGGTATAGAATATGTTGCTTGATGTGGTACACTCTGATCTCTCTTGTTTTCTAGTTCTATCAACTTCCCAACGGGTACTTCCCTTATTGGCATGTTCAAATTAACTAGGACCTCAATTGAACACCCGAAACAACTTCTTTGGTATGTGCCATTTACTGTAATGAAGATATCCTTCCCTCCATACAGGTGTAAAACTAAAATATCATACAATTTGTCAGTTCCAGCATTCATTTTGCACGCTGAAGTCTTATTGATAAGTACTTTAAGTTGTATTTCGCAAGTTTCATCAGCACAAATACATTTCTTGTATGGCTCCACAATGAGCCATTCCTTGCAAAAGCTTGTTTCATCTAATTTCTTTATAAATTCAAACTCAACGGGTAGTTTACCAATATTCTTAATTGTTATAGTACGTACTTGCAGCTCCAAATAACGCACAATACTAAAATCTATCTCCGTAACATCTACGGTAACCTGAGGTATTAGTTCATTTTCCATTTTATCCAATTGTTTTATAACTTCCTCATATACTTTTCTGTATTTATCCTCATCAATTATTTTTATCTCTGAACTAAATATAGCTGATACGGGCTTATGGTCACTTATATTTAAAGCTGGATGGCTTCTGTATGCTAACTGTACGATTTTGTCACCCTTCCAGAACACTCTATCACACCAAGCTGGTGCTCTGTTTTTTTCACTAGAATCCCAGTTGTCAGACCCTGGGTCATATTTGTAAGTGGGTTTAAATGTTATTGTGCCTTCAGTGTAACCAGCAAATACATTATTGATCTTATGCTGTTGCTTTAACTGATCCCACTCAAGGACAGGAGCAAAATTATTCTCATTCACCATCTTTTTGACACTTGACGGATCAAGTTCAGTAATTCGATAATTAAGATCACCCAACCAATATACATGATCATGGTCTTTGATTGCTTTTGGCAGCTGATTTGGTTGGACAAATCTAGTTCTGTTACAGATGTCTCTGAAGTCTTGATTCCTCCTCTCATATTCCTCAACATGAGCTGCAAGGTGAGAGTTCACAAAGCATAGTGATGTACTGTGAAGGTCAAATCTTATTGATACGCCCCCTTTATTCCCCATCTTGCCCATAATACCGGTTCCAACAGTATCACACACAATATTACGTACATGAGACATGTGTTTCTCTTTTATAAGGACAATAAGCATCATACCAACTAACCTGACTCTTTCTACTTTCACATACTTTGCTCTTGAGTCTACATAATGTGAAACGGCATTGTACCATTCGTCTTCTCTAATTGTCTGGTCAAAGAGGAAAGTTTCTTTAGACAGATCAAGCTCTTGGAAACCTATAGCGTAAATATCCGGTGGTTCCTTGTCAACGCTCAACCAGCCTTTTAAAGGGATCACAGGGGATTTGTCATTTACATTCCATGTACCACAGAAAACGGAAAACCTCTTAGTGAATGTGTACTCTTGATCCTTATCAGACATTTTCCGCTTAATGAGGCTCTCCCTGATAGCGACGGGCGCTGCACCCGGCGTGTGAGCGACACCGCTCCTCGGCACAACCATGCTTTGAGATATTATATCGTCCTCTTGTTTACCTTTGTATTTCTTCAGCCACACGAATTCTGGTTGAGTGGGTACTTTGTTCACAGCTTCTATACCCCGGAACAAATCATCGACAAAGTTGTCGACGCGCGGGGTCATTTGAATTTCGAACTTAAACTTATTATTACGAGATTGAAGATTCAGGTACAAAACCGCTTCCGGGTCCGATGGTTTATTATCAATTTCGCATTTGAAACTGTTGTCGATGGGCAGCACTATCTCTATTGATAAATCCGTGAAGGACTTCGGTGGGTAACATGACGTATGCAAACAGAAAACTGCTTTTTCGTCACCGAACTCTACGATTGCCAAAAGTCGATCCTTCTTTATCCAATCGGAATGCAAAACTTTGGCATCACACAGGAAAGCCGTGACGCGTTCGCTTGATAAGAATTTTTCCTGTACCACGGATTTAATGTCGTCGTGGTTCATTTTGGTGGTAAATTAGTATTTATTCACGATTACATTTCCAATGAACGACAACGACCAACCAAAAATTGATTTGATTAATTTGTCAATTTTGACGTTTACCTGCAGACAGAATAACTTTCGTTCAGAACTCTGAGGATTATGCTTTTTTTTTTATAAAATAGTTTTTTTTGGAAAACAATTAATTAACTATTACTTGTCTTAGGTTTTAAAAAATATGTCCCCATTTTGCAATCCAATCCCTCCCTTCTTTCGGACTTTTAATATTTTATTCGTAGAATGTAACGCCTTCTGGTTTTTAAAATTCGAAAACCAGGTCTAGCAACACTGGCCTAGTTACTGAACGCAGCCTTATGCACAGACTAAGTAGAGATACTACGGCCTTATGTCAGTGTGTGTCAGTCTGTCCTCCTGTCAGTGTCAGTCTCTCTGACCTTTGCCAAATACAGGGTATGTTCCGTTATACACTGCGAGCACTGTTCAGTACTCTTACTGGGAAGAAATTCGTTCCGTTTTTTTTTTTCCTGTCCGGGTGCTTGTCGGCCCGGCTCGCGAGTTAAACCTCTAACATTATTAGAGTTCTTACTAATACTAATTTTCAGGATAGGAATAGGAATAATTAATAGGAAGCCTGGGGTATAATTCTTTATTTTCTAACGACTTTTTTATTATTACACTTATCTTATTGCAATGGCTTACATACATATAACCTACACATATTTTATTCGTAATTATAAAATTACGAATAAAAATTATTGGAGAGGGATATACAGGTTTCGGTTTTATCTTATATTTAGTGTCTTAGTTTACTTACAGCTTATTCTATTTTCCTATTCTATACATGTATATATTTTACACTTTGTTCTATTTTCTTATTTCCATTCGCTTATTTCTAACATCGATACATATCGTATCGATGTTCTTTGAAAATATCGATATTGATATTTTTATTAAAAAATATCGATATATCAAACTATTAAATATCGCTCAAAAATATCGATATATTGAAAAAATAATATCGATTTTTTTCAACAAGCCTACTTCTCATACGTAGTATCCCTTAGTCGTCTGTGTCAGTATACTAAATGACGTCACACCTTACTTACAGTGCTCGCAGTGTATATCGGAACATACCCCAAAATTATTTGTTTTGTTTTCGCGAAATATTTGCGTAACCGTAACGTTTTAGATAATTTCATCGGAACGGTTTCATAAGCTTGATTCGTTTAATAAATTGAGCAATTGGTGTCAACAATTCCTGATTAGGCGTGAAATGGCTGCAGCCCCAAACGATTGGCAATTGGGATGCATCGAAGTGAAACAGCGAGGTGCTTACCTGCTTCAGTCAGCGCAATGGTCAGATTGCTCATTCCTGGTGGGTGCGGAGCCTCACCAGGTGGCGATAGCTGGCCACAAGCTGGTTCTGGCGATGGCATCTCCGGTGTTTGAGGCAATGTTCTATGGTGGTATGGCAGAGAGAAACGAGCCTATACCTATTTTGGATGTTCAACCTGAGGCTTTCAAGGCTTTGTTAGAGTAAGTATTTGTATGAAATGCATATTGTAGAGTGTGTCTGCTATTGGTCTCCTTATCAACCCCATTATACCATTGGCAACTCAGCAACTCTATTTTTTTATTTTGCCGTTTTCTTTTTGTTGCTTGATCGCGTAAGTAAGTTGATACCAAGATATAGGTAAAGTCCCTTTTTGGTCAGAGAGTAGTATTAGGGTCGGTTTTTTTCTTGGCTGCTTCTGGAGACCCTAACCCCAGTGCATACCCCAACTTCAATGACCCTCCCCCTAATATTACTCACTAATGCAAAATCTTCAGGGTAAAATAGGGGTTTGCAGGTTTTGAAGGTAATAGAACTCTTAATGCAGAGTTCGCCCGGGGAAGTACTACCACCATATCTAATTCCGCCGTGAAATAGTAGTGCATTACTTGTATTACTGTGTTTCGGTTAGGAGGGTATGGGAGCTGGTGAAATTACAGGCATAGGAGACTTAACAACTTCATGTCTCAAGGTTGGCAATGCGTGAGTGATACCACTGACAGGGAAAATATAATATTGTATTTTCTTTGCCGGTGGTGTTATGAGCGTCTATAGGCGGTAACCACTTACCATCAGGTGGGCCGTAAGCTTGTTTGCCACCTAGTAGTATAAAAAAAAAAAACCTGAAACTGCAGGGTGGAAGGCTAGTCTATTATTATATGAGATAACTATACTGTAATTTTTAAAACTACAATAATCATAATACATATTAATGAGTCCTATAAACAATGCAATAACTTTTTTTTTATTTCAGATACATTTACACAGATAACATAAACATAAGTTCATTTGACAAGGCATGTGAATTATGCTACGGAGCGAAGAAATACATGCTGCCACATCTAGTAAAAGAGTGCACACGTTACCTCTGGTCAGATCTGTACCCGAGGAATGCCTGCCGTGCATATGAGTTTGCCCGATTGTTTGAAGAAAATGTACTTATGGATAAATGTATACAGGTATTGCGAAACAAGAATATATGGTAGAATCAATTGTAACGTTCATAGGTGCCTTATTAGGGCGTAAACTGAATAAATGATTTTTTAATTTTTTAGAATTTTTTTTTTGAGTCAACATGAAAATTATTGATTAGGGCACGGAAATAAGTATATCATATTGCTGTAATTCTACTCAACCCTGCTTTTATTAAGTCTAGGTAAACACAACCACATGTTTTAAAATATATTTGTCCCCTTTCAACATCATATAAAAAAAAAACGAGATGAGGCCACTTAAAACGTGGAATTTTCAAGTTTTCCAATGGGTTGACTTATGTTTGTTAGAATAAAGTCTAGTTTTCTACACCGAAAGCAAGAATCAAACCCACAACCTCTGTCTTGGCATTAAATGTGTCTACTAAGCTATCATTGCATATAACTTACAGATAATCAGCACAAACACCAAAGAAGTCTTAACTGACAGCAGTTTTGAAGACGTGGAAATAAATACAGTGATCACAGTGTTTTCCCTTGATCACCTGAATGTGGACAGTGAGCTGGACTTGTTTGAAGCCGCAGTTAGATACGCTAAGGGTCATGACAAGAGGGGCTTGGAGAGGAGTATCAGCCCACCTACAGACAGTGGTCCTACGGAGAAGAGATCTAAAAGTCCTGGGCCTTCTACTTCTAAGGTAATATGCTGGTTCCTTTTTTTTTTACTTTGTATAGGATTGTATTGCACCATAATCTCACTATGGTATGTGATGGATGTGGCTAAAGGTGGTAAGCATTCAAAGCTTAAATGAAAGCTCCAGCTCATTGTAGGATTCGAACCCACGACCTTCGCCGCGCCCTCAGACATTGCTACCACTTATACGCCATTTATTCAGAAGAGACGTGGCGAGAATGTGTAATACAATATAAACCGTACGTAGCATGGCGTCGTTTTTGTCGTCCACGATAAATCAAAGTCAAAGCCGAAGCCATTTATTCAATTTAGGCCCTACGAGGACACTTACTAATGTAGATGACTAACTGAGAACAACGGGCAAGAAACCCGTATATTCTGTATGTTTCTTTTGCAATTTTCAACTGTCCAAAATACAATAGGTAGTGGACGTAGAGAGCAGTGCTGAGAACAGCCCAGAAGCAGTAGCGGAAGCACCCAAACCTGATGAGAATAGTGAACAAACTATGCCGGATACACCCTATGACGACACCAAGAAGAATAAAGAAGGTAATCACCATTGCTGACTTCCAGTTTCTGATAGGTCAATTGAAGTTAATTAATAAGTTAATTGAAGTGGTTTGTAAGATACCCTATCTATCACGCCGCAGGTGGGTTCGTTTCCCACTCAGGACAAACATTTGTGTGTATGAACATGTCTGTTTGTCCTGAGTATGGGTGTAATTATCTATATATGTATGTATTTACAAAAAAAAATAGTATATGTAGTATATCAGTTATCTGGCTTCCATAGTACAAGCTCTGCTTAGTTTGGGGTCAGATGGCCCTTTATAATTTGGAATATTTAAATACTCTATCAGTTAAACTTTACTAATATTATAAACGCGAAAGTTTGTGCGTGTGTACGTTTGTTACCATTCATCTCCGTAACGCTGAACGGATTTGGATGAAGTTTGGTACACAAGTTTTTTTTTTCTCTTTTCATCTTGCGATCAGTCATGAAGACTAAGCAGATAAGATGTAGGCTAATTAACAGGTAGGACGCTACTCCCAGTGGAGCCAGTCCATTTTATTTAGTCAGTGTTCTTACTGACTGGTCTGGTAAAAAATATACGGTTCCTTTTTTAGCCGACGTATTCTTTCAGGGATGGTAAGCTGACCCGCGAGTTGGTTCGGTTGCTTTTGTAGTCGGGATTTGTAGATGGGACACAAGAGAGAATATAAAACATCAGATCCTTTGAAAACTGCGGGACGCAACCCAGAATGTAATAATTATAAGTTTGTTTTGAAAAGAATTGCCGAGTTTATTGCCGGCTCTACTCAGCAAATGTAACATTCCAACGTGGGTTAAACTGACTGTTTAATAAAAATACTTGCTTCCGCCCCGCGGTGTCACTCGCGTTTCCGAAGGATCTTATGTTTTCCCGAGATAAAAAGTAGCCTATGGCCTTCCTCGATAAATGGGCTATCCAACACTAAAATAATTTTTCAATTCCAACCAGTAGTTCCTGAGATTATCGCGTTCAACGAAACAAACAAACATACCCTTCAGCTTTATAATATAAGTATAGATTTAATTTCAGAACGTTTACTAATTGATTGATATATCCATCGTTTTCCAGAAGGTAAAAGCAAATCAATAAGAAGTGCGATAGAGAAGATTCGCTTCCTGACGCTAACTCCTCAGCAATTCGCTGAAGGTCCAGCTCGGTCCTCGTTGCTAACAGAATCCGAGGCGTTTGCTGTCCTCATGAACATATTGTCGAGCAACTCTGATGTGGCCATGCCGAGTGGCTTCTCCACCTGTCGTGTGCCGAGGAAACAGCTGATCGGTGGCCGACAGTCCTCTGGGGTGAGGAGGATTATTATTGTTGTTTGGATTAGGTGGTTGTTCTAAGTCTTTCCAAGGCTTGTGTCACTTCAACCAGATAAGGTCTATTGTGATCGCCACATTAATTAGATTTCACTGCCAAGACCGGCAGCTATAATATACTGCACTATATTATTGACAGGAATTGATTTTACTTCATTTGGGTGTAATTAGTGTAGTCACTCATCATTTCGTTTTTTTTTTGTCATAACTGTGTTTAATTGTCAGTGAGATTAGATAAATAATTTCATGTAATTAATCAGAGTTGGTTATCAAATGAGTAATTGCTGAGTGTTGCGAATCGTGCGTTAGAGACAGACTATATATAAGTGGTTGTAGTGATAGGTATGGAAAAGATCCCATATTAAAGTATTAACATTTGTACCCAGATGGCCACGTTCACAGTGGACACGCCCAGCCCGGTGATGATCGACCAGGTGTTCGGTGACGGGCGCGCGCACGCACACTCACACTCACACACACTGGCACCGCATGCGCACGCGCACGCCTTCTCTAGCTGTGCCGTGCCGTACTCGCGACCACCCAGGCCTGACCATGGTAAGTGTACTAATGTTATGGATGAAATTCTGCACTTGAATAGATCATACCTCGGATTAACATAAGTACAAAAATACAGAGATATTGTTCAGAATGCCTACTTGTTCACGATGTTTCGATGGAAAGCCTCGTGAGGAAACCGTGGTACGGTTTTTTTGATACCTTCTAGGCTTTGTGTGCTTACCACCTTCGGCCACATCATCACTTACCATAGTGAGATTGGGATCGTACACAAGCCTAGACAAAGTAAAAAAAAAATGATTAACTATACCCAATGTGACAGGTATGCGTTTATCATCAGTGGTGAACTCATCACTGTCGGGTCCTGGCGCCGGGGTGCCGGATCTAGACCGGCACGGGGACTTCAACAAGATCTACTGCCAGCGGCCCATAGTGCAGCATACCGATTGCCTCAATACGAGCGTGCTGGACTGCTCCGTCACGTTCATGGTCGACAAGAATATATGTCTTCTAGGAGTACAGGTGAGTTTTGTATAATAAGTGTAGATAGAATATAGGAAAGGAAGCGAGAGGAAGCGAGACCGCTATGTATGCATCTACCACGTGTAAAATTAAATACACACCCTGAAAGATGTCTGTTATGAGTCGGCTTACATAGTTTATCCTAAAAATAGTTTAAACCGGTAGGTTTCTAAGAGGTGCCTTCGAAAATGAACCTTATTTCCTTACCAGTGTGTACCGGCAGCTGCCCATGAGAGCCAGTTCCTTCTAGGCTTTGTGTGCTTACCACCTTCGGCTACATCATCACTTACCAGTAAGATTATTATACGAAGTAAAAAATTATGAAAAACCCATGCGCGATTTATACAGGTGATTTTTTAGTCACTGTCTATACTTGCAGGGCTGGAAGTACTCATCAATATGAAAAACTTTTATTATGAGACTAACTCTGATATTGTGTAAAATAAAATGGTTGCTTCATACATTTGGTCGAGTATGTATTGAACTTTTGTATGCAACGGCTGATAATTTTTTCGTGATTTCACAGTTAGTCCCATAATAAAAGTTGTTTATATTGATGAGTAGTTCCACCCCTGCAAGTATTGCCAGTGACAAAAAAATCACCCAGTATTATAGCCAGTGATTAATTGTCCGACTATCCGACTAGGGTAAGCTGCACAATGATTGGCACCAAATATTGCCAATGTCATTCAATATAAAATATTTTGGTTATAGTTGTGATGCCAATATTTTTGGTATTGTTGATTTGTGTGACTATTGTTAATCAATAAAAAAAAATCAACAACTTGCAAAAAAAAAACACTTATACAATTGCAATTAAATCCGCATGTTTTAAAAAGTATAACGTATAATCGGCACTACTAATCCTAACTAATATTTATAAATGCGAAAGTGAGTTTGTTTGTTTCTTAAGAAATCGGTGGTAGGTCTCGGTACGTGAAAAAAGCACTACACAATTCACAAGTCTAAATAAGAAAGACAAATCATCTGACTCCAAACGAAGCAGAGCTTGTACTATGGAAGCCAGATAAATGATATACTACATAATCATACTACTTTTCTTTTGTAAATACATACATATATAGTTAATTACACTCAGACACAGCGAATGTTTGTCCCGAGTGGGAATCGAACACACGACCTGCGGCGTGATAGATAGGGTATCTTACCAATCACGCCAACCGGCCCGTCAATGTGGCACTATAGCATCAGAATGTGGTTTAAAAGTTAACTTCCTGTCTCTCACCTCCCCAACCGTAGCCACGCGTTCACCGTCAATGACTTATGATGATAAAATAGGAAGCCTTTTCTTTGTGAAAATCAATAATATCTTGAAAAAAAAAAAAAATTAAGTGCCTATCATTAGGGGTGCCAACAATAGTACCCTTTACCCTATATCAAACAGCGTTCTGGATGATAATGTGGGTCGGGTTTGTAATGTAATGTAATGTACCATCGACAAACTTCAAGCATGATCAATTTTTTAACCTTTTCGCTTGCAAGCAGTCATCATAGCCCGCCCCGCCCACTGTCAAGACAAAAGCCGCTATTGTGTAATTTCATTTGTTTTGACTAGTTTTATGATAAGCGCATTGTCCACTTGTATTGTCGACAACCGGATAGTCGCTGGTTGCTGCACAAAAAAAGTAGCCTTATGGTGGTCATGGTTGAAGTTTGTCGATTGTACACGTCGTAGGTGCCGACGCAGGCCCCGAGCGAGGAGGGCGGCGCGGCGGGCGCGGGCGGCGGCTACTCGGAGCTGCTGTACGCGCACCTGCTGGACGCCGACGGGGCGCGGCTCACCTACACGCACTACACCAGCCGCGTGCCCTACCGACACCTGCTCGACATCATGTTCAACAGACCCGTCTACATACAGAGGAACAAGGTATCTATCTAATATACACTGCACTGCACTGCACTACACTACACTACATGAAATCACGAAAATATTATCAGCTGTTCCATACATATGTTCAATACCTACTCGACCAAAATGTATGAAGCAACCGTATTATTTTACGCGATATCAGAGTTGGCCCTATAATAAAAGTTGTTCACATTGATGAGTACTTCCAGCCCTGCAAGTATTGCCAGTGACAAAAAAATCACCCTGTATACACTACACTACATATACTACAATACACTTTTTACACTAGAACACTACATTACCACAGAGGAAGTAAGGACAGAGACAAAGCTTCTTAAGAACGTGCAAAATTGTTACCTATTTTGGTATGGTTGTCACAATAGGTTAACACGAGACAAATTAAAAAAAAACATTTGTTAAATAGTTTTATTATTCAGTATCATAGTAGGTATCATCTTAATTGTAGTGTATTAATAATATGCTTATATATTTCTTGTGTGCGTGTGTATGTGACTGAACTCCTCCTAAACGACTGGACCGATTTGAATTAAATTTTGTGTGTATATATGAGTGGGTCCCTGGATGGTTTTAAAATACAATTGGACCCGGTAGATGGCGTCGTAATCGAGTTTGGACAGGACAACGTCTGTTGGGACAGCTAGTACTTTATAAATTACTTACTCTAATAATTTTCTTTTATTTTTTTATAATTTATTGTTTCTTTTAATAGTGTGGTAAATTCTGAATCTAACATATAGTTTTTTCAAATAATCTAACGGGAAACACTCACATGGCGTATCAAATTTACAATCTTTAATACGTTTAAGTATTTCGTTTCCAACATTGACAATATTTATTTCAAAATCGAAATATTCGCGGAACTTTTGCTCGAGCAATTCTAGAAATGCGATAAAATTATGAGGAGGTATAATTAAAAACCCTGTGGCCACCTTCCAGCTCCAGCATCAGACCCTGGTTGCCATATAGGATCAAAGTACTCGTCAATACGAATCAAACGAGCCCAAACTCGACGGCGTTGTATTGTTTTATTGCGGAGTTCCTATGGCCACCTTCCAGCTCCAGCATCAGACCCTGGTTATCCCGCCGAGAACGAAGTTCAACAAAAGCATTTTTTTTAATCTCCAAATAATTAAACGTATGAATTAAAACACTCGTATATGATAGAAAGAGACTGGTGACGTCACATCCGTAACACTTTTTCGTGACATAAAAAACATAATAAGTCCTAAGTCTATACAGAAGTTTCACTTCAAAAAGGATCATACAATAAAATAAAGGTACCTACATGAAAAATTAATAATCAAATATTTACTTACCTATTGTACTCCTTGGGATAGTTAAACTATGATATATTTTTATTTTTTCTAGTATTATTCAGACACACAGTACAATAAACATTAAATATTAATAATAAAATACCACGTTTTTACAAACTTGCAACTAACAAATCAAGCAACGTGCGTCGCACTGACCCTGAGATTGTCAACTGGCTGTGCCAGCGTAAACCGGTTTTTTCCAGTCTCGCCGCGTACGCGACAAGTGGCCAGTGGTCACGCACACATGCCCCGCGTGCTTGTAGTAGTGCAACCGATTCGCGCGGTTGTATGAAGCTTTGTCTCTGGTCATTACTTCCTCTGTGACATTACACTACACTACATATACTACAATACACTCTCTACACTATTAGATAAATAATACGGTTATTATAGTTCGATTGACCTTGAAAATTAAATAACTCCTTGCACAGAAATGGACACTTCGCTGCTTATCGCCGTGTAAACTTTGAAAACAAAATTATACTTATACAGAAATCTTATAAAGTATTTTTTTTAATCATTCAACTTCTGAAAATTAGAAAATCGTTTAAGCCAGTTAGCCGGTTTGTGCTATGAGATAGTGAACCCGATTTTGAAAAGCTTGCTGTTTGAAAATTCAAAAATAAATCAGATTTTTGACATTGCTTTATTTATATTTCCTTACGTTAAGGCTCCAGTCTCCCTAAAATCAGTGTTCTTGCGGAATTTATCGCGTGGAACGTAAATAGAGGTATGTTTAAAGCCTCACAAAGCTAATAAAAGTGGCGTCAAATTAAAAAATAAAATATGTATTGGAAACTTCAAATTTCACACTTTAAAATAACATAAAATATATTTCATTTATTGCTTTTCTGATGACTAAAAAACAATATTTCTTTTCTGATAAATTCCGCAAGAACGCTGATTTTAGGGAGACTGGAGCCTTAAGTTATTGTTTTTGTTTTAAGAATAAAAAATCGTGCTCATTAAATTAATGAAAAGACAGCGTTTCTAGAAGATAAATAATACAGGGCTGTGCTGAAAACCTCTATTTCTCCTCCACAGGTGTACAAAGTGGGCATTGTGTTCAACAAGGTGGGGTGGTACCCAATGGGGAATTGCGCACAGCAAGTTGCGGCTGAGTCGGTGTTCTTCAACTTCGGTATTGGACAAAGTAGCGACTCCGTACGCGACGGACTTATCCGATCTATTATATTTACCTATTAACATTCACTTAATGCTATGTTTTGATATTAACTATGGGCAAGACTTGAAACCGGTTTAAAAATAATCGGTGATTTACCGATTTTTTATTTCGAGCTATACGTGTTAATATAGCGTTATTGAAAACCGTAATAACTTGGCACATAGATATTAAAACGAATATGTTGTAGAGGTGGATCATATTGTAGTGTCAAAGTCAAAGCCATTTATTCAGTTTAGGCCCTAGAAGGGCACTTATGAACGTCGAAGCTACTGAAGTTAACACCAGTTCGGAAGTCGCCTGACATCTACACCTACTCAAATATCATATTTCTATCAGATTTACCGAAATCTCATTGTTGCCTAGAGCCGATTAATTGTGTTTAAAGGTAAAGCAAAACCGAAATTTCCCTATGTTAAGGTGTTAATCGTTTTTTTTTTTTAAGAACCGGTTTCCAAGCCCTATTTATGATGTATAATTTATTGCGAATATCGTGACGTAAGTATTAAGTGTAATAATAGCTGTGGAGCGAACAATTAATTAAAATGCGTTCTTGCTACAAAATCAGCAACTTTATAGTACCTTTTTATTTTATTTTTTATTTTATATTTATTGAGAAACAAACAGCAACAATAATACATATAGTTAACACAACAGATTTTAACTCATAAGCCAATAAAGTTTCTACATAGAATTATACATGTACATGTACAACTTATTGTATCCTTTTTCTTAATTTAAATAGTAAGTATAATTAATATAGCTTCCATTCATCTGGCCATGCAACCTATTTTAATTAATACTCAACTGATGAGTAATTGAATTATAAACTTATATTACTATTAATTCTGCCAATTAAAACTTTAAAATTGTTAAAATTTTCATAAAAAGTTTTCTTACATAACTTCTGGTTTACTATCTTTTTTAATCTATACTGGGTGATTTTGTTATCACTGGCAATACTTGCAGGGGTGGAAGTACTCATCAGTGTGAACAACTTTTATTATAGGGCTAACTCTGATATCGCGTAAAATAATACGGTTGCTTCATACATTTTGGTTGAGTAGGTATTGAACTTTTGTATGGAACAGCTGATAATTTTTTCATGATTTCACAGTTAGTACCATTATAAAAGTTGTTCATTTTGATGAGTACTTCCACCCTTGCAAGTATTGCCAGTGATAACAAAATAGCCCAGTATACAGATAGCTCTTAGATTTCTTCGGGTACTTTGTTATAGAAATGTATACATTGACCCTTGAAGGAGTCCTTTACTTTGAGGAGCCGAGTTATAGGTACAGCAAGTTTGTGCTTATTTCTAGTCTGTCGCAGTTTTTAAGAAATGTATGTTTTTACGAACATGAATTAGATAGATAATCCACGAGAGCGTCCCACACGCGGTAGTGGCAGTGTCACGACACACTGTCAAATGTGTATACAGACGACAGTGATGACGCAATAGGCAGATTCGCAAAACGGGCAATGGAAGCAACAACCAAACAGATCGTGTCAAATAATCTCAAAATGGCAATAAAAAACAGGGACCTAAATGTCGTGGAGGCTCAAATCAAAGCGGGGCTGTCCTCCGTGGAAAAGAGAGCGTGAGAAAATTGTAAAGTTAAATATAATAATCTAAGTCTAAAATATATATATATGTAACAGTCTGTCTTAACTAAAACGTAGTAAGTTGTTAAATAAATTAAAAATGCCGTATAAAAACAAAAAATGTTATCCTCTAGTATCGTTCTCTATTCATGGTATAGTTTGAGCAGTCATACTCACTAAAAGGTCCCTACTTGCGGCGGCGTCGTGTGGCGGGTCGCTCTCTTCCCTACAATATGGCGAGGAGAGCGATGGCTGTCACATGCGTCAAACTTGTGAACAGGTGTCGCTTGCGGGGGCTGGTCAGCTTAAACTTTTACTATCGTGAGTGGAGAGCATTGCTATTGTGATATATTTATGTAAGTCATATCTATAAGTATTAACAATAAGTGTAAAATTGTATTGAGATATTATTGTATGGAACAGCTGATAATTTTTTCATGATTTCACAGTTAGTCCCATTATAAAAGTTGTTCATTTTGATGAGTACTTCCACCCTTGCAAGTATTGCTAGTGATAACAAAATCACCCAGTATACAGATAGCTCTTAGATTTCTTCGGGTACTTTGTTATAGAAATGTATACATTGACCCTTGAAGGAGTCCTTTACTTTGCAGAGCCAAGTTATAGGTACAGCAAGTTTGTGCTTATTTCTAGTCTGTCGCAGTTTTTGAGAAATGTATGTTTTTACGAATATGAATTAGATTTCCATACATGTACTGTGGCGATACTCTGTCATTATATTAATACTAGCTTTTCCGCGCGGTTTCACCCGCGTTCTCGGGATAAAATATAGTCTATGTTACTCGGTGAAGATGTAGCTTTGTAACGGTGAAAGAATTTTTAAAATCGGTCCAGTACTTTTTGAGCCAATTCGTTACAAACATACTTACATACAAATCTTTCCTCTTTATAATATTAGTATAGATATAGATTTTAAACTATTAACAAAAACACCTATCTACATAGCTTCGATGGATAATATGACTTATGTGAACTACATAAAGTCTACTTTGTTTCTGTTCATACTGATCAAAGGACTTAACATACTCACGCAACGTGAGCCGAAATAAAGCTTTCATATAAGGTGTGTAATGCATTGTTCATTGTAAGAATCATACTACATCTTTCTATACTTAATAAGTGACCTCTAAACTAAATAAATAAATGTTTTGTATGGACAAGTGTGGAAAAATAAAATATTTATTACTTAGATTTTAGATTCATATGTGTTCGTATAATATAAGAACAAATCTGTGTAAATATTAATAATTTAGGTTAAAAGATTTATTTTCTACCTTTTTAGGTTTCCGTACCCAAAGGGTAAAAACGGGACCTATTACTAAGACTTCGCTGTCTGTCCGTCCGTCCGTCCGTCTGTCTGTCTGTCTGTCTGTCTGTCACCAGGCTGTTTCACAAGAACTGCGATAGCTAGACAGTTGAAATCTTCTCAAATTATGTATTTCTGTTGCCGCTATAACAACAAATACTAAAAACAAAATAAAATAAATATTTACCCATACAACAAACGCGATTATTTTGCCCTTTTATTTCTATATGGTAGTTCTCGTTGACTAGAATCACGAAATTTGGCAAAAAGCAAGGTCATACAGCACAAATAAAGGAAAAATTCCAAAAAATAAAAAAATTATGTATACATATATAATTTATTATGTATACATACAGGGTGACTTTTGTACCATCTACATTTTTTTTCTAGGCATTAGGTACTGTTAAAAGATTACATTTTTGAAAAAAAATAGGTAGGTAAAATTTTCACATTAAATTAATTTTCCTGAACGAATTATTCATCCAGTGTGGTTACTAAGCCAAACATTGAATACTATGCTTGCCGCGCAATTCAGTGAATGAGAGAACGGGGGAAGCGCGGGAGCAGCGGGGAGGGTACCCTTGCGGGCGGCCATGTGCATCTGCCGGCCGGCGGTTAGTGGGTCACGGTCAGTCAGTGCCAGTCAGTGGACCAGCGCCCACGCGCCGATTTCTGTGTTCCCACGCGCCGCGCCCGCGCCGCGGCCTGTCTTTTTGCCGCGCTATCGTTTATAATGTAACTACAACGTTTTCACACCGCAAGTACCTACTTTAAAATGGTGCGTTATTACATTTTGAGTAGTGAAAGCCTAAACAGTACCCAGAGGCTATACGAATACTAAACCAAAAGTGTACCCCGCCTGCGCAAATATGAAATAGTTCATGTAAAACGTAGAGTGCATTTGGAGGAGGCCCAAAGTCACGAAAACTTAAAATTGAAAATTGCGTGTGCGTGCATTTGACGAAGTGAGAAGTGAGACTGTCTGTTGTGCTAAACAAATTAAAAAACAATGTGCAAAAACGAGCTAGACTGTTTAGAGAGAAATTGAAAAATGCATGTAAGTTGATTAATTTTTTTACGCCTGAACGCAAAATACTTATGGCTAGTTTTATTTTTAAAGGTCTAGTGATTTGCACACGGCACCACGATCCGCGGTGGAGGGCGGTGGTGTGTGCTCATGTCATGTCATAACTAACTACCGTGTTTATTATTTAGTTGTATTCGATTTATTACGTTCGTGCAACATTCTTATCACTGAACAGTATGTGAAACTTATGATTGCGTAGCGTTGTATTTCCAATTTCACTTTTCAAGCACCATCTTGTGTCATTTTATGCTATTATTGGAGGTATCGATTTTGTTCTTGATCGTTTTGTTCCGCTAGATATCTTTGTATTGTAAAATAAGAGAATTAAATAATGTCCATAAATTGATTGATGGTGATTGAGATTTCAATTATTTAAAACCATTAAAAGAGATTAGTTTTGAACATAGAATTATTACTTTACAATACAATGCCATCTAGTGGAACAAAACGATCAAGGACAAAATCGATACATCCAACAATAGCGTAAAATGACACAAGATGGTGCTTGACTTGAAACGCGAAATTGTAAATACTACGTTAAAATTGTTATCAATGAAATGCAGGGGCGAGCTAGGGTGGGGGGCCGCGGACATGCGTAGTGTACGGCTCGCAATATCCATAACCGTAGACTTTTTTGGTACAACTTAGTGATGCTATATCTCAATATTTTTGTACTGAGAGATACTAACAGAAAATATAGGTAATTTCTTATTTTCACTAAACATCATAATATTTAAATTTTGATAGGGATAACAAAGTCACCCTGTATATCGCGAGACAATGCAATATTATGATGACATGGATCTGATGATGAGGATGATTTTTTAATTAGGCCTTTGCTTGCGGCGGCGTCGTGTGGCGGGACGCTCACTTCCCTACAATATATGCGAGGAGGGCGATGGCTGCCACATGCGTCATACTTGTGAACAGGTGCTGCTTGTGGGGGCTGGTCTGCTTAAATTTGCTATCTATTTATTAACTATGTCACTCATCATTTTGTTTCTTTTCTTTTTTTTTTGTTATAACACATATATTGTCAGTGAGACTAGATAAATAATTTAATGTAATAAATCTGAGTTGGTTTTTAAAAGAGTAATTGCTGAGTTTCTTGCCGGCTCTTCTCAGTAAAAGCAACCTTCCGAACCGTGTGCGTTAGAGTCAGACTATTCATAAGTGCTTGTGAAGGCCTATTTGAATAAAAAATATTTTCATTTTCATTAATGCAATATAATATATAATATAATTCATAATATAATATTTTAATTCTTAAGAAATTGAAACGATTTTCAAAATCGTCCAAATTTCTTATTTAAACTGCTTTAAAAGGTTATAAATTTCTGAATTCGACCCTTGCAACATATATTTTTTATTACAAAGTAATTATTTGTTTAGTTTCGGTAAATTTATTTGAAATGATTTTTTGAATGCATATATTTTTTATTCGACAGATAAGTAGTTGTTTTCGAAGTGGTTAAAGTGTGATTTCTCTAAACCATTACTTTGTAATAGAAAAAAATATATGTTGCAAGGGTCGAATTCAGAAATTTATAACTTTTTAAAGCAGTTTATGCACGTTGTGGATAAAGCAGAGTTTAAATTTTATGTATTTCTCATAAATAACGAAAAAAAAACGTGAAAATTTGACTGTCGGAAGGACGAACTGACAGACGAACAGAGGACGGGAGTGGAAGGGTTCCGTTTTTTCATCCGATGTGCGGAACCCTAAATGTGTGATACCTTTCAAATCAACCGTGGAATTACGGAGTGAAATACATACGCGTCAAACCTTATTTTGTAGTTGGATAAAATAAAAAGATCCGTGTCTCATATTTACATAGTTTTATCACATAGCTATTTATTCAATATGTATGTAAATATACAAACAAACATGTGTAAATATTAATAATTTATCTTTACTTACATCCATGAATTTTACGTAAAAATTCTATTGTCTACTTTTTGGATGGATAAAATGGGTGAAATTACTGTATTTACTTATACATCATTATATCGGAAATACAGGCTGATGTTTTAGTCACTGGCAATACTTGCAGGGGTGGTGGACGAACTCATCAATATGATCAACTTTTACTATGGGACCAAGTCTGATATCGCGTAAAATAAAACGGTTGCTTCATACATTTTGGTGAAGTAGGTACATAAATATTATTATTATTATGATCTTTATTTAATTTTTTTTATCTTAAGACTACTTTTTTTATAACATTAATATCAAAATCAAAAACATTATAAAAAATCTAGCCTAACATTTTTTACAATATTTCTAAACAAAAATAATAATATTATTAAAAAACCTAATCCTAGTACCTACACCGCCAGCAGCGGGGCAGGGCCCAAGCTACCGGTGGTTAGGGCTGCAGAGTGCGGAACCTCCTAACAATCCTAGCCGTGTCTAGGATTACTGCCTAATTATTATTATTATTAAAAAAATCGAAATGTGTGCTGGGACACATTGTAGAAGTGAAACTACAAACGGACAAGTGGAAAAACGAATCGCAACGGACTAGTGGAAAAACGAGTCGCAACGGACAAGTTTTAAGGCGATGATAGCTCAGTGGTAGTGACGTCCGACGCCGCGGCGAAGGTCGTGGGTTCGAATCCTACAATGAGCTTGAGCTTTCGGTGAAGGAAAACATCGTGAGGAAACCATAGCACGGTGGTAGGGTACTTTGTAGTACCCGCCTGGCTGGCTACCACCCTCAAGTTGAAAATCTGTCGGCAATCACCTATTGGTGTGTTCCGGCAGCTGCACATGAGAGCCAGATCCTTCTAGGCTTTGTGTGCTTACCACCTTCGGCCACATCATCACCTACCATAGTGAGATTGTGGTCAAACACAAGCCTATACAAAGTAAAAAAAAAAAAGTGGCAAAACAAATCGCAACAAAATTTTAACATGAAGTTTTACGTATCTATGAATGCATTTTTTTATTTAGGTAAATATATTTTATTTTATCAAACGAGCCCAAACTCGATGGGATTGTATCGTTTTATTGCGGAGTTTCTATGGCCACCTTCCAGCTCCAGAATCAGAACCTAGTTACCATATAGGATCAAAGTACTCGTCAATACGAATCAAACGAGCCCAAGCTCGATGGGATTGTGTCGTTTTATTGCGGAGTTCCTGTGGCCACCTTCCAGCTCCAGCCTCAGAACCTGGTTACCATATAGGATCAAAGTACTCTTCAATACGAATCAAACGAGTCCAAACTTGACGGGGTTGTGTCGATTTATTGCGGAGTTCCTATGGCCACCTTCCAGCTCCAGCATCCGAAACTTTCTCAAGCCAACCAGTCTCCAGCTACACACGCACCGACCATTTTATTTCCGTCAACACTTTTGTCGTTCGTTGTCTTTCACGATTTTAGGGAGACTGGAGCCTTAAGGAACATTAAATTATTTTATTATATTTTTAAGTACACAATGTCGCATTGTTTCAGCATTTTATATTTGTTATAATAAACATATTCAAATAATTTCTTCTTTTATTAAATTAGCTTAATCATGTGAAAAGCCCTTAGAATAATTGTGCTATGTACATCATTACGAATGCAAAAGTTGCGGCTGAATGGATTTTCATGTTGTATACTGGGTGAATTTTTAGTCACTGGCAATACTTGCAGGAGTGGAAGTACTCATCAAAATGAACAACTTTTATTATAGAACTAACTGTGAAATCATGAAAAAAATATCAGCTGTTCCATACAAAAGTTCTATACCTACTCGACCAAAATGTATGTAGCAACCGTTTTATTTTACGCGATATCAGAGTTAGCCCCATAGTAAAAGTTTTTCACAGCATTGTATAGGTGATTGTTATATTTTTGTGTACCTGAATTTATGTGTTAGAAATATTGAAGTGCCAACTAAATAAACAAGAATCAAATTATAAAACAAATTTGCTTTGTATTCTACTCTTGTTTTAGTAACCGTCTAAGTATAAAACGTGAGATAACATTAAAATATCGTTAGTTTAATGCCTCTTACAACGTGATATCGTACCCAAAAATATGAAATTTTTATTTGGTAAGTGTTTTACATTATAAAGTAGAATAGTATAATATATAATTTAAAATGTAATATTATTGAAGTCAAAGTCAAAGTCAAAGCCATTTATTCAGTTTAGGCCCTAGGAGGGCACTTATGAAGGTCGAATTTACTGAAGCTACCACCGATTCGGAAATCAGCCTTCAACTGAGAAGAACCGGCAAGAAACTCAGCAAGGTTACATTTTTTATATATATTTTTCTTTTTTTTATAATCTGACTATTGGCTATATTTTTTCAATAACAGCAAAATGTACAATACAATATACAATTAAATCAAAAAGAAAAATACCAATACCAAGTAAATAATAAAATGTAACGCAAACAAGTTCTTATTAAATAATAGCAAATACGCTACATAATGGCTAAAACTAAAAAAATAAAATAAAAAAAAACAATATGCGAAGTGCACCTGTGCAGAGTGAAACTATTTCCAAACATCCCTATCTTCAATATATTGAGCTACCTTGTAATAAGCCTTTTCCTTCAAAACTTTCTTCACGTAAAATTTGAATTTAAAATCGGTCATCTTGGTTACCGAGTTAGGTATTTTATTATAAAAACGAACGCAATTACCAAGGAATGACTTGCTAACTTTGGCTAACCTAAAATATGGAACAACTAATTTCTCTCTTTGCCTTGTATTTATATTATGGACATCTACTTTTGTTTTAAACATTCCTATATTTCTACGTATGAACATTATATTTTCATAAATGTAGAGTGAAGGCAAAGTCATTATATTTATTTCTTTAAATAAATGCTTTAATGAGTCCCGAGGACCCATACTATAAATTGCACGAATTGCCCTTTTTTGTAGTATAAAAATAGTTTCAATATCGGCTGCTGCTCCCCATAATAAAATACCGTATGATAACAGACTGTGAAAGTAAGCAAAATATACTAGTTTAGCCGTCTCGACATTCGTCAATTGTTTAATTTTTCTTACAGCAAATGCAGCAGAACTTAATTTACCTGCCAAAGAATCTATATGAGGACCCCATTGTAATTTATTATCTAATGTTAAACCTAAGAATACAGTTTTATTAACCATGTCCAAATTACTGCTATCTATTATTATTTGACTATCTACTTGTGCTACATTGGGTAGAGAGAATCTTAAACATTTAGTCTTCTTAGAGTTGAGTAACAAATTGTTTGCAGTAAACCATTTGGAGACTATTGACAAGGTATCATTTACTCTTATAAGATCTTTGTCTTTTCTATCAACTTTAAAAATCAACGAAGTATCGTCAGCAAACAAGACTATATCTGAGAGGCCATTTACAATATATGGTAAATCATTTAAATAAACTAAAAACAAAAATGGTCCTAGTATTGAGCCCTGGGGTACCCCCATTTCGATTAAAGAGCCCTCAGATGTTGTACTACTAATCCCTACCTTTTGTTGACGATTAGATAAATAAGATAGAACAAGATCATAAGCAGTTCCACGAATTCCGTAATAGTCTAGCTTTAGTAGCAGTGTACGGTGGTCGACACAGTCGAAGGCCTTGGATAGATCACAGAATATACCAATTGCATCCTGTGAACCCTCCCAAGCCTCATAAATGGATTTCAATAATTTTGCAGCTGCATCGGAAGTAGATTTTCCCTTCGTGAAACCAAACTGATGACCATGCAGTATCTCATGTTCATTAAAGTGTTTTAACATTTGATTGAGTAACAGTTTTTCAAATATTTTACTAAGTGCTGGAAGAACGGACACTGGTCTATAATCGGATGGATTATACTTACAACCGGATTTAAAAATAGGTACTATTTTACTAAACTTCATTAAATCGGGAAAAGAGCCCTGATGAATGCATTCATTGAAAATATCGGACAAAATAGGTGCTATTACTGCAATTATTGATTTTAAAACCGTAACCGATAAACCCCATAAATCTTCAGTACTTTTCATATTAAGGGAATTAAAAGTTTTTAAAACATCGTTAGCATTAATATAACTAAATTTAAAACTAGGATATGATTTATTGATATGAAGCTTTAGTAATGATTCCGCTACTTTAGGACAAGATTTAAGACATTGAGTAGTCTCCCCCGGTATACTAGAGAAAAAGTGCTCAAAAGCAGTGGCTACTTCCAATTTATCTGACAACAATCTATCATTAATTTTAAGCGTTAGCTGTTCACTCTTATCTTTAATTTTACCAGTTTCCGTATTAATAACATTCCAGACTGTCTTTATTTTGTTAGTGGCTTTACCAATTTTGTTACTTATGTAGGAGGATTTGGCTAGATTACATACTACTTTAAATAATTTTGAAAAGTTCCTAACATATTTATGAAAATCTTCGTTTCTAGTTAAAGATTTTAAATGGTAAAGTTCATACAATTTATCTCGGCTCTTTCGAATTCCTTTAGTAGCCCAGTCACTAAATACCAATTTACTATTAACTTTCACTATTTTCGAAGGACAGGCTCTATTGAAATTAACACATATATCAGATAATAAACCTTCATACAAAATATTGGGCTGATTACTATTATAAATTTTACTTTCGAGTCTTAACTCTAAATTATTTTTAAAGTTATCTAATCTAACCTTTGTAGTAGGCCTAATTACTTTTGTTACCTTGGAAATTTGACTTTTATATGGTAGTTTGATTAGTTGAGCCATATGATCTGAACGAACACCACTTATGATCGATTTTCCCAATATATTGCTATTTGTTAATATATTATCTATACATGTAGCTGATGTAGCTGTTG
The DNA here is from genome assembly GCA_951216915.1 of Tetheella fluctuosa. Classification (NCBI taxonomy): domain Eukaryota; kingdom Metazoa; phylum Arthropoda; class Insecta; order Lepidoptera; family Drepanidae; genus Tetheella; species Tetheella fluctuosa. The sequence goes on from OX578214.1 coordinate 1,300,257, forward strand.
ATCTTGTTGGCTCATTAAACAATAAATCTAAGTTAAATGATTTAAACAAAGAAACGAAATTTCTACTTTCAGACGAATGAGTAAGAATATCTACATTAAAGTCACCACATAGAACTATTGATTTATTCGACTTAAATAACTTTCGAAGAATCTCTTCAATTGTAGAGGAAAATAGTATAAAATTTGATGCTGGTGGCCTATATACACAAAGAATTATATAACTATCTAACTCTGCACAAGACACCTCACAGACGCGCTCAACAGAGAGGCTACAAATATCTTTCCGTTCCTTGAATTTAATATTATTATTTAAAAGAATAATTGAGCCGCCACCCTCTGCTGACAATCTATTAAATACACTGGCAACCGTTAAGTTTTTAATATTAAAAAGCATGGTGTCCGGTTTCAACCATGTCTCTGTGAAACATAATACATAAATTTTTATAGAATCGAGTAATAAATCAATATCAAGAATTTTGCCAAAGAAGCGATTAATATTTTGGTGTACAAGTGAAATTGAATTGTTGTGCTTCTCTGTTGTCGAAATTGATGACACCACCAATTTGCACTCGGGGCATTTCCAAACGGATCGAGCCTTAGATGAAAGTTTAGAGTAGTTTTTAGCCGACTTCAAAAAAGGAGGAGGTTCTCTATTCGACTGTATGTTTTTTTTTTGTATGTTTGTTTACTCCGCCAATTATGAATCGATTTTGATGTTTCTTTTTTGTTTGGTAGATCATACTTCAGAGGTGGTCCCATATAATTTTTAGTAAGATCTGATCATGGACTTTGAAGATATGACGGAATTCTTCAACGAAAAGTAGCACGAATATCGTGATTGAAATATCTTATTCAATATTATCGACAATTATTATTGATAGGCATATCCTCGATCATAGACAAATTTTGATAGGTATTCAATACACATAAGAAACTAAAAATGGAAAATCAAATTAACGTTTAACAAAAAAGTTAAACCAACTTCAAAACGGTTTGCACTATAAAGATAAAATAACAATATTAGAACTCGTTTTGAAGTCAGGTAAAGAGAAGCACGTGTTCCAGAATGTCAAATTCTATCGCTGACTTCAAAACGAGTTCTAATATCATTATTTTATACTTTTTAGTACAAACCTTTTTGAAGTTGGTTTAACTTTTTTCTTTAGTAATATTCACACATACTTCACTTCACTTCTTGTTTAGATGGCATCAGATGTGTTTATTTCACACAATTCCGCCAGTGTCAGGGTGTTAGGAGATATACGAAGGAGATATAAAGTTCTCTTTCGATATCATTAGTCACTTTATGTTACCCGTAGATAACATTTGTGCAGACGCTTGCTTTCACTTTAACTTTTCTAGGCGATGATAGCTCAGTGTTAGTGACGTCGGACGCCGCGGCGAAGGTCGTGGGTTCGAATCCTACAATGAGCTTGAGCTTTCGGTGAAGGAAAACATCGTGAGGAAACCATAGCACGGTGGTAGGGTACTTTGTAGTAGGTACCCGCCTGGCTGGCTACCACCCTCAAGTTGAAAATCTGTCGCCAAACACCTATTGGTGTGTTCCGGCAGCTGCACTTGAGAGCCAGATCCTTCTAGGCTTCGTGTGCTTACCACCTTCGGCCACATCATCACCTACCATAGTGAGATTGTGGTCAAACACAAGCCTATACAAAGTAAAAAAAAAAAAAAAAACTTGAAATTAACTAGGTGTAGGGTGTAGGTAGAGTATAACCGCTACCAAAGATGACCGATATTCTCAAAAACTCCTATTAGTCTCAGCTTATTAAATAAAAATCGCCAGGTAAATGCCATTATGTTTTTATTTATTTATTTATCCTCCCTTACAACGTTACATCTCCCTTACAAATGTTACATCTGTAATACGTTTTATTGTAGGTTATATGTTAATAATTACCTACTTTATCATTGTTTTAATAATTCTCCATTCATATACCTACTATATTTATATAAGAACATCCGCATCCGCATTCACATCCGCGGATGTGAAAAAATCGGCATCCGCAACATCCCTGATACATAGGTACCTAATCTTAATTACAGCTGTACCTCTAGTGGTGCTTCTGGCTACAGCCATGATGAGCTTGGCCATGCCTAAGTCTGGTGCCAACGACGATTGTTTCTGCGCTGACATATACGAACCGGTGTGTGGCGAAAATGGACTTACCTACGGGAATAGTTGCAGGTACCTCTACATCTACCCTACACACAGTCACACGTCACACATAGTGGGATAAATGTATAAATTTGTATCTCGTGGTTTTCGGTATATGGCGTTGAATCACAGATTACTAAATAGTTACTACGTAGCTGAACTTCGTAACACATACCCTAGTAGGTAGGTACCAAAGGTGCTTTAGGTTCACAATCACATTTTTGTTTGTGTATTTTAAACAAAACAAAAATACGGTCAGACTGTAGCCTTAGATACCCAAGGTCTTTTATGTGTTTACAAATTGTTGTATTTTTATTTTAGTATATTGAATCACTAGGGGAGGCCTATGTCCAGCAGTGGACGTCTTGCGGCAGAGATGATGATGATGATGATATTGAATCATGTGTTTTTATTATTTTGCACAAATGGCTAAAAATTGAAAATTTATCGGTTACTAGCTGTTGAGGAAAAAAGTAGCCCATGCCCTTCTCCATACCATAGGTTATCTGTGTACCAAATTTCATCGCGATCGGTTCAGTGGTTTAGGCGTGAAAAGGTAACAAACAAACAAACAAACAAACTCAATGACAGACTTTTTTTTTTTTTACTTTGTATAGGCTTGTGTTTGACCACAATCTCACTATGGTAGGTGATGATGTGGCCGAAGGTGGTAAGCACACAAAACCTAGAAGGATCTGGCTCTCAAGTGCAGCTGCCGGAACACACCAATAGGTGTTTGGCGACAGATTTTCAGACTTAAAACTTACTTAGGTAGGTAACTAATGTCACAGAGCAGAGAAGGTCATTGCACTAAATTCTTCTTGCTCTGCGACCGCACTATAAAGGGCGTCACACACGGCGAAGATACTATAATATTTTATCTTAAGGTCATGAGACAGCATTATACTATGAAAAGAAAAGCAACGACCTACCTTCACTTTCCTTCTCTTTTCATAGTATTATCTCTCTCTCTTTCGTTGCGATGCGGCCCGCCCATAATATGCGCGAATCTTTAAGGGGGTCACACACGGCGAAGATACGATAATATTTTATCTTAAGATATATGAGACAGTGCTATACCAGCGAAAGAGAAAGAAAGTAGGTAGGTAAGAGGTAGGTCGTTGCTTCTTGTTCAGCACAGGCCTGTGTTATCAACATTAAACTCTCAAGAGCTGACCTGTGCTGATCCACAAAATACCACTAGCTCAATAGCACTGCAGATTACCTTGACCAGCAACTTACCACACAACAAACGATAGTACCAGATCGGAAGGGTTATAGATAGATGAAATAACGAAATACAGTATGACTGGGTAGTATAGATGGCCAGGACTGACACTTCGCGTTATCTAAGTTATAAACGTAATGAATGATAGTTAAGCAAGAACTGAGTTGTATCGAATCGAGAAATACCTATTTATAGACTGCACACACACATGCACGCGATGTCTCCCCTCCTTTAGCCGCTGTTTCTTTCTATTGAAATCTAATTAGATTATTACAAAATGGTCTTTATTAATCATATTTATGATTGAAATGTTACATAAAACAATTTTATATCGAATGTGCTATTCTAACAATGTAGGCTCTGTGATTGGTCATTAGCTGGCATGCGAAGAAAATTACCGGAGGTTATTATTTGTTTACTATCGTGGCCTTTTATGGTATAGTTGTCATTGTCTGCACGTGCGAGGTTTGTTTTGATATGGCGCCTAACTTGCCATTGTATAATGAACTTTATTACCTGCCTATTGTGATTACTAAATGAAACGACAGGTAAATCATGGTTTATTTACAACTTAATACAATACTACTTATATCTATAATCTTGATCATAATTACACCTATCCTATACCTACCTAATTTACAAACATATGAAGCTAAAAACTAATAACAAAGAGCTGTCGCTAACACTTCTCTTTTCATAGTATAATACTCTCTCATGATCTTAAGATAAAATATTAAAGTATCTTTGCCGTGTGTGACCCCCTTTATAGTGCGGTCGCAGAGCAAGATGAATTTAGTGCAATGACACAGGCAATGACCTTCTCTACTCTGTGACATTAGTTACCAACCCGCTCTAATGTGCGCGAGGCTTAACAAGGCATTTTTTATTTACAGCCTTAATTGTTCAAGTGTACCTTTGGCTTACGAAGGCAAATGCGAGGAGCAATATGCAATGCAAATAAGTGATTATAGAGAAGAATACAATACATAATTGTAATGTACTTTTATCAGCGTTTTATTTAATTTTGAACCCTACTCGTATCTGTCTGTTTGGTGTAAACCTAAACCGGATCAAAATCCGTTAAAAGCTAGTCACTAAGTTCCTGAAATAACGCGTGTCTACAGACACACGCGGGAGATGCTTGTTTCACCTGCGTTCTCGGGATAAAAAGTAACCTATAAACTTCCTCAATAAACTGGCTATCTAATCCAAAAATATCGGTGTAGGTACTGAGTTCATACGAAAATCCCAAAGAAAAACCAACAGCTACAAAATCTACAGCTTTTCCCGATTTTATCCAAATTACCGGGCCATAAAAATTTGCCTATATTCCTCTATAAACATACAAAAATCCCATGCTTTCAGATTTTCTTAATTTTCCAATTTTCTTCACAATTTTCTTATTTTTTTTCCACAAGAACCTTCTACAAAGTATAAAAAAACTTTTAAAGAACAATGAATGAAATCAGTAAAGTCGTTCTCAAGTTATGGCGGGACCAAGGGTTAAAAAAGCCCGTCACAGACGTAGCTATAATATATACTATATACTAGCTTTTCCGCGCAGTTTCACCCGCGTTTCCGAGGGATCTTTTGTTTTCCCGGGATAAAAAGTTCAGTGGCAGTAGTTCCTGAGATTAGTGCGTTCAAACAAACAAACAAACAAACTCTTCAGCTTTATAATATTAGTATAGATTAATTAATACGCCGAGCATATTATAGCAAGCTACCACACACGGAGACGATGCTATTCAACATTATATATTTTGCCTTCACTTCATTCCTAATAAATACATATAATTAATAATGCAATTAGATATTATTAGGGGTTAAAGTATGAAATTGCCGATTTGTACTGAAAAATTGAAATTCGTTTGTTTTTTATTTATCATATTTATTTAATCAAAATAATTACCATTATTATATATACATTGCTGCCATCTAATAGGAAGGTCATTTATGCCATTGCGATAGAACTCTGGTGATCTAGATTCGACAAACTGTGTGAAAGCATTTTGTACTGCCTCCTGAGAAGAAAACTTTTTATCACGTAGAAAATTGTCCAAGTCACGAAAAAAATAGTAGTCCGTTGGAGCAAGGTCAGCCATTGCATTTTTCGCTTACGGCTATTTTTTTTTTGCCTATTGTATCTACCTGGGAGCCTTTCATCAAAGATTTTCCTATGGATTCTGTCTGACAATAGGGTATTTGCCTGTATTCAAAATAAATTATCCAACACTAACCAATGTATAAAACATCTAAATTATAAATAAATAAAAAACCGACTTAAAAAACTGAAAAGCATAAAATAAATATTGAAGTCTGTGCCAAGTAAAACATAAACTTTTAAAAAAGGAGGAGGTTAGTGTTGGATAATTGTATAAAACATCTAAAAAAAAAGGGGAAACCACGATTATTTTATTAAATTTATCCTTATTATGATTTTTAATTACCAATCTAACCATAAAGAGTATGCTATATAATTATGACGTAACATGCTTGTATTTCATACAAAACTCCATATAAACCTATCGTTTTGACATTTCATAAAAAGCTGCTGATTTGAATGTCAGTCAAATACCCTATCTATACCTTAGACTGTTATACTTTGTTGGATAGCTGAAGAAACGTAGATATTTTTAAGTACATCTGCAATATTTTGTACAAATTTATTTCTTTTTCATCTATCAATCGTCTGGTTTGTTTATTTACCTGTTTTTTTGGTGTTGAAAATAATAAAGCAACTTATCTATTACATAGAAATCATAAAGAAAAAAAATAGATGCAGAAATTACAAAAACAAGTAGTACAATAGGCAAACAATTTGCAAAACTTAAAGTTCCAATATCTTGAAAATGGTTAAGTTTGGGGTATGGTGTTTCATAGTCAAATCAGTCAGAAATGATGAAATAACCCCCTAAAGGATCTAGGTCGACCCTGTATACGAGTGTTTTAATTCATACGTGTTACATTGTTTTTATTGCAAAAAAAAATGCTTTTGTCGAATTTCGTTCCCGGTGGGGTAAACAGGGTCTGATGCTGGAGCTGGAAGGTGGCCATAGGAACTCCCCAATAAAAAGATACAATGCCGTCGAGTTTGGGCTCGTTTGATTCGTATTGACGAGTACTTTGATCCTATATGGTAACCAGGGCCTGATGCTGGAGCTGGAAGGTGGCCATAGGAACTCCGCAATAAAAATATACAATGCCGTGGAGTTTGGGCTCGTTTGATTAGTATTGACGAGTACTTTGATCCTATATGGTAACCAGGGTCTGAGGCTGGAGCTGGAAGGTGGCCATAGGAACTCCCCAATAAAAAGATACAATGCCGTCGAGTTTGGGCTCGTTTGATTCGTATTGACGAGTACTTTGATCCTATATGGTAACCAGGGTCTGATGCTGGAGCTGGAAGGTGGCCATAGGAACTCCGCAATAAAACGATACAATCCCATCGAGTTTGGGCTCGTTTGATTCGTATTGACGAGTACGTTTGTTATATCTCAAAGGGTTTAGGCAGCGTTTTCGTTGAAAGCTCCCAGATGGCTTATTTTTTCCGACATCTCCAACAAATATCATTATATATTTTATCCAATGTATACAAAAACTTTACAAATTATATATTAAAACCTTCCTTTTGAATCACTCTATCTATTTAAAAACCCCAAAATCCGTTGCGTAGTTTTAAAGATCTAAGCATACATAGGGACAGACAGTGGGAGCGACTTTGTTTTAGTGATAATAATAATCGTCAATACAAATCAAACGAGCCCAAACTCGATGGGGCTGTATCGTTTTATTGCTGAGTTCCTATGGCCACCTTCCAGCTCCAGCATCAGATCAGATACATGTCATCACAATATTGCATTGACACGTGATGTACATAATATGCATGCAAAATTTCAACTCATAAGTCAAATCTAAATGCTATCTATGTTCGCTAATCTAACAACATCGCGCGTCGCGAAGCTGCGTAGATAAAATGTGCGACGAGTGCAGTCGTCGATGCTACAGTAGGCTTGCGGGGGGAATGGGCGGAGCTATTTTTTTTTAGGGAGTAGTGAAGAAGTACAATTTCAGGTTTTTTTTTTTCATTAAAATTACGACCGAATTTATTTTTTATCATTTTCGGAATACTTATGACCTATGACTATCCTCCCTCAAAAGATTTTGTTATCACTGGCAATACTTGCAGGGGTGGAAGTACTCATCAATGTGAACAACTTTTATTATAGGGCTAACTCTGATATCGCGTAAAATAATACGGTTGCTTCATACATTTTGGTTGAGTAGGTATTGAACTTTTGTATGGAACAGCTGATAATTTTTTCATGATTTCACAGTTAGTCCCATTATAAAAATTGATCATTTTGATGAGTACTTCCACCCTTGCAAGTATTGCCAGTGATAACAAAATCACCCAGTACATACGAGTGTGTGAATTTTATATATATTTTTTTTTGTAATTGCCTTCATTCATACATTCATATTTCAACAAGTCAAGTCAATATCAAGTGATTTTGTGCTTGTTTAACTTCGTTCCTGGCGGGGGCCCCCCGACCGCTTTTTTTTCTCTCTACAGTGTAGAGAAATTACAGGTAGGTGTAGGAAGACTCTACACCATAGTGCCTGTAGCTGTTCATAGGAAGCACCTACTTTACATGTTTCACTTTACTTTTTAACTTGCATGGGTCGTAATATTCATCAATAACAACTTCAACAATGGGACCAATTTCTGATATCGTGTAAAATAAATCAGTTGCTGCATACCTACATTGTGATTTCACAGTTACTAAATATCCATACTAAAAGTAATTCGTATTAATAAGAGTACTCCTGCAAGTAATGCCAACGACTTCAAAATCATCTGTATAGTGCCAATAGTCTCCGATTAAAATGGTTGTCATACGGACAGACGCACGGGCGGCCAAGAAGAAATAACCTATAAAAGTTGTTGTCATTTGTAAAAATAAATAAAAACACATGATTCAAATGACTAAAATGAAAAATATATTTTGAAGCTAGGTATATTGTATATATAAACAATCATTTTATTTAATAGTTTCTGTTATCGCATATAATATGACATCAATTATAAAGATTAATGTCATTCAGAGAAATTGACATGCTGTTGAATCCGTTTGACTAAACCTTCGTAAATAGATGTAGTAAAAACTAGTAGTAGGGGGGGCGTGGGCGTGGTTTGCACGGTTTCCTATAATTTAATTTAACCCCATCATAACACATCATACTGAAAGCAAAGGAAAACACATTGTTTAAAAATAATAAAAACGGCTAAGTGCGAGTAAAGTTCTGGCTCTCATAGGGTTCCGTCTTATAAACTAAGTACATTATGAATCGGCGTTTACTGTATTTGTTATTAGAATTCTACGCAAAATATCAAAATTTCAGGTGTGTAATAACGAGCTAGCAGATCGTGACACACGGAGGGACAGACAGATATCAGAGTGACAGCTCCGTTTTTCTTTCTGGTAGGTAGTACTATAATCTATCTGTGCCTTTAGGTACGGAACCCTTCACACTGATCAATGCATATGCATAGGTATTTTTTTACATTGTATTGGCTTGTGTATGATCATAATGATGTCGCCGAAATTGGTAAGCACACAAAGTGTAGAAGGAACTGCATATGGCTCACAAGTGCAGCTGCCCGAAAACACCGTTAGGTTTTTGGCGACAGTTTTTCAACTTGACCCAGCCAGGCACGTACTATAGCTATGGGTTACTGGGTTGTCCTGATTTTTTTCTGGAATCCCATCATCAGATCCTGATTTGGTGCCAATAGGACCACCTGGGAAGTACCTATACCTTTTTAAACAAAAAACAATTTCGAATCGGTCCAGGCGACTTCGAGTAATCGGGGAGCACATAGTACATAAAAAAAAAAAAACCGACGAATTGTGAATCTCCTCCTTTTTTTGTTTGTTAAAAATCGTGGAGACGAGCCGGTTGGCGTGGTAGGTAAGATATCGTATCCATCACGCCATAGGTCGGTTTGATTCCCTCGATGTATTTACAAAAGAAAAGTACTATTATATAGTATATCAGTGCTCTGGCTTCCATAGTAGGTACAAGCTCTGCTTAGTTTGGGGTCAGATGGCCGTGTGTGAGGAATGTCCCAGAATATTTATTTTTTTACCTGCAATAGCTGCCGAAGGTGCAACCGTTGGTTGCACATACTGGGTCGTATATTAAGGGGCAATTACAGTTTTCACGAGGAATTAATTTTTTGCAGTTTACTTGTTGGTAGGCACTCGTCTCCAGCACCACCAGGCTCACCAGCACGATCAATACTGAAATCAGGGAATAGGAATAAATAAAGCGGAAAATTATACGTAAATAAAAGATTTTAGCTACCGAACACACTGATAGGTACTTCTTGACAGATTTTCAACTTGAGGAACGAGTCACGGTATACCCTTACTTAGCTGTGTTAAAAGTAAAAAGTGACGTGCATAATTTACTGAACTCTGAATTAGGTATATACATACCATCTCCTGGGTAACAGCATAATCAGCTTCATCAACTTATTCTTATAATTGGCACGAAATATGTACACTATTTCATGTATTTTTTATTTTTATTTGATATTGTTTATGTGCTAGTGGATTTCTTTTTCATAGATATTCAGACACAATGTAAAATTATTATTGAATAAATAAGTAAATCTAATACCACTGGCTGCTCCAGCCAATGAGGTGCACAATCTCACCATGGTAAGTATCTAATAATGTGGCTGAAGGTGGTAAGCACACGAAGACATACCCGTTGGTAAAGTACTTGGTTACTCACCGCAAGCTAACTTCATTTTCACGTTGTCTCCAAAATGAGTCGAAGACTACCTAATTATTCACAAGATCGTTCAATGCTTATATACTGTTTCCATGGATATCAAAATTGTTACCAATTGTTTTTATCAAAATTAATGGATGATTATTTGTGATAATTTCTCCTGAATTGACTTGCTTAACAAGTTGTACGAGTCAATTAGACGAACACGAAAGGATGCAATAATTATGAATTGTGATCAGTATGTACTTACTTTACCTCGTTTCCATTTTCCGGCTTTGTTTACGAATCATACGCACACAATTTCTATATTTAGGTATTTATGATCTAGATGGAAAATTTTAAGCAGCAGACATTAATAGTAGGTATATACAATTGTTCAGTTTATCTACAACAGTGGTTCTTAATGGTGGTCCCTGGAAGCACCCAAAGTGCCTGAAGGACCTTAGTTTTATGTTATTTTAAGTTATATAAATGAATTTACATGAACCTTGCTCAATAGAAATTTGGCAATGACAATGCTACCACCAACTTCTTTCACTTCCACCGCCCGTCTCAGGCGCGGGTCAGCAGCACTCGTTCTTGGTTCGAATATACAATTTTATGCACAATTTCACACGGTGAACAATAAATAGTGAATTAGATGACAATATGTCCAAGAAACGTTCTTGAAGAAAGCACTCCAATTGTCTTTATACACGGTATACGCACGAGTGTTCACATACATTTCCATAAACTAACTCATAGATAATACAAGCTAACTGGCTCGCGATTGCCGACCTCACAATCACGAGGGTAGTTAATAAAAAAGCAAGTGAAGCCGCAACCGAAGCGAAGCAACTTTTTTCCATGGGATTTTTGTATGAACTCAAGACACCAAATTTGTCAAATTACTTTATTTATGACCGCACTGATCGTGATCCTAAATTTTGTCAACAAGAATAAAGTCAACATTGCAGCGACAAGCAAATGTTAGGTAAATGGCGTCAATCAAACTGTATTTTGAACATGAAACATGAAATCTTTGAACAAATACTAGTACAATTTAAATTCAGTTAAATAAGTAACAAGGTATTTTATTTGGAAAACCAATTTTGAAAATACGTATATTTTGCATTTAAATACTTTTATTTACTAAACTATTTTTTCACATCTCTGCGTGTCGACAATATTGAATTAATATTTATTTATTATTTTTTTGTGTTCATAAGTGTTCAGTACCATAAAATTAAGACTCCCGACGCATTCACCCAAATAATTAGAAATAATAAAAGCTAGCGGTCTATACGGTACTTTAAGAATTATCCCCTCTAACTCCTAACTAACAAGGAGTTGTACCTTCCATCATCAGCTCACCTGACGAACTCAAAGGAACATAAGTAGCGGTCTATACGAGCCTATAATATTTAAAGAATTATTCACTAACTCCTAATAGTTAAGGAGTAATATTTTCCATCATCAGCTTAGCAGCATGAGATGATGAGTACCAGACGCACATACTTGAATAGTTTTAGAAAAAAATATATAAAAAACATTACGCGTCCCTATAAAATTTGAGGGTTGCTCACGATTTCCCTGGGATTCAATCAAAATTTCTTGATTCGGTCTCAAACCCCGAAGCCCGCGATAAAAGCTATACAATAGCTTAAAAATATGCAGTGGAACATAGAACCTCCTCCTTTTTTGAAGTTGGTGTAAAATGTGGCTAATTAGCTAGACTTGAACTCAGTGTCGCGTTGCCGGCGTCAACGGATGCACCTCTCGTACCGAATGCATTAAAAGTAAAAGTGACCTAAAAGCACCAATAGTGTGCCGTTTTTAAAGATCGAATGTTGTGTAGGTAACCTACCTACACCTTTTTACTTATAAAATATTGTTTATCCCACTATGTGTGACTGTGTGTATGTGGATTTTACGTAGGTAAGTACTAAGTACCTGCATTTATTCGGGTAGGATTGTCCATTTTTGCCACACACCGGAAGGAAATCGGTAGTGCAGATACAACTGTCGTTGGCACCAGGCTTAGGCATGGCCAAGCTCATCATGGCTGAAGCACTCAACATTTCTAGCTAGGTTTTTAGAATGATGGGGAATCGGGCGGTTCCAAAATTAGAAGTTACTGGTTTGAGTCCAGATGATATCTCTAATCCGATTAATTTAATCCCTTATTTTCAAGATCCTTCTTTTGTTTACCAAAAAATATATATATACCAGCACAGCTCGATCATACAGTTAAAAAACATAATATAATCAGATGGATTTGAACTCACACACAAGAAGGATCGCTGAGCTAACAATGACATTACTTTCTCGGTCAGTGACAAAGAGTATCGTAACTATGTGGTCAGTGATGCGGCACGACAAATTTTATTCCCAATGCATGAAAGATTATAAAATCAATCAGTTATTATTGCCCTTTTTGTGGTAAGTAAATCTTTAATTTGAATACTTTTTATGCAAAATAATACGACGAGATCATATTGTAAAAGTCATAATGTAATTCATTTTCATTAAGTTTATAAAAAATACAATAAAAAAACAGGTCAAGTGCGAGTCGGACTAGCGCACTGAGGGTTACGTACAAACTTCGTCCATCGTTCGTCCATCACGGGAAATGCACAATTTTATTTATTTACCTTATTTGAGGTTGATTAAGCTAGACCTCTAAATTGTATGAGCGCCCATACAACTCAGAGGTCTTTATTAATTGGCGTAACTATGTATGTTTGGGGTTTTTTTTTATATTTTTTGGAATTTGTCGTTTATTTGTGCTATAAGACCTTGCTTTATACTCTTTGGTTATTATACTGTTCTACCTGTGCGATGTTATGCCTACATTTTTTGTCGTCGTGTCGCGTTGGTGCGAGACCGCTTGAATTTATTTCCTTGCGCGTAATTTTTCCTAAGATATTCATTTAAATTATATGCTCTACCTATGCTCTATCTATTCTATGTTCTACCCGTGCGAAGCAGGAGTGGGTCGCTAGTTAAAGGAAGAATTGCTATTTTTTCTTCGCTCTGGTACGCCACAATGACGGTCTTTTTGAACAAGAGGAGTGAAAAATTCATTTGCTCATATACTTAGTTTTGCAGGGCCCGTTGTAAGCGAAGGGGACTTTTTCACAATTAAGTCTGTAAATAAAATTTAAAATTGTCCTGTAATACTTAAGGGAAAAAGTCTTTAGTCATAAGTAGAATAATCATGAATAAAGACTCGACTTATTACTGTTTCATAAAAAAAGAACTTCATTTTAATTTTGAAAATGGAACTAAAATCGGCGATCTCTGGTAGAATGCAAGCAATGTGTTGCGGCTACAGAAGATACAAAAAAAAGACATTGGCGCGAAATCTTTATAATTTTTCTCTAATTGCAAATTGAATTTCATATTGTATTGGATTGTTTTATTTTCTCGCAATCGTAGTGAAAAGTATAGTGTAACACACGGCGCTAAAACCCATTAAAACTCGGTTTCTATTTACCTCGTATATATAATGGGTCATTTTAGCTCCTTGTATAACAATCTACTATTGTAGTTTCAATATTAGCTAGGTATTTATGAAGAAAATACTTAAATAACCGTAATGTAATCCAGCGTTTTATTTAATTTTGAACCCTAATCATATCTGTCTATTTGGATAAAACCTAAACACCGTTTAAAGCTAGTCACTAAGTTCCTGGGATAGCGCGTACAGACAGACGCTGCAACTGCAGACACTAATCTCTTCAATCTTTTTCATATAAAAAATCCATAGATAAATGCACTCACAGGTGTTCCACAATTTTCAAATTTTTTAGAGCAAATTTTCCGGGTTTTTTTTTTAATTTTCTTTCTCTAAAAACGTTATTCGGGCACTTTGGGTGCTTCCAGGGACCACCAGCAGCAGTCCGTGGACCGGCATTATACGAACCACTGTTGTAGATAAACAAAGGTAAGTATATACATAATATTAATGTCTGCTGCTCAAAATTTTCCTTCTAGATCATACATATATTATATGTAGCAACGTGTGCGTATGATTCGAAAACAAAGCCAGAAACTGGAAACGAGGTAAAGTAAGTACATACTGATCACAATTAATGATTATTGCATCCTTTCGTGTTCGTCTAATTGACTCGTACAACTTGTTAAGCAAGTCAATTCAGGAGGAATTATCACAAATAATCATCAATTAATTTTGATAAAAACAATTGGTAACAATTTTGATATCCATGGAAACAGTATATAAGCATTGAACGATCTTGTGAATAATTAGGTAGTCTTCGACTCATTTTGGAGGCAACGTGAAAATGAAGTTAGCTTGCGGTGAGTAACCAAGTACTTTACCAACGGGGATGTCTTCGTGTGCTTACCACCTTCAGCCACATTATTAGATATACTTACCATGGTGAGATTGTCGTAATACACAAAGCTATCAATGGTAAAAATAGGAAAAAGGACATTTCGGATATTTTGCTAAGACTACTACTATTCCTATCCCCTGATTTCAGTATTGATCGTGCTGGTGAGCCTGGTGGTGCTAGAGACGAGTGCCTACCAACAAGTAAACTGCAAGAAATTAAATCGTCGTAAAGACTGTTATTGCCCCGCAGTACACGATCCAGTATGTGCCACCAACGGTTGCACCTTCGGCAACGATTGCATGTAATTAACCTTCTTTAAACCTTTTTACCCACGACGGTTTCTAGGGTTCCGTATCGAAATAAAAAAAGTTAATTCCACATAGGATCATTATTAGGAAACATGGTGTCGAAACCATAGCTAGTACCCGCCTGGCTGGGTACCACACTCAAGTTAAAAAACTGTCGGCAAAAGCCTAACGGTGATTTCGGGCAGCTGTACTTGTGAGCCAGTTCCTTCTAGACTTTGTGTGCTTACCAATTTCGGTGACATCATTAGGAACTTATCATATTGAGATTGTGGTCATACACAAGCCTATACAATGTAAAAAAAAATACCTATGCATTGATCAGTGTGAAGGGTTCCGTACCGAAAGACACAGAATAGATTATAGTGCTACTTATCTACCAAAAAGCAAAACGGAGCTGTCACTCTGATATCTGTCTGTCCCTCCGTGTGTCACGATCTGCTAGCTCGTTATTACAGACCTGAAATTTTGATATTTTGTGTAGAATTTTAATAACAAATACAGTAAACGCCGATTCATGATGTAGTTTGTAAGACGGAACCCTAAGAGAGTTACGTATTTACTCGCACTTAGCCGTTTCTTTATTATTTTTAAACAATGTGTTTTCCTTTGCTTTCAGTATGAACTGTTATGATGGGGTTATATATGATTATAAAGGAGCGTGCAAACCACGCCCACGCCCCCCCTACTACTAGTTTTTACTACATCTATTTACGAAGGTTTTGTCAAACGGATTCAACAGCATGTCAATTCTCTGAATGACATTAATCTTTATAATTGATGTCATATTATATGCGATAACAGAAACTATTAAATTAAATGATTGTTTATATATACAATATACCTAGCTTCAAAATATATTTTTCATTTTAGTCATTTGAATCATGTGTTTTTATTTATTTTTACAATTAATGACAAAAACTTTTATTGGTTATTTCTTCTTGCCCGCCCGTGCGTCTGTCCGTCCGTATGACAGCCATTTTAGTCTGAGACTATTGGCACTATACCTACAGTTGATTTTGAAGTCGTCGGCATTACTACTATACAGGGTGATTGAAATGCTGGCAGTGAAATGTGTGAAATTTTCCGCACTCCTAGATCACCATAATACACGGGAAGGGTGGCCTGAGAACATACTTTCTTTCATTAGAACAACAATTTAGGATTTTAGCCAGATAAATCTTAATCATGTTATTGTAAATATATAAATAAATAAAATTTACATAGGTACAAAAACGTATAGGTACAGAGTCGTAAAAAGTCGTCGAAAAATCCTCTTTATTATTAATAATTCTATATTAATTTCAATATTTGCAATATTTCCAATAACTGTACCTACCTACCTACCTAACTAGGTACTATTGCAATCTGCAATGAATAACAAAACGTTTATTTACAATAAAATCTTCGTAAATTTTAATGAAATAACAAATTTTATGAATCAATCTTCATCATCATTTCAGCCGCAAGACGTCTGGAGTCTGGACATAGGCCTCCCCCACAGAACTATTCCGAGATAGAACGAAAGATTGTATGTAGGTACCTCGCGGGCCGAAAAAAAAGACTGAGAACCTCTTTGCTCGCCGTCCGCTCGCGACCGCTATATGACCGATATCCGCATGTGACATCAGGTTTTATAAAAAAAGATACCTTGTTGTTAGAAAAATCAATTGTTCAAACACCACCAAAAACGTTGGAGCTGTGAATCGATGTATTTCGTTTAATCTATACCAATAATAATATAATAAAGCTGAAGAGTTTGTTTGTTTGAACGCGCTAATCTCAGGAACTACAGGTTCGAATTGAAAAAATATTTTTGTGTTGGATAGCTTATTTGGCGAGGAAGGATATAGGCTAATTTTTATCCCGGGAAATCATTAGATCCCTCGGGAACGCGGATGAAACTGCGGGGCGGAACCTAGTTATTTATAGGTAAATCAATTTATTTTGTTTCTCCGTATTATTTTCATCCAAACAGTAGCGGGCAATTGTGTATTTAATGCTAATTTCTTTTGCTGCTTTAATTTGACGCTCCAGATTAGGCGAGCATTGAAAACCAACAATGTAATGGCGCCTCCCCACTTGGCTATGCGTATTGGCGTATTCGCCATATTTGACACATAACTTCCATGTGTGGAGGGTCTATTCGCCGAATATTGGGGCATATTTGCCTATGTGGCGAATACGCAAATAACAAACACGCGTATCCGCACGCCTGTCGGTTTTTCAAGGCACATCAAAGGAGACAAATAGGCAAATACGCAAATATACCGTCCACACATGGTCGGTATTCACTAGCGCACGAACTGTCAACCAGATTGGACGAATGAGTAGTGGGTCTCAATTTTCTTTATTTCGTTTCATTGCTTTGTTTTAATAGGCGGAATTTCGCTGTAGGGTATGTGTTGGTGTTGGTAACAAATACTACTTTTATTAACTAAATCTCCATATCAAGGATTCTCGTCCTCCTGAACCCCTGACCCTCCGGACGATCATGATCTAACTCTTTTCTCTTAAAGTGGTAGTATGCGCCGCTTGGCTGTAACGATAATGACTCGTCGGTCTCGACTTCTAGAAAACGATAGATGACCCGAGTACCTACCTCGACTCCGTGAGTCTCCATGGATACAAACATTACAAACGGTGTATACCTATGCACAATAGTTTAACCGTAGGTATTAAATATTACAAGAAAGAAGATAAAGGGCCCTTTATTGTACAAGTCTCTCGGAACCTGATCCCTCTGCCGAGACTACAATTAGACCTATCAAATACGGGCAATTTTTAACCGACTTCAAAAAAAGGAAGGTTCTCTATTCGACCCGTATGTATGTATGTAAGTATGATAGGTTTATATGTCCGCGATTTTCTCAAAAACTACTGATCCGATTTGGATGGGGTCTCCGTAATTAATGGTCAGGGAAGGTTTTAGTGTAAAATAATCTGCTATGTATCCTGTATTACAACTGTATTACAACTAGACGGACTCGAACTTCTGATTACTGAGTTTTACGAGTGAGACAGAGAATAGTCGCTGCGTGAATTCACCGTCGAGTTTTAGTACAGAATAACATAGCTGATGAAGATCTTCGGAGATAGACAATGGAACTCTTCAATGACAAACAGCAAATGATCCGCGATCGCTGTGATCGAATGACTATGTATTGTTTTCATCATTCCATAGCATAAAATCACGCCTGTACGGTTTTAGGGGGTAAACAGATGTATATAGTACACCCTCAAAAGAAACGAAAAATTTAAAAGATGGTATCAAAAAGGCTAGGTCATGCATCTACTCTTGTCCATTTATACAAAATCAGAGTAAAGGATCACTCTCTCTGTGAATGTGGTCTTGATGACGGAACGTCCATGTTGTATATGAACGACTAATTACTCTCTGGCTGGTATAGAAAACATGTTTGACGTTTTGGTATTTGGCTCCATGTGTGGAGGGTCGTATCGCCTATTTGCCTATACGTCAAATATATGCCATATCCTGTCAAATACCTATCACGAATACGCATAGCCAAGTGGGGAGGCGCCATTAAAATAAGCAATCTAAACTGTCAAGTCGCGTTCAAGGTCGATTTATCATTTTTTCTGTCAAAATAAGGAATAGTGCTGTACAGTGGAATTAAAATAGATTCTGAAAGCAGGGGATCACATTTATGTAGCTTGTTGCGTTTGTATATTATTTTAAGGCGATGATAGCACAGTAACAAAAGTTCTAATTTTATATATTTTTTTAAAATTTTATACTTTTTTACGTATTTTGAAAAAAAAAAGTTCGATTTAAGTTATCTGTATAAATATTCGGTAAAGTTAAATACGTTACGGGATCCGTAAACTAGCAACTGTCAAATGTGACTTTTGTCATGTTGGAAGTGGCGAAATCTCGTAAAACTTTAATTCCATTAATTGCGTTTATTGAGCCATATTACGGCGCTTATTTATTATATTACTAATAAAATCGCACTCATGTGGCTTAACTTAGCACCCAGATAGTATTTATTAATACGTGCGAGTGTCTAATACCCATGAAATCAATGCTATAGGCCAAGATGTCTCCTAATAGATGTGATGGTTTGCTCGCGAGGGTTGATTTCCCACTGTATACGCTACAAACTTTAACAAATCGTCATGTCCTCGTTGCCGGCGGCGGCGGGGCGTCAAACACGGGTGTCGCAAATGGATTTGTAAGTATATATTGTGTTGAGGTCCTTAAAAATCCCATCGGGAGTATCCACCTTCGTATACGTGTCACCATCAAGAGTTATGTGAAAATAAATAATGATGTACTTGATGATTGACTCAGTTCATGGGAAAAGTGTAATTTACCTGGTTTGCCTTGATTTTGTAGGAAATATTCGAGATATCACATAATGGGAGTAGATTTGTGGCTGAAGAGGTGATGCGGCATGAAACAGGTCCAAATGTGGTAATGACATGCTCGGTGATGACCGTCCAGAACCGCACTTACCTGACAGCGGGCCAGGAGAGCCACTGTCAGCTGTACAAGGTTAATATTCGGATGGTGGACGCTGCTGAGATGAGGAGAGGCAGTTTTCGGGCGGAGAATGGTCTTGTACGTCGTAGAAGACGCACTGTTTCGGAGAATGATAATATATCCAACAGCAACAAGGTTACAACAGAAAAACGAATATCATTTGAAATACGGCCTGGTGACAGTGTACAAACTGACTTTGGGTAAGTTGTTTATGATATTACTTTGACTTACTGATAGATACAACAATGCAAACTACAAATAAGAAAAGCAAACATTTGTAATAGGAGATGGACAATATCTACATAATTGCCTATGTATTTCTTATGGAGAACTAAATTATTTCTCATCTGCAACTCGGGTTTTGTGGAAATTGTTTCTTTCTTTTTTTTATTTCCTATGACTTTTCTATGAAATGATACTCCTAGGTATATATAAAGTTCTTGCAATTAATCAGGGTCTTATTCAAGCATAATGTGGGGATGTTTCAACTTTTGAATTTTACTTTATTTTTCTCTTATAGAAAATCTGCAACTTTCTAGGCATTTTGTGCTCACTTCTGCCCACATCACTTACCACACAGATTGTGATCAAAAACATGTTTGTCCTGTGTTCTACAGAAAAAGAAAATGCAGTTTTCGCACCAGTGATTATTTGTTATTCATAAATACATACCGATGGCTTTGTAACTAGAAACTGAATACATTCATTCATATTTGTTTTAGTCTAACATTAGCAATTTTAATGATCTTTCAATGTCAGTAAATGTTTTCTGGGAAACTCCGAAATGGTAGTTATATGAATAGAAATGTAATAGTTGATCTTATAATAATGATTTTGTGAACTAAGTTCTACTATTTTTAATGTATACATAACTAGCTTTTCCGCGCGGTTTTACCTGCGTTCCCGGGATAAAATTTAGCCCATGTTACTCAGGGATAATGTAGCATTCTAATGGTGAAAGTATTTTTTAAATTGGTCTGGTTGTTTTTGAGTTTATTCATTACAAACATAGAAGAATACAAATCGTTTGCTCTTTATAATTATTATTATATAATAATACTAGCTGTCCCGGCAGACCTTGTTCTGCCCTATTTCTCTAAAACAAAGTAAGATTGTTTTTTTTTATGTTAATAGGTGCCCCCACAGATTTCGTTCTGTCTAACGCGCCTTTGTTTTGTTTTGATTGACGTCTAATGTTTGACAGCTGGGGACAGAGTGGTTTCTATTGGAAAAATGGTAGTTCCCGTTGACCTAGAATCACGAAATTTGGCGAAAAGCATGGACTTACAGCACAAATAAAGGAAAAAATCCAAAAAATAAAAAAGTTAAAAATTAAAGGCTGTCCATACATACATAGTTGACTCCATTTAAGATAGGCCTCTGAGCTATATGGGCGCTCATACAATTTAGAGGTCTAGCTTAATTGGCCCAACCTCAAATAAGATAAATAAATAAAATAGGGGTTGATCATAGAGGGTTGAAAATTTAGGGTTGTATGTATTTTTTAATGCTGTATCATAAAAAAATAAAAACAAAACATTTTATCTAAAAAATATATTTAAAAATATTGGGGTGGACTACCCTTAACATTTTGGGGGATGAAAAATAGATGTTGTCCGATTCTCAAACCTATCTGATATGCACACAAAATTTCATGAGAATCGGTCGAGCCGTTTCGGAGGAGTTCGATTACGTACCCCGTGACACAAGAATTTTATATATTAGATATAGTATGATTAATTTTAAATACAGTTAATTATTTATACTTTTATAATAATTATTATAATATAATATATAATACCATATTGCAATTCCTTTGAGTAGTTAAATTCAGTCAGAAGGCTAATAAGCAAGCAGGCGGTTCACCTGATGGTAAGTGGCTACGGTTGCCTATGGACAATACCAGGGGCATTGTCAATGTGTTGCCGACCTTTATAAAGCCTAGAAGGTAACTGGCTCTCAAGTGCAACTGCCGGAACACACCAGGAGGTGCTTGGTGACACGTAAATTGAGTTTACGAAACTGAAATGCCAACTTATGTTTTAAAAAGTAAACATCCAGAAATATATTCTCAGACCATTTAGAATATTAAGACTATAATACCTCAGCGGTAATGACGAAGGTCGTGGGTTCGAATCCTACAATGATCTTGAGTTTTCGGTGAAGGAAAATGTGAGGACACCATAGCATGGTAGTAGGGTACTTAGTTCCTTCTAGGCTTTGTGTGCTTACCACCTTGGGTCACATCATCACTTACCATTGTGAGATTGTGGTCAATCACAGACCTATAAATAGTATGAAAAAATGATTGGGTGATGATGATTTCAGTACGGATCCTCTACAACGAGTGGTGAGAATCAGTCACAATGGCAAGCTGATGGCAACAGGGGGCATTGACACCAAGGTCAGGGTGTGGAGCTTCCCCAAGATGGAACTACTTTATGTACTGGAGGGACACACTAAGGAGGTATGTCTTGGTTTTAAGCATCCCGATAGGTGAACAAATAACTTAAGGTCACTGGGATATGGGGAATTAATGGGAACTAAATATTTTCAAATCGTGCCAAGGAATTTTGGGTTATAAAAATGAAATAAATAAATATTCTGGGACATTATTCCTCACACACGGCCACCTGACCCCAAACTAAGCAGAGCTTGTACTATGGAAGCCAGATAACTGATATACTACATATACTACTTTTCTTTTGTAAATATACAACTTATATAGATAATAGGGTGGAGCGAATTTCTTTTTTTTTTAGACACAGCTTTGTAATAGTGAAAATAAGTTGCGTTGCAATTCTTTCAGCGGTTCCAGTGTTCAATTTACAACTTTTAATATTTTTTTATTTTTACTATCATAGTTTATTCACCAGAATAAAGAATCCAACCAAATTTTGGTGTGATGCCTCCGTACATAACACAATGTGGTAAGCGCGTGTGAACCATTTTTCGAGCGATGTGGCCTGCCCATTACCACTTCAGCTTACCGTCTCTCCGAGCTATATCTGTCGCTTTTGTTCTTCTACGAATGCCCTCGTTTGTTTGGTGTAGCCCTTTTACATTTTAAGGCGATGATAGCTCAGTGATAGTGACGTCGGATGCCGCGGCGAAGGTCGTGTGTTCGAATCCTACAATGAGCTTGAGCTTTCTGTGAAGGAAAACATCGTGAGGAAACCATAGCACGGTGGTAGGATACTTTGTAGTACGCCTGGCTGGCTACCACCCTCAAGTTGAAAATCTGTCGCCAAACACCTAATGGTGTGTTCCGGCAGCTGCACTTGATAGCCAGTTCCTTCTAGGCTTTGTGTGCTTACCACCTTCGGCCACATCATCACTTACCATAGTGAGATTGTGGTCAAACACAAGTCTATACAAAGTAAAAAAATATATAATGAAAAAATGATTTTTTATTTTTCGCTTTTTCAGTTGGATGACTTAGACTTCAGTCCGTGTGACACGTCCCTAGTGAGCATCGGTAAGGATGGCCTCGCCAACGTGTGGTCCACTGTGAACAACAGGATGGACCTCAGTGCGGGCAAGCGAGTGCCCAGACTGAAACTCACTTGCCAGCCGCCTAATGGCAACAAGTACCTGTTTCGGAGGTGCAGGTAAGATTATGTCATATAGGCCATTCATTTAAAAAAATATGCTAAATCATATATAGGATGTATGGGACAGCCCTCCGTAAACTAATGGGGTGAATTCAGTATATCATACTAAGATGACCGGTACATCAAATTATTTTAAAACGTTATGGGAATACAATAAACCTGATTAGTTTTAATACCTCATAAGCAATGTATCGGTACCGTGGCAAAATACAAGTAGCGAAGTGCAGCGCAGCGAGCCGTCAGCCGTCCTCCCCGTGTCGTTCGTTAGAAGTATTTCATCCATTTTTTCAAGCTATTGTATAGCTTTTATCGCGGGCTTCGGGCTTTGAGCGCGGCGACCGAATCAAGAAATTTCGTAACGAAAAAACCTAACACCTGTGCTGACACCTAATGCTGTTTGTGAGAAAGTATATAGGTGTATAGGTATCAAAGAAAAAATAAATAAATAAATAATTATAATTGCATGAGTTGATAAAAAATGCTATGCAATAGCTTTTCCGCGGCAGTCCCCGAGTGCCACAGAGAATATAATTTTATATTGAAATAAAAGTATAGTAATTAAAAAAATAAGGAATTTTTGAGTCATATTCCACTGGAAATTTTCTCAGGATTTTTTTTCTATCTTTTTATAGATTTTTTAATTACTTATCTGATTTAATTAGGAGCTTTAATTAGGTCAGAGGTTGAGGAATTTAATTAGGTCAGATTGCGGAGGACCGTCCCTTACACCCTGTATATATGGGAAGATTTTCTTTCCACAAAAAAATCCGTTCACAATTGGCGAAGATATTGCGTAACATACACAAAACTAATAGATGAATCGAAAACCTCCTTTTTTTTGCAGTCGGTTCACTTTCAAACTTTATCGTATTCATGATATTAAATAGAAGGTACAAAATATTTAAGTACAACATGTTGGGGCGCAGCAAATTAAATAATTATGATATTTTTCAGAACATAATTTATTTATTGAATATATTATTTCACATAACAAATTAGTTCTCTTTATGAAATTACCCTACGACACATTTAAACAATTAATAAATATTCTAGATTCGGTCCAATAGAAGACAAGAAAGGTGAATACAGAATGTTCTCAATAGCCAACCCGCTGGCTCGGTCGGGCAAGCAGAAGGGCCTCATTCAGTCGTGGGACCCCCAGAGCGGGGCCCTGCGGCGCACGGTCGTCGTCGCCGAGTCGCTGTCCGCGCTCACCGTGCGGGACGACGGCCGGTACGTGGGCGTCGGGACCATGTTCAGCGGCTCCGTCGATATCTATATTGCGTTTAGTTTACAGGTTTGTACGACGTTTCTGTTATACAAATGGTGGAGGTGAAGGAAAACATCATTAGGAAACCAATAAAACCTGAGGCTGGGGAGCAATTCATTTCGCACGGTGGTAGGGGTACTTTGTAGTACCCGCCTGGCTGGCTACCACCCTCAAGTTGAAATCTGTCGCCAAACATCTATTGGTGTGTTCCGGCAGCTGCACTCGAGAGCCAGATCCTTCAGGGCATTGTGTGCTTACCACCTTCGGCCACATCATCACCTACCATAGTGAGATTTTGGTCAAATCTATACAAAGAAAAAAAAAACATGTTAAATGTAAGGTCTATTTTACATTTTAGCTTTTTGTACCTATATTCTACAGGTATTGTATTCTATTACCCGCCATATTTACGGAGTTCGACATACTTAATTTGTATAAATACGATTTTTAACTGATTCATGTGATACAAGTTCTAATCTAACCTTTGAAAAAGCCAAACTTGTATATTAATATATATATATTTTTATATGTGATATGTTTCAGCGGGTGCTCCACGTCCGCAAGGCGCACAACATGTTCGTGACGGGCGTGCAGTTCGTGCCGGTGCAGGCGGCCGGCCCGCCCGTCACCGCGCGCACCGACGCCGCGCTGCTCTCCATCTCCGTCGACAACTGTCTCTGCGTGCACACGTTGCCCTACCGAAGTACGCCCCTGTACCATATACAATACAATACAATACAATACAATACAATACAATACAATACAATACAATACAATACAATACAATACAATACAATACAATACAATACAATACAATACAATACAATACAATACAATACAATACAATACAATACAATACAATACAATACAATACAATACAATACAATACAATACAATACGATACTTGTCGCTCAGACAGACCCGATAGCCGTCCCTACCATTCTGATATAATAAGCTATACGGGTTGTAAGGGACGGCCCTCCGCAGACTGATGGGGTGAATTCAGTATACATTAAATTATTTCTGGAACGTTATGGGAATACGATAAAAAAAAATTTGATGGGCCGGTTGGCGTTGTTGGTAAGATACCCTATCTATCACGCCGCATGTCGTGGGTTCGATTCCCACTCAGGACAAATATTTGTGTGCATGAACATGTCTGTTTGTCCTGTGTCTGGGTGTAATTATCTATATAAGTATGTATTTACAAAAGCAAAGTAGTATATGTAGTATATCAGTTATCTGGCTTCCATAGTACAAGCTCTGCTTAGTTTGGGGTCAGATGGCCGTGTGTGAGGAATATTGTCCCAGAATATTTATTTATTTGTTTTTTTCAGCTGTTTTATTAACATAAATAGAGTGTTGTGTACGCAGAATTTAATTTTACATTGAAATAAAGTAACAGTAACTGAAAAAACGATAAAAAAATGAAAATTTTCCAGAGACAATTTCAACCACCTGTCAGTTTGTGGAGGGCTGCCACTTACACCCTGTATAACGGGTTAAATTAAAATAGTTGGTGAAACTTTACCAGGACTATTGTTAGTGATTAAAAAAGTTTATAATGTTATTAGAGAGGTAAGTCATGGACGTGTACACGATCACGCGCAGCCAGTCAACGCTGATCTCCTAAATAAATTAATAAATATCAAATATTGTCATAGATGTATTTAATAACATACATTAAAAGCGATCGCAAAGTTTCGCCAACTAAAATCTCCCGCATTTATGAAAAAAAAATGCTTATTCTGATCGGAGCTCAAAAAGCAAGGCAAGGTAAGTTACTGGTTTTGAGATAGTAATAATAACGAATGTTCTTTTTGTCCACAGGTTCTGTACCTGCCTGGGTTGCTATCATACTTATTATTTTCGTACTATTCTGTACGTTCACCGTTTGTTCATATCTCGGCATTTAACGGCCTTTATTTATGTTTAATTATAAAAATTGTTTAAATAAATTAATAAACTATTTCCTATTTGTAAGTATGTTGGGGTCGTTTAGGTGTAATTATTATTGTAATAGGAAAAATTATATGAACATCATGCTCATAAATATTATGTATAAATAGTTATAATTGAAATAAATGAAGTGCAATGATGCAATTATTTAATCATTCTATTATTTAGTAACAAAATTTATATCCTTTACAAAATATTCCACTCGCATAAACTGAGGAAACGAGCAAAAACTACCAGGATATCAGAAGTTCGAAGGCAGCTTCTAGTGTAGCGCCTCTAGCGAAATTACTCATGGAACTAATTATTTACAAACTAAATTTATACGTAAAAGTGATTGCGGGTACCAGGATATCAGAAGTTGGAAGGAGATCTATTGAATCGACGAGTTACTCGTGTCACCTGCGTTTTTAGTATAATATTGTGATCGGTCATTGAGGGTACTAGGACATCATGAGTTAGAAGGAGCTCTCACATAAATAAAGGTAATGCGAATTCTGACGCCAATTTCTCCCGCTAGAGGCGCCACAGTGTTAAGCGTCAGACGCGAGTCAAACTAATGTCACATAATGCATGGCACGCCATTGGACACATTTCTATAGTATCTCAGTGGCGCCATCTACAATTACCTTTGAGCAACCATTTCCAACTAGTTGTTGTTATTATAAATGAGACAGTTTGTATGTTTGTTAATCAGTGATGTCGTAATTGTAATTCACTTTGGGGTCCCTAAACAGTATGAAATAAAATAATTTAGGTATATTTTTCATAACATTTAATTAATTACATCAAAACAAATAACATACACTTGATCATTATGACCTTTCGGCAAGTTGCATTCAATTATTTAGACCGACTAGAGATCTATACATTTAGTACGTACATTAAAATACATAAAATATAAAACCTTACTATAGACTATAGAGCCGTGGCACTCGCATCTGTCTCATTCGCACTACATGCGATTGTAAATGAGTGATAAAGAGAGAAGATATTTAAATCATTCTGCGTAATCTTTAAAAGGGGAAGACTTTCATAAATTATGTTACATAATTAAGCTAATCAAATTAGATTAAAAATAATTGCCGTATTTATCCGCTACGAATTAGCACTGAAAAAGAACAAGAAATAATTTTCTCATATTGATTTCTTACAAAGAAAAAAATACATCGTTTTTGATATTTATAAATCAATTCTCCCCCTTTTATCAGAAATTCTTTGTTTATAAATGGAAGACAAACATAATTATAAAATTTAATTATTTAAAATAAAACTGTGATGTTATAATACAATGAAACTAATATTACATCAACATAATAGTTTTGTACCTATATTTCAGATTATATGGTATATTCAGTTAGATATAGTTATCTCTTTTTATCAAATGGTTAATTAATAGTGTATGAAAGGGACATAATGCAACTACACTTTAATTAATTGGCTTGTTTTCACTTTTTAAATATATACAGCAGCGCTTCTAAATACGTGAGAATAATTTAGGTATTTTTTTCAAAAACATATTTTGTAGTTCTAGCGCCATAATTGAAAATAAACCTTTTGTTGTCATCAATAAAATATATTTTTCAGTGAAGATATTATAAAAATCATTCGTATTCGTTTAAATTTCGACAATATTTGAAAAAAGTACACATTATCAATCACAGGGGTTGATAACACTTTGGGTGTTGTAGTTCAAACTTTATATCTATGATGACAAGATCTATTTTACCACATTTATTCAACTGGTATGTCTCACTTATAAAATTTGGAATTGATTTTAAAATTTATATACTTGTAATAGAGTTGCATTTGTTAATTAAGTTTAATTACGAACAGGTGAAACTGGCCTTACAAAGTAAATAGTATCAGTGGCATACAAGAGCTATACAAAATTAAAACAATTTAAAAAGGAAGACACAACTGAAGAGATTCAGCGTAAAAAACAAATTAATATAATTTTTATGTAAGTATAACAATAAATATCGATATTATAAAACAATGCTACTCCGCTCGTATTAATTGATAATAATTCTAATATTTATATATTTATTTCTATATATTATCAAAATTTAATAAATATTAGTCCAGTATTTCAATACAAGCTCATTCTTTTATTTCCACTTTATATTTTCAAGCCATTAATTTTGTATAGAATATAATAATATAAGTACCGTTATGTACAGATTTTCGTATATGTCAATATTTTTGTATATTATATTGTACCTTATGGTCCCAAAATGGTTTGTATATATGTATATTAAATTCACATAGATTTTTCACCATCTGTTCTGCGTTGTACATGACTTGAAGGCACATATTTATATATGTATATATATATTTTAAGTCGGCCGAACCAACAAGATTTTTCTTGAACGATATGCTTTACATAATATACTTATCTAAGATTACATTATTATAATGGCACAATTAAATATGTAGCATTCGATTCGTAAATATTTTAAAAAAACATTAACATATAATAGGGATGCCGTGCCGTGATCGCGTGAAACGCCGCCATGACACTTTCCCCACACAATTTTTACGTTTATATCATATTTTTTTTTATATAATCTTTGCTCTAACATCACATCAGTACAGTTTTCCTTACACGTATAAAAAAATTACCTACTATGTTGATTAATAATAGAATTCACTTATATATATCACAATAATATACAACATTTTAACATAACATACTCGTATATTAGAAATAATGTTTTGCAAAATATTTTTTTAAAAGGACAATGCGCATATTAGTTTGTGCAAAACACCTCTCAGCATTACCTTTAGCAGTAGCTTATCGCATATTGGCAATATATTATATAATAATAATGTAGCACTCTATATATTCGCCGTTGCATCACATTTATTTTATGACAACATTTTCATCGACAACTCTAAAATTAGCTGTATACAAATATAATTACGATTTATTATAGTTTGACATTGGCAATGTGATTTTTATTTAATTTATTATATTTTTCTGTTTTTTGTAACGATTTTAATATAGGAGTTGTCGATTTATATATTTAGACTCGGACGATATTTTTCATTTTTATATCACAAGCACAATAATAATAAATTAAAAAAGTATTTCATAATAGAATGTCGAAATGAAATCGTCCGAACGAGTCAACGGTATACAATAATTCACTAATTACATTATCTTCCAATGCATTATTTATAAAGACATAAATACAAAGCTCCTATCACTATATACAAAACAAACATTTTCAACTTTTGATTTAAACATTTAATATATTTTTTTTTCTCAAAAAATACATACATCTGGTAAACAACATCCGATTTTACTTGATCACTTTCGTACGAGTGACAGTTAAAAAACTGTCAGTGAAGATAAAACAGATTCACTTTCTTGCAATGATTTATAATCAATGTAATTAATTATACAGGATGATTAGTTGAACGAGGGAAATACTTGGGTATAAGTACTCATTTAAATGATCAACTCTGAAACAAAACATTCTGGTCATTTTGTTAAGAAGTACAAATCCCACGTTTAACCATTCACCCTGTACATAACTTGTAATTTTAGCCCTGTAATACTGACTTACTAGATGAAATAATTGACGATTCAATGTCCATCGTTTATTATAAAAATAACTTGAGAATCATTAAAAAAAATCCATAACATACTTATAAGAAACATCACTTTTACATATTTGTATGGAGATTATACTGCCCTACAGTGTCTATATATCTATATATACTTATACGTAGTGACATCCATTAAAAATTCACATAAAAACTGCTTTTTTGAGCCCTTAATACATCACTAGAAATGCATTATATCGAATATAGGCATGTGTATATGGAATTGTCTCTTTTTGCCCCATGGCTCGGCTCGACGCGGCGCATTTGACACTTTACACTGCAATAAATAAGTTGTATTAATTTGAAGTTGTTACATTAATGCCCAAACAAGTAGGTTAGATGGTTACAAACAAACAATGTAATCCAGGCATCATTTTGATGGTAGATGAAGTCTATTTTTTTGGTATTAGTTTGCCGAAAACAAAAAAAAAAAGGAAAATGCATAGCATAGTACGCTGGGCAATGATGAGGCGGAACGTATGAAGAAAGTAATTTGAAGCTCCAATTTTAATAATCGTTCCAATTTTATTTTGTTCAAATATTTTTATCTTTAGTTGCTTATTTTTTTTATAATATACCCTAATTTCCGATTTAAATTAATTGTTATTATTTATTTTAAATCATACAGCATTTCACAGTTATAAATTATTTTCCACTAAGATTCCTATAGTTAGTTAATGTCACAGTTCGTTAACTCCAATAAATAAATAAATAAATAATTAATTAACCATTTTAGGTATGTTACTGGGACAGTATTAAGCTATATTTTTTTGGAAAAAAAAGAAACCAATGAGTTTAAAAATATATAGAGTCAGGGGTAGCGAACCAATGGCACATATTTGAAATAATTATCAACGAACATAAATATACAAATAATATTATCACTAGAATACTTTAACTCAACAATTGCTTCAACTACCTTAACTCAGCTACCAAAACTCAACAAAAAATGTTCACCACCCCCGACCACACAATTTTGAACTTTATCAGCAGTTATTATAGGAATGATTAACAAATGAAACCGTTCAATAGTAGACCTCCATGTACTCACCGGTGTCGAAGGTGCTGGGGTTGATGTAGGAGAGTAGGTCCTGGTCGCTCATGTCCGTCAACCTCTGGACCGGGGCCGTCATCTCCTGCGAGACGGCCTGTGAGACGGCCTGCGAGACAGCCTGCGAGACGGCCTGCGTGACGGCCTGCGAGACGGCCTGCGACATGGCCTCCAGGGGCGTCTCCCCGGCGGGCTCGGCCGGCGGCTGCGCGTCCGCCGACTGCAGCGCCGCGTTGCCCGCGCTCTCCGTCGTCAGGATGTTGGCCGTGTTGATCGCCGACGTGACCAGCGCGTTCATCGTTGTGTCCGACGTCAGGATCTCGGCGGCCGCGTTCAGGATCATCGACTTGACGGCCGCCGGCGGCGTCTTCACGGACGTCATCTGAACTTGGTCTGGCAGCATCATCAGGTCGTCCTGCGGCATCGAGGGCCCCGACGGCATCACTATGCGTTGGTTGCCGTCGCAGAGCATGCTCGGGGACACCTGGGGGTTCAGTATGACGTCGGGGGATATGGCCGAGGCGGGCATGGGCGGCAGGAGGTCCGCCGGCTGGTTTCTTGTGACGATGGCCGCGTTGGGGCTCAGGATCACGTCGGAGGCGTGCGACGTGGCCGACGGCGACGTGGAGGAGCCCGACAGGTGGTCGTCCACCCGCGAGTTGACCAGCTCGTCCAGCTTGGCCGCGTCCGCCGGCAGCATGGCCGCCGTCGCCTTCATAGCGTCCTCCACTAGCGCCTCCATGTGGGCGCTCTGCTGCGCCAGCCTGTGTTCTATTTGTGTCGTCTCCATCTCCAATTTGGTGATGGCTCCGAATGGGTTGAAGGTGTCGTCGGATCTCCCTCGCTGCATTTGGTTGTAGACGATGAGCCTCTGCTCGTTGGTCTGCAGGACGGTCGTCTGCATCGTGGTGTCCGTGATCATAAGCTCGGGGTTCAGTTTCATTTCGGTCTGCAGTGGATCCATGTTGGTTTTGGAGGAGATCAGCTGTCGCATCGGGTCCATGATAGGTGGATATATTTGTCCGGCGTTGTCTTCCGAGTTGAAGATGGCGGCGGTGACGGTTTCCACCATCTTGTCTGTTTGAACTTGGTTCTGAATGGCCTGCAGTTGTTGAGTGAATGAGACGAGGGGGGAGGGGGGCTCACTCTGAGGGGTAGAGGGAGAAAGCTTGATTGTCTCGTAGCCACTGACGAAGCCCACCTGAGTGAGAAAGCAGATTAAGGGTCTGATTAAAGGGTTTAGCAGAGGCCACAAACAGATGGGTCATTAATTTATTATCAAACTTAAAGGGATCGTGATAGGTGTGTTACTCAAGTGGAAATTAAATAAAAATAAATTAAAATCAAATTTCAAAGGCAGGCATATTATACAAGTGCTAACAAACCTGTCCGTGCGACTCCCTGATGATGTTCTCAGTCTTGAGCCTGAGGTCGACGACCTCGAGGTCCCCCCCGATGAGCCCCGCGTCCCCCCCCGGCCCCTCCGGCCCGCACGAGTCCGCGTGCTCCACCAGAGAGTGCTGGCTCGACTCGTCCGATACCTATACAATTACATACATGTTACTCGTATTATAATATCGCTTCCTTATAATATTATCAATATTATTGTATAAATCACCATCAACATAGTCAGAGTAGTGGGCTCCTTACTGGGCCAAGGATGTAACTTGGTAACCCAATAACAAAAATCGATTATAATACAATTGGAATTGCATAAAGTTATTTTTGAGCGTATTTGGGAATTAGGCATAAACTTGCAAAAGTTTTGTAAATATTCATCCAACTAATATTTAAAAATAAGATATTTTGTGTATAAATGTTTTTGTAGAATTTATTAATCAAATATTAGATTCTTCGGGAACGCGGATTTAACCGCAGGGCGGGGAACTATTTACTTATAAATAACATTTTATATTATTTTTATCAAAGTGCAAAGGCAATATTCCCAAAAGTCCCAATATAGTGTCCCAGAATAATTATGAATAAAAACTAAAAAAATATATAAATAAAAAATAAAGTTTTATAAATACAGGAGAAATACATAAATAGGTATATAATATGAATTAAACCATGTTGCTTACCTCGCTCTTTAGCCCCAATGGTGAGTGTGGATCGGGCACAATAATAGAGGGCCTTCTGACAGGCATGGTGGGAGGCGGCATCATGCCACTGCCCCCCCACATGAGCACCGGCCGCGCTTCCTCGCCACCTGTCGGACGTGACGGTCACCAATCACAAACATCGCTTTTGCGTAACATGGCTGCCTATCTACGTGCCGTCTGATCTGTCTCCGAGGGGAAGAAGGTACTTCAGCTGCTACCCGACCGGCCTATTTTACACCGAGTTCGGGCAAAGGTTACGGTGTTTTTGGGCAGGGCGTTAGCGTTTGCCCAAACTGCGTCACCTTATTTTTTTATATCGTTGTAATTTTAATAGTATTCTAGTGACAAATTGTTTTTATTTTTTTTAATAATAGATATATTTTAGGCAGCACACTTGTTTTGATATAAATCTAAAAAATCCCCAGCTGGGATATTACAGATAATTTTATTGTTAGACAGTAGCTTTTGCCCGGATTCGGTGTATTATATCTTATACAATAAAATTACGTATTATGTCGATTCGTCTATAAATTGTATAACAAAGGACTGTTGAAAGTACTTTAATTTTAACTTATAGAAAAATAACAAAACACCTTTCATAAAATTGTATATTAATAATGTTCCTATATGTCAATTACAATAAATATAGAAGTGTATCAATAAATTAGAAAAAAAATATGACTAGCAGAAAAATGTAGCGGATATTTTTTAAGTTTAACTCTTCCTTAGACTATTTAAATTGACATGTAATAACAAAACTTAACGCAGCTTATAATGAAGTCGTTCTTCTTTCCTTCCGAGGGCAGTTTGCCCAATTAGGGCTCATGGCACGAACGCAACTAGCTATGTGTTGTAGGGAGGGGATCTGTGCAGTCTGTAACTAAAACTGGAATATATGTGGCAATGAATAGTGAATTATGTAAGTTGTCGAATAGAGTTCAAAATCCACCTGCAATATTATCGATATAATGAAAAAGACTAAACTTTTTTTTTTCTTTTGTGTTCATCTGTTTTGAGTTAGAGTTCAAGTGTTTTCTTTGTTTGTGTTTTTTTTTTAAATGATAATAGAAAAAAAAAATAGTCTCTAAACGGCTTATTGTATAAGGTTAAAATGCTCAATCTCCTTTGAAAAAAATATAACTGTAAAAAAAATGCGTTAGAAATTCCTAAAGGTAAAAATATCTCAGTTTGTTTTATACTTATTTATTTTTAAGGTACGCAAGTCAATGTTTTTTTCTGCAAAACTGGGGTATCATCAAAAATATTTACTACAAAATAATTAAAAACTAATCATGACTACTAAAATAATTTAAAAAAAATGTTTGACGTGTAAAAGGTATGAGGGTGTGCTAGTGTGGGGTGTGTGCGAGTGTGTTGTGTGTTTGTGTGTGTCAGTACCGTGCTGGCGCGGGTCAGCCGGCGGCGGCGGGCGTCGGCTGTGCTCGCTACCTAGACAGACCTAGCTTGAACAGAAGGGAAAAAAAAGAAAGAGTACGCCATACGCATCAGTCATTTCTTCCAAAATAATATATCTTCATCTTAAACTATCATAATAATAAATTACCGCATATATATACATGCTATTATATTAAAAACATTTATTAATAGCATTAATTTTTACAAGCAAATTATTATTGTACACAAGCACTCTCATAACGTACCTACATGTCAATGGTGTTTGATATTTAACTTTATATCTAGTGATATATGGGCTGGTTTTGCGTGATTAAGGTAATGGAAAAGCAGTAATAGTTTTTTAGTGATCAAAATTATTATAATAATTTAGATTAAATTAGAGTAAAATTATCACAGAGGGACTATTAAAAATATATAATACCACTTTTGAAATAAAATGCCATGTTTATTTTAATAAATAATCATGCAATTTTATAAATTTTTACATGCAATTTTTTTTTTCTCAATAATTTAGTAGGGTTAGTTGTTAGATAAAAAATATACCTAGGTACCTACATATTATGTACCTGTTAAATTAAATATGGATTTATAGCAACATTATAAAGCTCAAGTACAATATCATAGACAATGTTAAAAACATTTTACAATAAAAAAATCAAATTAAGAATTTCATGTTGACAGTTATTTTTTTATAATAACTTTGTCTATGAAAATTAATAACACATCGAAAATAGTACAGATAATGTCAACCCCACAGACTACATATATATGAAGTCTGTGGTCAACCCAAACATATCTCTATCTATACCATACCGACAGCAATTTTGTACAGTTCCATTGATTCCATGTAATAAGCAGAACACATATTAGTAACACATACATGCTATATTTATTTACTAGATTACATTTATAATAATGTACTTATTCATATTTTGCCTCGGTTTCGGATGTATATTGCACGGTTTTTTATTGTCTAATCATGCGCTGTATTTATTTATGTCTCAAATTATGTTACGCAAAATTTTCATACGCTAAGTTAATTTGAGCAGGGCTACTGTCTAACATAAATACCTATCACGATTAGTGGATAATATGCATTGTAAAGACTTTGATTTTAAGTCATTTTAAGCATGTAATGTGCAGATAATAAAAAAAAATTGTGATAGATGTTGAAGTTAGTAAACCCCATGAACGCAAAAGGCAATAATTACGCTATGATAAAAAAAAAACAATTGATTTTTTTTTCATATTGTCAAAAATTCTTTATTCGAATTCGAATATAAAAACAATGACAGTAAAAAACGCGCGCAAACCCAACGATAAGCTACGCACGCACCATCGAGCAAATCGCAGGCCGTCTATTCATGGGCCCTTTAATAAATCGACTGTAATGTTACCTCGAGTGTGATGTCTGGTGCAGTGCAGCGGGCCCGTGTCCAGCGGCGGCGTGTAGTGGAACGAGTGCGGCTCCGAGGCCTTCCCGCCGGACCGCACGAACAGCTGCACCGTCACCGCTTCAGATATGTCCTTATGGAGGTACGGGGGTACGCAACATACTAGGTGGGTCTGAAAAAAATATATGTTATGGTATTGAGCTTAACTTAACATATTTTTATCGGTTTTAACGGCAGCGTCACTGGGCCGACTAAAGAGCCGGTTTCCTTCTAGGCTTTATGGAGTTTTTCAATTTCCCCATTTCTTCGCATCCCGCTGGGGGTGAACAGGAGTTTTTGGGTTCTTTACCGCCACTGGAGGTGTGCTTACCACCATACTCTACTTTTGCAATTTGAGACTGTGGCTATTATATAGGATATCTACTCAAAGTCAAAGCAATTTATTTTATTTATGCCTTAGGTGGGGACTTATGAAGGTCGAAGCTACTGAAGTTACCACCTGTTCGGAAGTCAGCTTTTAGTTGAAGTAGTAAGTTTGCCCGAGTAGAGCCAAAACCAAAAAACCTAATGTCACAATCCAGTGATATCTAGAACAACGGAAAAGTGGACACCCACAACTCTGATAAATCAGCACTACCCACACAAATCGGAACACTTGGTTGGCTACACTAAACCTTTATATTGGAATAAAATGTTACCTGTTGTAAAAACTCTTTGTCAGGCGTAACTTCTTCCTCCCACGCGGTTCTCCCGTCTTGTCTCTGGCAGAAAACGACTCGTGTCTCCTTGAGGAAGTTCTTGCCGAGGAGGTACAGCTCTAAACCACCTGATGCTGGACAGGATACCAAGGACTTGCGGCAAACTTCTGGTACTCCCGGTGGCTGTGCTATATAATTGAAACAAAAAAAAAAACGATCACGAAAACGAAATCATCAATATCATAATATTGTGGATTACTTATTCACACCGTTATAACTGAACCGAATTGGATGAAAAATGATACATAGCTAGATCGTACCCTGTACTAACACAAGATTCTTTACCCATAAAACATTAAATTACAATATGTAACTGACTGGTAGCCAGTGAGAGGTTTATAAGACAAAATGTTACTCACTGCATATGATTTGCGTGGAGCAGACTTGCAGCGTCTCCGGTTGTCCGGCTGCATTGAGGATGTCCGTCCGGAACACCATGCGGCACCGCGTCGACTTCTTCTTGCCTCGCGACACGTGCGCGCCGCCACCTACGGCTTCCCCAAACCGATGCTCCACATCTACGTTACGCTCCTAAACGAGATTAACAGTCATTATAGTTTCCAGCAATCCCTTTAAACAGTGGTTTAGATACCAAACACATAAACTTAATTTCGGCTCAAACTGTGTGACGAGCCAAAATGGGCAGAAGTTGTTTGACACAAGGCATATAATTCATTATTCATTCAAAGGGAACGTGGTAGGTATTAGAGTTAGACAATGTAAAGGCAATGTAGATTAGTCTAGATGAAGAGAAGACAATCAATTTAATAACCTTTAGCTAACTTATCCTTAACAAACCTTGAGTATTCCAACGCAGTCGCATGTGACCTGCCAGTTCTTGGTTGGCTCCAGGTCGATCTCAATGACCACGGTACCATCCTCCTTCCGTTCCTTGCACGGCGTCGAGTTCTTGCCGGACACACGACACGCTTGGTAGAACATGTGCGGCGCAACTCTACCTGTGTCTGTACCTATGAACACCTGGGGACGAGAATATAATAAGAATATAAGAGTCTTATATCTCTTATGCACTTATCAATACAGTTAATGTTTTTGACAGATCATGAGTCTATCGCTGTTGCAGGGAAATTACCAACGTATGCTGCTTCTTCTGTCTCAGTTAGCCGCCTTTAAACATACGGAGAAGAGAGGGACAGAGAAAATAAGGACAGTAAGCCAAGAATTAAACAGGTTGTTGTTACCTGTAATACCGCTGGCTTGTCATAACCAACTAATTTGACCATTGGGAACCCGTTCCCCGAGTTATCTTTGACAGCCCCTCGGCTGCCTTCAGTCTGATATCTGAAAACAATAAGGATTTTGAAATTAATAAGGCTAAAGATTGCAAAAAGGCATTATAAGGGATGCTGTGTGAGAAATTGCCCTTTGTAGCTACGAGGGATCAGTACCTACAAAACTGAACAACTTTTTATAGAAGTAGTCATATAACTAAAAGGATAATTTAAAGGAAGTATATTCCCTATAAATTACCATATTTTATTGATAGTTCTTTTTTAAATAACCATCTAATGTTTAATGAATTGACCACTGTATTACTGTTACCGGTTGTGAAGTTTTTGTCTCTCCATCTGTTTTTTAAAGCGAGTCACGCATCAATAGACTTGTCCTGTATATGTGCAGTATATTCAAAGAAAGGCAGAAGCTACAAACCTCGCTCTGTGCTGCGTCTCGGGCTGGCATAGTATCTGTAGCTCGACCGTGCCATCTCTCGACCTACAGGTCAATGGTGCTGCAAGTCCCGGTGGACCGGACTGCGTCATAGCTGCCAATGCTCTTCTCCTCGCCATCGCCTGTGCTAACTTGCCTCCATACTTCCCTGACAATTTTCCCCCCAGTTTACCCCCCGTCCCAGGCAATTTACCCCCGCCGGTGTATTTATTGGCCAATTTGCCACCACTGCCGAGTTTACCACATGATCTGTATGGATCTTGAAACCTCTTGTCTGGAGTTTCTGTGATGTTTGGACTAGATATACTGCAGCCTGGTCGTATTCTGTAAAGATGAAGCAACAATTGTAAACAAATGTAAAAAAACAATTATTGTTTTTTGCTGAGCAAAATTTTTCTTTGATCTCCTTAAATTCATCACAATATATTTTAATAAACACTAATGATTTTTAAGCTTTAATGCTGTTATAAAGATGATGCGATGTCTATAGTAATTGACAATTACATGCAATGAACGTGCAAAATTTACGCTTGACTTCGATCGTGATTTGGCAAAATTAATACTATTATAATATGGTAAGCAGGCGGCGGCTTTGAAAAAGCATAATAATTAATTTTAGTCCCTTTAAAGGGGTAAAATAATAAATAAGCTTGTAAAAATAGTCTTAATGTTTTCTAATGAAGAATTGTCAGGGAAAGGCAGTATGTGATTCCGAATTTCTCCCGACGTTGGAGAGTAAATTGCCCAGCAATTTATGTATTAAGAATAAATAAATAAATTAACATACACGGCTATAGGCATAACGGGCGCGCCCGCAAGCGACGAAGGTGGAGCGTCAAGCGGTGCGGGCGCGGGAGCAGTCGGTGGCGGGAACGCATACGCATCATTAGCGTCATCGCATTCTAACTTTACTGCCATCTCGCTCTCGCCGCGTCGCCTTTTAGAGTCCGGATGTTCCCACTCCTCCAACGTGTCGGTTAATCTGTACAGACGCGATTATATCCAATTTAATACGTGTAATTTTGAATTTTGGTTTGACTGTCCTGCCTTTAAGGAGATGAAAGAAGATAAAACTACGAACACAATATATGTTTTTAATTTAAGTAATTATTTATTTATGAGGGATATGCAATGAAACACGATACGTCTATAAAGCAATTATTTTTTAACATGGCAAGTCTGAACCAATAAATTAATATTTTCATAGAGGATAAGATTCAAAAGTCACTAAACATACATATTATATATTATTATCTATGTAACAAAATCTACATGTAGGTATAAAAGATGCGAAAATGAAACAAATGCAATAAATATATTTATTCTAAAATTTATTGATTTATTTGTTATTAAAAAATAGAATTCTGAATAATTTAGATTTTAACCGTCTGTTTTTATGCGAAGCGCGACCATATACGAAAAAAAAACTAGGAACAGCAAGTCAAGTAATAGGGTGGGTATTACACCCATTTTTGAAAACTGACTCAATTCGTTCCCAAGGTAATAAGCCACCAAAAAAAAACACAATAATTTTATTCAATCGATAAGTGCCATAAAAATTAATTAAAATTTTACATTTTCAATTTTCGCGCGTAGTTTGATGAAAACGCTGGACGCCATGTTACTCTACGGTCATGACGTTATTTGGTGTCTTGTAAGTAAATAAATGCGCTGATATTGGTCTCAATTGGACTTAAAATTTAAAATGAGCTATTATCCTTTTTATTAGTGTGCTGTTCCTGAATGCTTGCATACTAGTGTAAAAATTATAATCCTTCAGTTGACACTTTTTAGTTTACATACAGCACCGTATGACGTCATTATAATGGCGGCTACTGTTTCGCTTGTTTAGAAACAGATAAAAAAAACTGAAAACTTTGAAATTAGTTTTAAAACTAATTAAGTTATTTTATGAACTAAAACTAACATTTTCCGACTGCTTAATGCCTAAGCTATCTAAATTGTACATTTTTAGTTTTTTTCTCATATAGAGTAAAATACCCTAATATTGATGTTTAAAATTAAATTTGTTTAAATATCTTGTTTTTTTCAATAGATGTTTTTTCTCCCTTTAAGAATTTGTAAAATTTTAGAAAACGTACCGCATGGAAGCAGACATTAGAGCCTGGGGAGGAAATACGAGATACTGGATACACTTTTTATAAACTTTTTTTTGTCTTACGTCTTCGTTTCAAAAAGTTTACAAAAAAACTTTGGAAAAAAACATTCCTACCTGTTGAAAAAGACACGATAGTTAAAGGAATTTGATTTTAATTTGAAACATTAATATTTGTTAAATATTAATGTTTCAAATTAATATTTAATACCATACCTTTTAATATCCACAATTAACTGGCATTATTACTTTTTTTTGTTTTTGATCGATATATTTTCATTAAAGTGTGCGATAAACTGTATTATTTATATTGTATCTTTACGTTATCTGAGAAGATTAATTGTATAAATATTTATTATTTTATATATGTCACTGGCCTATTACGTATGCCCATCATATTTTATTTAGCAGATGCCTATAACAGCATTTTTTTCTTGTTATTTTTTGTTTTGATTGTCATATATTCTTTAAATTTATATAAAAACTAGCTGTCCCCCGCGGTTTCACTCACACAGCGGTTTAAAAAATAGATGTTGGCCGATTCTCAGACCTACCCGATATACACACAAAATTTCATAAAAATCGGTCCAGCCGTTTCAGAGTAGTTCAACCACGCACCCCGTGACACGAGAATTTTATATATTAGAGATAGATTACTAAACATTTGAAAAAAAAAACCAATAGGTTATAATCAAATTGTCTGAAAAATGTGCTTTGTTGTTTTTTTTTCTCACTTATGTAGTTGAAGGCTTCCTTCCGAACTGGGCACAAGCCTCTCCTCACAAATAAGTGGACACTATAAAAAAATTAGCATAAGTTTTACTAAAAAATAAAAAAATATAAGTTAGTGTTGTTTTTTGAAAATCCGCTTGAGTAACAAGTAACGTTTTTTTTACGTTACATTTTGTTGTGGCTACATAATTATGTAACGTAATATCAACGTGTAAATTGTGACAGTGCAGGTCAAGAATGGAGGTGTGTCGAGGAGAGATCATACACAATCTGACACAACATACGGGGATCTATTTTAAACAATCACGGTTGAAAGTAACTTTTAGCATGGGACCAACTCTGAAAGGGCAAATATTTTATAGTCCTGCATATTCTTTCGATCCTCAAATTTTAGCTAAATATTTAAATCAAATCAAAACTCATTTATTCAGTTTAGGCCCTAATAAGGCACTTATGAACGTTACAAATGATTCTACCACCGGTTCGGAATACACTTGGACTGAGAAGACTCCGGCAAGAAACTCAGCAAGGGACATTTTTTATAGATCTTTGTTCTTTTTATTTATGTAAAAATTTAATTACTAATAACAAAGTTTATAAAATTTTAATGAAATAGTTTGTGTAGCGAACATTTCATTTAAATGCATTCTTGTCTTCTATAAAATCAGAAACTTTATAGTACCCTTTCTTACATAACTTTTGTTTAACTAATTTTTTAAATCTATACACAGATAGTTCTTGAATTTCTTTGGGTACTTTGTTATAGAAACGTATACATTGCCCCTTAAATGAGTCCCTCACTTTGCTGAGCCGCGTTACAGGTACAGCAAGTTTGTGCTTATTTCTAGTGTTCAAGCTATGAGTGTCGCTGTTTTTTGGAAAATTTTGTATATTTTTCCGAACATAGATTAAGTTTTCATAAATGTATTGTGACGGCACTGTCATAATATTTATAGATTTGAATTTGTCTTTAAGGCATTAGGACATCAAGCTGTGGAAATAGCTAAAATAAACTAATCTTGCCGTAGATTCGTCAGTGAGAGAACGAATTTTCTCACTGCATAGGCTGCAGAACTAAGTCTATTCACCAATTTACAAATATGTGGGCCCCATTGTAGCTTATCATCTAAAGTGATACCTAAAAATACGGTTGTTTCTACAAGATCCAGTTTTTCGCCTTTAATAACAATGTCTGTGCCCAAATGTTTTACATTGGGTTGACTGAATCTGATACATTTGGTTTTTTTCTCGTTGAGCATTAAATTATTAATAGTAAACCAATCAACGACTACTGAAAGAGCATTGTTTACGTCGTCAGAAGAATTAAAATCATATTTATTCACTTTGTAAAGAAGTGAAGTGTCATCAGCAAAAAATACTATGTCATGTTTTTTTTCTACAAGATAAGGCAAGTCTTTGATGTTAATAAGAAAAAGAAAAGGTCCCAGGATAGAACCTTGTGGGACGCCCGTCGTTACTGAAGATCCAAAGGCAACTTTACCATTTACATCAACCCTCTGAATTCTATCACTCAAGAATGAATTCACTGGTGTAATTTCCTGATCAATAATTCATGGTGTACACAATCAAATGCCTTGGATAAGTCACAAAAGACACCGACGGTATCACGTGACTCCTCCCAGGCGTCAAAAATATTCTGAATAAGCTCAACACCAGCATCGGTTGTCCGCTCGCCCCTAGTAAAACCAAATTGTTTACTGTGAAGCAGTCTATTACTATTGAAATGTACCAACAGTTGATTAAGTATAATTTTCTCGAAAATTTTACTAAACGTCGGTAGTACAGAAATCGGTCTAAAATTAGTGGGGTCAGATGTACTACCGGTTTTAAATAAAGACACTACTTTACTATGTTTCATCAGATCAGGAAATACGCCACAATCAATGCATTTATTAAAAGTGACAGCCAAATGAGGCGCAATACAATCAATTATAGAATTAACAAGTTTTACGGAAAGTCCCCATAGATCAGTATTTTTCAAATCTATAGATTTAAAAGTTTTAAGTATGTCACTAGAGTTAACAGGGGAAAAATGAAAATCGACTGCACATTCTGTTACATTTTCTCTTAGTAAAGATAGAGCGAGGGTTGGTGAAGAATCAAGAGATTTGGTAGTTGAAACTGGAATATCGGTGAAAAATGATTCAAACGCGGCAGCAACATCTCGATCCGATTCAATTATTTTATCATAAATCATAAGTCGAAACTCATGATTACGTATTTTGACTTTTCCAGTTTCACTATTAATAATTTTCCAAGTCATCTTGATTTTATCTTGGCTATTTTTAATTTTATTTCTAATGTGTATTGATTTAGCCGCAGCGCAAACGCGTTTAAATATTCTAGAGTAATTTCTCACATAATTCTGAAAAGCAGATTTATGATTATACGGTTTTTCACTATATCATTCGTACAGTCTTTTCCTACTTCTATGAACACCAATCGTCGCCCAAATTCGTCGTCGGAATTATACTAATTTTTGGTGAGATTGAAAATTGAGTTGTAAAGTTTATTTGCATTATCATTATAAGGGAGGTATGGTAACTTACTGACAATATTATTTCTAAACTTTTCAAGGCGACTGTCACTCATAGGAACACACTTAATATCTTTTTTAATCACCTTTTTTCTAGGTATATTAAAGGAGACCATCTGACCACAATGATCGGAACTTAATTGACTAATGACTGATTTAGTAACTGGTTGCAGATTTGTAAATATGTTATCTATGCAAGTTGCTGAACTAGAAGTTATCCTATTTGGTTCTAAAAAAAGATTTACAAGATATAATCTTGCACAGGAAAAGAGATTTTATTCTATTACATAATACATTATCTTCCAATAAATTTATATTAAAATCTCCACAAATTATTATTATTTTATTAACTTTATCTAGACACGCGGGAGCGTGTCAAGCCAAGTTCAAGAAACAGAACTGGCGAGCCGCACCGTGTGTAATATTACACGAACCATTTGGAGCCACTTTTGACCCCCTCATAAATCAAAAACTATTTTACATAAACGTATCATATTTGGCACATATATTGAGACTTGCGAGATACATATGTGTTCTAAATTTCATAAGCTTATCTCAAACGGTTATTTAGATATTAATGTCCAAAATTCCTCATTTTTATCATTGACTGACCTATAGACCAAAACTCTAACCCAGTTCCAGATGACCTAGAGAGTTAAAATTTGGTATGCAGATAGGTAATTAGATGAATACAAA
Organism: Tetheella fluctuosa; assembly: GCA_951216915.1. Taxonomy (NCBI): domain Eukaryota; kingdom Metazoa; phylum Arthropoda; class Insecta; order Lepidoptera; family Drepanidae; genus Tetheella; species Tetheella fluctuosa. Next base: position 1,344,586 of record OX578214.1, read on the forward strand.
GGAATAAATAAAAAACTGGCAATTTTTTAATAATTAGATTCTATTATGAACGCTTAGCATAAATACCTAATATTACTTAGGGTACCTACGTTATTAACTGGGATTAATTATTATTTTTATATTTAGCGCACATCAATAGTGTAAAAACATTACCTACTCATAAATAATGATAAAATAATATTATTATATTATCCCACCAAAAACATAAATGTAAAAAAGGAAAGCCAAGTTCAATACAAAAATTATTCTCTGCTGTGGGCTTGGCAATGCAATTGTTTTATATTTATAAAGTCTACTTTTAGTTTTGAATTTGTCCTTTTAAAAGGACCCACGGCGTTACGAGGATATGTACTTACCTACAAAAAGTAATGATATCCCACCAAAAACATAAATGTAAAAAAGGAGAGCCAAGTTCAATACAAAAATTATTCTCATCTGTGGGCTTCGCCGCAAAAAGAATGGAGATCTGAGATTGAGTGCCAAGTTCTATGCAAAATCCAAATATGTAGTCTAAGGGCTGACTTGGCTGGTTTTCCTATACGAATTATATAGCCTTCGCATGTTCTAAACCTGTTACCTTTCGGTTCTTATTTTATTATTCCGAAAATTTGGCTTGCTGGTAGAAACTACCCATTGAACATAAGGCTCTTCCATGACTGTGTAAAAGTAGGTACTTAATAATAATTCGTATGGGAAAACCAGCCAAGTCAGCCCTTAGACTACATATTTGGATTTTGCATAGAACTTGGCACTCAATCTCAGATCTCCATTCTTTTTGCGGCGAAGCCCACAGATGAGAATAATTTTTGTATTGAACTTGGCTCTCCTTTTTTACATTTATGTTTTTGGTGGGATTAAGTTTACACAATGCTTCATCCATATGCTTTTCAAACAAATTAAATAATGCTCTAGAGGGTCTATACGCTCATAACAATGAACTGCTCAAACTCTACACAAGCTATTTCAATAGTTCGCTCAATAGCTAGGCTCTGAATATCCTTTCGTTCCTTAAATTTTAAATTATTACGTGTTACTATTAGTGAGCCACCATGTATTGAATTTTCTCTACTGAACGAACTAGCAACTTGGTGGTTACTGAAGTTGAACATGAACTGGTGGGCCTTTAACCAGTGCTCAGTAATGCATAGAATATCAATTTTACTACAGTTCATGAATAACTCCAGCTCTAATTCCTTGCCCTTCATTCCTTGTATATTTTGATGCACCAAGTTAAAATACAACATATAAAACAAAGGACCTTCGCACACGGATCGTAAGCGTTTGTTTTAATAAATATAGAGTATTTTTACCTTACAGAATGGTCAATGCAAATGTAATTGAAGATTTTTTTACCAAAATGGATGATCAACAAGTACGTATGAAAAATAAATATATCAGAACTAGTTTTTTTTTGCGTACTTACAAATATAAATAACATAGGTGCAATAAAAACATACTTATAATAAATTCAATTATAAATACCTGAAAAATACTTAAAGACTTTAAAAATCAAAATAAAATTATGAGAAATAAAAAAATATTATTCGATAGTTTTCGTTGCACTTCAAAGTAAATTATTACCAGTAAATAAGTTTTATATCGAAATGATGTGAATAAAAAAGAACCCAATTCCGTTTGTAAATAGTTCAGAAACGATTAACATAATAAGGCGACATGTTATGGATATCACGTAAAAATACGAAATTAACCAAGAATTCGCTGACGATGCGTGTACGCATGCTATCTACAACCGAAACACGAAGATCGAATAGATCGATGGAATATTCTAGCAAACGATGGTTCAATTACATTTTGATAGGCTATAAAATTTATAAACGGATGTTTGGAGAATCAGAGTTAAGTATAGATAGTAGGTAGGTAGGTACATTAATGATTATTACGATTCTAAAGATGATAACTCTATTGAGCTCTATGATCAAATCGAAATAACGAGATATAGAGAATAAATAAAAAGTCAGTTAATAAATTAATTGCATTTTTTAATTTAGTAACTTACTCCAAATCTATACTAATATTATAAAGAGGTAAGATTTGTATTTTTGTATGTAACGAATAAACTCATAAACTACTGCACCGTATAAAAATCTTTCACCATTAGAAAGCTACATTATCCCTGAGTAACATGGGCTATATTTTATGCCGGGAACGCAGGTGAAACCGCGCGGAAAATCTATATTTTATATAGCCGGTAATCAAACTTGACGAACATCTATAAATAAATACTTAATCGTGTAAACATGCTCGTGTCTAAAACTACGCATTTTATTTGTTTATGGTTATCTCCCAATTCCTTTCAAATAAAATAAATATTAATTATTTTAAGCGTAACATTGATATATTCGCAAAATAACTAAAGTGCATTTGCGCCAAGTTAAACGTGCAATAGCGCAAACCCTTTTAGAGTATTTTTAGATTAGACATTACAAAAAGCATCTACTTTTACACAGGTCTACGAAGAAATTTGTGTTATCTATAGTTAAGAAATAAATAAATCATAGAAAAGTAGGGTCTCGTTACGACGCGGAGTAGTAAATTATTGTATTAAATATGGTTAACATAAATTGACAGCGAAAGAATGTGAAAAATTCAAGTGCATAAAATGGAAAAATATGATCATTTTTGTGCGTGAATGTCACTTTGAATTGACTTTTATTTGTTATTTCGGTTAATAGACGTAAGTCACAAGTAGACCTGTGTATGATTTGCAGTCAATCTTACCTGTTAGAAGGATCAGGTCCGAGACCACTGTCGTTACTATTCTCACAGGGTTCGGGCGGCCGCAATGCGTGTGTGTGTGCGTAATGGGCAAGCTTTCCGAACTTGCCCAAATGAGCCAGTTTGCCCGCGTGGTGCGCCATTTTGCCCGGATGGTGCGCCATTTTGCCCGTGTGCACCATTTTACCCGGGTGCGCAGTTTTACCAGGGTGCGCACGCTTGTGCGGCGCTCGCATCACTTTTCTGTGCACTCGGGGACTCATCGTGGGTGCCGTGGACATAGTCATTTTCATGCCTGCCAACAATAAGAGAATAAAAAATTGTTATTTTTATTATCCCTTTATTTGGTCCATGAATAATTTTACTTATTCTGCTATAGGTATTATGTTTACTCGTAATAGAGTAATATGTACTAGTCTTACTATAAAGTAGCATTACCTTCAAATATTAAATTATTCGCATTCATTAAACTAATTATCATAACTATTACCTAATTATTGTGTGAAAGTGTGTATGTATGTTTGTTACTCAATCACGTCGAAATGGATTAACGGATTTGTATAAAACCTTGCACACAGACAGATCATATACTAATATACTTTTAATCCCGGAAAAACATAAGATCTATAAAAACGCGTGCAAAACCACGGGCCGGAAGCTTGTAATCCATAACATAATTATCAGATAGAATGTCGTTTATCATTTGATGACGTAGTTACATAGTTAAGCTTTAACATTATGCAATACCAATACGTTTAATATACAGAAGCGTTATATAAATAACAAACCCTCTAGTTCGTAATCCAGTGAGTCACAACACATTTAGAGATCGCAATCTCAGTTTTATAGTCCACGCCATAACTTAGATCGTAAAGCAAGACGCGACTATGAATGTATAAACACGATTTAGGTACAGCGTCCACGCACGTTTTAAACGACGTACCTATATTAAAAAAAAACTGATAGCTGAACCCTTTACATGAATTATGGAAAGAAACATTTTTGATCATAGTTTTATCCTACTCTGTACTACTCTGTCTGCGTTTGTGTAATGTCTGAACGGATTCGAATGAAATTTTGTACAGATATAGATCATATCCTGAAATAAAATATAGGATTCTTTTTAAGTCAGAAAAACTACAAATCCTTAGGGAACGCGGGTAAAACCGCGGTGCAAAAATCAGTCATTCATAGAACCTTTTAGATGATTTAAGTAAATTAGGTATCACAAAATATCAGTAAATGTAGACGTAATCAAATAATATCCAATATTAACACAAACTGAATGGCATACTACAGAATCGTTGCCACCAAATCTTACACGTGAAATGTAAACGACCTTTTAGTTAGCGCGCTTTATTGCCAAAGTACATAAAATAAATTTATACAGAGCAATAAATCTGTTAGTATTATGATAAATTTTACAAGGGCAGCATTCAAATATTAGAGGTATTATTTCAACTATCTTGATAATGATTCTGATGAAGTGGCTCTAAACGAAAGAGAAGAATATATTAAGCGTGAAGAGGATATCTTTGTTTTTCATCGAAGATTACAAGCAAGTGCTTTACATTTCCAAAATCCTAGTTTTGAAATTCAATCTTAAACAAGATGGTGACGTCTGAGTCTGAACCAATAATGTTTCGATTATCGATATGCCTAATTATACTTTAACTGCATTGTTTTAACTGAAAATGTCTCTTAAAAATTAAGGTCCTTACTCGTAATTTATATCCAACCTAATTCTCTTACAAAAGACATCAAACGACATTTTTTTTGAGAAACTCATTTAAACGAAGATTTACATTCAGGTTTTTAGGTTAAGCTTTCGCTTCAGTTTAATGAGGCATAACAGTATATTTTGAAAATTCATTTGTTATAGTTGCATTACAAAATCAAAAGATCCTTAGGGAAGGCCTATGTCCAGCAGTGGACGATGAATTTATATATGCAGCTTGCAAGACCTCCATATATAAATTCATAACGTATATTTAAGCGACACGTTAATGTACTCAAGGTCAGGTTTTACTGCCCAAATTTATTATTTCCTGTAAGCTGTAAAAGAATTTTATATAAGCTACTCTATACAGATGCAATATTGCAAATCTCCAAATAGATTCATTCACCAACTGCTTCAGCAGAAGAAACGAGTAAGGGAAGCCGGTTTTTGATCAGATTTATATAATATAATAATAAATTAAATGATGTGTTAAAGAACGACCAAACGAGCTAATATAAACAAGGTTATTAATAGAATATTTATCAAATGGGTTTGTATCATTGTGAAGACAACAATTTACACTATAATGTTGTTTTCTATTACGTATTTTAAGAATGTATTATGTAAGTATTTTGAATTTGAAGGTGTTAATGCTCGCAGATATAAAGTGATTGCATAGAATCAAAAGAAGTCAAAATAACATAATAGTTTTACAAGAAAATGTTTGAAAAATATTGTAAATTAAACGAATTTTATACAGAAAATTTTGTAAATTTAATAAAGATTAGGGAAGATAACAAATAAACCCTTTCAGTAATCATCTATTTTTAAGTAATTTGAATCCGACGTAATACTATGGTGTAGTAGGTACACACACCTTTACGTGCTTCGATTTATCATTCTACAAGTCACATATAGCATTTCCCAATTTATTATTTTCTTCTTTCTCCATTATATGTACTTATACAAATTTAATTCATCAGTTACAAATTCCTAAGAATAGGCACATAATCCTTATTATGTCAATGCGATAATAGCTGAACGCCTACCATTTCTGCGAATATCGTAACTGAGATAGTAAGAAATGTTCATAATAACACAGTAGCAAAATCTGTTGATTTATATATAGCGAGCGTGTCCTCGCGGGACAATCCAGCTCGCACCGGTTTACCGCAGATGTTTACCGATTGACACGACGATAACGCACAACACTATATAGAAGAAGGCGTATCATTAATTATTGTATTTGTCTCTTCTTCACTTGACACCGTTTTGAGCGGAGTTAATTTTATAATGAGAGAAAATAAACATTTACTGTCATTTTAATTTTATAACGAGCCAGTTACTAACTTTTGTTGTTCTATCTTTATATAGGTTTGCTTTTAATCAAAGGTTGATTGGAGCAAGTAGAAGGTATTTAACTGACGTGTTCATAGAAGCTAAATAATGTGGTTGTGGAAACGCAAAGCAAACTATATGAGATAAGAAGACATAAACTAAAGTATAATTTATGATGCTTTTATAGATAAATGCTCAAAATTGATTGTCTTTTGGTATATGTAGAAATTGGTAGACGTGATTTTAGGTTAATAATCTGTTGCATAAATACTTGTTTTCATCAAATTGATTTTCAAAGCCTTCTAATTATTAGATTTAAAAGATTAGAAAATTATGCAATAATTATATTTGTATGGGAATTTATAAAATATAGCCTTCATAATCGATTAGGATCCATTATCGCAGCCATTTACAAAATTGGCACTGATTTCTTTGGATTCTGATTTTACTAATTGAACTACATATTAGGCCCTGCAATGCCCAAAATCAATATTAATAATAATAATCAACATGAGAAAATCCACAAGTAAAAGTTAGTGGTAAGATAAAAGCACATATAAAGTAGTGGCCCGAGTTCGTTACCCTGTGCAGCGCCGAGACTCGACCCCGGTTTATCGACGGTTATCGGTCGACATCGTTGGTCGGTGTCGTCGGTGAAAGTCCGTCCCACCTGATTGTCCAACTATGTGTCACTTGATAAGGAAAAGCTCTATCAAACTTTCATAATATTTGTTTGGCTCATGATCAACCGTTTCGGAAGCCGATAAGAAGTCTATATGTTTGTTTTTTCCAACTACAATAGTATTTAAACAAAGATAAATGTTGTATTGGTTTACATTTTGTTATTATTGTACCTACTTTGATTGGTCAGTTTAAATATGTATATATCGTCAGAATGAAATTGCAGAGAAATCTCACAACTTAGTAAAATAAGTTGATCACATTGCATAAATAATTTAAAATATCATAAAATAGCTGGTCTAAGAAGTGTGTTTTGGACTTTAGGAACCAGTTTGCAAACTTATTATGCTAAATTGCTTACTCATTGATTTAAATTGATTACCTAACTAAGTAAACTATAGATTGTTCAAATAATTTTGCAGAGTAGGTATCGAATTATTTTATAATTTTCTCGTAGTATTTTGAAAATATTTGGATTTTACAGCACTTCTTTTTAATGACGGTTGGTTTTCGATATGTAGTAAGTAGGAATTCGTAAGAAGGTAATAAATTTGTTTACCAATATAAACAACTTTAATAATAAACATTTCGGTACTGATACACCTATAATCACTTCCGATGTTGGTATAATCTTGATGTTTCACATCATTCGTGTTACCTAATCGTTTATGATAAGTGTGGGTCAAACTTTGAATAAAATCGATAAGCGTCCGATACATCGTGGCAGTACACGTGACAGCGATTTATAATTTCAAATTCGACCGCTACAAAATCGTATGCTGTTGGTAGTTGGTACATTAAGAAAAACTGTGTCATGCGACTTATATGTTTTTATCAGTAGGCCGCCTAATGTTATTTTTATTTTGTATCGACTCAAATACGCTTTCTGAGCTAGAATGTTAATATCTAAATGCGTTGTTAAGATTTAAGGCGATGATAGAAACTGAAACTGGCCGAAACCGAAACCGAACCTTCGATCGGTCACTAATGGTAATATTGTGGTCGTACAATAGTCTATCCGTAGATTATTTTTTACGATTCAATTTGGAAGACACAGCTAAGGATAATTTCTAAGAGTCGTAACAGTTGGGATGCAGAAGAGAATTAAATGACGCCATTGTCCAATAGGATAGGGAAAATAGACAAATGTATATAAGCCTGTGTTTGACCATAATCTCACTATGGTAAGTGATGATGTGGCCGAAGGTGGTAAGCACACCATTTATTATTTTATTTTTGAACCCAGGAAAATCCTCATGGATACCCCGCGGCTCCGGGGGGAAGCGGCGACTCCTACTGACTAAAACCCTGCAGCCCTGGGGTGTTCCTACATGTTGCTGTCGGCTGGGTATACGGAGGCGCCGAAGCATTCGTCCGCGTACCCAGCAGCGACGGCCTGGTGGGAGGCCTCCTCTTCGACGACGTCATCACCGACGTCGTCGTTGTCAACGAAGGAGACCGGAGCTCTTGTCGCGGACAGTCGCGTGTCTAGTCGGCAGACTCCCCCCGAGTCCGCCGCCCTAGGGCTCAAGTGGGGTGGGGGAAGGTGGCGAGCCGGCGCCTTGTTCATACAAATTGAAAATAGGTTTGAAACCTATTTTAGAGTTTAATTTTTTTTAAAGATGTTTCACACTTGAAACGCCCCAAAATATACCTACGGATAGATATTGTTTTTCTAGCGTAAGTGTGTCCTCGAAGCTATTGCTAAATCGATTTAAATACTAATATATTAATTTATTAATATTAACATAGATAATAATATAGTAGCTAATGTTTTAGTCCAACCACGAATATTTATCTTGTGAGCATTTTGTATAAGACTACTAGGTTACTGACCGTGTTTTGAGAGAGATATATATATTGTTATATATAAAATATATACAGAGCTGCCTGATTACACCAGTCGGTGCTTGGCTACAGACTTTCAATTTAAAGGTGGCTCCATAGCTAGATGGGTACTTTGTAGTACCCGCCTAGCTATGGTTTCTTCACAATGTCGCTTAACCGAAAGCTCAGCCACATTCATAGACAATCGGGGTAATTCAGACCTGCTCGTTTCCGGTCGCGATTGAGTAGTCTGCGGAATAGGATGGCTCCTATTTTCTCATTTCAGACTTCCATTCGGAATAAGGCAGTCGATCGGTACACGATCGCTTCGCGATTGCCACACAATTCATTGCTTCAAAATGAAGTACAGAATGTTCTGTACATCACGTTGTGCTTTATGAATAAAAACTGTATAGGCGTATTGTCTTATTCGTTCCTCCCATTCTGTGTCATCATCATCATCATCATGAACAACCTACTTCCTATTTTGTGTGGTACCAGTTAATAAATTTTTTATTTTTATAATATTCTTGTTAAATATAATTTGTATCTTTAATAATGTTTCCGTTCTATTTATGGTATTTTTACATTGATCTAACATTATTTTATAACTGTATTATTTGTTTTTTGTTAATAATGATGTCAGTAAATTCATTTGTTTGCTAAATTTTAAGCTAAGCAATTTAGGTTTTTTGAATTATTATTACTCATTTTTTTGTTTTCATTGGGGTCCAAGTGTCAACTCATTGAGGGTACCGCTGAAAATCAGCGTTGTGACGTACCCCGCCACAATTTATGCTGAGCCGGTATTCTTTTTAACAGCACTTTGAGTTTATTTTTTTGTTAAATATTTAAGTACTTTTTTTTAATTTTAGCCTATATTTTGTGTGTATTTATGTTTTCATAGCTGCTAAATAAATAATATTCTATTCTATTCTATCGTGGCAAATGAATTCTGCGACTAACACAGCATCAGTCTTTTAACGAAATAAAAATCGTCTTTTCCGATCGGAATGTCAACCGAATGGGTCTGAATAAACCCGAGTAGGTATGTACTAAAATATCTGAATAATACAAATTATTATAAAATTATAGAATAGGCTATAGGTTAGCTCTAGTTAATCTCTTTCTCTCTCTATGACCCAATATCGACCCAGCTACTAACTTATTCGTGTTTACATATTTAAATACCTAAGTGGGGATAATGTGACAAATCAACTGTTTGGTTTTGTTATCTGTGATCACGAATGAATTGAGTGTTTGAAAACTTCAAATACTTAAAGTCTATATGTAGATTAATAATGGTTTTTGTTGAAACTACATTATCATAATAATATGTGATTGGTTAAAAGGATATTAAGTTTACCCTAATATTTGATACCTCATCATCATCATCATCAACCTACATCAGTCCACTGTTGGACATAAGTCTCTCCCAAAGTACGCCACTGAACCCGATCTTCTAATTTGATACCTATTCCCCCTTATTCAGACCCATTTGGTTGCCATTCCGATCGGAAAGGAATATTTTATTTCGTTAAATTTAGGCTGGTGCTGTGTAAGCCTCTTGTAAAAAAAATAATTATTTTGTCTATGCTTTGCGAGATTTAAAAAAACATTGACGCTTTTGTTATTTTTATGTTGGTAAGTTTGTTTTGTAGCAATCCAATGATTTTTCACAAGAAACAAAGCTCAATTACCGTGCGATTTCTTTTAAAATATAAAAGTCATATCTAATCAAATTGATATTGTATAGCGTAAGAGCATGGCGCGCCAGCCTTCTGAAAACATTGGAAATCTAGTCGTATAAAATGCTGCATTAATTTTCATGAACAACAGCTTGATCACAGAATAAAGAATTGAACAAACTATTTGCAACAAAGACAGCTAACTGCGGGACGAATTGAGCTACCTATTAATATTAACTCAGTTGTTTTTAAACATTTGATTCGGCATAGAGCGCCATTTTATGCCTTCAGCTACTGTCCAACGCTTCAACAGGGCAGGTGTATGTAGTTTCATTAACCCAAGGCGATTATTAAGCGATAACTTACTCGTTACACGGGCATTACCGTCTGTGATAACAATGTACTATTAAAATTGTATTAATTTATCAACGCTGACCGATAGCGCCCAATACGTCGGCGACACGAATATATCAACATCCAACATAACATCACGTTATCGATCTTATTATTATAGCAGGACAGTTGAAAATCCAATGTAAAAACAAATCGGCACATCGTACACGTAGCATTTATAATGAGAATTACAAATTGAGTTACGTATAAAGCGCGTAAAAAAAAAAACAAGTTGATATACAGTTGACTGCAATTAATTTGACTGCAAGTAATTTGCAGTCGAGTTAGCCGCAAGACAAACAAAGCGGGCGACATCTGTATTTAAGTAGTACCAAAAAACTGGTATTTAAAAAAAAAATGAATAAGTATCGGTGTTGGAAGACAAAAAACCGATTACCGGTAAGTATATTTTTTTTTGTAAAATTAAAAACGCATGTACGTTTAACGTATTCGTCGTACCCAAGGAGGTTACATAAAGGAGTAGGGCATCGCCTCTCAATCGAAATTAAGTCCGTCACAATGTAAAATATACTCGTAACTATGCATATCAAACACAGAACTACTTTTAGGTAGGTTATCTAACTTCCATGCACACACACGTTATTACATAAATAGAAGAAGTTTCATGATAAAACAGAGCGTTTTTACCCCATAAATGCCGATCCATAAACGCAAGATTTTTTGAAGTGAAACTTATTTATCGACGTAAGGGAGAAATTTTTGTAGCATATCGTCACGTTTTTCGGTTACGCGCCATGTTGCTTTCCCGTATTTTGGAAGGCAAAGGGTTCTAGCTCATACAGCCTAGCCATTTATCTTATTTATCTTCTTAGTTTTGAATTAATGTCTGACATCTTAAAATATAAAGGTATGAAGTTAGCTAGCGAAAATTATTATTAGTAAGCGTTACTTCCGTCAGAATTTTAATCAGGGACTTTTCAGAAGTTTCACTTCTACCATGTGTGACTTGCACACACACACACTTTTTTTTCATCGTAAGTAAGTACTTACTAATAAAATGTATGAAAGCGTCGAAAGTATGTCTATGACGGTGGTCACACCACATAATAGATATAATTAAAGTTTGTCTTGTCTTTGTTTTGAAATAAACGTACAAAAATAGAAAATAGTACTTACGTGCCTAGTCACTCCGTAGTATTTTAGTTTCATTCAAGCTATATTTTTATTTTCAAATACTTAAGTTCATGGTCACTCCCAACGTCGGAACGTCAAAAACAGTAATGTAGATGTTATTAGTAATAACAATAAGCTACAATACATAACTATTTTATAGTTAAACATTTGAATGGGTTTAACTACGCGGTTTAACTGCCATCTCGCAGTGACTGCGTCGTAAAACTGACGTAAATTTTACGGGAGCCTTTTTAGGGTTCCATAGCCAAATGGCAAAAAACGGAACCCTTATAGATTCGTCATGTCTGTCTGTCTGTCTGTCCGTCCGTATGTCACAGCCACTTTTTTCCGAAACTATAAGAGCTATACTGTTGAAACTTGGTAAGTAGATGTATTCTGTGAACCGCATTAAGATTTTCACACAAAAATAGAAAAAAAAACTATAAATTTAGGGGGGTCCCCATACTTAGAACTGAAACTCAAATTTTTTTTTTTCATCCAACCCATAAGTGTGGGGTGTCTATGGATAGGTCTTTAAAAATGATATTGAGGTTTCTAGCATCATTTTTTTCAAAGCTGAATGGTTTGCGCGAGAGACATACCCAAAGTGGTAAAATGTGTCCCCCCCCCCTGTAACTTCTAAAATAAGAGAATGATAAAACTAAAAAAAATATATGATGTACATTACTATGCAAACTTCCACCGAAAATTGGTTTGAACGAGATCTAATTAGTAGTTTTTTTTTTAATACGTCATAAATCGTAAACCGCAATTTACCTTTCATTCAATCAACTCAAATATAAAAAAAAAAAATGGCAAAAAGCAAGGTCTTACAGCACAAATAAAGGAAAAATTCTAAAAAATTTAAAAAGTTGAAAATTAAAGGTGTCCCCATACATACATAGTTACGCCAATTAATAAAGACCTCTGAGTTGTATCGGCGCTCATACAATTTCGAGGTCTAGCTTAATTGGCAATAACCTCAAATAAGGTAAATAAATAAAATTGTGCATTTCCCTTGATGGACGAAAATGGACGAAGTTTGTACGGAACCCTCGGTGCGCGAGTCCGACTCGCACTTGGCCGGTTTTTTAATTTTGTTCAATTAATGACTGTGGGTGTTAACTTCATCATTCAGCCAATGTATTGCTTATAAACTCAATAATTTTCCTACCTTATACAAAATTTGCTATGTTTACGTGTCTACCAGTTTGTCTGTCTATCTTTTCATTGGTCTGAATGGAAAATTGAATAAAAATATTTAATTTAATTTCATTACATAATTGAAAAAAAAAACGTGGTAGTGACGTCAGATGCCGCTCCAAAGGTCATCCTACCTACAATGAGCTTGAGTTTTCGGTAAAGGCAAATATCGTGAGGAAACCATAGCATGTGGTAGGGTACTTTGTAGTGCCAATATGGCTACCACCCTCAAGTTTAAAATCTGTCGCCAAGCACCTACTGGTGTTTTCCGGCAGGTGTACACCCAGGTTTTTATTGCCATAGGCGACGGTAGCCAATTGCCATCAGGTAAGTCAATAGGGTATTTTACTCTATATAAGAAAAAATCTAAAAATGTACAATTTACATAGCTTAGGCAATATGCCTAAACTCTCGGAAAATGTTAGTTTTAGTTCATAAAATAACTTAATTAATTTTAAAATTCATTTCAAAGTTTTTTAATCTGTTTCTAAACAAGCGAAACCTCAGAGCGAAACAGTAGCCGCCATTATAATGACGTCATACGGTGACACTTTTTAGTTTACACACTGCTGTAAGTACTATTCAACTGAAGTACTATTATTATTATTTTTACACTAGTATTCATGCATTCAGGAACAGCACACTAATAAAAAGGATAATAGTTCATTTTTAATTTATAAAATTTTATAAGTCCAATTTAGACTAATATCAGCGTATTTATTTACTTACGAGAGACCAAATAAAGTCATGACCGTAGAGTTACAGTTACATGACGTCCAGCGTTTTCATCAAACTACTCGCGGAATTTGAAAATGTAAAATTTAAATGCATTTTTATGGCACTTATCGATTGAATAAAAATTTGGTGTTTTTTTTGGTGGCTTATTAGCACCTTAGGAACGAATTGAGATACTTTTCAAAAATGGGTGTAATACCCTATTTCAGCCTGACATAAAAAATCCGTTTCTAAGTTTGAAATCCTTTGTTGGCGGGAATTTTATTCAACTTACTTGTTTGTTATCAACGCGGTTCCACTCGCTTAGACGAATCTACAACCTTAGGTTCATCCGGCTAAACGAAAAAAATATATATACCTAGGTATATAAAAATTATGAAACAAAACCTATAAATGATATCTAATTTCCTGCTTACAATATCAGTGTCTGTAATAAATTAATGGATACAAAATAATAACAATGATAAACTCACGCGCACATGTTTTCCAACCAGCTGATTGTTTAATCAAACTGTTATATATAGGTATGTATGTGTGTGTGTGTGTGAAACAAAGGCAACTGTTTATAAATCATGATATTGATATTGCTGTCTCGCGTCTCCTATTCGTTTCATAACGTTTTTTTAAAGTGAATTTGAGATGCAGGTCATGTAGCATACAGCCTGTGTGACTGTTAAAATCGCAAAGAGTTTTTATTACTACAGACAAAATGGCCCACAAAAAGATGGTTTACCAGGCAGAATAAAGCCAAATCTTTTTGTTATACTATTAATAGGCTTATTTTTGACCACAATCTGACCTCGGTAAGGGTTCTCATGGCTGAAGATAGTAAGCAAGGATACAAAATGAGAAAGGAACTGGTTCTCAAGTCAGTTAGTGATATGAAGGTGGTATTTCCAGCCACATAGTAAGCGACTTAGCCCTTGTCTTCTTATCTTGATGCTCTGCCAGACAGAATACCAGGGTAGCACTGCTCCAAATCTGCTGTGTAACTTTATGTTACGGTAGGGATCTTTGCACTCGCAACACACTAATTAGTTGGTATTTATGTAACTATTAGTTTGTAGACATACACATGTGTATACTTTTTCTTTCTTTCTACCATTATGTTACCATCGCCTTAAAGGAAGGATTTAAATTAAAGCACTAGTAGGAAATATATTATGTCTATATTACAACATTTGCATTTCTCAAGGTATTAGTACATGTGGTTGAGGTAATAGAGACAAATTACTATGGTCTCGTGCACAGGTCTCGTCAGACGCGACGTGGTTTGCGCGGAAGGCCGTTGGTCGTGTTTTACAAATTGTTTTATTTAAATTGCCACAAAAATTGATAGCTCCTTCCTTATCTCTACTATTCCTTGTAGGTACGTCTTTTATAGTTGCTTTTAGTAATCTATACTTCTATACTAATATTATAGGAACTACTGGTTCGTATAAAATATTAAAATAATAAATATTAGTGTTGGACCCCTTGGGAAAGCGGGTGAAACCGCGGCGCGGGAAATTTAAAGGCAAAATAAATGTTATATTATTTTGCTTGTACATAATAAAGGCTGTACGGTGCGCCGTCTGCCCACTCATACTGAAAAAATGTAGTGCGATCCGACGTAGCATTCCGTAGAAATCTCAGGCACGAATCGTAGCATAACCCGTGGCAACATTTCATAGATATCCTTCAGTTATTCGAAGAAACCAGTATACATTTTTCCGAACTGTATATTCAAATAATATTATTTTCTTATACTTATTTTTCGGCATAGCTACAAAATCCTTTTAAGACCTTATTTTTGCCAGTAACCTTTACTGTTGCAGTGTTGTTACAGTTGTTTCAGTAAAATGGTGCCCGTTCAACTAAAGCTTGCACGGACTTTTTGAAACAACCTGAAAAGTCACGATACACGCATTCATTTCACTTCACCAGTGCACCTGGATTGATCTTCATTGTGTAAAAGGCCACTGATATTACTCAATAAAACTCAAAATACACCGATTTTATGAAAATAAAACAAAAACGTAACGTCACTTTGCAAGTTCCCGCCAGAAAGTCTTTTCATAGAAATGCGTTATTTTTTAGAGCCACAATTTGAATTTAGAAAGTCAATTAAAATTTATTCGAATTTATTATCTAATTAATAAATTAGGTATTCAAATTATGCAGGAAATCAAATCTCGAAACATGCATAAAATAACGTTGGCGTACAATTAAAGTTGTTAACAAGAACCTACCAGTGCATTAATTACAAGATTTCCGCGTGACTAGTTCAATTCTATTGTTTGTAAAGAGGAGAGTAGACTTAATTTGCGTTTGTAAAGATGCAATAAGTGTAGGCGTCCACTACGAGACTGTGACTAGCAACCGGCGGTAGTCTTCTACGTTTATTTGTGCATAGGTCCAGAGTTCAACAGTCTCGTACGGCAAATTGCAGTCGCCCCAGTTCGCGTCTCGTGACGCACGTCCCCATCCCCCGTATATGACCCCCCACGGACGACGCACTGTGTGGGTGAGGCTAGTGATGCACTCAGATTTGAATTTTAAATTTCGATATCGATATTTTTTTATGTTTTTGAATTAAAATAGGTTTTATGTTATGTCCTAAATAAGCGAATGTTGAGATTTATCAAAAGATTTGATTGTATAAAGATACCTATATCTAAAAAGACAAGTTACACGTGTCGTGCAAGTATTATATACTTCAAATTTTTGGCGAGAACATGAGAAGTGACGTTGCGTTTTCGTTTTATACTTTCATAAAATCGTGTATTTTAAATTTAATTGCATTTTGAAGTGAAATGAATGTGTGCATTGTGTTATTTTGAATTATCCCAACAATCCATGAATAATTTTAGTAGAGCAGCCACCATTTTATTTACACCTAAATTTTAGTGACGGTGACTGACGTGACTGTCTGAATGTGATTTAACGTGACTAGAACTTCATGGACATTGGCAGAAATATCCGATGGACGATTGTCATTAAAAAAAAACAGGCAGTCATGGGGACTGCGGATAGAAGTGAAAACTACTAACTTAAGACTAATTGAAATTATATGCAAAAATTACTCATAGCTACAGATATACTATTAGCATGAGCATGTCGGTGACGCGAACCTATAAGTTTTTCCCCTCCAAAAACGCTCAACGCGGCTAAAGAAGTTTTCACTTTAAAAGGATATAGTTAAAAGTCATGTAAGTGAAATAGATCACAGTTGGATTCACTAATTATAAGTAGCTGGCATTGAGTGAGTTTTGTACTATGGTAAGTTATGATGTAGCCGAAGGTGGTAAGTACATGAAGCCTGGTAGAGAACATACCGGTTGGCAAGGGCGGAAGGGCGTGCCCCTGTGCCCCCCCCCACTAAATCCACCCTTGCCGGTTGGTGTTGTCGATTTTCTCTTCACCGAAAGCTCAAGCTCATTTTTGGATTAGAACCCACGTCTTTCGTCACGGTATTCAACGTCACCACTATGCTATTACAGAGCTATCATCGCCTTTAACCTACTATCCTAAATATATTACTTTTAGGCTAAACCTAATAATGTATGTGTGAGCGCTATACATTAACAAACTCACTGTATGTGATTCTAATGGAAAATCTTAATCTCTGCAATCAAATTATAGATCATAAAGATAACTTATAATGCCTACGCGCACTGACCGCGTTGCAACTTGTCAGGCCGGAATGGGTGAAAGGAGAACCGAGGAGGTTTTTACTGAGGCAAGATAGTGTCCGATATGCATGCGGACATATTGACATAGATGGCCAAATAACTTAGTTTCTGTGCCGTTGAGATGAACTCGATATCTCATCGATGCTATCGAGAATGTCACTCGGATTACTGGCTGGAGACGATAATTGACATCGTTCATTGCAAATGGAATGTATTTTTTTAAAAGATAAAAGTAATCTTAGAATAAATTGAAAATCGAACAATATCTTTTTAATGATGCATCGTTTATTTATGGGTTCCAAGATAACAAGCATCATAATTAAATTTAAAAAAAAAATCGTAGGTAAAATAAATAGCAATTAGGAACTAAACAATCACTGTATACAAACAAACATTTAATTCGTCGAAAATGATTACTGTGTTTCAGGAAATATAAATAAATTGACCATACAGGCAAATACGCGTTTAATTAGGTACATACAACAGGAAAAATTACGCCTCATATCAATCGCAACAATCAAAGAGGCTAAATGACGACATGCGTTTGTTTAGTTTAAGGAAACGTAACAAGTGCCCGAGTTCCGGGAATATTTGCCACCCAGTGTGGGATAGCAAACCAAAAAACACTGTCCAATAACAAACTGGATCAAGTCTTGCTGATTATTCGAAATTAAATTAACAAGTCGATTGCGAAAAAGACTCTTACAGTTTTCATTACGTTAGTAAATTATTTTATTAATTAATACTGTTTACAACACATTGTTTTATTTTTTTGAAATATACTTCAAAATTATTGAATTCTTAGAAACGTATTCCACACTTTACTAAGAAACCTTGCTAATAATTATATTTTAACATAAACAACAAATTAAATCCCATTGAAACGCGTACGTACCTATTTCTTTTTTAATTAGAAGATCGAATATAAATCTTTTGAGTCTACTATATTGCTCCCAGTAATTCCTGTAGCTCTAGCAACAAGTCTTCAGATGGGGGGGCTAGAGGACAAACAGGGGGTTACAAACGCCTCATTCGAGAGTCGAGTGTTTACTCTGTAATCGACCCCACCTGTTGCCACGGCCCACGGCACGTGTACCTCGGGGAAAGATAATATTATCTTTAGAAGCTAGCGAAAATGTCAACTTGAGGGGATTTTTTTTTTTTTTTATAATTAAATTAGTCTTATATTTAACACAGATATAAATTCTACAGGTTGCTGTTATATTAACCTACAGTTTTGTGTTTTGTTTAAAGTATATGCTTCAACAGTACTATACTATACCTACTATACCTTTAGTGCTTAATGTCATTTAGAAGGACTCAAAGTTAGGGGAATAACGTTACAACGTTACCCTTTTTAGGGTTCTGTACCCAAAGGGTAAAAACGGGACCCTATTACTAAGATTTCGCTGTTTGTCCGTCCGTCTGTCTGTCACCAGGCTGTATATCAAGAACCGCGATAGGTAGACAGTTGAAATTTTCACAAATTATCTATTTCTGTTGCCGCTATAACAACAAATACTAAAAATAAAATAAATATTTAAGGGGGGCTCCCATACAACAAACGCGATTTTTTGCCGTTTTTACAGATAATGGTACGGAACCCTTCGTGCGCGAGTCCGACTCGCACTTGACCGGTTTTTTATTATATTTCTCGAAATTCGATCTCGAATCTCGAAACAGTATATTTTTGGACAAAATGTTCTCAACATAATGAATGAAATCACTTATTACAATGTATCAAGCTAGAAATGATAACTAGCCACATGGTTTCGAAACCGTATAAAACCATGATAGTGTCACGGAACCGGTACGGTTTCATATCGTTTCCACGTGTGTCGATCCAGTTTGTATTTGGAACTGACGACTTTTACCGGATCCATTCCGTGCATTTCCACTTTACTGTACTTAAGTACATTGGCGAAGCCGTAAAAGCAGCTCAGGTTTTATTAAGGTCCTGTATGTGATCTGCGATGGTCACACGTGCTAGTTTTCTCATCTATCCCGAGGGATGTAATTTTCAGGGATAAAAAGTATGTATATTTTTTATACAAGCTATCCCTCGCGGTTTCATCTGCGTAGTAACCTATGTAACCTTTTTCAATAAACTGGCTATGAAACGCAAAATTATATCGGTGTCTTGAGTTCATACAAAAATCCCATAGAAAAAAGCAGTTTTTCCCGAATTTTCCAATTTTCCGGGCAACTTTATTTTTTTTTTCTTTATCTAAAAACTTTATCACCGAAAAATTTGTCAAATCGATCCAGCCGTTATTAACGATGTTCTGTAAGTACCTATATTTTATTACAATTTAAGTTATTTAAATGCAATATTCTCCTTGCTGTTTCCCTAACTACCGAGGTACCATGACAACAAATACGCATTCAGTAAAACGGGAAAGTTTCTTTTTTTTTAACCCAATGCCAATTGTGTAAATACAAGGGAAAGATAAGGTAGTGTGAAGTAATTTGAAGGCATGAGGGCATGAAAGCATAAAGACTAAGATTGTTCCGCTGCGTGCGTGTATTTAGGTACTTACTGGCTACATTCTCCTAGCTAGCCAATTGCCGGTTTCAAAATAATTACGTAAAGTAATTGGCTCCCTAACGTTGCATTTATACATTTAACATTAATTAAATTAAAGTTTTAAGAAAGAAAGAGCGGCTACGGCCTTTAAACCATACAGCCTTGTCTTTATAAAACGCGTAGCACCTATAAATTAATAAGTGTAGGGCGATTTCTTCCAAGAAGCCACTAGACTCGATTCGATACAGCCCCGCTTGTTTATTTAATCGATTGTAACGACACAATATCGTGAGTGCAATGAACCGAATGACGTCCGAGTCAGGCCAGCAATCGCCTCTCACCCATCCACCACACGTCACGAGGAATCCCAGCTACAATGGCCATTTTCAAAATAAGTATGTCTTAATCAATAAAAAAATTAAAGAGTTGCTAAATACTTTCAAAGTATTAAAAAAAACGATACCTATATCGCATTTGCATGACACACCTATTTTATTTTTTAGTAGGCAAAGGTTTAACTCTAGTGCCATCGGATTCTTTTTATAAAGATAAAATCCTCTATATATTTTTTTATGTCAATGCTGAAAAGGTCCATAGCTTTTTTTTTGTCTTTGACCGAAATACCATAATCTTCAAAGTTCTCAATTTAAATTAGTTTATCAAATGAAATTAAACAGATATTTTTTTCTCAAACGCAATATAATATTCTAGCATTATCTTATCAATGAACGTGAGATGATAATGCCGGTGGCCAAGTAGTACGACGTACAACATGGCTGAAGATAAAAATATGTGAGTATATGTTATAAATAAAGTTATGAAATAGTTTCATCAAAGCCAGTTGATAATCCAGTCTATTAATATTAGATTTATTTGTTTATTTTTTTTTGTTATCAATATTTCATAGGTCAGCGTTTCGTTTTGTGGTTACGTATCTGTGGCTATCTTAGTTTCCCTATCATTTTGTCGAAAAGCTTTCGTAGTTCTTTTTTCATCTTTATACGATTTTCCAAATTTAAAACCGTCATTCAAATATGCTCGTTTACTTTTTCTCTTTTGCGCGTAACATTTTATTCAAATCTGCGTCTGCACGATATAATACGATCGCTTTGCAAGGTTAAATATTAAATATACCTTAAATATTTGTATGAGATTGTCGTAATGAAATATGCAGGGTGCCTCCGACGTGAGAGTGACAGCAAGTTATTTTGACCAAACGTTATTTCTGTGCCACGTTTTTTATTTAAAAATAAAAAAATATTTTCCTTTTTCATTCATAGTGGTGTACCTACAGTAATATATTTTGTATGATTTGATTATTTTGATTAATAATGGCTGACTAAAATTGAGATAATAATATCTGGAAATTATGCTACCTTAATTGTAAACACAATTCATAGGTACCTACTTATGTAACTTATTTTACCATATTATTTCAGATTTCTAAAGGTAGACATATTTTTTGTAGATTCTCACTGGACTGTGTTTACGTTTATTTTTTGCGTGATTCACATCACAACACACGTGATGAAATGTTTTTCCCCGTGCGCACACTATTATCACTACCAAAAGTTTTCATAGCCATAAGTCCAAAATATAGAAATTCAAAAATAAACCTTAAACACACCTGGAATTAAGTTTAATGTCGAGTGTGGCATGCATCCGGCTACATTTTTTTTGCAATCTATAAATATTCGGCACTCTCGTAATCTAACACGGCTACAACTTTTAATTTGCCGTTACGCACAAACCTTTGTAGCTAATTGCACCTTAAGCTTGTAGAAATAAGACTTATAGACCGAGGTTTAGTAAATTGGACAGCTAATTTCACAGCGTGGCTTCAGATGGTCATCGGGTTTGTTGACGCCGACAAGATTAGATACATCGTGGTAATATAAAAATAGCAAACCGACATGAATTTGCATTTGAAAATAAAACTAAACAAGTTTGAAGACATTTTAATGTTGTTTTCGCATTTGAAATACCATTTTTTTAAAATTAATTTTGTAAAGAATACAAGGTTACGAATGTTACGATTGAGAAAAAATAGATCAATATTATTTGTCAAAATTATTATTTTTTGGCCAGCAAAAATTAAAATTATTAGTTTAATATTTTTTACAGTGGATTGGAAATAATATAATACAATTCATTTATTAAATTATTTATCGATATTTTTTATAATTCGAGCCCAACACAAATATTTTTATTTGAACGATATTGATATATTCTTTTTTTTTTTAAATTTTGAGTCGGTATTGAGTGAAAAAAAATAGGCATCAATATGTAATACGAAAGCTGTCATTCTTCAAGGTTATATGCGACTGCGCATATGGTGTAAGTACGTACTAAAATTGCATATAAAATAGCCAAACTTTTTTTTGATTCTTCACTGCGCAACATAATTCCATAATCAATAAAATGCTGTTACAAACTCAACCAATACAAATACAGGTATCATCCTGTCATCTACACGTAATGTTACACACAGTTTAATCGAATGCCAAGTAATTTTTGAAACAGGTTGTGGCGTAAAACCACATCGACAGTTGGCAGCACTGTCCTAAAGATTTTACCGCGCATACTGCGCAAACCGCCCGACTAGCTGTCAACACTGCCACCAATAGAAAATTGTTCTTGTCCAACGGTTACACTTAAAACATACAAATTAATATAAGTTGCCTGTATGTAATTACATCAAGACCAATGTATATGATTGATAGATATTATATACTTATAACACAAGTGAAGTGCGATCATTTAAATATCGAGACCCAATCCCGATAACTGGTGACCCCGAAACACGCAAGCTAAGGCGTATGTGTGCTCCCTGATGCTCCCTACAGCATCGAGCAGTGACGCCCCCAGCTCTACTTCGTGTTTGTGCCCTGCTTGGTGCGGCCGGCACGCTTTCATCGCATTTCCTCAGCGCAGCATGCCCCTTGCATGAAGAAGTTCCCCTAGTGTGGAGTGCCTCCCCCTACATTGGTGTAGCACGTTCCCTGTACTAATTCCGGTGTGTGCCCTTTACTGCATGTGCCTGCAGCTAACTGCCTGTCCAGGAGCTAAGGTTCATCACCGGGTAACGTTGGATTCATTCTGGTAGGACTTTGCCAGAACGCTGTGAGTGAATGCTTGTGTTTTTATAAAAAAAATTAACTTTGCACTGGTAATATACCTACTGACATTGTGTGCATGCATATTACATTGCACATACTTACCTGCATACCTAATTTTGATATGTCATCGGCAACTTCATAAACTTTTTACTTTTAATATTAATTAACCGGTTTTGATTCCCTGCAACTATCTGTTTTTACCATTTTTACTTACCCCATGTTATACAACTTTATATTATTTTATATATAACCTGTACTTAGTCTAAATAATGCAGTAATTGTGTAATAATTTGGTTACTAAGCTGTAAATTCATTTTTACTCTGCTTAGGTACCACAACCTTTGAAAGCTCATTCAAAGATATTTTTTTTTTAATTTAGAGTTCTGTTTATTAACTTTCTTTCAAAGTACTTATCAAACTAAACCTTTAAACATTCTATCCTGTTTATTAATATTCAATTGTGTCAACTTTTGTTTATTGTTGTTACAAGTTATAAAGGAGAGTGGGCACTTTAGTCTATAATAATTTATAAAGGTTGTGGGCATTTTTTATTTCTTTTACATTTATTTTATTTTATACAGGTTGTGGTTTTATATTTACATGTGGTGTTTTTATATTGTTGTGTTTATTTCTATGTGCATAAAAATTGTTTACAGGCTGTGTTATCTCTCTGTATCTTAATTTATGGTTTGCTTCCTATTTTTTACTGTGTATACCTTTTTTTTAAATTATTGTGTGCGTGGTAAAATTTTTGGGATTTGTGGTTCTTATAACTTTTACTCATACTTTATACTCTCAATTTTTACAATGTCTGAAGAAGATGATGTAAGTACTTTAAGAAAACAACTTCTTGACTTACAAAGTCAATTGCTCCAGCTCAAAACACAACAACTTCCTCCTTCTCCTCCTACCAACCCGAGCGCTATGGCTGTATCAATTAAGCTTTCTAGTTTTTGGCAGGATAAACCAAAGACTTGGTTTGCTCAAGCGGAGGCACAATTTGATGTTGCTGGCATCACTAGAGATGCTACCAAATATGGTCACATCTTGGCCATGCTGGATGCTCGGACTGCTAATGAAGTGGAAGACATCATCACGAGTCCACCCTCGGAAAATAAGTACGAGCACTTAAAAAACGAGCTCATCAGGCGTTTCTCTACATCCAGGGAGCAGCGTGTGCGCCAACTACTGAGTGAGGAGCAGCTTGGTGATAGAAAGCCCTCCGCATTCTTGCGCCACTTGCGTTCCTTGGCCGGAAAAAGCATAGGTGACGAAGGTATCATCCGCGAGTTGTGGATGCGCCGTCTGCCTCAAGAAGTCCAGAGGATCCTCATGGCTCAGGTGGACCTTCCGCTGGATAAGGTAGCGGAAATAGCAGATACCATAGTCGACGCGCCGCCCTATTCTTCTGTGCCTGCGTCTGTCCACGCCACCAGCGTCTCTTCAACCGACCTGGATAAGCTCATCCGCCGTATTGACGACCTGGCCATAAAGGTGGACGCCTTGAGCACAGACCGACCACATCGTTCGAGGTCCAACTCTCGCAGTCAGCCCGGTTCCCGTTCTTCATCACGCTCCGGCTCCCGTTTGTGCTGGTACCATAAACGGTTTGCCAGCAAGGCTTCTAAATGCGTTAAGCCCTGCAGCTGGAAATCTGATGGTCAGGGAAACGCCACCGGCAATCAGTAGAGGCGGCAACTGACTGCGCACAACATAGCCGCCGCCTATTTGTTACAGATGCTGGATCAGGTCGCCGATTTTTGATCGACACTGGTTCAGATCTATGCTGTTTTCCACGCCGTTTTCTTAAGGGTCAGTATAGTCCAACTGATTTCGATGTACGCGCAGCCAATGGCAGCACCATCAAGACATATGGAACTATATCGCTTTCCTTGAATTTTGGTCTTCGGCGTGATTTCAGGTGGGAATTCATCATCGCTGATGTTAGTTGCCCAATTTTAGGAGCTGACTTCTTGGCACACTATCACCTGTTACCTGATTGCGCGCACCAACGGTTGATAGACGGGAACACGAAACTCTCATCTCCTGCTCCCTTTGCACAGGTCCAGCAGGTTAGTGTCAAGACTATTGTTGCTGACGATTCCCCGTTCACTAAAGTTCTTCTGGAGTTTCCAGACCTAACGCGACCACCAGGCTTACCCAGGACTATTAAACATGATGTCGTCCATCATATCATCACCACCGACGGACCACCAATTTCACACCGTCCTCGTCGGCTCGCGCCACAGAAACTCTTGGTAGCGAAAAAGGAATTTGAGGAGATGGTGCGATGTGGCACTGCGCGACCATCTGATAGCCCCTGGTCTTCGCCGCTACATTTGGCGCGGAAGGGTGAGACCGGTTGGCGTCCTTGTGGGGACTACCGCGCCCTAAACGCCAGGACCGTCCCCGACCGCTACCCAGTTCGGCACATGGCTGATTTTTCTAGTAATCTTACTGGAGCCACTATCTTTGGTACGATAGATTTGGTAAAGGCGTACCAACAGATCCCCGTCAGCCCTTCCGATATTGGCAAAACTGCCATAACAACACCTTTCGGGTTATTCGAGTTCCCTTTCATGACCTTCGGCCTTCGAAACGCAGGACAAACTTTCCAGCGTTTTATTGACGAGGTCGTGAGAGGGCTCGACTTCTGCTACCCGTATGTCGATGACATTCTGGTGTTCTCCCGCAGCGCTGAAGAGCACGTGGAACATCTCCGTGCCCTTTTTCAGCGGTTATCTTCGTACGGTGTAGTTGTTAACTCTTCGAAGTGTGTGCTTGCCTCTAGTGAAGTCACTTTTCTTGGCTATCGAATTACCAAGGATGGTACCCACCCACCTCCCGAGAGGATAGAAGCCTTGCGGAACTTCCCTTTGCCCAAGACGGTCGAAGGTCTTCGCAGGTTCTTGGGCATGGTGAATTTTTACCGTCGCTTCCTCCCAAAAGCAGCTGAGTTTCAAGCTCCGCTTATTAATATACTTGCCTCGACTCAGTTGAAGGGCAATAAACCTGTGCCTTGGACTCCAGAGCTAGAAGCCGCGTTCCAGAAGGCTAAAGATCATCTGGCTCAAGCGACTATTCTGGCTCATCCGATTCCCGGAGCCTGCCTCGGGTTATTCACGGATGCTTCTTCGACACACGTTGGCGCTTGCTTGCAACAGCGCGTCAATGACAACTGGCAACCTCTCGCGTTTTTCAGTAAGAAACTGACCACGCGCCAAACTTCGTGGCCAGCTTACTACCGAGAGTTGCTAGGGGTGTACGAAGCAGTCCAGCATTTCCGACATATACTCGAGGCAGAGCACGTTCGAATTTACACGGACCACAAGCCGCTGATCTACGCCTTCTCACAGCGGCGAGAAAAGCTGCCCCCGGTACAGTTAAACCAACTGTCCTTCATCTCGCAGTTCACTACTGACATCGTCCATATCCAGGGCAAGGATAATGTCGTGGCGGATACCATGTCTCGCGTGGAGGCCATCAGTTTGATGGATAATTTCGCCGCCCTTGCTAAAGAACAGGCATGCGATGAAGAACTTCGGAAGATGCAGACCGAATCGTCTCTAAAGCTGGAAAAGGTAGACATCCCTGGTACCGATATCACAATCTTTTGTGACGTATCTACAGGAAAACCACGTCCCTACCTTACACCATCTTTCCGTCAAGTATTCTTCAGCAAACTGCATAACCTTAGCCATCCCGGTGCGCGAGTGTCTGCTCGACTGGTGGCTGACCGCTTTGTTTGGCCAAATATGCAGAAAGATTGCCGTAGTTGGGCCCGCTCCTGCATTGCTTGCCAACGCAGCAAAGTTTCTAGGCACGCTAGTACGCCACTCGGCAATTTTACTAGTCCGACCAAACGTTTCCGCCATGTCCATATCGACATCATAGGTCCTCTCCCTCACAGTAAGGGGTTTCAGTATTGCCTTACTGCGGTCGACCGCTTTACACGGTGGCCGGAAGCTTGGCCCATGGTCGGGATTACGGCGGAAGAGGTCGCAGAAACGTTCACCAGGGAATGGATATCCCGTTACGGAGTACCTTCCATCGTGACTACCGATCAGGGCCGACAATTCGAGTCGACTCTATTTCAAGCTTTACTACAGCTCTGTGACGCAAAACGTGTACGCACCACAAGTTACCACCCTTGTGCGAACGGCTTAGTCGAGCGCATGCATCGGCAGTTAAAAGCTGCCTTAATGTGTCACCAAGAGTCTTGGCACCGAGCCTTACCTGTTGTGTTGCTCGGCATGCGCGCTGCTCTGAAGGAGGATCTCCAAACGTCACCCGCCGAACTAGTGTACGGGGAACCCCTGTGCCTACCTGGCGAGCTCCTAGTTCCTTCTCCAGCATATAATCGCATCGAAGACCTTACCAGCTTCACCACCCAGCTTAGGCATCACATGGCTCGCTTGCGACCGATACCTGCTTCACGCCACGGTCAACGATCCACATTTGTCTTCAAAGACCTCGCATCTTCGACTCATGTCTTCTTACGGGACGACACCGTACGGACTTCACTCAAGCCGCCCTATACGGGGCCTTTCAGAGTCGTGGCCAGGCGAGACAAGACGATTACCATTGCTATGGGCGACAGGAACGTCCTAGTGAGCATGGATCGAGTCAAACCGGCGTACATCGATGATGATTCCACTTCGCCAGCAGTTTGGTCTCCAACCTCGACAACATCTGATGCGTCCACAACGTTTGATGTGCCTGCCGCTCCAACTGCATCTCCGCCTCCTACCAAACCTACTGCCCCGCTTAAAGCGACTTCACGAAAGCCAGAGTACACAACGCGCTCGGGTCGGAAAGTACACTTTAAACTTCCTCTTGACCTGTAATCGCTTACTCTCATTCATTCTTTCCATTTATGCTATTTTTGTCATTTTAATTTTATTTATTTTACTTTTTTTTTGTGGGATTTATTTTCTCCGTAGGGGGGTGGTGTGGCGTAAAACCACATCGACAGTTGGCAGCACTGTCCTAAAGATTTTACCGCGCATACTGCGCAAACCGCCCGACTAGCTGTCAACACTGCCACCAATAGAAAATTGTTCTTGTCCAACGGTTACACTTAAAACATACAAATTAATATAAGTTGCCTGTATGTAATTACATCAAGACCAATGTATATGATTGATAGATATTATATACTTATAACACAAGTGAAGTGCGATCATTTAAATATCGAGACCCAATCCCGATAAGGTATACTGCCATAGAATCCTACCAATAGTAAACAATCTCGATAGTGATGGCCCAGAATGCACAATAATTACTATACTTTTTTTATATCTCCTGAAGCTAATAAGTTCGTGTTTTTGCGTCCCACCCCATTGACGTCAATCCTGCAGCTTAGTCACTCCAATGACGTTCGAAAAACAGGCTTTTAAACTATATCATTAACATAATTAGTTATCTGTAGATGTAAAGATTGAAAAACCCAAAAAAAGCACTGGCTAACAACCTCAATACATTAATCCAAGGTAACTGGACCACAGAAAGGAAGGGTTGGCCATCATCACTGCATCTGTGACGCACGCAACCCTCGTTCACCTTCGGACTTGAGGAAAACCCACGCAATAACAGACAATAGTCAACCTTATAAGCAACCTTTTACGTTCTAATTTACAATCACAATTCAACCCTAATTAAATTCCTTATGTCAATTAAATAGGAACGTTGTGTTGTGACGTCGTTTTATCGATAAATCGATGATTTCAATGGAGTATCTAATCGATTAGTTAGAGCAATTATTGTTCTAAGAATAACTAAAAAAAATGATATTATTTATTATACTGATATTATAATACTTATGATGAAATTGTCCTCTACCGCATTGTATAATACATATATTATGAAAATATTTGTTTAATCATTTTTTTCTTGTCAAGCCCATTTTAATTAATAAAAAGTGTTAATCAATAAAATAAGGCGATAGTTCAATTGCGCTGTTCGAATTGTATAATGAGCTTGAGCTTTCGGTAAAGAAAAACATTATGAGGAAACACGGTGTTACTTTGTAGTGCCTGCTTGACTGGCTACCACCCTCAAGTTGAAGTAGTCAGTTCCTTCTAGCCGTCCTTCGGCCGCATATACATATAAAAAAAATAAAAAATACTCTCGTCTACATGGTATATAGATAAAGTGTTAAAAAAATTGTGAGGTTACTCGGTATCGAAAAACAAACAATAAAATTGCTGTTACATACAAAAGTTCATACCTAATTAACCAAAATGAATGGATCTGATTTTGCCTGTAAGCGGTGTACCAAAGTAAATTACTAATAAATATATTATAGATTAAGCGACATAAGTCAAAAGATGAAATGATTTTGTCAATAAAAATCGATAAGTCGATAAACCGATAAACATCACCTACACATCATTAACAATTTACAAATACGGATTAACTACAAAGCGTCATTGTTGACAGTTGTGTTTGTTACATAAACTAATAACGTGCGAGTTTTGTTTACTTTATATTTAGGTCAAGGTGTTACGAGATATAATTGCAGGTACGGCCCTTTATTTCATATACTACATATTATTGCATAGCGCGACATGACTACGTCAGTCACACCTTATCCCTTGACTATTTTCCTACTTTCCTTACATAACTGATTTGGTTCGGGATTTCATAATCCCACAAGATTTTCACAAATTACAAAGAATTACGAATTTTAATTGACTCGGTAGATTTTCATTGTCAATAAAAATATTTATTGACAATGATTATGTATTTTTAAATATTTTTTTTATAAATAATTACATATACTTATATTTATTAAAATAAATAATTAGGCCTATGTACTTCGTTTTTATGAAAGAACCAATATTATGTCTCAGGCCTTATTAAAAATAATATTTTATACTATCCAAAGACGAAAATAGCTTTTCATTTTCTCGAAGTTACCACAAGCATTTAAATGGACAATCTCTCAAGTCTTGTTTACACGTTAGGGGATGAAATTAATCCCAGTCGTAATTACATAATACATAATAACCAATAATTACATGATCATAAATAGATGTTAGTTTTCTACTAGCTTACAGAAATATATCAAAGCAAATTATAACTTGATAATATAAATAAAATATAATCATTTGATTATATTTTATTTAGGTATATAATATAGTTTCAATTCATTTTCCAAATAAATCTATACAGATAAATATATATATATATATAAGAGAGGTAGAGCTTAGTGATATGTCGCTCAAAGAGCTGCTCGACTGGGGAAGTACCTCCACCTTACAGAATACCGCAGCCAAATAACTTATAGTTGTGTTCATGCGCGTGAGTAAGGTCGCCAGAGCTCATCGGGGAGGGGGGAAGGGTCGGCAACGCGTGAGTGATACCCCTGGTGTTCATAGGCTACGGTAACCGCTTACCACCAGGCGGGCCGTATGCTTGTTTGCCGACTATGTTGTATATAAAAAAAAATGAAAAAAAAGTTATGACTCCATTCACTGACGTGCACATCAACGCCCAGCCCAAACCCTTGGACCTAGAAAGCTGAAGCTGAATGGTCTCCAAAATATATATAGAAATAACTTTGTTTTTGTGTCTCTGAGAAATACATAATACTACTTAATTTATTTTCGCAGCCCATAAAATTAACATTGAAATGAAATAAATAAACTATAACTTGCTACTTTATAATGCTATGGAACACTACACTGCGTGGTCCGAAACGCGCAAGAGTCGCTGTATGCAAGAAACCTAAGACTGTCCTATGTAATTGAAACATAATTAATTTCGATTAACATATTTTTATTTCGACTTATATTAACATATCGATAATTTTCCATCTGTGTCCATCACTATTTTCTATTCATAGATATATCTACTGTGTCGACTGTGAGCTCAACTGTGAGTGTATTGTTTGTTTGACGTTAAAGTTAATTTATCATATAAACACAGAATAAAGATGTAACCAGTACGGAAACTACCTACAAACGGACGAAACGGCTCACTCACACAAAGATGCGCATCGACAGGGGTTCTAAGCGGTTTTCGCGGTGCTGTCAGTAGGTAGTGAGTGCCGCGTCAGTCAAGACGACTGGTCACGTACAAGTTTATTTCCGCGATCTTTTTAAAAATGCCACGAGCGTATTGCGTAGTATACGGCTGTTTGAACTCTGCTTCAACAAAACCGGAGATATCGTTTTTTTAAGATCATATAAGTTCGTAAAACATAACAAAATACAAATCTAAGATGGCGGCTGCAATAGATTATAATATTATTATCAACTACAACGTCATGAGTGTCGTTTTCATGGTTTTCGAAGGTGTTGAAGCCGTTAGTGCTGTCAAAATATAAATCCAAGATGGCGGCTGCGCAAAAATATTATCTTTTTCGTCATGAGTGTCGTTTCCATGGTTTTCGAGGGTGTTGAAACCGATAGTGCTGTCAAAATGTAAGTCCAAGATGGCGGCTGCAAGAAATCATCAACTTTTCGTCATGGGTGTCGTTTTTATGGTTTTCGAGGGTGTTGAAGCCGATAGTGCTGTCAAAATGTAAGTCCAAGATGGCGGCTGCAAGAAATTATCAACTTTTCGTCATGGGTGTCGTTTTTATGGTTTTCGAGGGTGTTGAAGCCGATAGTTCTGTCAAAATATATATCCAAGATGGCGGCTGCAAGAAATTATCAACTTTTTCTTCATGGGTGTCGTTTTTATGGTTTTCGAGGGTGTTGAAGCCGATAGTGCTTTTGCAGTCAATAATTTGTAATTTATGAAGAATAAAGGTATTTTTTATGCAATGGTTTCTTAAATACTAGGTATCACACGCATTTTTGGGGTTGGTACGCGCCTAGCGCGCGCCCAACCGCAGCTCGCCTACGCTCCCGCCAAAACTTGTAAAAGGTTATGCCATAATGATAAGTTAGTAACCTACCAAAAAAAAAAAAAGATCTTCAAGCTGTGTGTTAATATTAAACTGTTTTCCGTATTTTAAACTATCGAGATTAACCGACACAATAAGATACCTATTTTAAATTTTATTTGTAAACTAGCTATTTCAATTCGATTAATTGGTCACTAGTCACTACAGAAAATATAATGTTTTAATAAATAAAAAAACAATACTATAAAACATTAAAAGTGTCAACCCTATTGCTTCAATGGAGTGTAGGTAATTATTTTATCAACTAGGCTTAGTTTCCATACTGGTTACATCTTTATACTGTGAAATAAATACCGCGAATTTTTTAATCGAAACTTTTAAAATGGCAGTCACGCAAGGCACGCATTTGGCTAGTAAAAAAAAACTAAAAGTAACTTTACGATCGGCGCAGAACAATCAACTAAGACCGACATTAGGTAGGTATAGTACGACAAGATTTATCGTTTTGTAACATAGCCGAGTGGAATACTGATCAAGATGCGAAACGATCTTTATCTCAATCCGACAGCTGAGCTGTATAAAGTACAAAAAAAAAGTGATTAGTAATTGTTCATGTAGTTACGCACGTAGATAGGTACTTTATAAAATAGAACAAGGGCTTTTCTTCTCGAAATCATTCATGTAATTATAAATTATGCTTACGAAAGTAGCACCACAGTCTATGTAACTCTTTCTTTTTTTTTTTTTTTTTATATTTATTGAGAAACAAACAGCAACAATAATACATATAGTTAACACAACAGATTTTAACTCATAAGCCAATAAAGTTTCTACATAGAATTATACATGTACATGTACAACTTATTGTATCCTTTTTCTTAATTTAAATAGTAAGTATAATTAATATAGCTTCCATTCATCTGGCCATGCAACCTATTTTAATTAATACTCAACTGATGAGTAATTGAATTATAAACTTATATTACTATTAATTCTGCCAATTAAAACTTTAAAATTGTTAAAATTTTCATAAAAAATATCCGCCTGTTGAAAGAAACGGTTGTATGTATGACAAGTTCTAGTTAAGAATCTATTTTGAGCATAGTTAGATTTACAGATTGGAATATAAAAAGTTTTACTATTACGAGTTTTAAGATTGGGGCAGCAAAAATATATATGATTTAATAAATAAGGGGAATCAACCATATTATTGATAATTTTGTAAAGATACAGTTGATCTTTATTAGTCCTACGAATAACCAATGATTGAATCTCACCTGAATCAAAATCTTTAAATTTATAGCTTAGCCTTTTCTTAAATTTATTCTGTATCCGTTCAATAGAGTCTATATATTTGAGGTACTGTGGGTTCCAAACAGTAGAAGCGTATTCGAGTTGGGATCTAACAAACGAGTTGTATAATAAAATTAGCGTCTTGACATTTCTAAAATCTTTACACTGTCTAAAAATGAAACCTAATAATCTATATGCTTTAGCCGTAATTTTGTCAATATGATTTTTGAGTAAAAGTTGGCTGTCGAGATGTAGTCCCAAGTCTCTAACCTCGGTCACTTTTAGTATTTTTTTATTAAATAGAGTATATTCAAATGAAATAGGTTTATTTTTCCTCGAAAATGTAATAGTGTAACACTTATCAACGTTAAGCGTTAATTTATTAGCCACGCAGTAATCACCTAGACGGTCTAAATCATCTTGTAATTTTTGGCAATCAGTGTAATATTTTATTTTTGTAAATATTTTGGTATCATCGGCATATAAAAGTAAATTAGAGTTTTTAAAGCATCTTACCACGTCATTTATAAATATATTAAAAAGAAGTGGACCGAGGTGAGAACCTTGGGGAACTCCTGAGGTTATGGGAACAAAGCTTGATATATAACCCTTCACAGCTACGGCCTGACTTCTATTGCTTAGATACGAAGCTAACCATCTCAGTAAATCACCATGTATACCGACCACTTCCAGTTTTTTAATTAGATTAGAATGAGAAATTTTATCAAAAGCTTTAGAGTAGTCGGTATACACGGCATCCACTTGAAAACCATGATCCATGGCGTCTAAGGTAACATCAAGAAATTCGCACAAATTAGATTCAGTCGATCTTTTATTGACAAACCCATGCTGCTGATAAGTTAACATTGGCCTAAGAAGAGGAAACAGAGTGTCGTATATTATTCTTTCAAATAGCTTAGGTATAACTGAAAGCTTAGATATACCGCGGTAATTTCGAATATTATGCTTGTCTCCGCTTTTAAAAATAGGAACAACCAATGATTGCTTCCAGACGGATGGTACAATACCTAATGTTAATGATTTTTGAAATAAAATAGATATAGGGAATGCTAAATTTTTTGAGCATCTCTTTAAAAATATAGGATGTATACCATCTGGACCACTGCCTTTTGAAGAGTCTAGTTGTTTTAAGTACTTTTCTACAGATTCTTTATTAATTTCAATAGACTCAATCAGAGTGCAAGAGGAAACCACAGAGTGAGATGAAGACGAAGATATACTATCTGATGAGTCTTTCTCAAAGACCGACTGAAAGAAATCGTTAAATAAGTTGCAAATGGATTCACCATTAGAACCTACCCCGCTATCCAAAAATAATGTATCTGGAATTTCATTACCACTTTTTTTAGATTTAATAAAAGCCCAAAAACATTTAGAATTTAACTGAATGTTATTTTCAGTTCTTGTTACATATAGATTGTAAGAGGTAGTTTCTAATTGTTTTTGTAGGCGTCGTTTCTTAAAATAATTACGCTGTGGTAGCACTCACTACAGCAATACTGTCACAAACATATCTTTTTAAATATCATCTGTTGCAGTCTTCGTAGCTCAAATATTGACAACAATTTTTTTTATTGAGATGTTCCTATTTTAAACCGGTTTTCGAACGCAATCCCAAATTATCGAAACTTATGATGGTACAAGAGGAAGAGGTACAAAGAATGAATAAGTAAACAAGGTGAGCTATTGTTAAAAAAAATCTTATTGGTATTGGTACTTTATTGTATCAGCTGCTCAGTAATTTATAATCTATTGTTACTCAACTCTGTGCACAAATTAAGAAATATTACTATAGTAACTAAGCTAGCACAAAATATCAGATATCTATCGATATCTTTAAGTGACTACGGTTTTTATGCCTATGGTACATTTAAAAGATGACAGGGAAGTCTTCCACACATTCACATTCCACCTTCTAGAGTTCGCGCCACCAAAGAAGACCCGTAGAATTAATGAAAATCGATCTTATT
Source organism: Tetheella fluctuosa (assembly GCA_951216915.1). Taxonomy (NCBI): domain Eukaryota; kingdom Metazoa; phylum Arthropoda; class Insecta; order Lepidoptera; family Drepanidae; genus Tetheella; species Tetheella fluctuosa. Next base: position 1,379,502 of record OX578214.1, read on the forward strand.
TCTTATGTGATAGAGGTGGACCTTCGGGACTTTTTTGATGGCGCGAACTCAAACTTATAACTAAAGGTACAATTCCGACACCGACTGCAGCGACCGACCGCAGCTGCAGACGGCAGAAAATGTATAGGAGCCACTAGCGTCGCTTGCAGTCGGCGACAGCAGGCAGTGTATGAATGAACTGCTTCTTGCAGCTGCGGACGGTCGCTGTGGTCGGTGTCGGAATTTTACCTTTAAGTCAGATGGTTTTGGATACTTGGAGACTCCCAATTTTACATGTTTTAGAAGTAAATAAGCGTCAGGCATCTCTTATTTGGTTAATGAAAACGGGCATTGGAAAACAAGGCTCGTATGATTCTCCAGGATAATTTATAAAAATATTGTATAATATGATTATACTATGTGCCATATGCCGATGACCACAATCGTACATTAAACATAATGAATATGATAAAGTAATTGTGTTCGATTTCCGGTCGTAAGGCCACACTGTAAGCGATGCGGCGGTACCATAAACAAGTATGAGCAATTTTATTATTTTTTGCTGCCATAACACGTGTCATCTGTCAGTGAGATTACCAAAAAAGCAATATTTAACATCGATAAATATTTTATTAGTACATTACATGTACAACGAAATGTAACAAGGAACACAAGAAAATTGAATTACCTAACTAAAGCTAGTTGCACATGCTGCCATATTTTAGTTACAGAATGTAGACTCGCCGAGAATAGGACGAAGGTCGATTGACACCTCGTTATGAAGACATTGTTAGATGTGCCACTATGAGAGAGGACTACTGAAATAGAACAGAAACATAAGATTTGGTCTATTCTAACTGAAAGCTTAGTTGATATTTAAATACACGGCATCATGCTAGTTTGGACTCTTACTTATCTCCTCACGTCAAAATGTGGATTTAACTCAAGTTTTCTGAATTTCTACTTAGTTTCTTTCAGATTCTTGTCAATTGTTGGCTGACTTCCGATCCTGTGGTAGCTTCGAACTTCATAAGTGCTCTCCTAGGAGTCCTAGAGCCTTAACTGAATTTTATTTTTCGGCGCGTTTGTTTTTTTTTATCTAGTTTTATGTATCGCCAAGAATCTACCGGTGTGTCCCAACAGCTACACGTGATAGCCACTTACTTTCTAGGCCTTAACAACCGTGTTGTTGTAGAATAGGTGACTATGTGGGTATGGATGGACCTAAGATATGAATAGTCGATATTTTAAATTGTTCTAATTACCTACAGAGCGACCAGCCCAAACAAAAATCTAATAGAACTAGACTAATAGTAAAGATAACCTTTTCTTTATTTTTTTTATCTGCATATCATTCAGATAACTTTAGGGTTATCAGCTCCTCAAATACACGTTTTTAAACGTCAAATTGTTATCCCCGCCCGATAGGTCAATGTGAGGCTGTAAATAACGATATACTCGTGCCTTTAATTTGGCAAAAAAATATAATCATTACTTTAATTAATAACTTGAGGCATTTAAATTATTTATAGAATGACATAAAAACGTTTTCAAACATAAAAAAGTAATTTTGGAAGATTTTGAAAGTACCTTACTTTGTTTGGACACATCAATGTATTTCAACTATTATCATTATGTGGTAATTATTGCTTTTTTATTCATAAATGCTCATTTTTGATCGCTTCCGGAACTATAGTTTGTGATTTTTTGAATGACACTTTTAAATAAACTATACATATGACCGTAGCTTTTATATTTGTCTCCTGTCCTAGGTTTATGAGTAATTGGTACATGATGATACGTCCACGTCACCGGCATCCTTGATGAAACTAATTTTCGATGACTCAACGCTACAAAATTCTAGTCATAGTCCTTTGGACTCAAACCGCTCCGCTTATCGTGAGCCCACACAATACTCGGCCAATAGGACCTCACCATGATTCACGATTTATCATTAACAAACATGAATTCAATAACTAGACGGTTAAAGTGTACTTTGCAATGGCGCAGCGGCGAAGGCCTATGGCCTGGGTGAAGCGTTGACGCGATACAGATTCTTTTTAAATTTATTACCAACATGGGTTATCCCCATAAATTGTTATGACGTCATTGAATATTAAAACCAAGGACGAATGGTTGCGACTAAATTATGAAGATTGGTCGGAATGGGACGCGGGGACTCACGTCTATTTCACAAAAGAATTTGAACCGTATTGCTAAGCTCACACAATATACAAACAATAGGAAGTCTGCAGTCTCTTTTTATAAAATAAGGTTTATTTTATAATAATACAATATTTTAATGAGACTTGACTTGAGTTTTGATTAATAAACAACACGTTTATATCAAAATAATATTGTTTGCAAGTTATTTCTGCACCGATCTAATGAAGTTTGTTTATATTCTGATAAATGATAATAAACATGGCATATCAAGACTTATTTATTATTAGTTTTGTATATAATCAGTTCATCCTATCATTGCTAGGGGCCTCCATCACCTTCTATCTAAATAAACCGTTGCTTCCGGGGTTTTGGTATCTGTCCTATCCTATCTTTACCACCTGGTCTTGGTTTTTTTTAAATAACCTATCCTCCTTGGTAAATAGGACCCTCTTAGGTAAACAATGAAATTCGACCCTATGTCGGCTTTAAACAAAATAATATAGTTCAAAGGAATTTAATAAAATAAGTGACATGCTAAATCGATAAAGGTAAATAACAAAATGATAGGAATTCTATAGAAAAACAATCTCTCCTCATATCATGTGGGAACTATATTGACATAATAAATTACTTACTGACACACAATGCGGGTAGGTATCGTCATAATTTGAATGAAACCTTATCATATTGAGGACATAGCTGAATCTGTAATGATTTTCCCGTGAAGTGTTCCCGACGACTATCATAAAGCGGTCGAAAAATTACAAATATTGAAAAATACTTACATACCACTCTGTCCGCGTTCCAAAACCAAACACCCAAGTTTAAAATCCAAACACAATGTTCTAGAAGAAAATACCATAGACATAACACAATAATACTTTTAATTTGAAGGGACCGCGTCGAGTTCCACTCGCATCGGCGTGAAAACATAAACTGAACAAGAATGGGAACGATCTAAACACCATTATATAAATTTAATTGAATATAATTACGCGAAAACCACAGTGACGTCTAGGAAGCTATTATACGTTTTTCTTAGAAATACACAACACGAGCGGCGCGGGCAGGGCTTTCGTTGTCATTCATCTTGATTACGATAATGCGGGATTATTGGCTGTGGGTGGAAACAGTTTCAAAATAAGTCGCAAGACTATAAACGTGTTCTACAATTTGCTATAAAAATCATTAGGTACTTTTTGGGGAAATAATCATTTCTTTTTTAGGGCTCCGTACGCAAAGGGTAAAAACGGGACCCTATTACTAAGACTTAGCTGTTTGTCCGTCCGTCTGTCTGTCACCAGGCTGTATCTCAAGAACCGCTATAGCTAGACAGTTGAATTTTTCACAAATTATGTATTTCTGTTGCCGCTATAACAACAAATACTAAAAACAAAATAAAATAAATATTTATGGGTGGCTCCCATACAACAAACGTGTTTTTTTTTGCCGTTTTTATAGATAATGGTACGGAACCCTTCGTGCCGGGCCGGTTTTTATTTTGACTCCATGATTACCTATGTAATTTAACTTACTTTTGCACTCTCTTCAAACCATGGTAGATGTACCTACTATATACTTAGTAAAACCTTTTGGCTCAGACAAATTATATAAGTACATATACATAGGTATTGTAGATATAGCGGTTACATTAGTTTGAAAAAAATTAGACAAATAGTATTGTTTGTTTGTATTGATCGATCTAGCCGTTATAGGTAATTCGACTAAATTGAATAGCGATTCATACGTAAAAGCCTCAAAACGGAGCGCGTTCTAAATCGATAGTGTTACTTTATTACTGGTTGTACTTATTGCGGAGTCTCATGGCCAATAATGCAGTTGAATTGATTAAACAGACGCATGATTTCTGAGAATAATCGACATTTATTTATACGCATTCTTCAATTCCGCATCTTATCCATAGATAATAATTATTTACTTAAATTAAATTAAATTAAGCGCGTTTATGTTACATTTATAATTTTAGCGCCGCGCTTTGAGCGCTTACGTTACAAAACTTAACACCTCCTTGTCAAATTACACCAGCAAATATAGTAAAACAAATATATTGAAATCATCATGCATTTATTGTACAAAGATGTATTTCTAATGTTATTATGTAACGTATGTAATCATGTATCTACTCGTTGCATTAACGTGGCGTGGCATAAGTAGGTAAACATGTTGTGTGTGCACTTATAGAGATCAATTTTCTAGTATAAGGGAATCGAGTGTTATTACTTACTTATTTAATAGATTACGCAAGATTGACAACCTTAGCAACCGATTTGATTAAGATTTTGTTTTCTTACGACGACGCGACTCTTATAATTTTTTCTCATTTATTTGGTTAGTTTTGTAAGTTATCCTTTGATATTAAAAAAAACCGACTACAGAACGTGTATTAATTAAGCATAAAATAATTATGTAAGTAATTTGTTTGACATAGTCTGTTTTGATTGAAGTAGGCGAAAGGTGAACCACAGATGTCATAGAACATTGCGACAATTACCATAGATTTTGATAGAACAAATAGGGTATTTGCCTGTATTCAAAATAAATTATCCAACACTAACCAATGTATAAAACATCTAAAAAAAGGGGAAACCACGATTATTTTATTAAATTTCTCCATATTATGATTTTTAATGACCAATCTAACCAGTATATAACTCAGTAACCAGAGTATGCTATATAATTATGACGTCACATGCTTGTATTTCATACAAAACTCCATATAAACCTAATCATTTCATAAAAAGTTGCTGATTTGAATGTCATTATATTTAGATTTATTATTTAATTACCATTCAGAACTGATTTATTTTATTTTATTTAAATGTAATGTTAATAAACATTAATTAAATATACATGACGAGTTGAAAGGTTTGTATCGTGAATCATATAGATATTATTGCAGACCACCTGTTGTGATTTCTAAGGAATCGAAGATCAATATGTTAGCCATGATCAGACATGAGCTGCTTGCAAATTATAATGATCATGTTAATTTTCGAATGGAGAGAAATATGAGTGTTCTAGGAGTTGGTAGTCTTAACTTTTTTATTATTAGCTAGCTAATGTCGTGCAAGCGTCGCAGTTCTTTTTTTGTCATACCTTCACGCAAGTGCCAATAATTTTTGTCTATTATAATATATAGTTTTTTTTATTTAATTACTTTAAGTTATTTTAGTATTCTAATATAATAAATATATTTTATTTTGTAAGTATTTTTTAAATAAAATTACTTTCTGTTAATATAATAATATCTAAATTAACTGTATAATGTTTCAAATCAATCGGAATAATGATGCGTGTTCTATGACATCAACGAACGAAAGAACGAACACACAAAGATTATTTTTTATTAAACAATAAAATAGATGGCATAGAATAAGAAACAATATCGCGTTTATAATATTAGTAGGATGACCACATATTTTTTACAGCTTATATGTCAAATCAAACAAATAGATCATTAAATATAACTCGATACCAACATGAGAGTAGGCTAAGTGATATGAATAATTGTTTGATAAGAGTACATCATTAAATCAGATGAAGCGCATTATGGTTTAAATTTATATCACTATAATATAATTTTATATCGGACCACCAGTCACAGTTTTACTGAACTGTCAATCAGAGTGTCAAATTAGTTAAGATTTTTTTTTATTGTTTAAATATCATAGACTACATCTCTATCGTCACGGCAAATATAGCGAATAGAAAAAATAAGCATAACAAAGAAAAACTTCTATGCATTCAATAATTCCATTTTCAAACAAAAAATACGCCAGTTACTGGCCAGTAATCCGAATTAGAACAACAAAAACAATGTCCATAATGTAAAATTAATCGATTATGTCATTTACATGTCATGAGTCCTATACAAAGCGATTAGACATCTCTTGTAAAGTATTAATTTATTTAAATAGATCCGTTATCGATTAATTGGACATTGGTACTGGCAGTCAAACTGGCATCAAAACCTTATTTTTATATAATATACAGTTATTTTTTTAATTTTCATAAAATTTACACAATATTATCTAAGTAGGTAGGTACTACTAGGTACTCATACCCTGTGTGTATTGTTTGAGAGGAGTAAGTCGATAAATACGTGAAAGTCAAAAATGTTATGTTTTTTCCCTATGTTGCGTCAATCACAGACTTTATTATACCTTTTTTTTTCATTTCATTAATTATATCTTCTCACAAGACAAAAACGTACCTACTTACTTAATTGGAAGACTTTCATTCGATGTTTTTATTTTTCGATGCTATTTTTAGTGTTTTCGTTTTTTCTTTTAAACGGTCATAAATTACCTAGATTAAATATTAATCGTCTTAATAAACGAAATAAGTTTACCTTTTTGAATTTAATACTTTCGGATACATTTAAAAAGTAAAATAGCAAGACATTATGACTCAATAGAAATTAAATAACGTCAATTCCTTTCGTAAATAAAATACAGAATAAAAAAGTGGAACCAATTTTTGTTTTAATTGTATATTGTATTGTACATGTTATTGAAAAAAAAAATATAGCCAATAGTCAGAATATAAAAAGAAATATATATATAAAAAAAATGTAACCTTGCTGAGTTTCTTGCTGGTTCTTCTCAATTGAATGCTGATTTCCGAACCGGTGGTAACTTCAGTAAATTCGACCATCATAAGTGCCCTTCTAGGGCCTAAACTGAATAAATGGCTTTGACTTTGACTTTGAAATAAATATAATCAACTTACTCTAGTTAGGTACTTACAAATAGAACAAAAAATATATGGATTATCCATTACCTGAAATCAGAAAAAAGTTTCATTAGGCAATGAAAATCTACTAAAGGTGCACGTTCAAATTTGTACATCGACCAAGACACAAAGGTGGTCTGAGATAGATAAATCCAAAATCTCTACCATTACAGAGTAAGTTCAAGGTCGGCAACACATTGTCAATCCCACTGGTATTACCAATGTCCATAGGCTACGGTAGCCACTTACCATCAGGTGGACTGCTTGCCAGCTTGTCCGCCTTGATATAAAAAAAATCTTAACCAATATTATAAATGCGAAAATGAGTTTGTTTGTTTGATACCTTTGCACGCCTAAACCACTGAACCGATCGCGATGAAATTTGGTACGCAGATAGCCTATGGTATGAAGAAGGACATAGGCTACTTTTTTCCTCGGGAACGCGAGTGAAATCGCGGGGGACAGCTAGTATATAAGAAAAATTACTGCGTTTCCAGACAGGAACTTCGCTACTTCGGTAAGAAACTAATTTTACTAAACAGCATCAGCACTTAACCTGAATTCATTCACCAGACACAAAAACTGTCAGTGTCACCTCCCCCCCTCCTATGCCAGTTTTTTCTACGCATTAGTTTCTCTTCAATGATTCGCGATCACTGATGGAAACCAGCTCCACGTGTACATAATGTTACGCAGATGCGCCGGCGGCGCGGCGCAGTGTTGTGAATTACCTAATGTTCTCGCTTATTGTATTTGTTTGTATTTCACTGTTACATTGTAAAACAATTATTATTGACTAACTCCCGCGGTTTTACTTGTGTTGGTTGCGTTACTTAATGTTGCATTTATAGTATTTTCACCAGATCAACCGGATTATAATATTATCATGAGTTAAAGACAAACATTACAGACGTCATTTATAGCTCAGTTGGTTTTGAAATGAGTTAATGCAGAGTTTATTGCTTACTTGGCTCAGCAAAAGAATCCAGTGTTATATTCTGACAATCCAAAATTCGTCTATACAATTAAATTTGAAATTATGCATTAACTCAGTTGTAGTAATGTCGCATGCCAAGACGAAGGTCGTAGGTTCGACATCCTACAATGAGCTAGAGCTTTCGGTGAAGGAAAACATCGCGAGGAAACCATAGCACGGTGGTAGCAGTCGGCCAACGGACACGTCTAGTCAGAGAAATCGTGCGGGGCTTGCGGAGTAAGAGAGGGGCGACACACACAATGCAGCAATGACGAAACGAAACGAACCTCAAACGCGATAGACCACTGTATGTTTTTTTACGCTGTGGTGGAAGGGTACTCTGTAGTACCCGGCTGACCCAAAGCTCCTATACCCTACAGTTCTCTTCTAGATTTTGTGTGCTTACCATCTTCGCCTACATCATCATCAGATTGAGATTAAAATGCAAGACTTTTAATATTTAAAAAAAATACTGACGAAATGTTGATGATTTCATTATTTACCAACAAGTTTTTGTTTATTTTTTGATATTTTGTATGATCTGAGTTTGACCACAATCTCACCATGGTAAGTGATGATGTGGCCGTAGGTAGCCACCACATGAAGCCTAGAAACAACTTATAATGGTGATTGGCGACAGATTATCAACTTGAAGGCCAGTCAGGATTTCCTTCACCGAAAACTCAAACTCATTGCTTGATTCGATCCCGCGACCTTCGTGACGTCATTCGAAGTCACGCCTTACGCCTAGTGTTATGAAATATATATAACAGCAAAAGTGAAATGAGGAAAATAGATACTTTAGTATACAGTTAGATTTTTTTGTCACTGGCAATACTTGCAGGGGTGGAAGTACTCATCAATATGAACACTTTTACTATGGGACCAACTCTGATATCGCGTAAAATAAAACGGTTGCTTCATACATTTTGATCGAGTAGGTATTGATCTTTAGTATGGAACAGCTGATAATTTTTTCGTGATTTCACAGTTAGTCTCATAATAAAAGTTGTTCATATTGATGAGTACTTCCATAACTGCAAGTATTGCCAGTGGCTAAAAAGTCACCCAGTATAATTTTACTAACTTAGTTTAGCTCGGTTTCATTGCAATTGCAACTCAAGCACATGGATTTGTAAGATTGCACAATATGTAAGAATATAAACTCGTCTGGACGAGAGAATTAGGGCAATACACTTTGTATAGGTATCTATCTACCTACTTAATATTAGTATTCATGTATGTTTGATTTGCATATCGCATCACAAATAATAGCGTGGATCTTGTATATTTAGAATTTTAGATAATTCTGAAACGAGTTTTTGAGACAGACGATATTTTACATCAGCGATCTTACAAATATTAGAGCTAGAGTTGCTTTAGAAACCATAACGTGTATCTCGTTTCTTCTACCGTGAAACTAATTACGTTAAATTGAGACAAGGACGTTAAGCTGAGAACTATAACAAATATGCCAAGTGGCAACGCGTCAGCGCCGTACACTGCTAACTAATTACGATAGTAATTTACAACATAATAATTGTTTTACATTAATGCATTAATAAAATCTTGACGACGAGAGACGACGCCTGCTAGACTAGTATGTTGTAAAGAGAAAAAAAGTTATTTTAAAGACTTTTATTGATATATTCTGTTGTTCTGCTTTATATTAGCAATACGGTTGTTATATAATGGGCGAGCGCGTCCGCAAAGTCGGCTTCGCACGTGTGCAATTTATGTACACAAATCTTCCTCGTTTATCCCTCTGTAGTTTAGAAGAAGCGGAGAAACAGACAGATGCAGATAGAGACTAATGGCACGCTATGATGGCCGTTTTGACAGTCCATACCATATATGTGCCAAAAAGGGATAGCATAGAGAGACAGAGATACCTTCATCATAACGTGGCGTTAGTTAAGCGGGGTAAGATAAGAGCCTGGTATATTTTAAGGCGATGATAGCTCAGTGGTAGTGGCGTCAGACGCCCGCGGCGAAGGTTGTGGGTTCGAGTACTACAATGATCTTGAGCTTTCAGTGAAGGAAAACATCGTGAGGAAACCATAGCACTGTGGTAGGGTACTTTGTAGTACCCGCCTGGCTGGCTACTACCCTCAAGTTGAAAATCTATCGCCAAACACCTATTGGAGTGTTCCGGCAGCTGCACTTGTGAACCAGTTCCTACTATACTTTGTATGGTTACCACCTTCGGCCACATCATCACATACCATAGTGAGATTGTGGACAAACCTATACAAAGTAAAATAAAAAAGTATATGATAAATAGCGCAATGTTAGGGGGCATTTACATCAGCGGGTATTTTTAAGGATCAATCACACTCATTACATAAAAATGGTTAAAATAAGCGCCTCAAAGCACCGAATATTTAGTTGAACAGTCAAGGTAACATTGTTATATAAATAAACGTCTCAAATGTATAATAATTAAAAAACAAAAGTCGAGGTTCGTATCGAACGTTTGAATGTAAAAGGTCGTTACACCTTCATCAAAATATCAAATAGGCTTTGCATACTGCGCAGGCGCACGAATGAGGTGATGTTTATTTACATTCTCTTGTATGTATCTATTGATATAAGAATCGTAAATCTGTACGACATTCAGTTGATAAATTGTTTTCTTTTTAATGAGATAATTATTTTGAAGCTGTTTGCATGTTAGAATCAAGTCATCAGTCAGTGGTCATACACAGGCCTATATGTATAAGATACGTACTACATAAGTTAAAAAAATGCAATGATCACTGAATTGTGAAACAAACTACATCTAAACTCGACGCTGAATCCATGTGCCACCTGCCCTTTTCAGAGGTAGGATCGTTCTGTGGCCCTCTAAAGTACTCTAAACTATGAAATCATGTGAGTACAGTGCCAAAAACTTATCTAAGCCAGTGGCTAGAGGCGCCACCATCGAAAATATCCCTACATTTGACGTTTTAAAACTGTCATTTTCAAATGAGTGTCATTAGTTCCAGTTTTGGCCACCGGGTGAGGTGAGATAAGTACAGTCCGTTCATCATAACTTGTCCCCTAGCCTTTATGTTGGCACTATTGATTGACAATATAATGTGACAACAATCAGGGCTACCAACTTTTAAACGAGGGGACAAGTTATGATGAACGGTCTGTATCTGCCTTGCGTTGCTCAATGCACAGATACTAAACGTGCCAGGAATTTAATTGGCTGAATAAGTAAGACGAAAGAGGGTGAAGTATTTACAAAAGAGTTTTGTATGACTACTTGAAGATTAGTTGGGTTAGATAACTAGAAGTCTTTTATCAAGTTTATAAAATGTGAGAATGTCAAACGTAAAGGTATATATACTCATATAGCTGATAAACTAATTATCTATCATTAAATTATTAAGTAAATCTATCACTTATCGCAAATTGATAGATAGATTATCGCAAAGTAAATAGTAACGGAGATATCAATCTATCTAAGTATTTAACTACAGTTTTTAGGGTAAATAGAAAAAAAAAAGTTTATTCGTCATTATGAAGAGGTAATAAGAAAACAAAATGGAAGTCACTTTTGTCTTACATTTCTGACTACTCTTGACACAAACGATTGAATACAGGCTGAGGTTGAATCTCTGATTTGTCTTTGCGTCAATGAATGTAAAAAAAAAAACAGAAAAACTAGGCCCCTTGAATTAATGGAATAACATGGGTCCTATTTCTTGAATTATATATCTAATGAATGTCCAAGGTCCAAATTTAAACACACATCGATGTCCAGACATTTTCGTTTGCAACAAAATTAAAATTATCAATAGTATCTCACAAATACTTGTAGTATATTATACATAGTATGGCATGGTGTGATCGTCAAGGCCTACGATAAATTGTGATTAGATAAAGGAGCCGTCGCACATCCGAGACCATCTGATAGCGATGCATGGAGCGCACGCGCACGAAACAAAGGCGACGTAACACGCCAATTGACGCTAATTATGATATCATAAATGGCAATGTGTTACGCGTTAAGTTGTTAGTATTATTTCATGACCGAGTACCTAGCTGCTGCGTCACTTGTTTCATATAAACAGCTTTTATATTTAAGACTAGCTTTTCGTTCGCGGCTTCGCTCACGCAGTCTTTATTAAATATCTATCTTTTCTTCCTTTCATCCGATTTCGATGAAATAAAGTCTATTCGAAGCGCCACGACAAGCCGCATAACTATGTGGTTTCGAAGATTGACGTGATGAAACGGACAGACACAGACCTATATCACCCACCATTTCAAATAATGATTTTGAAATTGTCATCTAAATAATCGCAGTCGAATTAAAAAGGCATGTTTATAATAGAGATGTTACCTGTAATCAAATTAAATTAACAAACACTTAACAATTTATATTAAAAAAAAAACTATAGTTTATTATGAAGAAAATAATAAAAACTAGTTATATACCTACCTAGTTTTTATACAAAAACTTTACGAAATATTATAACAATATGTACATCCAATAATAGACGGAAGATTATTTATTTAAAAATTATCCTTGTTATGAAAATTTAATAAATCAAAACAAAGAGTAGATCTTTTGATCCTGTAGGTACTATGACGTCACAAGTTTTGACGTTTCATAAAAAGTTGCTGATTTGATATGTCAGTTATATTATCCTTATTGTATTTGATTGGTTACTCCCAAATCATCACTTCATGAATCGAGATCGAATATTTAAACATGTTTCAGTGAAGCTATTTCTTCGAATATTGAGGACTTGTTTAGCATATCTATAGGTATTGTTATTTCTTCACTCTGTCGATGATCTACAAGTTTATTATACTTCAAACAAATAATTCAACAGATAAAATTGTAAAAAAGATGTTTGTTAGTTTACTTGTCGTTTTGCCGCCGGGTCACACGATTGTTGTAGGAGACTAGAATCAAAATGTGTTATGTAATAAATTAAAGCATGTCTTGAAGAGAGAAATTGCTGAGTTTGCCTGCCGACTCTTTTCAGCAAATGCAACCTTCCGAACCGTTGGATTCAGACAATTCATAAGTGCCTGACGTCTATTTGAATCATAGATAATCGATTGGCATTTATTTATAGACCGTTTACCGTAACATATCCCCTCTTTCAAAAGTTGGTTGCTCTGTTATTCCCTTCGACACCGACTGAAATTACATTGTCAGTCAATAGTGCCAACATTATGGGAAGGGACAAGTTATAATGAATGGACCGTAGTTTTTATTCATTCATCATCATCATCAATACATATAAATGTCCAATGTTGATATACGTTTATGGTATGTCAGGGACAGAAAAATTCTACTCGTGAGACAGTTTCCTTACACATCCAGATCTCTCACCATGGTGATGTAGAAGTCAAACGCCAGAATTTAAAGTATCTAATGTCCACTGATAAACATATAGGTCTAAAAAATATATCCTGGGACATTCTTCATACACGGCGATCAGTACCTCTACCATGAGTTTTACGGAAACGCAAACGACAATCGCTAACGACTACGGTAAATTGTATAAAATACTTAGGTACTGTGATTCCAAAGCAAACTCCTGGTAGGGTTAACGATCCCAAACTAAGCAGATCTTGTACTATGGAGACCAGATTACTGATATTACTTCGTAACTACTTGTTTTTTTTTATATAAATGACCGAACTGATAATTTGTTCCCTTCTCGTGGTTTTATGAAGGGTCTGAAAGATTGATGGGTAGAATTACCTCCTCCGTGGACCTATTGAATTGTGCTGCTCATGTTTATTCCGGATTGGTGCTTCAAAGCCCTTGTGTCCAAATTTCATGCTACGGCACTTATTCAATGACAAATATATTGACCTCGATTTGGTGATGGTTTAACAACGTAAGTATGTTAGCGTATATTTTTTGTGTACATACTTATTAACATTTATACAATCTCACTGTATTCTATAAATAATGTAACATTTGTAATTCAAGTTCTTCAGCAGTGTCCTTTAAGAATCTGTGGTACCTATGTATTAAAAAATAAAATGAGTCCAAAGTTATTTTTAATATCAGTTACGTGAAAGCTTAATAAAAATACATTCAGATTGCTTGTTGGGAGGTTAACTTAATAAAGCCAAAATAACATTCGGATACCTAAAAATAAATAAACAAGTTTTTTAACGTGTTTGCCTTTCTGTATTGAATATTTAAAAATAACCGGCATTCTTAGAAACTTGCAGTGCTGCCCTGTCCACGTGACATGTAATACCAGCCAAACTGATAGGTAACGACGAGCCGGTTGGCGTGGTTGGTAAGATACCCTATCTATCACGCCGCAGGTCGTGGGTTCGATTCCCACTCAGGACAAACATTTGTGTGCATGTCTGTTTGTCCTGTGTCTGGGTGTAATTATCTATATATGTATGTATTTACAAAAGAAAAGTAGTATATGTAGTATATCAGTTATCTGGCTTCCATAGCACAAGCTCTGCTTAGTTTGGGGTCAGGTGGCCGTGTGTGAGGAATGTCCCAGAATATTTATTATTTATTTATTTATTAACTGTAACCGTTTAAATCTTAGATGAAGGGTATGTTCCGTTATACACTACGAGCACTGTTCAGTACTCTTACTGAGGAGAAATTCTTTCCGTTATAGATGACAGTATACTGCCGCAGTATCCTGGGGAAATATATGACGTCATAAATCGTCGCCATTTTTGTACTGTGAGCACTGGCGTTTTCGAGGTAAGGTGCTCTCAGTGCTATGATCACGTGATCAACGACGCCCAGAATGACAGTTTACATACGTGGATGACACACAGTATACTGGACTGCGTTTAAAACGGTATAGTATAGCTAACTATAAAGGAACGGCTTCTCAGTATACTAAATGTGTGATGTCACCTTACAGTGCTCGCAGTGTATATCGGAACATACCCGAAATAAGTGTAAGTACACAAATGGTTTGACATGTCGTTCTAAATTCAAACTGGTAATTTCACTTTATTTTATTTGAATTGCCTATTAAAAACCCACATGATTAGTAATTTCTGATACACATAATGAACCTTTTATCTAATCCTTTCGAAGAGACGAAGACCATAACCCATAGAATTATCGGCTTCCAAGCAGACATAAAAAAAGTTTATTTGAATATTATTTTCTGGCCTCGTTAGAACTTCCCAAATTATTTAAAAATGTTGCGACACAATATTTAACTTTTTAATTAAAGACGCAGAATATTTTGACACTCAGATAAAAGATGTTTAAAAATAACTTGTGATAATAATTTCGCGATACAAATAAGTACATTATCGCATTATTCACACAAGACCAGTTACACATTATGGCGAAATTAAACAATAAATTACCGACACAATATTTGTGGAAGTTGAACATAACATTCATTGTTGTCTACTGATTTGGAGGTGTGTCATTGTCATTAGATAATATATATGTATTTTTTAATAAACATGTTTTTAAAATCAAGTAACCAGATTGTATTGTCTGTCACCAGCACCAAAAGTTCCAGCTCAAACAGTTTGGGGGAACTGTTTAAAATTCAGTTGCATTGCAAGATTCTGCCCACACTTAATATTTTAAGAAAGCTAAGTAGTTTGAGCCAGTGTTGCAAGACTATGGATCCAACAGGGCTGATTCTTTAATGTAAAATTGTTAGTATTCCGATAAATCTTTAAAAATATTTATTGAAACTTATTTTACCGTGCGTTTAAGTCATTTTATGTGCAAGCATAAACAAGAACAATAATATAATACAATTTATGGAGATTATATTTGTTAACGATTTTTTTAGGAAAGTAATACCTTTTGGCATTATGTTTACGACATTGACTTTTATTATTAATATTCAATTCGATAATAATTGTATAAATTAGCATTCGATTTGTTTTGACTACTTTATCCTAATCCTATCGTTCCTAATCCTAACTAATATCCTACTAATATTATAAATGTGAAAGTTTAGATGGATGGATGGATGGATGTTTGTTTCACGCCAGAACGGGTAAACGGATTTGGATGTGGCACAGAGATAGATTATGGTCTGGAATAGCACATAGGCTACTTTTTATCCCGGGAAAACATTAGATCCCTCGGGAACGCGGGTGAAACCGCGGGGCGGAAGCTCGTCCTAATATTATAAATGCGAAAGTGAGTTTGTTTGTTTGTTATCTTTTCACGCTTAAACCGCTGAACTGATCGTGATGAAATTTGGTATGCAGATAGCCTATGGTACGGAGAAGAATGGTAAGTAGGCTACTTTTTATCCCGGGAAAATATAAGATCCCTGAGGAAACCGTGGGGCGGAAGCCAGGGCCGCGCCGATCCCCCACAGCGCCTGTGTGCGAAACTGTGTGCGAAGAGGCTGAAGCGCCTCTTTTTTTCACGAATCTTCATGTTTCAACTTATTATTTTTTCGATTGAATGATTGTTCAATTATTTTGGCTCTTTCGTTCCTTAAAGTCGGGGAATCCCTGTGACCCCACCCCGCTAGCGTCGCACATAAACTCATTCAAACAAACTCACGGCGCGCGGCGGTTCTTTTGATTTTAACGCTGAGCTCGTAACTAACTAGCTCGCAATTAAATATTTGTTGAGCAAAATTCATTTCAGAGGTGTGCATTCTCCGCAATCATAATTGCGGAGAATTAACTAGTATTAACCGGTATTAAAATAAAATAAGTCACTTGAAAAAATGCCTAGTAGGAATATAGCGAAAGTTCATTTTCATTTGGCATGTTATATGTAAGATAGTTACACGAAATTACACGAATAGCTTATTTTAGTCGGTTTTAATGCGGCCTATGAATCCTATAGTTACCTTTAGCAGAATTAATCAGATTAAAATAATAGAGAGACAAATTGTGGTCATCATTGTGGTATCGAAGGATATCAGAATACGAATCGAATTATTTTTACAGTTACAAAAATGCAATACAAATTAGAAATTACATTCTGGCACAGATAAAATACCATATCGGCAAGGTTGCTGTCGCGCCTATTTTATACGGTGTTGCCATGCGCGGCAGAGCTCGGCGAATTGCGGGATAAGCCGATTGTATATAATCTCGCGATAGCTTGCTTTATTATAAGAGGAACAAATATTTTATATACATGATAGTGTCCAAATTATTCTAGGAGGGTTGATTGACTGAACCAAAATTAATTATTATTTTGATAGAAAAGCTATTACAGCTTCAGGTTCCTATTGCTTCAAGCGTAACTAAAACTCGTCAAAAAATATACATGTACGCACTCCAGCTAAGGAGTAATTATGTTAAAATATGTAGGTATCTGCCATTTGTGCTCACATCTAAATTGTGTACAGTTGCCTTTTATACATATGCTGTATTTTCTAAGCACTCGATGCGAAATTACAGCTAACGTAATTTCAAGTCTAGATATACTTATTAAAAAAGTTAAATTCTTTAAAAACAAATATATTTATACACAAAACATTACTTATTCAAACAATCAAAATAGGACTTAAACAATTGATCATTAATTTTTGAATAAATGGGTACCCAAAAATGTCATCGACAATAGAAAGTTATATTGCAAACTGTTCTAGGAATCAAACAGAACAAAGGTATAACTACTAGAAATACCTAATTCATTTCAGAGTAGGTACATATTTCTAAAACAGTTACAAGTGCATAATTTAATTGCAAGGTAAGGTAAGAGTTATGAACTAAATTTTGTAGTTTTTTTCTGGGTGTCTGAGATCAAATTATTCTCTCTTTAGTCTACATATTTGTCTGATAAATTGATATACTTACCGATAAACTTTCTTAATAAAGCGCTAAGATTTGGTTGTACTTATCTATCAAATTAATAGAATCACAATAATCAAAGCAAAACTACGTAAAATAACAATAGATTTTTAAAAAGAAAACTATCTCAATCTATGAAGTTTCTTTTACGAATGCGTAATCAATTAAGAGTACGGTAGCTGATTCACTACAAGGTCAAGGCTGATTAGAGCGCGCTCGCGCACATTTCACGAATACAGAGTCGGATTGCGGAAACGATAGGCGTCCCTTTCTCGCCCACACCAACACTACCAATTATGTAGTTATAGACATAGAATCAAAGTGTTCACAAACTGCCTAACAGTACAACAGATCCATCACAAGACTTCAGCAGCGCGTCCGCATTCCGTCGCTGAAAATAAATCATTAACGAAATTAGATCTCACTAGAGTGATACATGATACAGCATAATGACAAGGGACCGAAGTTACTAATGATAAATAATTATCATGAACTACTTAGTTAATTGTACAGCAGTTTGCTGCTGAGCTGTTTTTTACAAGTGTGATAATGTTGTTTATTTAAGTGAGTTTTTTCTTGCTTCTTTGATGTGTTTATATGTCTGTTGTAACATTTGGTTTAGCAATGTAACATTTTGACCTCTAGGACGGACCGTATCTGTTGTAGACTAGCTACATTATAATCATCTTGTCGTAGATGACAGGTTATGCAATAAAGAGTAAGTGCTAGATGTTCCTATGAATCTTATTGACGAAACAAAAACGTTAACGTAACATTATTATTTAAGTTTCGCTCTTTCTTTCTAAAATTAATATCAAGATTTTACCAATTCACGACAGTAATGGTAAATCATTGCATTGAAAGTTGTACCTACAGCAAAATAAATGTTTTTTTTTAATTTATTTAATTCAATACCTGAAATGACTCAGGTAAATCTGTTTCACACGAGTTGAGAAGACATTGAATCAATAAGTTTTTTTACACACCATTGTTGTAATTTCCTTATTGATTCCAAATCAATGGTATACGGAAGTATTTAAAACTGTCGAACTGAAGGCAAAACCTTTCTACCTTCTGGGGTTGTGGTTTAATAAATCGAAGCCAAGATACACAAGCACAACCAAAATACCAACTGAAGGAGCTTGGGGCCAGTGCTTTTTGACACCACAAAAATCATGCAAGTACGATATAGTAAGATTTTAAAGATGGTAATCGTCGGATTGCCCAAAATGTAACGAGATATTCGTGATATCATAATAAACTACGATCGCTTTGATTAATATCAGTATAAGCCTTGTTCCGCCTAATTCTCAGCTATTATTACCAACTGGCTTGGCGTCGATAACTCTGCATTCAAATAGGTGAGCCATTATCGTAGACATGTTAACTGATTCTCGACTTCTCAAGTTATCTGAACATCGCTTAGCTTGCAAGATGTTTTGTCACGTTTCTGCAGATATAGGAGTTATACATCAGTTGAAAGATTTATCTTTCGTCATATTTTTTGGGTTTTTTAATGTTTTATATCTTCAGATAGACGTAACATATTCTCTGTGGTGACATTTTTCAGGCCTCAAAGCGCAGCATTTTTTTTACGTCAGGTTATATATTCTTATCATCATATTCAACCCAGCATTAGTGATTTGATTCCCGGATATTATGCCTGTCATTGCGTCGTAGCAAACTACATAAAACTCCTAATTATATTATAAATTCATAAGTGTGTGTATATTTCTCACTCAGCTTTGTAATAGCCGAACGGATTTCCATGGGATTTATTCCGAAAATAGAAAAGGACTCACGGTAACGCGGGTTTACCTTGAGGGCAGAAACTAGTACAATATAAATCAGGGTTACTAGAGATGTTAAAAACACGCTACGAGATTTACCAAATGTCTTCTATTCAGTCCGTCTGGTCTTCCTTCATAGGTTTGGTGAAGAAGAAAAAATTTCGAAAAGTAAATTGGGATTGACAAATATTTTTTTAATATCAAATCATCAGCTTGATCTATCTCGAGATAAGATAGCTTCCTCATTATACTAGCACTAACCAGCTGCAAGGTTTTACTCTACATTCCAAGCATGCAGCCATATGATTCTACAAGATATTATAATCATATATATATAAATAACGACATAATTACAGAAGCTTCAATTATCCTCATCCATTTAAAGTTAAACACATAAATTATAGGAGTGTTTTGATATCCGACCAATTTCTCCGGTCAACGACATTCCATTCATGTCGAATCTAAATTGGTTATCTTATCTTTGGCTTCCCTTTCATGCATTTAATTAGATACAGAATGATAAGTCTTATATTTGTCTCTTTTATGCTAATAAAATATACGGTTCTAATACTCTTAAGTTTAATTGGCAAATTGCTTCAATATTTTTTTATATCGCATACGCAGTACGCTACTTATTTAGTTGAAAGCTTTTTCTTTTTGATTTGAAACATTTTCAATTAATCAGCATTTGAGAAAGCTAAGCAGATAAATAAAATAAAAAATTGATTGAATTATTAATTACCTATAGATTTTCGTATTCAGGTAAGACAAGATTATCTAAAGACCCATACAAACCGGTCCATAATTAATTATTTTTTTAATAATCTTTGTGCCATTTAGATCGTTCTAGACGTTCTAATGCTTCCTGAAGTTGCTGCTCTTATGTTATCTTTTTGAAAGCGGTGTATGGTGAATAAATTCTTATCCATTTCGTATTCAAAAGTTTTGCAATAGTGAATAGTTAAAATTCCAATATATCTTTCTGACTCGTGATGTTTCGTAAACGGATTAAAAAATTATTAATTTAGCTACATTAGTGTAATATTAACACGCCGTCTGTGTATGTATGTATATAACAAGTTTAGAAGTAACACGTTTAGAAGTGATAATATATATGTTCATCACATTTACCTAAGTCCTAGCTAGAAGAATGTACAAATCCGTTGGTCGATCAAATAGATGAACTCTAATGTCAATGACCAAACAAAATCCATCAGGTGAACAAAACCGCGGAAAACAGTTCATCTGTCATATGATCGTCGCGTGCGCATATCGACTCTGTTAACAGAACGGGGTGCGCGGGTGCCGCTTCTGACCCCCGATAATGGTTGGCGCAACGATAACGCTCAGATAACTCGCAGGTCGCTCGACTATCAACCGTCTTATTTAAATTGACACCAACTGTGTTAAACAAACATGTCACATCCTTACTTTTGTTTTAAAAAGGTTTATGTAATGCATTAGGTAGAATAAATATTAGATTTTTTAATGAATTCGAGTTCTATTTAGCACTCAAGAATAAGTATTGAAATGCCTAATGAAAATGATAGTCGAAATAATTGGGTTACCACGATATAATGTAACAAGATTACATGGTTAGAGATAACGATTGCGAAACAGCCATTATGCGTAGAAACAAACTGAAGGCCAAGAGACGAGGCGTTCGGATGTGAACAACGTGAGTAAACATTAGAAGTCCTGTGGCTTTAAAATAATTAACAGAATACATACTATAATGCTTTTGCTGCGAATAAAAATTCAAGAAAAGACCTAAAAAAACCTTGATTGAATAAAATCTTTAAAAAAAATCGGATAAATACAACATTGGTGTTATTTATTAAACCAAGAGAACTAAAACTAGGCCTTTGATGATAAGGAAGCTTTAATTCAGTTTGTTTGTCACGATATTTCAGTTTAAAACCGGATCTCAGATTTTGGCCGCTAATCGTTGCTGGAACGAAACGATCCTTTGATGTTGGTAAGTAATTATTATTAATAATATTGACAGATATATAAACCATTTAAATAAATAAATAGATTATTTTAAAGTTATTACGTCTACTTATCTCATATAATTAAACTGTTTGTTGATTCATTGATGTGGATCAGAGCAAAGTCCTTAGCATCAATCGATCTAAACCTGGAATATATTTACTTAGATATTTAGTGGGTTATGCTATATTCAAACCCAGATGTATGCCACGCTTGTGCGTAATTAGCATGGTCTATGGGTATCATAAATCATACCTATGTATAGATTAGTTAAAAGTCAACAAAGTCTTGTAGTGAAAAATTTACATTTCTTTTACAGCAAAGACTACGGCGTAAACGATTGTTCTATAACTTTTATTAAAATCATGAATACAATATATTATGTTGAAATGAAAGTAGCAAATTATTGAACCAGCTCCAATGTTGTTTTTTTTAGTTATGTATTCTACTTCTGGATATTTTCAACAGACACTGGATGTCCGTGACTAAGGTCTGAAACCAAGAGTGTTAATAAAAATCTATTCAAAATAGCTATTTTATCTACAGTTATGAAAATTTAGATCATTTCATATTTTTGACTATGATAAATTGTAATTTGATCTGTAAGGCACTAAAAGCAGTTTTAAGCAAAATGGCTCAACAAATCGAAAGCAATTTATGTAAAGCTTTAGCAAAAAATAATATATGTTGATTAAAATGTCGTAAATAGTTTAGTAGCTGTTCTAGAAAACAGAGGACAAAGCTTTAATCCAACTGACTACAGGACCAGAGTAATAATGGCTAAAAATACAATATATATAGGTAATCTACTTTAGTGGGCCCTGTCTCAAGTTTCTACTCACATAGCCTACCTGCAGGGCCGAACGAGCTGCTAACTAGCCTCACCTAATAATCTGCAGAGTATTTCGACCTACCGACCCTGCACATTGAGGCTTATTTTAATAAAATATTGTATACTTATGAAATGATTGGAATTTCTATAGCCTATTAATTGACGAAGGTCATCAGTTATTTGAGTTATCTTTTATAATACAAACAATGGGATCTCCATAAAATGGTGATATATGACAAATAATAGGGAATTTAGATAATATTTACAACTAGCGATTTGAAGTGGAATAAGCTGACGTACTTTTTTGTACATTATCTCCTCTATACGATGATCTAACAATCTAATTGTTGATTTATTTCCCACAATTACAATTTCTATTTGACCAAAACCGAAAAAAACAACAGATAGCAGATAGGCATGATAAGGTAGAACCTACAACAAAATTATAAGTGACACGATGATGAAAATATAGAACCTTTTTCTATTTGTTTACTTTTTTACATGCGCCCACGCCACTCAGTTTGCGGTCCACCCACGCGAACTTTTTACTAAACGTAATCGTAAAGTAAGCCTAAACCTAGTTTTTTCTGCTTTTTTTTACATGAATATAATTAATGATTGAATCAAGGTCTTTTTCTTGATTCAATTATCTTAGAATCTGGAAATCTGGTAACCGGATTGCAATTTTTTTTTTGCAGGTACCTAAATAGAAATAGCTAGATGAGATTAGTTCAGTAGATAAAAAAAACACCAAAGGTGGAAATGAATGGATTTTGACGATTCGAAAGTTTAACACAAAAGCTACTAGGTACGTAGTATGCGAAGTATAAAGAAAATTAAAGGCAAGGGAAACGTTATTACATATTATTATTATGAAGAAAACAGCGATGCCGGACCTTACCTCTCGCACTGCTCCCGTGGTTCACTGTCGTCCCGTTCACTTTGATCGGCCTCCCGTCGGCAGTACATTTTAGTAGCATATTTTTAACATACAATCACTTATTTAGAAGCATCCAACATTTCATGTATTTTTAAAATAATAGTTCCAGAAAACCAAAACACAGAAGTAGATAGGTATGTAAGCTTTATAATATTTGCCGCCAAACGATTGGCTGACTCGCGTGACGTCGATAGTCAATTTAAAACCACTCAAATGGACACAAATTAAGAACTTGTTATCTCTGTCTGATTTTTATACATAAGCACTTTCATAAACAGTTCACACAACACGATTTGTTACACTGTTGAAGCTGTATTTTTGTTTTCACGTTCAAATTCCCGAACAAAGATTATATCCCCGATCTATGATATATCACTACACACTTCGACTCAACAGGTTCGCTGGTAAACTGAAACGAATGAAAACGCGGGTGCGCTGCACTGCGATTTGCGATACGATCGCGATCGTCGTGTTTTGATTGAACAGCCAAGAATTTAGAGAAAAAAAACGAATTAAACACAAGCGTGAAGTTCGCTCGCACTGATTGTAGTATCGTGGTCACTTTCACTCTTTTATAACTATTTAGGAATACAATCCACTTATGATTATTATTCAGAGAAGAAACTATCATATATTATTTGATACCACTGATATTACAATAACCAGCTACATTTTAGGAGCAACATTTACGATTAGAGCTGACTTTAGTAACGTATTACATAAATTATTCTGACCTTGATAGACAAGGAAAAAACATAAGGTACAACAACTTGGTCGGTACCGACCGACTGGTACCTCGTGGTTGGCTAACCTGTATTAAAAATGTTGCCACTGTTATAATGGTTTGGTTAGGCAAATTGCAAAACCGCAAAACGTAATTAAAAACTGTTACATTACTTCTAAACGTAGCGTATCGTTGCTGTAATATTCAATGCTGTAATGGGAAACGGTTATCAATATTGGTACTGACCGTGGGAACTGATTACCTGTACCTGTTAGCTAGATGTAACAACTCGCAAAAATAGCCAATAACGCCCATACATTCGTACATTTTTGTCGGAGACGAAGTGGAGAAAAAATAACAAATAATGATATGTATTTATTTCTCTGACATTACATCATATCATGTCAACTTTATAGAATGGTAACATTATTTAAAACAATATTCGTCCGCCTCCCACCCGCCATATTTATTTTGTTGACACAATCGGCGCCCGCCATTTTGGAAATTTGGTGTGAGCGTCGCTACGCGTGTCGTGTATCATTATAAGCATTAGAGCTGAAGATTTCTGATAATACATAAAAATGGGTAAAAAGGATAAAAAGGGAGACACCAGTGACGGATCGAGTGAAGAAGAATATGTTGTTGAGAAGGTTCTAGATAAGCGCACCGTGAAGGGGAAGGTTGGTTTACTGCATTACCTACCTACGTTTTATGGCATTAATTGCATTTGTAGAGTTGTTTACACTTAATATCTTAAATTTGCACCAAGTTTTAAGTATAATCATCCATATTGGCAAGATTTTAGGCAATGACTTATTTTAATTATTTGTTCACGGATTTGTTGTAACCTCTCGGTCTAACTATGCATCCCTACTATTTTAAAATAAATACTTTATACAAAGTAGTAACTCACTTTCTTGGGCTTTCCAGTATTCTTTACTCTTTCTTCAACTGCAAGATTATCTTCATGGATGGACATGTTATACAAAAGTGTAAAATTCTAAGTCATACACAGGCTGTAGTTTTATAATGTATTTAAATCTAAACTGAAACAGTTTCTGTGCTACCACACTTTCTATATTTATTTTTTCGAGTTCTCTACTTGGAAGTGTGTCATAGGGTCTTATGTTTAGTGATGTGCCGAGTCAGCTATTTTTTGTTTTTGAGTTTTCTGGTACTCGTTAAAAAAAATAATCAAGTCAGTAATATACTCAAATACCTTGTATGAGTATTCGAAATCTCAATAGGACTCGAATCTTTTTGAATGATGTAAACAATATAACAAAGACTATCAAAATCAGTAATTTTAATAATTTACCTACATAAGGTAACAAAATAAGCAATTAGAGATCTAATTCTTGATTTTAACTATATTAATTTACTTCAGTATAATAAACATTCTATAAAATTAAAAAGAAAAACATGGTACCTACCTGTATTCATAAAATCAATAAAAAATCTGTAATTTCTGCTTAGAACACGGACTTAGGATTCAAATAAGATAAGGTACTTGGAACCGGTATTTGAATACCGTGTATCCAAATCCTATAATCAAAATACTTGAGTATGTGAGCATGGTCTTTAGACACAAATTTTCTCATTTTTTTAATGTAATATATCTATAAACAACAAATTAATAATATAATTTTGTTAAGAGAAAAAAAGTGTTTATATTCTGTAGTTGTTATAGAACCTATAGTGCTCAAGTCAGACTTGCTAGCTTTGATAGATAGAATACTTTTTCTCTTTCTGCTATACAATATATACAATTTGAATACCACATAGTACAGGAAATTAAAGTAGACCATACTGCTTACCCTGAATGATGATTTAAGATTATATTGTATTATGACACTGGTTCCTGCATAGATAATAGTCTCAGATCTAGTTGAATAGCTTATTGATGGGCCGGTTGCTGTGGTTTAATACCCTGACTTCCAGGTCACAGGTTTGATTCCCACTCAGGACAAATCTGTTTACACATGGTTGCATGAACATATCAGTTTGTGCTAAGTCCTCGTTTAAAAATTAAGTAATTTATATTAGTTCATTGTAGTACATGCTCTGCTTAGTATTGAATCAGAGGACTGTGTGTGAAGGATGTCCCGGGATATTATTACTGGGTAAAAAATAAAAAAGTACAAAATTGAATATCTTTATTTTCTTCCTCCCGGCCTATGGCTCTCCTGTACCAGTCCTTAAGAAATCCTTGATAAACAAATAAGTAATCTGCTTGCAGATCCAGTACTTGTTAAAATGGAAAGGTTATAAGGAAGAGGAGAGCACATGGGAGCCTATGGATAACCTAGACTGTGAGGAGCTGATCAGAACTTTTGAAGAAAATAGAAAGGAGAAAGAGGTAGGATATATTAACCTTGGATTGGTTTCTCTTTGACCTAATAAAGGCATGACGTGGTTGAAGGTGGTATGCATACAAGAACCTCAAAAACGGCTGCCTAAATTCCTCAGTTAATAGAATAACTAGTTTTCTGTTCTGCAGTTTCGCCTGCAATCGATTTTACTCTTTAGGAGTTGAATTTTGACAATCCTTTCTTAGACAATATATAGTAAAGATATATTATAAATGTTATGGTTAACTGTGGTTTTGTATTTGATCTCTCATTATCAATTCTTTTATATAAGAGTAAACCCGGCAATGCTTCGCTGTGGCTTTATCAAAAAGAAAAACAATTCACAAACAAAAGTGAAAATGGTACCAAACTATTTTGTCTTTGCCTATTTATAGATACATTGATAAATTGTAATTAGTTATATTAGTTGTTAACATGCACTGGTAATTTAGAAATACTTTTTATGGTAGCGGTAGTTATTAAGTAAACTTGTAAATGATATTGCATAGTTTCATTAACATTTATTTGGTTGTTAGTTTATTTTTAGCTGACTGCGCAAAAGAAGGGTAATATTTTAATCTTACTATTATAATAAATTCGAAAGTTAGTCTGGACACTGGACAGGTTTAATGAAATTTGTCACACAGATTGATAATTTCCTCGAATAAAAACATAGGATACATTTTATCCTGGGAAAACAAACTGAGGGGTTTGATTAATTCTAGGTAAAGTTTCTGGGTCCAGGTACAAAGATGTTTGGTTACCTGTTACTGGTGGTTACTTGTTAGTTTCGACAATATCTCCTCAAGCAGCATATCTTGTTGAGACTTCAATACCTTCAGTAGCTTACTAGTGTGTAAAACTCAGTATTTATATGAATGCCTGCCTCTTCAGACACATCCATTATGATATTTATACACTGAACTCTTGCAATATTGACTTAGTATGAATGAATTAAAAAATTAAAGGTGGGCCGCAGCGGGCCGCATAGCAACGGTCCATACCAAAGAGAAGGACCTCTTCTACCTGTGGCCGTTAAGATGCGGCCCGCCCATAATATGTGCTTAGCTTTAAATGTGTCAAAGCAGATCTTATTGCTTTTTTCAGACTCTTAATTGTTGAAAATTCTGTTTCTCTCAGTCCATAAATTTACATGATAAAAAATATAACATTTTAGAAGACAAAGAAACCTGAAGACCGTATCAAAAAGCGAGTCCGTGAAGCAAGTGAAGAGACCACCTCTGGTAGAAAGGGGCGCGCCACCAGTGTGTCTTCAATCGAGGAACATAAGGAAAGCAAGAGGGAACGTAAGGAGGAGAAGATTAAGTCGGGCTTCGATAAGGGACTGAAAGCTGAAAAAATTATAGGTATAATAATGAAAATAAATATATTAATAATGTATTTTTGTACAATTTGTAGATTATTGATCATAAAGGAATAGGCTTGAGTCTGTCCACAATCTAATCATGTTGTGTGATGATATGGGTGAAGAGAGTAAGCCTAGAAGGGAACTAGCGCTCAAGTGCAGCTTCTGGAAGAATTTCAACTTGAGGGTAATGTTAAAAAGAAATTTAACCATGAACTCGTTATCATATTTAAATATTGTTTTATCTGTTAATTTCAGGTGCATCCGATGCAACGGGAGATTTAATGTTTCTAGTAAAGTGGGCAGACTCAGATGAAGCAGAGTTAGTGCCTGCTAAAATTGCCAATGTTAAATGTCCACAACAGGTGAGGTTCACTCTACTTATATCTGTTTGATTTGACATCCTGCGGTAATTCAAGACTGGGTATTATTTTGATGAGAATGATTCATTCCTGTTGGTCTAGATGACCTTTACATGTTCACCGGACGCGATGGAGCGAGTTCGTAAGACAATACCATCAAGGGGGCAATTAGAGGCTGGAAACTCGGTTTGGGCGGTTACTGAGAGCTGATAGTTGTTGGTATGGTTAGAAGTCTAGGTGTGGATGGAATTGTTGTGCTGATCAATGGGTTGAAGGGAGGTCTACGGCCTCACCGCCGCCGACGGGGAGTATGAACTTCTGAATGGCTGATGTTTCAGGGGATCAAACCAACTGTGGTGGGATCATTGAGGTTTATGAGGAAACTGATTCATTGTCAATCTATGTAATAAAGAAATAGGAGAAGCATCTGGCTCCTGAAATACAGTTTTCACTAGTTTGGGAGCCTATAGACTCATGGTTAATTTGTATTGTTGTGGATATTAATGGAGGTCTATGTTCAGCAGTACACAATCCAGTAAATATACTACACATTTTCTGCATTAAGTCATATAATTTTTTTTAAATGTATTTCCAGGTAATTGCATTCTACGAAGAGCGACTAACGTGGCACACACCCGCGGACGCTGAGTGATTCAAATAAATTGAGGTCAATAAACTATAAGTACTTGTGTAAGTGATTACTTTATAAGCGCTAGGTAATTGGCAACTTTATATTTTATTATTCCAGTGTTAAAATATATTTGTTGCCTAGCGTTAGTTCCTTTGTTTCACTGTGGAAATTATCGGTTTGATTAATGTATATGAGACTTGTAGAGATGTGCATATTTACTAAAAGATGATAATGTTTCTTATGGGCTAAAAATGGGCCACCACTGGTAAAAATTGCGCTCTATTTTTGTAACATGAAGTTCAAAATATATATCCTGGGACATTCCTCGCACACGGCCATCTGATCCCAAACTAAGCAGAGCTTGGGCTAACGAAATAGATAAAATTGTGCTTGTACTGTTACTAAATAAGTAAACTATATTTTTTCAACATAAATATCTGAGTGTAATTAACACGTAATCACAAATTAACGTTGGATAACATCTTAATGAATTATTGTGAGGGAGTATTACAGTTGTTTTTCAATCACTAGCCAAACATTCCGGGCGCATTGGTGTAATACAAATTTATTATAGTAACAACTTTGAAATCGCGGAAAAAAATGCAGTTTTTTTCTCAGATATCTATCAAACAAGCTATCAGGACTTTATTGGCAACCTGTGAGATTGTCCTTAAATATTATATTAATTGATCTTTCAACTAGATAAACGGCGATGAAGTTGCATTTTTGTCTTCTCACTGTAGTATAAGTGTTCTATGTCCCTGAAAGTTAGTCATTGAAAGATTACTGAATAGGACTTGTGTATTCAATATCTGTAAACGACAGATAGGGACGTTTATACAGAAAAAAAAGCGAATGTATTTTTTTTTGTTTCTCACTATTCAAGAATTTACACACTTTTGTAATGGAGAACTGCATCTTTTCGAGGGCCAGAGTAGTTTTATTTGCATGTCTTTTGTCTATTAACTCTACAAGGTACATATCATTGAGTGTTGCTGCATCACAAAATATTGCCTTGATTATTTTATAGAAAGGAAATTATTATCAATTCAGATCTCTTATCCTACTAGTATTTAAATTACGAGACTAGTGTGCATGTTTGTAACTCAATCGTGCTGGGTAAACATATTTGGATTGAATTGGCACATCAATAAGATATAACTTGGTGAAGTTAGTAAAGATTTTTTTTATTCAACACAAAATGTTAAAACCATGGATGTAAAAAAGACTGATGCCTTCTTTCATTGAAACGGTGTGAAGCAACGTTACTCCTACACTTTCGTGTGCATACACGAGCTAACACTTGCACAGATACACCAAGTCGGACAATCCGCCGCCATTACGCTCCGAGCCCCAGCGCCCGTAAGTCTTGTTTTGCGCAAGTAAAAATTGTGATATATGCCTTGTGTGGTGCGGTGGTGTAAAAACTTCACGAAAAAAATGCAATAAGTCCCAAGGAATAACCTACCATGCGTAAGTAATGTTTTAAGTTAGAGATTCGTGATTATTTTTCATAATTAGGTTTTGTTTAATTTTGTATGAAATCTGTCAAAGACAGCAGTGTTACCAGTTTTTTTTCGGGAAAATTCCCTAAAAGTGGATAATTGGGGAAATCTAGATTTGTTGCAATTGTTAGTGTTTTTTTTTAAAGGCTTTAAACACAACTATATTTACGTTCCACGCGTAGATGGTCTCATTCATGCACACGCCACGAAAAAAATATAACAAATAATAAATGTATTCAGATTACATTTGTCGGCAAATCCTCTACAATAATCTTATCTAGTTACTTTTTCAAAATAGTTTCAATTTCTTATTTAAAGTGCTTTAAAATAGTTATAAATTTCTGAATTCGACCCTTGCAATTTCTTTTTCTCTATTACAAAGTAATGGCTTCACACTTTAACCACTCTGAAAACAACTATTATCTGTCAAATATATTTTTTTTAAAATAAATTTACCGAAACTAAACGAGTAGAGTAAACGAAAACGAAACTTAATAAGTAGTATGATAAAAGTGAAACCGTCACTAGATAGGTAAGTTACATTTCAATGTTTTGATAACATGATTCAATTATCATTTATCTAAAAAAGTGGGCAAAGTGATATTCATCTGGCCACACCAATGGTACGCACAAATCAATAGACGGCGGCCATTTGTCTGTTTCACGCGTAATTAGAGGTGGTTCCATCCGTTTTTTACATCCGTGGTTATTAAAAAACTACAATAGATCTTAAGAAAATATTGTTTTATTCATTGTGATGTAAATTGTTAGTCATATAGATGCAATAATCTGAACCAGTGTTAACAGTGTAAGGGTCAGATGAGGTCCGACCCCAAAGTGATGATGATGTTAGATTTATATAATGTCTATATTATAATTAAAAATAAACGAACATTTTCGTAAAATGTGATATACGTTTTATTTGCTTACATTATTGTATACAAATATATTGGGTAATAATTTATATCTTAAATAATACAATATCATTTAAAATTCACATACGTTCTACAATGTATGTGAGTGAATAAATGACTCATTTTGAATTCGCACCAAAAATACTGCTAATAGTAAGATATATTGTAATTTTTGTAATGCAGCTTTTGCTAGCAAACGTCCTAAAGACGTCCTTCCGTCTGATAAATAAATCAATTAGCTTCACTGATAATCTTGAGGTACATCAGTTTCAGGTGTTCAGGAAACTACTTTAATACATTCACTTCAATTCAATGCATATATACAATATGTAATAAAAACCCTGTCCGATCCATGAAGGTGTTATTACATATCGAGATTAAGTTCTATTTATGAAATCCTTTTCAGATAATAAGTTAAAAAAAATTACCGCGATTAAAATTGAATTAAAAAAAGGACACACATGGCAATTAAAGCGGCAAGGTAGGTATTGTCGCTTTACATGTGCCGGTGCGGCGGTGCTTTTGACGGCGACACATACTGCCGCCGACGACGGTGTTGTTTACACTTTAAAAATTTGCCAGATTAGACGTAAAATGGGGTAATTCGGGTTCATTATAAATCACAATAAAATATTTATTTTAATGAATAATCTAATTTCCTTATTTCTTTTTGTAATGTCATTGGGATTTTTGCCCATTTCGGTTTTTTTTTTACATATTGTATACAGCGTAACTGATTTAATAAGAATTTTGAAACCAAATGCAACCTTTCGCACTGGTATTATGTGTCAAGACCTTTCATAAGGTGTTTCATTTTTAAATATTGCTCATCGTGCTGCGCCCGTTTCATTCAACCCTAAGTTTTAATAGAAAGAGATACATATACTTACAAACTATAAAATACTTTATGTAACCGAGGTACGTGATTGGCGGTGGTACGTAGTCTTGGAGTATATGTCATGGATTGTGCTCGTCGATGCGTTATACTTACGCTTGAAATTTGTAGTCTGGTTTGCTCAGTCCGTTGCTGAAAAATTATATAAGAATTGAATTACATATAGCGTGATTAACTAATAACAAATAGTGAGTCAGGACCTCCAGATTACTTTAGGCGTTTGACCACAATTTCACCCATGGCAAGCGATGATGTGAATGAAGGAGAAATACAAAGCTCAGAAAACAACTGGGTCTCAAGTGCAGCTGCAAATAAATATCCTGGGAAATTCATCACCCACTGTCATCTGAACCAAAACAATCAACGCTCGTACTATGGAAGCCAGATGACCAATAAACATATACTAATATAGATAATTACATACTGGACAAACAGATGTTCAAGACCTGTGTCATGATTGAAAGGATATCTTCAACCACGCCAACCGGCTTGGCAACAGATTTTCAACTTGGGGGTACTACGAAGTACCCTACCTATGCAATGAAGGTCATGGACCCCTCACCCTCACCCTCACCCACCTGAGGTGCGCGACGTGGCCGGGCGCGGCGAGCACGAGCGGCGCGAGCCTGTCCGTGAAGCGCTGGAAGTTGCGCTCCAGCTCGCGCTGGTACTCGCGCTGGTCGCTGCCTATTAGGTTCTTGTTCTTGCGCAGCGCGTCGTGGCATCTGATGAGTCCCGTACATTATTATAATAAACATCACCACAGACGGTCTAGTACGAGTATCGACTGAATTGCAAAGTGATAAGGTTCATTTTCATATGCACAGGTAAATAGCTTACTTTTTAGAGAAATCCTTGAACGCCAGTCGCAGTTTGTTGGTGAGTCGCGTCGGTGGTTGGGTACCGTCTGCCACCGGGGCCAGGAACACCTGCCCGACAAACCGATATATTAAGAATCTTATTACATATACATACATTATTAAGCATTATGTGAGCATTGTGTGCATGTTACACCTAAACTCCGTAATAGCTGAACGGATTCGGATGAAACTTGAGCTAGATATAGGATTCTTTTTATCCCGGGAAAACATAATATTCCCCTCGGGAACGCGGGTGAAACAGCGAGGCGGAAGCTAGTAAATCAATATGTAATGTATATGTCAATGAATACATTTTTCAGTTCCATGTAAACCTGCTTAAAAAAATCAAACTGTAATGGCGAATTTAGGGGCGGGGGGGGGGGGGGGGGCACAGGGGCACGTGCTGACAAAAACTAACTAGCTAATGAAGTGCTGGACATATTTACCAGGAAACATAAAAGAAAACTGTCTTTATTAAACAAGTAATTTTAAGTTAATTTTTACAGTTATTCTTGATTATTTTTGCCCGTATGCCCCTTCCAGAAAAAAATCCTGGTTCCGCCATTGTCAAACTCATTAGTGTTATAGGTACCTGTGCCAATTCCAAGGGTCCCTGGTTGACAGTAGTGCCGATACAGCCCTGAACAACCATCTGAAGCATCTTGGTATCCGCCGGCTCTTGGCTCGTCGCGGCCGCCAGTTCATTGATCTATACATTATATTTTTTTGTCAAGGCTGACAAGCACGCAGGCTATACCTTTATAAAGCCAAGAAGGCAACTGGCTTTCAAGTGCTGGAACACACCAGTAGGTGCTTGGGGACAGATTTTTAACTTGAGGGTGGTAGTAGGCGGGTATTACAAATTACCCTACCACCGTGCTATGGTTTCATTCACCGAAAGCTCATGCTTATTGTAGGATTCGAACCCATGACATTCGCGGCGTCATCCGACGTCACTACCACTGAGCGCTCACGCCATAGAATAAAATAAGTCACAGGTCGTGGGTTCCATTCCCACTCAGGACTGACATGTATATGCATGCACATGTCTGTTGGCCTCATGCTAGATGTAATCTATAATATAAAAATGAATCGCAAAATGCGTTGGTAAGCGCATAACTCAACAACGCCTGGACCAATTTGGCCATTTTTTTTTTTTTAATGTTTGTTATTGTCAGGAGGTTTGTATGAAAAAAAAATACACCGGGAACGTGGGTGAAACCGCGGGGAACAGCTAGTTATATATAAAAGTATTCATTTACAAAAAAAATATCTATATGTTAAGTAAGTTATCTGGTTTCCATAGAAAAAGCTCTGTTTAGTTTGGGATCAGGGTAAGGATTTATTATTATTATTAAAAGTTAGTATGTTATAACAGCAAGAGTTTGTTATGTGTGCAGACCCTAATATAAAGCTAATGTACACATAGCCTTATTATATTAATGATCGGTGTCGGTATTGCACAAGAGCCGAGTCGATACGATCCCCACGAGAACCAATAATGCTGACCCCACATCGCTGCTCCTGCACCTCCATATATTGTAATTCTTTTACATTAAACTATAGTATTATTATTTAATTTTTTTAATCCTACGGCTGTGGCCTCCATACTTAGTTTATAAACATTTTCTTGGCAAGTGTGTCATACTTGGTTGACCAAACGAAAGCACATTATAAATTAAAGAAATATAAAAAGCAAATACCTTTTTCTGAATATCTTCAATAGCTACTTCAATAGGGGATAAAATGATTTGTGTTCGTGCCACCACCTGTAATATTAAAAAAAAAAGCTTTACTGTCACGAGCATTAAATATATAGTACCTGGATGACCGACCTTTGCTCGGTATAATTAAGGAAAAAAAATAATCGGACTGGAGACATCTGGACCCGAACCGGGGTCAATGAAAACACGGATAAAACGACGTTTTCTAAAAATTAAACCTAGCTAGATCGATTTATCTCCCCCGAAACCCCCTGCATACTAAATTTCATGAAAATAGTCGGAGCCGATTCCGAGATTCAGATTATATATACATTATGTACAAGAATTGTTCGTTTAAAGGTATTGGATTAGATAGATTAGTTATTAGGACACATAGAAAAAAAATACAGGTATTTTTTTCTTTGTTTCCTAATCGTATTATTTCAGAGCATAGTAAAAGTTATTCTGCATTAAAAACCTACCATAGTTTTATATTCGTTATATAAAAAAATATGTTTGTATGTAATTTATGCGCTCCTACACCATTCATCGGATTGCTATGAAACTTTGGTGAGTTATTATGGTGGAAAAAACGCCGGAGATAAACTGGTTTTATTATAAAACCGTGCACTTTTCCCAAGAAATGACTTCATCTTTATCTAATCTAAAATACGGATTGACTATATTATATTGAGTGAATATACAGGATGATTTTTTAGTCACTGGCAATACTTGCAAGGGTGGAAGTACTCATCAAAATGAACAACTTTTACTATGGGACTAACTTACGCGATATCAGAGTTAGCCCAATAATAAAAGTTGTTCACATTGATGAGTACTTTTACCTCTGTAAGTATTACCAGTGATAAAAAATCACCCTGTATAAATGATATGTGTACCTGTATGCGTGTCTTGAGGTACGGGAAGTGGTGCTGCACGGTGAGGATGGTCTTGCGCTTGCACTGGTCGGCCAGGTCGCCGTGCGCGCGCCCGTCCAGCGTGAACGGGGTCGCGTACATGAACCGCTCTGACACAACATACATGCCTCTGTACTGATATGTATCGTACACTGTCCAGCATTTAGGTGGGGAGTTCGTGTTTTGTATCTCAGTAAATTGAATTCTCAGACTGACAACTATGAAGTCGTTTTTACCCGACTGCGCCAGAATGAGGGTTATATTTTACTTATTACATTATCTATCCCCTATTTACCTCCTTTCCTTTCTTAGTATCCCCTATATAGGAATATATTATTTTCCTATTTTTGTGTTTTTTTGAGGACCAGCGGTTTAGGCTCTGCGTCGACTGTCAGTCAGGACTTCTTCTATTATATATAAGATAACAAACTCACTGATATTATAATTCTTCTCGTAGTGCGTGATGCGCTTGCGCAGCTCGTGCGGCTCGAAGTACGGCTCCACGTACGTGATCTGTATGTACGCTTTGTCCGGATCCAACGTGGAAACGTCCACGATGTTAGAGTCCTTGATTATCACCACGTTGTCCACGCCGAATCGCTGCCCGTAGAAGTTCTGAAAAACACAGGAGATTCAAGGTCATTTTATAAAGTTTAGGCCCAAGAAGACAAATTATGAAAATCGAAGCCACTGAATTTACCACCGGTTCAGAAGTCAGCTTTCAACTTAGAAGAACCGGCAAGAAACTTTTTTTTTATACCACCAAAGTGACAACACACACACACTCACCCCTATTGACACACACGCGTATGTACGTATGTATGGTATGTATGTATGTATGTATATATGCATGTACGTAACTACGTATGTATGCATGAATGTATGTATGTATGTAACGTTACCTCGAGCCTGCTGAATATCTCTGGCAGCTTGGTGAGGGCGTGCTCCTTGTAGACGAACTCCTCGTTGTGCAGGTCCCCGAAGCGGCCGCCGTAGAACGACACGCGGAAGTACGAGCCGAACACGCGCTTGCCGTGCAGCTGCTCGATGCGGGAGAAGGCCTCGTTCAATTTACTGTTACCATAGAAACATGGGTGTCATCCTACTAATAAAACTAACATGAACAATTCTTAGACAGACTTGCAATTCCTGAGAATGGTAAGATCACTTTATTTCTGGTATTCTTAATGTATGAAGAGCCAACTCTAATATTTTTGCGGTTTTTCAATTACACGACCATATGGTGGTTCAAAGACACCTTCCTATAAATTTCAACCATGTAGTTCCAATAGTCTTTAAGTAACAAAAACAAAATAATGCAAAACAATTTGTGTCTAGCATTTTTTAAAAAGAAATCTTCACTCACACTATTAACAGTGCAAAAGTCGCCTCAAAACTACAAACTTAAAGCGTCTAACAAAAACGTAAAAATATAATGGAATTTTAATTATATTATTTTTATTATTTAATATAATACCTGTGTATATTGGCGAGTTTCTTGTAGTCGCGGTTTTCTTCAGCGATCGGTATGAGCACCTTGTACACCTCGTTGACGGTCTCGTACATGCCGGCCGTCATCAGCTCACTGGCCGCGTGCTCCAACAGCGCCTGGGGTACATCATCATCAACAACAACTCATGTACATCCCCACCGCAAGACAAAATCACTTAACAACTTACTCACTTAACCTAAACATTTGAATTTTAAGTTAATAAAGATTATTTATAGATTAAGAAACAAGTTAAACACAACAACGCGTTTGTGAGTCTTGTGCAGAGTTAAAAAGCTATCTAATTGTTTGTGTGTAAAGGCCACCAGCATCAAATTTTTCTTTGTTCTCTTTTACACTGGAAGATATTCTCCGCAAATTATTTAACTTTAATAAGTAAATAGTTTTATGCGGCGATTTTAATATTGATATTCTTACTAACTCATCTGAAAAAAGTAATTTTGTTGCTTTGTTTAAATCATTTAACCTACATTTGTTGTTTAATGAGCCAACTCGGTAAACGGCCACTTCGTCTACTTGCATAGATAATATAGTAAGTAATTTTGCTAGTATACTTTATGTAACAATCATTGACTAATGCTGCCACATCACGCCATCTGGCGACATAATCGTAACACTGTTTGACAGCTGTGTCGCTTGGTGGTGGTGGGGAAAGCTTATAAAGGCCGGCACGGCTCTCGGAACGATTCATTCTCGTGTGAACACTTGACTAGTGAAAACTATGTCCGAACTCAGTGTTATCATAAGGAATAAATATCAAGTGAAGTGAATACGTTGTGGTTTTATTTAAGAGATAGATAGTTTAGGCGATGATAGCTCAGTGGTAGTGACGTCGGACGCCGCGGCGAAGGTCGTGGGTTCGAATCCTTCAATGAGCTTGAGCTTTCGGTGAAGGAAAACATCGTGAGGAAACCATAGCACGGTGGGTACTTTGTAGTATACCCGTCTGGCTGGCTACCACCCTCAAGTTGAAAAGCTGTCGCCAAACACCTATTGGTGTGTTCCGGCAGCTGCACTTGAGAGCCAGATCCTTCTAGGCTTTGTGTGCTTACCACCTTCGGCCACATCATCACCTACCATAGTGAGATTATGGTCAAACACAAGCCTATACAATGTAAAAAAAAAACCCTCTGAAGTAACAGTATTAGTGAAAATAATTGGCAATCCTGATACCTATTTTACATTTAATTTATATTTAGTAATTGTTCTGTGTAGGTTTCGTAAAAACCATTTAGCGCTACGTTAATTAAGAGATCTCCAAGTTCATTTAAGTTATATGTTCATGTTTTATTTTTGTATTGTAACCGTTTGTATCATCAAATAAATAAATAAATAGCAGTATATTAGATAAATCAATCATAAGCGGTGTTCGCTCTCATCATATGGCTCAGATTGTCGAATTGCCGTATAAATTACAAGTTTCTAAGGTAATTAAAGAAATTAGACCTATTACAAAGGCAAGATTAGATAATTTTAAAAAAGGACATGGCTAAATACAGTATGAGCGACTGCCCTAACCATGTATAAACACTGTACCTAGTAATATGTAATGCTGAATAGCTGAATATTGGTATTTCGTATGAAAAAAGTTACAGGAACTATTCATATCGTTAAAATCTAAAAATCATATAAAGACAATCAAAGAAATCATCGTTTTGAGATGTAGGTACCTATCATTCGTACCATTCACGAAGATGTGGTCAATAAACCTACTTTTAAAGATATTTGCGTAAGCTGAAATTATCAGTATTATTTATTATATTATTTATTATTGTGCAATACAATTATGAGTATAATCAACAATAATAATATAATATAAGACAATTTTAGCTTACGCAAATATCTTTGAAAGTAAGTCTATTGACCACATCTTCGTGAATGGCACGTCATATCATCTTTATGTTCTTCTTGTTAAATAAAAAAACATGAAAACAACTTTTTAAGATTTCATTTGTTCACAAAAGTTCTAGGAGAATAATAAAACCTTAATAATTAATATATGGATATTTAAATTTTACGAGCTAGTGTGACATTTCTATACATGCTTAGGGCAGTTGTTTAGCCATGTCCTTTGGAATATAAACTCAATAGTAAGATATATAGTAATAGTAATGAGCCCAATGTCTTGTATGATGAATTATTATCTACTATTTGTGATGACTTTAATAAAGCCTGTCCAATCAAAAAAGTGAAGGTAAATAGTAAACTAAAATTTAGTGACTGGGCTCTTAGTAGCCTAGTAGGAATTCGAAAAAGTAGGGATAAGTTGTATGATCTTTATCAATTAAGATCATCCACTTGCGACGAGAAATTCCATAACTATGTTAGGTTTTTTTCCTAATTATTTAAATTAGTATGTAATCGAGCAAAATATACTTAAGTAACAAAATAGGTAAAGTATGTAATAAAATTAAGGCAGTTTGGAATGTTATAAATACGGAATCAGGAAAAATAAAAAGTAAAAACGAACAGTGAACGTTAAAAATTAATGATGAAATTGTATCGGATAAATTAGAAGTAGCTAACGCTTTTGTGAATTTCTTTGCTAATATACCTGGGGAAACCACTGAAAGTCTCAACTCGTGCCCTGATGAGGCTGGAGCGTTACTTAAGCAACATATTCGTAAATCATTTCCCAGTTTTAAATTTAATTACGATACTGCTAGTGATATTATAAAGTTATTTAATTCTCTCAATTTGAAAAGCACCGTTATGGGGATTGTCGGTAACGAATTTATTTTAAAATCGATAATAACAGTAATTGCACCTATTTTGTCGGATATTTTTAATGAATGCATTGATCAGGGTACTTTTCCCGATCTAATGGAGTATAGTAAAATAGTTCCTATTTTTAAATCTGGCTGTAAAGATAATCCTTCTGATTATAGACCAGTATCCATACTTCCAGCACTTAGCAAAATCTTTGAAAAACTGTTGCTTAATCAAATGTTAGGTCATTTTAATAAACATGAGATATTACATAGTCATCAGTTCGGTTTCACGAAGGGGAGATCCACATCAGATGCGGCAGTAAAATTATTGAAAAACATCTATGAAGCCTGGGAAAATTCGTAGGATGCCATTGGCATTTTTTGTGATCTATCCAAGGCCTTTGACTGCGTTGACCACAGTACTCTGCTCCTAAAGCTTAACTATTATGGTATTCGTGGAACTGCTCATGATCTTGTTTTATCTTACTCAAGTAATAGCCAACAAAAAGCAGGAATTAGTGGTACGACATCAAAGTGCTCCCTAGTCAAAATGGGGGTACCCCAGGGTTTGATACTAGGGTCGTTTCTGTTTCTAGTTTATATGAATGATTTACACTCTGTTGTAATTGGTCCCTCAGATATCGTCCTGTTTGCTGACGATACTTCATTAATTTTCAAAGTAGATAGAAAAGACAAAGAACTTATTAAAGTAAATGATACTTTGTCACTAGCCTCCAAATGGTTTGCTGTTAACAATCCGTTACTAAATTCTAAGAAAACAAAGCGCCCTAAAGTATGGATTGAAATCAATACGGACAGTATACCGGAGTGCGTTCCGTTTTAAACGGTACCCAGTAAAGCCCACCCAGGAACGGCTTACAGTGGTCGCAGTGCATATCGGAACATACCCATTATATTGAGTGAGATTGAGCCGCTGAATGGTGATGTATAGTATACCTGCAGCTCGTTGTGCGTGAGGTGGTGGTGCAGCGCGTCGACGCAGCTCTCGTCGAGCGCGTTGTGCGTGACGCGGTGCAGCAGCGCGGCGCCCAGCCCGCGCGCGGCCAGCTGCTCGGCCACCAGCGCCGCGCCGTGCACCAGGCACATGCCCGCCTCCAAGTGGTTCGACCGCTGCAACCGACCGACCGACCGACCGACCGTCCCATCACATCGACTCATCGTAGGATGAACGTTGGAACTATTCTATTTGAAACTTAGCGCTATATCGTAAGGTTTATTTTCGATTAGCACCATTTACTAGGATCCCCAAACGGTCGTGTTTATAATTTACTAGAATCCGCCCCGCGGTTTCACCAGCGTTCTCGAGAAGTCACAAAATGTAATTTGATGTTTTCTTGCCTGACCTATCCGCGGCTTTTGATTGTGTCGATCGTGGAAAACTTCTACGTAAACTAAATTATTATGGAGTGAAAGGTGTGGTACTTGATCTTATACAATCATACCTTGGGAAGATAATTCAAAGTGTTGATATAAATAGGGTTAAATTGTCTGGTTCATCTGTGCATTTAGGTGTACCACAAGGCTCTATTCTTGGTCCTTTTGTATTCTGAATTTATATTCTTATATTCATTTCAGTTTTATTATGTTAAATGAGACGTTAGCAATTCCATATGGTAAAGACAGATATTTCGTAAGGCCAGCAGGTCCTGAAACTGTATCTCACCTCCATATGTTTCTGCGCCATATTGTTGAGCCAGGTGAGTCTCAGGTCGGGGCTGTGCTGGTAGCCGCGCGCGATGCGGTGCATCAGGTCGAGCAACATCTCGGGGTCCTCCTGGAACTCCTTCATCTTCACCGTGTCCGATAGGATCATGTGCAGGTTGAACACTAGATCCTTGACCTGGAATGTAAAGAGTAGTAAGTCCGGAATTTGAAAAACAAGAAAACTATGTCTAGTGGTGGTTTTCTATCGGTGGTAGAATACTTTGCTGTAGGTACCCGCCTGGCTACCACCCTGGGGTTGAAAGTCGCCAAGCACCTACCGGTATGATCAGTTAGTTGCGACTTGCGAGCCACTACCCTTCGAGGCTTTATAACGATCTCCAACATAACAATCCCTTTGGTATTGCTAATTTCCATTGACGATGGCCACTTACCAGGTAGACCGCCTGACTGCTCCCTATCTTTGTGACATAAAAACAATGACAAGGCAATTTGACCCCAAAAATCATCACTTTCCATATTTAAAATGCAAGTATTGTCTTACTAACTTAACAAGGGGAAAAACCTGCACTTGACAGCCAGATCCTTTTAGCTTCGGCCACATCATCATTTTCCATAGTGAGATTGTGGTAAGACCCAGGCATATATGCAGTAAAAAAAGGTTATTATTACCTGTTCCGGGAACGAGGTGTCCTGCAGATCATGGTCATGTTCGGCGTAGACCAGGATGGTTTTGAGAGCTCGACGGAGCGACTCCTCGCTGAAGGTGGTGGAGGTGCCCACCAGCGACGATAGAGACATCGTCACTTGCATCTTTACTCGACTGAAATTCTATTTTGTTGAGGAAAAAAAAAGTTTTCGTCAGTGTATGCACCTCCAGCATAAGTGATAGCCGTGTGTGCGTAAGCGAGTTGCACTGTGTTTTAATTGATTTCATTCTTTCATGTACAGAAGTTGATAATCTGTTCAAGTACCAGTAGGTTTGTTCCGGCTGTTGCGATTGAGAGTTAGTTCCTTTCTAGGCTTTGTTTGGTATATATTCAGTCACATTATCAGTATAACGTTTTGAAATTGTTAACCATTTGTTAGATTGTCCAAATTGGCCGGTTGGCGTGGTTGGTAAGATACCCTATCTATCACGCCGCAGGTCGTGGGTTCGATTCCCACTCAGGACAAACATTTGTGTGCATGAACATGTCTGTTTGTCCTGTGTATGGTTGTGATTATCTATATATGTATGTATTTACAAAAAAAAAGTAGTATATGTAGTATATCAGTTATCTGGCTTCCATAGTACAAGCCCTGCTTAGTTTGGGGTCAGATGGCCGTGTGTGAGGAATAATGTCCCAGAATATTAATTTAATTTTTTTTATTTTAAAATAAAACATGTAACATTATTGAATTTCTTCAACTTCAACTTAAGTAGGGCCTAAACTGACAATATTCTTTCGATTTTGACTAACAAAGAGATTGTGGTCAAAAACGTGTATCGTCGGCAAACTATATAGGTGTAAGTGCCCGCGCAGTGCACCAGCACCACGCGGCACGTGCCCCACTCGGACTATATAGGTATAAGTGTATATGTACTGACGTTCCCGAGCTGGTAGTGCTGCCGCATGAGCGCGTAGAGCGTGGCGGAGGCGTGGGCGCGCGCCGCCGCGTGCGTGCCCGCGCAGTGCACCAGCACCACGCGGCACGTGCCCCACTCGGACTATATAGGTATAAGTGTATATGTACTGACGTTCCCGAGCTGGTAGTGCTGCCGCATGAGCGCGTAGAGCGTGGCGGAGGCGTGGGCGCGCGCCGCCGCGTGCGTGCCCGCGCAGTGCACCAGCACCACGCGGCACGTGCCCCACTCGGACTATATAGGTATAAGTGTATATGTACTGACGTTCCCGAGCTGGTAGTGCTGCCGCATGAGCGCGTAGAGCGTGGCGGAGGCGTGGGCGCGCGCCGCCGCGTGCGTGCCCGCGCAGTGCACCAGCACCACGCGGCACGTGCCCCACTCGGACTATATAGGTATAAGTGTATATGTACTGACGTTCCCGAGCTGGTAGTGCTGCCGCATGAGCGCGTAGAGCGTGGCGGAGGCGTGGGCGCGCGCCGCCGCGTGCGTGCCCGCGCAGTGCACCAGCACCACGCGGCACGTGCCCCACTCGGACTATATAGGTATAAGTGTATATGTACTGACGTTCCCGAGCTGGTAGTGCTGCCGCATGAGCGCGTAGAGCGTGGCGGAGGCGTGGGCGCGCGCC
This sequence comes from Tetheella fluctuosa, assembly GCA_951216915.1. NCBI lineage: Eukaryota > Metazoa > Arthropoda > Insecta > Lepidoptera > Drepanidae > Tetheella > Tetheella fluctuosa. The sequence continues at coordinate 1,423,072 of OX578214.1, forward strand.
GCCGCGTGCGTGCCCGCGCAGTGCACCAGCACCACGCGGCACGTGCCCCACTCGGACTATATAGGTATAAGTGTATATGTACTGACGTTCCCGAGCTGGTAGTGCTGCCGCATGAGCGCGTAGAGCGTGGCGGAGGCGTGGGCGCGCGCCGCCGCGTGCGTGCCCGCGCAGTGCACCAGCACCACGCGGCACGTGCCCCACTCGGACTATATAGGTATAAGTGTATATGTACTGACGTTCCCGAGCTGGTAGTGCTGCCGCATGAGCGCGTAGAGCGTGGCGGAGGCGTGGGCGCGCGCCGCCGCGTGCGTGCCCGCGCAGTGCACCAGCACCACGCGGCACGTGCCCCACTCGGACTATATAGGTATAAGTGTATATGTACTGACGTTCCCGAGCTGGTAGTGCTGCCGCATGAGCGCGTAGAGCGTGGCGGAGGCGTGGGCGCGCGCCGCCGCGTGCGTGCCCGCGCAGTGCACCAGCACCACGCGGCACGTGCCCCACTCGGACTATATAGGTATAAGTGTATATGTACTGACGTTCCCGAGCTGGTAGTGCTGCCGCATGAGCGCGTAGAGCGTGGCGGAGGCGTGGGCGCGCGCCGCCGCGTGCGTGCCCGCGCAGTGCACCAGCACCACGCGGCACGTGCCCCACTCGGACTATATAGGTATAAGTGTATATGTACTGACGTTCCCGAGCTGGTAGTGCTGCCGCATGAGCGCGTAGAGCGTGGCGGAGGCGTGGGCGCGCGCCGCCGCGTGCGTGCCCGCGCAGTGCACCAGCACCACGCGGCACGTGCCCCACTCGGACTCCGAGCCGCAGCACGACCACCCCAACTGAGTTTGCACAACACAAGAAGAACAAGGCGTGACTTCAACTTATAACAAATCAATAATGGTAAAAACTAAGTCGATATAAAATAAATTGGGTTAAAAAGAAAAAAAAAATGTGTCTTGTATACTAGGTTTCTGTCTCTTTTTATTACAACTATAAATTACACTTACATACATACAAAGAGTATACAGTGTGTAAAAAGGTGAAAAAATAATTTTAGAGCATAAAGCTTGTTGTTTTGAACCAAAATTTTCATGTTCGCTCCTATGTTCATCTTCCGTCTCATACATACTTATAGCTAATGTCAATAGTTCAGTATTTTTGTCAACTTTGAGATTGGCTGAATCGAGGCGATTATTGTACATACATACCTTGAGTATGAGAGCTCGTACAGTGGCGAACATATGCTGCAGCACCGTGACGCTCTGGTTGCGTTGCAGCGCCCGCAGCAGCACTTGTAACGCAGCACTGCACACGCTCTGTCCGCAGTCCAGGCTATTGCATGACTGCACATACAAAACATTAATAATGCAAAAAGTACTCGGTGGCTGCCACAAAGGAGCCGGTGGCCGCCACAAAAAAACCGGGGGCTGCCACACATATCATACTCGCCGTCTGCAATCACTTTTTAATAAGGTTCATCTATTTATGAATTTGTCTTTTAAAATTCCACCGTCAATATAAATAATGCAGAATTTAATAAAAATAAATATCGTACAAGTTCAATGTCCAAATAAATATAGGCGACACACACACCTGAACAATAGTTTCGAGCGCGTGTAGCAACACTAGCGAGACCTCGGCGGCGAGCGCAGCGGACAGGACGGGCTGCGGGTGGGCGGGCGCGGCCGGCTCCCTGCCCGCGCCCGTCCGCACCCACTCCTTGCGCCACCGCTCGCGCTTGCACCCGCCTACATTTGATGTTCCGCCTGCAGGAGAATCATTTTCCGTTAAGCTGACGTAGTCGTGTATAAAAAAAATATGGCGATTTGAGAGTAGTGTTAGTTGGGTACGCGATTATAACAAAAAAAAACTTTTTCAAATTTTGATACTTTGTAAACGAATCTTTGTATAAAAAATGTACCCTGTATATTTTTAAAATACACGATACCCCATTCGAAGTGATACACGAACAAAAAAATCGTGAGTGTCGTGGAACACTCGGTTGGAACGAAGAAGCGCGCACCTATGACTGGACACAGACAATAGCATACGCGCTATGGCCCGTCTACACTAAAGAACAGGTTGTGACTTCGTCGACTTCAGGATTTTCGAACTTCATTCCAAAATCCCTCAACCCTCGACCCTCACACCCCAACCCCCCCTCACTTAGCCTGCGATTAAAATGACAATAACAGACAGGGATGATTGTTAGGACCCTAAAAAAACAAACTGTCAGGAAAGATAAAAGAACATACCTTTACGTCGCATAATGAAGTCGGAACGGGCGGAGCCCTGCCCCAGTATGACGTCTTCTAACTTCGCTTTAATGTCTGTCGTCTTGCGAACATTTTGTTGGGCACATTTCATTATTTCTTTCCGTCCCTAAAACAGAATGTATGAAATAAACAACATCATATATAATAGAGTACCTACCATAATTTATGTTGATTTGTCATGCACATATCGGTGTTACCACCTTCAACTACATCAGCATTTATCATGATGAGATGGTCGTCAAACACATGCCTAGATAAAATAAAAAGAAAGAGTGCGTGCAACTAAATAGTTCTCGTTTTCTCTCTCTGGCCAAGTGCTCCATCTCTCTGTGCCCGCCTTGTCTTTATTTTAATACTTTACTGGTCACTTAGCAACGTATACAGTATAGTTATTTTATTTATCTTCTTGACCAAGCAACTGTTTCGTTTTTTTAGCGTCAGAAACGCGTTTCATAAAACGTTACACTCAAATTCATCCATCAAATATTATAGTTTCCTTGGAGTTGTATAGGTAGATAGTATATAGTAGATACCTTGTACTCCTGGCACCTGAACCCGAGGTCGATGAGCGCCAGCAGCGTGTGCAGCCGCGCGGGCGTCATCTCGCCGGCGCAGGCGCACAGGGCGCCGCGCTCCGTCCACTTGAGCACCCACGTCAGGCACATTAGCAGGTTGCGCGACGTCTCGCTGTTGAACGGCGGACGACCATTCTGAACAAGCAAACGACTAATACTTCAAACAATTTTACTATGTTATATTAATTATAAATGCGAAAATTCGTGTTTGTTTTTGACCATTCCTTTAGTTTGCCATTTAAGATAATCGCAAAAGGCAATAATTCCTTACTAACCATCTCAAATCAATCACAGTTCTCCAACAGCATGGATTTCGTGGCAAAATGTCTACTGTTACAAATCTAGTTTGCTACGTTTCTGATATAACGAATGAAATTAACAAGGGTCATGAAGTGGATGCAATTTACACCGACATCAGTAAAGCTTTCGATAAAGATGATCATGTCTTACTATTACGCAAGTTTAGCAACATCGGCATTCACAGGAAGCTACTAGAATGGTTTTCGTCTTATTTAACTTTCAGATCTCAATTTTTTTTTGTTGTGGGTGTTTTAAGGTTAAGACTTCAAGTGTCCCGCAGGGATCTCATTTGGGACCCATTTTGTTTCTAGTTTTTATGAATGACTTAACTCCAGTTATAAAATTGCGGATGACTTAAAGATTTAAGCTCTGCTTAGTTTGGGGTCAGATGGCCGTGTGTGAGGAATAATGTCCCAAAATATTTATTTATTTTATTTTATTTTATTTATAATACAGTCCATAGCTTTTTCGACTCTCAATATGAACATTTCGACTTGGTGTTCCACAAAATTCAAAACCATCAAAGGAAATGGCTTGAGGATAGGTTGAATTATTTCAATATGACATCACGTATGGACCGTTGCTGGGCAAATTTGTATAAGATTGTAAGGGGTCTGAAATCTGAATGCTAGTCCTCAGTTACTTACTGAAATAAAACAGTCTCTCGTAAAAATTCTAGATTAGTAAACATTACGCCGTTTGCAGTAAATAGGTCTAGAACATTAGTATCAATACCGTCTTTCTAATACTTTGTAATGAGCACAAAAAAATCTTGACATTTTGGTTTTGTTCTCGCCCATTCCCTTTCACCCTCGTTCGTGAATGGAGGCCCGTGCTCAGCAGTGACACATAAAAAGGCTGTAAAGGAACTACCTATCCATCACTTCGTAAATAAAGGTACAAAAACCACGAGTACATATGTTATGATTACTCACCTGTTTGAAATCACCTTCAGGGGAGGAGGCCGTGTACAGATGACCAAATTGACCCATTTCACTGTCGAGCTGAAGTATTTCTGTTAATAAAGATACAACTTCATTATTGTTTTGTGTATCATTCTTTTAGAATAAAATTAAGAGACAATTTATGTAGAAATTATTTCAGTTTAGGTTCTAAGGAGGGTATTAATAAAAGTCAAATTTACTGAAGTTACCAGTGCTTTTTTTAGTGTAGATATTTAACCACAATCTCACCATGGCAAGTGATGATGTAGCCGAAAGTGATAAGCACATAAAGCTTAGATATATATTATATTTATTTAAATAGTATTTTCATCACCTTTAGTAGTAGTAAATCCTCTATACAGTTGTGGATGCGCGTCCATGACTATTCCTAGTAGAGGCAGGTAGAGCGCGGCAACCCTGCTCTTCACGTCAGGGTTGGCAAGCCTCGGGTCGGCGTCGTGCGCCGCCAGCAGGGCTACCACTGCGCTCACTGCTGCACATTGGAGTACTGGACTTCTGTTTAGAAAATAATCAGTTTATAACGATTTACAGAGACTGTACATGAGCATGGGGATCTTAAATAACGAGGGAGTGATACCCCTGGTGTTGCAAGCGTCAACAGGCTACGAGCCGGATGCTCGTTTGTCACCTTAGTGGTATAAAAAAGAGAGCCATAACATAGAACGAGAATCAAAACGTACGTCGAGTATTAAGAATATATCGTGTTAATCAAACTCAACCGAAAATAGACCTCATGTCATATGGCCATGAACTTAAATTAAACTTTTAATCTTGACCCAAAACATTTTTATCATTCCTTGCACCTGTCGTTTTTATAATTTCACGAATAAGAAAACTTTAGGAAAGAAAAAAAACGAATTAGCTCGAGCCCCGAGATTAGCAATCCAGAAGAAACTTACGTTTCATCAAAATCCATTGAAGTACATAAACTAACTTCACAAAAGAGAAAGTAAACTTACTGCAAGTCCAACGCATTAGTGAGTTCACTAAGCAGCAGGCCGGTGAGGTAGTGCCTCGAGCGGAACTCGTGCGACAGGTGGTGGTGCGGCGCGCCGGCCGCGCTGGACGCCGACGCCGACGCCGAGCCCACCGAGTGGGACGACGGCGCCGGGGACACGCCCCCGCCCCCACCACCACCCGCCACCCCCGCCGCCGGCAAGTTCAGCGACACGTAGTGCTCGTGCGAACAGATTATGCGAAGGAAGGCCACCTGGAAAGTTGTGTAATAAAAAAAAAAACATTTAAATAGGCTTTCATAGGCTCATGTATTTTCTGACTCTAAGACACCGTTCGAAAGGTTGCTTTTGCTGAGATGATCCGGTAATAAACTTAGCGATTACTTAAGATGTATCCTGTAAGAGCGAGCGCTATCTAGATAGCACTGTCGTCATTTAAATATTCATTAATATTTATGCCTTCGAGATTCCTAAATTTCGACAATTGTAGTTTTATTGTACCTTGTACAATAAAACTGTCTGAAAAGGTAAACAATAGTTTCATGTATTTTAATAGTAGATTGTATCATAAGGGAGCAAAATAATATTTTTACGGCGAGGGCGCTTTTTTGAATCCGGAGCGAAGTGAGGGATTCTAGAGTTGAATACCTCGTTCAAAGTACGTCGCCCGAGCCAAAAATATATTTTGCGCCCGAGTGATACACTCTACTTTTCATCACCCTCTATGAGAAAATAAAAGGCGCCTCATATTTTATTTCAAAACAAAAACATGAATTTCTAACAATCCGTGAAAATTGACGAAAACGCGGGCTGTAGTTCGTGCGTTTTTAATTTTATTTCTTTTTTTTTTATTCAGCCGGCGGCGCGACTTTGGACCGTCGTACCAGCCAGTCTTTATTCAAACAATATTTGCGTCGTATTGCGATTTCTTTGGTGCAGAGCACTAAGATGTTCCAAATTCAAAAAGTGCGCGGCAAAGATAATTGCGGCGCACTTATAAAGAGGATTAAAAACTCATTACTGCCCGCAAAAAAAATCTTATAGAAAACACCACCTTTGGGCGCACTTAAAGGCGAACCAAGTCGTCATTTTCGAATAGATGGAATGAAAAACAATGTATCATATAAAATAATGAAGACATAAGTATATTAAACTACTTTACACATTTATTAAAAATTTAAACACGACTTACATGAATTTCAATTTTAACCACAGTTATTTATTTACATTAAAAGGATTTACCAAAATTATTTACCTATTTGGATAATTTCTATTGAACATGAGTATATTATAAAACGTAATGTCTCCCCGTCTATTTTATTTTACTATTTTATAACTGAATTCAAACAAAATATCAACTTTGATCGAATAAAATATATGAAGATTTTTTTTTTCTGGATTTCAGGTTTAGTCCCATAAAAAAGTCACACTTATCCAGTTAAGGTGACGCCGCGTTAAGCTTTAAAATCTGAAATTCAACGTGCTGCGACCCGCTCCTCACTATAGCGACCTCTCATAGAAAACCCGCGTAAACGGAACGGGCGTATGCGACAAAATGGTTTTTATTATTTAATTTAAAAACTACAAATATATTTCATAAAACCTATGTACAAATTATAGAATCAGTTTCAATGAATATATGTAGAAATTTTGGAACCTCAAATCGATCCTCAACGTCGGTAAAATTGGAATCTCTTATTTTAAAGAGGTCTTTTTGATTAATTATATTGTGTTATAAAAGTTAACCAATCGTGTTATGCAATGGACAAAATAAAGTCAAATACATGATGAATTCTTACAATAAATTTCATTTCGTCCGCTTTAGTCATTGTTGAGAAAAATCGGTATCCTTGCAACCAAAATCTTCAAGGCGTCGCCTTAAGGCCCTCGAGAGCCCTAATGAAGGTAAAAGAAACTGAAGTAACACAAACAACCATAAACTGACCTTGTAATGCACGAGCGGCACCGCGTCGGGCAGCGAAGCAATCTTGGCACACATCTGCTTGTAGTACGTCCGGATCAGGTTGAACACGTAGCCACGGTCCATTATACACAGCAGGTCAAACAGAAAGAACGCCAGGCTATTGTTCAGGCTTTGTGTTAGCCTACTGTTCTTCCCGTATCTGTGACATTGTATGTTGAATTAAGAAGTCGGATTATGGATGGATGAATCTGTGGGAGCTGTTTTAAATAAGGCGTTTGGCCACAATCTCACTATGATAAGTGATGATAAATAAATAAATAAATATTCTGGGACATTATTCCTCACACACGGCTATCTGACCCCAAACTAAGCAGAGCTTGTACTATGGAAGCCAGATAACTGATATACTACATATACTACTTTTCTTTTGTAAATACATACATATATAGATAATTACACCCAGACTCAAGACAAACAGACATGTTCATGCACACAAATGTTTGTCCTGTGTGGGAATCGAATCCACGACCTGCGGCGTGATAGATAGGGTATCTTACCAACCACGCCAACCGGCCCGTCAAATGTAACCGAAAAGCACTAAGCCTAGAAGGAACTGGCACTCAAATACAGCTGCCGGAACACACCGTTAGGTGCGACAGACTTTCAACTTGAGGGTGGTAGCCAGCCAGTTAGCCGTTTTCCATGACGGATAGCTGTTTGTAGGTTTGGAAGCCATCTTTTTCGGTGGTTACCCCCCCCCCCCACACACACACACACACAGACACCTCCGCAGACATACACTCTTCACATATAGTCATAAAATTATTTGTTTACTTACCTGCTTGATGGAAGAGCGGGGCCTCCTAACACAGGGTATTATCTTACTTAAAAGGAGTGCTCCAGCCATTGTATTTATAGATTAAGCTTAAATGAATGAAATATATAATTATTATTATCATTACCTGGATATAATCTCGGTGGTGACATTATTGACGAGTGTGGTGACGTCATCGGTGAACTGTTCCGGGAAGCGCGCCTTGCGCGGCGCCTCGTGGGCCCCGCTCCAGTACAGGTACTCCACCATCGACTTGATCATCAGCTCGAACAGAGACCTGTACAGTACAAGACATCACCACTCGTACTTATATAGCTTCTGCGCCCCCAGTTTTAATTCCGGATAATAAAATGTACTCTATATGTTATTCCAAGGTACGATCTATTTATGTGCCAAGTTTCATACAAATTCATTCAGTCATTTATGCCTGAATGAGTGACAAACATCCTAACTAATATTATAAATGCGAATGTGAGCTTGTTTGTTTGTTACTTTTTCTCGCCTAAGCCTGAACCGATCGCGATGAAATTAGGTACGCATATAGCCTATGGTATGGAGAAGGACATGGGCTACTTTTTTCTCGGGAACACGGGTGAAACCGCAGGGAACTGCTAGTTTATAATATTAGTAGGTTTATAACTATTTACTAAGTAAGAGGTATAATATTGAATTTAGACAAATATATATAAAGGGTAAAAGTACTCATTAATATAAACAACTTTATAGAACAAACAAATTTTCATTTAATTCGTTCAAGTCCTTCAAAATATCTATAAAGCTGAAGAATTTGCTTGTTTTGTTGAACGCGCTAATCTCAGGAACTACTGGTTCGAATTGAAAAATTATTTCAGTGTCGGATAGCTCATTTATCGAGGAAGGCTATAGGCTACTTTTTATCCCGAGAAAATATAAGATCCCTTGAAAACGCGGGTAAAACCGTGGGGCGGAAGCTAGTAAGTGATATAGTGTTTAAAGATTTAGGTTGGTAAGGGTGATGTGTAGAGTGTAGTGTAAATGTACCAGGAGTTGTGCATGGCGAGGTCCCTGGTGGCGCCGCTGGCCACCACCCACTGCAGCGCCAGCTCCTCGTGCAGGAACTTGCACGACCCGTCCGACATCACTGCCACATACTTATTGCATTACAAATCAGCTTTTCAGTTAACCCTTCATTTCCTATTTGTAATAAATCTCTAACAAAACTTATAAAGCTATTAATCTATACATATATAGGTCTGTATCTAAGATAAGGGTTTGTATTCAATACTTGTTGTTTCATGTATTATGACTTGTTTTGCCAAAAAAAAAAAAAATTAGTAAACGAATATTTAGATCAAATAAATTGATTGATTTGATTTGAGACAACCTTCAGTATTTTTAAAGATACCTTTTTACGAGACCGCAATCGTGGTATTCGAACAAAAAAATTAACCTAACTTTATATGAAGGAGAAATAAAACGACCGGTACAGACAGACGGACAGACATGAAGCAACTATCGGGATTCTTTGTTTTACTACAGAAATCCTAAAAAAGAATTTAAAAATAAGGTGTATATATACCAGAAGGCGGCAGCGGTAGTCCAATATCCCGATCGGTGAGCGAGGGTCGTGGGACAGTGCACTGGTACTGTATGTACGTGGTGATGAGACTGCTGCGGCCATGTTGGTCGCAGGTCGAGCCCTCGTTCATGTTCTGTAACCATTATGATACGTTTTGCTGTGATGATGTACCCTACTAACCTGTATAAGAGACTAGCTTCCGCCCCGCGGTTTCACCCGCATTCCCGAGGGATCTTATGTTTTCCCAGGATAATAAGTAGCCCATAACCGATAAATGGGCCAGTAGTTTCTGAGATTAGCGCGTTCAAACAAACAAACAAAACTTTTCAGCTTTATAATATTAGTATAAATAAAAACAAAAACTGATATCAAAAATAGTGCATTAAGAGTTATTATGAAATTCCATCCTTGAATGGATGTAATAGGGGATCACAGGTGAAACCGCGGGGGGAAAGTTTATATTTTTTTCGGGATCCTAAACGAAGCAGAGTTTGTAATATGGAAACCGAGTACATTTTGTTTTTATAAATAATTTTATAATATGGACACCCAGACTCAGGACAAACAGACACGTTCATGCACACATATTATTACGTCTGTCGCCAACACGCCCATAGCTAAATAAACAAGTAGATCATATTTCTAAAGAGTTAAAGTAAACGTATACCGACAGCGATATTAGTGAAGACATGTCCGAGGCAGGTGAAGACGTCCTGCGCGATGTTGAGCGCCTGCCCCTGCAGCGCGGGCGGCGCCGCCAGCAGCTGCAGCAGCCGGTCCAGCGCCGCCGGCAGGCAGCGGGACAGCGCCTCCACGTTGGCGCTCGATAGCTCTGATATACTGCCCAACGACTAATATATAAGGCCCTAATAAATCAAGTACGGTCCTTTTGAGGGATGATAGTATAAGGTCATGAGTATTCCGAAAATGATAAAATAAAAATGTTCGGTCGTCATTTTACTCTGACCTTTGCACAAATGTAGTATAATTAAACATAAAAAACTATTCTAACTATACTTAACTATACTTAGCTATACTATACTAACTACACATATTTTTATTTTTACCTGTATGTATATATCTTAGCATTTAATATCAGTTACCAGGTCAGGCTGTCTTGCGACATAGGCCTCCTCAAGTTCCCTCCACATTTGCCTGTCCATTGCTGTCCTTCTCCAACCTTTGGGCAGATCGTCTTCCCATCTTTTTTTCTGCCTTCCTCTACGTCTTTTTCCGTCACGCGGGTACCATTCTGTTACTTTTTTGGTCCACTTTCCTGTTGTTGATCTCATCATATGACCAGTCCATTTCCATTTCGTAATTTTAATGAAAAAAAAAACCTGAAATTGTACTTCATCCCTACTAAGCATTAATTAAAACCATTAAAATTTACGACCGAATATTTTTTTTTTATCATTTTCGGAATACTTATGACCTATACTATCATCCCTCAAAAGGACCGTACTTCATTTATTAGGACCATATATACCTCACTTTCTAACTGCATGTAATAAAACGAGACGGGACTATCTTGAAATCTAAGTTTTACAAGACCTTTTAATGACACCAAATAAGTTTAGGTCTTAGCTGGGGCACTTATGAACGTGAAAGCTAATGAAGTTACCACCGGTTCGGTAATCAGCTTTCAACTAACAAGAACCGGGAAGAAACTCAGCAAGGTTACAAATTGGGTATTTTTTGTTTCAAACTCTTTTACGTTAGCCGTGACAGATCTTATAGATCTTTCTGGAACACGACTGAAATCAAATCAAATGTAAAATGAATGATTCAAATCAAAAGCATATCAATTACCTCGTCCGCAATTCAGCCTCCATGTTAGCTAGCCCGATCCTAGGTGGTATATTTCCTTCTTGGACCGCCTCACACGCCATCGCGAATCGCTCTATATAACCATCCTGGAATATAGCACAGTTTATAATGTTTCTGACGGTGAAGAACTAACCGGCACGTGGACGTGTCTGCCATGTAGAATAGAATAGCAGCTACGGTCTTACCCTGGCTAAGGTAAAAGGCTATCGAGGACGATGGGTCGTCGTGGTGGGCATTGGCCGCGAGGGTGCCGGGGGGAGGCATCACACTTCCCCCGGGACGGGCTATGTACGAGAATCTGAACCCCTCTGCAGCGCAGATCGCGGTATTTAAAAAAAAAGCATGTGTATTTATGTACGCACGTAAGAAGTTATATTTCTTTATTGTTTTTTTTTTTATACTATCTTCATGTTTTACCGTGTATGGGACAACCTGACAATGTCGACTAACTAACTTCATGGTAATGTTAACGCGTATCGTAAAAATTTACTCTCATAATTTTTCCCTAACGCGCCAAAAGAAGTATAACTTAAAAAAAAAATGAAAAAAACCTGAAAAAAGAAAGATGGCGACCATCTGGGTACGCGTACGGTCCGCGTACGGTACGGTTACGTACTTGCGGGTGCACGGTGGTGTGCGGGTCGACGGTGAGCGCGAGGACGGCGCGGTGGTTGTCGATCCAGCGCGTGCCCGGCAGCTGCACGTCCGGCGAGATGTACGAGTAGTTGGCGGGCGGCTCCTCCTGCATCGCCGGCAGGGAGAACTCGCCGCAGGTCAGCTTGCCGTTGCGGCACAGTGGCAGCCACTGGGGGACAAACGGACAACATGCCACTACACTACTTATGCTATATTGGACTATATTGAATTTCAATTGTTATATAATGATTCCGGTCCGGGAGGTCATTACCATTCTATTTTTCACGGTTCAAGAGTTATGAACAATTTAGTATTCAAACAATTATCACAGAAAAAGGCTGTGTGGAAATTAAAAAATAAACGGGCATAGATGGTAATAGTACGATTAAAAAAAAAATAAGTTGTTAAAACTGCCCACAAATGCTATATTCTGCAACATACATCCAAGTCATCTAAATAAAAATCAGTCACAAAAGCAACTAACGATTTTCAACTCTATCTTGACATAACATAAGAGTGAACTTACAGAGTAGCCCACGGGCGTCTCGACGTTCTTCTCCTGGTCGGGCGCGACAGGCTTCCTTTGGCAGGAGACGTGCAGGAATGTGAAAAACAAGTGGTGCTGGTCGCCCAAGTCTGCTGGCAACTTGATTTTGATCTCGTCGTATAGGGACGGGTTTCTGATGGGGGGAAAAGTTTTTTTTTATGTCAGTATGTTGATAAGCAAGCAGACGGCCCACCTGATGGTAAGCGGTCACCACCGCTTATGAACGTTAATAATCTTTATAACTTGCTTGTAAAGGGTCTCTTATTTCACCAATTTCAATAACTTATTATATCTCATTACGTACTTGTGCATTATTGTAATGTAAAACGCACGAGTTTCTTTTAATAAGGTAAGATGCTCCGTCTAAAACGAACGGTACTTTTTTAAATCTTAGCAAAGAGTTTTTATGTCAGAAAGGTGGTCATCATTTTATGAATAAAATTTACTTTGGGAGATAAAATATAATAAATAAACATTTAATTCTTTAATTTAATTATTTTTTGACCATAAATTACAATCATTTATCTGTAACAACACAACAATATTAATTTACTTTATTAGTAATACTGGCTGTATTAGTGCCTTTGCCTTAAAAAAAAAGTTTAAGAAAGTCCGAGTTTTATTTATTTCTTCGCAAATATGTTGTAAAACGTCGTATGACATACGTGCGCTAGACAGGACAGCCTCTGCTTTTTTGTAGCTCTCGCCTACGGCTCGGTTAAGCAATTTCGCCTCGGCTGTAATTTTCAACTTACCACACTTATATCATAATGTACTAATGTAATATAAACCATCCAACCGATGTGCCTCAAACTGGTTTCATTAGAAAGGCAATAATGAGAAGAGTTTTAGACCTTTTTTAGGGTTCCGTAGCCAAATGGCAAAAAACGGAACCTTTATAGATTCGTCATGTCTGTCTGTCTGTCTGTCCGTCCGTATGTCACAGTCACTTTTTTCCGAAACTATAAGAGTTGAAACTTATAAAAACTATATACTGTTGAAACTTGGTAAGTAGATGTATTCTGTGAACCGCATTAAGATTTACACACAAAATAGAAAAAAAAACAATAAATTTTGGGGGTTCCCCATACTTCGACTGAAATTTAAAAAAAAATCATCAAACCAATAATTGTGGGGTATCTATGGATAGGTCTTCAAAAATGATATTGAGGTTTCTAATATCATTTTTTCCTAAACTGAATAGTTTGCGCGAGAGACACTTCCAAAGTGGTAAAATGTGTGTGTGAAGTTACAGGGGGGAACTTCTAAAATAAGAGAATGATAAAACTAAAAAAAATATATGATGTACATTACCATGCAAACTTCCACCGAAAATTGGTTTGAACGAGATCTAGTAAGTAGTTTTTTTTAATACGTCGTAAATAGTAAACAGCAATGTAGAGGTCTAGCTTAATGGCACCAACCTCAAATAAGGTAAATAAATAAAATTGTGCGTTTCCCGTGATGGATGAACGATGGACGAAGTTTGTACGGAACCCTCGGTGCGCGAGTCCGACTCGCACTTGGCCGGTTTTTTTTTTGCGTAGTGGCACACGCCGGGTATCCACTAGTTATTTATAAATATCCTGGGACATTTTTCACATTATGCCATCTGACCCCAAACTGAGCAGAGCTTGTACTATAGAAGCCAGATAACTACTACGTAAACCATGGAGAAAAACATCGGCTATATTTTTTTCACGGGTGGATCATTAAATCAACTTTTCATCACAAGGCTTTTTCATAAAGGGCCTTTTCACAAATATTTCTATACCTTTAGATGATAATTGTACATACTTGTTGTGATAGAGCACGGTGGTGTACGCTTCGGTCGCGAACTCGGGACACGAGCTGCGGCCGAAGATAGCCGGCAGCGCCGACGACTGGTCCTCGCCAGACATCAGCTGGACCCTCACCTGGGTAACAGGTTATACAGCTAGGTATAGTCAGCAATTTTATATACGAATAGCTATTCTCTGTGGATTCAACCGCGTTCCTGGTATAAAAATAACATATAACCTTCCTCTAGAATTGGGCTATCAAATGCAAAAGTAATTTTTCAAATAAGACTGGTAGTTCCAGTGATTAGCGCCTTTAAACAAACAAAAAAACTTCTGCTTTATTATAGTTTTTTTTATACTTTTTTTGTTGTTTTTTGTAACTAAATACACAGGTAACTTTTACATGGGACCAAGTCTGAAAACGCTTAAAGGTACTGGCTCTCAAATGCAGCTGCCGGAACACATCAGTATGTGTTTGGCGACAGATTTTCAAGTTGAGGGTTGTTGAAATTATTGTTTTTAGGGTTCCGTACCTCAAAAGGTAAAAAAGGAACCCTTATAAGATCACTTTCTTCCTTTACTTGTGCTGTAAGACCTTGCTTTTTGCCAAATTTCGTGATTCTAGGTCAACGAGCGAACTATTGAAATAGCTTGTGTTGAGCTTGAACAATTCATTGTTATGAGCGTATATAGACCTCCTTTGGCAGTATTTAACTTGTTTGAAAAACATATGGATGAAGCATTGTGTAAACTTAATAATGATAATAAAAATATAATAATTTGTGGAGATTTTAATATAAATTTATTAGAGGATAATGTATTATCTAATAGAATAAAATCCCTTTTCTTGTGCTATAATCTTGTAAATCTTTTTTTAGAACCAACTAGGATAACTTCTAGTTCAGCAACTTGCATAGATAATATATATACTAATCTGCAACCAGTTACTAAGTCAGTCTTTAGTCAATTAAGCTCGGATCATTGTGGTCAGATGGTCTCCTTTAATATAGCTAGAAAAAAGGTAATAAAAAAAGATATTAAGTGTGTTCCTATGAGTGACAGTCGCCTTGAAAAGTTTAGAAACAATATTGTCAGTAAATTACCATACCTACCTTATAATGATAATGCAAATCAACTTTATAACTCCATTTTCAATCTTACCAAAAATGAGTATAGTTCCATATTTACCTCTAAAAATGTTAAACGAAAAACTGGTATGGTTTTCAATGATTGGGCGACGGTCGGTATTCATAGAAGCAGGAAAAGACTGTACGAACTATATAGTGAAAAACCGTATAATCATAATGCTGTTTTTCTGAATTATGTGCGTAATTACTCTAAAATATTTAAACGCGTTTGTGCCGCGGCTAAATCAATACATATAAGAAATAAAATAGAAAGTAGCCAAGATAAGATCAAGATGACTTGGAAAATTATAAACAGTGAAACTGGAAAGGTCAAAGTACATAATCATGAGTTTCGACTAATGATTAATGATAAATTAATTGAATCTGACCGAGATGTTGCTGACGCGTTTGAGTTATTTTTCACCGATATTCCAGTTTCGACTACCAAATCTCTTGATTCTTCTCCTACCCTCGCTCTATCATTACTAAGAGAAAATGTAACAGAATGTGCAGTCGATTTTCAATTTTCCCCTGTTAACTCTAGTGACATAATTAAAACTTTTAAATCCATAGATTTGAAAAATACTGTTGATCTATGGGGACTTTCCGTTAAACTTGTTAATTCTATAATCGATTGTATTGCGCCACATTTGGCTGTCACTTTTAATAAATGCATAGATTGTGGCGTATTTCCTGATCTGATGAAACATAGTAAAGTAGTGCCTTTATTTAAAACCGGTAGTACATCTGACCCCACTAATTTTAGACCGATTTCTGTACTACCGACATTTAGTAAAATTTTCGAAAAAATTATACTTAATCAACTATTGTTACATTTCAATAGTAATAGACTGCTTCACAGTAAACAATTTGGTTTTACCAGGGGTCGCTCAACAACCGATGCTGGTGTTGAGCTTGTTCAGAATATTTTTGGCGCCTGGGAGGAGTCACGTGATACCATCGGTGTCTTTTGTGACTTATCCAAGGCATTTGATTGTGTACACCATGAATTACTGATCAGGAAATTACACCACTATGGTATTAGAGACATTGCACTCAGTCTTTTGAATTCATACTTGAGTGATAGAATTCAAAGGGTTGATGTAAATGGTAAAGTTTCCTCTGGGTCTTCGGTAACGATGGGCGTCCCACAAGGTTCTATCCTGGGACCTTTTCTTTTTCTGATTTACATCAACGACTTGCCTTACCTTGTAGAAAAAAAACATGAGATAGTATTGTTTGCTGATGACACTTCACTTCTTTACAAAGTGAATAGACATGATTTTAATTCTTCTGACGACGTAAACAATGCTATTTCAGTAGTCGTTGATTGGTTTACTATTAATAATTTATTGCTCAATGAGAAAAAAACCAAATGTATCAGATTCAGTCAACCCAATGTAAGACAATTGAACACAGACATTGTTATTAAAGGCGAAAAACTGGATCTTGTTGAAACAACCGTATTTTTAGGTATCACTTTAGATGATAAGCTACAATGGAGCCCACATATTTGTAATTTAGTGAATAGACTTAGTTCTGCAGCTTATGCAGTGAGAAAAATTCGTTCTCTCACTGACGAATCTACGGCAAGATTAGTTTATTTTAGTTATTTTCACAGCTTGATGTCTTACGGCATCCTCCTTTGGGGCAGTGGTGCCGACATCAATAGAATTTTTATTCTGCAGAAGAGGGCTATTCGCGCAATTTATAAATTATGTCCTAGAGATTCTCTTAAAGATAAATTCAAATCCATAAATATTATGACTGTGTCGTCACAGTACATTTATGAAAATTTAATTTATGTTCGGAAAAATATACAAAATTTTCCTAAGAACAGCGATACTCATAGCTTGAACACTAGAAATAAGCACAAACTCGCTGTACCTGTAACTCGGCTCAGCAAAGTGAGGGACTCATTCAAGGGGCAATGTATACGTTTCTATAACAAAGTACCCAAAGAAATTCAAGAACTATCTGTGTATAGATTTAAAAAATTAGTTAAACAAAAGTTATGTAAGAAAGGGTACTATAAAGTTTCTGATTTTATAGAAGACAAGAATGCATTTAAATGAAATGTTCGCTACACAAACTATTTCATTAAAATTTTATAAACTTTGTATTAGTAATTATTCATAAATAAAAAAGAACAAAGATCTATAAAAAATGTCCCTTGCTGAGTTTCTTGCCGGAGTCTTCTCAGTCCAAGTGTATTCCGAACCGGTGGTAGAATCATTTGTAACGTTCATAAGTGCCTTATTAGGGCCTAAACTGAATAAATGATTTTTGAATTTGAATTTGAATTTGAACGGGAACTACCCTATATACCTATATATACATATACCCTTTTCGACCCAAAACCTATAGGGTGGTTGCCGTTGACCTAGAATCACGAAATTTGGCAAAAAGCAAGGTCTTACAGCACAAATAAAGGAAAAATTCCAAAAAATTAAAAAAAGTTGAAAATTAAAGAGTGTCCCCATACATACATAGTTGACGCCAATTAAGATAGTCCTCTGAATTGTATGGGCGCTCATACAATTTAGAGGACTAGCTTAATTGTACGGAACCCTCGGTGCGCGAGTCCGACTCGCACTTGGCCGGTTGGAAAAGCTACAAGTAACATTAAGGTGTTATGGATTCCACTCTTCACTGTTACAACATAAAGTCTAAAGTACTGTAATGCTATAACTTACAGTGATGTTCCTCGCAGATCCAGTACGTGACGTATATGCAGCCAGGTTGACGTCTCGTATGGACACGTACATTATGTTCCGGTACTGATAGTGCGGCACCGCCGGCGGGTGTAGTGGAAACGGTAGGATCTCCTTGCAGGGACGGACGTTGTCGTCTGTGGGACATATTATACTTATTAACCCTGTGGTTTTACTCGCGTTCTCAGGTGATTTAAAATATCTCAAATACTGATTTTCGTGGATTTATCTTCAAAAGTGACTGACGGGAAGGAATTTGTTAAATTCTTTTTGTGACCCGAACCCAAAAGGACAAATGCTCCAAATTCATGGTTCTATGATCATTGGTTTAGGGTCTGCCAATCTGGAATCCTTTAGGTCTTGTACTTTTATATATACACTAGCTGTCCCCCGCGGTTTTACGCGTAGCGGTTTAAAAAATAGATGTTGACCGATTCTCAGACCTACCCGATATGCACACAAAATTTCATAAAAATCGGTCGAGCCGAGAAGATATAATTTGGTTATTTTGGGCCATCGTGGAGATAATATCCACTGTACAAGAGAAAGTATGTCGTATAATTTGTAGAGCATGAAAATATTGATCATCAACTAACTAAGGAGCAGGAAGCACTTCTTTTGGACCTATAAAACAGTACCGTGACTGTCTGGCTGATAGGAAACGCATAGCTTAAACCGGTAGACCTAACATTTGGAAATTTGGTGGAAATATTCCTTGAGAATCTAGGAGTTCAAGTAATTTTTTCTTTGTGCAACATTTCTCCTTAAACAGTCCTTGTGTAGGTACTTATTAGGGCATGGGCAGCTCAAATTATGTCACCACTTGTTGGAGCACGACCCTTACCTATAATTTTGAAGAATTAATGCCACAATAATGAGTTTTAGATTCAAGGGTAAACAGGTATATCTATATACATTTTCCTTCATAAGATCAGTAGTGAGTGTGAACATAGGAAAATTTTGGGACCACATGAAAGAAGGTAGATTCGTCGGCTACCATAGTATTTTTTGGGCCAAAAATAAATAAAGGACTTTGAAAGTAATTTTTGCCAGTGTTGCATTACCATAGACACCAATTAGTTTTAAATATTTGCCACCAACCTCCATAAGGGTTCAACTTGGCGAGTTCAGGGGTCAATCCATTCTTGATCTCCTCCGGGCAGGGAGACACCTCGATCTTCAATGTGCCAGGAATACACTTGAGTTTCTTTGGAGCTGAACTCGGCCGTTTGATCTCAGCTAAGAATTTGTACAAGTCTTCATCGCGGAGTTTGTCGGTTTCCTAAAAAAAAGTTTTTATCAGTTTTGTAACAGCTTTCTTTAGACCAATGGGCCGGTTGGCGAGTAGGTTAGATACTCTGACTGCCACGTCGCAGGTCATAGGTACGAGTCTCATCCAAGCTAAACATTTGTGAGCATGAACTTTGGTTCCTATTAATTCGGGATCAGATGGCCGTGTACCAGATTACCCTTCCTTAGTAATCCTTCCGTAAGAACCCTTACGTTATATGTATATGTCGGTCAGTCTGTTATTTTTTTTTCATATATTTAAGAATTTTTCCATTGAGCATAGATGACCAAATCAGAAAGCAAAGGGAATAGCGAATAACGTTCAAAAGAGGTTCGGGACCAATTTTCATTAAAAAAAAAACTGCAGTTAGATTTTGAAAAAAAAAATCCTACCTACGAATCGAACCAATAGATTTTGAAAACTAAAACACATCCTGTATTTTTGCACCATCCCATGGGATCCCAAACTACCTGTTTGAAGAAGCTGGTGACAGTGATGACGATGGGCTTGAAGGTGTCGAGGTGCGTGGCTAGCTCGTCGGCGGGCTGCGCGGGCGCGGGTGCGTGCGCGTGTGCGTGTGCGTGCGCGTGTGCGGGCGCGTGTGCGGGCGCGGGCTGCGCGCGGCGCTCGATGGAGCCCTTGCGCGTGAGGGAGCCGCCCACCTCGCCCGCGCGCCGCCGCAGCTGCTCCAGGCTGCTGGACGACGCCTTGCGATCTAATACCACGACCATAGAACGTTACTGCTCCCCCACCATTTTGGAGAGATGGTTAGCTTCCCTGATGTCCGCAGCGGCGAACCCGCTAGCGTTCGTTCGTTCGGTTTTGGGCCCTTGGCGGGCTCTTATGAACCGCGAAAATACCGAAGTTACCACCGGTTCGGAAGTCAGCCTTCGACCGAGAAGAACCGGGAACATTTTTTATGGTCCGACTATTTTAGCTATACATAGAAATTGATTAAAGAGAAAACTACCAAATATTATAGTAAAAGAAAATAAAAGTTTCTTACTCGTCCTCGCTCACTCACGTACGGCCCATATTACATAAAATGAAATAGCAATAATATTTAGCCCCGGCCTTCGTACATGGCCCTCTTGAAAATGTAGATTAGTCTTTCAGCTCACATTCGTAAGGTCGGATATAGAACGCGCCTAAGATTACTCACCTAAACTATTGGTATTGGGGCAAGCAGACAGGCTGTCCTTGTCTGTCTGTTCACGTTCGAGGCTGTTGGATCCACTGAGGATGTTCACTAAAGACACAGCACTCCAAGCGAGCGGCATCCGGTACTTGCCGAGTCGGGTGCAAGCCGCCTGTGCGCCTGCGCGGACTTTCTCACGGTTCTAAAAGGAAGATTTATAAAAAAATTACAAAACAAAATACGCAAAAATCTTCGATCAAAAACATACAAAATACCTTTCTGGGTCGTTTTAACGTTGTGTTGTATATATATATTAAATATGCTGTGTAATTACTGATTGGATGGAATAATAAAACCATGGAATAAAATATGGTATACTTTTTACCTCTAGGAAACATAAGATTCACGGAAGGTAGTTGGAAATAAAATCCCACGCGACATGTTGAATCTAGGTACATCTTTGATCTGAGACAAAAGCCTACCTTGAAGTTGTCTCAAACATTTTTGTAAATTCAAAAAGAACTAAGTTGTAAACCAAAACCAACCTTATCATCTTTAATATAAGGCTCAACACATTCATTCACATCGCCCTGCAGCACTTTCTCTACCCGAACCACTAGGAATATATCCGCTGACGGGTTCAGTATATCAAAGACAGCACTTCTACTCAACGTTGACAAGTCAGCGTGTGGAATGTGAGCGGACAGCATCTGCCTTGTGCATTCTGAATTGAGATTGAAGTAGAAGTTTTCAGAGAGTTTCTTCTTTTCTTTCGCGTCGTAGAGAGCCATTGAAGCGAACAGCGGTTCCACATCCAGCTCTAACCTGGTAACAATAGATTGTCAAGTTTGACAGAATCACTACACTAGCGTCATACAATGATCGCAGTTTTGACAGGCCATATCCGTACATGTGCCAAAAAGAAACAGTAGATACCCTCATGTCAAAACGGCTATCATTGCGTGACGCTAGTATAGTGTAGTGTCTTCTTAACCGGTGGTAGAGTCAATTGTGACGTTTATAACTGCTTTATTAGGGCATAAACTGAATAAATAAGTTTTGAGTTTGAGATCTGTCAAGCTGTCATTTGCTGTCATTGTCATTAATTAATTTACCCAGCGTTTATAAGATATATCTTACATACACTATAACAGAATGCTATGTAGTTATTAGTTAGTCATAGCATTCTGTTTTACTGAAAGTATACTTTCAGTAACTACATAGCATTCTGTTTTAGCCCTAGGTGCCCTTCTAAATAAATACCCAATCTCTTTAAATTTACAGTTACTAAGGGGTTCAAAAGTAAGCCCTCATATTAAAAGCATAAATCACAGTAAGGTTAAATTTTCTGTATATATGTATAAAATGGTAAACTGACTGTCTGGGTGATATATCAACGCACAGCCCAAACCGTTGGACCTAGAGACTTGAAATTTTGCACATGATACCTTATACAGTGTAGGTATCCACTAAGGAAGGATTTTTGGAAATTCCAACCCTAAGGGGGCAATATAGGGGTTCACGGGTGAAACCACGGGGCGGAAGGCTAGTTAAAGATATATGAGAGACCCGGTACTCACTTCAACTGATGACACACGACGAGTAACCTGTGCCCCATCAGTTCGGTCGGCATCTCGGCGGCGAGGCGACGCTCCACGGCCTCCTCCTCGTCCAGGTATGGTGTGTACAGACCCAAGAGGTCTGCTTGCCGATTTTCTAACCTTTGGGTAAAGGTATAGATCTTCATTTTATATGAGCAATGAAAACGACCATAGAACCTCAATAACGGCTTTGGATAATACGTGACGCATATATCCAGTTATATCAGCCGTTCCATACAAAAGTTCAATACTTACTCGACCAAAATGTATAAAGCAACTGTTTTATTTTACGCAATGTCTGAGTTGGTGGTTCCATAGTGAAAGTTGTTCATATTGATGAATATTCCACCCCTGCAAGTATTGCCAGTGACAAAACAATCACCCAGTATAGGTAATTTGTAATTCATAAACTAATATTTAAGAAAAATATTCCGTCGTATTGCGATACTACCTAAGTTGCAGTGTGAATGACCTCGCGCACGGGCACAGCTGACTACCTTCTTAGTTGCTAACAATGTTTATAAATTGTGGGTTATAGGTATGTTTTAAAATTAAATAATTACTGTATTACTGATTATTATTTTAATTAACTGTTTACATTATAATAATCAATTATTAATAATTGAACCTGTCCTATTGGAGATCCTTGGGAGAGGTAATATGTCCAGCAGTGGACGTGGATGACTGATTAAGTTTAGTTTGTAAATTAATACTTATGAAACTATGTTCCTACATTTCAATAACATACATAACATAAAAAACCTATTTCGGTAAAACAATAGGCCACTTCACTAACCTCCTAGCTTCGTTAACAGCATCCAACTGCTCTATAGGTTTCCTCTCAAATAGGTCCGGCAGAAGAGGGTCCGATGATGAACTCCTTAAGTCCAGACTGGCCCATGACCCTCGTGGTGTGAGGGTCTCGTTGCATGACGATGAAGATGATATTGACGCCACTGATTGTCGACCGCTTGATGGTTGCGATTCGAACTGAAGGCAGATTTGTACATTGCAAAAAGAAAAGAATATTCATTTTAAAGCATTGGCCCGGTATCCACCAAAAGCGAAGATGGGCAGAGAAACGTAACTTCATTTCCACTGTCTACAGTCTACCTACAGTGTATTTTGACTTATTTCGGCTACATAATGCGAAGGGGAGATAGCAGCCTTGAAAAGAGAGCACGAGGCCGGTCGCCAACACGATGGTCCGACCAAGTAAAAGAAGCTAGATCCATAAGCAAATTTCAGCACTTTTTTGCTTCTTTTATAGTAATTATGACAGTTCTATTAATAAAGATTGAATATACAATCAGACTATTGTTTCTTGAATATGAAAGATGTTGGTTATAATTGAGAATTATAATTTATAAATATAATATTAATATGGAAAAAGGAAACAATCAATGAGTTTTATAATCACACAATAGAAATGCATTTATGTGCATGTTCATGCACACAAATGTCTGTCCTGATTGGGAGTCGAACGCACGACCTCTGGCGTGATAGATAGGGTATCATACCAACCGCGTCAACCGGCTAGTCAAATATCTAGATTACATTACATATTATACTTAAACTAGGGCCATGTTAATAGGTCACTCTTGACAAGAGGCTGTCTCGCCTTGCCACACTATATTTGTCTCATTTTAGCACATGGATATGTGTCAAACGGTACCTGTTGTGCTGCCAACTCCTCAGTAGACACAGCATGAGGCTCAGCATCGATCTCGTACTGATGGGGGGTAGCGGCGTGCAATTTATCAAGTCGTTCGGCAAGTCTCTCACGGCCGCTCGCCGAGCCGGAATACTGGCGGTACTTGTACTCCACTACTGTATAGTCTGATGTATAGCACCGTAGGCAGTCGCGTACAAACATTGGCGCCTTGGTCCTATTGGGACAAGGAATTGTATAAAAAGACAAAATATTTGTAGGTTTTACATAGCTGTATTTACTTACCCATCATATAAAAAAAAAATATATAAAGCTGAAGAGTTTATTTGGTTGAACGCGCTAATCTCAGGAACTAGGGTTCAAATTGAAGGCTATAGGCTACTTTTTATCCTGGGAAAACATAAGATCCCACGGGAACGCGGGTGAAACCGCGGGGCGTTCTCGAGGGATCTTATGTTTTCAGAATATATTCTATATGTGTGCCAAATTTCATCTAAATCCGTTCAGCCGGATATGATGTTTTTGTATTGCTGATTAATAATAATAATTTTTTTAAAGAGTTTTAATTAGTCTTTAGTAGACAAATTAAAAAACCGGCCAAGTGCGAGTCGGGCTCGCGCACGAGTATGTTGTATGGGAGCCCGCTTAAATATTTATCTATTGTTTTTTTAGTATTTGTTGTTATAGCGGCAAAAGAAATACATTATCTGTGAAAATTTCAACTGTCTTACTATCACGGTTCATGAGATACAGCCTGGTGACAGACGGACAGACAGACAGACGGACGGACAGCGGAGTCTTAGTAATATGGTCCCGTTTTACCCTTTGGGTATGGAACCCTAAAAAGTACCTATTTGGTTCTATGGGATTCTGGCACTGAACACATTCAGCAGTTTTGGACAATTTGACCATGTTTATTTCTTATACTATCAACAAAGATAATGGTCACATAGGAAACCCGAAATCTTTGGATATGGACTTAAATGTTAGTAGGTATACTGACAAGTCTTCATCGGGCAGCACATGGTGCAGCGTCCTGATGCGGCGCGGCACGGTGCACAGGTCGGTGTCGGCGGCGGGGTACGCCAGCGGGTCGCGCTCGCCCACCAGCCGCTCACACACCTCCTCGTAGTCCGGGGGCTCGATCATGTCGCACAACGATATCTGAACATATTTTGATTGTTATTAACATAGTTTTTGCCCCGCAGTTTCACCCGCATTCCTGAGGGATCTTATGTTTTCCGGGAATCAAATAAATTTTGGGATATTATTTCTCACACACGGCCATCTGACCCCAAACTAAGCAGAGCTTGTACTATGGAAGCCAGATAACTGATATATTATATATACTACATTTTTTTTGTAAATACATACATTAGATAATTACACCCAGACTTAGGACAAACAGACATGTTCATGCACACAATGACCTGCGGTGTGATAGATAGGGTATCTTACCAACCACGCCAACCGGCCCGTCTATGATTAAAAAGTACCCTACATTATATTTCAAGGTATGATCTATTTATGTACCAAGTTTCATATATATACATTCAGCTGTTTACGCATGATTGAGTTACGACCATATAAACTTTCACATTCATAATATTAGTAGGATTTATTAAATTTAGGCTGTAGAAGGGCACTTGATGTACATCAAAGATATTGAGAAGGCATTGAAGTAACCACTAGCAATACCAGTTGAAGCCAGCCTTCTACTGAGAAGAAACAGAAAGAAACTCAGCAGGTTACTTAGTGTAACCATTTTGCTTGGTATGTCAATAATCGTCAAGAAATAGAGAATTTTGAGTTATTATTCTATGACAGTGACTAGAAATCAGTGTCCAGGGTGGTGGCCTATTTGTCTGACAAATCTCAACACATTCCTAGGCATAGTTTTTAGTGTAAGACAGTGGTAACTTTATTTTCTTTATTTTTAGTGTTATCAATAAAAAAAAATATGGAAAAGCCACACCGAAGCGTGTCTGGGTTTACTCTTGTAATGCTAAAGCATCAAACAGATTACAATTAAAACTATTAGACAGGTATTTGGAAACTGATATGACATATTTTTATCTGGCATTTCAGGTGGAACTGCAGGTAACGGCCAGTATTTTATATTGGTTTACATACTGATCAAACAATATTGCACTCCTAAGAAACAAATGTTAATAAAGTAAGGCTACAAAATTACAGTTATAAAAGTAGTTACCATTAAACCAACATCAAACCCGAGCAAATAACACCAGCAACTAGTTAATAAGCGATTCTAAGCATGCATTACAATTTAAGGAAAGTGTTGAGAGAAACTGATTCACAGCAGGTAAAAATTATGAATATATTAAAAATAGTTAGATAGAACTTACAGAAGACGAGCAACCAGAAAGAGTTCCAACCTTCGACTGGCTAGCATACACCTTACGAGCCTCCCCTGCATTCCTATAAATATGGAAAAATCAATTCTACGTTATATTTAGTTACCCAGACCCTTATTTTAACATGCATCGCTTAGCAGTGCTACTATATACAAGGGCAGAACCATTTACCCGGAAGATTGTTGGTATTTACGTCCAAGAGTCATCTAATGATAGAATTAGAGGGCACACGATAATTAGAAATGTGTAATATTGATTATTTTACGGTTAATTCTGTTGGAAAATAAACAATCAACGAATTCTTGTTTACTGATTTGACATTTTAATGACAGTAGTGAAGTGACTGACATGACAGATCAGTTTTTTTTTTCTCTTATTGGGCAATCGTCACATTAAGATACTTCTGCCAGTGTCAACGTTGAATTAGAATTTATAGGTAATCCTTTTTATGCTAATTTCTTATAATCATTCTACTAGTAAAATGGTACCCGTTCTACACAAACCTTTCACAGGCTTTTGTAGACTACTCCTAAAAGTCTAAAAGATTGATAGGCATTCGTACTACTTCACTTGTAGTATACCTACTTTGTATTAATTACCACCGGATTTTTGTAAAGATACATTTACATGATTTTTGGAATAAATAACGAAAATGTTACCTACGTTTTCACTTTGTATGTTCCTATCATAAAGCCAATTTTAAGCCTATTTTCAATTACCTTTCGATTTTATGAATGTTAGTTAGCCTCTCATGATGGTTTATGACATAGCCATAATTCCTAGTTAGGTGCCTAAATTAATAGCAATTTTCATTCAGTCCCTGGGACATTATTTCAATCTAAAGTTTACCATTCGACTTATCTTTAACATTGAACACGCCTGAGCATCGTGCATTCAATGCTACGCTTTACAATCACGGAAAGTAGAAACTGCGCATATGAATAATCCGTTTGTTCTATTCGTGCACGTTTTGAAATCTAATTGGATTTGCGCGGTCGCGTGTAGAGGGCTTCCCTCGCACGAGACCCCGCTGGATATTACGCACATGAAAATTTAAATAATTGTTCTTAAAGCTTGTAAAAAAATATACCTAACTCTTTTTTTTCAGCTTTTGTAAAATGGGATTGCGTTTGGCCATGGACTGACTCCGGCAGGAGTCAAGACGAGGCCGAGGATATATCACGCTTGCCCAAAAAAAGCCTATTCACTCTGGCCTTGAAGACATCCAGGTTATAGGTGTCGGGAAACACAGACACCGGAAGTGGGTTCCAGGAACGATGTAGTAAAGCGTTGTGTCCGTATAAGCGAATGTTGACAACACGTATGGATGGAAAATGGGAATCCTCCCGACGTCTATTGGTTCGACTAATCTAAGCTACAGACAGACGTAATATAACTCGAAAAAAAATGTAGACAGGCACGTGGCGGGCACTCGTGTAAAAAGAAATTTAAAAATCGAAGTGACCTTAAAATCTTTATCCTTCATGTTTATTGAACACGAGTCTTACAAATCGTGAAATCTTTTTATTCTCGAATCAAAATATCACATTTCTGATAATTTTGGACATTTATTTTACGTGGCAAGTTTTATCCAAATCCTTTTGGTCGTAGATATACCTATTACGTGACAAAGTCTAATACCAGAGTCTATGTAACTCTTACAGTCGGTCAACGCACACGTCTAGCTAGACAGAGCAATCGTGCGGGGTTTACGGGGTGAGAGAGGGGCGGTAGCAAGCCCAAGCTGCCATACACTCGCTTGGGACACAATGCAGCAATGACGAATTCCCATACAAAAGCGGCATTTCGCGTGACTTCAAACGCGATGGAACTTGGGCTTATACTACGACATTTCTTCTAATATATTTAAAAAAAGGGACCAATAATTATGTATTAATAAATAGACATAAAATACCTAGTGGCCGAAGGTGCAGCCGGTGACAGTCGAGGTGGTCGGTATGCACACCTAAAAGGAACTGGCTATCAAGTGCAGCTGCCATAACACACCGGTAGCTTGGAGACAGATTTTCAACACGAGGTGGTAGCCAGCCAGGCGGATGCTACAAAGTACCCTACTACCGAGCTATGGTTTCCTCACGATCTTTTATTTCACCGAAGGGTAAAGCTCATTAAAGGATTCGAACCCACGACCTTCGTCGCGACATTCGACGTCACTACCATTGATTTATCATAGCCTTCAAGTAAGTATAGTGTAGTTATTCTAATATTAAATTATTATTATTATAAATTTATAAGAAAATTAAAGGGAAATAAATAGTTGCAGATAGTCAACAAGATTAATAGAGGCAGTCTACCAGAATTAACTAATTATCACTACACTTTTTTATTTTTTACAAAGCACTAACAAGAGGCTGTCATCTGCAGTACATATTATAAATCTAATCTATACACAATGATTTAGGTACCTTTTTGGAAACAGGATCTTATTGATGTCCCCAAATAGAGACGGCCTGCGTCAGTCTCCATTCTCTCAATTATATTCAGTCGCACGTTGCTGGCCGACAAGTACTCGTCACGTGTTCGATTCAATTCAGATTCTCTTTCCCTCCCATAAAGACCTCTAAATGTTTTATATGTAAGTTCATTTTGCAACCTAGCAGACGGCCTTTATACGTATAGTCACGTGTATCCTTTGTTCAAATAACTTGAATTTAACGAGAAATGTTGGTAACTATATCTACATAATTTTGCTGATTAAAACTAATAAATAATTTGAATTTTACTATCGTTTTAAATCTGCTTTGGGAATTTATCAATATATGATAGACAGGGGATGGTATTGGATTGGAAATACTAAATGGATTAAAATCTGCGCCCGTGTTCACTGCCCCGCCCTAGCCACCAGGGCGGGCGGTCAGCTAGCTCCGTAGCTCCCTTAGTGTCGACCGCGCTTCGTCGGGGTACACTTGTTTCTACGCAGGAGCCAGTTTAAGTTACTAGTAAACAAAATCGTTATATGCTTTGAATATCAATAAATAAAGTAGATAACATAATTAAATTCTAGAAACGAGTTAACGAGTTCCAAAATTAAATTTTGAACTGGCTGCATAGTGTGTATGTATTTTTTTATAGTTTGCAAAAAGTCTGGCATACTGTAAAGTGTTAAGAAACCTTTTTTTTTCCTGAAGTGACTAGTGGTTTCCTTTTAAAAATTGTTAGGCTAAAAAAAATAACTGTCATTCGCACATTTTTCACCGATGATATTTAAGTATTTTTTAAATTTTTTATTACGTAATTGAAGTCGTATTTGTTACCTAAGTTTTACATTGTTGGTACTAAGTACTTAATAAGTTCAATATTGTGTAAGAGAAATAGTAAACATAAGCAGTACAGTGCAACAAGTGACCGAAAAAACGACTCTAGACATGATATTGTACGATGTAAGTATTCTATTTACACTTTAAACTAAAGTTCTATGTACTAAATAAGCCTGTTGGTACAGTGTAAAGGTTTTAATTTGAAATAAGTTAAAAAGCTTGTAAATTTACCCAAGTGGTCTTAGGCTCTGGGGAATAGTCGAACCAAACTTTTAATTTATTTTAATTCCCGCACACAAAGCGCACACGTTAGAATACTGCGAATAAAGCCCTGACTTAGCGTAAAGTTGTTTTTAACTAGGTATATTGACTGTTTGGCAGTGCGAATCTGTTAATAGGTATCAATGATACCATACCATACCAGGAGCAAAATACACTTTTTTATATAATAAATCTGTATACTTATATAAAATGGTAAACTGACTGACTGTTGATATATCAACGCACAGCCCAAACCGCCGGACCTAGAGACTTGAATTTTTGCACATAGATACCTTATACAGTGTAGGCATCCACTAAGGAAGGATTTTTAGAAATTCAATCCCTAAGGGGGTAAAATAGGGGTGAAACCGCGGGGCGGAAGGCTGGTACTTTAGAGATTGCGTTTTCGTATTAAACTGACATAAAGTAGAAGTAGGTAGATACTTTATATTGGTTATTTACTTTTATATAAAAAACAAGCTATAAAAGTGCATCGTGTAACATATCAATGTTACACGATGCACTTTTTTATTAAAAAAAAAAACACAAGTTGTGACCGACGGAGAAATAGACAGACGCGAGAGTGATAAATATAAAGGTTCCATTTTTGCATCGGAAGTGTACAAAAGGGTCGAGCATCCTTTGGTTACGGATCCTTTGGAAACTAAAGGCGTTGATTTTCTCTGTCTCATGCCATAAGCTTTGCTTCGCACAAAAATAAGTACATCAAAAATAGGAAATCCCTAGATGCCTTACCTTTTACCTTTATTGAGGTAGACGGTAACTGATATTGACATGTGAGTTCCAACTGTATCCCATGGGAAATATGAACCTCAATTTTCTCTCATTCCTATAGGAAAACTGGAAATAAAATTAAAAACATAGCCTTTCTATGTTATTAAAAAGAAACCAGATGGTGTCGAAAAATAATTAATTAATTAATTAATTAACACCTCTCATGACACACACTGTTTCCTTTTTATATAAAGAACCTCTTTTTGGCTGCAACATACTCCCCGCCCAAAGGAAAAAACATGCTCTTAAATTTCTGGGAGTGAACATAGTTTACTTACTGTTCTAATATTATTTATTTATTTATTTATTTATTTATTTATTTATTTATTTATTTATTTATTTATTTATTTATTTATTTATTTATTTATTTATTTATTTATTTATTTATTTATTTATTTATTTATTTATTTATTTATTTATTTATTTATTTATTTATTTATTTATTTATTTATTTATTTATTTATTTATTTATTTATTTATTTATTTATTTATTTATTTATTTATTTATTTATTTATTTATTTATTTATTTATTTATTTATTTATTTATTTATTTATTTATTTATTTATTTATTTATTTATTTATTTATTTATTTATTTATTTATTTATTTATTTATTTATTTATTTATTTATTTATTTATTTATTTATTTATTTATTTATTTATTTATTTATTTATTTATTTATTTATTTATTTATTTATTTATTTATTTATTTATTTATTTATTTATTTATTTATTTATTTATTTATTTATTTATTTATTTATTTATTTATTTATTTATTTATTTATTTATTTATTTATTTATTTATTTATTTATTTATTTATTTATTTATTTATTTATTTATTTATTTATTTATTTATTTATTTATTTATTTATTTATTTATTTATTTATTTATTTATTTATTTATTTATTTATTTATTTATTTATTTATTTATTTATTTATTTATTTATTTATTTATTTATTTATTTATTTATTTATTTATTTATTTATTTATTTATTTATTTATTTATTTATTTATTTATTTATTTATTTATTTATTTATTTATTTATTTATTTATTTATTTATTTATTTATTTATTTATTTATTTATTTATTTATTTATTTATTTATTTATTTATTTATTTATTTATTTATTTATTTATTTATTTATTTATTTATTTATTTATTTATTTATTTATTTATTTATTTATTTATTTATTTATTTATTTATTTATTTATTTATTTATTTATTTATTTATTTATTTATTTATTTATTTATTTATTTATTTATTTATTTATTTATTTATTTATTTATTTATTTATTTATTTATTTATTTATTTATTTATTTATTTATTTATTTATTTATTTATTTATTTATTTATTTATTTATTTATTTATTTATTTATTTATTTATTTATTTATTTATTTATTTATTTATTTATTTATTCACAGCCACAGAACTCAAATCGAAACAAATTACGTAAATTTTATAACAAAAAGCTATGATTAAATCTGCACTCCAATAACAGCTGAGCACAACATTCAAATTATAATAATGAACATTGAAAGGTTACGATAATTATTATGATACATTTATAAATAAGCTTCAAATACCGAGAAGTGACTCTTCAGATTTATGCGAACTTGCAATCTGCCATCATCTTCTATCCATAATATCAGAGACTATACTTTGCATCCCTGCGCATTAACCCGCAATCTTCTATTTTACGCCCTAAGGGATTGAATTTGGAAGAAAAAACTGTTCAGTTCCTTCGTGATTATCAACCCCCCTATTATGGAACAACGGATCGACGTGATTTTTTGCATAGAGATAGTTTATGAACTGGAGAGTGACATAGGCTATTTTTGTTCCGGGAACGCGGGACGAAAACTTGCTCAGGTCAAAGTTCCAAACCCAACGATTATTCGGGTCTTTAGGCAACTCGTCCCAAATTTATTTAGTCCCATGGTACTTGCCCGAGGCACTTTTTGCATAGGGTAACTCGTCCAATCGTCAAATTTAACAAAAAACTATAGGTAGATAGGGGAAAGGAAGGCAGAACGGACCACATAAGGAAAAACGCATTTAGAAAAAAAAATGTTGTCTTTATTTAAACCTTTTATCAGTACAACTAATCAACACTATAATCTTTATCTTAGTTATTAATCAGACTTTAATCAAATCACAAATAATGAAGATATTAGATGATTTCTAATAACTCACTTTAGTCCGTTTTACCTTCATATATAAGGTAAAACGGACCACCCTGTAAGGCAAAACGGACTAACCCTAATTAGAACAATTTTCGCATACAAATTGAACCTCGTCATCGTCGTCGTCTATTCCAGCGCAAGCGCAATGTGCCCATGACTGACAATTTTGACACTGCACCCACCCATCTGTAGATTCCGAATACAAGTGCCCACAGTAGAAGCATTCAACATCATCATCGTCAGAAGAACTGTCACTTCTATTCTTTTTAGTTGACTTTATATCACTCTTTTTGCTAGCTTTGCCTTTCGATGATCTTTGTACGATATTTTTCTTATTCTTTGTCGTTTTCTTCTTCTTCTTCTCTACTTGAGAATTCTTTCCTTTGGTTGCTATTTTTCTTTTCTTCGGCGTTTTGTCATCAGTGAATAATCCTTTCTTTACCTGATCAGCCTTTTTATTTTGTGTAGTTTCTAGTTCTAGACGGTACGGTGAAGAAGTTATGATTGCTGTTTTACCACGTCTGATGTTGGCTCTTTTTGTCTTAGTTGTTTTTGGGATTGGCATTATATCTTTTGGTCCGACAATGAACGTACTATTCTTAACAATATTGTTTGTGGTCATTGACGTAGAAGGTTGGGAATCGTCTACAATGCCTATATCTAATGTTGAACTTGCAGTGAGTGACATAGAAGGTGGGGTGTTAGGATGACTCTCATCCAATATGGAGGTTCTGTCAGAATCTTTAGCTTCTTGGAATGCTTCAGAAGTAAATGGTACTGAACTACTACATTCAATGTCGGTAGCTGCGGCAGCTAAAAAGTCAGCTTCAGTGAAGATTTCACGATTCAGAGGCCAAATTCCTGTAGCGCGAAAAGCATTGAACGCTGTTGACATCGTAGCAGCCTTTTGGAATGCTTTATCTACCAATTCTGGAATCTGAAACTGTGTAACGATCCGGCCACAGTTAGTCTTCAACCAGTTTTGTGCCGCTTCTGTATAATATGTTGATAAAGGTTTCATAAAACCTACGTCTAACGGCTGCAAGCGGTGAGTGCAATGTGGAGGAGTTGCCAAAATGTGAACACCATGTTCTCGCCCCAATTCAATTATGTCCAAGTTCTTGGTATGGCTGGCATGACCGTCTAATATCAATAGCACTGGATTGTCTTTTGAAGCTCTACTGAAAACAATAAATTTTCTGAACCAAGAAGTGAATATATCTTTCTGAATCCATCCAGATTCATGACATTCAGCCCAAGAACCACGGGGTGCATTAATCATCAATTCGGGCTTCATTCTCTTTCTGGGAAAAATGAATAATGGGGGCATGTAAGATCCATCTGCCCCAACACAAAACACGACAGTGACTAGCTGACCACGTTCAGCAGATGTTAATAGCCCAATTTGCTTTTTCCCTTTTGCCCCGATTATCTTAGGCATAGTCTTCGGAACTGTCGTCATACCTGTCTCATCAACATTGAATATTCGGTCTGGAGTCAGTTGATGAGTTTCTATTGTTTGTTCTAGTAAATCAAAGAATTTATTTACGGAAACTTGGTTAAAACCGGATGCTCGGGCTGCTGATGTTGCTTCGGGTTTACGAAGGCTGAGATCTGAGTTACGCTTGAGAAAATGTTCAAGCCATATCCTGCCTGCCATTTTCGTGCTTCTATCAAAATTATGACTAATGTTATTCTTTTCCGCCAAATCATACGCTAATATTCTCATATCTTTAGTTGTCAGCCCAAAAAATCTACTTTCCATATCTTTGGCATACAAAGCTAATTCAAGTTCTTGCTCTTTACTAAACACTTGTTCAAACCTGCCCAATTTCTTCTCTGTAGCTTTATCTATATCTTTAGTAGTCACATATTTTTGCAATCTTCGTTTAAGAGTAGTTTTTGGCACATTAAACTCGGCAGAAGCTTTATTTAGCCCCATTTCTTTTGATATGACTTTCTCAATAGCGTTTTTCATATTGGCCTCATCCCATGAATTCCGATTAGAGGTCCTTTTGTAATTATTAACCATCTAAAACAAAAAAAAACATTGCCATAAGTAACCATAAAACAAAAAAATATAACATACCTACAACTACTTTATGTTGAAGGTAAAACGGCACCCCAGTCCGTTTTGCCTGGTGCCGTTTTGCCTTTTAGGTGTTCTTAACTTAACACAAATATTTTGAGGTTATGCCGCACTTAATGGCCCTCAAACTTAAATATTGAGTCAACAATGAAACATTCTGGCCATGTAATCAACTAGAACATGTAATCATAAACCCAACAAAACCGAAGGCCACTCAAAAATCCTAAATTTTACATCAAAATAATAAAAAACAAACTTACCTTGCTATAATTGCGTGCACGCGGGCGATGTTGTTGGGCACACTGACCGAGACAGATGACATGACAATCTATCGGATGGAATATCTCATTCATAGATGGAGCTAGTAGTTCCGAAATTATTCACATGTTCCGTTTTGCCTACAGGGTCCGTCTTGCCTTCCTTTCCCCTACTTAGTTTTTTTTTATAGTTTTGGTACTGTTAGAAAAGTCTTTTATGAAAGTAATAAAAAGGTGAATTATTAACCACACCTAATAATCTACATCCAAATAAATTATTGCACTACTAATTAACTGAGTATAACTTGTACCTACAAATAACAATTATTATTTATCCTTACTTACATCTATTTATTTTCCTCAGTAACAACAAAAATATTAATTACATATCAAAAATACTAACAAACTAACAAATGCGCATTTAATAAACGAACTTCTAAAATCAGAAACGACACGGATACTTTAGGTCAGAAGTGAATAGCGATCGGGAAGGGCAGTGACCTATCGCCATACACTTTGCGGTTTTTTTTTTCTTTGAATATTATAGGCGTTAAGTTTAATTTATTTAGCTGTGCAAATGGTGCGCAAACAGTATTTTTGATATACGTATAGCATATTCTGTTGGGACAAATTTTTGATGTGCGTTTAATTACTATAAATATTCGACATAAAATTGTCGGTTGGAAAAAATATAAAAAATGTGACAAATGTCTCTCTAATCCATAAAATATACCTTATCTTTACCGTATCTACTTATATCAAATGTACTATGAAGGTAAAGCCCGACCAGAAAAATAAAACACCTTGCCATATTGCGGAATTTCACGGGACTAATAAGTAAGTGTACTGATTTTATTTCGAGAGAGGTAGAGCATAGCGATATGTCGCTCAAAGAGCAGCTCGTCTGGGGAAGTACCTCCACCTTACAGAATACCGCAGCCAAATAACTTATAATTGTGTTCCTGCGCGTGAGTAAGAGTGCAAAAGCTCATCGGGGGGAAGGGTCGACAACGCGCGAGTGGTACCATCAGGCGGGCCGTATGCCGGTAGGCTTTAATATGAATGCCGTGTCACCCGAGTATGCCTGTGACACTTCAGCTGTGAGGATAGGTAGCGAGTAGAAACGTATAGAGTGCTAATAGAGCAAGTGTTGCAAGTAAATGCTGTGACCCCACTTTGCGAGTCCCCGGAGAGTGGTGCAAGGAGAGAGAAAATCACCTAAAAACGTACGAACACATCGTTTTGCATTCTCATTTATAATGCAGACAGCAAAGGAGTGGAATATGCTTTCGGCGTCTGTGTTTCCCTACAATATAGGGACATTCAAAGCCAGAGTGAATAGGCAAGGTTTCTTCGGGGGAAGCATCTTGGGCATCGTAGGTCAGTGGTAAAACGCATGACCATTGAAATGAAATGAAATAATTTATTCATTCAAATAGGCCTTCACAGGCACTTGTGAATAGTCAGACTCTAACGTACGGTTCGGAAGGTTGCTTTTACTGAGAAGAGCCGGCAAGAAACTCAGCAATTACTCTTTTCAAAACAAACTTAGATTTATTACATAGAATGTATCCTGCAAGAGCGAGCGCTACACCCAAGCATTGTCTTGTCATTGTCATTTAATATACTTACCTCCTTATATGTATGTATTTACAAAAGAAAAGAAGAAGAGAAAAGTACTTTAAGTAGTATATCAGTTATCTGGCTTCCATAGTACAAGCTCTGCTTAGTGTGGGGTCAGATGGCCGTGTGTGAGGAATAATGTCCCAGAATATTTATTTATTTATTTTTATTTATTTATATATAATGTGTGTATTGTTGGTTCCATAACAGTTTACAAAGTTTATCGGCTGCAAAAATAAGTTTGTATTTCATAGTAGATCTTAAAGACAATGTGAAAAACAAATTTATTTGTACTGTCGCTAAACTTAGTATAGTGTGTTACCGAAAATCCCATATTTAAAAGTGATTTTTTGATGTAATTTATTTCTGAATTTTCCACCTCATAGTCTGTTAGAGGGAGAGAAGCGTATATCTCACCAACTATTGATTGAAATAAAATCAAAATCACTTTTTATTTTGAAAATTCGTTATTATTTTTGAAGAGCCATCTAAATATTGTGCATCCTTCGGCTATAGAATCGTCTTTGATCGTCATTCCAAAAATTACAAGCATTTACGATCGAGATAAAATATTCGAGTACTTACTGAAAACAAGTAATCTGAGTTGAGACTTACTCCCACTCAAGAAATATCTTTAATAAGATATTAAATTTCATATGAATATAACCCACGCTTGTTTACGCTGTGCTTTCTTATACGTAATCACCTACGCAACTGAAACTTGAAGCTGTTCATACCGCACCTCTTCTTGCCAATCATAGTTCATCACTTGTACTCAGTCACAAACTGAAGGACGATGGGGTAAATGCAAAATAATACCTTAACGCCATCGCAGAGTGTCGGTTTCGCTGTGGTTTTTTAAGATGAAGGTATGAGGTTAGATTTGGGGTAGGACGGCGCGCGCAGCATCAAGAGCTTAGTGTTGCGGCATAATGCATATCGATGTTTTTTTTCAAAAATTCTTTTGGTGGAATTCTCGATATTTTATTTTTATTTCAACAAATTATTAGGTTTTCAAATAATGTTAGAATAAATCGGAAATTATTTGGTTTCTTTAATTCGATTATTATTTGCAATTCAAAGCCAAATTCTGCATTTATCAAGACAATGAGTCTTATAATTCCTTCCATATAATTCCTTGAAACAACAGTGTTATGCTTAGACCATTGTTTATCCTACTATAATCCTACTTCCTACTATCCTACTAATATTATAAATGCAAAAGATTGGATGGATGAATGGATGGATGGATGTATGTTTGTTGCTCAATCACGCCAGAACGGCTGAACGGATCTGGATGAAATTTGGCACAGAGATAGATCATAGTCTGGAATAGCACTTTTTATCTCAGAAAAACATAAGATCCCTCGGGAACGCGGGTGAAACCACAGGGCGGAAGCTAGCTATGGATACATGAGCCACCAAATTTGTCAGTACTACTCAAAGGTTTAAAAAAAAGGTTTAATTCCAAAAGAATCAACTGCACTAAATGTCATTCTAAATATATGCGAAATATCGAACATTGAAACACTCGATCGCCCCCTCACTAAAAACTTTCAGTGCCCACCGACTGAAGAATGGAGGCAAACGTGGCGCCGCACCACTGCGGCTGAATTACACAAAAAGTATCAATTATAAAGCCCCAGTGACATAAAACAAATACAAAATAACATGTGATTGTGTTTGTGCGTTACAAAATGGGTGTAGATAGTTTACCTCCGCAAAGGCCTACAGTAAGTTATACAATTTTTATTACTGCTTCGATATAGCTGCAACATTATGACGTATGGCAGGATAATGGACGAGGGGTCTATTGAAATTGTGTCTTTAATGTACTTCTAATTCAGTGTAAGGCAGGAGAGCTTTCAACTCTTCGTCGGTGAATTTTTGGTCATCGATTTTTTTTAAAATTCTAAATATCATCGTGGATAATGCGATTTCTATTTGCATTATTGCTATTGTAATAATAAAGAGAAATAGTTTTAATTGACAGTTCTACATCTAAAATATTGTTTTACATATTGTAAGTAGGTAAGTAGTTAAATTACCGTATTGGATGGTAAATGGTGGCGCATTGTAATTTACCATTTATGCTCATGTTTCACTGATATAGCGATCCTTATCATTTGCATTTATTATTTGGAAGTGTATTTTGATACGGTATTACTTACACGACAGTTTTTTACTAGAATTACAAGATATAAAAACGGATTAACAAGCTACCAGTATCAGAAAATGCCCTTCTTATCATGAAATGAGGGTAGGTAATTTCCTGGTGTATTCCCATTATAGGTTCTCTCCTTTATCACCATAACGACTGTCATGGGAAGAAATGGAATATCTCTATCTCAAATAGTATAAAACAAAGTCGCTATGTGCCTCTGTCTGTTTCTCAATTTACTTCTTCTATACCACGCAACGGAATTTGATACGGTTTTCACTAATAGAAAGAAGGATAAGCGAGATAGGTTTGTGTATATGAATTGTGCCCATGCAAAGCCGGGGCGGGTTGCTAGTAGGGAGATAAAACAAACTGAAAATAACTACAATAATAAATAGTATAGGTATTGTAAAACAAATTCGGAATAAGTTACACCATTCATATGTAACTCAAGATTTTTATGATTTTTGATTTGTTGGATTTATCTCCATCCCGAATAGCAGAATAATTATTTATACCGGGAATGCGGGTGAAACCGCGGGGAACAACCAGTAGTATATAATGACTAACGAACTATGTGATCAATAGTGCAGTAATCCGGATAAATTTGAAGCTTATCCGGATCGGGGCGTCGAGATAGTTTAGCAAATACATTAATGAGATATTGTGACGTCGGTGCTTTTATTATGGACGCCATTTATCTATTGGTAGCTATTAATAATATGTGCAAACCATTTATTCTACCGAAGTAAGCTTAACTTTACTTTGTTAGAGAAGATGATATGTTTGGTAGTCGTTTTTCGCTAAAGAATAGTCAGGCAGAGAGATAAAAGAAGTAGTAGAAAAGGGACAAAAAAACTAAGTTAATCCAATTGAACTGTAGCTAGCTAGGAATTAGTTTACTAAGTAATTTAAGAGAGATATAATGTACAATTTAAATTCCATTGCTTTGCAATTCCACAGAGATTTAATTCAACTGAACAGTTCAAATATATGCGATACGCAATACGCTGTGCATTTGATTTGTAGAGTCAACATTAAAAATGTCGGTAGATGTTGGTTGGTTCAGGTATATTGCATGATGTTTACATACGTAAGGGCTATATTTATTTGTATATGCGTATAATTATTTATTTACTAGTTTTCCCCCACGTTTTTGTGATAAAACGTACATTACGTTTGTCTCCATCTACCAATTGTTATCGAAATTGATTTAATAAAAATGAGCTTGAGCTTTCGGTGAAAGAATACTAGGTACTACAACCGTGGGAGACAGGCTCCCACGGTTTCACCCGCGTTCCCGAGAGAATGTAGCCAATAAACATCTCCATACCATAGGCTATTTGCGTACCAAAATTCATTGCGCGCGATCCGTGAAAAGGTAACAGAGTTAATACTTTCGTATTTATAATATTATGTATGGATATGTAATTAAATTTTTATACACCAGCTTTAACATAAAAACCTTATTAAAAACAACATTAAATAATTAGAAGATATCAATATTTGGTACCCTTAAATGCACTGTTTAGAGTATAGGCACAAGAGCGGGGAGCTTTGCCCGGCCTTGCATGTAAACATGCGCCTTTCCGGGCGGACGATAGCTCGTTGTAAATTCTGTACAAACAGCCTTGAATTGAAAGGTGACGTGCTTAGACAGAGGCGGCGTAATGCATGGGCGACGTGGACGTGGGCCATCGCCTATGGCTTCGCACTGGTAGGGGCCTCGCACCTCGAAGGCAGGAAGAGTAAAATTTTTTGTAGCGTTCAAAAGCCGATAAATTTTATTCGTTGTAAAACCATAATCCTAAATCCTTACACATACCAAATTATTCTTTATTTCGGCTAGCAACATTTGACGCAGGTCACGATTACGGGGAACCCTTTAAAAACGGGGGAAACTTTAAACACTTTCAAT
Source organism: Tetheella fluctuosa (assembly GCA_951216915.1). Classification (NCBI taxonomy): domain Eukaryota; kingdom Metazoa; phylum Arthropoda; class Insecta; order Lepidoptera; family Drepanidae; genus Tetheella; species Tetheella fluctuosa. The sequence continues at coordinate 1,463,745 of OX578214.1, forward strand.
GTTTCCTAATTATAATTTATTTACCTACTAGCTTCCGCCCCGCAGTTTCACCCGCGTTCCCGTGGGATCTTATGTTTTCACGGGATAAAAAGTACCATATGTACTATTCCAGACTATAAACTATCTTTAAAGAAAATAAAGAATATCAGTTTCAATTGTATTTCAAATCCATCTTTTTGCATTACCAGTGGGCCTCGCAAAATGTATGTTGGCCACATGAAATTTAGGCCTTGCTCCGCTACTGTGCTCAAGTCGTGACTTGCACTGAAGCTGGTCGATTTTTGCATATTTTATCATAACATTGGGTTATTTTATGTTACATGATTGTTTATCATATTTTTCCTCTGTCCAACTGATGTTATTTTATCTTGAAGGCTTACTTTCGAACCCGTGGTAATTACAGTGACTTAAGAAAACTTTTATCTCCATTTTTATCACTTCAGTTCATTGACGGCCATTAAAATATCGCCTTTTTTATAAGTAGGTATAAATAGAACGCGATATTACTCATTTACTCTCCTAGACAAGATGGCTGTTGACAATTGTAATCTATACTAATATTATAAAGAGGTCCCTAAAGTTTGTGAGTTTGTAGAGGGTAATCTCAGGAATTACTGGTTCGAATTGAAAAATGTAAAAATTATTTTAGTGTTGTATAGCCCATTTATCGAGGAAGGCTATAGGCTACTTTTTATCCCGGTATAACATAAGATCCCTCGGGAACGCGGGTGAAACCGCGAGGCGGAAGCTAGTGCTAAATAAACCATTGACAATTCGATTTCATATTTGAGTTCAATACAAAAGTAGACATACAAACGATGACAATTGTCACCATTCATCTTTTCTAGGCCCCTAGATTATCTTACGTGCCTAAGCCCCCTGTAACCCACTTTGTATGTAAATACAAACAGTAAATTAGATTTTATGAATCCTTTATCATCATAATATTCAAAATATGGCATTAATGTTGCTTGCGAAATAATGTTTATGGCACGTGTTTAACGTTAATTATCATTCTTATGAGGCTTCCTGTATAATTAACGAGTTCAGTGTCTTCAGACTTTTATGTGGAGCATAATGAGTTGGAAGTTGAAGCCTTACTTGGTGTTGTAATGATTATTTACTTAACAATTATATTAAAAAGGGTATGAGCGACACTACTTGCACTAGAAATAAGCACAAACTGTACCAGTAACTCGGTTCTGCAAAGTAAAGGACGCTTTCAAAGGGCAATGTATATTGTGTACGTGTCTATAACAAATTACCCATTAAAGAACTTCAATATCTATATTTCTGTATATAAAAATTAAACCCTATTTTCTTGGTCGTCGCATCACGCGTCAACGGATGGAACAATTTCACTAATTCTTTTTTTGTTGTGTAAATTGTTGTCAGGAGAAGGTTCATATGAAAAAAAAAAAGAAATGTGCGCAGAAAATTGGAAAATTCGGGAAAAAATGAAAGTACCTATTTGGGATTTTTGTATGAAATTAAGACACTGACATTTTTGCGTTAGATATGCAGTTTATTGAGGAACATAGGCTACTTTATATGTTGAAAACGCAGGTGAAACCGCGGAGGACAGCTAGTTTGTGTATAAATTATTTTAAAATAAGGTATGTTATTAGGTTTCTGATTTTGTAGAAGACAAGAACGCATTTGAATGAAATGTTCGCTCCATAAGCTATATTAAGTAATTTAATTATATATAACCTTTGAACATAAATTCACAAGAAAGATCTATAATAAAATGCCCTGATCCGGTGTTAGAGTCAATTGTATCGTTCATATTGTGGCCTTATCTGGGTCTAAACTGAATGAATGAGATTTTCGTTTGACTTTTCTACATAATAATTAGCAATAAAATATCGTAGTTACAGTTTGAAATAGACACTCATTGTTTTCGTAGAGCTTGCTACGATTTGCTACGAAATGTCTACGACGTAATGCTACGGAGACTGTAGACTGAAGTGAAGAATGAATTAAACATTTTGTTTTTCAAAGCGTATCTACCGTATTGAAACGTATCAAAAGAAATTAATATTTTGCTGCTTTTTTGTACTGCGATATTCTATTTTTGATGTTTCTTTGGGCGCTACGGGAGTAAAAATATTAAAGATACTAATTTATTTATATACTTACACTACACCCAGACTCAGAATGGTTATAGCATAGCGATATGTCGCTCAAAGAGCAGCTCGACTGGGGAAGTACCTCCACCTTACAGAATACCGCAGCCAAATAACTTATAGTTGTGTTCCTGCGCGTGAGTAAGGTCGCCAGAGCTCATCGGGGAGGGGGGAAGGGTCGGCAACGCGCGAGTGGTGTTGCAAGAGTTCATAGGCTACGGTAACCGCTTACGATCAGGCGGGCCGTATGCTTGTTTGTATAAAAAAAAAAACTGACATATTGTGCACAAATAATGTTTGTCATTAGCTAGATAAATGATAAATAATAAAATATTTTTGTTTTTCAAATATGCCTTCACAAGCACTCATGAATACTCTGACTCTAACGCACGGTTCAGAAGGTTACTTTGCTAAAAAGAACCGGCCATATAGACCATTATATTTCCATTTACTTATTCCAATGTCGGGTAATACGGAATAACGCACTGTTGCCTATATTGGCGTGAAACGAGAATTGTTCAACCGTACCTATTATCTACCCTTATTAAGGCCTCCCACACACTTTCCATATACCATTCCGACGTTACTGTGTGAAACAAGCATTATTATTCATTTTATTATGTGCGAGAGAGACACGGTTATATTTTTTGTAACTGACTGTTTGTGTGGAGTTTGCGTTTAGCATATGGTTTCGTGTTATTTTCATACCGTAGCTTTATGTTATAGTGTTGTCTCACTCTTTGGATTACCTATTCAGTTTTTAATAAAAATGAAAATATTTTTTTATTCAAATAGGCCTTCACAAGCACTTATGAATAGGAAGGTTGTTGACAACTCAGCAATTACTCTTTTCAAAACCAATTCAGATTTATTACTTACATAAAATTATTTATCTAATCTCACTGACAATAAAAAAAACAAAATGATGATTGACTCAAGCAGACCAGCCCCCACAAGCAGCACCTGTTCACAAGTATGACGCATGTGGCAGCCATCGCCCTCTTCGCACATATTGTAGGGATGTTTGAGAAATACTATGAAATACAAACTTATTTTTGCTGCCAATAAATAATTAATTATTATCTTATATATAAAATTCTCGAGTCACAATGTTAGTTTCCATATTCCTGCGAAACGGCTTGACCGATTTTTTATTATTTTATAAACCGCTACGCGAGTGAAACCGCGGGGGACAGCAAGTACATATATAAGTTGCTACTTTGAATATGCTATGGAACCCTACACTGTGCGTGGTCCGACATGCACTTGGCTGGTTGTTAACCGAAATAATTTAGTGTCCTCAAAGTCAAAAGTCAGAATTAATGAAATATTTCAAACGTTGTCTGGTTTTGTTTAAAATGAATAATTTATGTTTTTGTCTAAAATTATGTTTGCTATTTGCGAAGAACTTTACAAATAAAACAGAGCTTCAGGCGAAAATGTATTTTATTACCAAATAACGAATACCAGACTGAAACTTCTTATTTTCTATGACAAATACTTTACATTTTTTGTGTAAGTTTGGATCGATTTAATGTAAGACTAGGCCTATGTTTTGGTTGATTTGCTTTTTATGTTTGTTTCTTTTTAATACTAGTTATAAAATTATTTATGGAATAAATCTATTACCATAATCTTTCAAAAGACAAGTTTAATTTTCTTTTCACGTTCATGAATATTTTAATATCAACCAATTCATCACAAATGTTTAAATTATATTGTAAAGGTTGAATTTAAATTCACAAGCGCACAATCCAATTGACGGCCATGTTTAAAACATTTCCAATACATATTGCATTTACGATCAGTAGCGTTTCATATCTCGACTATACCGGACACATTGGCATGGCGAAACGAGTGGCATTAATTGTACTGGTAGCACGTACAAAATGAAAAAAAAAAAAACACGTATGTACCAACATAGGCGGTATGCGAGATTTTGTACCCAAGCTACGTAAAACCATTATGATTATGCGGGGAAAATTGACTGTTTTACAGCTTCAGTGTTTATACAGTTTTTTCTACAACGTACTGAGTATGAAATCACTTTACATATATCCGCGCATTTCACATATAAATGATTTCCTACCAACACTCAACGTCAAGAAAATTGACATTCGAAGAAAAAATATCCTTTTAGCACAGTGGTTCTTAACTGGCGATCCTCGGACCACTGGTGGTCCCTGGAAGCACCCGTAGTGGTCCGCGAAGCCAACGTGTTGGTTTTGAACAAGGTGTATATGAATATATTTATTCTAGATAGAACCAACCTTTATTCTAGATAGAACCAATCTTTATTCATTTACATTTGCTGCATATTACCTCGAAACAGTTGGTGGTCAATGGCAAGATATTTAGTCAAAAGGTCCCTCATCTCTATTAGGTTAAGAACACTGTTGTAACAGAATAGACGTATCTTTGTTTGATGTGTTGATCCTTCTTTCCTTGAAAGGATAGAACAGGCTTGCTCTGCCCATGAGAAGTATATTCAATATACTTGAAGGTCACTAGGTTTTTGGAGTAGGGAAACATATACGCCTTATCGCCAGATGCTTTGCCTCCCTATGTACAATGGTGATTAACTACGAATGAATGGGGCCATACCCTAAGTCCCTTTTAACGTCAAGAAATAATTGGCTTATAGATTTTCCGAAGTATGGGCTAACAAACGCTCTATATATACATGGGTATGTTAAGCTTTGTCTAGTCGGGATTTAATAGGATCAAAGCCAAAGTCAAAGCCATTTATTCAGTTTAAGCCCCAGTAGGGCACTTATGAACGTCGAAACTACTGAAGCTACCACCGGTTCGGAAGTTGCCTTCAACTGAGAAGAACTGGTGAGAAACTCAGCAAGGTTAATTTTTTTTTGGACAGTCTGACAATTTTGCCATTCCAGACTGTATGCACACATCCGTTTTTAAAATTTATATTACATCTTGTTGTTCGTTGTCGAGGATATAATGACGTCAACCGTGACGTCAGTAACCTGTAACAAAGGCGGAAAGGATAACCCTTTGTTCAATACTCAAAGGGTTGGGAGCAAGTGTAGCTTTCCAACAAAATTTGGGAATACCTGAAACTCTACTCCGGGATATTTGAGCGTAGTTTCTAGGTTCAAAGGTTATATTATTTATAGAACTTAATAAAGTAAATTTAAGTAAAAGGATTAATTGGGAAATGTTACCTTTAGCCTATCAGCTGACAAAAGGACAATAATTATGTATTTAAGCCGATGATAGCTCAGTGGCAGTGACGTCTGACGTCGTGGCGAAGGTCGTGGGTTCGAATCCTGCAATGAGCTTAAGCTTTCGGTGAAGGAAAACATCGTGAGGAAACCAAAGCACGGTGGTAGGGTACTTTGAAGTACCCGCCTGGCTGGCAACCACCCTCAAGTTGAAAATCTATCGCCAAACACCTATCGGTGATATCACGGCCCGAGGACCGGTGCTTTTTGAAGGCGTATATGGGGATACAGATCCAATGCTTAGAGGCACCTTTGAATTATTTTAATGTAAATACATATATACACATTTCTTTGCATTTATAATATTAATAGGATAGCCTAACTTCACAACGCCAAATCTCGAATGGGCGTATTGTACGTGCCTCGTGACATCGTAATGGAAACTTTAAGCCCATTTTGATTTAAAGGTTAGAATTGAATTGAAATTCAAGCTTACTTGTGATTTACATTGTGTTGTTATTAAACTCTCAAATAGGACCATTCTTTGTCTACATTGGTCGGCTCTTTTGTATAACATTGCTCCTTAAAATAAGTCTTATAGATGTTTTATTATTAGAGTAATACTATGGGTATTAAGTTAAGCGGACCGAAACTCCCCGTGCTCTTTTTTAATTAATCTTTTCGGTCTGGTGTCAGATCGACTAAAAAACGAAAGTGCTTTTTTATAGTTTTGATATAAAAAAATATTATAAAATGCATCATCCACATGTAATAAAATACAAATAAAATCAACTGAAAGTACCAGAAGAGTAGAAAGAATGGATATTAGTAACAATTATATTTAGCCAGATTTGAATTCCTCATTTTTTTCTTCACATTTTGAAACACGATTCCAAGTTTAATTTTATAACATCCATTTTGTTCTCTTCTTTTACTATTGGGTGTACGTTCACTTTCGAAGTTTAATGCAAAAGTTCATTTACATTACCGAATCTTTCGGTTTAGCGTGAGAGCCTGCGGGCCGCGGCCCTTTAGGGAGGGTAGATTTATGACTGCCTCTCGTGGTTTTCCCTCGTAGGTTCATATCTCTGAAACGTCCATTTTCACGATAAATATGTATTACAAACTGTATATTGGAATTAGATTTATTTGGAAATTGAGTCGATTTATTGAAGTGTAGCTATGTTTAGATTTTGTGTGGATCGAATAAATATGTATAGTTTAATTTAAATGATATTATCTACAGATAGAAATGAATCGGAAAAATAGTGAATTTTGCTACGTTTAATGTTTTATTGAAGTTATACTTCTTTTGGCGCGTTAGGGAAAATTTATTAGAGTAAATTTTTACGATGCGCGCGCACCGGTCGCCAACACGATGGTCCGACCAAGTAAAAGAAGCTGCGTCCGTAAGCAAATTTCAGCAGGCGGTGATGGCAACTTTAGACCGGAGTCGATGGAGGCAGTTTGTCCGTTTAAAGGGGTCCAGTGACCACGATCCTCAGTAATGAGGGACCGATTAAAAGAAGAAGGCCCACAAGTAGATTTTAGGAAATATTCTTTAATAAAAAAAACTTACTTAATTATATCGACGTTACCATCAAATCAAGTTAATTTATCGTATTGTAATAGACTAGATACCTATTAGAATTTATTAATTACATTTCGGTATGCTCTCTCTTTGAGATTTCAGCATGACCGTAAGCTAGGCAAGCTTTCTCTTTGATATCCGCTGAAGTAGACAGCCGCATAAGCGGGATTTACGACGCGAAGGAATGGAGCCATTTGTGGCAAGGTTTTATATCCTTATGTCGTCTGCAATTAGTGAGTTGACGACGTCATTTAGGAATGGAGTTTATTAAAATGTTCTTTCTGGAACGATGTTCCATTACGCGGCTTGCGGTAAAAGTTGACTGGCATAAATAGTCACGTAATGAAAAAGCCTTACGTATGTGACGTCACAAGTTATGCCACCTCCACGTGACTTTCTCTCTCTCTCTGTCTGTGTCTGTGAATTGTATCAAATATTTATTTTTTGTAATTGTTTTGATTAATTAATTAATTTAATTTAGTTACGTAGTGTGATTATTGCAATTTTGTAATGGAGATTCAAAAATAAATAAAATATGTTTTTGTTGAATTTCGTTCCTGGCGTGGGGATTTCTATAGTCTCTATTAAGCTTCTCTACTCCTTAACTCGTTTCAGCACTTCCTCGTTCATCACTCTCTCAGTCCGGCTGATACTCTACCTACATCATCCAGACATTTCAAATGCCTCTAGTCTTTCCTTATCCTTTTGCGTCATTGTCCATGTCTCAATACAATGTTATGCCGCAAACGTATGTTTTAATGAATAGGGTATTTTACTCTATTTGAGAAAAAATCAAAAATGTCCAATTTAGATAGCTAAGGCAATAAACTGTCGGAAAATGTTAGTTTTAGTTCATAAAATAACTTAATTAATTTCAAAGTTTTCAGTTTTTTAATCTGTTTCTAAACAAGCGAAACAGTAGCCGCCATTATAATGACGTCATACGGTGCTGTATGTAAACTAAAAAGTGTCAACTGAAGTATTATTATTATTATTTTTACACTAGTACTCATGCATTCAGGAACAGCACACTAATAAAAAGGCTCATTTTTAATTTATAAAATTTTATAAGTCCAATTGAGACCAATATCAGCGCATTTATTTACTTACAAGAGACCAAATAACGTCATGACTGTAGAGTAACATGGCGTCCAGCGTAAAAAAAAAATAACATAAAAGTGCATTTTTATGGCACTTATCGATTGAATAAAATTTTTGTGTTTTTTTGGTGGCTTATTAGCACCTTAGGAACAAAGTGAGACACTTTTCAAAAATGGGTGTACTACCCTATTCCTGCATCATTATTTCACATTACTTAACAATCTATCCCAGATTACATTCGCTGTGTTTTAATCCTTTCAATCTTAAACTGCTACAGTTCAATGTGTTCCATTATTTTCAGTTGATCGATCAAAGGGTTAATTCCTTTTTTTACCGATCACTCCGTCTAGCGTCATAACGTCAAATGTCCACGTCAAAAAGCACGGTCGCGTGCGCTTCCTCATTAATAACGTAGCTGTAGGTTCAAATATATTTCCCAACAAACTTTACGGAGTGCTCGTTACCTGATACACTAGTAATGGGTAACTCGCCAATATTAAATGAGAATGTAACGCGAAGTAAAATGAAGTACTCCCTGTACTTCATTTTACTTCGCGAGGTACTCATGAGGGACCCCTCGTTTGAGGTGAGGAATTGCTTGAAACGCCGCCTCATTCGCAAGGTCAGGCGCGGCGCGGCTCATCGCGAAGTTGTAGACATCTCTCTCACACACCTCGTTTTCTTTCGCTCGTGATGTTTGATCGCCAAAACTATGACAGTTGATTACAAACCTTAAATGTAAACTCACTAAAGCTCATAATTTAACCGAATAATGATCACGGAAATAATAATATTAGCGTATTCATTCATTTCATTCGGTTCGTTCGCACTTGCAACCTCGCCACCGCGACCGACTCGCGATCGAGTGAGAACGAGGAGCGAAGAACGAGTGAGGCGGTTCATGTTTAAAATTTGAGGGACTCTTTCAATTTGCTATCACGAGGGCCTCAAACGAGGCAACTCATGAGTGAGGGACACATCGCTATGATACACGAACGAGTGACTTCAACTGCTGTGTTGTGTCAATTAAAAAGACAACGGAAAACATGCAATGCAACGTACTGTTTGAATAACTTCTAGGGTTTTGCTGTAACTAAACTGATGGCAATATGTTAAAATCGTTTTGGAAGATGTATTCATTGATTTTTATGTATATAAAGATGTTATGATTTAAAAATAAATGTGAGTGCCCCAACTTATTCCTTTGTAGATTTAGCTTGAAAGATCTGAGCAATTTAATTTTAGTTTGTTATCATTCGTTTTCAATATTGTTTGTAAATTTCATCTATCTGTTTTTGGCGTGTATATGCTAGATTAGGTATCTTTTTAAAAAGCCTATGTTTGTACAATCGGCAATCTCCTATTTATAAGGCAGAAAACACGGAAGCCGAAAGTAAATCGGCCAAAACAAGATATTATCTGTATCATAAAAATAAGTTATAATTTTTTTTTTTTAATTGAGGTCGGTTTTAGAATCAAGGCTGTTTATTTTCGTATCTATTTGCTGGAAATCCCTTTATATTTTACCATTTTTGGCGGTTATTTCCCTAAACGTTTTCTCATTTCATGAATTTTAAATGGGCACGGAATATATTTTTTTGGATAATGCGAAATAATATTTCATTTCACAGTAAACAACTTATTTTTAGCTGCCAAATTATTAACGACGATAAAGATGAACTAAAATAACCGTTTATCGCAGTAACTATTCATAATTTTAAAGTTTCGTTTGAACAAAACAAAAGATATCGCGTGTTTGGTGTCGCATGCGGCTCCGGAAGCCATGGCGTAATCCGATTTGAATATGCTTTGCATCTTCGTAATGCTTTTTTTTTTAATGATAATTACCGCATTGCCTGACATTTTTGACTGGATTTATTACTCAACTAAAACCTAACATACATTACATTACCTACAATCAATCAATGAAATGTAACAGTTTTTTTTGTAAATGAGTTTATTACCACGATTTTATCACAGTCCTTATAGTCCGAATCAACGACATTTGTTTGGTTTGCGTACAATTTTAAGGATCATAATTATTATAAATGTCCCTCAAGTTAGACCAGGTTGGCGAAGACCAGCTTCCAACCCCTTCCAACCTTCCTACTCAAAAGAACTTTAGATCATTAAGTACAAAATATGATCAAATAGCTTCCGCCACGCGGTTTCACCCGCGTTCCCGATGGATCTTATGTTTTCCCGGAATAAAAAGTATCCTACATGTTTATCTAGAAAATATTCTATCTGTGTGCCAAAATCTAAATCCATTCAGTAGTTTTTACGTGGAAGAGTAATCCATCTTCACAAACATACAAATTTATAATATTAGTAGTTACATAGCGTATAATACGAGTAACAATGAAGGCGTGTTCCACAAATTCTTGCAAATATACCCTTTAAAATATCAAATACTTTACAGTTGCAAATTGAATCGGGTGCCGGCGAGGGCCCCGGGCCTCCAGTGAACAACAACTCCGAGGGAGCAGTGGCCAGCTCTCCCCGTGATGACAACCACAACGCCCAGCAGCCTGTCTCTCCTCGCGCCAGACCTCTCACGCCTGCAGGTAAGGTTGCAACTCTAGACCAGGATGTGACTTGTAAAGCTTGAATACGTCATGACTATGTCTTAACTATGTTTAGGCGATTATCCTGGTGATTAACATCGTGAGGAAACCATAGCACGGTGGTAGGATACTTTGTAGTACCCGCCTGGCTGGCTACCACCCTAAAGTTGAAATTCTGTAGCCAAGTACCTATTGGTGTGTTCCGGCAGTTGCACTTTATAAAGGTTGGCAACACATTAGAAATCCCACTGGTATTGTTAATGTCCAAAAGCGACGGTAGCCACTTACCATCAGGTGGACCACCTGCCTGTTTGTCAACCTTCTGACAATTAAAGGTTTAAAGGAATTTTTACAACGAATTGTCTTAACTCATGTATTCAATGACTCTCAGTTACCTTTACTATGTCGGATATTTCAGCTTTTTCCTATCCATGGTGTCATTTTCAATCGAAAAAGGAAATAATAGATTTTCCCATCAGCTGTCTCTTTCAGTGATGTTGTGTCAGTTACTTTAATATCAATGATATTAAGTCAAATCTATTAAATACCTATGATATAGCTATGTGAAAGGTCAACACAAATACCAGGCTATTAACCCCTGATAAGACAAGATGTAAATTCGATCAGGTTAATTGTTTTCGATTGACCCCAGCAGGTAGCTTGCCATTTACATATAGTTATGTATATTAGAATCGATTAGTTGTAACGATTTATAAGTCGTTTTGTTTTGTGTATAGATAGATCGATTATGAAGAATCCAATTTATATGAATATGTTCGTTTAATTTTTTTTTGCCGTTGTTGCATTTTTTTTTATGTCTTCTATTCTAAGCTTTTACTAGCTGGAACCCTGCGCGTTGCGTTTCATTGTACCTTTGCGGATGTGCAAGCTATCTGTGTGCCAAATTTCATTTAAATCCGTTGGATGGTTTCAAAGTCTATAACGGAGATAAGTAGATAGGTAGAAACATGTTTTGTGTTTTACTACTAGCTGTCCCCCGCAGTTTGACCTGCGTAGTGGTATAAAAAAAAACCTATTCCTTGGACAAAAGGAAATTTTTCTCAAAGGCTCTGTCGCTCAATTCCATAGCATTTTTACGCCACAAACATTGCCGCCGTGGAATTTCGACCGCCGCATTCTCTGTGGCCTCAACTAAATTGTTTATAAAAGCTACAATATATTCTTCGGACATTATTTATGATTATATTATAAACGTAAGCAGAGTAGATATCTAAACAGAGATCTTTAAATTGAAATATATGTTCTTGACAACAGTGACAAACATATTAAAATGAAGTCAGTGACGTTTAATGTCAATTTGTCATTCGACATCGAAATCTCTACTGCTCCGGACCATTCGTGGCATCTCGAAGGAAAGGGTTTCGACATATCTCTAGCGTGACATCCCGAGAATACGAAAATTGGTTTTTATTCGACATTCGCCATTTTGTTTCGACATATCTCGAATTAGAGATCATCTCTACAACGCGAGAATTGGCCTCCTGTTCGGCTGCAAATGCAGTTAGAAAAATTAGACAGCTAATAACAGATGTAGATACAGCTCGATTAGTTTATTTTAGCTATTTTCATAGTGTTATGTCCTATGGCATTTTGCTTTGGTTGGGGTAAGGCCGCTGATATAGAAGCTATTTTCATTTTGCAAAAAAGAGCGGTCCGAGCTATTTATAATTTGAGTTCTCGAGCTTCCCTCAGAGATAAGTTTAAACAAATTAGTATCCTCACAGTAGCATCGCAGTACATTTATGCAAACATATTATTTGTACAACAAAATATAAGTCTTTTTGTAAAAACAAGTGACATGCACACTATTAATACTAGAAATAAGCATAAACTTGTGACCTCTGCTTATAGACTCCAAAAAGTGCAAGGTTCATTTTTGGGACTGAGTACACGCTTCTATAATAGGATCCCTCCTGCACTTTTAAATTTGCCTTTATATACATTTAAGGAACGTGTTAAGTCCATTTTAGTACAGAAGGCATACTCTAACATTAATGAATATTTAAATGACGACAACGCTTGGGTGTAGCGCTCGCTCTTGCAGGATACATTTTATGTAATAAATCTAAGTTTGTTTTGAAAAGAGGAATTGCTGAGTTTCTCGCCGGCTCTTCTCAGTAAAAGCAACCTTCCGAACCGTGCGTTAGAGTCTGACTATTCACAAGTGCCTGCGAAGGCCTATTTGAATGAATAAATTATTTCATTTCATCGGTCGAGCGGTTTCAGAGGAGTTTGCTGACAAACACTATGACACGAGAATTTTATATATTAGTAGATGTTTAATTTTATGAATAGTTCTTTATTGATAAGCCAAGCTACATGGAAGTTAAGCATGGCGGAACATAGCGCTGGCATTTGCGATGAATGCAACCTATTTAACTCGGTCTACTTACGGTCCCAATTTAGAACGCCGTCCTATTAAATCTCACCACTGTTACTACCTAACCTATAGAAATAATAATAAAGTCCCTGAAAATGTAAAATAAGTGTTAAAATTTATGGTTGTATATATAGCAGTATTAACAGCTCTATGTCCATTTAATTTAGGTCTTTTGATGACCACGAAAATAGTTTAACAGCTCCGTCCTCTCGTGGCATAAAAGAGGCGTAAATGTGAGCGTGTTGCTTGTATCTCGCTCTTTATTAATATTTATCATTGAGCTAAATGAGATGCACATAATATATGCTGATTCTAATAAGTATTGCTCAACTTTAAGAAGTCCGCGTAACGGTGGAAGAAGGTCCCCTGGACCCACCACCTTCCTGTTCCAGTCAAAAAAATCAACTTTAAGAAGGGAGAGATCCGACAAAAACCGACAAAGTTTTCTTACTTTCACATCTTCTGACGACTAAAGTAGACATCTCTTTTTCTCTCCGCTTTGATGGATAGCTTCTATTTGTCAATCTTAGGTGCGCATACACGTATCTCTGTTCTAAATCACGCAAACGAGGATTGGGTATATAACTAGAAATAGATTAATTAAAATTTTATTCAACTACAAATTTAGGACACCTACTGAATCGATATACGAGGAAACAAAAATAATTAATATAAAACAAACGTACATATACTACACATGTATTATAATACGCAAAATATTAAATAAGGAAATCCATTCCAATATAAAACTTGTCACAAAACAACAAACACGAAAGATAAACTTAAGACGTGCTAGTTAGGTAGTGACCCACCCTCCTAGAACTAACTATGGAAGAAAAAATTTAGAGTTTGAGGGTGTTACAATTTATAATAAATTACCATCAGGAATAAAAGAAGAAAAAAGCTACGCCCGGTTTAAAAAACTACTAAGAGCTCATACAATAAATACATACAAATAAGTGAATATAAAAAAAATACTTTACTAACGTTAATAAAATACACACAATACATTATATAAAGTATATACCTTTAAAATAAAAATGTACATTACTTAAATTAAACAAAAACTAATAAAACCCAACACCCAAAATGTTCTAAAAACTAAAAACTACTACCATGTGTTACTGAAAATTTATAAATAATATAATTAAATAAAATAGTATCATAATAAAAACTCAGTATAACAGACTATGCCATCAATGCTACATCTAGTAATAATCGAATTCATAAATCCATGTTGTACTTAACTAATGATCGAGTTTATGTTATCTGTTTACCCACATTATTTTCCTTTTTTTGCTGTTACGTTTTGTTCCTTTTTTAGTGTACAGTCGACGTCAAAGATATATTTACAATTGAAAGTTACAAAAAGATCTTTACATTAAAATAAGTTGCCATGTAATGTGACAAGTACTTGTTTACGTGATATATTACAGTTTTATATTTTCACTCAATGTGCCCAAAATATGTTTACACTATTTAATCCATGGAATTTGCCACTTTTTCTGACTTATATTCGTTTACATAACAAGTTACAGAATAATATTTACACTCAATGTGTCAAACGTGATACACGTCAAGAGCAACATTTCTGTTTTTACGTTTCATGATGCATAAAAACTTTAACGCATTCTGCTACAAAAACATAATTACATACATATTTACAAATTTCTTTATAATTCATCTATTTCGTTCTGGCCTACCTTTTATTTAAGAAACCTCCTTGCTATAATTTTCTTTAGCTTCTTAGGTACTTATTTTTAATAATTCATATTAAGAATATTCTATTCTATTTATGATATTTCTATAAGTGTTTTATCTTTTCGAGCGTCATTGATGCATTGCGAGTGTCATTGTAAAGATAAATTTCATAAACAATATTAAATAAAATGTTTCGCATAGACGACCATACAAAGCACAAAATAATTACCATGCGTGAATATGGAGCTACGGTTACGGATATATCGGAAGAACTGGGGATTTCGGTAAGTAAACCTTCAAATGACGGTAATAAATATGGCCTTACGTCATAACATATTAAATTTTATGAGAAATATTAAATAGTGAATCTCATCACTCTCATCTTGTTTCAGCGACCAACGGTGTATCTGTGGATCAACAGATGGGGCAACGAGGGAACAGTGAAATGTCACTCATCTAAGGGCCGAAATAAAAAAAACCTCTGAATACACTGACAGGGCATTAATAGAAAGTGTGATGGTCCAGCGATTTATAAGCGTACCTACATATGCACAACAATTAAATGTTAGTGCTAATACAATCAGAAGACGATTAAAGAGTGCAGGACTTCGTCGTAGAATCCCTGCGAGGAAACCGCAACTAACTGACCGGCACAAAGGTTTGCGGTTGAATTTTGCCAATAAATATCGATATTTCGACTTTGAAGACGCGGTTTTTATCGACGAAAAGGTCTTCACAACACGCCAAGATGGACGCGTGTCCCTATATCGCGTGGAAAACACGCGTTACGACGAACAAAATGTCTTGGCCGATAGAAGAAGTGGACGTCTGTCAATTGGTTTTTGGGGGTGGATTTCGAGTTCGGGTCCAGGTGAACTTGTGGAAATCACAACACGAATGAATGCCAACAATTATTTAGAAATCCTCAGAGATGTCTTACTACCAACACTTAAAGCTTCATTTGGTGATAAAAAAATATATTTGGTACAGGACAACTCATCGGTCCATAATTCCCGTATAGTCCAAGCATGGATCAATGAACAAGATAGCATAGAACTGATAAAGTTGTCACCAAAATCCCCGGACATGAATGTTATTGAAAACATGTGGGGTCTTATGGTCCAAAACTGGGACTCTTCGAAGGTAAAGACCAAACAAAATTTAAGAGAACATGTACACGAGCTGTGGGAATACTATCGCGGTATTGACTCCTGCGAAAATTTAGTCCGCTCTATGGGCCAACGCTTACAAGACGTGCAGGATGCTTTTGGCGGCTACACACGATTTTAAAATGTTTAAACATTAAGATATTCACACGTTGTATGATTATTTATATAAGAAGTATTTTTTTTTAATAGAACTAGTATAGCACTTTTTTTAAAATTAAAACACCTAACTGTACTCATAAGTCTTTTAATCAAAAGGTATAGTAGAAACGAAAGTAGGTATGTCAGCTTTTGATCAACATAACAACAAAGCCACGTTCAAGAATAAAAGCCCCCTAAAGCTAAAAAGCACAACTTTAGGGCCAATTTTTATTCCTCAGATAGACATTTATCCATCAGATACCCATGACCATGACAATCCATACAGTTAGTCATCGAATCGGGCTTATCTTACGTAAGGAAGTTCGGCCTTAAATTCACTTTTATTTAAACTTAGTATTCTTCAGTATCTATGCATTTACAAAATAACCGGCCAAGGGCGAGTCGGATTCGTACATTAAGGGTTCCGTACAATTTTCAAAAAATCACATTTGTTGTACAAATAAACAGCTCGACTTAAATATTTATTTTATTCTGATTTTAGTATTTGTTATTGAACTTAGGGGCACAGAAATACATCGCCTGAAAGTTTTAATAGCCTAGTTATAACTGTTCGTGAGATAGGTACAGCCTGGTGAGAGACAGACAGACGAACGGACACTAGAGGTTTAGTAATTGGGTCTGTTTTAACCTCTGGGTACGGAACTCTGAAAATCAAAAATACTGAAAATGGTTTAAATGTAAACATCGGAATTAAAGACTCGACATAGCATTGATAGCGTCATCTAAACGAACGAGACCACGAAAACGAGACAAACAGACCATTTGACAGTATGGTACTCTTTTCGACGATTGTCAATATTTTAGACTGCTGCTTTCAATTGTTTGTAAAGGTATTTATTTACCAGGAAATATAAAACTGTTTATGTATGGTTGATTGTAAATATTAAAATTGAGCTTTACATGCAATTTAATTTGGTACATTAAGAGTAAATATTATTATGTAACTTGTCATGTAAACGAATATAAGTCAGAAAAAGTGGCAAATTCCATGGATTAAATAGTGTATATATGTTTTGGGCACATTGAGTGAAAATATAAAACTGTAATATATCATGTAAACAAGCACTTGTCACATTACATGGCAACTTATTTTAATGTAAAGATCTTTTTGTAACTTTCAATTGTAAATATATCTTTGACGTCGACTGTACCTCTGTCTGTGCGCTCTAATTATTAATCTTAGTTTTAGATAATGTTTCTCAGTAAGTGAATTATGTATGCAATTCTTTATGAGAATTAAAGTTATTCTTAAACCAAACCAAATTGCACCCGTACGAAGCCGGGGCGGATCGCTAGTATTATATAAAACAGAAATTATACGCATCATATGCCTCAGCATAATCTCATTTGTGTTTCGCCATGACAATGAGGCTTCTGGTGCCACCTGTGCTATTTGCAGAATTCTCGTTCGTCTCATACTGCAATAGACATAATCTTTCAAGAGCAAAAGATGCTAGGAATGTGAGTAGATAGAATTTAGGATATATGGTTTGTGTATGCCCTAATTTAGTTTTGATTAAATTCTTTTTATTAGATCTCTTGTATGTATACGCGTAAGGGTAATTTTACTTTCTGCCCTAGTTAACTTAGTACTGATTTTTCAATGACGCGGTATCCAGCTATTAATTTAAAATTAGAACAGTTTTTTTATAGAATCATCTGAAGAATAGCTTATCTGTGCTTTACCCAGCGATTTAAAAATGAGCCTTTAATTTAAATTTAGAATCCAATGCAATTCAAACTTTTTTTTCACCTTGAAAAGTATTTCTTCAACTTCATTTTATGAAAATCTTAATTTATTGATTATAAACATGAATCTTTTCTATAATTTAATTAATCATTATTCTATACAATACATATCTATATACAAGAACCATTTCAATGAATACTGGCAACCTAATGAAAACTATAAACTTTTATGACGCATCATTCGACACGTTCGCAAACAGTTTTCTTTTCCTAATATCCTCTCTTTGATAGCCTTCACTCGTAACGTTTCCTGTTTCAGGAAAATTACCATTACTTTTACGCAAGGAGGCTAGATAGAGGAGTTAGCATTGCCATTCAATCGACTAGTAGGTCTTGAATTCGGAAAAGTTTTAGGTGAAGGGTGGGGGTAAAAATCAACTATAATTATAAAATATAATATTATTTTTATTTTTATAGATAGCTATAAAATATAAATCAATTGCTGTTCGTTAGTCTCGCTAAAAGTAAGTACACAAACCCTATAGAAGGAACTGAGTCTCTACAAAACATCTGTTTGGAAGCAGATTGGATTAAGAGAGGTAGAGCATAGCGATATGTCGCTCATAGAGCAGCTCGACTGGGGAAGTACCTCCATCTTACAGAATACCGCAGCCAAATAACTTATAGTTGTGTTCCTGCGCGTGAGTAAGGTCGCCAGAGCTCATCGGGGAGGGGGGAGGGTCGGCAACGCGCGAATGATACCCCTGGTCTTGCAAGTGTTCATAGGCTTCGGTAATCGCTTACCATCAGGCGGGCCGTATGCTTGTTTGCCGACCATGTGGTATAAAAAAAAATTCAACTAGAGATTGGTAGCGTATCTACTACAAAGTAGCTATATATGGTTACCTCACGATGTTTTCTTTTATTTTCGGAAAATAATTATTCATACCTATCACAATATGCAACATTCCAGAAACCCGCCTGGCTGGCTACCACCCTCAAGTTGAAAATCTGTCGCCAAACACCTATTGGTGTGTTCCGGCAGCTGCACTTGAGAGCCAGATCCTTCTAGGCTTTGTGTGCTTACCACCTTCGGCCACATCATCACCTACCATAGTGAGATTGTGGTCAAACACAAGCCTATACAAAGTAAAAAATACCAAACAGTAATTCCTACGCTCTCATCAGTACCTTTGATATTCAATTTACAATTTTGTTAAAACAAAACTTCTCTCCGAAATTTCTTTGAATATGGTTTGAATTTGGTAAAGATAGGTATGTAATGTAAATACTCATTGAAAGTTTACTCTTACGTATCCATATCGGCAGTAATTAAATTTGTAACCAACCCTTGTACAGAGTTGTTGAGAGTTTAGAAGTTTAACCTTTATTGTAAGTACTTCATACAGCGTGATATTGAAACTTTGTTACCGTAAAATTATTTAATCACTAGATTCTGTCTCGAGGTAACCTACGTTCCCATATAATATGTTTTTCCCGGGAATAGGACCCTATATTTTATTTCAGGGTATGTCCATCTATGCGCCAAGTTTGATCCAAAACCAATCAGCTGTTTATGCGTGATAGAGTCACAAACATCCAAACTTTCACATTTATAATATTATAAGTAGGATTTAATTTACTAGTTGAAAGTTTACATGATTTAGTTTAACAATGAATATGTTCGTTAGTCTCGCTAAAAGTAAGTACACAAACCCTATAGAAGGAACTGAGTCTCTACAAAACATCTGTTTGGAAGCAGATTGGATTAAGAGAGGTAGAGCATAGCGATATGTCGCTCATAGAGCAGCTCGACTGGGGAAGTACCTCCATCTTACAGAATACCGCAGCCAAATAACTTATAGTTGTGTTCCTGCGCGTGAGTAAGGTCGCCAGAGCTCATCGGGGAGGGGGGAGGGTCGGCAACGCGCGAATGATACCCCTGGTCTTGCAAGTGTTCATAGGCTTCGGTAATCGCTTACCATCAGGCGGGCCGTATGCTTGTTTGCCGACCATGTGGTATAAAAAAAAATTCAACTAGAGATTGGTAGCGTATCTACTACAAAGTAGCTATATATGGTTACCTCACGATGTTTTCTTTTATTTTCGGAAAATAATTATTCATACCTATCACAATATGCAACATTCCAGAAACCCGCCTGGCTGGCTACCACCCTCAAGTTGAAAATCTGTCGCCAAACACCTATTGGTGTGTTCCGGCAGCTGCACTTGAGAGCCAGATCCTTCTAGGCTTTGTGTGCTTACCACCTTCGGCCACATCATCACCTACCATAGTGAGATTGTGGTCAAACACAAGCCTATACAAAGTAAAAAATACCAAACAGTAATTCCTACGCTCTCATCAGTACCTTTGATATTCAATTTACAATTTTGTTAAAACAAAACTTCTCTCCGAAATTTCTTTGAATATGGTTTGAATTTGGTAAAGATAGGTATGTAATGTAAATACTCATTGAAAGTTTACTCTTACGTATCCATATCGGCAGTAATTAAATTTGTAACCAACCCTTGTACAGAGTTGTTGAGAGTTTAGAAGTTTAACCTTTATTGTAAGTACTTCATACAGCGTGATATTGAAACTTTGTTACCGTAAAATTATTTAATCACTAGATTCTGTCTCGAGGTAACCTACGTTCCCATATAATATGTTTTTCCCGGGAATAGGACCCTATATTTTATTTCAGGGTATGTCCATCTATGCGCCAAGTTTGATCCAAAACCAATCAGCTGTTTATGCGTGATAGAGTCACAAACATCCAAACTTTCACATTTATAATATTATAAGTAGGATTTAATTTACTAGTTGAAAGTTTACATGATTTAGTTTAACAATGAATACCTAACAAATAAAAATACTGACGCTGTTAGTGCGTATGTCTTTCATTCAAGGCATTATATTTTTACCACCATCGACCACAACATCACTTACCATCTATACCCAGGAACAAGTATAAGGCATAAACTTCATAATTAAGTATGTTTTAGAATTCATACACAGGCTTTGTGAAAAATGTCCCAGGATATTTATTTTTCCTTTAATGTGTGCGAGGAGGGCGATGGCTGCCACATGCGTCATACTTATGAACAGGTGCTGCTTGTGGGGGCTGGTCTGCTTAAGTTTGCAATCCATTTATTTACTAAGTTACTCATAATTTTGATACTTTTTCCTTTTTGTCATTTACAATTATACACACATGTATTGTCCGTGAGACTAAATCAATAATTATAATGTAATAAATCCGAGTTGGTTTTGAAAATAGTAATTGCTGAGTTTCTTGCGGGCTCTTCTCAGTAAAAGCAACCTTCCAAACCGAGCGTTAGAGTCAGACTATTCATAAGTGCTTGTAAAGGCCTACTTATTGGAATAAAAAATATTTTTATTTTCATTTCAATTGAAAACAAAATTTGACCTAAAAACACCTTATCCCAAATAACAACACGATAAATCACTGTATTGAAAATTCTCCATAGTCATGGCATCTTGCAGAGGCTGCTACCTCTATTGTTGGATGAGGAACATTAATCCTGGGGACTGAATCTAGGTCCGGCTGTCACGGGTCATCCATCAGACTATCAATTTGTGCGACGAAGCTTGAACATCCCCGCATTGTAGGCAGTGGCCGGGGGATATACCTACGTTGTATTAGGGAAATAATGAACGCAAAATTTCGTGAAAGTCAAGGTAGGCTTTCTGAGAAACGGCGGGTTGATTGGATTGGCTGTTTTTTGATACTTCATCTTGGGGTTATCCCTGTTATCTTTTCAACAATTTATTTTTCATACATAAAGTTGCGAGATATGTGACCCGTCTCAACACGATCGCTTCATAAAGTTTTTTTTAAAAATTAGTTATCTAATTAATTTTTAATTAATAATTTTAAGATTACCTAAGTTATTAAAATTTGATCCTAAAATCTGCCATACTAATAATATTATAAGTTTTTAATGTGCTAATTTTTTTCTCGGGAACGCGGGTGAAACCGTGGGGGACAGCAATATTATAAACGCCAAAGTAACTCTGTATGTTACCTTTTCATGCCTAAACCGCCTATGATATAGAGATGGACATAAGCTATTTTTTTTTCTCGGGAACACGGGTGAACCTGCGAGGGACAGCTAGTAGTGAAATAAAATCTATATTTAATGTTTCAAATAACAATAAATCGAAATATTCATGTGAATAAATCAGTGTTCAATGAAAAATTTGCATATCGACGCGTTGACGCCATTTTCAGCCACTAAAATACAGATCCGTAAACCATCTCCATATACTCGTACGAATAAAAAAGGTAGTTGAAACATAAAGCCTCTCTATTTGAAATAGTATCGGATATCAATCAATTTATGCCGACGTACGGGTAGGTAATATTTGCATATAGCATCCTACTATATATTTTTTTTATTAGAATCCTATCCTACTAATGAAAGGATGAATGTTTTTTACTTAATCATGCCAGAACGGCTGAACGGTTCTGAGTAAAATTTGGTACAGAAATAGATTATAGTCTGGAATAGCACATAGGCTACTTATCTCGGGAAAACATAAGATCCCTCGGGACCGCGGTAGAAACCGCGGGGCGGAAGCTAGTAAATAATCTTTCCTAACTATCCTAATCCTAACTTCCTAATTAAATATATCCTAATCCTTATCCTAACTAATATTATAAATACGTAAGTGAGTTTGTTTGTTTGTTACCTTCTCCCGCTTAAACCGCTGAACCGTTCGCGATAAAATTTGGTATGCAGATAGCCTATGGTACGGAAAAGAACATAGGCTACTTTATATTCCGGGAAAATATAAGATCCCTGGGGAACGCGGGTGAAACCGCGGGGCGGAATCTAGTAATATTATAAATGCGAATGTAAGTTTGTTTGTTTGTTACCTTTTCACGCCTAAACCGCTGAACCGATCGCGTTGAAATTTGGTACGCAGATAGCCTATGGTATTGATAAGGACATGGACTACTTTTTTTTCTCGAGAACGCGGGTGAAACCGTGTGGGACAACTAGTTATTAATCTATTTTCAATTATACCCATTACATATCCAGTGTTTCTTTGCAGCAATTTATTTCCAAATGGAAGCTTTCACGGCCAACCACTTGATTTTGGTTAACTTTTAATAGACCGCCGGACAAAATATTATTAAAGTTCCTGTCTGTATTCATGGAACTACTTTCAAGTGAAACGGTGACCCACTGCCCTATCCTTGACAACAACGAATACTTTCTTATAAAGTGCCGAGGAATTCATTAATACCGAGAAATGCTGATATATACTGGGTGATTTTGTTATCACTGGCAATACTTGCAAGGGTGGAAGTACTCATCAAAATGAACAACTTTTATAATGGTACTAACTGTGAAATCATGAAAAAATTATCAGCTGTTCCATACAAAACTTTGCAATTTAAATAAATACAAACCTGATCCATATTACAGATTCATCATAGGTACATATTTGTAACATAAAAGGGGTATTGATTGATGTCTATAGAACAGATGCTATGTGCATCTAGTTTGGCATCAATGATCAAAAATGTGCTTGTATTATGTAGGTACTATAATTAAGAGCAAACCTGTATCTTTTTGTTGAGTCTAATAAACAAACATTATTATTATACAAAAGTTCAATACCTATTCGACCAAAATGTATGATGCAACCGTATTATTTTACGCGATATCAGAGTTAGCCCTTTAATAAAAGTTGTTCACATTGATGAGTACTTCCACCCCTGCAAGTATTGCCAGTGGTAACAAAATCACCCAGTATATACATAATACATACTTTATATATAGTTACACCACATATGATTGGAGTGGTAATACAAAACTTTAACTTGCAGTTAAATGTATTATCTACTGTTTATCGAATATGCCTGCTGTTGGACAAAAAGGAAACATTTAACGCTAACGGGACTCTTTTACACAAGAATCTGCGTTGTGTAAGAAAGGGTAGGTACTACATTATAAAGATTCTGATTAATTTCTGTCGACAAGTAATTTTAATATAACCTTTTTAATTTGTAATTAACTACATAAGTTCAAAAGAAAGATATTTAAAAAAAAATGCTTTGCAGAGTTTCTTGCCGTAGTCTTCTCAGTCCAAGTGTATTCCGAACCGGTGGTAGAATCAATTGTAACGTTCATAAGTGCCTTATTAGGGCCTAAACTGAATAAATGAATTTTGAGTTTGATTTTAGTTATACGGTATTCTAAACAACTTTTTTTTTTATATCAGAAAGCAAGCAAGCCTGTCGCCCACCTTATGTAAATGCCTGTGGACATCAGCAATACCAAGGCAATATAAATGTCCAAAAATTAATTTTAAATACGCTCAAAAATTTGCTCTGCTCTCCGAGCCGGTCTATGTGAACGGACCCTTATAAAGCCTAGAAGGCAACTGGCTCTCAAGTGCAATTGCCGGAACACACCAGTAGGTGCTTGGGGATAGATTTTCAACTTGAAGGTTGTATCCAGCCAGGACACAACTACCATTATGCAAAAAAAAAAACAATATCCATTGAATTCTTTTAAAAGTATATCTCACCCCTTTTGCCCGCCCACCCCTATTCTTTATCGGTATTTTATTCCATGTAGGATTACATCTGACTATTCAGTATTTATTTACAATCAATTTATTCGGCAGTAAAGCGATCCCATAATGTTGGACCTATATGTATTTATTCATAGAGGAATTACTGGCCAAGAGTAAGCCCACGCTGGTTTTGTTATTACAAACAGCCCTATCATTAAATCCTTCGGTATCTACTGCAATGGGTGTATGTCTGTTTATAATTATACGTAGTTCACAGATACAGGTATATTTATTTATTTATTAATTTTATTCAAAGTTTAAGTCAAAGCCATTTATTCAGTTTAGGCCCTAAGAGGGCACTTATGAACGTCGAAACTACTGAAGTTACCACCGATTCGGAAGTCGCCTTCAACTGAGAAGAACCGGCAAGAAACTCAGCAAGGTTACACTTTTCCTATATTTAGTTTTTTTGTTTTTTTTTGGACAATCTGACAATGTTGGCTTTTTTCCATTAAATGTTTTTCAATTATTAATGAAATATAATACGCATAAACACAAAAATGAAAAAAAAAATAAGAAAAATAAATAAAAAAATATTCGTTTAAATGTACGATTTTACTTTATTACTATCTTCTGCCCTGCGGTTACACCCTCATTTCCGAGTGATGTAATGTTTTCCAGGTTGGTGAATAAAATCTATACTTTTAACTTTATACCATTTGGTTAGGTGCGGAAAGTGGACTGTATTTTTTGGGCTGATACTATTTAATTTAAAAACTTAATTTAATAAACTATTTTGCTGTCAAAATAAACACTTGTACGAAGGTAAGACACGGGATAATACGACTACGATTTTGGAAAAGGTTTCGAAAGAAGCGTAGCCATAGAGGGAAAGAAAGCATGCAATACTCACGGTGTAGATAATGTCCTTAACGTCTTCCGTGGATCCACGTTTTCCTTCAAACCTTAAAAATATACGCACACTGCAAATGTCTATATAAAACACGCACAAATAGTTTCTTTTCACGGTTTTCCAATGATGGATGATTAATATTTTAAAGGATCTCTGATAAATCAGGCAGGTGCACGCGCGACACAGACCTCAGCCTTTCAAAGTTCTTCGGTAACTGACGTATTGAAGTATTTTGACACATATCGCACGCAGGATTGGAAAAAGAGGGTAGGAACACTACCTCATACAAGTGTACCTTCATAAGCGCAATTAAATTAAAAAAAAAAAAAAAAAAACAAAATCCAACACAGGTGGTGTATCGTATGTCGTCAAATTTCATCCGTCACGATGTTGAGTGGTAACAAACATATAGTTTATTTATAATGTAAAAAACATAAGACAAGATAAAACAAGATAATAGGTTACTTATTTCAATCTTTTAAGACAAAAATACGAAATAACTTGTAAGTACTAACTATTCAGTAGAGTAGAACGTGTAGGTTTATTTCTGAAAAACCTAAGTAGGAACCTTCCGTAGATGCATAGTTCCATACATTTTCAACGAGCCAGATGGATCTTTTGTTCCTACTACATACTTTACAACTTTTTCACGAGCTGGGCTCATAATATAGTAAGGTTTTCGAAAAAACAACTGCAAATATTCACCTAGCATGTATTGTAGGTTGGTACCACGTTATGTTGACGGTACCTTGTATTCCGCATTTTAATTACATCGAGTAAATCCCTGGAATCTCCCTGTATCAGTCCACTGCAGCAGGATAACGGTCCCGTAAAGCCGTACGGATTTAGTTTCAAGTGTGCAAGCCGACTTTTATACAATTTTGGACTCTCATTTATTTAGTTTTGGGTCATAAGGGTATTGTTATGTAAAACTGGGCGGCATCCGAAATCATATTAGGGCTGCCATAACTTTTTGCTGGAAAGTTTTTAAATATTTAGGGGTGTCTAAAGCCAAATGCCATACTTCAAAAAATGGTATAAAATCTATCAATATTTTAGGCGATGCATAAAAATCGAGCGTTCAAGTCAATGAGCTTAACCTTTCGGTGAAGGTAATATTTTGAGGAAACCATAGCACGCGGTAGAGTACATTATAGTAGGTACCCACCTGGCTGCTACCACCTTCAAGTAGAAAACCTGAATGCCAATTTAAGCTAGTCTCCTTCTTATTGGACGTGTCGGTCTATTGAAGAGCCGGATTAGTGAGATTCTACTGTACTTACCACACCTTTGGCCTATTTTTGTCGAACAAGAGCCTATCCAGATTAAAAAAAAGATGTTGTCCTTGATGTAAGAGATGAATTGGTTAGTTTATGTCCATCCCCTCTCTCCTTCTTTATCAGAATGATATTCACTCTCAGGTATGGTTCTAAACAGTGGCGGATTTACACATTTGCCGCCAGTAGGCTAATGAAATTTTGCCGCTGTATTATATTATCGTCGTACGAAATCTTGTTCATTAGTTCAGACTCTATGCACAAAAGAGCTACAGCTTTCTTTATTTTCTTGACGTAGATAGTTTTCCACCCGCTTTAGCAATAAAAGTGTCATTCGTCCCCGCGCCGCAAATAAAATACGACTACGCAAATTATTTTGTATCTACAAAAATATTCTTTTAGTGGTGAAAGTGTAAAACATAACGTTTGGTTGAACCGTAATTTCTGTAAGACAAAAAAAAATGGGCCAAATTTGCCGCCCCCTTAAATCTGCCGCCTTAGGCTGGAGCCTACTCAGCCTGCTGGTAAATCCGCCACTGGTTCTAAACATATTAATTTACCTTTCATTATTTTTAATGAACACTGTTGACACGCTTGCTTCCAGCTACTATAGACTGGAGTCGAAGTCTCTAGATATTTCTTCAGCAATCTAGAAACCCAACTTAAATAAAATATTTATTTTCAATATTGTCCCAGGAATGGCAACCCTGGACGATACGCGCACTCGGGGGAAATCTAACAAGTCATTGTTTAGTATTTAGTTACAAAAGTGACATATTTTCAAATTGGATTCTTTAAAAATGTAAGTAGCCATATCTGGCAGCCATTCAATCGCTGGCCACCGTGTAATTTTATTACCCATTAGGGTTCTCGAGGGATTTATAAAATAAATTAAGTTTGTGATCTACCCGAATTTTGGGGTAACAGATGAACTGACATTCAATCACAAATGTAATTTGGTTAGATTATTATAATGAACAACCCATAATTGATAATTATGTAGAAATGTATGAATTAAGAAAGTAATAAATAAACATTTTAGGAAATTAAAATATTTTTTATTCAAATAGGCTTTCACGAGCACTTATAGTCTGACTCTAACGCACGATTCGGACGATTGCTTTTGCTGAGAAGAAACCAAAGAAGACGCCGACAATAAACTCAGCAACTAATTATTTCCAAATAAATTAGGATTTATTACATAATAAAAAATATTTATCTAGTCTCACTGACAATATTTTTGTGCGTAGAAAAAAAAATGATAAGTGTACTACTAAATAAGTAAATAATTCAATAGCAAACTTAAGTAGACTAGCCCCCACAAGCAGCAACTGTTCACAAGTATGACGCATGTGGCAGCCATCGCCCTCCTCGAACATATTGTAGAGAAGTGAGCGTCCCGCCACACGACGCCGCCGCAAGCAAAGGCTCTAAAGCGAGCACGACTAACTTATGTTTGCTGTAAATAAAATTATCGTGTTTTGTTTTAGTGATAACCCTAGCAGAATGTTTCTGGGGTGACGAGTTAAAACATATTGTTGGCTTCATAAAGAGTTAATGATGTGGAAATATTGTAAAATATTACAACTATTTTCATGGAAATCGAATTATTGGCATTTTTTCTATAATAGGCATCAACACATTGTTTATATTTTATAGTAATGATATACTTAAGAGTCCTTCTTGTGGATGCTATATAAGTATATATAACAATACTTTAATGATATGCTTATCCTCGAAATTAGTTTGCGTTTACCGCTTACAACAATAAAAAAGATAATAATAATAAATATTCTGGGACATTATTCCTCACACACGGCCATCTGACCCCAAACTAAGCAGAGCTTGTACTATGGAAGCCAGATAACTGATATACTACATATACTAATTTTCTTTTGTAAATACATACATATACATATATAGATAATTACAACCAGACACAGGACAAACAGACATGTTCATGCACACAAATGTTTGTCCTGAGTGGGAATCGAACCCACGACCTGTGGCGTGATAGATAGGGTATCTGATAACATAGATTATACAAAAAATATTTAAATAATGTAGGTAATCTCGCTGAGTTTCTTGCCGGTTCGTCTCAGTTGAAGACTGACTTCCAAACCGGTGATAGCTTCAGTAGTTTCGACGTTCATGAGTGCCCTATTAGGGCATAAACTGAATAAATTCACTGAAGATTTTGACTTGGAATTCTTCGGTGCAAAATGACATCTAAAATCGTGTCGGGAAGGTACAGAATGATATAACGAGCTGCGATATCGTATAGTTTACCTACGAATATCGGATCGGTTAGAATTATTATCTGAGAATCATCCTCAGAAACATAACAAAAGCAAGTAGATATATAGGTGGAGCTAGCGAGGCATCAGGCGTGTCCATCATTTATCTCGAGAGGCCTTCCGTCCCCAGTCTTTGGAAGTAGGTCAACGGGGCGAGTGGCACTTAATTGGACTAAGAAAAAAACAACGCCCAAGTTACATGGACACCGTTTCAGTGTATTATGAGTTTAGATACACTGATTAGTTTCAGCTGAAACAATGATGTATCTAAAAGTATTGCTTATTGATGGTACTTACAACTTTTAGGGTACCTAATTACTAGTATACTGTGAAAAAAATATATTGCTACCTAGCTAAAGAACATAAATTTTAGAAACGAAAGACTCCCACGGTACCACCTGCATTTCTGAGATAAAATGTGTTCTATTTTTATATTTCCTGGTCCACACTAGTCCACTTTATAATATACTAGCTTTTCACCACGCGGTTTCACCCACGATCCCTTATATTTTACCCCCTTAGATGTTGAATTTCGGAAAATGCTTCCCTAGTAAACGTTTTCAAAGGCTACCAAATTTCGTGTTTTTAGAACTTGCAGTTTGATTATCATTGCAGTCATAGATAGACAGTCAGGACTTATATATATTACTAGCTGTTCCCCGCGGTTTCCCCCACGTAGTGGTATAAAAAATAGTTTACGACCGATTCTTAGACCTACCAAATATGCACAAAAATTTTCATAAGAATCAGTCAAGCCGTTTCAGAGGAGTTTGCAGACATACACTGAGACACGAGAATTTTATATATTAGATATAAAAAAATACATTTTGCTCTTAAATCATAGTTTAACATGTCAGAAACCACAGACTTCCACATACACTATGTCAATAAAAAGTTAGAGTAACTAGGAAAGAACATAAAAAGGTAATCACATATTTTTTGCAAACTTAACAACTTATGTACGACCCAACAGGACTTATTGGAAGAAGCTTTACTGGTAAAGTTCGGATTTATCACTTCCCATAAGTGGGTTATTTGTTCATGACCTCCTCAATAATACGAGCAAACTTTATTCAGATTGAGACCTCAATAAAATTACGTGGAATCTTCACGAGATTGTCAGAAGTTTAATGAGTTGGTAATAGTGGGAAAGAAGTGAGGGAACTTGATAAATAATCGTCAAGTAATAGGAAATATGCTGTATTGAAAAATGCGCCATTTTGAAATCAGTGACAGGCTTATTTTGAAATGATGTCTCCACCGGTGGTAACTTCAGTAGCTTCGACGTTCATAAGTGCCCTTCTAGGGCCTAAACTGAATAAATGACTTTGACTTTGACACCACAATAAGAGATATTTCGATAGGTTGTAAGCATACAAAGCCTACCTAGAAAGAAGTGCTGCTACTACCTATAGATTTTTAACATGAGAGAGGTATGGCAGCCAGCCAGGCGGGTACTACAAAGTGCTCTACCACAGTTTCCTCACAATGTTTCCCTCAAGCGCATTGTAGGATTTCAACGACATCTATTAATCGCCCAAAGATAGATAACATCTTATTCTATTATATTTAGAATTATGACTGCCTGAATGGATGACTATCCTAATGAGGCATTAAGGCTTCAGCTGAAGATCAGCACTGCGAAAAATGAATATTTTTTTCTTGTCTATTTTAACTAACCTCAAATTACCGTATACCGTTATATAGCAAGTCAGAGTAATTTCTTCAGTTTAGACCTTAGAAGGGCACTTATGAAGGTTCTGAAGTTATAGGCTTAAACTGAGAAGAGCCGGCAAGAAACTCAAGGAAAAGTTTTGTTTATATTTTTGAATAATATATATTTTAAAAATGTTTTATCATTGTAAAATATATTGACATTAATTAAAAACAAAAACAAAAAAGATAAAAAAAATAGTAATCTTGACAAGTTCATATTATATCCTATTCGATGAAAGTTGCAATAAATACTTAGGGCTTATTATAAAATATGGTTATATTTGGAAAATCAAGGAAGAGATACAACACAAACATGATTATATGGAAACAGCTTGTTGCCAGTCCCTAGTAACAATGGTGCTTAAAATTCCTTGAATATTTTCGCATTCATTTTATTTTATCAAAGAATATTTCAGTCACAATAGTCTAGCTATATCCTTGTCCGCTACGCGATTGGAGCGGCCCGAGTTACCCCAGCAGTCAATTTCAATAGGGACCAGTGATTTGGCACATTTTGCGCCATCATTTTCAATAGCTCGAGAAATGTATTCAATATTGGATTGAGTTGCGACATATTCAAATAAACCTTACAAATTTTATTTATGATATTGGATAGTGTTATATTTGTGTTAGTGTCTTCATAATTAGAAATGGCTAAACTAGCTTTGGCTGTTTAGAGTGTGAACTTGTTCTTATTTTTGGGTCTTTATTGGAAAATTGCGGTTTGGTGTGGGAAATTCATCGCGTTTTTGTTAACAATAATAAAATTTTATCAAAATATTTATGTATAGGTATTATTCACATATTCTTGCCCATGAAGGACTTTTGTTTGTTGATCCTCCTTTAAAAGTTATGGATGCTCTTAACTGCCGCTTTGGAATCGAAAATTTTAACTAGTAAAGAAGTGGTCAGTAGTCTTCCACTAACTTAATTCATTTCACTTTTTTTAGTTTCAATAACTTTTTGTAAGGTAAAAACATAAATTCTGAAGCGGCAGTAGAGTTATGGGACATCTAAAGGAACGTTGTATAATAGTTTGAGTAGATACATACATATTTATTAATTTAGTTTAAAATAAATAGCAAAAATAAAAAGTAGTACACCTAGGTGTACCTACCTACATTAAATATACTTTCATGATTTTGTATTGGTTCCAAGTAGGTAAGTAAGTAACGCGAAATATCACAATCTGTCTTTAGCACTATTCGGTTGAATAGCAAATTATTTCTCATAAAATATGTTCTTGGAAACTATCAATACGCGGTTTTCTTCAATTCTCGTTGTTTCGAACTATAGTAGCTATGATCTGTATATAGGAGTATACTTGCTATTCAACATGTACAGGAGAACTTGGTAATGTAGAAAGGAAATATTGCTATACGAATGGTTTCAGTACAACTTTGACACATAAAGCTTCTCTACCATTCTACAATTTGGTCTCAATTTTATGTGAAGTGTAAAGAAAGCAAATAAATTATTCGTTGACTAAAATAACAGTTTTTTTTATATCTTTCTAGGTCAGCTAATATATTTTTTACCTATTGACTAGCTATCCATGATTCGGAGTGTTCTCATATTTTCCCCTGGATAACAAGTATCCTATGTTTTAATTATATGTTCCATATATGTTTTAGATCTTCCATGTATGTACCTAATAGATCTATACAGGGTGATTTTGTTATCACTGGCAATACTTGCAGGGGTGGAAGTACCTACTCATCAATGTGAACAACTTTTATTATAGGGCTAACTCTGATATCGCGTAAAATAATATGGTTGCTTCATACATTTTGGTCGAGTAGGTATTGAACTTTTGTATGGAACAGCTGATAATTATTTCATGATTTCACAGGTAGTCCCATAATAAAAGTTGTTCATTTTGATGAGTACTTACTTCCACCCTTGCAAGTATTGCCAGTGATAACAAAATCACCCAGTATATGTTCAAATTTCATCCAAATCCGTTCAACCGTTACGACACGATTAAGCAACATATTTTCACACAAACATTCATATCTTCTTCTTCTTCTTCTGTATACTCGTATATAAAAGGAAAAGGTGACTGACTGACTGATCTATCAACGCACAGTTCAAACCACTGGACGGATCGGGCAAAAATTTGGCATACAGATAGCTATTATGATGTAGGCATCCGCTAAGAAAGGATTTTTGAAAATTCCACCCCTAAGGGGGCAAAATCGGGGGTTTGCGGGTGAAACTGCGGGGCGCCGTGGTTTCACTCACATTCCCGGGATGAAAAGAAATTTTTATCCTAGGTATTCCAGGGCCTAGAGTCGGTAACTATAATACCAAATTTCAAGATAATACTTTTAGCAGTAATAGCGCCGAGTTGTAACATAAATACACTCACAAACTTACTCAGCTTCATCCCCGCGCACAGTGTTTTTTTTGGCCAAAAATCGGACATGTAGTTTTTATAATGCTTTGGTATAGAGTATTCCAATACAAATGCATGACGAAAACTCCCGTGCGTCCATTTTGTATAGTTTTTATTTAATCGCTGTTCGAAAGTTGAAATCCCGGAATTCCCAAATATATGAAAAAAATTCTAACGCGGAAGTTTTATAGATAAAATAAAATTTTCTTTATTACATTAAAAGGCCCCAAGACAAGGCATATTTCAAGCAATTCCCGGCTGCCATACAACTTACCGATGTCAAATAAATCACGATAATATGATTTTTGATTTTAATTTTTTTTGGCCTTGTTTTTCGTTTTGGGAAGTTGCAACTTGCATTAATCAGAAGCTTATATGTATGTCCAAATAATAAAAAAATAATTACGTCCCTAAGCCGCGGCCACAGCGAGAAAATTGACATTGAAAAAAATCCCGGGATCCGGGATTTGCTAGCTTTGATTTTGAAATATACTTTTTAGTGTGTAACGCAATTATTTTCAATGTTATAGAGTTCTATAGCCTAATTTTAAAATTGACTTCATTGTGTAAGGAATATTTTTAAGTGTGACCAAAAGTTGCACAGACTTAAGGTACCATTTATAGATTTTCGTTGACAACGATAGCTGTGAGCTCATTTTCATTATATGAATCATAAAGACTCTCGTTGTCATCGTCGTTATCGTCGTCAACTTGTGGAGGGTCGAATGGTTTTAGTAACCTTAATACGTCGGTTGTAAAGGGCATTCTTTTTTTATGTTTCATTCGCCACTGAAAGCCAGAGTACGATACAATGGGATCTGAAGACTCTAATGCCCTGTGAAACAAATCCGTCATTGTATGTTGTCGGGCATCTTTACGTGTGTGATGCTCACGGTCATATCTCCAAATTTTATTTCTGGATTCACCAGCCTGTTCTGAGAGCAATCCTATTGGTAAACTCGACACCTCAACAACTTCCTGGCCGTGGACTAATATTTTATGTATCGTGATTGTCATGGGAAGCCAATCGTATTCCGCAACATATTTGTCAGCTAAGTTTCTACAAAAGTTGCCAAATTTTTGGGAATCGATAGGCAACCCACTGTTAATGGCAACTAATATTGTACTTAGATCATCTACAAGCCATTTTTTTATGCCGAGTATGTCAACAAACATTGAGCGATTTTTATCAGTTGAAAACACTCGCCTAGCTGTGTTTCCGTCATTCGTCGTACCCGAATGTGGTCGTACAATATCAACCAGTAGCCCCATCTGATCCCTAATTTCTGCCTGTATACGTTTTTTGCGATCCTCAAATATTTTATTTTCTTGACTAGATAACATAAATGCGGGGTTTTGACATAAGCCTAACGAGGGTGGACCCCTTCCCGCATCAAATGTTACTCTTCACTGAAAAAAAAAACACCAAAACTATGGTAAACTATAAAAAATGCAAGATAAATATAATTTTTCATAATTGGAATCTATATACATGATACCTTAGGTGTGTGCAACTTTTGGACACTCTTAAAAAAACATCCTGTATACAATGAAGTTTATTTTAAAATTAGGCTTTAAAACTCTATAACACCAAAAATAATTGCGTTACACACTAAAAAGTATTTTTCAAAATCAACGCTAGTAAATCCCGGATCCCGGGATTTTTTCAATGTCACTTTTCTCGCTGTGGCCGCGGCTTAGGGACGTAATTATTTTTTTGTTATTTGGACATACATATAAGCTTCTGATTAATGCAAGTTGCAACTTCCC
This sequence comes from Tetheella fluctuosa, assembly GCA_951216915.1. Classification (NCBI taxonomy): domain Eukaryota; kingdom Metazoa; phylum Arthropoda; class Insecta; order Lepidoptera; family Drepanidae; genus Tetheella; species Tetheella fluctuosa. Next base: position 1,498,364 of record OX578214.1, read on the forward strand.
AAAACGAAAAACAAGGCCAAAAAAAATTAAAATCAAAAAACATATTATCGTGATTTATTTGACATCGGTAAGTTGTATGGCAGCCGGAAATTGCTTGAAATATGCCTTGTCTTGGGGCCTTTTAATGTAATAAAGAAAATTTTATTTTATCTATAAAACTACCGCGCTAGAATTTTTTCACATTTTTGGGAATTCCGGGATTTCAACTTTCGAACAGCGATTAAATCAAAACTATACAAAATGGACGCACGGGAGTTTTCGTCATGCATTTGTATTGGAATACTCTATACTAAGGCATTATAAAAACTACATGTCCGATTTTTGGCCAAAAAAAACACTGTGCCGCGGTTTCACTCGCGTTACCGATGGAAGATTAGTAGGATATTATATTATATAGTAATTTTGAGGATTTAAGATTGTAGGTTCAGATTGTATATAATAAACATTAAATAAATCTAAATTACAGTCAGTACAGTTTAACAAACATTTCAGATTTTAATAACACAACTGCCACGCAAATACAACAATAAATCTTCCGCATACTTACATCACATTTAATTAATGTATACAGGTACCTTCATATTCACGCTAACTATGCCTGAATTGGGTGCTCAGGCTTCGTACTAATATTAATTTGTTTAGCAACATCCTATATATGGTGACAAGGGCGCGAGGAAATGAAAATGGAGGGAGACGCGACGTGACATGCGTGTGATCGTTTCATGACAGTTAAAGGCTCGTAGCCAGAAATATTAAGAACTGGATTATATTAATGCGAAAGTTTGTGTTTGTATGTTTGTTACTATACTGTAACGGCTGAACGAATTTGGATAACATTCTGCACAAAGACACAAATTTATTATAACAATAATCAGAAATTATTAGGGGGTCAATTTTCAAAAATTCTTTCTTATTGCTAAACTAAGTTACATGAGTAACTCTTGTGCAACATTTCATGCTTCTAGGTTTAGGCTGTAGGGCGATGATAGCTCAGTGGTAGTGACGTCGGATGCTGCGGCGTAGATCGAGGTTTCGAATCCTATAATAAGCTTTCAGTGAAAGAAATCATCGTGAGAAAACCATAACCGCCTGGCTGGCTACCACCCAAAAATTAAAAATCTGTCGCCAAACACCTGCTAGTGTGTTCTGGCAGTTGCACTTGAGAGTCAGTTGCCTTCTAGGCTTTGTAAAGGTCGAAAACTCATTGGAAATCCCTCTAGTATTTCTTATATCCATGGTAGCCACTTACCATCAGGTGGATTGCCAGTATGCTTGCCAGCTTTTTGATATAAAAAAGTAGACTTTATTAATTTACCTATAACGACACGAATACAATATCCAAATACCCGTTTTAAAATTGTCAGCTTTAAGGCGACGCCTTGAAGTTTTTGGTTGCAAGGATTCCGATTTTTCTCAACAATGACTGGAGCCAACGAACTGAAATTTATTGTAAGAATTCATCATGTCATTGACTTTATTTTGTACGTTGCATAACACGATTGGTTAACTTTTATAACACAAAATAATTAATCAAAAAGACCTCTTTAAAATAAGAGATTCCGATGTTACCGGCATTGAGGATTGATTTGAGGTTCCAAAATTTCTACATATATTCATTGAAACTGATACTATAAATTGTACTTAGGTTTTATGAAATATATTTGTAGTTTTTATATTAAACAATAAAAATCATTTTGTCGCATACGCCCGTTCCGTTTACGCGGGTTTTCTATGAGAGGTCGCTATAGTAGGGAGCGGGACGCAGCACGTTGAATTTCAGATTTTTAAACTTAACGCGGCGTCATTTTAACAGAATTAGTCAGTAGCATAAGTTATAGCTCGTAAAACTGGCATATAAATTGCGAGATCCTTAAATTGTGGTAGCAATTAAATTTCCCCACACTTTGCTGTACCAAATGAATATTAATTACTCTGGGACACAATGATTATATTGTTGGTAGCTCGTTGAAAATGGATATTTGTCGAATAAGGCCAGGGACGAATCCGTTCGTTTAAAGATGCGAAAGAAAATCATTCATCTCAATATCTATGTGACGTTGTTTTTTTACTATAGATAGAATTGTTTGATTTGGACCCTCAAGTGCAGCTGCTGTTAGGTGTTTGAGACGTCAGAATAATCTTAAAATAATCAAAACATCGCAAGGAAACTATACCACGATATCAAGTTTTGCGTCTGGCGCAAAGCTTCTACTAGGGAATTATACAACATTAATTATTGATTATAGAAGCCGGACTTATAGCCTACCACGTTCTGCCACATGACCACTAACCACTGTGAAATTGAAATCTATAACCCAAGTTTTTTCTAATGACGATTGATGTACAGCCCTACCTACAGTACCTACGTACAGTGTACCTACATATAATAGTAAATTGTAGGGTAAGGTAGCTAGAACTAGATGAATATAGCATGAGAATGAGCATTTATTTATGTAGCTTGGATACGAAGTCTGTATTTATGGTTTAGTTCTATATTTACTCCGTCACTTTTACTACAATTTAAGTATTTTAAAAATGTCGTTGACTGAATAAACACATTGTTTTATCCACTTTAAGAGCGATGGTAGCTCAGTATAGTGTCGTCGAATGCCGTAGGTTCGAATCCTATAGTGATCATGAGCTTTCGGTGAAGGAAAACGTCATGAGGAAGCCATAGCAAGGTAGCGACTGGCTGGCAACCACCCTCAAATTGAAAATCTGTCGTCAAGCTCCTACTGGTATGCTCCGGTAGCTGCACTTGAGACCACCTTCGGCCCCATAGTCACTCATCATGTTGAGATTGTGGGCAAACACAGGCCAAAACATAGTAAAAAAAAATCTAAGACTTAGTGAAAGTTATTTATATTTTATTAAGTGCAATCTTCAATTTATATTTAAATATGGAAAAAGTCAAACAATTTATTGATTTAATTAAAAACATGTTAAATGTAAATGTATCATAATATTTATTGCAAAATAGCCAGGACTGTACGGAATTTTTAAACTGCTTCGAAAAAAAATGTCGTAAACATTTTCACTCGCAACATAGACAACAAAACTCTTTTGTTTCAAATATTTACCCAATACATTGCGGCACAAAGGGTAGAAAATGAAGCTGAACACTTTCCGGCACGTGTCGGCTACGTCATCGCTCACAGTGACGTCATCGGTGTGAGATGGAATAAATGGGATCTCGGGGTAAAGCCTGCGAATATTCAAGGATAAACCATATACCGGAGATTTGTTTGTGAAAATCATTTTGTTGGTTTGCTTTGTGGGATAAAATATATCTCATAGTAAAAAACATATCCAATAGTATGTTTATATTATTTGTTTGTATACATTACCTTCATAATATTTCCATCGAGTTTTCGGTTTCCATCCTTTGATGATAGCCTTAGATTCCGTAGCTTTTTGTTTAAATTCTTCGTTCTAATTAAATATTCTTGTCTTTATTGAGATTGTTTTGATTAAGTTCTGAGTTTTGATCAGACGTAATAATATCTGAAATGGTAAATTTGTTTTAGAATCCGTCTGGCTGGTTACCACCCGCTAGTTGATTATCGGTGGAATATTACGTAATGGTGTATTTTGGCGGCTGCATTTTTGAGAGCCAGATCGCTTCTAGGCTTTGTGTGCTTACCACCATCGACCATTTCACTTAACGTGGTGGGATATTGATCAGGTCTATCCATAATAAATACAATATTTGAATGTCGTCTCCTAGTAAATAGAAACGTAGTCTCCCTTAGATTAGGGCCCTGATATTTTTGTGAGAATTCGCTCTATAGTAATAAGGCATAGTATAGAAATGGCAAACGTCACCTAGGTACGTTTAAAACGTAGCCAGATCTACTCAGTAAGAACAGGTGCCTTTAATGACAATGAAGTTAACAAACTGTTTATGCCCTGATAAGGCACTTATGAACGTTACAATTCACTCTACCACCGGTTAGAAATACACTTGAACTTGGACTGACAATGTATTAAATAAATGTTAACTTATCAACCACTATTTTTTTCAGAAGCCCTGAAACTATATGGTGACAGACTATCAGAGTGGGAGCGGAATGAAATTAGGAAGTATCCAGAAGTGTGGTTCCTGGGCTTGGAGTCCAACAAGGTGCAAGCTAGGGCCAATCTACCAAACAACTGCGGGTTTGACGATGAAAACGGAAGCTATAATAAGGTACTTTATACTTTCTTTTCTAATAAATTTTCTATCATTAATAAGGGGACTACCTTTTAATTATAGAAGCGTGACTAAAGTCATCACATTCTAGTAGGTCCATTTTGATAGCCCAAATGCATCAATGTGATAAAAATAACAAGATCAAAAGAGATATCCACTTGTCAAACCGAGCCTATTAGATTGTGATGACTGTTAATCTAACTTAACATCACTTCCACTGAACTATCCCCCTAAAATCTCCAAAGTTTTAAGTGCACCTGCGTATTATGGATCGGGTTTATAATACGTATGTTTGGAAGAGCATAACGATGTTATTAAACTATAAATACTTACAATTCCAGCAAATCCACGACCACGTAGCCTACCGGTACGAGATCCTGGAAGTCATCGGCAAGGGTTCCTTTGGCCAAGTGATCAGAGCGCTAGACCATCGCACCGGTGACCAGGTCGCCATAAAAATCATCAGAAACAAGAAGAGGTTTCACCACCAAGCCCTGGTCGAAGTCAGGGTACTTGATCACCTCAGGCTAAAGGACAAAGATCAATCGCACAACGTGATACACATGCTCGATTATTTCTACTTTAGGAACCACTTGTGCATCAGTTTTGAGCTCATGAGGTGAGGATATGACAATTCGCTTCATCTTAGAAATTTAAGGCGCAGTTGGCGTGTTGTTGAAACCCTAATTGCTACGCCACAATTTGTGGTTCGATTCCCCACAATCATTTTTTTATGCATATCAGTTTCAAAGTTATTTTAGTTTAGGCCCTAGGATGGCTCTTATGAATGTCGAAGCTACTGATGTTACCAATGGTTAAAAAATCCACCCTTTAACTGAGAAGAACCGGCAAGAAAATATTATTATTATATTATATAACAAAATTGTATTTATTTCAGTATTAACCTGTACGAGTTGATCAAGAAGAACAATTACCAGGGCTTCAGTCTGAGTCTCATCAGGAGGTTCGCCAGTTCACTGCTAAGATGTCTGAGGCTACTTGAAGCGGAGAATATCATTCACTGCGATTTGAAACCTGTAAGTAGTTCTTCTTCTTTATTTACGAGCTGAGGTCTTGTTGGTGTAGCTTCCTCCACTTGAATCTGTAACCTCCATATACGACACGACGTCTTCTTTTGCTTTCGCTTGGTCTATATAGCTTATCCTTGGTGGTTTATTAATTGAATTACTCTTACATCTGATAATATCAAGCTTTGGCTCACTTTGTACCACTCCAACTAGACTAGCGAGTTGAAAATCATTCGTTGATTCAAAAGTTTGGGTGTAGTTCTACACAGACAGTTTCCATCTAAGTGTTTTGTATTTTATAAAGGTCGGGAACATTGGTATTTTCTTTGGTATTGCTAATGTCCATAGGCGACGGTAGCTACTTACCGTCAGATGGATCGCCTGCCTGCCTAACCTGACTTTTGGGTACATCATCACTTACCACATAGATTGTAATCAAAAGCAAGCCTAGAAGAAAGAGCTTTAAAAAGACATTATAAATTCTTCTGCCAATAGGTGACAATGACCAGATTATTATCATCAGGTACCGTCTGCCTGTTATTGAGTAAACAAAAATTTGGTCCACCTGATATACGAGTATTGCCAGCCATTGTTAGCTCATACATAAGGTTGCTCCTTACAGGAGAACATCCTCCTGAAAGCTCGAGGCAGCTCTTCAATCAAGGTGATAGACTTCGGCAGTTCATGCTACACGCACGCGCGAGTCTACACTTACATACAGTCGAGGTTCTACAGAAGCCCCGAGGTGATACTGGGCCTGCAGTACGGGACCCCCATTGACATGTGGAGTATGGGTGAGTATATTGTATCCTATACACGAGTATCTCCTAACAACGAGGAATCCCCCCAAGCCCAAGCGAGTTCATTACAGATAAGCGGAATTCAAATACCTTATATATTTTTTTCATGTGAGCTGGTTTCTACTCGATATCTTCCATCATTGAAAAGCTATTGGAATCAGTTTGTTTTGTTAATATATTAAAAAAAGCTAAAGGGTATGATTTTTTTTGATCTTGGACAGGATTTCTTGAGTAAAGGATTAGTCTAGTGACAATCAAAATTATTGCAATTATAACAAAGTGATTATTGACATTTAAATTAAATCATCAATTGGGTTAACTAGGTTATAACGTCTTAATTGTAATCACAGTGTTACAAAAATGTCATTCAAAGAGCAGTGCGAAAGTTGAGAACAATATTGTCTCAATTTTGTTACAAATTAGACACACGCTTCATTTATCTCTGCCCACGGTCAAACCGTGACACGAACATTACAAACTCTTTACAACTTATGAATGATCTTTGATTACAATGCATACTCACTTTTCTCACGTCACACGTCTCTCTTTCATTCATATTAACAGTAAGAGACGTAGAGTTGAACGATTACATTAAACTTGATAACGTCAACCCATCGGACGATGCTATAACTTATGTAACGTGTGATTTCGTAGAAAGTCAGGAGAAAGGTGACCTAACGTTCGCACGGCAAATACCTATCGAAATACGTAAAAAGAATCTTGTTTTTTACGCAACAGGTACATGACTGATGTTACTTGTAAGTTGTAAGGTTTTATTGAGATGTTATTTGTCGATCTTCATAAACATGCTACAGACGTTTTTGATTTTGATTGAACGAGTAGTCGAACGGCTTGATGAATCACTATGGCAACTAAAGATTTGACAAGAATTTTAAAGTTTTTTTAGTATCTACATTGATTTGAATAATCTGAAAAGACGAATGAAAAGTAGATGCCCTTAGTTTTTTACCTTTCACCACTACAAAACAACAAAAGTATAACAATGTTACAATATTAATTTAAACTCTTTAAGTTTCTATCATTATATTAGTTCGAATATTTTAACTATCTATCTATACTACAATCATTATATATTTCATAAATATTTATAACATAAACACAACGTATAATCCTACATAATCATTTACATGTTGATCATTTTTTATTTCCACTACATTTTTATACAAGTCATTAACATCATATAGGTAACTTTTAAAACAGATTTTTACATTTATTGTGTAAATAACAGTTGACTTCATAATTATGAATCAAAATGAAAACAATCCTCAACACCAAATTAAAACTAAAGTACAAACCATGAAGTATAAATGTTTGCGTACCCAGGTTGCATCCTAGCGGAACTCCACACGGGCTACCCGCTGTTCCCAGGGGAGAACGAGGCGGAACAGCTCGCGTGCATCATGGAGCTGCTCGGGCCACCGCCACCAGACCTGTTACTGCACGCCACCAGAAAACGATTGTTCTTTGGTGAGTTGGTATTTGATCTATTTAGCAAAAGTTGTATGATAAGTACCTATAACTTTTCTAAATAGAATGACTATCGTCTTGTGTAGGTACCTAAGCTGCTGTAATAAATAAACAAAAGTATACAGCCTCGTGAATCATTCGAGGTCTTTGCCATTGATAAGTTATTTAGGTGCAAACGTTTCAGGAAATGATACGAGTCAACATGATCTTAACATAATATTTACAAACTGCACATGCTATTAGACGAGCTTGTAATTAGTGTTCTCTACAAATGAGCAAGCGTCATGATACTACAGTTTGACACGAAGTATTTCAGACCCTTATATGGTATTGATGCCTTTTTCCTTGCTCCCCCCCCCCCCCCCCCCAGACTCGAAGGGTTCTCCGCGCAGCGTGACCAACTCAAAGGGTCGCAAGCGTCGCGCTGGGTCGCGCACACTGGCCGCCGCGGTGCGCGCCGACGACCCCGCTTTCCTGCACTTCCTGCACAGGTGTCTAGAGTGAGTACACAAACATACTTCTTTTTAAATTTAAATTTCAGCTAAATTTGGAAAGCCCAAAAAAATTATTGTAATTTTAATATTCCGGCAGTTGCAGTTGAAAGCAGAAGTTTTATAAAGGTCTAGTGTCCTTAGGTAACGGAAGCCACTGGTCATTTTAGGATTAAACAAATAAATATATTATATTCAAATTTGTTATTTTCTTTCATAAATTCTCAATTTTAAATTCTTCAATGATTTAGTTGGATTCCCTCGATGAGACTAAAACGCAAATAAGCAACTTAAGATTTGAACACAGATCTAACGAAGTTTAAGGAAGATACATACTTATTCGAATACATCATTATAACACCTAGAGTGAATGGCAAGAAGTTAGTAGAATGCTACTTTAAGAAATAGAAAATGATTCAAAAGAAGATAGTGGGTAGAACTTGAAGATTACGATATCTTGCCGGGATACTCCTTCTCTTCTCTTACGGTTTTAAAATCAATAATTGCAGTAATAGCACCTATTTTGTCCGATATTTTCAATGAATGCATTCATCAGGGCTCTTTTCCCGATTTAATGAAGTTTAGTAAAATAGTACCTATTTTTAAATCCGGTTGTAAGTATAATCCATCCGATTATAGACCAGTGTCCGTTCTTCCAGCACTTAGTAAAATATTTGAAAAACTGTTACTCAATCAAATGTTAAAACACTTTAATGAACATGAGATACTGCATGGTCATCAGTTTGGTTTCACGAAGGGAAAATCTACTTCCGATGCAGCTGCAAAATTATTGAAATCCATTTATGAGGCTTGGGAGGGTTCACAGGATGCAATTGATATATTCTGTGATCTATCCAAGGCCTTCGACTGTGTCGACCACCGTACACTGCTACTAAAGCTAGACTATTACGGAATTCGTGGAACTGCTTATGATCTTTTTCTATCTTATTTATCTAATCGTCAACAAAAGGTAGGGATTAGTAGTACAACATCTGAGGGCTCTTTAATCGAAATGGGGGTACCCCAGGGCTCAATACTAGGACCATTTTTGTTTTTAGTTTATTTAAATGATTTACCATCTATTGTAAATGGCCTCTCAGATATAGTCTTGTTTGCTGACGATACTTCGTTGATTTTTAAAGTTGATAGAAAAGACAAAGAACTTATAAGAGTAAATGATACCTTGTCAATAGTCTCCAAATGGTTTACTGCAAACAATTTGTTACTCAACTCTAAGAAGACTAAATGTTTAAGATTCTCTCTACCCAATGTAGCACAAGTAGATAGTCAAGTAATAATAGATAGCAGTAATTTGGACATGGTTAATAAAACTGTATTCTTAGGTTTAACATTAGATAATAAATTACAATGGGGTCCTCATATAGATTCTTTGGCAGGTAAATTAAGTTCTGCTGCATTTGCTGTAAGGAAAATTAAACAATTGACGAATGTCAAGACGGCTAAACTAGTATATTTTGCTTACTTTCACAGTCTGTTATCATACGGTATTTTATTATGGGGAGCAGCAGCCGATATTGAAACTATTTTTATACTACAAAAAAGGGCAATTCGTGCAATTTATAGTATGGGTCCTCGGGACTCATTAAAGCATTTATTTAAAGAAATAAATATAATGACTTTGCCTTCACTCTACATTTATGAAAATATAATGTTCATACGTAGAAATATAGGAATGTTTAAAACAAAAGTAGATGTCCATAATATAAATACAAGGCAAAGAGAGAAATTAGTTGTTCCATATTTTAGGTTAGCCAAAGTTAGCAAGTCATTCCTTGGTAATTGCGTTCGTTTTTATAATAAAATACCTAACTCGGTAACCAAGATGACCGATTTTAAATTCAAATTTTACGTAAAGAAGGTTTTGAAGGAAAAGGCTTATTACAAGGTAGCTCAATATATTGAAGATAGGGATGTTTGGAAATAGTTTCACTCTGCACAGGTGCACTTCGCATATTGTTTTTTTATTTTATTTTTTAGTTTTAGCCATTATGTAGCGTATTCGCTATTATTTAATAAGAACTTGTTTGCGTTACATTTTATTATTTACTTGGTATTGGTATTTTTCTTTTTGATATAATTGTATATTGTATTGTACATTTTGCTGTTATTGAAAAAATATAGCCAATAGTCAGATTATAAAAAAAAAAATATATATATATAAAAAATGTAACCTTGCTGAGTTTCTTGCCGGTTCTTCTCAGTTGAAGGCTGATTTCCGAATCGGTGGTAGCTTCAGTAAATTCGACCTTCATAAGTGCCCTCCTAGGGCCTAAACTGAATAAATGGCTTTGACTTTGACTTGACTTTGACTTCATTAGGGTAAAGTAAAATCGTCTTTCACAAGATACATTTTACAGCAATAAATTGGACAAATGATAAGTCCCTGTTACATAAATACAGACATACTCTTCCACGTGGTTGGCACATACATTTAAACACAGTAGTAATCCCAAAATATTACTTGTTAGTCAGTTTTAATTGCTAAACATGATTTTACTTCAACAATAAATTTTGAATGCGGAAACAACAAAGTTATTTGCAGAGATTACATCAAATTACTCATGAATGAGGGATTTTGTTAAACGCATCTCAAGAACTAATGTAGCAACAGTTTTTTTTAGCATTTTTGTCGTGTTAATTGCACAAGTTTGATCGCAAAAATAGTCGACTCAATCCTAGCGTGCTAAGAAAAAGCTTTAGTTAAATAACTAATATGTTTCATTAATTTCCGACAAAGCCAATCCTATAACCCATCAATGGCTGGAAACTAATAGGCTTTAAAACATTTAACAGCTATATAATATGATAATCTATGTTAATTTTCCTCGGTTCAGCGGTAATAACTTATAAAATAAGTTTTGACGTAACACAGGTTTGTTAACTTTGAATTCGATTCGGAAGAACTAATTATCTCATATTGTTGCGTCATCAGAAGAATTCTACTTCAGTCTTCCTCATTAAAATTAAACCATAAAAGACGATTGTGTGAACCCATTAATTGTGCAGTAGGAGCAGATGATTGGGGGTTATAGGGGCAACTGATCATTTGAAGACAGACGAGCAACAGCTTCCTTCACATTATTACATACGCACTGAGTCGCTTCTAACGAACATTCTCGAAACAATTCGTAGCGCATGCTCGTCCAAAACAATCCACCTCCTTACAACAATGATAATTGTCTTTGTACGGTTATTAGATGTTACGCGTGATGGGAAAGCAATGATGAACAGGTTATCTAACCGTGTGAACTATACCCGGACGGGCCATTGAGTACTGACATACATGCGTAATTATGCGTGTGGATCTGTAATAATAATATAAGCATGTTTGATGCCACTGACATGAGTGAAGTAGATCTATGATAAACTTCCTATAGAGTACATTAGTTGTTTTTTATGGTTGAAAATAAGTGAAAAGCAGTAGAGTTGAATCTCTTCATATCAATTTACACCATCTACGTATCCATTTTTTCATGATATTAGCATATGCTATATAGCAAGAATTCAAGAGTGTACGGTAAATATATTAGGAGAAAAGAGGTTTTAATAACTTAAAAATACGTTAATACAGACACTGCATGTTGCTATTTCAGAAACATAGTGTTACAAATTTACAAAATTTGTTGGTGTAAGAAATATCATCTTAACACTTATGAACGCAGACCGGCAGCTTCCAAAAGAAACAAGTCTTTTCTATACTTTCTACAAACATACAGATTATAACAAGTTGTTATATAAAATTAGAAATCACCTATACGGCGACGCCTTGTGCAGGAAGTGGAATGCACATGGCCAAATGTTGCTCGACATCTGATTTAGCTATTCGAACTGCATATTCTGCAATTTAAGGGCAAAAGGACCGTTGTGCCGTGTCAAAAGAAAACCCAAGTTCAAAGAAAGACATAGCAGACAATAACCTACCTTGTAATATGCTGTGACTATGTCAATGAAATATTTTCAGTCTTGACTATACAAACATGTATACCGATTTAGTAAATAATTACACTTGCCCCAAAAACTCACAATGCCCCTGTACTCGTTTTTTCGTAATGATTTCTACCAAATAGTTTTACCATCCGTAAACCCAAACCACTTCTTGTTTTGTTTCTAGTATTAGCATTTTCAACTGCAAATACATTTTTGTTTCCACCATTGGTTTACAAAAATATATCTGCAGTTGGATCATTATAATGTTCTCTAAATTTAGTTTCTATTGCCTAGGTATTCGACGTGAAGTGTGAAGTGAGTCGCTTGCAAAATAACAAAGGACATTGTTAAATTAATTTACCGTGAACGTAGCAATAAAACCATGACTTTCTCCTCAAGTTCACACCTTTTTGTTGCCATTCTGTCAAGTGCAAGACGCGGAATAGGAAGCCGGAGGTGACTCATCCATTGTTATAGCATCGATGAATGATAGAAGTCTTAATCGTTTAGTTCGTGTTTTTAATATAATGACGGTTTTTAATACGAGTCGTGTGGAAAATTCTTTTGAAACAAATTGTTGTTGTTCATTCAGTTTGATAGTAAAAGTGTTTTGTCTTTGATTCATTTATACTACTTAGTCTTCATTCTTACTTTTTCTCGTTAAAAAGCAAATTAAAGAATCGTCGTTTGACTGACTGCTGTTACCACAAAAAGTAGTTTTTGGCCCAAACAACACACAGTGAAGTTCTACTCTACCATGATAGAATCGTATACGTGATCCATTGCTTGAGGCATAAATCAACATAATAGGACTTTCTCATATTGTCGGTAACAATTATCACAAACACGTACATCACAAAGCAATCATAGTAATTGTCGCCTGGCATACCCCGTGGCAGTGTCACGACACTGTGTCTCATCTCTCAGACACTATATGACCTTTGCGACACAGTGAGAGCCAGGTGAAAGTACAGGTAGGGCTTTTTAACTCTTGTTACCTATCAAACGTGTTGAGGTATTATGTGAAACCGTTGGAATATTCATAGCGGATGTTTTTATAGGAAAATTAGATACGTAATGATAGAGATGGTCATCCGTCTAAGGATGACATGTGTGATTTGTTTAAGTGAGTAGTTGGGCCGTTTTAGGGTCCGTTCACATAGACCGGCTCGGAGAGCAGAGCAAATTTTTGAGCGTATTTAAAATTAAGTTGTAGGACATTTATATAAGGTTAATTTTCGGAGAGCTTTTCACATTGGTATAGCTCACGAGTATCCTCTTGTCACAAAAGATTTGAAATGTAAAAATAAACCTTATATAAATGTCCTAAAACTTAATTTTAAATACGCTCAAAAATTTGCTCTGCTCTGCGAGCTGGTCTATGTGAACGGACCCTTAAAGGTATTCCAAGAGTACTGAAGCGGTGGCTGCCACCCAACCAACGTAAATAGGGCATGAATTGTTATATTAACTCTAGATCCACAATAACTTAGGGTCTAATTTCTTCCTCCAAAGCTTGATGTTACTCATCAGACATCATTACTCCATAAGGTTTCACTAAAAATGTAATAGATAGTTCAGAATATGGTATAATGCTGCCAAAATAATCAATCAATCCCATTTTAGATTTCATTCTAATATGTTTAAAAGGCCTACATCCGAGTTTATTGAACCTCTCCATGTCCAGTCCATATTTGGACTATCCTTATTACGCGAACGACCAATAATGGAGTCGTGACTGGAACAGGTTTCACGATCAACGCCAAAAGTAGGTAAAGGGTGAAAGTATGAGGTTGGATATACAGACAAACAAGATTTAGTTAGTAGTCTTTGAAAATACCTTTAAATGCTAAGCAAAATCAATCAAGTAGTCTGCATGATCACTGACCAGTTTCCTGAGCGTTTTTTTTAGTGCTTAGTTTGAAGATTATTGTCTATAACCAATTATAGACAATTTATGGTTCTTCATCTGATTATAGAACTAGTTAATGACCTCATGCTTCCATTATAATATCTCATAATGTTACTATGGTATGTAAATTATAATTAGATATCTTGTTTTGTAGTATGCACACATTTTGGCAAGTAGATTCTTCTTCCGATATGTTTTTGATTCAAATCCTTTAGCTGTACATTTGCTTGTCAATAAACCATTGTATCGACCTCGTAAAAACCCCTCAGTAATAGTGACATTCACTTATTATGTTAATTTGGCCAAATACATGATCATTTCGATTACATAAGAAGTGTTGATTGTTTTCCGTTAAATGACAAAACGCGGTAGATAATTCCCAAGTCATCGGCGCGCTGCGTTGCGCGTACGCAAGCTACGCGACGCTGCGGCATCCAGTGAAAGGTTACAAAGGTGATGCAATGCGGCGACCAACAGTTGGCGTATAAAAGAATATGTAATTTTGCAGATGTGCCATTTCGTCAGAGTTACATTTTTAAACTAAACTAGTAAGTACGTCGTTTGAAATGTATATATGTTTGACAATATCATGTCTTTTAAATTAAGAACTCATGTTGCTGAAGAGCAACCAAAGGAATTTAATTGAAAAAGTTTCGAAAGAGTCCATAGATTGATACCGTGGGCAATATTTTATCGTCTATGATTGAAACAAAAAGAAAATCTGCATTCATACCTTCAAAGCAACGTCGTATCTACAAATGGAGTTTAGTTTCTTAATTGAAAATGCGTTTATGTAATGTAAATGATGCGCGAACGCAGTGCGTGCCTACTTCTGGCTTGATGAGATAGTGGATTAGATTTGCATTCCACACGGGTTCTAAGAGTGTCGGATAATGTTTACTATTCGGGAAAGTTTGATTGCCATGGCATGTTACGTTAGGTCTAGGTATATATGGCTCAACGGAGACGTCGCCGGCGCATTGTTTTCGTTCACTTCTCCACATTTTTTAAAAGCTTATACAAATTAAATTTAGCTACGTCCTCCGCCGTCGCACGTTGTTTGTATCGTATCAAAAGGAAGCTTAGGTGTAAATTGCTTTAATTAAGGAAAGCGCACGTGTGTGAGCCTCGCCTCTTCTGTATACAGATTTATAAATCACGCCTTAGGTTATGGAGGAGACGAGATGGTAGATACAGGCATTTTAGCGTGAAAATAATTAAATGAAGAATTTCACAGTTTCTTTAGAACAACACTGCTAAAACAAACTGTATTTTATCAACTTTATTATTAACGTCACTTTTGAATGGATATTTTTATATTACAAAATGTATGAAATTATTTAATAAATTGATTAAAAAAATTAGATACCTACTTCGTTGCATAATTTAAATTTTAATAGCCTATCAAATTGTGAATTCAAAAATGTCATTGTGTCAGTCAGATGAAATAATGATGCTGGTGTTATTAGTTAGTAATAAATGTATGGATTTAGGTTAACTGCCTTACAAGTAAGAGTTACTCATAAATATTAGAAGTAATAAAATGTTTATAAACAAGGAAGTGTTCACTATTAACTTTAAAAATACTAATTGCTTTCTCACATACTGGCAACTTATAAAGTCACTACGACCGGTGCTGAAAAATCCAAATTCAAAAAATACTTTTGTATTAGTCCGAATTAATTTTCTGGCAACGCATTAGCTTGGCCATTCAAAAAGGGAACGCCACCAGCCTGTTGGGAACCTTGCCTATCGACAGCAGCGAGAGCTTTGAGGATATTTTCTTTATATTATAGTTTGTTTTTTATACAATTATTGTATATACTTATTTGACAATTTATGACTTATGCGTCCATTTGGATATATTTTCAAACTACGCTAAAATACTCGCAAAAATATTGCTATTTTTGGAAATTCAGTATATTGACAAAATTCAGATCTGCAATTAAAACTTAGTATATTATTGACTGTCGGTGGTAAAGCACAGCAAGAACCGACTCTCAATCGCCATTTCTAATACTAATAATTAAATCTTGTGGTAGAAAACAAATAAAATTGGGAATTGGTGGCTATCATTCCTTATAGACATGGCGTGTGGCCGACCTTTATAAAGACTAGAAGGCAACTGGCTCTTAAGTGTAACTGGCGGAATACTACTTCAACTTGAGACGGGTACTATCCCGCGGTTTTACATAAATACTAAGTAGTGGACGTCGCATGATTACAAAGTCTAAACTCTAAGACTAAGACCTAGAAAAAACTTAATATGGATCTATAATAAATAATTCATAACATAAAATCCCATATCGCACGTTCTAGAACCTGTTGGGGAGCAAAAGTGATAGTTCGTATCGCCTTGAGCCTATTACACTTACTTAGTAAGTTATTGGTCACTGCTTGGACATTATTAGGTAACTTATTGGACTTAGAAAGGTCTAGACGTGACTAGGGCTGGACAAAAATATGACGTTTTAAGTCCACAAACTTATGAGGATATCTAGTTATTCGGTGAACTAGACTTTTTCGCAGTGGTAAGTGATGATGTGGCCGAAGGTAGGAAGCACATACAGCCTAAAATGTAAGTGTACGTATATCTAAATAAGGAATCCTACTTCCTACTTCCCATTAATCCTACTATCCTACTAGTATAATATTATAAATGTGAAAGTTTGTGACAATGGATGGATGGATCTGAATGTTTGTTAATCTTTTCACGCAAAAATTACTCAACGGATTTTGATGAAATTTAGCACACAGATAGAATATGTTCTGGATTAACACATAGGATACTTTTTATTTCTGGTTCGCGGGTGAAAACGCGTTGCATAAGCTAGTGATGATATTTTTTTTTTATTAGATAAGGTACCTCGATAATTATTTTCTCTATCTTTGTCATTACCCAACATTTTGTGTTGTTCATACAAGAACTAGGCCTCGAAATGTAAAATGTACCAACTAAAAGCTAGGTTACAATTTGACGACCACACCTATTGTTTTGCTCTGATTGAATCACCGTTTCAAAATGTTACAAACTCTACGATTTAGCTCTGCGCAAGATTATAAACCGCAGCTGCATTTGGCGCGGTCGCATGCTACAATGCAGTTAAGTAGACATACCTACTGCGTATGAAATTGCTAAGACGCTGATATTGTCTTTGATAGTGGTAATTTATACATGAAGTGTATAAATCTTTAGTGTTAAGTAGGTATGTTAGTTATCTTAAAGGAATTGATAACTTGTCCTTCCATCTTAGGTATTGGCTTCTTCAGTCGAATTCGGACAAAGTAGCCAATCACTCAGGGCGTCGAGATACGGATTAAGTGATTGAGATCTTTCCTACAAATGCTTAAAGAAGTTTAGAATTAAACGTGTAGTATTTTAGTGTAGTGCTGAGAGGGTTGCCACCTTTTGAAAAAAAGATTCAGGACAATCGATGGTTATCTATCAGAGACGGTCGGATTACAGTCCAATTTAGGTCATCAAAAAGACTGCAGGAAATAATAGACGCGGGATGATATCATCGAAATCGGGGCTGTCCCGGCAGAATCGGGACGGGTGGCTACCCTGGCTGAGGCATACTCAAATAAAAGCTATATCATATAGGTAATTAAGCATCGAGAGCGGATGGATTGTGTGACATAATATTATTATGTACGAAAGGCAAACAATAAAGAAAAATATCATGATATGAGGCCTCAATGTTAATATTCCATAACCCCTTAAATTCTCTGCCAGATGGGATCCAAAACGTCGGCTCACGTCATCGGAAGCGGTCAGACACGAGTTCGTGACAGGCTGCGCGCTCGGCACGTCACCCGCTGGAGTGCTGGCCCTCCCGCGGCTGGCGCCCCCGCGACCCACGAGGGCGCTCCTGCACTCGCAGTCGGCGGGCGACGTGGCCGCCATGTTGGGACGCGCGTGACCACGTGACACCTGACTCAGGGTCGGCTCTGGGGGCCTGGTGTAGGTACCACGTTTTGTGACCCCCATTTTTCACTCAAGCTGATTGATTCAAGAAAGTAGCTTAGTCAATTTGAGCTATCATCTCTTCCTAGTTTCAATTAATTTTTTTGTAAATGTAGAGTGAATAAGTTTATGTTGTGTATCTCTAGATTGTTTCGGTCAACTTCAGAAAATGGTCTGAAAATATTTAGTCTGTTTCCAAATTACAAAATGCTGTAGATATTTTGTACCTAGTTATGCTAATTTTTAAGTTTCCGTTGAAGTATTACGAAATAGAACCCTTAGAATGTTGAATGGTCAACGCAATTCTCGGCACAAGTTTAACAAAAATTCGTTTACTTACATAAATAGTAAAATTATGCGTTCTCTAACTTGACATTGTTGTAACTAATGAACCAATTAAAAGTATTTTGAATAGAAAATACTCACATAATACCATTTAAAGTCTTCGTGAAGCAAAAAACGTTACATAAAAAATTCAACTTTGTGACTAGCATAATAAAAAAGATGCAGTAACTCCTGAACACAGTTTTCAAACTATGTTGCAAAATAGTGCCGAAGACAGACTAACAGTTCCTTTTGTTACTGATGATGCTATTGTGTGGCTGTCAAAAACGTCCATATCTTCATTTCTAGATCTCAAAATTGATTAAGAGTAAGACCTATAAATCTACTACCTACTAAGTAAATGCAGCGGTATTGCACTCTTGCGCAATATCTCTTTAACGGTCGGTTTTGAAATGTTTCAGACCGCTTTCGATGCCTCAGATTGACCTAAATGTATCGAATGTACTCTTATAAATAATTATAGTACGACTCATATCACGGGAAGTTGTATAAATGTTGCATTTAGTAAGTTGGTTGAATGTCTTGTTAAGTTACGTTATATAATAAACAATAAAGATTATAGGAACATAACTTTTTCATGTTAATATGTATTTCTTTGACATTTAAAGAACCTATGTGAAATATTGTGGTTGCTTAAAGCTGTATTGAATTTGCTAATTTGACCTAAGTTGACGTTATAAAAGCTGTGTTAATTGGGTTTTTAACTTCGAACCTAACGAGGCTCGATAAATTTTTATTTTTAAAGTTTGCAATTCTAAAGTAGGTCATCAGATTGGTCAACATGTGCCGAGTTGATTTCTAATGTGGAATCATTGGTCAAAATAATGATATCATTATTTTGACGCCGACGCACGATGAACAATCACCTATAGATATCGGCCCCAATACGTCATGCTTCGATGACGTCATTCAAATCGAGCCCCAGTGACGTCATAATACAATATATTTTTACTGATGTTGAAAACGCACTTTATCCACTCTTTATAAGCACTCTATTTGTTCCTTTTTTTAGCAAAGAAAGTTTAATATAGACTTGACTGAAACATAGTACAAGATGGTATACGTTCATTCATATCATAATGGCTCTATATTAGAAAATTTATAAGTAAATTGAGTCATAAAAACATTAAAAAATATATCGATAAATCGATTAATATGAGAGTGATTTAACGATTTGTTAAAAGCGTGTAACCAAAGTTCTTGATACGCGTAAATATAACTTCGATACGATGAAATAAAACACTGAAAAAAATTAACACAGTATTGATTAAATCTTTAATGTCGCATTGTTAAATGTAATAAAATAATACGCACGTATCTTTATTGTAGCGTATCGTGTTCTAGATCCGACAGGCGTGAATACTATTCAAGATACGTATCTGGGTTCTGTTCTATAAAGCAGATCAATCAAGCGATCGCTCCCAGCTTTGCTCGTACTCGATGATTTGAGTAGCGAAGCGAATATGAATTCCACTCAAATGTAGATAAGTACTCTACGAAGAATCATGGAGATCCTATATACTGATTTAAAAAAAAGAAACTTTAGAGGCTTTGTCCAAGTCTTTTAGGCTTTATAAATGTCAGCGATCCCACCTGGTATTGCTAATGTCCTTGGACGACGGTAGTCACTTACCATCAGGTGGCCCGCTAGCCTTATTGTCTGACGTAAAGAAATGTCTTCCAATGTCAAGATTTCATTACCAAAAACTTGATACAGAAGTATTTTATAAAAATCTGCATAATAAAAATTATATAAAATAAAAATAGCAATTTTATGTTTTATTTATTGTTTTGTTGCTCCAATAATATTTTAAAGGATACCACACATCCTTTCAAGATTCTTTATTTGAATTTGATTTATCAGTAGGCAACTTTTCCAACTGAATATTAGGCTTTTTAAAGTAACTTCAAACTTCTCGCATAAGAACGAGGAAACTAACTGTAATTATTTGCAAATATGCAACTCAAATCAAACTGAAACCTTTATTATTTAATTAATAAAAATCTACTTGTAACTACCTATTTTATGATTGTGTGTCCAAAACGAAACGCGATGCTCTACAGTTTATTGATAACCAGCTTTAAGAGACGAAAACCTTATGTTTTGTGCCATATTATGTTAGCATAAATAAATAAAAAACTTTAAATAAAAAGCTCTCAGTGTAATACAATGTTTTACACTGTGGTTTTACTTCTAACCTGTAATTTTAAGAACGTACTTAAATATTTAAATATCAGTTGAAAGCTTTAATAAAAAGCCTTCTACATTAAACTCTATGCGTTATACAATAGATTAATAGTTGAATTGGGTATTGTCTAGTAGTAAATATTCTATAGTTAGGTTGAATGTTGTAGGATTTCTGTAATGTTTTATTAATTGAGTTGAAAATATTTATAAACCTTATATGTAACCTTTGTATTGTTGTTTTTTTGGTTCTCTTAAGAAAAAACATATGTAAACATGTATGTATCAGACAATACAGAGGTTTTAATAGTCGTATAATAGGTGTTAATGTATATTTTATATTTTGCTCCATATTAGTGATGTAAGTGCATTTTGTGTTGATGTGAAATCGTTGTGGTTAGTCACTTCAAAGTTTCTTGTGGAAAGTTATCGAGGAATATTTGACACTTCAATACTGGTATGTAGGTATAACTAGAAAATGTATAGCTAAGGTAGGTAATATTGAGGCTGTTATCCACCAAAACTGAAAAAAGAGAAATCGGAAATCTTCCGCTTTAATCTTTACTTTCAGTTATCTATGTTTATTTTTATAATGTAAGCGGGCTGGTGACAAATCCATTTGACAGGAAAAGCGTACTTTAGTGAACGAAAAAACTTAGATATTTGTCTAATTGTGAAGTGTAAAGGAAGATACATCGAAGAGATTTATATTCAAGGCCGTAATTAAAAAACAAATAGCATATAAGGTAAATTTCGCTATCAAATCTAGATCTCTATTAGTCATAGAATTTGTTACTCCTAGAAAATGGTCTAAATATAGTGTAAATATTTGTAACGTAGCCATATTAATATAGGTATGTGATTAGGCCAAGCCAAAACTGTGAATTGAATTTTAAGTATAATGTATTATGGAATGTACTTATCGAGTTGGAGATAATTAGTCATCATCTAGAAACAAAAAAAAGTTTATACTTTTAGTTACTATTTTTAAGAATTTCGTTTAAAAACTTGAGTGTAAATAGTTGACATTTCTCTACAGAATAATTAGATAAGCTAAATTCATCCTTACAAAACTTTACGCCGCAGTAGCGTTTACTCACTTTATTAATTTACACTGTGTTTAGTTGAAGGTGCAGTATAAATTACCTCACTGTTAATTTTAAACTGGTATCACTTGTATGATTTTTGTCGTATGGCGACATTTTTTGGCGCGCATAAACTGTTTTTTTTTTTATTATTCTAAACGGGATGATGACATTTTCTATAAGATTAGTAAGATACATATTATTATTATTATGTATATTAGTGGATCAAACAGTGTTTGTGATTTTCATGGATTTAGATTTAGAAAATGGTTGTCATACTTTTACGTATGAATTATTCATGTTATACTATGTATATTGTATGTATTTATGGGTAAAATATATTTGTTCTAATTGAATCGTCATGATTAAAGTTCTTCCAAGTGCAATTTTTGTATTTTAATTCGTATAAAAAACATATTATATAAAAACATATTGTATATTTTTTTGTTAAATCTGAGTGAAGGAATAAAACCTTGGCGTAGGTATACTTATAAAATCCGATATTTATAAATAAACTAGCGGGCCCGACAGACGCTGTTCTGTCCAAACTCGATAAAGACGACATCTACCGGGTCCAATTGTATTTTCAAACCATCCAGGGACCCACTCATATATACACACAAAAATTCACCCAAATCGGAGTCCATTTAGGAGGAGTTAGGTGACAAAATCACGTACAGAAGAATTTTATATATTAAGAAGATAAAAACACGTAATACCGAACAGAACAGATGTCATAATTTCGTAATTTACATGTATAAATATATTGTTATTTAATATTTATAGTATACGTTATTAGAAATGCGAAAGTTTGGATGGATGGATGGATGTTTGTTTGACAACCACGCCAGAACGACTGAACGGATCTGGATGAAATTTGGCACAGAGATAGATCATAATCTGGAATAGCACATAGGCTACTTTTTTACTTTGTATACGCTTGTTTGACCACAATCTCACTATAGTAAGCGATAATGAGGCCGGAGTTGGTAAGCACACAAAGCCTAAAAGGAACTGGAAAATGTAAGATTCCTCGGGAACGGGGGTGAAACCGCGTGGCAGAAGCTAGTAACTCTATATATTAGCACTACTTAAACAAGTTCTACTTCCTTACACCGATATCATATAACTGTACCTACAATGGCGATGATATCTGCTTGTTATTCAACTTGTCGTGCTCTTTTTCACATAACTTACTTACTAAGACGGACTTTTCACAGAGAACAGCATTTCTATTACGTTGTTATGGTACACCTATAATCTAGATATCTATTATACGGAGCTGATTTATAAGTCACTGGCCATACTTGCAGGGGTGGAAGTACTCATGATTATGAACAACTTTTATCATGGGACTAACTCTTGAGATCACAAAAAATTATCAGCTGTCCATACAAAAGTTCAATACCTACTCGACCAAAATGTATGAAGGAACCATTTTATTTTTGCGATATCAGAGTTGGTCTCATAATAAAAGTTGTTCACATTGATGAGTACTTCAACCCCTGCAAGTACCCCTGCACCCTGTATATAAAAATGAATCACCGAAATGTTTCTACGCGCATAACTTCCGAACGGCTGCACCTATTTGGCTAATTCTTTTTTTTTTATATTGTAATTGTCAGAACAGAGTTTGTATGAAAGAAAAATTTAAAAAATCGAACAGTTTACAAAATTACTTGATTGTGACATTTGTGACTTGCTGTCTATGATAACATTAATCAATATTCTGCTGTTCCTCGCGGTTTCACCTGCGTTCCTGGTTCAAAAATTAGACTATCCTTCAAAAATTAACATAACAAATATTATAAATGCGAATGTGAGTTTGTCTGTTTGTTAGTTGGTTACCTTTTCACGCCTATAAGCCGCTAAACCAATCGCGATGAAATTTGGTACGCAGTACTTTGGTATGGAGAAGGACATAGGCTACTTTTTTTCTCGAGAACTCGGATGTAACCGCGGGGAACAACTAGTAACCAATAAAAGTAGCCTAAGGTCCCATCAAAATCGGTCCAGCCTTTTTGGAGATTAGCAGGAACAAACAGACAGACAAACAAAAAATTGAAAAAATTGTTCTTTTGTTATAAGTAGATACCGTATATTAATAATATATACTTTCATATCCATTTAGTAAAAAGCTTATGCTTTGTTATTTTGACAATACAAACAGACACTTCAATTTTATTTATTTGTATGTACTTACTTATAATTGTCAGCGTTCTTGTCATCTGTAAAATCAAAAATATTACAGCACCCTTTGTTACATAACTTCTGTTTTAATATCTGATCTTCTTGAGTCTATATACAGATAGTTCTTGGATTTCGTTGCGTACTTTGTTGAAAAAGTTTACTTTGCTGAGCCTAGTTATAGGTACGGCAAGTGGGGTAAAGCATCCATCGCCTCCAGAGAGGCAGGGACAATGCTTCAACCTTACTACTCTGCTACTACACCTACACTTTGGCTCTAAAATCTATACTAATACTAGCTGTCCCCCGCGGTTCCACTCGCGCAGCGGTTTAAAGAAAAATTTTGGGCAACTCTCAGACCTACCCGATATGCACACAAAATTTCATAAAAATCGGTTGAGCCGTTTCGGAGGAGTATGGTAGCTAACATTGTGACACGAGAATTTTATATATTAGATTATAAAGCTGAAGAGTTTTGTTTGTTTGTTAATTGCTAATCGCAGGAACTACTGGTTCGAATTGAAAAAATATTTTAGCTTTGGATAGTCCATTTATCGAGGAAGGCTATAGGCTACTTTTTATCCCGGGAAAACATAAGATCCCTCGGGAACGCGGGTGAAACCGCGAAGCGGAAGCTAGCAATTAGTATTCTTGATTATCACATTTTATCTAGCACTTCAAATGCAAAGTAGTTCTTCCAAAACAGCCATTTTAATGCAAACGCATAGTGAGAACGTCCGAGCTTGCGACAGAATTGCTAATTGTCAGTTTGTCGTGTAAACGCGAACACAGTTACGTTTACAATCACTTTTGGAATTTACTGCTGACTTGATTATATCGGTGCCTTAACATTCAGATGCGTAGAGATATTTTAGAAGCTCCGTATCTTGTAAAGGGTCGTGGGAATTGGTGTGAACACTTAATTGCAGTTGCATCATGCTGTATTTATAGAGATACCCGCGGTTTTACCTGCATTCCGGAGGGATCAAATATTTTTGTACGACAAACAGTATTTTATGTCATCAGGGCGTGATTGAGTAACAAACATAATAAACTTTCACATGAATCAATTTTATGTGAATTTAATACCAAGAGTTGAATCAATGGAAAATTCTCTGCCATCACACATGCAGATTAGCTATTTCAAATATAATAATATAAACTTTCTAAATATTATAAGAATTAGTGCTACGTATTCGATAAATTAGTAAAGAGAATGGTCGGTTTCGAAAGCCATCTGTTACCATCATTGGTCAATAACACATGGACGATATTTCGTTATATATAATGACTATACAGTTGTCCCGCGCCATGGTTCACCTGTTCGCACAAACTGTACTATTTATTATTATCTGTGGTCAGTAGGACTTGTAGGATAGCTTTTTTGCTATAGATTAGTTTGTTTGACCATAAACTCACCATGGTAAGTGGTGAGGTGATCAAACGTGGTAAGTATAGAAAGTCTCGAAAGGCTTTTTAGTGCAGATGGGTGGTGTTTAACGACTGATACTCAACATGACAGTGGTAGCCACTCAGGCGGGTACTACAAAGTTTCCTCACAATGTTTTCCTTCACCGAGAGCTCAAGCTCATTGTAGGATTCGAACCCTTGACTTCTACCACTATCACTGAGCTATCACAACTTTCGCGGTTTCATTTATTTGGCAATATATTTTCTGAATGAATCTATAATTTATTGATCAAGGAACAACTCCTTTTATATTTACGTTTTCAAGCATTTTTTAAGGACTTATTTGGCTGTCTGTTTGTCAGTCTCTTATCGAATTAAAGATCGCATCTTACGTGATATGATAGCCTCTCAATATAACGAAACATTATTACAATATGGGTTCAAATGTTAAGATGTTAGTTCATTTTTGAAGCTTAGATTGACGTGCCTAGACTATGAAATAATAATTTGCAAATTTTTGTAATCTATTTCATAAGTTTTGTAAACGGGCGTGGTTGTATGTTTTTCAACACTATAAAGCTCAATCGTTACTAAATGT
Organism: Tetheella fluctuosa; assembly: GCA_951216915.1. Classification (NCBI taxonomy): domain Eukaryota; kingdom Metazoa; phylum Arthropoda; class Insecta; order Lepidoptera; family Drepanidae; genus Tetheella; species Tetheella fluctuosa. The sequence goes on from OX578214.1 coordinate 1,524,000, forward strand.
GAGATTATTTATTTTTAAAATATAATATGGCTCTTCAATTCATACTTAAATGAATTTCTCTACTCCACGTAAAGAGGTTATTTGTTTGTTCATACCTAATGTGTGTAGCAAACTTTTTGATGAATTTCAGAAATCGGTATTTAATTTTGTTACATCAGACAAAATTAGTATTTCTCAAAGCGGTCAAATGTTTGTAACCCAAATGTTTTTCTTTTTGTTACTAGAAGGTCTTTGACTCGAAAAGATCGTTAAAAAAGTGGTTAACTTATACTGATGACAGTTTCAACCTTGCTTAAAGAAAAATGCATAAAAAAGCATAAATACTTACCTACTTAATTGCGAAACTACAATGCTATGCGCTGATCACGAAATACCCACCCCTAACTGGTTGCATTGCCTATGTGGATTTCATGTTTCTTCTTAGATCTTGCTACTTTTTTTTTAATGAGTAGGTATATTGACAAGCAAGCAAACTGCCCACCTGATGGTAAGTGGTCACCGCGGTCTATGGACATTTGCAATACTACCAGGGGGTTTGCCGATATGTTGCCGACTATGAGAGCTCTTTTGACATCCTTTTTGAAGAACCTCGTAATGGGGAACTCATTCCACATCCTAATGGTCCGCAGTATGATGGACGATCATCGACTGAATCGTTTCTTTTATAATAAAAATTTTCTATCCAAATTCTTATGTAATATTCTTTATAATTTTATTCTAAACAAAATCGGTAAATAGAGAAACAAGTTTGTGTTTTTTTCCGTAACAAATTAATTTTAAATTAATTTAGTTTACTCAGTTCTCATTTTATAGTTTTTTTTTTAAACGTCTAACTATGGATAATGTTATTTCAAAATATTTAAACACTAGGCATTTTCGTCATGAATATTACTGAAACAAATTGCGATTTAAGAAACAATTCATTATAATTTCATTTTATTTCATTAAAAAAAAAACTCTGTTTGCCCAATGGCAGTGGTTGAGTTATTGGGCAATTGGCATGATTATTATGAGCTTTAAATTAGAATTTAATCATAACTGATGATTGATCATGTGATAAGTATAATTATCCCTTCTATAATAAATGCGAAAGTTTCTTGGTTTGTCCTTCTTTCACGCAGCCACGAAGCATCTAATCGACGTGATTTTTTGCATAGAGATAGTTTATAGATTGGAGAGTGACATAGGCTAATTTTTATCTCGGGGACGCGGATGGATCCGCGGGGAAAGTGTTAAAATATAAATGTTTATTTACATTGACAATAATATTCCGTAGTAATCTAATTTCATCTTGAGGTTGAAGATTCAATAACAGATGAAGAAAAGTGCTCTCGAATTCGACTGAGGTGACCATGTAGGTACCTATGTATAATACAGGTGATTTTTTTGTCACTGGCAATACTTGCAGGGGTTGAAGTACTCATCAGTATGATAACTTTTATTATGGGACCAACTCTGACATCGCATAAAATAAAATGGTTGCTTCATACATTTTGGTCGTGTAGGTATTGAACTTTTGTATGGAACAGCTGATATTTTTTTTGTGATCTCAGAGTTAGACCCGTGATAATATTTGTTCATATTGATGAGTACTTCAACCCCTGCAAGTATTGACAGTGACTAAAAAATCACCCCGTATATTCCAAGTTAAGTTATACTTTAGTCTGAATATATATATATAAGATGTGAATGAAGATTCTGAAGAGATGATAGCTAAATGATAGAGACGTCGAATGCTGTGACGAACATTTTGGGTTCGAATCCTAAGGTGAGCTTAGCTTTCGATGAAGTAAAACATAGTGAAGAATCCACAGCACGGTAGTAGGATACTTTCAAAGTCAAAGTCAAAGCCATTTATTCATCTAAGAGGGCACTTATGAACATTGGAACTACTGAATTTACCACCGATTCGGAAGTCGCCTTCAACTGAGAAAACCCGGCAAGAAACTCAGCAAGGTTATCTTTTTTAGACAATCTGACAATGTTGGCTAATTTTCCATTAAATCGTATACAATTATTAAAGAAATATAATACGCATAAACACAAAAATGAAAAAAAAAATAACAAGAAAAATAAATATATAGTAAGTTATATAGCAGATTATTATAGTAGGTACTAGTCTGACTGATGTAAATCTGTCGCCTATCAATGTTCTGGCTGTTACCATCTAGGCATCTTATAAAGGTCATGCTACACTTTGACAAAATAAATTACTTCAGATAGAACTTATTTACACCGTGGATTTAAACTCATGGGTCACCCAAAGGTGGAAGACCCTAAAAATATAAAAAACATTATCAAAAGTCCTGCACCAACCAACAATACTCCAATAATTCCTTTCATCTCATGTGAACTAAATTTACGACCTGCAACTCAACTTTATGAGCCATTTAAACCAGCATTACTTATAAACCGCCTACCTGCACGTAAATCTTGGCCAACACATCAATTTACCGATCATTAGGTTGCGTCACATACAATTGCCTTACCACCTATAACGCTGCTGGAAACAGATGCTCATGTCGCATTATGGCTAGTGAAGTTATGTGGGGTGACTGAATTTTGTCGGTTAATCAGTATGTTCACTTTCTCTCATCTCAAGGTCACAGTAGAAAGTAATGAGCGATGGTCAATGATAACTCTGAATGTCACGACTGGCCTGAGGAATGTGTACAATAACTTGTATTCTTTGAGCTTGTATTATAAATGAAGTTATTTGTTTCTAGAGAAAAAATAAGATAGAAGATTATTGGTTGATCAACAATAGAACACTACATGGTAATATTACCATTTACTGCTGACAAACAAGTATTATCATCACGCAGCGCTAGCTTGCATCAACGTGGCGTGGAGTGGCCTTTGGTGCGTTTGAGTTCACTAGAAGTGGATCGCCGATTCTGCGATTTCACCGGCTTCCATGTTCTAAAATATATTGAAGCAGTAAATATCAGTTAATAAGTCATGAGGCCATAGTGCGAGCTTTGCTAATGTTTTTGAGAACCCAAGGGGTAAAAAAAATTCTTAAACTAAAGCATTAGTGTTTATGAGAGACAAAAATAAACTGGGTGGATATTTGGTGATGGTATATTTTCCAAACTTATGCTAGGTTCGTCATTTTGAAATCGCTTTAGGAGGATAATACTTAAATAATTAAATAATGTAGGACAATAATTATACAATCTTGGATAGTGTCATGATGCAATGGACTTTAATATCGAAATAATTGTACAATATAAAAACGCAACACAAAATACATGCAATTACATGGGTCAATATATGAGTTATATGTATTGTTTGTCATTCTGAAGAAAAAAATCAATAGATAAAAGACACGGATGGCTGTGATGTAAGTAGAGATCTAGGTTTAAATGCCGGGTCAGCAGAATTGATGATACGCACATATATGGCAATGTATTCAAATAGGCCTTAAAAAGCACTTATGAATAGTCCGACGCTAATACCGGTTCAAGGCTGGCTTGAGCCGGCAAAAACTCAGCAATTTCAAAACGAACATAGATTTATTATGTAGCAGTAATATTAGAGGCAAATAAAACCATAGATCAACGTGTAAATAACAAACTCAAGTATGCAGATCCTCCAAGAAGCACTTGTTCCTGTTAATAGACGACATTATGTTTTCTGATTTGTAACAACGTAAAATCTACAAGGGTTATGTGATTAAACGTGGTCGATTTGATAAAATTCAAGTTTAATTTTGTTCATGACCTTTTTAGACTAAAGCTTACCTATTCAGTTTTCCGTTATTTTGCATCATCAATATTGAAACTAGAGTCCGCGCCACCACTGAAGTCCGATAGGTCCACCTCTATTGTAGAAGAAATAAGATCCATTTTCATTAATTCCATCGGACTTCAGTGGTGGCGCGGACTCTACTGGCTCTGATTGCTGGATCCACTACGTTGAATCACTACTTTCTAGTACCGTAGGTACATACCAGAGATTTTAAATTACTACTTAGTAACTTCCACCATTTTCAAATGAGCATCAAGTATATCAAGCGAAAACAGTTGGACTGTTTCTGGCGTTTCTAGAAGGTTTTCCACTAGCTGATCCCCGCGGTTTTTACTCGCAATCCCGGTATAAACAGCCTACTTTTCTCTCCATAGCATTAGCTAACTTTAAATTTAGAAAACAATTGTTTGTGCCGTTGAGGCGTCGAGAGATAACAAACAAATTTACTTACGCATTTTTGTAATATTGTTAGGTTGTTGACTTGAATTGATGATTTTTTATACACAACTAGTTGTTCGCCGCAGTTCCAACCTTGTTCCCAGGATAAAAAGTAGCCATAAGCTTCCTCTTCAAATAATAAAAAAAAAACTCATCAACTTTATTATATTAGCAAAGATACATAGATAGTCATCAAGGATGCACTTTTTATGTTAAAATTTAATGTTACATTTTATCTAAGTAGCTTAAACTTGGGTGTGGCAGTCGTTTAACTAACTTAGACTTAAGTAGTCAGAGCAACTCTCGCGTGAGGTCCTGAACACGATAATGAAGTAACGAAATACACTACCTTTCTGAGTTTTACAAGCTCATTATTTTATTATTTAAAACAATGACGGAGAGGATCAGCTGGACTGAGAGGCTGACAAACAAAGAAGAGCTAAGAAGAGTCAAGAAGTAGAGAATCTTAATAGAGACGATAGAAAATAGGAGGGGAAAGATGTATAAACAACTTATACGTCACGACGAACTTATCAAAAATATCATAGAAGGAAAGCGGTGTAGAGGATGGCCAAGGATAAGCAATATAGACCAAAAAACAAAGGTAGACGTCGTGTCGTATATAAGGAGGAAAGAGAAAGTGGCGGGAAACAGATTAGAGTGGAGGAAACTGCACCAACAAGAGCCCAGCTCTTAAATATTAAAGAAGAATATTAAAACGTTCATACTACAGTTATAACAATGACGTAGAGGAAGGGCCTGGGAGGGTTGTCAGTCGCAAAAGGTGGCGAGGAAGAGTAGAACATTAAATCTCACATATTATTTAGTACCGTTCTCTATGATGCGCATTATTATTTATCAACCACCGTCACCGTAAGCAAAGATAATACTTTATATGCGTAGAAATGCTAAGTACACGGTAGTTAGTATACTATTCTATGCGGATGCAACTGATTTTTTTTTTTAAGAATTCGGCAACAATCATGACAAGGCATGTCTTAAAAGTTGATATCCCAAACATAATATTAAGTTCCGTTAAAGATCTATGTCACATCCGTGCGCTGCGCGGGCGCATGACTCGTCCGAATTGTCACGAACCGTTACATAATTGTGTCGGTATCTGACATCTGACCATAATATATTTACTGTGTCATGTCATGACGAAATATTGGTAACAAAGCCTTTTAGGATCAATAGAATTTTTGGCTGTCGTAGTTTAATCCATTTGAGGTGACCTTTATTCTGGACGAACGACTTTATATTTTCAGTAAACGCGATCGTGTTCCGATCGACAGCTTTATTTCGAATGGAAGTCTGAAAATAGGGAAAATACCTACCTATCATTGGCATTTTCCAGTTATTAGCACTTATGAGTTTAAATTGATAAAACAAGGATTCTACGGGTTATGTAAGGTAGTCAGGGTTTAAATTAAAAAATAGTAAATCTTTCCTGTCAATAGATGATAGCAATACACCACAAAACAATATGACGATTTAGTGACAATAATCTACATTTTGAGCTTGTCATTTGACGAAATTTTATGTAATTTTCTCAAGGAAAGAACTTTACTTATCGTGTTATATCTTGGTTATTTGAGTAACTGACAGTGTCAAAGTGACACATATATTTATACTTTTAGATCGTAGGTTAATGATTATTTCTTAAATAACATATTTATATTTTATTTAATTGAGGTGCCAACATTTAGAACAGGAATTCATCTCAATTTCTCAAATGGGGATTTGTTTTAAAAAGCAAAATAATGTTTAATCCGTAAATATTTTATGTAAATTATTGCTTTTCCATATAATGTCTTAACTTTTAATGACATTTTCCAATTGTGCCAAAAGCGAAAACCATTTTTAGCAGTAGTGCCCATAATAAGGGTATTTTGAGAGCCAATAATGAGTTTCTATTTTAAAAAGAAATGAAGTCCCGAATCAAAAAAGAAATTCAGAAAATGAAACCAAAAGATAAAGTAAACATAAAAAACCGGCCAAGTGCGATCCAGACCAGCGCACCGAGGGTTCCGTACAAACTTGTAGGTATGTAAATAGTTCGTCCATCACGGGAATCTTAACGATTTACTTATGGATTTAGGGACGAACTTAACTTTGTCGTTTGAAAACTGTTGTCTTCATACATTGACATAGGCCGCGGTCAGTTTACTAATTGCAAAACCTAATCCTAAATAATATTATATATGCGAAAGTGAGTTTGTTTGTTTATTTGTTTGTTTGTATGTTACCTTTTCACCCTTAAACCGCTGAACCGATCGTGATGAAATTTAGTATTCAGATAGCCTATGGTACGGAGAAGAACATAGGCTACTTTTTATCCCGGGAAAACAGATCCCTGGGGAAGGCGGGTGAAACCGCGGGGTGGAATCTAGTAAGTTTATAATCGCAAATGATTTTTTTTTTTGTTTCTTTTACATCGCTTCTGCCAAATTTCACGATTCTAGGTCAACGGGAAGTACCGTATAGGTTTTGGTTTCCTTGAGAGTGTCAATATGCTGTTTAAACGGCCGTATCTTTTGATTGTGTTGACTTAGAAGTTTGATTTTTTTTACAGCTCCAACTTTTAATTTCAACTTGATACCTCCACACATTCCTGAGAAAAAGGTCTTGACAGACAGACGGATGGAGTATGAAGTAATCCTATAAGGGTTCCTTTGATCCTTTTATGGTACGGAATCCTAAAAACGAAACATACTGGGTGATTCTATTTTCACTGGCAATACTCGCAGGAGTGGAAGTACTCATCAATATGAACAACTTTTACTATGGCACTAGCTGTGAAATCACGAAAAAAATATCTACTGTTCCATACAAAAGTTACACCTACTTGACCAAAATATATGAAGCAACTGTTTTATTTATTTTACGCGATACCTGAGTTGGTCCCATAGTGAAAATTGACAGTGCTTTCACCCCTGCAAGTATTGCCAACGACTAAAAAATCATCCTGTTTACTGAAGAAACAATACGTGCGGCACCAAGTGCGATTAAAAATGGTATGGCCAATAAGCAAGCTGCAAAACAGTATCTAGCGCCCCGAGCTACCTTACGATTCCGCATAAAGAGACTGATCTCAAAAGTATAAAAAAAGATAAGATGAAAGTAAAATAGAATGTTAAGAATTTTTTTTTACAAAGAGTAAAAATAATGTCTATTTTTGAAATAAATATTGAAACTATGGACACGTAAATAAAATAAGAGATAAATTTAATAATGCTTTGTTTTAATTTCCTGTTTTTTTTTGCATTTATAATTTATACTTCGTTTTGGTATGCCAATAATTGGACAAGTAAGTGCCAATAATGGGAACTTCTATGCCAATAATAGGATTTTTCATAGACTTTCAGAATTTTAGAAAATTAATATAATTATTACTACTTAATTAGATGAAAATTGCTATAAAACCAACGTTTGAAATATTGTCTTATTAGCAATAGTAACGTACCTACATAATATTAATATTAGGTAGTATTACCTCAGATATATTTAGAAATTAGGAGAAAAACAGTTTATATAGGTATTTTCGTAATAAATAATGTCGCAACCGCCCTAGTTCCGTTGTTAGAATTTATATCTTAAAGTGTTTGAAATAAATGTGGGTCTAAAATTTAAACGTAACAATAGATTGAAACGCGTTTTTAATCAGACATAATTGCGTTTGCACACAATTTAATTTCGATACTTATTCAATGTGAATAGGCTTAATTCAATTAAACGTGTGTAAAATCACTTACAGGCAATTTTGTAATATAATTTCTGTGATTATTTATATGTCTAGATACACCGTCAAAGCTGTGAACGCGACAAAAAAAAAATGGTCGTAACTCTCCTCCGCCTCTGTGACGATCCTTTCTTGACACTGTTATAAATTTCTACCGATTTTATTTTTTTAATTGGGATTGTTCAACAAATAGTTTGGATGACCCAATATGTAGAATGATGCAGCACTACCGTACATACTTGTCACGCACACCAGCATAGAATTGTTGGCCAGTTTGTTTTAGTTCTTTGTAGCGCGACTGTCCATCTAGACATATAAATAATCAAAGTATATTTTATATTAATAAAAGTAAACTAAATTAATGTTTCGTTAACATTTTCTAATGAATGGAATATTAAACTAAATAGTTAGTTAATGTAACATTATCTGCAGACTTGTGTCCTAACTTTTCGTGCCTAAATGTATTTAGACCAGGGTCCAAGGTCACTGTTACAAAAATATTATAACATTAAAGCAAACGTATCCAATCAACTCTTTATTATTAACAATTTCACAATAATTTAATACAGATTATTATTTAGCGACAAATCCGCTGAAATACTGTTTTTACTGCCAACTTTAATTGTCTGTCCAAACAAACTCTATGTTCATTATAATAAAACTGTTTTCAGCTAATTTTGAAACACGGATTAAGTTTGTAAATGTGCATTTAATTCAGCGTTAAATCGATTACTCCCCATAGCGAATCAATGTCAATTCCGTTGATAATTGACAAACAAACTTTGATTTTCGACATCTTACACATTTTTAAGTGTATTTTGATTTGTTTTTGACCTACTTAGTTTGAAAATTATATTTTAAAAGTCCATAGAAAACTTATATACCTACTTCGCCTTGAATTGTAGATGTTAGATATCGCAGTCTATTATTAAGTATAAAGTTCGATATTTATAATGTTACGTATTATATCCATCGATGTACTAAATAAATAGATACGTCTGACAAATAAGTTAAGACAGTACACGTCCCACGATAATAGTAGGTACCTAAATAAAAATAATACACACATAGTTTGATAATTCATGGATTAATGAGTTAAGAGATAAACTCTCGTTAAATATGTCATTAAATCTCGAGGACTTTAACAAGATAACGGGATAACCATTTTAGAAACATTAAAATATCGATTACCGACTCGATTAGTCAGTAACACCGTAATGTGCAATACTCGCACAATCAAATTGTCCAAGCCGAATTAATATGGCGAGAGAAAAGCAACCAAACATCCATTATGTAGTTTTGCGGTATGCCCAGATTTCAAATCACATAATAAAAAATTGGTGGACTTTGTGTAAAGCAATTCCAAAGCGCGGGAAATATGGTACGTAATTTAAAAAAAAAACAAAGCCGTAATAGACCGCTGTAGTATCAACCTGCAGCGCTGCACCGATGAATAAAGATAACACCGCCTTGCAAAACTCATTCTAACGGTCTTAAATGGTGTAAAACGATTGTTATATACCAATTAGACATTGTGAGACATGCACCATTATTCTTTTCACTAGATATGGCACAACCATCAGGTTTTCTGCCCATTGTGTTCATGGTACATTACTGGCGTTTCAAAACTGCGAAGATATCTCGGTTGATTAATGATTTTACCATAAGATTTCAAGAAATGGAATGAATGCCGTTGACTTACAAAAGGGTTCGTTACACGGAAGCTGATGCAATAGAACAATCTCTTTGTAATTTTCATTGTTTATGGTACGCATCATTATGGTAATTTAATCATCTACCTATCTTTAGCTAATATGAGACGAGTCTACACCGCAAGTTCTCTTCTTTATCACTCCATCCATCCATACTTTCATCGTTCTTCCTCTATATACTCTTCCATTTTCATACCTCAACTAAGTCTGACAAATGTCATATTTTGTATATTATAAACTGTGGTAAATAAATGAAGAAAATTAAAAAAACGGTTAAACAAAATTTTATCTAAAAGGTACCCAAGGTACTAGGTATTTTGCTTATATCTGCGGCTCACGTTTATAAGTTGTTTAAGTGCTTCATTTGTTAAAATAAATGTGAGTAGAAGGCATATTGCGTGTGGCAATTTTATCATCAATAAAACTATTTCAACTTTCTTTTCCGCAATACCCATTGACCTCAAACAAAACATTCCTTATTTGTATATTTTGTGCAATATTCAATTAACATCCCACAATTACCAGTTGAGTATCTTTAAAACGATTCACATCTGTTTTAAGAATCCTTTCGAAACTTCGAGTAGGGAGTACAGAGTAGGGGTGGTAAAACGCAACGCATCTCGCCGCTCGCGCTATTGCCGAACAGACTGTCATCGCGTGAAGCGTCCACCGCGCGAAATTTGAAAAAAAAGTTTCTGTCATTGTCTATTAATTTTCGCGCCAACTTTTGACATATTTTTTTTATTAAAATTCGAGTGACGTGTCAGTGTTTCGGATTTGGTGAAAAGTGCGGAAGGTGGTTGAGGACTTGACTTTGTGTTGTGTGTGATGGTTGGTACTCGGCCGCTCTAATTGTAGAGAGTGCAGCATGAGGGGCAGCGTTTGTTGGTTATTGTTGTTGGCGCATGCTGTCAGCGCCATCACAGGACCTAGGGTCAGTACACTTTTTAAATTATAAATATATTACTAAGTACATAATCCGTTCTTTTTTAGATAAATAAGGGGTATTAGAATATTTAAATTTGGGGGTAGTTACTACCTTATCCAAATTAAATAAATTGATGTATTTTTAACGAAATATTACCTATTCTTGATTCAAAATCCCATAAATCGAATCATTATAAAAATGTACCCATCACAATATTAATTTGGTTATTAGCGAAGATATCTCATAATGAGAATAGAAGATAGATAAAGGTTCTAGTAGGTATGTACATACGGCGACGAATACCTATTATTTATTCTATGGTACTCACTACGTCATTGAATGAAAGTAACATTTAACTATTCAAATATTAGTCATAAAAGTACCGTTTTGTTGTTATCCAACAATTAAAATAGCTTTTTGTTATTCATGAACGCATTTGTAGCTCTCGCTAATTTTAAAATACATACTTCATACTTTAGATTCATACTTCAGGTTAACCAATGATTTTTTAAAATCTGGAATTAAATTATTCATCGACATTAGTAATGTTAAATCCAGCTGTCATAAAACTCAGCATAAATATTTTTTGTTTTAAATATGGAACGTAATAATTGTTTATAATAAAAACCACAGAACATAAATAAAAGTAATCGTTGGCCCAGCAACACAAATATAATAAACCTATTCGAAAATCACATGCCAATAAGTACAAAGGGACTTGACTATGCGTAATTTTTTAACAAAGCATTTTTTTGTAATTCATCCAAACAATACCTCGATAAAGCACAAATCTTATGAAATAATATCTTTTAAAATCCTTGACACACGACTGTGAAAAAAAAGACAATGTGCTCGTACTGCTTGTAATTAGCGATTAATGAATGGATACATAAAAAAACAAGCACTGACAATATTAAATTCATTCGGTATTTTTGGTGCAATTTTCAACGATGGAATAAAATAAAATACACTTTACTGTATACACCACATGATAGAACATAATAAATTAATGGATACAATTTTAAATCAATACATATAAAAAAAAAACCTGATTGACATATCAACCCCCAGCCCAAACCCTTGGACCTATTTATGATCTAGACAAGGAATGAGGCTGGATTTTGGACATCACCTAAGGGGGTAAAATATGGGGGTAAATTGGAGATCACGGGTGAATCCGCGGGGCGGAAAGATAGTTGCGTAATAAAACAAAATAATTTTCATAAACTATTATTTAAATATATATGTTATAAATTAATCATTGTAAAAGTATTTATTAAGACGTCAAAAAGCACTCAAAAATTAATTAGCATTTATAAAGCGAATTATAAATTAAAAAATACAGAGCACTAATTTCTCTTACTTAAATCCACTAACAAGATTTTAGCGATAAATCAAAATAAAATATTTTTTAATACCAGTTTCGTAACCATTTCCTCGCTCGGGACCCTTTCTCTCTTCACTTGACTGTCAGGTATGCAGACATTACATAAACGAGCTTTATACTTCGTCCGTTTCGACAAGATTATATATATTATGTAGCTTCTCAGAAATATCTCTATAAGTACCTACTTATCTTATAAACATTATAAATAAAACCCAACCTAACGTAGTGTAAAGAGGCTTTTTCTGGATAAGCGATGCTCCTTCCTCGTCCTTTTTCGCGTCTATAGCCAATCAAAAATTATATAAAAAAAAACGATTAGTCGAATAAAGATTCAGCTAACATGCGTGTTCTGTTCTAATCTGGATGTTTGAAGCCCTCTAAATCGAATTCTAACATAACTTTCATACTATTAAAGATTCTCAAAAACGGCCATATTGATTTTTCACGTCTAATAAATCGAAAGTAAGTTATGTTAAGTCGTTAAGACCAACTGAGCATGCAAAGTATTGCACCTTGAACTTAAATCGGAACTACACTGTTAGAAAGTGAAATTGTTTTTAATGTATGGAAGTATTCACGGTCGACGATGATCGTTTCATTGTCGTTGGGTCCCTCATCACTGACCTTAATATCCATCTGTACGTTTCCCATGATACTTTATTATCTAGGCACCGGATGAAATTTCTCAGAGCAATTGAAGATTATCTTTACATGCAGTATTAGGTTATAAGTGCAAAGAAAAAGAAAGATTAGGTACATATTAAAAAGTACCTATCTTTCATACTTAATGCGTTTATCGAAGGAAAGTGGAAAATATTTTCGACAAATCAATACTAATATTATAAAGCTGAAGAGTTTGTTTGTTTGTTTGCAGCACGCGCTAATCTCAGGAACTGCTGTTTTTAATTTAAAAAATATTTAAGTGTTGGATAGCCCATTTATCGAGGAAGGCTACTTTTATCCCGGGAAAACATAAGATCCTCGGGAACGCGGGTGAATCCGCGGGTCGGAAGCTAGTCATTATATATTAAGTTAATTTAATTTCCTTGTCTTGCATCCGTTGAGATGCCGTAAGCTTGTGTGATGTAAGCAAGGTACTTTACTCTTGTTACAGTACTGTGAACTATAGCTTAGAAGGACGTATTAAATTTATCTTTGGTTATAGATTGTATTAAAGAGTTTTCCTCTTTTATCATGCACTAGCAATTCGCGCGGTTTCACCCGCGTTCCCGAGGGATCTTATGTTTTCCCAATAAAAGTAGCCTATAGCCTTCCTCGATAAATGGGTTATCCAACACTTAAACAATTCTTCACATAATTCATTCTTCAGCTTTATAATATTAGTATAGATTAGGAACTGAGGGAAGTGGATACATGATACATTCATAGCGTGGCACTGTAGCATTCTGAAATATTTATCAGTGAATAATGTACCTATTAATTACAGAATTGCATGATACTCGTATGTGTCAAGTACAATAGATGGCTACTTTCACCCCTCAGCTCGACTGCTGCGCGAGCGCATTGCATTTGCACATACTTAACTATAACTGTGCCATTAATAGCTACCGAATTGAGCTGAATTGATTTCATGATTTGTATTTATAATGCATCGAACTCGTTCATGATTATAGTGAAATTCATACTTTTTTTTTCTATAGGTAATTTATTCGCAAATTGGTACACTCCAAGAATCTTAACTAAATAATTTAAGTGACAGACAGACACCAATTCCCACCTCACCATAGATAAATGCTAATTGAGATTACTAGGGACGCAGACCCCAGAAAAAAGTAAAAATAAATCATCCCAAAATGAAGCCAGTCTCTATGTGACCTAATAAAAATAAACAGCTATATATAACAATAGGTTTCTAAAGATGTAACTTGAGAATGTTATGCAAGGAGTGCAAAATGTAGATTATCAGCCGTGTCTGACTTCACATTACACGTAATCTATACGGCGTGAAACTCTTGCCCAATTAGACACGGATCAATCTGTTTAATTTCTTGGTAATCAATTTAAACAGACATATTATATCCTGTAAGATACATTACATATTAAAATTAACGCCGCATAAACAACTTACATAATTGACATCTTTATTTCTTACTAGCTTTTCCGCGCGGTTTCAACCGCGTTCAGGGATAGTCAGGGATAATGTAGTACCTACCTATTCTAATGGTGAAAGAATTTTTGAAATCGGTCCAGTAGTTTTAAAATTTATTCGTTACAAACAATAACACAAAAATACAAATCTTTACTCCTTATAATATTAGTATAATAGACTAGCTCTCCGTCTCACGGTTTCACCCGCGATTACCTATGTTACCTTAGGGGTGGAATTTCGAAAAATCCAACCTTTTTTCCTTATTTCATACACACCCTCTGAGCAAAATTTCAGCATTCTAGATCCAAGCATTTGGGCACGGCGTCAGTCAATGAGTGAGTCAGGACTTTTCTTTTTATATAAGTAGGTACTTATGTTTTAAAAAAAAAAGTAGGTACTATATGTAATCACGGATGTAAAAATTTTTTTTTACATCCCTGTATGTAATTTATCAGTTATGTATCTGTTTTCCATAGTACAAGCTCTGCTTAGTTTTTTTTTTTTTTACTTTGTATAGGCTTGTGTTTGACCACAATCTCACTATGGTAGGTGATGATGTGGCCGAAGGTGGTAAGCACACAAAGCCTAGAAGGATCTGGCTCTCAAGTGCAGCTGCCGGAACACACCAATAGGTGTTTGGCGACAGATTTTCAACATGAGGGTGGTAGCCAGCCAGGCGGGTACTACAAAGTACCCTACCACCGTGCTATGGTTTCCTCACGATGTTTTCCTTCACCGAAAGCTCAAGCTCATTGTAGGATTCGATCCCACGACCTTCGCCGCGGCGTCCGACGTCACTACCACTGAGCTATCATCGCCTTATAGTTTGGGATTAGATGGCTGTGTGTGAGGAATGTCCCAGGATATATTTTCTTTTTTACTTAGTATAATAGGCTTGTGTTTGACCACAATCCTATACTAATTATAGCTATGTATTGATCACAAATGCACCTACTACTACAAAGCGGCATTTCGCGGGACTTTACGCAGTGATATTACTAACAAACTATCTCACCTTACAAAATTCAACGCATTAATAAACAAATGTGTACTGGGTGATTTTGTTATCACTGGCAATACTTGCAAGGGTGGAAGTACTCATCAAAATGAACAACTTTTATTATGGGACTAACTGTGAAATCATGAAAAAATTATCAGCTGTTCCATACAAAAGTTCAATACCTACTCGACCAAAATGTATGAAGCAACCATATTATTTTACGCGATATCAGAGTTAGCCCTAAAAAAAGTTGTTCACATTGATGAGTACTTCCACCCCTGCAAGTATTGCCAGTGATAACAAAATCACCTGTATAATTATCCAAAAGCAATTTGTAAATACGCATTAAGTACGAGTGCCTTATAAAATTGCGTCGCACGACATGCAGTAGGTATCGAGTGACGCTACTCGATTGCGTAAATAACGATCCCACCATATATGTAAGTTACTCTGCTTCCTTATTTATTTAATGCAATCGATACTTTTATTGCAAAATACTTACTTACAAGTACCTACTCGGAATCCCCACATTTTTTTTATATATAAGCTCGCAATATTATCTTTACAATACTTCGCAATATTGACTTTGACTTTGAATCTATTTTTTTTTACTTTGTATAGGCTTGTGTTTGACTACAATCTCACTATTATAAGTGATGATGTGGCCGAAGGTGGTAAGCACACAAAGCCTAGAAGGAACTGGTTCTCAAGTGCAGCTGTCGGAACACACCAATAGGTGTTTGGCGACAGATTTTCAACATGAGGGTGGTAGCCAGCCAGGCGGGTACTACAAAGTACCCTACCACCGTGCTATGGTTTCCTCACGATGTTTTCCTTCACCGAAAGCTCAAGCTCATTGTAGGATTCGAACCCACGACCTTCGCCGCGGCGTCCGACGTCACTACCACTGAGCTATCATCGCTTTAAAATGCTAAGTTTATAGCCGGTTCCTCTCAACAAATGCTAAATACTTTGAAACATATACCTACAAACAAGACTACCACCAGTTCAGAAAACAGCCCTGAAAATAACATTTATACGCATCGAACGTATAAGTACGTACGAAATAAATAAGATATAAAACAACTGACGATTAAAAATACTTGTAATGAGTTCATAATAAAGAAACATTTGAATTTGAATTTGAACATAGAACCTCTTCCTTTTTTAGGGTTCCGTAGCCAAATGGCAAAAAACGGAACCCTTATGGATTCGTCATGTCTGTCTGTCTGTCTGTCCGTTCGTATGTCGCAGCCACTGTTTTCCGAAACTATAAGAACTATACTGTTGAAACTTGGTAAGTAGATGTATTCTGTGAACCGCATTAAGATTTTCTCACAAAAATAGAAAAAAAAACAATAAATTTTGGGGGTTCCCCATACTTAAAACATACGTATTCCGTACGTGTGGGGTATCTATGGATAGGTCTTCAAAAATGATATTAAAGTTTCTAATATAATTCTTTTCTAAACTGAATAGTTTGCGCGAGAGACACTTCCAAAGTGGTAAAATGTGTGTCCCCCCCCCCCGTAACTTCTAAAAAGAGAATGATAAAACTAAAAAAAATATATGATGTACATTACCATGCAAACTTCCACCGAAAATTGGTTAGAACGAGATCTAGTAAGTAGATTTTTTAATACGTCATAAATCGTAAACCGCAATTTACCTTTCATTCAATCTACTCAAATATTAAAAAAAATGGCAAAAAGCAAGGTCTTACAGCACATATAAAGGAAAAAGTTCAAAATTAAAGGGTGTCCCCATACATACATAGTAACGCCACTTAATAAATACCATAGTTATATGAGCGCTCATACAATTTAGAGGTCTAGCTAATTGGCACCAACCTCAAATAAGGTAAATAAATAAAAATGTACATTTCCCGTGATGGACGAACGATGGACGAAGTTTGTACGGAACCCTCGGTGCGCGAGTCCGACTCGCACTTGGCCGATGTTTTTATTTAAGCCAATTAATGAGATCTAAGTAGATTTATTATTAGTATGGTGAATAACCAGCATAATAGCGATCTATTATAAAGCAAGTAAGTTACCTTTTATAGCCACTTGTCCTATCTTATGTAACATAAATTGAAACATCAATAAAAGAGTCTATTCGATAATATAATGACATTTATAACTAGCTAATCCCCGACGTTATAGGAGTGCAGCTACAAAGAAGCAAACAGACAGACAAACAATAATATTTATATGTATAGATGTTATAAAGGTTATTATATGATACACGGCCGAATGAAACTGAAAGCTGGTCACACCGGTCGGCACCCAGCATGCGCGGGAGACGGCACTTCATGTCAGTGAAAGTGTCTACAGATGTTTGGTAATGTTGCATATGTTAGCTCACCGTTTTAAACAGGACTACTTATTATTTACTCTATTGTTATTTTTATGTTACATGTGTTACATATTGGCAGTAACCGATAGGTATTTCGTTTTCTACCTTTATTTTCAACGTCGGTTCACAGTCGTAACTCTTACAGTCGGCCAACGGACACGTCTAGACAGAGCAAGCGTAGCGAGCCCTAGCTGCCATACACTCGCTAGGGACACAATGCTGCAATTACGAATGCCTATACAATGCGGCATTTCGCGTGACATTAAACGCGATAGACCACTGTATGTAATTACGCATAGATGTAATTTAAGTTATTAATCATTTGAGTTTTTATATTAGTTTTAAATATTTTCTATCTTTTTTCAATCAAGTTCATAAGAGAGAACTATAGTTAGATTAAATTAGTTTAGTTTGTAAACAACATAATCGTTGAGCATTATCACGGTCAAACTTTAACAAATACAAAGTTTAGAATGTAAAGGTAGGCTATTAAAGTCGATTTTGTCTTGAACGAGACCAACAAAACTTCCCGAACAAACTCAATGCTCAAGGTACTTATTATTTACTGCATTTTCTATTTTTAACTTTTGAAAAGCTATTCAAACGTCATATTAACTTTCAATTTTGCAATAACAGAAATTAAACTTTATTCTCATACTGTCACAGTCCTGTTTTCTATGAAAGAGTGACCATAGGATGCACGCGCGGAATACAAAATGGCTCTTACAATGGTTTCCACAAAATGAAGAAAGTTCACTTTCGATGTTTATTCAAACGAGGATGTTTTATTTATGCGAATTGCTCGGTGACTACGAATTGTCTAGATTTATTATAATATCTGTCTGTCTCATTACCATAGGATTACATTTGAGTCATGGCTTAGATTAAAACAAAATGTGGATACGGTAACTAGTCACAATCATAGGGCGTAGCGTGGGCCAATAAAACTGCCTATAGTTGAAGCTTCTCAGTTGTAAGTGGTGTTATTAAATGAACTGGAAGCTGTTCCTGAGCTGAAGCTGACTGGGTACCGTATCCACATTTTGTTTTAATCAAAGCATTTGATTACTATAATTAACTAAAAGTAGGTTATCCCATGTGCTCACGAGACGATTGCATAAGTTATAATTAAGAAATAGTACGTTTGCTAAATGGGTTTAAAGGGGGTCACACACGGCGAAGATACGATAATATTTTATCTTAAGATATATGAGACAGTGCTATACCCCCGAAAGAGAAGGAAAGTAGGTAGGTAAGAGGTAGGTCGTTGCTTCTCTTTTCATAGAATAATGCTGTCTCATGATCTTAAGATAAAATATTATAGTATCTTCGCCGTGTGTGACCCCCTTTATTGTCCCACACGCTGTAGTCTGCGGGTACCATATCTCCCCCTTTCTATTTTAATCATTTCTATATAAAGGCGATGATAGCTCAGTTGTAGTCAGCCTTGACGAAGGTCCTGGATTCAAATACTGCAATGAGCTTGAGGTTAAGCTTTTGAGCTTTGGTTACATTCACAAGACGAAACTCGCTATTTAACACATTTCTATTGCACTTCGGTGGCGCCATCTATGATTACCTTTGCGTAGACAACCCTATTGATAATGTACTCAGCAATTATTGTGATTTATAACCTAAAACCTCTACTGTCATGCGATACGGGTTTCAGGCATTTATATAGAATTTAATGTATGTTTTATTCAAAGAGGCCTTCACAAGCACTTTGAATAAATCTGACTCTAACGGAAGGTTGTTTTTTCTGAGGGGTTTTCAAAACCAACATACTTAAATTAAGTTCTAATGTCACTGACATTTGCGTGTTACTTATAGCATAAAAAAACAATAAATGACTTCATAATTGTAACAAAGTCAATCAGACTAGGCCTTCACAAGCAGCACCAATTTTTTTTTACACGCACATCGCATGTAATAGTAGGGGAGCCCATCATGGGGATTTACTCTTGCGTCGTAGGGACCTATTGGATTTTGAAGATTAGATGGTAGAAAGAAAAAGGGTCATATTCACCGGTGGGGGAAACGTCTACAGGCTTTCGTAAAAATACAAATATTGTTGAAATTTGTATAAAAAGTTTTTTTTTATTTTATGTCCTGCACACGTAAATCTACAAAAAATCGTAAAATTGATGGCGAAGGTTTAATAAAAAACGATATTTACACGCTTTTTGACAGTTTTATTGATGGATAATCAATATCTTTGAATTATTTTCTTCAAAATAAAAAAAAAACATTGACCGCGCTTGAGAATGTGGAGGTGACATTTTTTGCAAGTCTGTCACCCTCCCACTCTCTTACGTCACGCTCAAAACGTCAGCTATGTTGTTCTGTACTATGAAATGCACACACTTTTCAGCATGTAATTAAACCACTATACCTTAATCTGACGCGCTCGAGTATTTCTACATGTAGATTTTTTTTACTATTCTTATCGGTTGCCCTACACGCGCGGCCCTATCTAGAGGACTTAGATATAGTGGAGGTACTCAACAGGGTGCTATACCTACTTCCTAAAATTGATAACAGCTAACTCAAAACTCATTCAAGAATTAAATTTAGGCCCTGATAAGGCACTTATGAACGTTACAATAGGGTATTACACCCATTTTTGAAAAATGTCTCAATTTTGATACTAGGGTGCTAATAAGCCACCAAAAATAGCACAAAAATTTTATTCAATCGATAAGTGCCATAATAATGTATTTAAATTTTACATTTTCAAATGTCGGGAGTAGTTTGATGAAAACGCTGGACGTCGTGTAACTCTACGGTCATGACGTTATTTGGTCTCTTGTAAGGAAATAAATGCGCTGATATTGGTCTCAATTGGACTTATAAAATTTTATAAATTAAAAATGAGCTATTATCCTTTTTATTAGTGTACTGTTCCTGAATGCATGAATACTAGTGTAAAATAAAAATAATAATACTTCAGTTGACACTTTTTAGTTTACATACAGCACCGTATGACGTCATTATAATGGCGGCTACTGTTTTGCTTGTTTAGAAACAGATTACTGAAAACATTGAAATTAATTTTAAAATCAATTATGTTATGTTATTTTATGAACTAAAACTAACATTTTCCGACTGCTTATTGCCTAAGCTATCTATATTGTACATTTTTAGATTTTTTCTCATATGGAGTAAAATACCCTATTGACTCTACCACCGATTTATAATACACTTGGACTGAGAAGACTCCGGCAAGAAACTCAACAAGGTATTTCTTTCAAGATCTTTCTTTTGTGTATTCATGTACTTAATTACAAAAGTTACTTATAAGTACGTGTAAATATAATAGTTTGTTTAGCGAACATTTCAATCAAATGCGTTCTTGTCTTCTACAAAATAAGAAACTTTATAGTACCCTCTCTTACCTAACTTCTGTTCAACTAACTTTTTAAATAAATAAATATTCTGGGACATTATTCCTCACACACGGTTTATATAGATCTATACGCAGACTTTTAAATTGAGATTCTGTCATCTTTGTTGAGAGACTTACATATAGTCCATGATCGCGGAGTCAAGTGAGTTACTTTCATATATATTACTAGCTTACTGCCCCGCGGTTTCACCCGCGAACCCCTGGAATTTTTAAAAATCCTTTCTTAGCAGATGATACACTATAATAGTTATCTGTGTGCCAAATTTTAGCCCGATCCGTCAAGTGGTTTGAGCTGTGCGTTGATAGATCAGTCAGTCAGTCACCTTTTCCTTTTATGTATACAGAAGATAAATTAATTATGCATTCGAATACATTTGCATTTTTGTTATTATGTCTACAGATTCATTATTTGTCTATGTATGTATGTATATGATATTAACAAATACATAACTGTTTGCATTGACTGCATGCGAGCCGGGTCGATGATCTAGTCTAAAACTAGCAACTGTTTGAAGATGTTCTCTGATGCATAGATTGCCAACCTTTCACTTTTTGGTAGAAAAAAAAAACTTGTATGTAGTTTATTATATGTAGTTGATTTATATCAGATTTTAATGTATGTGATACGATTTTGCTATTTATGAACCTCTTGTAATATTTAAAAATAAACATTGAAATCGGTCCAATAGTTTTTAGGGAAAATAGAAACAGACATGCACACAAGGTAAATGCACAGTACCTACCGTCTCCATTTCGTTTTGGATAATAATACTATATTCCATAGGTTGATGACACCTGATAGAGCGTTAGTATTTAACATCCAAGTTATCAGTTATTCAAATTATCATAAACATTTTCACCAGCGAATTTCGTCTGCGTCGTAAGCAATTAAATTTAATTGTTTATTTATAATTTATACGTCGAAAATTTCAAAATGGCTGTCACAAAAATATTTTATTTAATTTTAAACTAGCTGTTGAATCGCGTGAATAGAAATCTGTCAGTTCGTCACAAAACAGATTTATATGT
This sequence comes from Tetheella fluctuosa, assembly GCA_951216915.1. Classification (NCBI taxonomy): domain Eukaryota; kingdom Metazoa; phylum Arthropoda; class Insecta; order Lepidoptera; family Drepanidae; genus Tetheella; species Tetheella fluctuosa. The sequence goes on from OX578214.1 coordinate 1,545,863, forward strand.
ATAAAAGCCAAGAACGTGACTTATCAGCCAATCAGCCATTCAGCCAAGTTGACAACCCTAAGACCCCAAGACTATCTAACAAGCAAACTAATTAAATGATTGTTTGATCTTACATGATGCTCGTAACACATTATAGTACATATCTCGTAGATGCGCCTGTCCGTGACGCATCGGCTACATGAAAGCGCATTCCTGCGCCCGCGCAGCTCCCGAGACCAACACGGCACGGATACCGAGCTATTTTGTTATTACGCGTGCTACTTTACTTTAATTTATGGAAATGTGTCAAAATCAGTACAAATTCAGTGTACGCCGTAGACGGAAATTATGATACCTTGGTATATTATGATCGATAGATGTTGATAGTAGAGTTTGTAGCGGTTGAGAGCCCTCAGCGCTCACCGCAAAAGTCCGCGTAACGGTGGAAGAAGGTCCCCTGGCCCCACCACCTTTCTGTTCCTGCTCAAAAAAAAAAAAAAAATGATAGTAGAGCTCATCAGTGGTACATAGGTAATGTATCTCTAGGATGAGACTTTACTTCGTAATAATATAAATAATAATGCAATCTTCATACCTACTTACTAAAACCTTCCTCGATCAAAATTATGATTAATTTTGATTCAGAATTTCCTCCACAGTATTTAAATTGTTCAGCATGACTAACCCTACATAGGTTTAGAAAAGAGTAAATCTCAAAATATCCATGCAGTAGGATAAGCAGACAGAATAACAAGGCAAGGTTAGATATACATTATTAATTAGGCCCCGACAATGGATTTTAGCCTCACATTTATACCTACTTCTTCCTCTGAGCTAAGTTAATCTACTTATCCCTGATATTTCTCTAAAATAACCCATGGTATTTTGTTTTCAATGTAATTCCTGTGGTAATTCTATTACACGGGCAATAGACAGTTTAAGACGGTGTGCATGAAAATTGCGAAATAGATGTTAAATAGAAATCTATTTTGTGAAAGCAAACCTATTAGTATTAATTTTATTTAACACTTTATTTTTCAAAGCTGTCTGTCTACCTGTCATATAACGAGATGCAAATGGAAAATTTATTAGCAAACTGTGCAAAATGTAATCTTTATTCACATATGTTCATCAAAATTGCACAATGCGCTTTACGAAGAAGTGCACTCTATTAGAGATGACGTAGACGTGCAATTTTAGAAGGTAGGTATGCCATAAATCGGTGGCTGACAATTGTCGTCGAAAGATAATTTGGCGGCTGATTTTCGCCAACATTCTTTATTCTGTAATGCAATGCCAATTTCTTTGGTGCCAATATCTTGGAGATAGCCTATGGTATGGAGAAGGACATAGCCTACTTTTTTTCTCGGGAACGCGGGTGAAACTGCGACGGACAGCTAGTATTATATAAGTGTAGAAGTGTAGATAAAAGTCCTGACTCACTCACTGACTGACTCATCAACTCTAGCTATGATGTAGACAATGAATTTGACCGGATCTTTCGAAATTTAAAACCATAACAGGGTAAAATTGGAAATCGCGGGTAGGTAACCGCGGTAAGTTAGATATAAATAAATAAATATTCTGGGACATTATTCCTCACACACGGCCAACTGACCCCAAACTAAGCAGAGCTTGTACTATGGAAGCCAGATAACTGATATACTACATATAGTACTTTTCTTTTGTAAATACATACATATATAGATAATTACAACCAGACACAGGACAAACAGACATGTTCATGCACACAAATGTTTGTCCTGAGTGGGAATCGAACCCACGACCTGCGGCGTGATAGATAGGGTATCTTACCAACCACGCCAACCGGCCCGTTGTGTTTTTTCATAGTATGCAACCATGCTTATTTTTTTTTTTAAACGTTCGTCTAAGTCACCACTTATAACTAACCACAGTAAATTTAAATTGATTGTGTTAGCTTATGTCGCAACCAAGTTATGGTGTAAAGCAACTTCCCAGTTCAAACGTTAAGTAATGTCAAATTATTTTTGCTACTTATATTGCGGCTTGCGGATAACCTAATAAGATTTTATAATTTACAAACTATTGTCACAGTTACGCTCGATAAGCAATATTTTTAACATCCATTTTGTAGTTAAGATTGATCATTTCGAAATAAACTCAGAAACTATTATACAGATTATACACTTTTCAAATTAAAAAGTTATTGTAAGATAATTTAGTTTTGGTTTATTTTGGCATCAGCCGTTTACTGCACAAAAGTCTTACTAAAATTAGATAACTAGTTACAAAGCCACAATTCATCTTTTATATGTCAGCGACTTGTTTAAAACCTTCAATAAAGATTTATTACGAGATGATAAATAAGCAATTTCCTCATTAAGTAATAAACGAAAAAATGCCAATCATTTTTATCATTATGTAATGTATTGTGTTCTATGTCTAGCACTTAGAATTACTCAATAACTCAGACATTTTAACACTGATAATCTAGCACTAGACATTAGCAAATGTTTTATTAAAGGACAATATGATTATCGGTTGCATAAAGAAATAGAACGATGTTCATAAAGTGAAAGGGTGAATAAAAGTTTCGAAGTAAGATTGTTATAATGTAATGAAGCAATATAAAAACAGAAATAACCTTGTCTATCGACTCAATAGTCAAAGATCGAGGAGGATAATTAATGGTAGACATAATGGTCGATATTATCCCTGATGTAAACACTCAATGATTAGTATTCAAATCAACAATAACTCACACATGAACCAATCTTTAACAATATTTTTTTGTTCTTTACAGATAGAAAATGACTTCGAAGGACGAAGACAATCACAAACACAGCCTTCCCTAGGCCACCAAGGTTTCAACGAGCACCAAACCAGATTTGGATTAAACTCCCCACTCCAGAACTTCCAGCAACAAAATGTCCCATTAACCAGTCCAGCACCAACATCCCTCCAGTTCCCACAACAGATATACAACCAAAACCAACAGCAACAGCAACAGCAGCAGCAGCAATTTGTACCACAGTTCAATGGCCTCATTCAAAATCAAAATATTCCCAACCAGAATATTCCAAATAATGTAGGCCTTCAAAACAACTTGCCTTTGCAAAACAACTTCCAGTTTAACCAACCCCAGAATATTAACCCGGCGTTATTACAAAATAATTTCCAACAGAATTTGAGGCAAATACCACAACAAACACAAAACTTATTGAATCAACCAGTGCCTACGCTGCCAACATACCAAAATGGGATCCCAATTTCACAAAATGTGCCATCGTTCAACCAAAATCCTATTCATGGGAACACTGTGAATATTGGTCAGCAAAGGCCGACGCAACAGGCTTTCCTTCCCACTGTAGAGTCATCTCAAAGTCAACCTATATTTAGCCAACCTAATCCTATAACCATCCAACCTGCTCCGAACCTAGCTCCACAAAACTACAACTTGAACAATGCTCAGCTTCCCTTCCAACCATCTCTGGGGCAAGCTCCCATTTTCTCCAACGGGCAGTCAGCTCAAATCCAAGACTTCTTGGAACTACAGTCGAAAGAGAACCTGGAGAAATTAAAGGAGCTTCAGGAAAGGGCGCGTATCATACAGAAGCACCAAGAGTTCGTTCAGAAACAACAACAAAAACAACAGGAGAAAGTTGAAAAGCTTCATGAGGAGTTTGTTAGCAAGCAAGCTACAAAAACATTGCCGACATTCTCGACTACGGAAAATTATGACGATTATTATCGCAGGACACAAGAGAGACGCCGACCAATTCAACCTCATGAGACGGATTTATTTAGGAAAGCTGTTGAACTTTATGAGAAAGATCACCCAACAACCACTACCACAACGACTACCACAACTACAACCACAACACCAGCTCCACCGACACCTAGATACAAGCCCAGACCGAAACCTAAACCCAGACATCCTCCCCAAGACAGACAAAAACAAAAGTTGTACAATGAAATCAAAAGTCTTCTCGAAGAAAGTGATACCAAAGGGTTTGATGACAGTCTCAGAGCGAAGAGTGCAGAGTTACTACAGAAACCCGATATTCTAAAACAGCTGAAAGTAGCATTGGCAGAAAATCCAGAAGATTTTAATCAGAAGAACTACTCATCACGAGAAATTTCTCTGAATGGTCAAAAGTTTGAAGTTATTAGGACAACAAATCCTAATTTAATACCAAAAGGAGCGATCTCCGCAGAAAGTTCTAATTTAGCACATTTAGCTCAAGCAGCTGAGGAACCAAAAGAGAGTCGCATATCATTCGAAGACTTTACAAAAGGTGTATTACCTCCAGGTGCTAACTTTGAACTGATCAAACATTCAGAAAACGGAAAACTAGAAGAAATATCTAAGATACCAAGTGCTATTCAGAATAAGAAGGTAACCTTCGTTTTCCTTGAAGAGCAAGAAGATGGATCTTTCAAAGTTAAAGGAGTTAAAGCAAACGGTCAACAGACTGAAGAAGGTCCTGAAGTAGAGAACATATTGAATAAAATAAAGAAAGGCGAGATTCAACTGCCGGGACCGACTAGAATATCGAACGCCATTTTCAGCTCAACAACTGCAAATCCTATTACAGAAACGACAGCTGATTATGTAGCGGCATCGTCACATTTGCCTTCAAGCTACTCCAGCTTCGTCACGACTTCGAACCACGGCACAACAGGCCTTACGAACCCAATAACTTACACGACTCCAACACCGAACACATACAAGAGTTCCATCCAATCGACGAGAAGCACCTTACCTTTCTCGCAAACTTTCACTCCGACTCATGGCGCAACAAGCACTGAACGATACGTCAAATCCAGCACACCAACCTTTGAATATTCCAGCAGAAACAGTATTAATCAAGCACCCAGAAATACTTTCCCTAGTTCAACATTTTCACCAATCACAACACAGTCGTTCCGTGCAACTGGAGGTGCCCAAGACTTAGTTGTTATAGGATCAACTACGGTTCCTACTATAAGTGTAGATGCTGGGAATTCTCACCTGAACTTCGCAAGACAAGCAAACCCTGGGCTTGTTGATATTTTAAAGGAGAATGGACTGTTTGCGACTGCGAAGTATTTGCGTCAATCAGGATTGGATACGATTTTGAACGAGACCGGGCCATATACGATCTTCGCGCCAACTGATAAGGCCTTCAGGACGTTGCTGGTGCAGCTTGGTGGACCTGATAAGGCTGAAGATAAGTTCCGTGATAACCCCAGGCTGCTTAGTGGGGTAAGTTTAAAGAATTTTAGCTTAAATCTGAAAGATATATTTGTTTTTATAAATATAACATCTTACCAAGGTTTTGAGCTAGCCAGTCTTTTGCAATAGACTAAAGAATTTCACATTATAAAATATATTTGGGACATGCCCCATGTACTGTACCAAAATTCAACATTATATTATAAACTCAATTCTCCAAATTCCCAGCTGCTTCTCCACCACGTGATCCCCGGTGCATTCGACATCGGTTCGTTACAAGATGAGATGACTGGGGTCTCCCTGGCTGGCACTCAGCTGAGAGTCAACCAGTACGACATGCACGACGTTGAATGGAACGAAGTCAGGGTCACCACCATCAATGGAGCAAGAGTGCTGGATGATAAGAAGGATATTCACATACCGCAAGTCAGTACTTATGTCTTGATCAGGCTAGAGCGAGATTGTCTTTCGACATTCTTTAGTTGTCACACAACATAAATTGTATTTCAGTTAATGTTACAAAATAAATAGTTAATTACCTACCCATCGATTAAAAAATATTACTTTTTTTATATACCACATTGTTGGCAAACAAGCATATGGCCCGCCTGAAGGTAAGCGGTTACCGTAGCCTATGAACGCTTGCAACACCAGACGTATCGCTCGCGCGTTGCCGACCCTTCGGTGCTGTGATGAAGTCATCAACATTAGAGCCCATATTGCGTCACGAAGATCATGCGTATCACAATAAATCTTAGTTATAAGTAGGTACTAACTGAATTATGAGCAATCATCAGAACCGACAAAAATGGCGCCTCCCATTTCCCAATGTATACGCAAAATTTTACAATCAGTCCGCCAACATTCATACCACATTACAAACAACGATTCTCCATCGCTCACCGAAGTAACATCAGGCGTGGTTAGTACATGGATGGGTGACCCCCTCACATAAAGTACCAACTCTTTGTCACTTCTCTTGCCTAGTTTAAAAAATATCGAAGTATCATGTGGCTCATAGTTAACCAGATTCTGTTCATCCACCAGGGTATAGCGCACGCAGTGGACCGCGTGATGTTCCCGCTGCCCGTCGGCGACATCGTGCAGACCCTGCAGGCGGACAGGGACAGGAGGTTCACCACCTTCCTGAAGGCTGTTCACACGAGCGGATTCGAGGACACGCTTTCAGGTTCCTTTATATTTTTTAAACTAGCTTTTATAAAATATCTACATATGTTAGGCGTTCAATAAAAAGTGAGAATGAGTAGTATGTTGTCGGTAACATTATTTTTCGATATAGTCGCCTTTTAGCATAAAACACTTGAAATATCATTTGAAAAAACTTCATCCTGAGCACCTAAAAATTCATGTAACCTACTGCAGTGACTATAATATAATAATAATTACAGCCTATATCAGCCCACTGCTGAGTACAGGTCTCCTTTCACGAATAAGGGTGAAAGGGACAAGAAAACTTGCACAAAACACCTATAGGTGTGTTCCGGCAGCTGCACTTGTTGTAACCTCATTCATTTTTGCCCCTTGAAAAAAATATTTTCCGTTGCATCTGGGCTTATAACATCACCAAAGTAATAAGTAACTAAATTTAACTTTACCCTGATAGAAGTGTTGCCACGTATCTAGGAACGGAGATATATTGCTGTGACATAACAAGTAGGCGCTACCTATAAATATATTTTTTGTACTACTTTTTACGTACAGTCCCGTCGTACTTTATAATCTTTATAAATTCATTATCTATGGCTGTCAAAACTATTCACCAATATAATCGGTCATTTACAATACGGATAATATCTTAGTGCCGATTTCTCCCGCTAGAGGCGCCACTATGTTATAACGTATTATGACGCGATTGATCGCAATGAACAAGACGAATAATATCACATCTTTTGTAATAAATTTCACCAACTATTATTTTATTTAAAGAAAGCAAAACCTACACGGTATTCGCACCGACGGACGCGGCGTTTGCGCGGCTGTCCCCGACGGAGCTGAGCCGGCACGCGGACAGAGCCGCGGCGCGCGCGCTAGTGGCGCGGCACGTGCTCCCCGGCACGCTCTACAGCGCCGGCATGCGGTACTACCAGCTCAGGAACTCCATGGAGGACGCCAAGCCTTTGACGCTGCAGAAGAATGCTGGTGAGTTGGGATCCAGTTTTAATTATATTTTGACCATGGTAAGTCATGATGCGGCCGAAGGTGGTGAGCACGTAAAGCCTAGCAGGGAGCTCTCGAGTCCGACCCTATCGATGATTATGATTTCCTTCACCGAAAAGTCGAGCTCTTGTCCCAGGTGAACTTTATATATAAAAAAATCAGCTTCCGTATGTTTGTGCCCACTCGAAACTCGAAAAGTAGTTGTTGGTTTAACTTGAAATTTTTACACAACCTTGCGTTTGTATATGACTGTTTTTATATTGTTTTTCTTTTCTCCATTTTCCAGGACGCATAAAAGTGAATAACGCACAAGTAATAACGCATAACATCCCAGCGACGAACGGAGTCATCCACGCAGTCGACACGCTTCTTTAGACCTAAGTCCGCCAAATTAGCTTCAGTGAAGCTTTCATCCCATATCTATTTACTATAAATACTTGTACTTGCATTCTACGCCACGTTCATTAATGTTAAAATTAAGACTGTAAATATTAATTAGGTTAAATAATTTATATACACGTTAGTGTTTTTATTTTTTGTAAATAAAGTCTATATAATTTTTTTTGTTACCTTTTCTTAAACAGTTTATAAAAAAAAAATGATAAGTAAAAACCAGCAAAGTGCGTGTTGCAACACACGCAGTATAGGGTTCCGGAGTATGAAAATTTAATTAAAAACGAAGTGCAACATCTCTACAGACAGACTGACATGACAAAATTATAAAGGTTCCTTGTTTGACTTCATAACCCTAACAACTAGCCACAAGCATGAATTCATTTTTTTTATATCAACAGAGTAATGTCCGCTGCCTATACTGCCTCACATCAAAATGCAAAATAATACAATGACATTCTTATAGAGCATTACTATAATACCTCACACGCAATCACACAATAAAATTAAAAACAAACTTAAGTACACTTCACGATTGGTTAAACTTTGCGAGCATAATTTTCAATTTAGCAATTTCATCGTCTTTAGCCGCCAATTCTTCTCTCAAAGACCTGATTGTATCGTCTTTATTCTCTGACAAATTCTTCAGTTCTTCTAAAAGTTGATTGGTGTCCAGCCTCTTGGACGGACGTCTTTGGACCAGCTTCCCAATAATATGGGCTATTTTAGGGTAATTGGCAGTGAGATGGGCCGGGATTTGGCCCTTACGGAGATCCGAGATGGTCTTAACGCGCTCCATGTCGGTACTGAACGGTTCCACCATCTCGAGGAGAATTATGCCCAGGCTGTACATGTCGCTCTGAAAGATATAATAAAATAACATCAATTATATTTTCATATCTAAAAGAAAAATATTCAATTTAGTTGGCAAATTACCAAATCTTAAAATGTTAAATTCTATAAATTATTGAATGTTAAAAATGGCCGCTTCTACGAAAGACTGATTCTTTCAAAATAAAAATATACTGTTATATTTAGGAAATAAAGGTAATTTTTTGTCTAGTCTAACAGATTATTAGTCTAATTATTGAAATTTAACTACAGAACAAAAAAAATCGCCTCCTAGGTAAAATAGTGGTGTACGAACAGAAATAACATTGAGAGACATTTACAACAAAAAATACTATGACACGTACAGACGTATGGATGGACAAATATGGCGAAAACTATAACTCACTTATTACGTGAGATGGTTTAAAGTCTAGTAAATCCCAGCTTTTAAAATATATCCGTCACTTTCTAACTCGATATAACAAAATGAGATTGGGTTATCTTAGAACCTAGGTTTCATAAGACTTGCTAGGGTTGTTTCATTATGGAACCCTAAAAATTTTAAAACATGCAAACAAAACCCTTAGTCCACCCATATAAAAGCGATTTTGTTTTATTATTACCTTAGGGTTACATTGTCCATCCAATTGCTCAGGCGCAGCGTACAAATGCGTCCCCAGTGCCAACCCACTGTGAGACTGCTGCAACGGACACGCCAGCCCAAAATCACCCAGCTGTACCGACAGACCACTCTCATTCTGAGCCACAAATATGTTACTAGGCTTTATATCATGGTGTATAATCCCACGGGAATGTATGTAGTTCAAACCACGAACAAGTTGCGTGAACATGTCAATTAAGAGATCAATATGTGTCCAAGCTATCGGGTATGTAGAATAAGGAGAATCTAAGTTGCCACTGTCACTTGAATCACTGTGATGAAGAGTCAGTTCATCAGAACTTTTACGTGTAACACTCATGTGGTTATTGCGCTCGTCGAGCCATTGCTTCAAAGTTTGCTGGCAGAACGTCATCTGTATGTACAGTGTTGCCCATTTAAGATTAACCCGAGAGCAGTTCTCGAAGTCATGGCTGGCGTAAAATTTGCAAAGAGCGTTTTCTTCGGGCGTATTGTCCTCATCACTCTCAGTATCTTCGAAGTCATCATCTGTACTGTCATTAGCGTCCAAGTTATCTGAATTCTCGAATGAAATAACAAAGTCTGATTGGCTTTTATTTTTCTTCAGCTCTTTTGAATTGTGAGTTTTGAACGAAGTAATTATGTTTGGGTATGCCGAAGATATTAGATTAGAGCCCAACGAAAAATCGTCGTTATCTGTTTCCATGTGGTATTTGCGTTTCTTCTTAATCTTTGATTCTATCATGGGTTCCAGCCACGCCGCTTTGTAATTCACTATATTTGGATGATTAAGACTTGCAATAGTCTTCACCTCAGCCAAATGATTCATGATAGAGTTCACGTCGGATGATTTTATATGAACTTTTTTTACTGCATATTCTACGTCATCTAACCTATGTCTGGCTTTGAAAACGCTTCCGAAACCACCGCCAGCTATGAAATACAATTCTTCGAATTCTCTTAGGTAACGGGACCATTCTAAGCAAGCAGGATTAATAATAGGCCACGCAGCTGATAGATTTATTGGAATTTCTGATCCTGTAGCGACAGTGACTAACTGGTATAATGCTCTTTGATACTGGCTCCTCATTGCTTCAAATTCTCCCATGGAATAAGAATCGTCTATAAGATGCATGCTGTGCAGTTTCTCGCAGATGGTCTTATAAAGTTGGTTGGCTCTCAATGTATCCTTTTCGAGCAGTGCACATAATTGCTTGACTAGGGATTGCACAAGAAGGCTGATCGGTGTCGTGATGGCGGAATTGACAATTTCGATTTGTTGCATGCTTTGTTGAAATATAGATTCATGGCGATTGTTTGTTGTTAGACCTGAAATATAAAAAGCAAAGTTGAATTAATGTTTGTTATAATAATAGTGTTCACAAATTTTTTTTGAAGCAGCGCTCACTAGCGCCCTCTTACTATGTTCTTGTAAAATTACGAACGGTACGTGCGTGCTTAGGTTGAGCATAACACAATGTATCTAACGTAGTTCGTCAAGTAAATTGTAGAGGGCGCTCATGACATTTTATTTATTGTATTTTATTTTTGGATTTTAAAAGTAAATAAAATCATGAATCAAAAAAATATGTTAAAATATAGTTAATAAAAATATAGCACTTGTTTTAAAACTTTAGAAGAGGGTCATGTTTAATCTGGTTTTGAAGTATAGACTACTTTAGTTCAATATGTACGAAATGTTCGTCATAACTTTCGACTGGGAGCGTGGCGTCTCCTGTAATCCGGCTTCTCGGAGGTCGGAATCTGAGGATGGTTTGAGGTCGGGACCCACTGTTGTTCAGTATCCCATGTTGACTGGACGTCCACATTAAGCCTGGTATCAATATGGACCTCCCGGAGGAGTCTGGGAGGTGCAGGTTGTTTAAGGAGGGGCGAACCGGGCCAGGGGGGAAACCCAGCAGCTAAAAGTCCCCGTATCGGGCAGTAGTGGGATAGCGGCCGGGAGTGGGTGCTTAGCAACAGCCTGACCAATACAATCAGACCAGTTTCTTTTGCAAAAAATAATTTAATGAATAAACATAATGATGTAGACCTAATAATAATAGACTCTAGCAAATAGTAAAAGCAATAGAAGGATATCTTCTATTGCTTTTACATAGATAGTTACTTTATTTTTTCCTTTTGGGGTTGAAACAGGTCCCTGATGTTCGGGGGCTGGCTAAGGAGATGACTAGACGCCTTATTGATATTACAGGTAACTAAAGACCTTGTGCTTACCTCGGGCAATGTATTAGTATCACAATTCAACAAGGTAACATCGCCAACTTTTTGGAAACCCTGCCTGCAGGTAGACATCTAATTGCAGTTTTTTTACATATTATATATTTTATTATAATATTTACTTTAAGTGGTTAAGGTTGTTTTTTTTTTGTACATGTTAAATAGAGAAAAACAAACAAAGAACTAACAACATATCAGGGAAAATTACATAAATTTATGCTGTCAAAAACATATTTGTTTAAAAGGCAATATGGTGTTACTGTAACCAACTATAAAAATGTGTTGTAGTTCTTAGTTGGTATTTAACATTGTTCACCGCATCCATGACTAAGCAGGCCATTTACAATAGAAACCAGTTATGATTTAGTAGTTTTACAATATTGATTAGCATAAACTGTTTACAATTAATTAGGTTGGATAGAATGGTAGCATGGAGGAAATATACACAGGAATAATTGGCTAATTAGTCAGATTATTAAAAAAAAATAGAAAAATGTAACCTTGCTGAGTTTCTTGCCTGTTCTTCTCAGTTGAAGGTTGATTTCTGAACCGGTGGTAACTTCAGTAAATTCGACCTTCATAAGTGCCCTCCTAGGGCCTAGGGACTTTGATTTGTCCAAGGGTAGCAACTAGCCAATTACAAAGTTAGACATTATTCTAGCAAGTTCCATTCATAGGGCTTCTTTTGGTAAATCTATTCAGGCCACTTTTACTGTTATATGATACTAATTAGGCAACTCGGTCACATGTTGCATCATAGTTTTCATAGAAAAAATTGCCTTAATTGTGTTGTATTTAAGGTTTATATTAGGTATAACTTTTCCACAATATACATAGAGTTCAAGTAAGAATTTACCTGAATGTTTAAGCTACGGGGAATGTGTTGTTGTATAGTTTAGTAAATAACCACAAACTATCTGTGGTTTTCCATATTTACCGATTTTTAAATTTAACATGAAACTACCCTAAGTAAATACAAAATTTGTATGCACTGAATGTTGCGTCTATTTCTTATGTATCTTGAGGTAGCCAGGAAGTTAAATAAATGCAGGCCTTTTATCTAAATACGCTTATATTTTAAAAAATACAAAATGTAGCTAATACATAAAAGAGTAGCGTAGCAGTAGTGACGTTGCAAAAAACATATATTCCTTTATAATTGACGAGCAGCCCCACTCTCGCGTCACCGATCCCTCATTGGCACATCACGTCATCGCTAGCCAATCACAGTCGATTTACATGATGCGACATCGCTTCATCAACATGCTCCCGGCCTTGGAAGCACCAGGTTCCAATTATTGAAGAGAATAGTGTAGGCTCCCGGCAGCTCCAATCTTGCGTCATCATACTTCATGTAAGGGAAGCGGACAAATCTTGGAGAACGCCCGCTTAACGATTCCGTCCGCCTTGCGTATGTCGGCAACTCTAGAGACGCCATCCTTGCCTGGGTATGTCTTGATGATTCGCCCTAAGCTCCATCTCAATGGTGGTAAATTGTCGTCTTTTATAAGGACCAACGTATTTTCCTTGAGTTCACCCTTTTGTTGGTGCCATTTACTTCTGGTCTGCATCTCTGACACATATTCTTTGGCCCAGCGGCTCCAGAAGTGCTGGCGGATCTGCTCAACCCTCTGATATCTAGTAAGTCGGCTGGCTGGAACGTCATGGAAATCAACAGGTACAGGTGCAGTCAGCGGACGACCAACCAGAAAATGAGCTGGGGTAAGAGGGAGAAAATCGTGTGGGTCTGTGGATATAGGGTTCAAAGGTCGGGAGTTGAGGACAGCTTCAACCTGCGATAATACTGTGCTCAGCTCTTCGAATGTTAAGTGTGCATTGCCTACCACTCGCCGCAAATGAAACTTACAGCTTTTCACGCCAGCCTCCCACAAGCCCCCAAAATGGCTAGCATAACATGGAATCATTTTAAAATTAATATTTTGAGACGTTGCGTATTCTTTAATTTCATCTGAACAACATTTTAAAAATTGTGCGAATTCATTCATTACGCCGACAAAATTGCGTCCGTTGTCGGAGTATATTTCTATTGGCTTTCCTCGTCGAGAAATGAACCTCTTTAGTGCTAATAAATACGCATCTGATGAAAGATCAGTCACAAGCTCGAGATGTACAGCGCGTGAAACAAAACATACAAATAAACATATATATGCCTTTTGCAATCTTGCTCCCCTACCCTTACGGTTCAAAATAAACACTGGCCCTGCATAGTCCACGCCACAGCGTAAAAAAGGAAATCCTGGCTGTAATCGTTCTCGAGGAAGATTCCCCATTATAGGATTAATAGTTGTAGCGCGCAGTCGGGCACACTTCATGCAAGCATGTACTACCGTTTTGGCGAGGTTACGACCTCCAATGGGCCACCACGACTCTCGTAACGTATACAAAAGAAGTTGTGGTGCAGCGTGTAATATCCGTTGGTGTTCATGTCGAAATAATAAAACTGTGAAATAGTGTTTAGTATGTATCAATATTGGATAACGTTTATCGTAACTAAAGTCGAGGGAGTTCTGAATACGCCCTCCGACTCGTATTAAATCATTATTATCAATAAATAAATTTAATTTTAATAACTGTGCATTGTTTTTTATAGTTTTATGTTTTAATAATGACTTGTAAATATCTGGAAAAGATTCTCGTTGACTAAATTTAGCTAACATTAATTCCGCGCAATTAAGTTCATCTATCGTTAATAATCCCTTAAGTCTATTGATTTTCTTATTGCGAGTGTTATATATGAAACGTAATACATAAGCCGCCGCACGTTTCATTCTTGTGTATTGGGAATATCTATCAAACGGATATAAAATATTATCATTTTCATTATTAGCTATATGGCATACCACATTCGATTTTAATTCGGGTAAATTGTTCGAACAGCTATTATTTTTTAAATCAGGTAATTTAAAATTCAACTCATTTAAAAATTGAGGGCCGTTCCACCATAACGACGACGCGCTCAGCGTGTCTAGACGTGTACCTCGCGATACTAGGTCAGCTGGGTTGTGTTTTCCAGATACATGACGCCACGGATGATCTTTCGTTAAGCTATGAATTTCTGCAGTTCTATTCTGAACATATGGCTTGAGTAAATTAGTCGGCATTCCTAACCATCCCAGAACAATTGTCGAGTCTGTCCAGAACACGACTTTATTGAAATTAGAACGCAAAGATTCCCTAATTTTCGTATATAATCTCGCGCCCAATGCAGCACCGCACAGTTCCAACCTAGGTATAGTTGTAGGTTTAGTAGGAGCCACTTTACCCTTAGAACATAATAAACGCGTTGTAACTGTTGACTCATTACTATCAATCGTACGAATATAAGCGCAAGCGCCGTACGCTGTTTGTGAAGCATCTGTGAATATGTGTAGTTCTATACATATTGGGTCGACGCACATAACGTAGCGCGGTGTACGTAAGCTACCAAGTAATGATAAGCAACAAATAAATCTATCCCATTCTTGCGCGACGTCACACGGAACCGGTTCATCCCATTCGAGTTTTAATAGCCAGCATTTTTGTAGCAATATTTCAGCGATAGTAATTACTGGACTAATTATACCTAAAGGATCATAAATCTGAGATGCACCCGATAGAATAATACGCTTTGTTATGATAGTAGTTACATTATGCTTAATTCGCGAATAAAACATTAACTCATCCGATTTATTACTCCAACCGATGCCCAATGTTTTGTTTTGAACGGTATCGCCACCCAGTGCGAGTTCTTTCGTAATATTTTGTGCATCGTCAGGGTCCGCACACTCAAAGTTAAAAACCCACTTACGTAAGATTAAACATGCTGATTTTAAAACCTGATCGGTACCTTCGCAAATTTGCTTTAACTCTGAAATACTATTTGAACTACAAATCAGATCATCGACGTAAAAATTATCATTAATTGTTTCCTTAACGTACGGAACTTTGCATTCTCGTGCTAATTGTTTTAAGCACCTACAGCTTAAAAATGGTGCGGAAGCTGTACCATACGTAACAGTATTTAATTGGTACACTCTTAACGGTTCGGATGGGTCATCTCGCCACAAAATTAGCTGGTAATCTCGTTCATCATGTTCTATAAGAACTTGACGGTACATTTTTTCTATGTCCGCGCAAGCTACATACCTATTTTCACGAAATCTAAGTAAAATTGCGATTAAGTCACCTTGTATTGCTGATCCGACCATTTGCAAGTCGTTTAATGACACACCTGAACTGGAAGCCATACCAGCGTCAAAGACTACGCGCAATTTGGTGGTTGTGGCATGTTCGCGAAACACACCGTGATGTGGTAGAAAATAATGCGGTGTATTATAAGTGTGAACAAGACTCATGTGACCCAGGCTAATGTATTCGTGTATGAAGTCGCTATACATTTTTTTATAGTTAGGATTACGTTGCAACCTTTTTTCTAAAGCGTAATAACGACGTTCAGCTTGTATGCGAGTGTCACCTAGCATAGTTGGCGAATGTTTGAACGGAATTCGAACCTTGAACCGCCCGTCGGCAGTACGTGAAGTCGTTTGAATAAAATACTCCTCACAAGCGCGCTCCTCATCACTACTTAACTCATGCGAACTAGTGGATAATTCTTCAATTTCCCAAAACCTGCGTAATAATTGTTCTAATGAGCATGTGTCACTATCTATAGATTGCGTAAAATTGCAGTTAACATGTTTCATTTGCTTATGCGTAATAGATTGAACTAAGCCTGACACTATCCAACCAAGATGCGTATTTTGGAGATAAGGGCCATTCTTAAGTCTCATCTTACCTTCTCGAAGTAATTCCCAAAATAAATCTGCGCCTATTAATAAGTCAATCGGCTGACTATCGTAGAACATCGGATCTGCGAGAACAATATTATCAGGTATGCTAAACATACTTATATTTATATTTGTCATTGGTAACTTTGACGTTATTTGTGGTAGAATCAAACATTGAAAGCGTGCAGTGTAACTACCAGTGCGTGATTGTATATCAACTTTACAGGATTGCGAACACTGTGTAATTGAATTTCCTACGCCATGAATTTGCTGAGTGGACTGTACAACCTCTGAATTTAATTTATCACAAAGTGTTTGTGTAATGAATGACCGTTCGCTGCCACTATCGAGTACCGCGCGCGCTTGATGGTAAATACCCGACTGACTACGTATGTCTATTATAGCCGTGGAAAGCAAGACCGGTTGCGTTAAATGCAAATTATTTATTGTGTGAATAGATTGCGCCTGGAATGAATGTACATGCGCATTATCTATGTTATTGTCAGTGGGAACAGCTGACTGCTCGCACTGTGGCTCGCATGATGCAAACGTACTTGTAGACAAACTGTTTTTCTTACTATCCGTGACATCACAAATTAACGTATTATGTTTTTGATCACATTTACGACACGGACCGAATACACAAGTATTGACAGTATGCCCAGGACGCATGCAATTAATGCACAGCTGTTTTTCTTTGACGAATTGGAACCTATTTTGTACATTAAGATCAAGAAACTTTTGACAAGAATATATCGGATGTAGTGCATTACACATTAAGCAGGCTTTGTAATTACGCGTGCTCTTTGCTTGCGATTTGTTGTTTAATTTATTTGCAGCTATATTGCAATGTACTTTAGATGACGAAAACTGATTATTTACCTGTTTTTTATCACTCGCACTATGCATGCCTGACCTACTGTGTGATACTATGAGTGTCTCCAAAATATCCGCCCTATTCCTAAGAAACTGTAATAAATCACTTAACTGAACTGTAGTTGTTTTAGCGTCATTTGTTTTAAGTAAAGTACACTTGTACTCTTCCCATTCTCGTTCTGTAATAGAATCTAATTTTGTAACAATAATATAAATGATTAATGTGTCCCAATACTCTGTGGGTTCCCCTAGAAGCTTTAAAGATCGAAGATTTTTTAAGATAGTATCAATAAGTTTGCGTAACTGCACGGGCGATTCCTTACTTAATGTCTGAATTGTAAATATAGACTTAATATGATTGTGTACTAATAACTTAGTGTTATCAAATCTACTTATCAACAACTCCCAAGCCACTTTATAATTGTCTGCGGAGAATTCGATAGACTCGATAACTGATTTGGCATTACCGGTTAAAGATGATTTTAAATAGTGAAATTTTTGAATTTGCGTTATAGTTTCACAGTTATGAATTAAGGATAAAAATGTGTCACGGAACTCTAACCAGTGTTCATATGAACCGTCAAAGCGGGGGACAGATATAGTAGGTAATTTAATGGAATTAGAACTTGTGGCTGGTGGTTCACACAAGCTTGACGACTTTTCATCATGGGTGGTCAGACATTCTGCAAGCGCTAGAACATTATAATATTCTTGTTCAAAATTTTCACGTGATTCTAGTTGTTTTTCTATATCAGCATCGGGGCTAATATCTTCTATTTTAGTCTGAACGTGATTAAAATCATTCATCAAGCTTTGCGATCCTACCACGCGTAATTTTAACTCAGCTCGTTGATGAACAGTTAATTCTACACTTTCGAATGAATTCACATATTTTCTAAAATTGGTCAAACGACACTTGATAGCTCCGCGCTTTTTCTTGAGATCTTTCATCATAAATTCTACCTTTTGATCCTGTGTAGCCATTATGTGAACAAGTGATAGGTTATACTCACGATTTTAATAGCGTATTGTAAGCACTTAGTTACCACTGCGGAGAATCGAAATGGCGAAACCACCGCGACTTGAAAGCGGGCAAGCACAAATACCAAGCACTGAAATTATGAAAAGCACAGTAATACACACGCGAAGGGAAAGATTTGGGATATTCTGGCCGGCACGCCTTACCAAAAGCACTGTTATCTTGCGAATTCAGTATGGTTGACTTTAACGTTGGCTTCTTGCGTCTCTCAAGTAGGTGAACGTCTGGTTCAAATTTATGTTGATCCGGTGCTGAAGGTCCAAAAGAAATGTTGCGTCTATTTCTTATGTATCTTGAGGTAGCCAGGAAGTTAAATAAATGCAGGCCTTTTATCTAAATACGCTTATATTTTAAAAAATACAAAATGTAGCTAATACATAAAAGAGTAGCGTAGCAGTAGTGACGTTGCAAAAAACATATATTCCTTTATAATTGACGAGCAGCCCCACTCTCGCGTCACCGATCCCTCATTGGCACATCACGTCATCGCTAGCCAATCACAGTCGATTTACATGATGCGACATCGCTTCATCAACACTGAACAATAATTGAATATTTTTCATATAAAATACATACTATTTATTTATAAATCTTTTACCTAGTTTTGTTTGAGTTTGAATTTGGATTTGAGAATCGAATAATAATTTTATTATTGTTTACGTAGATAGAACAATATCTATGTTTGTCACCGAAATAATCTATATTTGCACATGTCAAATGATAATAAGCTTGATTAGAGGAAGGAGGGCCACATCATGCCATGACTTGAACTGATTAATATCACTTCACTTGCAACACTTGTAAGCATTGAATAAATCAGTGTTTGTTTTTTTTATATATAATTTATTAGCCATGTGTAATGTGCTATAGGTTTGACGTATCAGTATGTGGTATTTATTTATAAAGCATAATCAAGGTTTCATTATGCAATATCGTTTTTTAACCCTCTCATTACACAATGGCTAATCGTAAACTTTACCTAAAACAATGATAACAAATTAATTTCTCACCAAAATCAAAGGATTTGGCAGTCTCCAGAGCTGCCCACTTGTCACGTTTCTGTTTTTCCATTGCGTTCCCTTTTTTACGATTTTTTTACAGATCGGGATGTTTTATCTGAGATTTTTGGGCTTGAAAGTCCTTGACCACCATTTTTATAGAAAGGCCATGGTGTATGTATAAGTGAAGGTATGTACTCAATCTGAATGATAAAATTATTAAATCAAGATTTTAAAACACAATAATTCGCAATTCAAACTATTTTCAAAACATTTCTCACACAACCAACCTTCACACACAAACAACATAAAACTGACTGAACTGAACCACAGACAGAGTATTTTTTTTTTTATAAGTTATTACTACCGCTCACAGATGAATAAGGTAAATGAATGAACTACACGCACAGACTACAGCAGACAGGACAGAGTGGTGCAATAATCAACCGCGGAAACAATCCGAAATTGAACATAAAAGGATCCAAACATTTTTAGCAAGGTAGGCAATTTTTTGTTCAATGAACGGACTCATTTATATTTTTACTAGCTATCCCGGCAGACCTTGTTCTGCCCTATTTCTCTAAAACAAAGTAACATTGATTTTTTTTATGTTAATAGGTACCCCGACAGATTTCGTTCTTTCTAACGCGCCTTTGTTTTGTTTTGATTGACGTCTAATGTTTGACAGCTGGGGACAGAGTGGTTTGTATTGGAAAAGAAAATTGTAGTTTTTACTGTTTTCCTCGTATTACTTACTTTTTTTCTCTCCATAAAAACCTTCCTCAGACTTCATCAAACACAAAAAAAAAGAAATCAGCCAAATCGGTTCAGCCGTTCTCGAGATTTGCGGTCAGCAACACATTCAGCGATTCATTTTTATTAGGGTTCCGTACCTCAAAAGATAAAAAAAGGAACCCTTATAAGATCACTTTCTTGTCCGTCTGTCCGTCTGTCAGTCTGTCCGCCCGTCTGTCACCACCGATATTTTCAGGAACGGGGGGACCTAGCAAGTTGAAATTTATACCCTATTAGGTGTATAAAAATCAATGTCCTGAGTCAACATAATAAAAAGATATGGGCAAATTTAGATTTTCGCGTAAACTTGTAAGTACCAAAAATTAACATAGTATATTGTAAGTACCATACATACATAGTTGACTCCAATTAAGATAGGCCTCTGAGTTATATGGGCGCTCATACAATTTAGATGTCTAGCTTAATTGGCACCAACCTCAAATAAGATAAATAAATAAAAGAGGGGTTGATCGTAGAGGGTTGCAAATTTAGGGTTATATGTATTTTTTTATGTTGTATCATAAAAAAATAAAAACAAAAAATAAAATAAAAATAAAATTGGGGTGGACTACCCTTAACATTTAGGGGGATGAAAAATAGATGTTGTTCAATTCTCAGACCTACCCGATATGCACACAAAATTTCATGAGAATCGGTCAAGCCGTTTCGGAGGAGTATGGGAACGAACATTGTGACACGAGAATTTTATATATTAGAAGATATAAATAGTCAGATTTTTTAAAATCAGGAATAAACAATGGGAAATTATTTCCCACTAACTTAAGATGAAATATTTTCAACAAATCATAATGTTTTCTAGGTGTTATTCCTGCTAGAAGAGATTATAGAAAATATGTCTAGTTTACTGTAATATTACGAGTACTCACTTACCAGATTTTTTTTAATCACTAACTTTCAAAAAAACTCACAAGAATGCGATATTTTGGAAAAAAATCACAACTTTTGAATTCGACTTGTCGTAATATGACAGGATCTAAACTTCTTGACAAATTTTGCCATTTATCAGATAAAAAATATATCCAAAATTAGTTTTTTCTATGGATGGCACACATAATTGTTGTCATTTAAAAAAAAAGGAATTTGTTCATCCTGACTAAGTGGGAAATTATTTCCCAGTATTTGATTATGGGTTAAAATACAAGAAACTGTAGTTCAGTAACAGATAGATTTATAGCAATGACAAGACTTCACTGACCTCCATTATACAAGTACGCTGGACAGTATATTTCTTTCGAAATGACTTTGTTTGTTTGTGTGTAATGCTTTCACGCCTAAACCGCTGAACCGATTACGATAAATTGTGCATGCAGATAGCCTATGGTATAGAGAAGGACATAGGCTACTTTTTATCCCGGAAACGCGGGTGAAACCGGGAGGGACAGCTAGTACACTATACATACATTTGTATATAATATATATTTTTAGGCATAACTACCCGTTTGTTAGCTGTTGGACAGTTAACGTATAACGCTTAACTGAGTTGGTTCCTGCGGAAGTGGAGCGGTGCGGATGGGTGTATTTTCATTACGCCAAATGACAAAAGACATGTATCGTGCATAGCGAGACAGTAGTCCTAATACGTCACATGTCACCATCCCACTACCACAGGAACCTACTCAGTTATGTGCTGTAATTATTTATTTGTTAGTCTAGGGATTACAATATCCAAAGATTACGCAGACGAATTCGCAGGTACAACTTATGTCGATAAATAAAAAAGAAAAAACATTTGTTATCGATATAGACAATAAAATGTCCCGTCTCTACTATTAGTTCCGTGGACGCTCACGATTGCTATCAGCGCCAAAATGGCGAAAATCAAATGGCTTCAATAAAAGGTCGATGATATACTGTCCAGCGTACTTGTATAATGGAGGTCAGTGCAAGTCTTCAATTCATGGGTTAGGAAACCATAAACAATGTCATAGACACAACAACCAGCAATATTTTTTTTAACAGGGATTTGCAGAAAATAATATATTGACAAATATCATATAGATAGACATTTAATTTTACAAACTGTATCATATTTTCATTAGCATTATTTTATTATAAAATATAATGTGTACATATTATATAAAATTGTGTAGGTAACTCAAAATATCAATACGAGACAAAACGATTTCAGGTAGTTGTTATAAGATAAAAACATCAAAGCTGGAAAAAATTAAAACACATTATGCAGAAGTACCACTACTGTAATACGTTCAGCGGGCCGAATTTACGTATATCGATCTATGGTAGCGATCGAATATAATAATATCATACTTAAAAACATACCTAAATTGAAAACAATATAGATTTTTGATATATTATCGTGATTAAAAATATCGATAATTAAAATATGATTTTGTCTATGCCATAATTCGAATAATCCGAGCCACATAATAGGGTATTTGACCGCATTCAAATCAGCAACTTTTTATGAAATGTCAAAACGATATGTTTATATGGAGTTTTGTATGAAATACAAGCATGTGACGTCATCATTATAGCATACTCTTTATGGTTAGATTGGTCATCATAAATCATAATAAGGATAAATTTTATAAAATAATCGTGGTTTCCCCTTTTTTTTAGATGTTTTATACATTGGTTAGTGTTGGATAATTTATTTTGAATACAGGCAAATACCCTATTTCTACTAAGTCTGTGTTTCCACTTTTAGGTATTTCTCTCTATTTTAGGGAAAATTTACCGATATTATATGTGGTTTAGGATTATTTTGTTTTAACAGGGATTTAGGGATCTTTGGGGAAAAATCGATCACCCAATGTATAATATAGCACCACTGATTTAGTAAAAGGGGTTCCCCTCCCAATGTATACTTCACTTAACTCTACGGTATCATCGATTTATTAAAGGCCCTCAAACTTGTAATTAATCCGTTTAATTTTAGTTTACCATTTTAATTGTGCTATTACCATCGTAACTGGAAATGCTAGCAAACAATTTCTCAATTTTAAAACCCAAAAGTGCAGCGTAAAGTGCAGAAATAAGCTGTCAAAGTAATGCTTCGGTTTCTGATTGTGTAAAATAAAGTATTGTGTTAATTAAAAGGTAAAATTATATATTGTTCTTCATCATAAATTATGATTTTTTTTTAGGGAATTTTAGAGATATTTTTTAAGAAACTAGGGAAAACCAAAATATTAAGTGATAACACTGGAACCGACCGACCAAACCGAACGAAATAATAAACAAACTACGTTGTTTTGATACGCGAATGGTGTGCTTATTTTTCTAAAAAATACATATTTCATATTCAATATGAATCTCCTACCGAAAAGCCATAAGGAATTTAGTGAGAAAGATTACTGGAACAAGTTCTTCAAGAAACGGGGTAATAAAGCCTTTGAATGGTAGGTTATGTTTTTATTTCTTTCTTTCTTTACTTATTTATTATTGTTTTTAAATATACCCTGTACATTTTAAAGGTACGGTGAATATTTAGAACTATGTGCGCAACTTCACAAGTACATAAAGCCAAAAGACTACATACTTATAACCGGTTGCGGTAACTCAAGTCTAAGTGCCGACTTATACGATGTCGGGTACACGAACATAACTAACATAGACGTTTCCGAAGTTGTTATCAAGCAAATGAAGTCCATAAATTCACCTAGATCAAGTATGAAATTCCTTTGCATGGATGCTATGAACATGGGTTTTGGGAATGAGGAATTTAGTGTAGTATTGGATAAAGGTACATTAGATGCGCTCATGCCAGACGATTCGGAAGAAACTCAGCATCAAATAGACAAGTACTTTGCTGAAATTAAAAGGGTATTGAGGCTTGGAGGCCGATTTGTCTGTATATCACTGCTACAGAGTCATATTCTAGCTAAACTGCTGTTTTCATTTTGTGATAAGTCTTGGATGTTCCGAGTTGTGAGATGCCATGAAGCAGAGGAGAAGAATGCAGAGAACGGAGATGGAACAACCTTACCTGTATTTGTTGTTATTGCTACTAAGTTTAAAGTTATGCCTCAATTGGTAAGTAACTGTCATTTCATTTATTTTGTCTTAAATCTGGGCACAAAAAGGTAAAAAAAGGGGGGCTTAGTAGTGATTATAAATTTGAACAAGGCACTAATATAATTTTTATTTTCTCCATACTAATTTGTGTCAAGATTAAATCACTAAGAAGAAGAAAAAAAATTGCACTCCAGGAGTGCCAACAGAAGTGAATTTTTTTGTTTTTGAGAGATTGAGATTGAGCTCTTGTATCATCATCATTATCATTAAAATTATTACAATCTAAAATAGTTTTTTTTTCTGAGTGAGTTTGTTTTGTTATGGCGCCAAAACTACTGACGGCGACTAGCAACATTACTGGCCGTAATTATTTTAATGGTATGCAGTAACCAATAATCTGAAAAAAATATAAAAAACGAACAAAACAAAACGTCAAACTGCGTCTCCTAACGGTGTCGCGTGTCCAGAGGTTTTACCTCATCTAAAAATATGCGTATCACGCTAAAAGAAGTTTACTTACATTTCAAAAAATTGATAATTGCAGAATGTATGATATTTATTTCTGCTAACAAATATTTGTTTAGATAAAAATATCTTACTAACTAGCTTCCGCCCTACGGTTTCACCCGCGTTCCCGAGGTATCTGGTGTTTTCCCATGATAAAAAGCCACCTATAGTAGTAGCCTATAGCCTTCCTCGATAAATGGGCTATCCAACACAGAAAGAATTTTTCAAATCGAACCAGTTGTTCCTGAGATTAGCGTGTTCAAACAAATAAACTCTTCAGCTTTATAATATTAGTATAGATAGATATTATAAATACACAAGTTTGTGTAAGTTTTTTACTACTCACTTCTGTAACAGCTGAACGAATTTTGATTAAATATGGTACACAGATAGAATATGTTCTGGATTAACCAGAATATTTTTTATTCAAGGAAAACATGAGATGCCTTGTGAGTCTTTTAATTCTATAACATTGTTTGATGTGAACTCAACTTTACTTGTCAGAGCTGTAGGTGTAGGAGCTAGATACCCTAATTGTCACTCCACGGGCTATAGGTTTGATTCTGGCCCAGGACCAGCAATTGTGTGCATAAACATTAATGATCTATTCTATATCTAATTCCGCTGTGAAATAGTAGTGCACTTGTATTACTGTGTTTCGGTTAGGAGGGTATGGGAGCCGGTGAAATTACAGGCACAGGAGACATAACTACTTCATGTCTCAAGGTTGGCAACGCGTGAGTGATACCCCTGACAGGGAAAATATAATATTGTATTTTCTTTGCCGGTGGTATTATGAGCGTCTATAGGCTACGGTAACCGCTTACCATCAGGTGGGCCGTAAGCTTGTTGCCACCTAGTAGTATTAAAAATATATATAATAATATTTAAACATGCTGTATGCAATAATCAATAATCTATTACCATAATACTAGGTGTATGTAAATTATTTTTTTCAAACCAAAATAATATCTAGTGGATATTCTATAGCTTTCACATGGGGGACATAGGTCTGTCTTGCACATAGTATGGGTGGGGGGAAGGCAGGGGACAGGTATAGTATTGTTAGTTGCTACATCAACCAAATTGCATATCTATTTTGTGAGATGGATAACACGTGGACAATGATAGCTCAGTGGTATTGATGTCGGATGCCACGATGAAGGTTATGTATTCGAATCCTACAATGAGCTAGAGCTTTCAGTGAAGGAAAACATTGTGAGGAAACAGTAGCATATCTGGCTGTTCAAGTTGAAAATCTGACGCCAAGCACCTATTTGTGTGTTGTGGCAATTGCACTTGCGAGCCAGGTGCCTTCAAGGCTTTGTAAAGGTTGGCAACACATTTGCAATGCCCCTGGTATTACTTGTCTACGGCGGTATACTAAGGTAGGCGACGGTAGCCACTTACCATCAAGTAGACTGACATAAAAACAAAATTTAAAAAAGTGATAATTGATCTACCATATTCATTTATTTATATTTGCAGATACTAGAAGTATGCATGGCAGGTGATAAGATGCTGAGATTACAGACCCCAGAGGAACTGCAGACCAGTGTGAAGTCGGCACAGGACACGGCTTTCATCACCAATGGCCTAGCTAGGACTAATTTGGATGATGACAATGAAGTAGGTACTTGCAAAAGTATGAAAGAAAGAAAGAAAGAAAGAAAGAAAATAGCATCTAGGCCACTTTTTATCCCGGTAAAACATAAGAGCCCTCTCAAACGCGGGTGAAACTGCAGGGCAAAAGCTAGTTGAGTAATACATAAATGTAAAGATTTCTGACTATCCTGACACAAACTAAATATCTTCAAGGTCAGAGAGAATAGGCATTCCCTGGGCAAGCATTATACCATGCATTATACCATGCATTATACCTCTTTCTGACTGGAGTCAGTTTATGATGAAATGTGAGCCCATTTTTCTTTAAAAAAATACATATACTTGGTTCACTGACTGCATTGTAATTAATTTAACATAATGCAACTTCCTAATCCTAATATATATATCTTATCTTAATCTTAACTAATATTATAAATGCGAATGTGAGATAGTTTATTTTTTTGTTTGTTTGTTACCTTTTCGCGCCAAATACCATACGCAAATAGCCTATGGTATGGAGAACGACATAGGCTGTTTTTTTCTCGGGATCGCGGGTGAAACCGCGAGGGACAGCTAGTAATATATATAATAATATTATAAATGCAAAAGTGAGTTTGTTTATTTGTTACCTTTTCACGCCTAAACCGCTGAACCGATCACGATGAAATTTGGTATGCAAAGAGCTTATGGTATGGAGAAGGACATAGGCTACTTTTTTTCTCGGGAACGCGGGTGAAACCGTGGGGGACAGCTAGTTTTATATAAAGAATAGTTTGTAATTTTGTTATTAAATATAAATTAAACATAATAAATAATGCTGGACCGTTTTTCATAGGTATCCTTAGATCTGATGCAGCCGGGGGACGAGGACCCTCGCTACACGTTGTACGTAGTGGATCAGAAGCGGTCGCAGGCCATCAACAAATATGCCGTATTCATTGTGCCTCAGGGCAGGTAAGCTGTCTTATACAATAATTATTTATTTATTTGTAAGCTCATTTTATTTACAATTTGCCTGTTCCCTCCCTCCTCCCTTTCTCAATAAACGGGCTATCTAACGCATAAAATACGAACTCGTTTTGTGGCACAACCAAATTTTACCACAATGGTTTTTGCCAGCTTATGCGGCGACAAAGTTAACGTCATGGCAAGATAGTGAGAGACAATAACTGCTATTTTTAGTGTGTAATATTATAATTTTGCATGTATATAAATTATTTATCGTATATTAACAAGATGTTGGTGATTTAATCTCAACAAACGACATTTAAAACCCTCTGTAATGTGTTTTTTGTCCACTTTTATATTAAGTCCTGACCACAATCTTATTATAGGTGATGATGTGACCGAAGGTAGTAAGTACAAAAAGCTTAGAAGGAACTGACTCTCAAGTGCAACAAGAGATCTGACACCGTGCTATGGTTTCTTCACGATGTTTTCCCTCACCTAAGGCTCAAGCACATAGAACACAAATAAAAAGCAGGTCAACAAGAAATTCGGCCTCCTTTGGCCAAAAAAACCAGCTTCGAGTTCGGCCAAAATGGACCAAATTCTTGGTCAAAGCTGAAGGTTTCTAGCAAGCGCCGAAATTCAACTAACTGTTATGAATGAGCGAGAGCGCGATGAACGCGCGGGGGATTTTAAAATCAATTTTAGCCAATCTTGAACGGGATTTCTTAGGGTTTTTAAGGCTTCGGCAAAGATTGTGACGATAGTTAATTAATCTGCTTCGGCTTCGGCCAGAAATCGACCTTTGGTCGGACACTATTAATGAGTAACAAAGGGGCCATCCATTAAATCACGTGAGGCTCGAAAGGGGCGGAGGGGCTTCGGCAAAAATCACAAGGGGAGAGGAGGGGTGTGGATATCACTTGTATTAAATTTTTCGTAAAACGCACGATTTCTAAACCGAAAAGTGGCGTGTAGTGTGACCTTGACTCGCCGTTGCCAGGCAACGAACGAAGTCCCGGCGCGCTTAAAAAATGCTAAAAAAACATCATGTGATTAATGGACGGCCCCAAAGAGCAAGGCCTCTGCAGTCGATAACCGTGGTTGCCGTAGTGAATGGTGGCGACGAATATAGCTCGTCTCACAACCACGTGGCTCATGTAAACAACACTTCACGTGTCTTGTTTTCGCCGGTTGTTTACTATGCGAATATTCTGGAAAAATGCTCTAGAAAAATATTTTTATAGATATTTAGTGTATATAACATATAACTGAGACACTTATATATGTTTCTTCTTTATATAATGAAAAAGTGTTAGTGTTAACTTAAGCAATAAAAAAAGATAAAGAAAATAACTATATATAATACCTATATAGATATAGTATTATAGTATAAAACGGGTTAAACAGCGGAGCTAGTTTTGTATCTATATATATATATAGATACAAAACTAGCTAGCTTCCGCCCCGTGGTTTAACCCGCGTTTAGGATCTTATGTTTTCCCGGGATAAAAAGTAGCCTATGTGCTATTCCAGACAATCTATCTCTGTGCCAAATTTCATCGAAATCAGTTCACCAGTTCGGGCGTAAAAGAGTAACAAACATCCATCCAAACATTCGCATTTATTATATTAGTAGGATTATATATATCTAATATTTTAAAGCTGAAGAGTTTGTTTGTTTGATTGAACGCGCTATTCTCAGGAACTACTGGTTCGATTTGAAAAATTCTTTCAGTGTTGGATAGCCCATTTATCGAGTTTTTATCCTGGGAAAACATAAGATCCCTCGGGAACGCGGGTGAAACCGCGGGGCGGAAACTAGTAGGTAATAAAACTGTAGAACTTGCGTGTGTACATTATTTATTTTACTAAAAATGTAGTGTGTAGGAAGAAAAGATTTATTTTTCTTGTATGTTTGTCTGTCAGTAGATATGCTTAAACACGCTGACCGAAACCACTGAACGGTTTCATGGAGTTTCCACAGTTTGAGCTTTGGCTTGGCGCTTCGAATAGGCGTTATTTCAATGGAAGAAAAGTTAGCTTGTTGCAAATAAAGAAAAAAAACATCATAAAACAATTAAAATCGTTTCATACAGAAAGACGAAAAAATCTTAAAAAAAAATATGTTTCTTCCCTTATTTCACCATCATCTCAGCTGCAAGAACATAGGCCTCCCCTTTTGAAAATAATATAAAATATATTTCGTATATATAAAGGCGCGTCAGACATCCCGAAACTAACAAAACAACAAAATCGTAAAATGTATATTAATTAACGTAACCGCTTTATTTATGCTGGAATTAAATTGATCTCACCTGATTCTATTTTCACTTGTTTACACACCGCCTATATACCAGAATATTGCGTAGCTTTTGTCCGTCCGTACGTATATTTGTTATGGATCGGAGTGACATAGGCTACTTTTTATCCCTAACGCCGGTGAAACCGCGGGGCAAGAGCTAGTCTAATAATAAAAATCAGTTTTAAAGGATCTTCTGCTATAGTTACTCATTTACTTGCTGTCTATACGCTTAAATCTTTGAAACTACGCAACGGATTTTTATGCAGTTTTCAGCAATAGATAGAGTGATTCAAGAAGGTTTGTGTATATAAATTGCACCCGTGCAAAGGTGAGGCGGGTTGTGCTAGTTATAAATTAAATAAATATAGTACAAAAGGCGAGTAACGTTAAGTGGTCAAGTTAGTGAAGGAACCACAAGTTCGGATGCGTTTGGATTGTTGCCCGTAACCGCACCCCGCCACACCACGCCCGCGAACACACGCCCGCGAACACGCACCTTGTTGTATACACACAGAGTGGTCGATCGTGTCTTGTGCTGGACTTGTGGAAAATTGTGGAAATTGAATATATTTTTATTTGAAATTATCTTGTTTGATATTGATTGCAGATTTTTTTTTAAAAGTAATAAAGTTTTATTTAAAATTTATATCAATAAGTAAGGTTATATAGTTCCAGGATTCTTGGATTTTATTATCGGGTGGGTATTCACTTTTATAATTTTTATATGACTTTTTTTTTTAAATTAAGGCTATAGGCTAAGCCCAAAACAACCATACACCTTTGTGGTAAAAGAAATCATTATGTTGAATTAAAATTATTATATTGTATCAGTAATTTCATCAATAATTGTTAAATTTTAACAACCCGTTTGTTAATGTGCCATAGTCAAGCAAATTATTTACCACTTGCAAACTCGTAGCCGCATCAAGAACTTTGTCGTGTGAAATTGTTTTTATAAGCATAATTAGCAGTGCTCCGAGATTTCACTCTCACTAAAATAAATAAAAAACCGGCCAAGTGCGAGTCGGACTCGCGCACCGAGGGTTCCGTACAAACTTCGTCCATTGTTCGTCCATCAAGGGAAATGCACAATTTTATTTATTTACCTTATTTGAGGTTCGTGCCAATTAAGCTAGACCTCTAAATTGTATGAGCGCCCATACAACTCAGAGGTCTTTATTAATTGGCGTAACTATGTATATATGGGGGGCCCTTTAATTTTCAACTTTTTTAATTTTTCCTTTATTTGTGCTGTCTTTGCCAATTTTTTTTTTATATTTGAGTTGATTGAATGAAAGGTAAATTGCGGTTTACGATTTATGACGTATTAAAAAAAAACTACTTACTAGATCTCGTTCAAACCAATTTTCGGTGGAAGTTTGCATGGTAATGTACATCATATATTTTTTTTAGTTTTATCATTCTCTTATTTTAGAAGTTACAGGGGGAGGACACACATTTTACCACTTTGGATGTGTCTCTCGCGCAAACTATTCAGTTTAGAAAAAAATGATGTTAGAAACCTCAATATCATTTTTAAAGACCTATCCATAGACACTTATGGGTTGGATGAAAAAAAAAAATGTTGAGTTTCAGTTCTAAGTATGGGGAACCCCCTAAATTTATTGTTTTTTTTTCTATTTTTGTGTAAAAATCTTAATGCGGTTCACAGAATACATCTACTTACCAAATTTCAACAGTATAGCTCTTATAGTTTCGGAAAAAAGTGCCTGTGACATACGGACGGACAGACAGACAGACATGACGAATCTATAAGGGTTCCGTTTTTTGCCATTTGGCTACGGAACCCTAAAAATGTATGTGGCCGGGGGATCCTTGCCAGGAAGGAACGAAGTTAAAAAAGAAAATGTGTTATCTGTGTTTACTATTTAGTTAATCTTAATTTTAATTGCAAGACGAAGTGATGACAGGGCCTCAGACTTAAATAGAAAGGCAATAATAGCATACGCACTGTCGCGTCCATCTGTTCATCACAACATAATAAATTTATCATATCACCTGGAACAGAATGTGTGCTATTTTTAACGTGCTAGTAAACACACCTATAATGCACCGACAAGAAATAGTCGGTGATGATAAATAGGAATTTAGCATGTAATGACGCTGGACTTTAAGTGCGTGGGATTGTTTTTGTATACTTAAAATATATTGCAACGAAAATAACTTGTTTTTGTTTATTATTATGTTTTCTCGATTCGTTGTGAATGTAAACAGGAAAATGATAATATCATGGGATATGTATAGCCACTTTTTTACTTTGGTTAAGTGATCAAGTGGCCGAATGTGGTAAGCACACAAAGCCTAGAAGGAACTGGTTGTGAAGTGCAGCTGCCGGAACACACCGGCATTACTGCATTTTAAATGTGTGTCTTCACCAAATTGCAGGGAATCTGAGTGGTTATTCGGAACGGCATCAGGCAGGAGACAGTTGCAGGACAGCGCCAGGTTCGGTCGGCTGGTGGTGGCCGTGCTGCGGCGAGGGCATCACTTCGACACCCTCGACGCTGTCAAAGAGGAGTTGGCACACTCCGCCAAGATGCTCATACCTTATGGGTTTAGTGGACAGGTGAGAACTTGTCTAGAGTCTGTCGTTTTTATAGTATTTTTAGGTGCATTGGCATGGTTTCTGTCATGTCATATTTTTGTTTTTAATTTAGATGGATAATTGAAATGGTGTCACGATATATCAATGGGTTCCTATCCTACAATTAGCTTTCGATAAAAGAAAATAAGGTAAGAATACCATTGCTCGGTGATAGGATACTTTCTAGTACCCTCCTGGCTGAAAATCCTCCTGGTTGAAAATCTGTCGGCAACTGTATTTGAACGCCATTTTTTTCTTAACTTTTAGTGCTTACCACCTTCGGCCACATAATTACTTATCATGGTGAGACTGTGGTCAAATACGAGTCATAGTAAAAATATTATAGTTTAAAAAATACTAAAAAGAAACGCTTTTAATCACGCACGAAAAATTAAAAAAATTAAATCTTAGGGCGTCCGCCATATTGAATTTAGTGTGACGTCGTTTTCTTTCATTTGATACCCATATCATGGGAGTGCATAAAAAATAACTAGTCGGCCATCTTTGGGAATCCGCCATATTGGATTTAGAAAAATGTGACTTACCTAACCACGCATTGTCATATTTGTCATCCAAACTAAACGTGTATGCATTTCAATTCCATCGGAAATCGGGAAGACTTTTTTGCATAGTTACAGGTGAAGTTAATAAAAGCGTGTTAAATAGATTAGTTTGTCTCCAGATCCCCTTCCTGTCCCTGGGCAGCGACGTGGGGCGGCGCGTAACAGTTCACGAGGGCAGCTCCGACCTGTCCGGCCGCTACGTGGTGGAGGACGTGGACGTGGAGGGAGACACGCATCGACGACTCGTGTTCCTTGATAACCAGTTCTTGGTGCAGTCTGAAGCTAAACTTAAGACTAGTGAGGAATTCATACTTTGTTTTGCATAATAACATTTATTTATTTGGGAAAAATGGTGACAAAAAACAGCATCCAGGCTTTCATGCATTCTTCAGGAACAGTTAAATTTCTGTTTCATTAATATTATTAAAAATGTCACATAGTTAAAACTACCGTATATTAAAATATTTTTTTGTGAAATCCTAACTGCGAATGTGAGTTTGTTTGTTTGTTTGTTACCTTTTCACGCCTAAGCCGCTAAACCGATCGCGATGAAATTTGATAGATAGCCTATGGTATGGAGAAGGACATGGGCAATTTTTTTCTCGGGAACGCGGGTGAAACCGCGAGGGACAGCTAGTATCAAATAAAAACTAACATAGCGATAGCACGACGGAAGGGTGTGCGAAGATGGGATAAAAATTAAACATGTACCAAACTACAATTATCTCACAAACATCCAAAAATAGAGACTAGAGTTTACTTTATGTATGTTTAGGGCAATGTCCAGAATGTCAATCCATAGACACGTATTTTTTTTTCTAATTCCAGTAAGGAAGAAAAACAAAACTAAACTGGTAGTAAACTTCGGGCATATATCTCTCTACCACTCCTTTATGTGCGTCGGTGTACAGTTAAGTAGACCAGCTGCTGCTGTCACCAACGTGGCAGTCCTCGGTCTTGGAGGAGGTAGTCTCTGCATGTTCCTAAGGAAGTGCTATGACAGTCTCAAGGTCACTGCGGTAGACCTTGACCCCGCCATGTTGGCGGTAGCACAGAACCACTTCGAGTTGAAGACAGATGACAATTTGGTAGTCCAGATCAAAGATGGCTTGGATTTCTTGAAGGATGAAGCCGAGAATGGTGAGTTTTTTTTAAACTGTGATTCTGTATTACTTTCTTACGAAAGATGACGTGATACTTCTTCTCTTGATACCCCCTTTTTGGCTTCAGTCAGTTAAGGCGACGCCTTGAGGATTTTGGTTGCAAGGATACCGATTTTTCTCAACAATGACTAAAGCGAACGAAATGAAATTTATTGTAAGAATTCATCATGTATTTGACTTTATTTTGTCCATTGCATAACATGATTGGTTAACTTTTTTAACACAAAATATTTAATCATCACAAAAAGACCTCTTTAAAATAAGAGATTCCAATTTTACCGGCATTGAGGATCGATTTTAGGTTCCAAAATTTCTACATATATGAATTGAAACTGATACTATAAATTGTACATAGGTTTTATGAAATATATTTGTAGTTTGTAAATTAAACAATAAAAACCATTTTGTCGCATACGCCCGTTCCGTTTACGCGGGTTTTCTATGAGAGGTCGCTATAGTAGGGAGCGGGACGCAGCACGTTGAATTGCAGATTTTTTATCTTAACGCGGCGTCACCTTAAAAATTTAATTTGATTGTTTGAAAATAAAATGTCATATTGTAGAAACCCATAGAGAACATAGGTATTACATTATAGACAAGTCTAAAGCAATGATAGCTCAGTGTTAGTGGGTTCATATCCTAAATAGAAGAATAATAAATAATAATAATAAATAAATAAATATTCTGGGACATTATTCCTCACACACGGCCATCTGACCCCAAACTAAGCAGAGCTTGTACTATGGAAGCCAGATAACTGATATACTACATATACTACTTTTTCTTTTGTAAATACATACATATATAGATAATTACATCCAGACACAGGACAAACAGACATGTTCATGCACACAAATGTTTGTCCTGGGTGGGAATCGAACCCACGACCTGCGGAGTGATAGATAGGGTATCTTAACAACCACGCCAACCGGCCCGTCCGAATATTCGATACTTGGCGGTTTAATAGTAAAGTCGCCTATATCACAGAATTGATAAAATAATTACATCTCATAATGTATATTGCAGGCAACAAGTACGAAACTGTTATGTTCGACATGGACAGCAAAGACCGGACGCTCGGTCTCTCCTGTCCGCCCAAACAGTTCCTACACAACGACGTGTTACAACAAGTTAAAACTGTACTCACTGATGATGGTAAGTTGATTTGAACTCTATCTCAAAGGCGTGAGGTTGTATGTTGCGCTTCAGTAGATTGTCGGTGTTGGTAAACTATATAAAAGGGAGAATAACATGTAAAGGAACTGGCTGTCAAGTGTATCTTGAGAGTGGTAGCCAGCCATACCGCACTGGTATTACAATTACTAAAAAAGTACCCTAACACCGTGCTATGGTTTCCTTACGATGTTTTCCGTCACCGAAAGCTCAAGTTCATTATAGAACGAGAACATTCGAACCCACACCCTTCGTTGTATTCGACGGCAATACCTCTGAGCTATCACCTACTCAAAATAGAAGAATATAAATTTTGAAGTACCTCCACCTTACAGAATACCGCAGCCAAATAACTTATAGTTGTGTTCCTGCGCGTGAGTAAGGTCGCCAGAGCTCATCGGGGAGGGGGGAAGGGTCGACAACGCGCGAGTGATACCCCTGGGTGTCGCAATTGTTCATAGGCTTCGGTAACCGCTTACCATCAGGCGGGCCGTATGCTTGTTTCCGACAATGTGGTGTAAAAAAAATGGGAATCCCTTATTAAGGACTACTCGGTTGCTTTTAGGATCGGTATTATTTCATTCAATTTATGCTTAAAATAGGGGCCATTCGATTTGGTAGTCAACTCAATTTGGTTCTTCATCTGGATCGGGACCGAAACCGAGTACCGATTTACAGATAGTGTTTATAGACCTAAAGACCATATTAGTTGGCAGGTAATGCTCGCTGAATGTAAGCGTGCTATTGTAAAATAGATCTTAAATGGACCCTCACAAAGTCTACAGCACAAAACATTATATTCATCCCATCTCAAAGTAAGTATTCTAAAGAAAATTATCTTTTTCAGGTCACTTCATACTAAATCTAGTATGTCGCGATACAACACTACAAGAATCAATAATGGACACATTAAAAAGGCATTTCAAACACTTGGTATCAGTAAAATTGTATGAGGAAGTCAATGAAATTATTTTAGCTACGGATAGCAGTAAAGTGTACGCGGCCGATGACTTTGAAGCAGCTGTGAAGAGTCTAAATTCTGCAGCGAGACAGAAGAACTTGGTGACAGTAAAGTGCGTAGATTTGAAAGACTTCTTGCAGTCTGTTCAAATTATATCATAGGACCAGCTTTTAGTTCCCTAGTTTACCCTTTAAGGGTTATTTTACAAAACCCTTCCTCAGTGGATGCCTACATTATATGAGGAACATGTGTGCAAAATTGCAAGTTTCTAGAGTTTGAACTGTGTGTTGATCTGTCAGTCAGTCAGTCCGACAGTTAGTTTCGTTTATATACAGCTAAGTATCCATAAGTTAGTCGAGTCAGGTCTTAATTTTATTGATATCATACTTAATATTATAAAAGAGGAAAGATTTGTATTTTTGTGTGTTGTAACGAATAAACTCAAAAACTATTGGACCGATTTCAAAAATTCTTTCACTATTAGAATGGTACATTATCCCTGAGTAACATGGGCTATATTTTATCCCGGGAACGCGGGTGAAACCGCGCGGGAAAGCTGGTATTGTATATTCATATGATATTTTGTTGCCAGATTAAATTGACTAGGAACCCTAAATGGTAGAAATAATTCGTAGATGGCGCCACCATGACACGTAAAGAGAAAAATAAATCAAAATTTTGAGCATGTAAAAATACAAACTCATTATTTCATAATTTAAAAGCTATTTATATATTATTGTGGTGATCATGATACTAAAATTATTTAACGTGCTAGTGGCGCCTCTAGTGGTGAAATATTGGCTGTTTTAATTCTTATTGGAGCTAGATATTGCGACGACACTGTCATTATACTAAAATTGATTTTTTATTATTATGTAAAAAGTAAATATATATTATTATAAAAAAAAAAATGTAAATATTAACTAGTTATTTAGTTGTATTGAATTCTAAATCTATACAAATGTATAGATTTTATCCGCCGTTATATTTACCTATATGATTATGAAATAAAAGATATAGAATAAGTTAAATTAATGCATTTAATGCCATTTCTTTGTTTGCCGAACTCCATACCAAGACAACTTTGCATTCGTCCATTATTCAACACAATTCACACCTTATGCATATAAAGCAATCATCATTTTAAAAACAAAATTAGGCTCCCTAATATATCACAATTGGCATCTATTAGTTCTAATAACAACATACAACTTCATACAATAATTTAAACAACTATTCGCAAACAAATAAATTAAAATAGATTAACATGATGTTTGAAATTTCATACCATCCCGTACCTCATGTATTGCTTTCGTTTGAAATATCAAACGAATAAATAGACACGTAATAAAAAAAAAATATAGTTCTCAAAATACTTTCTTTAGTATGTTTTTCAAACTTTTCTTTTTCTTACCACCACTCTCGCTATCTTGCTGACCGTTCTGTGAGATCTCAGTGGACTCTGACCAGAGGCTGCCTGTTGGGGATTCTGAGGCTGCTTTCTTTGTTAATTTCCCATTGAAAATTGGCTCTAGAGTCCTAACAACTGGACTAGGTGTGCTCCTACTGCTCTGTCTGCTCAAAGTTCTCAGAAATGCTGGCGAGGATAGTCGTCTCGTCTTCATCGTTTTAGTCTTCAAATTGTTGAAGAAAGACCCATTCGTCTTGGGAAGTTCCTTTTTAGGCGGATCCGTCTCTTCTATGAATTCTTTCGGCTCCGTTACTGGAGCGAAGAACTCTTCCTCATCTAGGGGTATAGGATTATCTTGAAGTTTCACGATGCTGTCCTGCCGTGACCAATTCTTCGTTTCTGTTTCAGCATTCCTATGAATGATAGAAGTCTTCCGTCTCCTATTTTTCTTGGCCACCTGCCACTCTCCGTCCTCCTCACTAGCCACGTCATCGGCAGCTTGTCTCGCTATTTGTAGCGCCTCCTCGCTGGGCCTCCGCTTCTTAGCTGATGGTGTTTCATGTCCGCTCACACCTTCAACTGATTTCCTTCTAAATTTATCCTGTTTTTTTTTTGTTTTTTTTGGTATAGTTGCTATGATAGTTTCTGGTTTTCTTCTTTTCGATAAGTAATAGAACGTAGCGATGACTGTAATGGATTGTAAGATGAGGAATTTGAAGAAGGTGATGTTGCCGAACCAGCTTTCTCTGTCGTCCATTAACATTTTCATTGCACTTGCCATTTGACCAATTTGCTCTTGCAGGCTGGTCATCTGCTCCAGGTACTTCTGTTCGCGGTCGCTGCTCTTCCGTCGCTCCTCAGTCATCTGTTGGACTGTCTTCTCGAAGGATTTCTGCATTTCCTCCACTTGTTTCTTGTATCGCCTGCTTAACTCCTCTAGATATTGTCCGGAGAGGGACATGTTACGCTCTAGTGTCTGAAATAGAAGAGTATACAGTTAAATTCAACAAATTTATAGATTTTAGTAGAAGATTTCATCCATAGATGGCGCCACGAGTACATGCTAAACAAAATTTGTTATGAGAAAAAGTACTCTTTTTTTCGGAATCTCAAAGCTATTTGAGTATTGTATTGATATCACAGCATCTTATGGTTATTTAAAAATTTTGCAAGTGCTGGTGGCGCCTCTAGTGGTGAGAGATTTAATATGCCTTATCAATTTCATTATGGTTTCGAGCCTAACTACCTGCGTTTGTATGGGACGTCGAGGTCATGGCGCTCCTCAACAATAGAGTCACGCCATGTGCCCCGTATTGGGACATCAATAGAGCATTATCAAGCTCTTCACACACGACCATCTGATCCCAAATATAAGCTGAGCTTGTACAAAGATGGAAGATAACTGATATAATACATGTACTACTTATCGTTTCTAAATAGACACCCAGACTCAGAAACATACATGTTCATATAAACAGGATTCCTGGGTGGGAATTGAATCCACGACCTGTGGCGTGATAGGTAGGATATTTTACCACGCTAATCGGCCCGTCAATAAATACGTTAACATATTTATGATTCAGATAATAATGACAAAGAATAACGTGCTTACCACCTTCGGTCACATTATCATTTATTATGTAAGACTAGTCAGGCTAGGCTTGACCTATTAATATTACAGATTTAATATTAATAATACACACCTTTACTCTGTTAGATAGCCTCAGAAACACTGATTCCTTCTGAAACGTCGTCTGCCCTTGATTCTGGTTGGAAGCTGGAATACCAGCGGGAGTGGGATCCACCGCAATCTGATCTAACTCCGATATGAAATGATCACTTTCCAATATCATTTGATCACTTAATTCATCGACATTACCAGATTCTTTTAGTTTCTCAACGGTTCCTTCAACCTTGGTAATTTTGCCTTCAGTTTTTGTTACATCTTTGTTTTCTAGGTCAATATTAAATTCAGCAGGCTTATCTATTTCAGATGAAGTGATTTCTTGTTGATCTTGAACCGGTCTTTCTTCTACCACTGAAGTTTCCTCTTTTTTATCATCAATGAATTCAGTTTCTTCCCTTGGCAACTCTATGGGTATATTACTTTCACTGACCGCTTCAGTATTTTCTTCAGATTGTGTTGTTTCATTTATTTTATCATCAGAAACATTACTCTTATCCGGCGCTAATTTAATTTCTTGCTCTGAACTAGTTTCACTATTAACTGTTTGCGGTGATTCATCAACTGTGATGTTTGTGGTAACATTGGATTCAGTTTCGAAACTCGTATTGAGAACTACTTTCTTCTCTTTTATAGCTAAAATATTACATAAAGCGGCTAAATACTTTTGGGAGAACAAAGCGTTCATGTAAGCGACGCGCTCTTCACTAAACTCTATAGTCTTTGTACTTTTAAAATCTAAACCGAACGGTTGACAAATGCCGGTGCACTTTAAGGTCTCGCGGAGGAACACTTGGCGCACTAGACTGACTAATTTGTCCGAGCTACAGCTAATTAGTTCGTACACTTCACTGTAAAGCGTTTCACTGCAATTATCACATACTATAATATGGCTGGGAGAGCAACACCGTTTGTACATTATGTCCGTTGAAGTATCGTTATGTTCACTCGTCACATTTCTAGGAACTTCTGTCTTGACTAAAGCTTGCGCTGCTTTCTTCATAATAGACATGACTGCGTCTCTCGCGGACCCGAATAAATTCTTTGAGGGTTCCGTTTCGACAGCGGGTATATCTGGCACGTCTATTATTTCGTCATCTTCATCTTCATCAATTTGAGCGGCATGTTGCGAATTCTCTTTCTCCAACACCTCAAATTCCGAGGTCCCGTACACTTTGAACAGCGAAACGGGGCAGTAGTGCTCTGACCCGTGGTGGGAGAGCATCTCAACTTTAATAAATTTTCCAAACAAATGTGGATACAAATCGAAGCTCTGCACATCTCTCATGTCTTGGGCAGCGAACTGGCCAACACTGGCCCATTCCCTCGTCGGGAACCGGTCGCTGAAGTACACAGCGATGTCTTTGGGAGTAG
Organism: Tetheella fluctuosa; assembly: GCA_951216915.1. Taxonomy (NCBI): domain Eukaryota; kingdom Metazoa; phylum Arthropoda; class Insecta; order Lepidoptera; family Drepanidae; genus Tetheella; species Tetheella fluctuosa. Next base: position 1,586,118 of record OX578214.1, read on the forward strand.
AGGAAAACAACTCGAAGTTGGCTATTTCTATTTTTTGAGCTTGTACAGCCTCGCACAGTTCCACGACAAACCATATGCGACTATTACACGTATTGAGCATGTATTCGTCCCTGTTCGGAGACAGAATGGAACTGGCCGAGCCTGCCTCGGGGTTGACGGCCACCACCTTAGCACCGCATGCGAGAGAAGCGTAATTCTTCGACCGTATTTTTGTGTTTTTACTACTAAAGTTCGTATTACTATGACTAGGTTGACTTGAGTGGTTTAGTACTGTGTCTTTTCTCTCCGCTTCGGCCAGTTGTTTCTGTGCCCACTCCGAGAACGAGGGTATGTCTTCTTGTGGCGTTTCTGGTTTCACTGGAATGTTTTCTGTTTCTTGTTCCTTTTGTTCTTCGCTTTGAGATTCTACTGCGTAATCCGCTTCAATGGTGTGAGTTTGAAATGCATCGTCGGTTTGTTTGATATCTTGTTTGGATTTAGCTTTGAAAACGGGCCGCGATTCAGTTGTTTCTTTATCGACGTCCTCTGGCACCGCCACCTCTTCTAAAGCATCGATGTCGACAGCAGAGAATGTCTTAGTATCGTTATGTTCTTCTGAATCGTTGGCGAACAACAGTAATTCTGGATTCTTCAATTCCAATTTTGCATTTTCTCCTAGAGAAATGTGCATGTGCGTTTGTCCTGTGTCAGGTAACCTGGAAATAATGGAGAAGGAATATAATGAATAAGTGTACTGCATTATTTAAAAGTATCAATAGAATTGTGTGGTGAAATAACTCCAATATATATAGACGATGATAGCTCAGTGGTCTGGATCTTGAGCTTGAATCTGAAATTAATTGTACATATACAGGGTGTTAGGAAGAGCGTGTAAACTAACTGCCAACTAACTCTTTTTTGCCTTATTGTTTTTTTGAGACACAATTTTTTTTTTGCCGAAATGTGAACTTTCAATCCCCATAACTTTTTTATAGGTGTCCCAGTCTACACTTACGCATTTTTATCATTAGTGTATGCCTGTTCTACTAACACAGAAAGAAGAAAGGGTTTGTTGGGCCAATGATTCTAGTTACTCATCTAATAAAGAAATAAGTAAATGACCGCATTTGTCATTGTTTCAAATTTAAATGATCCATGTTTATTGAACGCAATGCGTCCAATTGTACCAATCAGTGTTATTGGCCCCACAATTATTAGCACGGCCTTAAGATTTAACTATCTTATTTAATATTACATCATAATACAGTCAGCAACATAAGTAACTAACAGATTCTCATTTAAAAAAAAACACCTATACCTAAAACTATCCATTATATCCTAACCCTAACTTCCTAACTTTAATATTATATGTAAATGCGAATGTGAGTTTGTTTGTTTGCTGAACAGATCGCGATGAAATTTGGTACGCAGATAGCCTATGGTATGGAGAAGGACATGTGCTACTTTTTTCTCGGGATCGCGGGTGAAACCGCGGGGGACAGCTACAGATAAAGTAAACAAATGCTTTGTATGTGTCTACAAAAACATCTAATATATAAAACTCTTGTGTCACAGTGTTTGTCTGCAAACTCCTCCGAAACGGCTTGACGGATTCTTTTGAAAATTTGTGCATATTTGGTAGGTATGAGATTAGGTCGTAAAGTAAATTTCATACCGCAACGCGGGTGAAACCGCGGGGGACGGCTAGTAGATACTATACATTTCTACATCTTGGATAGATTTAGTGTACAGGTGTTTTGTTTTAGATCTATTCAGCTACTTTTGTATTTATTATATAGATTCGATATATCTTTCGTGAAATTCGTATTGTGTAATTTCACAGTTTGGGGCGTTTCTTATTGAATGTAAATTATGTTATCTAGGTACCATCTGGGTTAACTAGACTTCAAAATTCCTTACGAAATAAGTACCTATTTCGATTTACGAAATATTCAATGATTAATCTTAGAAATATCTGCATAATTTCTTACTACGGGTCTTAAAGCAGCGCAACAGTATACGGTTTTTTTTGTGTAAAGTATTATTTACTGGTAATAAGACTTGATTCCCCGAAGCCCTGACTTAAGACTATCCGAAATTAAATTAAATACGACACAATTTACTCTATTTCACACCATACATCATCAATTTACAAACAAATCTTACGTGTAAAATATCTTGGTGAGTCCTTGGTGGCCACCGTACGACAGCAGTTGACACAAGAGCAGCGCCGCAAGCAACGCCCGCGGCGGCGACATCCTGCCAGCGCCGCCGGCGCATTGGCGACGCGACGGCACACCTATCACGACACGACAACGACACTGGCCGGCGCGACGGTACCTTTACGATTTTAGCTCATCGAGTGTGCGTGCTCGCGGTTTGGTTTGCTAATGCGTTGGCATTCAACGCGCGGGAGTTGTTCGTTTGCACTTAAATGTTTGTTTACACTTGCAGTTTCACTTCAAGACAATACGATTGAATTACTTTACTAGTTTATACTACACGTGTTTGTCACTTTTTGGAGATTTCACGTGATATTCTGTAGAAGATTATTGTTGATGGAGTTCGTATAAACGCAGCTTAACATTAGTAAAGATTTTCATTTATTCAGACTAATTCGGTGGCCATTCCAATCGGTTCCATTTAATTTAATTTATGTTAATGCGTCAGTCTTCATTTATCGCGACTGTCTCACTCAGTATGTCTGAAATTGGAAAATAGAAGCCATTCGTTTCTGAAAACTACTGCTTCGATAACTTCTGACTTCTGGGTTACTCCCACGAGTGTAATTTATAAAAAAAAAAAACATCAACTAAAACAACTAAACTATGTATTCGTTTGTAACTTTTACTTGACCATAAATAGCTTTTAGTTGAACATATATGTTCAATAAGTTAAGCTACGTTTATACGAAAAAGCATTTGCTTACAAAACGAAGGATCCGTCACTGATAATACTGATTGATAATTTTATTTGCGTGGAAACATCATTTGAAACAAAGTAGGTATTCAGATGCGTCAGTGACGCGCTTTCCAAATCCAATTAGCGACAGTCTGTTACAATAAAAAAAAAAGGTACTGGGACATTCCTCACACACCACCACCTGAACCCCGACTAAGCAAAGCTTGTACTATAGAATCCAGATAACTAATATACTACTATATACGACTCGGGAATCGAACCAACGAACTGGTAGCGATAGGTAGGGTATCTTATCAACCGAATAAATAAATAATAAAACGAGATATAAAGATAATAATAAATAAACCCTATAACATATGTGCATGATTCAAATTCCATTGCACCCAGTCTATATTAAATTAGTTTTAATTGTGACTAATTTATATTTTAATAACTGCATACAGGCAAAACCAATGGAAAACCCTGGAATTATTGTATTTTTAAACATATACCTATCTATACGTTATATACATTAGGTACCTATACATTAACACGTATACTATATAAAAACGTTACGTAAATGCATGAGCTATGTAGCAAGTGACAACCCTAATGACCACCAAGCAGCCTATTCTAAAGAACACACACAACGTTCAAAGATACACAGTGAAACGTCTAGTGTAGAATGGAATAACGAGTGTCACAAAATTGTTCAATTGTAGAGCACTGATTGTGTGAGACAAGTTACATAAAGTGTATTGAATGAAATTGTTATGTTATTGCGTTCATTGTAATAAGTACGTCTTTCTTTCTTTCTTTCTTTCTTTCTTTCTTTAGCCGGGTATTTTGGCAACTCGTCCCAAATTTATCTAGTCCCATGGGACTAGTTGCCTCAGACGCTTTTTGCACTGGGCAACTCGTCCCACCGTGAAAGAACAAACGATAGTGTTTTTTTTTAGTTTTGGTATTGATTAGAAGTCTTCGATGAAAGTGATAAAAATATAGACGCTCTCGAAATATCGTTCTAGAGAACCATGCTTGGAATGTCATGGACATAATTCCGTACTAATAAGTCCATACTACAGGAACTCGGAATTAAACAGCGCCTATTGTAGTCCAGACGTATCCTTACAGTCTTTGGACAAGTATCGCGGCGTAGAGACGTATCTATAGAGTTATTGGTAGTGCAGAGTAAAGGTGAGGACTTGAGAACGCGGTAGATCCATGAGATGGACCGACCAAAAGGCGACAAGAGGCGGTCCCATCTACGACTGCACCAATGGGCAGCAATAGTGAATAGGTTTTTGTGAAGGGACCACACGTCATGATGACCATGACCACTCTTCGCAAAGAAGAAGAGGTACCTACTTAGGCCTTTACATACACTGCTGAATTATCAGACTCTAATACAGCTTCGGAAGGCTAAAACATTTCGCTTCTATAGATTTATTACATAGAGTGCTCCCGGAAAAGCGAAAGCAAAAGCGTCTTAGATTCACGCTCATATTTCCTTTTAAGTAACGACTTTATATAAGGTCGGTACTTTTCAAAAGATTACAATTAACAGTCCTGGGACTGTTTGCATTCAGCTCCCAAGAACTTCAACGTAGATCGTCTACTTGGTGTATGACATCGACTATTACCTAATAATGTAATCTATACTAATATTATAAAGCTGAAGAGTTTGTTTGTTTGAACACGCTAATCTCAGGAACTACTGGTTCGATTTGAAAAAATCTTTCTGTGTTGGATAACCCATTTATCGAGGAAGGCTATAGGCTACTTTTTATCCCGGGAAAACACAAGATCTCACGGGAACGCGGGTGAAACCGCGGGACGGAAGCTAGTAAGTAGATAAGAACAGCCCCTAGCAGAATCAAAATAGTTATTAAATCATAAGCTTAGAATCTAGAAAGTCCACATTATATAATCATTAATCAACCGAAATTACTATGTTACATGTATTTAACAATACGATTAAAATAGGAATGATATTTCATTTTAAGACCACCCTCAGACTGTCGTGTAAACTTCGGCGTTTTGTTAGTTTGAGTAACTTGCAGTAAATTACCGGTGATAGCTTCAGTACCTTTGACCCGTTTAAGTGCTATTTGGACCCTCCAAATTGAATAAATAGCTTTAACACCAACAAAAGTGTCCATATCCATTACTTTTTTTTACGATTTAATTCACTCTAGCTGGGAAAATGCTCGATTTAGCTTGCCAAGAGAGAATGAACAAGGCAAGACAAAAATTGATATTACATGAATGAGAGAATTAAAATCCTACCATACCTAAATACAATTCCAATCCTACACAATATCCAGCTACCATCCTAGCTTGTTTTACTATCACTTGAGTTTTTGAAACGCGCCAAAACGCCGCAGTCAAAGACATAACGTCTGTTACGGCTTTTATTACATTGCAATTATAAATATCGGAATGTGTCAGCCATTGACGCATTGGCGCGTCGCCTACTCACTCACTCATACATTATCTCTAGACTACGTACAGACTGATTAACATATTGAATGTCTGTCTGTCTGTATTTCGCAATTATAACAGTCTATTCTTAGTCCCTGTAATATTTCATTCATAAGTTTACCAAGTAAGATTTATTAACTTAGGATGTGGGCAGGGTATTGTTTAATTTGTCTCTAAAATGCTATTGCTATTAAAATCTCATCTTATTTATATTATAGAAACTAACTTACGCACCGCGGTCCCGGGGATCAATGTTTTTTTGCCGGGATAAAAAGTAGCCTACGTGCTATTCCAGACTATAATCTATCATCAAAAAATCAACTTGTATAAACATATAAAACAGGTAGAGCCACGTGCAAATCATATGCATAACGTGTAATTTATTGAAGTGGATGACGAGAAAATACCTTATGCAACAACCAGAAGTGTGCGAGATCACACACGTTTACATTTCTTATCATATGGGGCCTATAAACTAACCTAACTAAACAAGTTCAATACACGTCCATGTTGTATTCTAGATCCTAGTTAATACTTACGAGTAAATAGGGTTTTGATAGCACGTTCATATTTTGCTAATAACAAAGGTTCGTTTTTAGGGTTCCGTACCCAAAGGGTAAAACGTTCGTCTGTCTATCTGTCCGTCTATCATCAGGATGTATCTCATGAACCGTGATAGTGAGATAGTTGAAATTTTCACAGATGATGTATTTCTGTACAACTTATACTAAAAATCAGAATAAAATAAATATTTAAGGGGCTCCCATACAACAGACATGACTTTTTGCCGTTTTTATAGATAATGGTACGGTACCCTTCGTGCGTGAGTCCGACTCGCACTTGGCCGGTTTTTTTTATAAGCTGTCTTGAGTGTCTTGCGTGTAGAAAATGATATTTATTAAACATGACTTGAAAAGTAAAGGACTTGAATATTTCAATGATAGTGAATTATATATTATATATATATATTAAATTCGGCATTATTAAAAGACATAAACTATATAAATAAAAATGAAATGCTGTTCGTTGGTAAGCGCATCACTTGAGAATGGCTGGACCGTTATGGCTAATTAAAATAAAATGTTCTAGGCAAAAAAAATGGAAAATTTGCCCGAAAAATTCGGGAAAAACTGAAAATGCTTATTTCTATGGGATGTTTGTATGAACTGAAAACCAATGAAACTCGGCACATAGGTTAAATCATACCCTAGAATAACGTACCTAAAGATTACTATCATCACCCGGGAAAACGAAAGATCCCTGAGAATGCGAGTGAAACCGCGGGGCGGAAGCTAGTAATACATAGGTATATGGTCTATTTAGTATGATAAGCAAACTCTTAACCAGTCAACAGCCCAGAATTGTGATTTTATTTGCATAACATTTACGTGCCATATCTTTGTAAGTTGAACAGTGCTAAAATGTGCTTGGTAACTGTGCACGACAGAAATTACGCAGAATATTTCAACTGTGTATTCGTGAATTCATTCCTACCTATTTACTGCCTTTGAACAACTAATTGAATGAAAATAAATTGGTTGGAGTAAAATTTATAGATTCGATCCAAATTTTTTTAACAACCTTTTTGTTTTATCCTTCGTAAAACTTTTTTTTTTCAAAGTCAATGCCAATTCTGTGTAGGCCCTAGAAGGGCACTTATGAACGTCGAAACTACTGTAGTTACCACCGATTCGGAAGTCGCCTTCAACTTAGAAGAACCGGCAAGAAACTCAGCTTTTCTATGGATAGTTTTGTATTTACCGCAATCTCACCATGCTGAGTGATGAAATGATAAACACATGAAGCCTCAAGGGTTACAGCTTTGGGAACTGGCAATGGATGGGTGAGTGGCTACAGATTTCCAACTTGAGAGTCGCTGGCTGATATTTGACAAACAAACTTATGCCTATTGTTCTAAAACACAATTTTCTTTATACTAGTAGGTATTATGCAAACTGTTATAAGTGTCTGGTGAAAACTCAACACAAACAGCGATTTCCCTAGCTTTTCAGCTGATGACTATTGAACTTTTTACCATCAACACGCACTCTCTCATCACTATAGGTAAGTATTAATGATCGATCATCTTGTCCATCAAAAGAAAAAAAACAACTTTCGTTTTTCATCTTGACACCGGTAAGTAGTCTGTGAGTAGGTAACATAATTTATTGAATAGAAGTGTAGTTTTGATTTTTATGATAAACCAATATAAGTATCAATTTTGATTGTACGAGTTTTAGGGTTTCGTAGACAAATGAAAATGTAAGAGCCTTTTACCAGCTTATTTGTTAAAAGTTCCTACCTAAAAATAATGAACTACAAACTTATTTTTGCGGTCGGTGAAATTAAAATTGCAAATATGTTATTCTATATGTGTCTACGATGTTTTTGAAGGTCATTGTAGGATTCGAACCCACGACCTTCTCCGTGGCATCCGACGTCACTACCACTGCAGATAGTCGCTAGTGCGTGAAAAATACACATATCACCTTTTTTTGGTATTTAAACCTAGCTATATGTTAATCAAGATGTAATCTTACAAAACTCCTGTATTCAACAAATCGAACAGTAACCGAAAACAGGTGTCATCAATCCAACTCGACGCTGTCTGGTAACATCATCAATTTGCTATAAACTCAGGCGCAAGAAGCCAATAAGGCAAGCTTTCCCCATGCTGTCGGTGCAACGGCCGAGGTAGGCGGGCAGGTTCGCATACCCGGCCGACTGTACTAAGGATTGGCCATAGTATTAGTCAAAGGCATTTATTCAGTTTCTAAAAGGGCACTTATGAACGTCGAAGCTACTGAAGTTACCACTGGTTCAGTCAGCCTTCAACTGAGAAGATTTTTTCTTTCAAATGTTTAAAACAATAAATATGATAAGCATAAACACATAAAAAAGATCCAATATTATGTTCGCTGATTGAGGGGGCGGATTAATGAATATGTCATGTAATTCTGATGAGACGCAGTTAAAAGGTTTTAGAGAGTTGATTCTGGCGATTTCTACATTAATATTACCTATTTATTATGACGTGAGGCAAGAAATTGAATCGTTTAGGACAGTCAATAACTGGAGTATCAAGTATTAGATTTTCTATACTATAGGTATAATCCAAGAAAAACCATCAGTCAATGATAAATAGCAAATACGTAGAGAACAAAGACCAGGGGGGCTAAAAAGGAAGTTCGAGCAATATTGCTAATGCATTTCATTTTTCCGAATTTACGGCAGATTAATCAATACCAAAATCTTTTAATGAATTAAACTGTATATACTTATGTGACTGCTTTACATAAATTATATTGAAATAGTAGGATCTGCCGAGAATTCGAAAAATTAATTGCATTAGCAATATTGCTTGCCTATTTAGAGGGCCAGATCTGTCAATGCTAACAAAAATAAAACTTATCTAGCCTAGTCCTATTGCTCTACAAGCTGCATTTCAAATTATGTCACTCGGATGGCATGTAGCCAGGCATTTAGCTAGGGATGCCTTGACCTTGTGTGAGTATTGAATGCTTCAATTGGTACTTACAAACTTTTAAAAAATTAATTAGGTCAAAATTCATGAACCTATTGCTATGGGAAAGATAATGTGCAAAAGAGAGATGTAATTTCCTGACCTGAAGACAGTAATTAAATTAAAAAATGTACTCACAAACATACTTTAACTTATTGTATTAATGAGTCAGACTACAATAAAGGTACGTGAAGGAAATTGGCAACCTATAGCAGATAAATGATTTTTGCGCCTACCAAAATATACATCAGCGCAGGTAGATACATCGTTGTAACTTAGTTAAGTGGCTTCCATAGCATAAGCTCTGCTTGGGTTGGAGTCAGATGGCCGTGTGTGAGGAATAATGTCTCAGAATCCTTCTAGGCTTTGTGTGCTTACCACCTTCAGCTACATTATCACCTACCATAGTGAGATTGTGGTCAAACACAAGCCTATACAAAGTAAAAAAAAAAAAAAAATTTTAGCAAAACGTTTGCTCCCATCATTTTTAAGTTTGACGCCCTGACAAATCCATTAACCACACCACAATGTAACTCGAGCATGACATTTCTATAACCACGATACATATTATATTCTTCTACAAGAGGAATGGGGGTTACGTGCTTTAAGCACGATCCCTCGCATTCGCGGTCGGTTACTAGGCAGATATTATTAGTCAGTTCACTCGTGCATCAGACAACCTGCATAGCAATGTCGCTTAAGGAAAAAAACTAGTCGATTAAAAACTCCGTGACCGGAGCGAGAATTTAGAATGTAATGTGGTTTTTAAAAACTTGCTTAGGCTTTTAGCCGAAGATTTGGAGCGTATAGGGCACGCTGCCATATTGTAAACAGACTGAATTTCTCTCATACGATTAAATTATACATACTACTTTGGCAGGATGTGGAAAAAATATCGCCTTCACCTAGTTTAAAGATGGGTAAATCGGATCAAATTTATGCTTTAATACACATCTTGATTAAACGGATAGGGAAATAAAAGAGTAAAAAAAATATGCGCAAGAATAAAGATCTAAATTCAAAAGTATGTGATATATTGAATTTATAAAATATTTAATCATCATTTTCTCAGCCGCGTCCACTGCTGGTCATATGGGAGCATTAAGGATCTCAAATAGGACTGGTCTTGGCCAGTTTTCCGAAAAAATATATATAATTTGATATTAATTAATCAAATTACCTAGAATATATGCAGGTCATTATTATCTAATGTTATATTAACTACCATATAGATTTATTTAATATAGTACCTAATTTGTTCAAAATTACACAATATCTCATTAATAATTTGCAAAGAACAAACAGAAAGGCAACAAGCAAATCAAATTTAAAGGATATCCAAAAGATCTCAAGTAAACTTTAATGCAGAACAGAATAGAACGGTATAGAATCAGGTTGGCCGTAGTATTGGACCTACATAACGCCCACCCAACTGGCTAATACGGCAAACGGCAAAGTAGTGGGCGCGACATAATGAAGCAAGCAGTTGCAATGACAGACTGCAATAATCCTGTATTTACTGTTCATTGTTTGAGTAAATCTGGTGTTGAAATAGTTGCTAGTCGAGATTTTGTGGCCGGTTTCATACAGAATACTGCTTAGTTCGTAGATCTGTTTGATTTAAGGATTCCTGTGAAACTAATTGTAGATAATTGTAAGATTAGAGCCAACAGTTTTATGATAGTGAAAATAGATTTAAAGACTGGTGAAAAACAGATTAAGCTCCGTTTGCAAATTCGTAAACCTAGATAATATGATCTAAATGCCTCCATTTACGATGCGATGCAAAATCAACAAACATATATAAAATAACATTGACCTAAATGATGCAGAGGCTAACGCTACGGCTAACATTTGCGACGAGACAGTCACCTTTACGAGTCCTTTCTTACTACTTATGTTAAATGTTTTATAAGCAATTACACATAACTTGTAGTCGCCGAGTAAATTTTATGGTTATTGCTAATTGGGTCTTTAGAAAAGGCAAATAATTTCTATAATACGGGGTTTCTTAATTGTTGGAAAGGTCTATTATTTTTGTCACCTGGACTTACTAAAGAGCTTACATTGACAGACACTTATAATCTTAGTTCCTAAGAATTGCACTATAATGTAGTGGTTAAGAAATAATTTTCGCTTATCGTCTACATTAGCGGTTTAACAATTTCAAGTCTTATTGGGAAGGAATAAGATCAGTAATAGGATTATACGAGTATACTTTGAAATGGAATTAATGTAAACAGATATTGTCTTATTTAGAGAGCATTACCAATGATGACGCTTACACTATGAGATTCAATGACAATTTACATATATTAAGATTTCACACAAAAGCTAATAATTTTGCTGACACCGGCAATAAAATCTATCCAGGAGCAATTTTAAAAGCTATATAGCTTCGTTTAAAAACATTTACTAAATAAAATAAGAGACCAGAATGTTGATAAAGACACAAAACCAAAAACTGTTGCAATCGCGGAAGGAAATCCAACACCAGCTACGTACGTAAAATCTACCACAGGTTTCTCATATAACCTGACCAATCCTTGTTCTATAAATTAAACTACATACCGTAGAGAGGCACGAAATGACAAACTGACGCCATCAAGGTCTTCTAGTGGTCCAAAAACGGAGACAGCGTGCTCCGCTTTAATCAGGTTGGGGATAAAACTTAAATTGTACTGAATTTCTACTGCGTATGAGTCAGTGCGAGAAAATTGTCTAAAGTTTGAACAACATAAAATATAGATAAATTAGAACTTACTTGATGAAATCTATAAGTCAGTCCAGTAAGTAAGACCAATTTATCAGTCAAAGATATATGCCCGTTAAATCACTAATATCAATAAATTAAGGATAATAAGCATCATGAAAAGCACATGTATGAATTATGTTGTAGAGTAAGATTTATTCATATTGTGCGACCACGCACCGGAAAACGTCACACAAGACGGCCCACTAAGTGAACTGGGCGCGGCCAGACTTATTGCGAACCGTAGAAGGGGCATAATTCTGAATCGATAGAAGAATTTTAATAATGAAAATATACCAATAATAGTTAGCTACAGTAGGTAGACAAAAGCGTATATATACTAATTTGAATAACAAGGTTAATGCAAAAATATAATCATTCCTACTGCATCACGCAAGGTGTTGATTTGTATCATTTTTTTATTACAGCAAATGAATACCTGTAATTGAATCCTACGCAGAGATAGTCAAGGCTTATTGTGTGTTCTCTCATTTGAAACTAGATCTTTACCGGTTACCAGATATTGTCGTTAAGATACTTAAATTGCATTCTGGCATTACCCCAATTAAATTTAGACATGGAAATTTAGTAATATTTCCGTATTCTACAATTACTGGTCGGGTTCCTACTTCACTTATTACAAAGTCGATTTATTTGAAATAATGTGCAGCCATTTATTGGACTGTTGCAATATAAGATTCTAGTATTTTAAAGATAAGCCTCGCTTCAAAAATGACTAAACCTTCTGTTTCTTCGATATAATTAGATTAACAATATAATCAGCGAAAATAATTACGCTTTTTCCCAGTATTCAAAATACATTAGATTTTCATATGAAATCAGTCATTAGTTCCCTTATCTTAATAATACATCAGACATTGAAGATATCATTAAGCGATACGATGATGACGAAGTCATTAAGCATTATAAAGTCAATCGTGAAGTTAAAGCACACATCGCATACCGTTCTACTTCCGAAGCACGGTTGTAACGGTAAAACGCTGCGAATTTAGACATGCCTGATATTATGACATAAACAGATACGTCATCCATGCTCGTTCATCATTTATATGTTAATAAAGTGTGAATTAATGTTGTGCTAGCGCCTGTTCGTGCGTATGTGATATAAAAAATAACTTTAGGTCGAGATTAGATTATGGCAATGTAATTGGAAATTGAGGCGAAGAGATGCCTCAGTGACGAAGGTTTTTTTTTTGGGAGGGGCACAAGGGGCAGACGGGCAAAAATAATCAACAATAACTGTTAAAAATAAACTTAAAATGACTTGTTTAATAAAGACAGTTTTCTTATATAAGGTCCTAATATGAAGTACGGTCCTTTTGAGGGATGATAGTATAGGTCCTTCATAAGTATTCCGAAAATGATAAAAAAAAAATTCGGTCGTAATATTAATGAAAAAAAAAAAACCTAAAATTGGCCTTCATCACTACTAAGCATTTATTAATTAAAACCATTAACAGCATAATCAGTGGTAAAATTATTTATTAAAAAATTAAAAAAATACATTTAATGGTTTTAATTATCACCAACATAAAGTTGAAAATCTGTCGCCAAGCACCTAATGGTGTGTCCCTTCTAGAATTTGTGTGCTTATCAAACGAAGCGTATAAAGAAAGATCAATGTAAAAGAAATAAACTTCTAGTCTAGACGCATGAGCAAGCTATGTATGATACGTATCTCGAATACTGAACTTTATTGATTTACGAGTACACGATACGTACGGATTAAAAACAGATGAAGCGATAACGATGGTCGCACTACCAATTGAAGGGGTAAACGAATTCGTTCAAGTGGACATTGAAAATGCCACGTTTGGAAAAATCAGGGAGTTTATCGTAACCGAGAGAAATGATGTTTGGACGAGATCATAGAGATTGGTCTCTAAATAAATGAGTCACCATAAAGCTAAGCAATTTTGTTACATTACGTGTATGTGTTATTATGATAGTGGATTTAAAATTCTATATCGTTTATTGAATTGTTGAATTGAATGAGTGCTTGCACTTGCACTTTCGGGCCAGTGCTTTGATCTTCAACAAAAATTTTAAGTATATGAAAAATTTTCTTCAGTCGGTAACTATACCCAATTTTGCAGAAGGTCAGAATCAACAGCATTTTTTTTATTGGACTTATTTGAGTTCTAACTAAAACCAAAATGGAACCACGCTATTAAACCATTTGAGCTTCAGACAATGAACAGGATGCACTTGCAACTGAGAGAGAATATATATTTGGGACAACACTATGAACCTTCCTCAACAGCTCAACGACTGCGAACCTATATAACCATTGACTATTTTCTCGAATTAAGAATTCTTGCACTTATTGATCGATATCAAAACTAGGTTTAATCCAGTTCAAAGTGAGAGCGGCACTCCAAGTGTTGATGTTCATTGATCATTACTGAAGCCTGAACGATACGTGATCGATCGATCCGATAGCTGAATAACATCAGTCTTATAATACCAAGTCCAATTCCAAACGCAATTTCTTCTTTAATTACGTGTAACATCAAAGAGCGTACACCGTTTTGGTAACAAGATTTATTGCAATTGTACCATTGAACAGAGACCCAATTAAGACCCGAGAACACCTCATTCGGCAAGCGGTGACTATGTAAATTGTAGTAATGGGGCCAGTGAAACAACTTTTCATCGTTTTCTATCTCGAGGAGAAAATACGGATTAGCGGCAGCCACTGGACACTTAACGTCAATTAGAACTGTATAAAATGTCCGATGGTATAAAGAAACTAAATAATTTTAGGTGGAATTATTGTTTAAATTGAAAACCGTTTATGTGGACTTTAATTGCATTGCGCCCGCGGTGATAAATCGACGTTTATTCACATCTCAATACATTATTGTTGATATTACTTATTGGTATTGAATTAAATTATATTATTGGTTGTTGGTTGAGCTACAATAATTTCACTGGCGAATAGAAATATTTCTGTCGGTCACATATTTATGTATACAGTAACCTATACATTCATTTCTTTGGTTTAATTATTTTGCTAAAGTTGAAAGTAATCATTAATACAAACAATGTTGCTGTATTTTTTCGCGCTTTCAGAGTTAGTATCATAGTAATAGTTATTTGTATTACTGAATACTTTGAACCCTGAAAGTTTAGCTAAACATTAAAAAAAATGCCCTATATAAGACTCTAGAAGATTACCAATCACTGTCAAATGTCAAATACGTATGAAATGAAGACTGCAATAGTATTGATTATAGATTGACTTTGGGTTTGAGTGACCAGTCAAAACATAGCCGGCAGACGCTAAGATTATATATGAGCATTGCAATTTTCAATTACTGACAACATGAAAGTTATATGCAAGTTACAATGGATCAGTAATTGCTACATAACTGTGCTGTAAACTTATTGGAAAATTCTAGCATTTCAATAAACTTTAATGGGACAACTGTCATAGTCGAGCCTCAATCGACAGACCAAACATCGGAACTGTTCGGCATAGTTCGGATATTACCAAGCCTTTAAATAGTAGACAAGGTGGACACTGGACAGATATTGGCAATATTATACGCGAAGTGAAGGCGGGAAATGCTTCCTAATCGATTGCGGTGCTCAAATCCTTGTTTATGTTATGATTTTAGGATTACAGTGGGACAAGGGAAATTTTTGTCATCGTGTTTGAATATCGAATTGGCGGTTGTCTATGATAGTTTTTATTTATTTATTGCGTTAAGGCTCCAGTCTCCCTAAAATCAGTGTTCTTGCGGAATTTATCAGAAAAGAAATATTGTTTTTTAGTCATCAGAAAAGCAATAAATGAAATATATTTTACGTTATTTTAAAGTGTGAGATTTGAAGTTTCCAATACATATTTTATTTTTTAATTTGACGCCACTTTTTCAGTTTCAGTAAATTAATTTCAAATGATTTTTTGAATGCATATATTTTTTATTAGACAGATAAGTAGTTGCTTTCGGAGTGGTTAAAGTGTGATTTCTCTAAACCATTACTTTGTAATAGAAAAAAATATATGTTGCAAGGGTCAAATTCAGAAATTTATAACTTTTTAAAGCAGTTTAAATAAGAAATTGAGACAATATTGAAAAGAAGTAACTAGATAAGATTATTGTAGAGGATTTGCCGACAAATGTAATCTGAATACATTTCTTGTTTTTGTTATATTTTTTTCGTGGCGTGTGCATGAATGAGACCCTCTACGCGTGGAACGTAAATAGAGGTATGTTTAAAGCCTCACAAAGCTAATAAAATAATACTGATTTTAGGGAGACTGGAGCCTTAAGCGCGCTCTGTATTGGGTAAGATTATCTGTTCGTTGACGTATTTTCAATGATATGCATGACAATCCACTGAAATGTGCTATCTATCGAGAATATTTCAGATAAAATGCTCATTAACATACAAGATTACTAACTCTTTATCACTATAATTATATAATGTCTTTTAGGCACGTATTACTGCATGAATTCTTATAAAGTCGCCTCAATTTATAAATTACCAGGAATCAATAATGTGGTATTACAAAATGTCTTTGAAGAGATGTGTACTGGAACGGATTCTGAGTGACAGATGAGATGTGTGAAAATAGTGGTTTATGCGGCGCTTTAAAGCATTTTTTTAAAATTTTTGTAGCCTTTTTGGAACGATGTTCCATTACGAGGCTTGCGGTAGGGAGTTGACTGGCAGAAAAGGGAACCGTAACGAAAAAGCGTTATATGTGTGTGTGCGTGAACTGTGTTGTGTGTGTTGTTTGAACGCACTAATCACTGGAACTTCCAGTCGGATTTGAAAAAATATTTTTGCATTTTATAGCCCAATTCTTGAGGAAGGGATATAGGCTATTTTTACCCCGGGAACGCGGGTGAAACCGCAGGGAATATAGTATATCAAACGCAATATTTATTATACCTACTTACTGGGTGAATTTTTTGTCACAGGCAATACTTGCAGGGGTGGAAGTACTTATCAATATGAACAACTTTTATTATGGGACAAACTGTGAAATCACGAAAAAATTATCATCTGTTCGATACAAAAGTTCAATACCTACTCGACTAATATGTATGAAGCAACTGCTTTATTTTACGCGATATCAGAGTTGGTCCCATAATAAAAGTTGTTCATATTGATGAGTACTTCCACCCCTGCAAGTAATGACAGTGGCTAAAAAATCACCCAGTATGTATACTGAACTGCATTCCTGGCTGGATCCCCCGGCCGCACGTTATTTACTTTTTTTTACGAAAATAGTTCTGTTATGAATATTTTTTTTTTTTTAGTACAGCGGGGCATGATGGAACAGCAGTATTCTGCCATCACAAAATCGATTACCAAGCAATATAAGAGACAAGGTGCAAAGTTTCTGACTGTATATAGATTGATGTTACGTCTGAGTGATTTCACATTTTACTTTGAGCTTCAAGGGTTGTGAGGATAGCATATTTTAAATTGCTTATTTTATAGTTGACCAGATTTTTCACCCACAGCTTTGCTCGCGCAGACTTTATAATATAGGTTACCTTACCCCCGATTTCGTAGTAATAAAGTCTATTCGAAGCTAAACCAAGCCATTAACTTATGGAAACTCCTTGAAAATCCGTCATTATTTGCTATGTATCTTTCTGACATTATAAAAGTAAATTCCAAAAATATTTAAATGACTTTTTTTGCAACATCTGATTTTAATTAAACAAACATGAAAATACGTTCAATAGTTCCGGAGATATACGCGAACAAACAAACAGACAGACAGAAAATAATTCAAAAAATCGCTGGTTTATGTTCTATTACTCTTCTTTAGTTGTCCCCTTTCTATTTTTACTTTTCTTCAATTTATAGAAACACCGGATTCTTTTGTTTTATTATATAGATTACTAGCTTCAACCCCGCGGTTCCACCCGCGGTCCCGAGTGCTCCGATCACCACCAAGCCTTACAGGATTACCCGCGGGGCTAATATGAAGATTGTCTGAAAATTTCATCGCGATCGATTCAGCGGTTTCGGAGTCTATAAGGAACATACATACTTTCTCTTTTACACATATAGACTAGCTTTTCCGCGCGGTTTCACCCGCGTACCCGGGATAAAATATAGCCCATGTTAATCAGTGATAATGTAGCATTCAAATGGTGAAATAATTATTAAAATCGGTCCAGTACTTTTTGAGCCAATTCGTTACAAACATACTTACATACAAATCTTTCCTCTTTATAATATTAGTATAGAAGTATAGATGTAGGTATATTTCATAATCATACGTTACAGCCTGTCGCATTAAAAATATATTTACGGATTCGTATAATGTGGTATGCAGTAAAAGTAGACATCAAACTGACAATTTTCGGTTGCTTCAAAATAATGTTTTTCATTCTCAAATAATTTTGTTTACGAACTCGTAACATAATAAATATAAAGTATGTGTCTAATTTCATAGTATAACGTAAATCTTACTAAAAAATGTCCACTGTTGTACATAGGCCTTTACTAGGTTATTCAAAGGGAACGTCCAGAGCCACTTGAATCCAGTGGTTCTCATTTAGTAACAACGTAAGGAAATTACTGAACTTCATGGAATTCAGCTTTAATTTTCTAGAATTCTATAATTTTTACAATCCATTCGTTTGATCCCTACCATGTTTAGCAAATCTATACAAATATTATAAAGCTGAAGAGTTTGTTTGTTTCAACGCACTAATTTCAGTAACTACTGGTTCGAATTGAAAAATTATTTTAGTGTTGGATAGCCCATTTATCGAGGAAGGCTATAGGCTTTTTAACCCGCGAAAACATCTCGGGAACGCGGGTGAAACGCGGGTAATAACATAATACCATAGTGAAATTCAATGAACTTCATTATCATTTTCTTACGCGATAGAGGTCCAGGGCGTGAAATCAGGGCGAAGTCTATATTCTACCTAGTCTTAATCATATTTTCGACACATGTTGTTTTATAAATTCTTTTTTATACTTACCTTTTCTCTGTAAGGTGTCTAAATAAATGTTTTATTTCTTTCTTTCTGGTGGTGATCAATTTTTCCCCACATTATTGGTTCATCAGTTGAATTAAGCGAGATACCTATAACCTAATATTTATGATCGTACGTCGTCGCAACATGATCACGGAACCACAGTGTTCATTTTATGTACACATATCACTAGACCCTTTGGTAAAAGGCAGACATTTCTCATAAAACCTTTATTTTGATTCGTAATTTCTAGGAATAATCAATTAGTAATATCGCATATGTTTATAAAATATCGCGAGGCGGCTGTTATTGTTCGCGTGTGTTAATAATTTGTTTTTATTATTGAATGAACATTAAATATTATAGTATTATAACATAGATCTCTCACAAGAAAATATCTTGGTAATCGAAAATAAGCCTTATGTCATAAATCCAGATACCAATTTCAGTTCCTACTCAAATCTTGACTTATTTACGTTTCGTAACAGAGACAGACCTAAGAAATTTTCCCTATTATAAGCTTGGTAGACATCACTGCGAGTCACAATAATGGGTGCAAAATAAAAATGCCTACATTAATGTATCAATAACAAAAACATTACCCTCCTTCTGGGGCAGTCCGGTAAAAACATAAGTCATCAAAATTAACGAGCAAAAAAATGTTACTTCAAATTTATTCAGACAGTATGTAAAATTGAACTTTTGAAGAAAATGCAAATGTGTGAAGTATTTGTAAGCAGTCATTTGGGATCAATAGTGTATGATCCCAAAACCATTCTATATAGGTCAGCAAAACTTTATAGCGTATAAGTATATTTAGAAATAAGTAGGTAAAGGTATTAATATTAAAAAGATTCGGTAGCATGGCTAAATCATCCACGTAAATTATTATAAATTAACAGAAAAAAAAATGCACAACTGATAAGCCTTTTCAAAACATAAGCAAATTGAAACATTCAATAAGAATTTCTATAAATCGATTAACTTGAAGAATCCGTTATCACTAAGTTTTGCAAGCACTCGCAAAAAGATCTCTTTCCCGAAGAAAACTCACGTTTAATTCATACCACAATCCAAAGATTTTTTTAAATACGTCCAATTCAACACGATAAGCACATTTGATTTTTTAAAAAAGAAGCACGTATTCTATATATAAAATTTAAACTTAGCAAAATTCACGATCGCGCCGCAATATAAATAATTTAATGCGAGCTACGCATGCCCACCGTGTGCGGAGTCACGCGCCATACTGAATTATTACTGAGGCGAGTACGACGCTGGTTTGTCGAGAGCGAAATTGGTTTCCGAACGTCTAGATCTACACGCAGCTAATTTAAACCATAGAGCGACAAAGTTAAAGTGGAAGTTTCAATAGCGGGTTGTGATTTTTTTGCAAAACCATACAGACAGGTTGAGCACGAGAAATTCGCCAGTCTGCCAGGAAATTGACACGTAGGTCCTTAGCTTCTTGACCGATAGTGACACACCTGCTAACAGACGCTGCTAGCTGCCGATCAGCTGATAGTATGGCCGTTTACCTACAATTATGCTGATGATTGAGAAGACCTTGACTGATATTTGTGTTGCTGTGCTCTATGGATGTGACTATATTTTTTAATCTCTCCATAATATAATGCAGAAACGATGTATTGTGACGTTTTAAGTATGTAATGCTGTGCTCTACATGCATGAATAATGTATTAGATAAAATATAGTATGATTGTTGCGGATAGATGATGAAATTAGTCGAACTTAGCTCAAAATGTATAAAATAGAAATACGATATCGCTTTCTCCTTCTATTGTTCTATTCTTTATATAGTACATCATATATCGGTCTCACTTAGAGGCTGTCATGACCGATTTTGGCATTAACCAATCACAGATTAGACGATAGTGTGAAAGGGAAACAAGACGACTTTCTCCTTTTAACTTGGTTTATGATATGTTTATTTTCTGTGTATTTGGGTTATTTCCTACAATTGACAGTACGTAAGAATATGTTTTTATTTGAGCTAACTGTTTGTATTATGTATGTGTATATACATCTAACCCGATAGAATAGGGATATCGGAGAAATAGGGTTTTCCGATGAAAACTTTATGTCGTTTTGACTATTTTGTGTACAAAATATTTTATAGCTTTAAGGTAGATTAAGCTGGTATCGACAACGTAGATTCATTGGAAAGACCTAGTTGCAGGCAATGTTTAAGGATAAAATCACTTTGGTACATATAGTAGATCATAGATAAATAATGTGAAATGATGTAAATTCATAGTCCAAATCTAATCCATAGTAAAGTCAGAATCGGAAAATTATGTATGGCTCTCGATAAGGTAACACGTCGATATTTAAGTATTTTTGGACTTTTTACTCATTAATTCAGATAAATACAGTCAAGTAGAATTCACGTTGAAAAGTAGTAATTTTGTATCTAGTCGGCCAGTGTTCACGAGTTTGTAAAAGATAAAGTATTATTAAATAAGTGATCAAGATACAAAGTGAAATAAATATAGTATACAGTCCATTTGAAGATAAGTTTTTTATTGAAGGGAATCCAGATACCGCACAAGTTTGGTCCTTCGAGCCGGATCAAGATCAGTGAATTGTGGCTGCTGTGACACATTGTGAATTGGGGCTGCTGGTACATCAGATCCTCAAGTCAATAAACGTATCTAAACGTATGACTTGGTGCGATAGGATCAGTTTCTAATGACACATTGGATGAGTTTCTAGTGACACATATTGGTATGATCAGTGAATTGGGGCTGCAGGTACATCAGATCCTCAAGTCAATAAACGTATCTAAACGTATGACTTGGTGTGATAGGATCAGTTTCTAATGACACATTGGATGAGTTTCTAGTGACACATATTGGTATGATCAGTGAATTGTGGCTGCTGTGACACATTGTGAATTGGGGCTGCTGGTACATCAGATCCTCAAGTCAATAAACGTATCTAAACGTATGACTTGGTGTGATAGGATCAGTTTCTAATGACACATTGGATGAGTTTCTAGTGACACATATTGGTATGATCAGTGAATTGGGGCTGCAGGTACATCAGATCCTCAAGTCAATAAACGTATCTAAACGTATGGCTTGGTGTGATAGGATCAGTTTCTAATGACACATATTGGTATGATCAGTGAATTGGGGCTGCAGGTATATCAGATCCTCAAGTCAATAAACGTATCTAAACGTATGACTTGGTGCGATAGGATCAGTTTCTAATGACACATTGGATCAGAGCCAGTAAATTGGGGCGACGAGGTCATCTAAGGACCAACACCGCATAGGTGCGACGAGACCGTCGAGCGAAGAACACCGAACGGTGCAACAAGTTCGTCTCGAGATCGCCGAACGCGTGAAAAGGACGACGCAACATCACCCAACGGTGCGACGAATTAGTCTCGAGGCGCCCAGTGAAGAGTTCGTCGTGAGAAAAACACCGAACGGTGCAACGAGTGCGTCTCAACATTTCGAACGTGCGAAAAGGACGACGCAACATCACCCAACGGTGCGACGAGTTCGTCTCGACAGGAACAAAGTGTGGCGAGTTTGTCACCAACGTCGTTAAACGTGTGACGAGCTCGTCTTGACTACAGGTACATAGTCAAACGTGTGACGAATTCGTCTTAACATCTCGGAACGGGTGACGAGTTCGTCTCGATATCCTGAACGAGTGACGAGTTCGTCGCTATATCATAGAACGAGTGAAGAGGACGACGCAACATCACCCAACGGTGCGACAAACAATAACGCGGCTCATCCGCGGCCCTTGAACGCCGGTCACCTAACGGTGCCAAACGATCGGTGTCTTGGGTTTTAAGTATTGTGTAAAATAGTGTGGTGTTGCGAAGGTGTACCACGTTAGGTAGAGTCTATATATAGGCATCTGCGCCTAAAGATGTCGACATCTAGAAGCCCCGTCCGCACTCGTAAGGCGGCTGAGAGGCTACGGTTACTTGAAAAACCTCCCGCGTCTTTGTCTGCGTTAAACGCACCTGTAAATCCGCAGCTTAGTCACAGGCGCGCTTCGATTAGTCAGTCGGGCGTGACCGCACTATCCGCGACTGAACCATCCGTGATCGACACGATACCACCGCGACTATCCACGCTACGCGCTACCGATAAAAGGTCACGGGCTTCACCCGTACATTCTCATCGCTCTTCCGCCAGCTCTACAACGCGTCTTAGGCTAGCTGAACTTGAAGCAGAAGAAAGATTAGCCGAGATTCATACAAATCTTATCAAGGATAGACAAGCCGCAGAAGAACGCCAAGCAAAGGATAGACGAGCTGCAGAGGAACGCCAAGCGAAGAATAGACAAGCCGCAGAAGAACGCCAAGCAAAACTTGAAGAACGACTAGCTGAGATTCAGATAAGGCTCGTTGAAAAGAGACTTGCCGTCAACGTAGCTACGATACACAAGAAATCGAGAAGCGCATGCGCAGAAGAGACAGTGGATACAGAACGTACAGTCAATGACTGGCTTCAGCGTTGTGCTGTACGGGGGGAGCTCGAAGAGCTCAAGAGCATCGGTACGGAAAACCATGCGAAGTACCACTCACAATTACGAGAGAAGGCTGCAGATCCACCTTCTCCGCCAGCGTCGAATCATATCACAATGGATACACCACGTCGTGCTAGATCACGAACTCCGATGCGATCAGGAGACAGAGCGATTGATCGACTAGCAGATATCTTAGGACAAATGACCAAAAGTAGACCGATACCCAGGCGTACGCCAGATTTGCCTATCTTTAGCGGTGCTAAGGGAGAATGGCTACCATTTAAAGCGGCCATGAAGGAATCTGCTAGCCTCTATGGTTTCACGCCGTCAGAAAATCTTGCTAGATTGAGAACATGTTTACGAGGAGATGCACGTGAAGCAGTGTTAGCATTAATGTATACAGCGACCGATTCAACGATAATCATGGAAACATTAGAACAATGTTTTGGTTGCCCAGAGATGATCATCAATCATGCGTTTGAAGAGCTGAAGAAGTTGCCGCGACCAGGTGGAACATCTGAAGAACTAAACAGGTTCACGATCAAGTTACAGAACATTGTGACAATGATAAGCTGTGTAGATAAAAAAGGATATCTACAGAATCCCATGCTTGCACAGCAAGTAGTAGATAAACTGAGTCCACACCTCAAATCAAGATGGTGTGACTACGCAGAGGAATCTGGATCTCAATTAGAACCGGAAATTGTTACATTGTCACGATTCTTTATGCGGGAAGCGAAGCACGCCATAAAACATGCATACGCGTCCAAGGATACGTTGGAACCAATACGTACTGGCCCAAAACAGGAACCACGACATCGAGCATTAGATCGTAACTGCAAAGCTCCCGTATATGCTACAACAGAAACATTACCAAAAAAGAACGAATGTTACTGTTGCGGAGCCGAACACGATACAACAAAATGCGCTAAGCTTACGGCTATGCCCATTTCAGAACGATGGAAATGGGCGAAGGATGCACACGTCTGCTTCCAGTGTATGAATAATAAACACAGACGATCCGTATGTAAAGCAAAGAAATGCGGAGTAGACGAGTGCCGTGATACACATCACGCGCTGTTACATGTGCAGAGGGATAACGAGCCACTAAGCGAACCGACTCAGAACGAGCATTTCGTAAATACGGCTTCGGCACATGTAACCACTGATAACCAAGTGCTATTGAAAGTGTGTCCTATTATAATTAAGACACAGAACGGCCAGGAACTAAATACGTACGCGTTATTCGA
Source organism: Tetheella fluctuosa (assembly GCA_951216915.1). Taxonomy (NCBI): domain Eukaryota; kingdom Metazoa; phylum Arthropoda; class Insecta; order Lepidoptera; family Drepanidae; genus Tetheella; species Tetheella fluctuosa. The sequence goes on from OX578214.1 coordinate 1,610,511, forward strand.
CGAGGCATCGACTATAACACTGATCGATGAAGGAATTGCCGGGATAGTCGGAGCGAAAGGCCCGACCAGAGCGTTACATATCCACGCAGTCACATCGAGTCAGAGAGTTTTGGATAGTCAGATTGTAAACATCGAGTTACGTGGAAAAGGCCAAACTGACTTTCATATGATTAAAGCACGGACAGTGAAGAATTTACCATTTGATAGTCAGGTGATAAGTTCAGAAATATTAGAACAAAAACATCTATGTAAGCTCCGATCAGAGGACGTATGTTATGAATACGCCAGACCACATTTACTTATCGGAGCCGATAACTGGAAGCTAATAGTGACACGAAAATTGTTGACTGGAAAAGCAAATCAACCAGCTGCGTCACTCACACGATTGGGATGGGTTATACACGGATCCATACCCAGAAGCGTTGTAACAAATGAAAACGAAACAGTGTTACAAGTACAAACAGCTCAAGAGATCGAGAAAAGCTCAGTAACGAATAACCGAAATGACGAACTGAATGAACTCGTCAAGGAGAATTTCAATATTGATGCAGTAGGGGTCTCCTTGAACAGAAAGCCTGACGCAAAGGATGAACGCGCCAAGCAAGTGAGCAGTCAAATCAACGTGGCTATGGTTCCAGACAGCATGAAGGATCCACCAATACTGGACAAAGCACACCCGTTAACACGGTTGATGATTCAACACGAACATAAGAATCATAACCACGTAGGTAGGAAACAGATGGTCAACAACCTACGACAGAAATACTGGGTGCTTCGATTACGTCCAGCAGTAAGAGCTATTCTACAGCAGTATACTCGGTGTAAGATACGGAAAGCTAATTCAACAATACCTGTTAAAGGCAATCTACCACAGCTCCGTCTACGAACGTACACCAGACCATTCTCACACTGCCGGATAGATTGTTTCAGCCACATGTGGGTTGCCATAGGACAACGGAAGAAAAAACGTTGGAGAATACTTTAAAGAGTACCTGCCTACGTTGGCACCACGTGGCGACGCCCAAAGATCTTTGCGGAATGCAGAGGTGGGTGATATCGTGGTAATTGCGGATGGATTATTACTTCGCAATGTATGGCCACGGGGTCTAATAGAACGTGTGTACACATGACGGTGTAGTACAAAGCACAGATGTGTAGACGTGAGGGGAAATTTCTTGACGGCCAGTTAGGCGTCTCATCATCCTCCCAATTAGTAAGGAAGGCTGCGAAGATCTGCGCCGAGGGGAGAATGTTGCGGATAGATGATGAAATTAGTCGAACTTAGCTCAAAATGTATAAAATAGAAATACGATATCGCTTTCTCCTTCTATTGTTCTATTCTTTATATAGTACATCATATATCGGTCTCACTTAGAGGCTGTCATGACCGATTTTGGCATTAACCAATCACAGATTAGACGATAGTGTGAAAGGGAAACAAGACGACTTTCTCCTTTTAACTTGGTTTATGATATGTTTATTTTCTGTGTATTTGGGTTATTTCCTACAATTGACAGTACGTAAGAATATGTTTTTATTTGAGCTAACTGTTTGTATTATGTATGTGTATATACATCTAACCCGATAGAATAGGGATATCGGAGAAATAGGGTTTTCCGATGAAAACTTTATGTCGTTTTGACTATTTTGTGTACAAAATATTTTATAGCTTTAAGGTAGATTAAGCTGGTATCGACAACGTAGATTCATTGGAAAGACCTAGTTGCAGGCAATGTTTAAGGATAAAATCACTTTGGTACATATAGTAGATCATAGATAAATAATGTGAAATGATGTAAATTCATAGTCCAAATCTAATCCATAGTAAAGTCAGAATCGGAAAATTATGTATGGCTCTCGATAAGGTAACACGTCGATATTTAAGTATTTTTGGACTTTTTACTCATTAATTCAGATAAATACAGTCAAGTAGAATTCACGTTGAAAAGTAGTAATTTTGTATCTAGTCGGCCAGTGTTCACGAGTTTGTAAAAGATAAAGTATTATTAAATAAGTGATCAAGATACAAAGTGAAATAAATATAGTATACAGTCCATTTGAAGATAAGTTTTTTATTGAAGGGAATCCAGATACCGCACAATGATGTAAGAAGTGAAATGATAAAAATGAACAACATTTTTCACAAGGGGCGCCCATACTATATTTTATTGCGCCGTGGTGGAATATATAATTTCCTGGATGAAAGTTTTTGGAGATCTACAAAACATTTGATGTCCCCAACGATGACATGACGTTATCCGGTAAAAGACAATGATGAAGGAAAAATACAAAAGAACATTTTGTTAGACCTAGAAAATATTTTCGAAGCAAGCGTAATGTGGAAGTAAGTGTTAATTCGCACATTTCGAGCATGTTTTATAAACGTCCATTGCGTTTGTATGGCGTTATCAAACAATGTAACGTGACAAATTATGATATTTTAACAAACACGTAATGTTACTAATTGATTTGTTACATTCAAATTCAGTTCTAGACGCATCGACGTTATATTTGCACGTTTGACGTAAATAAAAATTGTTAGCACAAGTGTCTGACTTAAAAACATTACTATTGTACCAAATCATAAAATGGCCGTAATGAAACTATTCATGTTAAATTGCGTAGTATTTACAGAAAGAGAAGAAGATAATGACGTAGATGATGAACGTGCAGGCGTTAATGTATAATTTTCTTAGACCAATGCTTCGGATGGCACACGAAACCCCGTGGGCGCGTCGCAACATATAAATAAAATGATAGCAGCAAGAATACAGTCAATACACCTAGCTAAATTGAAAATTAACTGTTTATTACGTAAATTGTGTAGAGGACGCAGGGTCAACGATAATTTGCATCACATTGACTTTAGAAATGATAAATACAAGGTGTAGCCATTTTCTATTGTTATATCACCGAAGGTTGAAGATCAACGTTCTCCCAGGACTATAATCGTCGTGACAAACGCCGCTGATAAATCAGAAGATATGAGCCCTAAATTACCCAATAAAGGGAAGGTAAATGGTGACTTCATTAAAAATCATGTTGCCCAACAGTTTCACCTTTCATCAGAGACGTGCATTTCTTTATATGGAATGTTTCTAGACTTAATTACACAGGAACAATGGTTTACGTAAGCGATGCGGTCGCCCTGTCTGACCCCACCCGCAGTGCAACACTGGTATTGCTTGTTTTCAATAAGATCGCTTCAGGAAATATGAACTGAAAATCAAATAAGAGACAACACTTTTATCACGTTCAGATATTGGAATCTATTGATTTCCAATAAATCCCACGAAAAAGGTAGCAAGCTGAAATGATATTCCGCAATTCTAAAACGGTTTTCAGACCTTCGGAAAAACATAATCGTTTAGTCGTTCCCTGAAGATGTATCGTACGAAATCTAATATAGTGCGGCTCTTTGACCTAATATTAAATTCAGTGGATCGGTATTGAAGCCAACAGTGCGGTATATTGTTTGGCTAAAATAAACATGAAGCTACAACCATAAGTTCAATTAACTGACATGGTCCTAATTACATTACATCTTAAAAAAAATACATTCACAGTGACTAATTCAGGCGATCCAAATAGTTATTATAACAGAGTTATACATAAATAAATAAACAACTGCTTAAGGTATGTAGATAATTTAGCTACAGGACGTGGAAGTTGGACATCAAACATTTTATTTTTTAATTTCGTCCCTACTGTAGACTCCACACTAATGGCCGAGTGCCTTCTACGTCCCTTTTCCGTGGCTCGTCAGCTAACTAGGTTAGTGCCAGTTTTGCCCCGGTCAATGAACATTTGAGTCTGGCCACTGCGACAGCGGTAGCCTCCTTGTAAATATTTAAACCCATAGTGGATTTTATGCTGGTTTCGGAAGATGTCTTGAAGAATTTACGCTGGTAATCAAATTTAAGTGAGAGTAGAAAAGCGAAAAAGGAATATACGGCACCTATTCATTTCACAATATGTGAGACAGCAAAAGTACTACTAGTTTACGGACAATAACCGTTATAAGCAGATGTAGAAACAATAGGACATTTGGATAATTATAAGTACATTTAAAATTATAGATAAATAATAAATATGCACGTGCTCACGGGACGACTCCTCCGCTACAACTGAGCAATATTGCGGCTGCTAGACGTTTGTTTTCCCACGCGCTGTGCCCCAGCGCACATCGTATCTTGCTTATTTATTTCTTTATCTAAGACTGGGGTAGAATTTGCAAACTAAGGCAAGTGAATCAAAATGTGGATATATAGGAATTAGTGAGGCAAAAGTAATTTAAAGTTCAAATCTGTATTTAGTTCAATAAATTAAATATTTACCGTTGTAAAGATAAGGGGAGTCTTTAGTCGTTTACAGTACTAGAGTAAACAGTTTACTATCAATAGTACTCTATCTATAGCAAAATATAGGTACCTATATACAGGGTGATTTTGTTATCACTGGCAATACTTGCAGGGGTGGAAGTACTCATCAATGTGAACAACTTTTATTATAGGGCTAACTCTGATATCGCGTAAAATAATACCGTTGCTTCATACATTTTGGTCGAGTAGGTATTGAACTTTTGTATGGAACAGCTGATAATTTTTTCATGATTTCACAGTTAGTCCTATACTAAAAGTTGTTCACATTGATGAGTACTTCCACCCCTGCAAGTATTGCCAGTGATAACAAAATCAACCAGTATATGTTATTACTACAGGTACTTTCGTTCCTGACATCCGGGTTTCCCAGACAAGGTAAAACACAATTAACAAAATATATTTATTTCTCTTTAAGTATTGATTGAAATTTTAAAATGTTACGAACGTGGTATTTTCGAATGAATACTAATTATGATAAATATTCTGGGACATTATTCCTCACACACGGCCATCTGACCCCAAACTAAGCAGAGCTTGTACTATGGAAGCCAGATAACTGATATACTACATATACCTACTACTTTTCTTTTGTAAATACATACTTATATAGATAATTACACCCAGACATAGGACAAACAGACATGTTCATGCACACAAATGTTTGTCCAGATTGGGAATCGAACCTACGACCTGCGGCGTGATAGATAGGGTATCTTAACAACCACGCCAACCGGCCCGTCATAATCTGATGTATAATAAAAAGTCCATGATATACCTTTATTCAATTAAAATACCTTGTTATAATCGAATTATACTTGTGCTTTATTTAAAGACGCCATGTTGAAAACATTCAGGATATATGGACGAGGCAGTGATTATTTTTTTAAAATGGACTCTACAATTACTAAATTAAGACTTAATTCCCGACGACAGTTTCCATACTTACTCCTTAAGTTCAAATGGTGTAAGTAATACATTGATTCATTGAATCTTATCTTTGTTCGTATTTACAAATATTCTGAGATTAATAGTAGCTTCATATAGTAAAATCTTACGATAATGAATTATTTTGTTATCAAATGTGTATGTATTATACGTATTTCTGAATCGGTTTTCGAGACAAAGAGCACTGACCCTATATCTTTCATAAAAACATATGGTATCATTGTTACTTTTATTAAAAAAAAATACAATGTAGGCAAGGCATGGTTTTTTTTTAGTTTTAAAAGAAAGTAAATTGTGCCTTACCATTCTAATCCTATCCTACTAATATTAAAAATGCGAAAGTTTGAATGGATGAACGGCTCCAGAACGGCTGAACAGATTTGTATAAAATTTGGCATAGAGATCTGGAATAGCACATAGGCTACTTTTTATCCTGAGGAAACATAAGAACCAACGGGAACGCGGGTGAAACCGCGGACGGAAGCTAGTAACTAAATATTTTTAAAAAATGATATAAGGATAGCGCGATTTGTTTTTTGATAAAGTTATTTTTATTACTTTCATCGAAGACACAACAATATACGACCCAAATCCAGCACCGGCACTAGGGTAGAACGAGAGGCAAGGGGCGTCAAAATGACAAATGCGAAAAACCATTTTGAGTGAAAAAAGTTTCAAAAATCTGTAAGTACTTATTTAATATAAACTGAAAAACAATTTATGGGATGTGAAAGCGTCAACCAAAGAGCCGACGCTGCCCAAATCGTCGGATCCGAAACATGAAATTAGTATCCTAGTGATTTTAAATTCAACTATTACAGCTATGAAAACTTTTCAATCATAACAAACATTAGAACCACAAACAAGACACAGTATAATCCTGAAGCACCTAAACAAACAGCAAGTCACGCTGAATTATAAAGCCATGCACTTTGCATGAACACGGGACCGAACACGTGGCTTAGATTTGATCTTGTTATTCTCATCACTCATCACTTTGTTTACCGACTGTGTACAATGATTTTGTCGTAGAGACTGTAAGGAGTGATCGTAACTATTTGCTTTTTGCTTCAGAAGCACTGCTGCATTGATGTAGGCGTTTATACAGAATATTGCTGGTCTAGCAACCAACCGAACCTTTTAAGGGTAACTGACTACGCCTAGACTGGAATACCTACTATATTGCATAACCAGCTCACTGATTCTATAACAGACAGGAAGGAAAAGGTAGACTTATCAAGAGCAGTAATACAACAATAAATGAAGCAATTCATGTAATTAAATATATAAATTTAAGAAAACAAAGAATTCGACTTAACACTTTGAAACCAGATCTGAAAACATACAAACAAAGAGCTCTTCCTGTTGATCTAAAAATAATGACCAGCCAGGAACGAATGCCTCCAAATTTCTGGCACTCACAGTTCATTGATCTTCTTATCTTTGGAAATTTAAACGTAATTAAGGCGCTAACGCAGTCAACATGACGTGTGTAGGATGAAAGAACGGTAATACATTTCACCTATTTGGCGTAGCATCGTTTGGCAGAGTGACAACACTTCGAAATGCAACCGATACAAACAAAGATAATGTTAACAATAAATCTATTTCGTTGGTTGTTAGTAAATTATTAACAATAATAGATAGAAAGATGGATGGATGAGATTGGGACAGATAAGTGGTATAGATTGAGGAGGCTTATCTCTGCTGTGGGTGGACATAGCCTGAAGATGATGCGTGAAATTGTAGCGGACACATTGTGTTGAAAGTGTTGAAACTTTGATTGGGTAGATACTTTTTCAGGAAATCTTAATTTAATATTAAAATTGAAAATTCAAAATCTTGTTTGCTATAAATCTGGAAGACAGTCGGTGTGACGCATTGGAACAGTTCTGGATTCTGAGCAATCACAAAAAGACAACGAGAAACTTGAGGAATTAATGAAGTTTAATATAAAATTTGTAGAAGTGACACACAAAGAAGTTAATGTAGACAAATAAAGTAAATAAACACGAGAAAGTTCCCATTTAAACAAGAAGATATGTTAGTATTCGTATAGCACAAATATACGTACAAGGCCAGACATATTAGCCTTAGGGGCAATCTTAAGTTTAAGGTCCCCCTTTTAGGCTTACCACGTTGGGCAAAAAAGGAACAAAACATCAAATTCCGTATCTGAAGATACTAAATGACATCAAGCTCTGGATTCATATCGACATAATCTTTTGAGTTATTTGAGTACGGAATGTGATTTTGATTACTTATCATTATTAGAATGTTATCTCAAAAAATCTGTCAGATAACTGATAAGTAATAATAATATGTGCGTTGTGTTACTGTTTGTTTACCCAAATAAAATAAAAAAATGCTGTATGTATAATATTTATTATCAAAAAAAAAAACCATACAGTCGAATTGAAAACCTCTTTTTTTGAGTCGGTTAAAAAGTGAAAATCATTATTTAATGATTTTTTCTTTAACTTAGCTTTACAAAACTAGCTTTTAGATTAGCATGTTCAAAATTACCTACTGTACGTCTGTACACGATTTAAGTCATTCAGACGAGTCATGCATATTCATATAAATTTACAAATACCTACTAAAATCTAAATGTATACATATAAACGTGATAACATGTTGTTGATCATGGTGTATCCATTGTCAACAACTACAATATTTAATATATATATTTTTTTTAGTTATAATAGGTACGTGAAAGTCATTTATTCAGTTAGGCCCTAGACAGGCACTTATGAACGTCGACACTACTGAAGTTTCCACCGGTTCGGAAGTCGCCTTCAACTGAGAAGAACCGGCAAGAAACTCAGCCAGGTTACATTTTCATATAATATATATCTTAATATATATATTTCTTGTGTGCGTGTGTATGTGACTGAACTCCTCCTAAACGACTGGACCAATTTGGATGAAATTTTGTGTGTATATTTGAGCGGGTCCCTGGATGGTTTGAAAATACAATTGGACCCGGTAGATGGCGTCGTAATCGAGTTTGGACAGGACAACGTCTGTCGGGCCCACTAGTATATATATATATATTTTTTGGACAGTCTGACAATATTGGCTTTTTTCCATTAATTTTTTTTTCTTACAGAAATATAATACGCATAAACATAAAAATGACGTGTAAGCTATTCCTCGCATGATGTGACCGAAGATGATGAGCTCATAAAGCCTTAAAACTCAGCCTTTTTTTTTAAATTGAATGGGCTTGCGTTAGGCTTCTTACCCGTCGAAAGACGAAGCCTAAGATGGAGCACGCTTGCCCAGAAGAAACCTATTCACTCTGGTCTTGAAAGTCCTAAGATTGTAGGAGTCAGGAAACAAAGACGCCGGGAGCAAGTTCCATTCCTTTGCTGTTCGCAATATAAATGAGGATGCAAAAAGTTGTGTCCGTATGTTTGGGATGTCTACAACGTACGGGTGGAAATTTTCCCGGCGTCTAATGGTCTAAGCTGTGAAAGCTTCTACAATACGTCCTGAGTTCACACCTGTATAGTTACGTTTTGCATACATTATCCTACTTCTTACTAATGTATGGATGGATGCTTGTTACTCAATCACGCCAGAATGGCTTCACGGATCTGGATGAAATTTGGCACAAACCTGGATTATATAGTCTAGAATAGCACATTATGCTACTTTTTATCCTGGAAAAACATAAGATCCCTCGGGACCACGGGTGAAACCGCGAGGCGGAAGCTAGTCTAACATAAAACAAAGTCGTGTTAGTTACACAATTTACAACTCAAGAACGGCTGGACCGATTTTTATGATCTTTGATTTGATGTATTTGTCACCGCCCCGAATAACAGAATGACTTTCAAAACATCGGGTTTTTTTTACCAGGAACGCGGGTGAAACCTCGGGGAATAGCTAGGTATATAAATATTTGGACATTCTGCAGTGATTACAACGCAAAAGGAAAACAACGGATATTTACTGGTGTCGCATTGTCACAAATTACATAATAGTTGTGCCTACACAACAGCAGATGAAATGCCTAGAGTGCCACAGATCAATAAAACCTGACGGCAGTGACCGCGGATACTTGGCTCGTCGCCAGGGCAGTATCGATCAGCTAATTGGCTAGCCAAGGTCCCAAGGGTCACACCACAGTATAGCCAAGGTTTAGTGCTCATACTATTATATACGCTTATTGATCGCTTGTGTTCAAAGGGAAGATTTTCCGCCAAGATAGTTCACCGTGGTTAGGGACCGTGGCCCAACTATTGATGTTGGAAACTCGTATATGAGAGATCTACAAAAGGTAGGTAACTTGATGTGAAGAAGCAATTTAGAAAAGAAAAGTAGCTCTTATGTCCCTCCCTCCATACCATAGGCTATATGCGTACCAAATTTCATCGCAATCGGTTCAGCGGTTCAGACGTGAAAAAGTAACAGAGTTACTTTCGTTTTTATAATATTGAGTATGGATTAAATTGAATTAAAAACACGTCTTTATGGAAATAATAAATACATATATAATTTTATCAGCAATGGGGCCATTGAAATGCAAAAAAGTTAAATTCGATAACAAATTTATGTGCCAATTGACAAGTTATTGTAAAATGGGTCACACCAAATTAATTAAAGACCCGTTTCAAATTTAGATAAGACTATCACAAAATATCTTTTGTACTTACACATATTGTAGGTACATGTATCAACATTAATTTATTTTATGTTAAGTAGCCCCACTCCCACTATATCCATCCTACTAATCCTACTATATCCTAACTTCCTAACTATCCTAATCCTAACTAAGTAATATTATAAATACGAACGTGAGTTTGTTTGTTTGTTACCTCACGCCTAAACCGCTGAACCGATCACGAAGAAATTCGGTACGCAGATAGCCTATGGTATGGAGAAGGATATGGGCAACTTTTTTTCTCGGCAACGCAGGTGAAACCGCGGGGGACAACTAGTAATATTATAAATGTGAATGTTTAGATGGATGTATGTTTGTTACTCAATCACGCCAGAACGCCTGAACGGATCTGGATGAAATTTAGCACAGAGATAGATTATAGTCTCGAATAGCACATAGGCAACTTTTTACCCTGGGAAAATATAAGGTTCCTCGGGAATACGGGTGAAATCGACTAGGTATTTGATATCGGTTCATAAATCTAGGGGATTCAGATAACAGTTCAGGAAATAATGGGTTTTTTACCATTGCCTACGAAAGGGTTGATGAAAAAAAAAACCTAACCAAAAAGAGAATATAAATAAAAATAAAGTTTAATCTCTGTAACTTATACTGTAGTACTTATACAGTATTCCAGCAACTATTGCTCGTAAACTAGTCAATCCTACATACCGGTGATACTTTTCCTTTAAAATTCATCATATATATATGCTAATATAATGAATTATTATCATTACTACTGTCGATATTCCCCCTTATTCAGACCCATTCGGTTGCCATACCGATCGGAAAGGACGATTTTATTTTGTTAAGGCTGATTCTGTGTTAGTCGCTGAATTAATTTACCACAATCGTGTACCGATCGACTGTCTCATTCCAAATGGAAGTCTGAAACGAGAAAAAAGGAGCCATCCTATTTAGTAGACTACTCAATCGGTTCGTCTACCCGCTCGGGACTGCAACCGAGCAGGTCTGAATAAGGGGGATTATCAGATTTTTAGAAGAAATTAACGGGTAGGGCGTCGAAAAAAGGTTTCTTGTATCAATTCGGAACCTTAAAAAGAATACACAACTTGTGAAACATTTATTTCATCTTAGCCTCTTTTACAAACTACTAGCTGTTGCCCGCGGTTTCACCCGCATACCCGGTATATTTTTTATAGTATTAAAACCTTCCGTGGACCTTAAGGAACATACAAAAAAATAAATTAGCCGAATTGGTCCAGCCATTTTTGAGTTATGCGCTTACCAACATTCATATATATATAGACTAATACTTGTTGTAAATAAAATTATAAAGAATATTCTTCCATGTTAATGTTCGTTAAGGATATATGAAGGACATTGGAGTGAACAGTTGTTTTGCACAGATAATTAAAAATTGAACGGCTGTGCAAATTGTAGATACATATACAACGTGTTATAAAATACCCCGTAAAAATATAATTAATTATGAAAGCCAAACATTTTGTCAACCCTAGCTGTCATGTCAGGGAACCAGATTATTTAAAAGAAAGGCCTAGGTACGTACCTATTTTACCTAATAATTTTCTACTTTAATAGTTTTTCTATTTTTCATTCATAAATGTTTGCTACCTCAATACATGGATGTCATTATACTCAAGTACTGGCTTCAAAAAATGTCAAGTTGGAAAAAAAATATATGTTGTCAATTTACGATTATTATTTTTGTCGTACCGCGATTTAGGTAGAAATGTAGGTACATTCTGCGTAGTTTACTCTTTAATTTTACTGAAATAGGGTTAGCAGATCAGTGTTTTTTTTTTTTGTGTATGTTATACAGCGTTAGGTACTACGGTTCTTAAATTTTGTGAATGGACTCGTTATAAGGCACCATTTAACCTTCTTTCGGCTTTACGGGTAGTTTTGTAACATCCTGTATCTCATGTTTAAGGTTGACTTTAAGTAGCTAGTTAAATGATTAACTAGCTACTTAAATATCAAGCAAATGAATTGCCAAACTATACAGGCTGATTTTTTTGTCATTGGCAATACTTGCATGGGTGGAAATACTCATTAATATAAACAACTTTCAGTATGGGACCAACTGTGTAAACATGAAAAAAATATTAACTGTTCCATACAAAAGTTCAATCAATCACCCTGTATTTAAGGCGATGATAGCTAGTAGCTAGTGGCTTTCGGTGAAGGAAAAGTACTCAAGCTCATTGTAGGATTCGAACCCATGACCTTCGGCATCCGAGCACTACCACTGAGCTATCATGGCCTTACAAATTACTATGTAGAATGTATCAGTTTATTTCTACAAACGTTAGAATTATTTGCAGTAAAATGTTTACTAATACTGTGTAGACATGATCTGATTACAGATAGTTTTTTAAACTCCTGACAGGATATGGGCAACGGATGTTCACTAGAACTCTACTGACAAACACACACACACACACAGTTGGTATTTAGTATGCGAAGCACTAGTAAAGCTGCAACCAATATGAAACACTTTCTATCTCATCAAACGCATCAATTTAAGAGCAAGACAGCATGATTGACTCGTACCCGCATCAACTATTAATAAAATAGAGATTCACAGCATGGGATATCCGCTCGGCAGTATCTACTTTATTATGAAATTTCACTTATCAATTGATTGCCTAGATAAAATGTCTATAGCAAATGAGCGAGACAGATAGACGGCGAGATATAGCGTAGAGATGTTTACTAGCTTCTAGCACAATTTTATCGTCATCAACCAACATCACCCTTCGAGAGACGGTGAGATTTATGATACCAAATAATATAGAAACTAAATTACTACCTAACTAATTAAACAGAAAATAAGAAAGAGGTAAATTTTAACCTCAAAGATAGTCGAAATAATGTTGAAGAAATGGCAGACAAGTTGTTAAAATATTTGCTAGATGCAGTCGAAGAAGACTTAAATACATATACCACAGAAAACAGCAGGTGAAATCGTGATTAATAAACTATGCACAGCCTAAACCTGCACCTGGAGGTATGAAATTCAACCCCCAAGGGGATAAAATGTCAATCCACGATGCGGAAAGTTAAATATAAAGAATGATAAGACCAAGAAGAATTCATGAAGTAATAATAACTGTACAGTATTTAAGAGAGAGGTAACGATTAGAGAGAACATACTAACAGACACAACAGTAATTACAATTACATAGGTGTAAATTAAAACTGACAAAGATTAACTTTCATTTCATTACAATCAATCATTATTCTGTCTGTCTCATCGAAAAACAAAAGCAATGAATTGAGAAAGCCAAGCCAATAACGCTGGTTCCAATACTTTTACTATGGAAGTGTCCAACGGGCGTGCCTTATATGGCGATTTAGCTCGTCACCTGAGTCACGATGTCGTTACTTGAGTGTCCAATAGAAGCATGTAAATTCAAACTGACCAACGTAAACTTCCACAAGTATTCAGAGTTAATGAAAACTTTCAAGCACTATAAATTATACACCATAGAGATGTCGTTAACAATCTTTCACTCAATAAATCAATAAGTTTTTGTTCTGACCATTAATGTTGTATTAAAATGATACAAACAACGAGATGTAATTAAATTTGCGGCTCGCAAACGATCAGAAACAGAAAACAAAAGTGAAATATAGATGAAGCTGTGACAACTAATGAGCTCCTATGTATATACCCGATATGTCACTTACAGTTGCAAGTCTAAAGGGAAAGCAAAATAGTACATATGATGTATATTTTGCTTAAAATCAACTTCCTTTATCCTACCACCGATTTTATTGACACTATACAATGCATACCGTAACGCAAGAGAGACCGGTCTTGCCAAAATCTAAGCTGATAACTCAAACAATAGTGTTGCACAACAACCGAAAATAATCTATATTTTTATTCAACCACCTGATAGGCATCTAGCTAGGCGAAAGTGAAAGTCAAACAATCACGACCGCAGTGATCCCGAGATGGGGCGTTTTAATGAAGATTAATAGTTCGGAAGTTCGTGGTGATAGCCAGGTTGATTGCAGTATAAAAGTTGTTATAATTACTGTACAGGGAGAGCTCGTAAACACAGCTATTACAAGTGCTCGGGTGTTTGATTTCAATCTACAGAACTATGAATTAGAACTTGTTATTAAAACACTTATATACTCCTTTTTAACTGTGCACATGTTGCAAGTAAAACAAGTTTCGGTATTGCAATTACAATCAATTTTGTATAAGTAATATGGCATTGTTTAAGTAGCTTAATGTCAACTTTGTTTAGAATAAAGATTAGTTGCTGCTCTTTGTAATCCTGTTATTGCAATATATGATTTTTGAAGTCACATTTCGTCAGAATCATCAACCTGCAGACATTCGTTGGTTGCTTAAGTATATTTAGGATCTACTGTTGTTTATTTTTTTAACCAACCAACCTTAACTTGCTTTGCATATCTAGCTACTCTTGTTTCGATTTATAGGATATCAGACTATCTGGTTTTGACTTTATGACCAAAAGCAATTGCTATTAATTTATATTAAGAACCTGAGTGACTATTGAATTTCGAGACTATTTCAGATTAATGCAAGCAAATTAAATTCCAGAAGTACTGACTATAGTTACGTTTTGTTAGCTTTTCTGTGACTCTAAAATGGAATTTCAATAGCTTAGAGCATTAACTGAAAAACGAAATACAGTCTCGGAAAGTGTGTCATCTAAAACAAATCCTCATTGGTATTATAAATGAACAAGATTTCTACAATGGACTTTCCAATATTAATAATAAAGCTGCAAAGCACATCGCATTTTACTGTAAGTGCAAACTGTAGGCTTCCTATGTGAAAGCTGGTCTAGACTTTCATATATCTCCGGATCATCATAGCGGCATAACATTAAAGTAAATGTTCGACACTTAGTTATTGTAACGTATGCGCTAATTTCACTGGCTCATGGATAGATTTATGGATGTCTGAGATATACCGACGTACGAGATATTTTAGACGTTTACCGATATATGGGATCATAAAAATCTCTCTTGCGCAGACTGATCCCTATTTCTATCATCGTATATCAATTGTGTTGATCATTCCTGTCTTCAATTTGATATTTATATGATAGTTTCCCACAGAAATTACAGAGCTATTGTAAACAAATTTATTTTCCATTTCTTTTGTATAGATGATATTTTTGAAAGCTCAATGACTAATAAGATCGTTTGTGCGTTAACAAGACACGGGTGAAGCAACAAGCAACATCTAAACAACCACGTTCCGAGCAGTATCCTTAAACAGGAAATTTTATTATCGATAAATAACTGTAATGTTAACAATAAAGTAAAATACCTCTATTCTGTGGAGACATTATCCGGTGCTGCACGGGAAGTGATAAGCAAGTAACAATAAAACCGAGACACGGAACGTTATGTACATAAATTATTTGATAAGTACCTTAGTTTACCAGTTGCCTAACGGGCGGGCCCACTCTGGTCTCGGCCCTTGGAAAACAACAGGATCTAAATAGTGGCATAACTGAGTGATATTACTAAGGGGCCAGCGATTTGTAGAGGATCTGTTAATTATTTGGCAGGGATTTTGTGTGAAAATATTTGTTTCTGCTTCGTCTGCAGATTTCATATTTTGTTCTATGAATTTAAATAGAGTTTAGAAAATAATGTTTTGGAAATCTAACCAAATTTAAGCTTTGACTGTTTTGTTTTTTTTTGCTTATGGCAATCGTCTTTATGGAAACACGTAAAACGGGAAAACGTTTGGCAGCAAAATCATTTTGTTAGGATTAATAATAAATCAGTCATGCTAATTAACACTTTCACATGATCAATTAAATCAAAGTCAGGTTTTAGTCAAATGGTGGTCATTCTACTTAAGCTTTTCACAGGCTTTTGGAGCTGCCACATTTATTGGAAAATACCACCCAACTCAAAATGAGGAATCTTTCACCAATGTTTTTGTAAAAAGTCAATTTTTTCTTGGCATTTCCAACCAGAATCCATATTGATTTTCAATAACTCATTGTTCCAAACAATTTTGTATTGAAGCGACAGGTTTCTCTGTTGCAATTGGTAAATAATTCACAGTTTACTTTCATTCTTCACACTCAGCTATGTGAATTTCTGAACACTTTTTACAGATCTGGGTATTTCTATTTCTTCCATACAATGCGAGAATAATCTCTAATTAGATTACAATAAGGTTGGAAATGCATCGGCTCTTGAACATGCAGACGCAATACGTATGAAGACATAAGGAGATATGGATGGATTATGTGAAAGACGATGTGAGTTGGCAAAGAGTGAATGCCAAGTTGAAGAATATTAGGGATGAGGGCAAGACATGACAAGAAAGATATAATTATAACAAGATAATGATAATAACCTTATTGGACATCGCGTATTTAATGCGTAGTAGTTTAAGGAAAATTCTAAATTTAGATAGATTTATTATTACTGTACAGACAGATTCCTCCGTGCGCAATTAGCACTCGGTCATTTTTTTATTCCTTCAAAATTCATAGTTAGCAGATAACTAAGATATAAATTTTCCCCATGCAACATTCAAAACATTTGTTTATGTCGCTCATAAAATAACTAAAATGAACATCATCCGATGTTAATAATGTTAATGGAGTTACATTGAAAACAGAACATAAATGAGAAAAATAAATCATAGTCCGCGTTCAACATAAATCTGAGCAATATACGCGTAGGCACAGCATTGTACAAATATTATTTAGATGCATTTGGCACGAATGTGCGTAGGCGGCGCGAGAGTGACATAGAGAAAGCCTTATTTATCTATGGCCTTGAATGAGCTTTACTCAGTTAGCCGTTGCAACTGAATAATATTAAATTGATACATATCATTTTATGTACAGTAAATTGTACCAATTGTCATTTTGGATTGGGTATTAAAGATAGCGCCAATCACACCTTATAGTCGCTTGCGCAGCATTATTGGTGATGTAGCATTTAAATGTGCGTTTTAATTTACTGTCGCACGCAGAGATATAGTTAAGCATAGCTTGTAAGTGGAATAGCGCCCTATATCATCTGATAAATCTGTTGTTTTGTCGTCTTTCTCGATTGTATCGAACCTTTAGCCTACAGGCAGTCTTATGGCATATAATTACCAAAGAGAAAATATAAAAATCTGTCATAAATTAAATTGTAAACTAAATTATTTTATCGATATTTAATACAAGGTCTATTTAGTTTGGTATCAGATGGTCATGTGTGATGAATGTGTTATATTGAGAGTTAATTTGGACATTTTTTTTTATTTATTATCATAAATAGATATTATTAACAGTTTTGTTTTGCTAGTTATATAGTTATGTAAGTAATTAAGTATATTATGTATGTATTTGGAATAAATAAAATAGCATATGATTAATTGTAGTAGTGACGTCAAATGACGTGGCGAAGGTCGTGGGTTCAAATCGTACGATGATTTGCTTTTTGTGAAATTATCGTGAGGAAACCATAGCACAGTGGTAGGATACTTTGTAATATCGGCATGGCTGACGTGGAGTGCTCCGATAGTTATACTTGAGAGCCAGTTTCCTTCTAGGCTTTGTGTGCTTACCAACTTCGGCCACATCATCACTTACCACGGTGATATTGTGGTCAAAAACAAGGCATAAATAACAGCTTTACTATTTAATGGTTGAACAATGGAAAAGTTATATTATTGTATCTGAATTAATTAAAAATTATTTAAAAAAAGAGATGCAAAAATTCGAGTTAGTGAAAAATTGAAAATTAAACTCACAATTACACGGCTAAGTAGTTAGATTTATTATAGTAAACACGGTGAAAACTCGCTTTCAAAATCGTGTTGGATACTAGAAACTCGAACGCAATAGAGACAGACGGTAATGTCTTTAAAGGATTTAACAACTCGTTCGCTTTCGCCGAGACAATCGTAAATTACGAATTCATTTCGTATAACATAACTGTGGGAATGTTTTATAGTTGGGGACTAGGGAGGAGATAGCAATTTGATTGGCAATATAAATGGTAAAGCAGATTTCGCCAGTTAAATTGTGATAAGACATTTAAAATTTTATTATATTATCGATATTAAATTTAAATATAAATAAATATGGCAACAGTGACATATAGTCGGGTGTAAATAGTAAGGCTATAAACAATTTATCTATGTATAATAAAACAAAGTTACACCATTTATAACTCAAGAACGGCTGGACCGATTTTTATTATCATTGATTTGTTGGATTTGTTTTCGTCCCGAATATCAGAATAACTAAAAATATATATCGGCAACGCGGGTGAAACCGCGGGGAACAGGTAGTTAAGTCATTAATTAATCAGTACTTGTATTTGGTAATTCATTTTTATAATTCAATTTGGATCGTAATAACCATTATTAAATTGAATTGAATAATATAAATAATAGGTAATAATAAATCACTGTATCTTTAATTTGATCACCTAATTAGGTACGTATAACGATCAGACAGCAAAGAGAGCAAGTAAATTTAATCCAAAACAATTCTTGCTAAATCATTATTAAGGTTCACTTTCGATTAGTTAACAAAACATAGAGTATAAAAAGTATCTAGTGTTTGTATAACATTAGAATTATCACTTTCCCTGTATCGGGCACCAGCTGAGCTTGAATAACGGCTTTTAATCGTTCGTCAGACTGTACTAACAGTTCTCGATGTGTTCTCGAACGAAAAAAGTCTACAGTAAATTTCGAGGAATATTTTAATTATGCGTGATTTATAAAATATTTCATATATTTACATGTTTATTTATACTTTATACTTAAGTCCCTATATACTCCAAAAAGGTTTTTAACGAAATACTTATACAGATGCAAAAAAAAAAAGCGAATTTATGGCTAATTTTGCAGTAATCTCATAGGTACGTTTTCATCGCCTAATCATGGTTTTACTAATTGGTTGATTTTCATTTTAAATACTTAAAATAACCATGTTACTGCTACAGTACCAATATCCATATTGGAAAACATTCCAAACTTACTAAAAAAAAAAAACTTTTAAAATCAAAAATGGTTCTCGCCCCAATTAATTGGAGGACCTGAAAAGTTGAGATAAACCGTTTTCATGGAATAGATAGGAAGAATGAAACGAGAGACTAAAGAGTATAAAGACACGAGAGCAGAGGGAGATGAAAGAGGTAAAGATGGTGAAACCGTAGTGATAGACAATAGAGTTGAATGATAAAGGCATCATGCTGTGCAGACTACAAATGATTGGTTACAGGGCCGGCAGATTATGGGTGGAAATTCTAAAGACAGAATCGACAATATGATTAAATGCAGTGGGATTTTACGGTTGAAACTTAGAAATACATAACATACTTGAGGCTCGTATCAGTAAAACAGTATAAAAGCTTTAACGACTGTCATCGGAAGCTGGTACTTTCATGTTTTTTTCAGCCATAGAGAGTATTAGAGAGTTTAGTATTTACAAATACGTAGTAAAACTAAATGTCATCTGTCATAATGACGTATGCACAAGAAAGAGCTATTTTGAAGAAATAATCCTGTACTTAGTTCCAATAGAATAATTTTCGCGAGGATTTCTTTTGTTTTGTTTGTTTCTCATTCAATTTAAATTTCTACAAAATCTGAATATAAATATTTTTACAAGACACCGAAGACTAAGCGTAGCAAACACGCGATTTGGGGAGCAGTGTTGCGAAACCGCTCTATTGAAAAACAACAATGATTTTAAAAAAGAAAATAATCGCGCCACAGAAAAGATCGTGTAAATAAAATAAAATTATCGACATCGAAATAAATTTACGAAGGAATAAACCCGGCGGCGATTGCAGCCGAAACAAGCGAATAACTTTACAGCACGAGACAATGTTACATTGAGTGGATCAGGCGCAACCTGATCCAACAATGATAGGAGATAAACATGCAAATACCCGCATGGTTCCCTTACATCCAAAACAATTACGCATTATTTAACATACAGTATTTAACGTAATATCTACACACGACAATGACGTCACGTAAGCATAACAAGGACAGCAGGAACGTGCCAAGAACAAAGCACACAATACAAAGATACGACTAATCTCGAGAGAATCTCGAACGAAACTATCATTCAGTTGACGAAACAATGGTAGGACCGCCCGACACCAAGCAAGACAGTTGAATGACCGATTGCAACAAGCTCTTGCAAACCAATGCCTTTACAAACGCCGCCGAGGAAAACGCCAACATTGGTACTTTCAAAACTGGCTTCCAGACTGTACCACCAGCTGGATGCGAGTACGTGAGCTTAGAAAATGTGGCTGTGAGGCTGTTTATTGCATGAGGTGATTTCCGGGAGAGATCGATATTTGTTTTTGGAGCAAGTCGTTGCGCTACACGTTACAAATCGCCCTCGGAGGTACAAATGAGCAAAAACGACCTAAGTCTTAAGTACTTGGTATTCTAATCGAATACTATATTTTGGATCCCTTATCCGGATAAAGCATTAGTCATATTCATACAGAAACAGGTATTCGGTATCGAAATGTAGATATTAGTGGCGATAACGACAAATTCTACACATTGGTATAAGATCCTAAAACGGCTTATGGAGTTGATATTTCGTTAGATGGTATCTTATCAACAGAAAAAGCCATAAGATTAAGGGTTTCAGAATTCATTTAGACAGGTGATAAAAGAAAATTAAGTTTAATAAGACGTAACATCAAAAATAACTTTATTGCAAGTAATATATGAATGTGTCAGGCAATTTTAAATGCTATAGTGCGTCAAATTCACCCAGAACAATCAATTATTCCTTGCAAAATTGTAACATAATATAAATTATCTATAAATAGACCCAAAATAACCTCGTGCTGCACATTGCCAAAGCCACAAACGTACGTACGATTATTCGACATTAGTCGACTAACTTCTGTTACGCTCTGTCAAATTACACCTGTTTGTTATTTTGCAATTAGCGCGTGTAGTGTAGTGTAACATTGATGTTTATTTTAGTAGCAGTTTCAATGAAAATATGCTATTTTTAAGAGTTCCATAACTACGAGCCTTGGGAAATTTTAAACTGACATAACTTTGAATGACATGGTTTTCTTTTTTGAACGTAATATCAAATACTAATTTGCTATCTAGATAAGAAACTATTAGCCCAAATTATAGACGAGCTTTCACCCTGCGTTTTCACCCGCGTTTACGGTATAAAAAGTAACTTATGGGACTCTCCGGTCCATAAACTATTTCCAAGCAAAAATTACATCGGTCGATCCGTTGCTGCATGAAAGAAAGACAAACAAATCAACAAAGACACATTCGCATTTATAATTTTTTCCATTTTAATAACTCAACATAACAGACTGTGTATGATTTTTAATGACCGCAATTTTACCGAGTGAAAAAAAGAAGAAGGATTGCAACCCATGCTAGGAATGAGCATATTGTTAAACTTATATAGATTTTGGCTGGAATATTGTTGTTTTAAATTAGCAATCATATCCCCGTGGGTATGTTCATTTGGATACCATCTTGGCATTACGCTCACTTCATCACTCTTCATGACTAACTGACTATGTGAACTGGATATCACCCACGAATTGACAGCCATTTCTATCGTTTGCTTCAGAATGGTATATCAGTAACATTAGTATTGAATTGTTTTGAGTCTGGATCGCATAAAATGAATTTCTGGGCCTATAAATAACGTAGAATTTTGACTTATGTTTATTTACTTGCAAAGACACAGTAAAGATAAGATCAGTAGCAGAACTGACTCTTCTTTGTAATGTCAAGGTATGTAATTAAAGCAATAAAACTACTATATACATTTTAAATTACCGTTTTAAAACCATTTTACCTTACGTCGTTTATGTTTTGTGCGTTTGATAAGGGTTATGTTTCCTCAATAACTATGTTGATAATGTGATTTCTGCTTATCTTAGTTTACAAATCTTTGCGTAAACACATAAAAGAAATGTGAACGTTAAAATCGTCATATCGTATGATCATATTTAAGGTCGACTTTTGTTTTAGGTCTTTTTGACCACAATCTCACTATGATAAGAGATGATGTGGCCGAAGATGATAGCCACACAAGAAACTGGCTATCATGTGCAGCTGCCGGAAAACACTGGTAAGTGTTTGGCCAAAGATTTTCAACTTTAGGGGTACGTCAGGTAGACGTGTACTACACTACGAAGTACCCTACCACGATGCTATGGTTTGCTCGCCATTTTTTCCTTCACCGAAAACTCAACCTCAAGGCTTCGAACGCTCGACTTTCGTCAAAAACACTATACTATCTCACATCATTATTTATTCTATCATATATTATTAGGTTACTTCAATGAGATAGTCGTGTACTCTAAGATATAAAGTTGTTAGCTACAATAAGTTCAGAATTTATAAGATACTTGTTAATCCCCGACGTACGTTACATTGCCACTTTTTTGTCATCCATCACAATCTGATGAATGGTTTAGGAACGCATAGAGGACAAACATACAAAGAAACATTCATTCATATATAGATAGATAGATCACAATAACAAAATACTTGAATGACAAATACACTTTTGCGAAAAGATACAAAACCAATAATACTCATGCAAAGCAATATAATTTTAATGCATATATTATCTAGATGTATCTAGATTTTCTTCACGTTATCAGAAATAATTTCACACGCTGCCTACACAGATAACTATCATGATATTGAAAAATTCCACGAAAACTTTTGAGAAGTAATGAAAATATGCCTATTGGTCAATGATTATGAGGCTGAATGAATGATGAACTGACTGCTTCACATGTTTATGATTATTAAAAAGATATTAAATACTGTAATAAAGTGACCGTTTCCATTACAATTCAGTTAGAAGTGAGAGAAGTAAATGGAATCAATAATATCTATAATACACGATAACCTTAAAATAGAACTCACTTTCTATTTCTATTAGCTCGACTAGTTTCGCATTATTAACCACCCGATTATAGCACATTGTTTAACTGTTAAATTCTTTTGAAGTGCACGCAAATACTATATATTAATTATGTAATAATTGACGGTGTGGTTGTTAAGATATCTGTCACGCTACAAGTCGTGCGTTCAATTCCCACCCAGGATATATTTTTGTGTGCATGATCTTTTTGTATGTCTGATAGTGTGTATGTAAAAAAAAAGTATAAGTATGTAGTATTCAGTTGTCTGGTTCCTATAGTACAAGCTCTGCTTAGTTTGGGAGCAAATGGTTGTGTATGAAGAATATCCCACGATATTTATTTATTTCTTTTATATTGACTATCTCTTTGCAGTTTTACCTACCATGCCGAAGGAACAAATTATTAAATTAACAAATTAATTAACCAAGCTTTAGTTTTTTACGAACAAAACGGCTCTTAGGCGAAAATAACATATTTAATTAAGCGAAAGTGTTTAAAAGTATGTAAAGAAAGACAATAATGGCCAAACGATAACCCTTATATTTCTACAAAACTTTGTATGTATCTACCGATATATGTAAAATCATCACAGTTTAATAGGCCCGTTTTGACAGTTCATATTCATACAAGTGACTAACAGACACAACTATACAGGGTGATTTTGTTATCACTGGCAATACTTGCAGGGGTGGAAGTACTCATCAATGTGAACAACTTTTATTAAAGGGCTAACTCTGATATCGCGTAAAATAATACGGTTGCTTCATACATTTTGGTCGAGTAGGTATTGAACTTTTGTATGGAACAGCTGATAATTTTTTCATGATTTCACAGTTAGTCCCATTATAAAAGTTGTTCATTTTGATGAGTACTTCCACCCTTGCAAGTATTGCCAGTGATAACAAAATCACCCAGTATATTTGTCTCTTTTTGAGACCAATTGGAATTGAGCCTAATGGATTTTAACGACTTTATTGTTATTGTGTAACTGTATATTTAGGAACAAGAAATAATTTTGCGAGCCACATAAATGTAATACTTAATGAAATAGACTATACGATAAACTTTCGATTACAATAAAATAATACTAGATATATCAGCTCGTACATCAAAAGATAAATTGATAAAATAAAATCAAACGCAACCAACTAAGTACACACAGACCGCATGTACTATTATCGCGCAATAACACTGTATCTTACATCAGATCGGATGAATTTGCGACCTCCGTCTATTGACAATGTTATACGGAATAGAGTGAAATAAAAAAAAAACAAAAACAAGCCCGCCATATATTCCTAACACAACCTCCTGACGGAGAAGACAGACCCCCTGATCCTGAAATAAACGGTGGAATTCAGTTGACACCGAATAATGCTCTAAGCGACCCAGACTTTGTTGCTTATCTTGGAAGGAAATGTTGTTTTGCAATCCCATTGTAATCTAATACAATAGTTAATCGGGAGACAACCACAACAATATGATATTATTATGTCGTAATGATCCTTTATTTTTTGCGAAATAAGTCTGCGTTTTCGCCAAATCTTTGAACCTGTTATAAAAGTCACAAGTCCAAATACACTAACTGAATAATACTAATTTTATCAGTAATATATATCTGTATTATTTATTTGTTGAAACAGTTATACGTATTTCAATAATCGTAAAAATATACGTTATTAGTATCGATTTGTGACTCGCCTTCGATTAAGGCGACGCCTTGAAGATTTTGGATGCAAGGATTCCGATTTTTCTCAACAATGACTGAAGCGAACGAACTGAAATTTATTGTAAGAATTCATCATGTCTTTGACTTTATTTTGTACGTTGCATAACACGATTGGTTAACTTTTATAACACAAAATAATTAATCAAAAAGACCTCTTTAAAATAAGAGATTCTAATTTTACCGGCGTTGAGGATCGATTTGAGGTTCCAAAATTTCTACATATATTAATTGAAACTGATACTATAAATTGTACTTAGGTTTTATGAAACATATTTGTAGTTTTTAAATTAAACAATAAAAACCATTTTGTCGCATACCCCCTTTCGTTTACGCAGATTTTCTATGAGAGGTCGCTATAGTAGGGAGCGGGGCGCAGCACGTTGAATTTCAGATTTTTAAGCTTAACGCGGCGTCACCTTAAAACGACAAATTAAAAAATACGCAAGAACACAACGAAGGTCGTCAGACTAAGATTACGTTACAAAACATCGTGTGTCCCGGATGAGTGACGTAGCGGCGCGGCATGGCAGCCGCTTGGAATGGGAGGTATTTGGTCGCGCCCACCATACTGTGACGTCACTAATCGCTATGGCACTATATTTGTGCTACTTATAAATAACGGAACATCCTCGCTAGCAGTTGGCACAGTTTTCTACTAGATAGTGATATGATAACAATTTCTTTTTTTGGGAAATATAAATTCAAAATTATTGTAGTACTGTAGTGTAAATAATTGTACTGTGGTGCAATTATAGTATAATTTACATATTGTATTGAATTTTAAATAGGGGTAATTGTGTCATATAATATTATTAACTAATTGTCAGCTGCTAACAAACAGTTAGTTTGTTACCACGGCCAGCAATTTGAGATACTATTCTAAGCCCAATTTACACATTCATTATTTATGTAGTGGGTAAAGTTGTTAAAAATACAGACTACTTAATTAATAAGCTTATAAAGATAGTAAACAGTATAAATCCAGTTTTAATCTATATCTATCAACACATTTTATATTCTTTTATTCATTTAATTTCCATATAACACTGTTTTTTAACACATTCCTGGTCAAACACAGTCTTATTTTTTTTTAATAATAGATTTTAAAATCCTGTGAGCACTGGATATGTGTGTGTGTACAATTAAATAAGCAATTCTTGTAATTTGTATTCATGAATTTAGAAAGTTCAATGCTAAATACTGACTAGGGAAGTTCAGGGGCTAGTTATTAATCTTTGGGAAAATTTATTTATACATAGTTGTAACTTAGGCATCACTCAGACGGCTACTCCACAGTCTACTATCACAGGTACTGCTATTACTGTAGAATTTTAGAAAATTGCCATTTCCATTTGCACACCATTTTGTTTACTACCTACCGGTAATTCATTGAAAATTAGGGTAAGATTAGTAATCAATTAGTGAAGCATTCAAGTGTACGAGCAATGTAATTGGTTAATTAGATACAATTACTGGTTCTCACAAAGCAGTGAACTCAAAATAATGGGCATTATTAAGGTTATGACAAAGTCCAATTTACTGTTATAAATTATTGTTGGTAATACATAAACTTATTAAATATAAATGAGTGTGATACCATCAGAAGGTAAATGGAACATTCGGTTCTGTTAACTGTTAAACAGTTATTAAAAATTTATTGGAGTAAAATATATCTTCAAAATAATGATAGATATATAAATTTGTATTAATATAAATTATTCATAAAATATGGACCATGTAAGAACATACTTCCATTTGCTTATATTCAATTCAACAAAAAATCCTTGAGTTAAGTAAAGAATACTTGATTAACTCAATACCAGTACAATAAAAAGAAAAACAAAAAATATTGAAGGCCAATGGAGCAATTTCATAGTTTCTTACCACTTTCACTGAAATCTAAAAATAGCACAACTCACCCGTCAGTTGTCACAGAATTCAATGACAGTGCATCAGCAAATGTCAACTCATGACCATTGGTGTCTGGCCTTGGGTCCTCAACTGGCTGAGTGTCTCCTGGCGAGTCTTTAACAGGAGGACTCGATTGAGCATCTTCATTAGCACTCACTTTCAGACTGACGTTATGCAGCCCAGACAAGTCTATGTTATTACCACCACCTTCAGCTTGCGGAGCTTCTGATACCACCAGAATGAAGAAAGCACAGCTGCCAAAATGAAGAAAAACACATTTAGGGATAAATTGTTGGTCAGAGAGTAGCCTTAGGGGCGGTTAATGGTTTTGTATGAAAAAACTTAATTTAATTTACCTGGACAGCACCGATATGGTCAGCAAAGACGTGTAAATCACACATAGTCCACCCTTCATCGTAATATCAGTGATAAATCCACGGTCCATGACATTTTGTGCGTAAAATTAACACATTTTCGCAATGCACTGAAGTTAACGAATAAAACACTTTCAATATTAGACAATCACAAGACACATGAGCACAAGACATACATTGTAAAATGAGATTTCATACATAAAAACACTACCAGCTGCCTTTACAAACGTAAAATTAGGGGAACGAACTTCGTTTAATTTATTAAAATCGAATTGGGGAATTTGACAAATTGTCATTTTTTGTTTTCTGCCACAAATGTCGCAATACTATATCGTTTTAGAATTTGATTGGTGCAAATTCAAATATATTTTCGATTGAAATTAAATGACCAATGAAATTCAAACATATAGTGCAAAAGCATGATTTCCATTGGTTATTATTTATTGTCCTCTTACAACGTTTCCTTCTAAGCAGATCTCATTTTTATTTTATATTATGTAATGTAATTCGCTTAAAAAAATTGTTTCATAATGCATTAGACCTGGCATATTATTCAATTTGTTTATAATGAACACAAGTTTTGGTGGTGATCAACTGATTAAGGTTATGTTCCGATATACACTGCGAGCACTGCAAGGAGTGACGTCATTTAATATACTGAGAAGCCGTTCCTTTATAGTTAGCTATACTGGGTACTGTTTAAACCGGAACCTACTCCAGTATACTGTCTGTCATCCACGTATATGTAAACTGTCATTGATCATAGCACTGAGAGCAACTTACCTCGAAAACGCCAGTGCTCACAGTACAAAAACCGGCCAAGTGCGAGTTGGACTCGTGCACCGAGGGTTCCGTACAAACTTCGTCCATCGTTCATCCATCAAGGGAAATGCACAATTTTATTTATTTACCTTATTTGTGGTTGGTGCCAATTAAGCTAGATCTCTAAATTGTATGAGCGCCAATATAACTCAGAGGTCTTTATTAATTGGCGTAACTATGTATGTATGGGGACACCCTTTAATTTTCAACTTTTTTTATTTTTTAGATTTTTTCCTTTATCTGTGCTGTAAGACCATGCTTTTTGCCAATTTTTTTTTATATTTGAGTTGATTGAATGAAAGGTAAATTGCGGTTTACGATTTATGACGAAAAAAAAACTACTTACTAGATCTCGTTCAAACCAATTTTCGGTGGAAGTTTGCATGGTAATGTACATCACATATTTTTTTTAGTTTTATCATTCTCTTATTTTAGAAGTTACAGGGGGGGGGGACCAACATTTTACCACTTTGGAAGTGTCTCTCGCGCAAACTATTCAGTTGAGAAAAAAATGATATTAGAAACCTCAATATCATTTTTGAAGACCTATCCATAGATACCCCACACTTATGGGTTTGACGAAAAAAAAATTTTTGAGTTTCAGTTCTAAGTATGGGGAACCCCCTAAATTTATTGTTTTTTTTCTATTTTTGTGTGAAAATCTTAATGCGGTTCACAGAATACATCTACTTACCAAGTTTCAACAGTATAGTTCTAATAGTTTCGGAAAAAAGTGGCTGTGACATACGGACAGACAGACAGACAGACATGACGAATCTATAAGGGTTCCGTTTTTTGCCATTTGGCCACGGAACCCTAAAAATGGCGACGATTTGTGACGTCACACATTTCCCTAGGATACTGCGGCAGTAAGAGTACTGAACAGTGCTCGCAGTGTATAACGGAACATACCCTAAATAATTTATATTATTTCAAACCATCCATTTATCAATATCATTAAGAAACGGAACGGATACAATTTTCTTCTTGATATAGTGTTGTGTTGAACCAAATAGTTTTCCGATTAAGTATCAAACAATCAATATAACTTTATTACACCTCGAATCTTTTAATTTTTTTTAAGATATAATTTTTTTTCACTTGAATTGAAGGGTACAGGCATACAAACGTAAATAAATACCTTCAAAATAATTATGGTTGAAGGGAAGGAGAATAACTGGTCTTAGGTAGAAGTTAGTTTTAAATAGTACAAAAAATAATTATCTTCAACATTATCAACAATTTTTTATAATAGCCGTACAATTTTTGTACAAATCTAACGTCATTAATCAGACTTACTGCATTCTATGCGATTTTACACATATATTTGAAGAAATACCAAATAGTGAAATAAAAACTATATATTTTTGTTACACAGGTAAATACATAGGTACACTGTGTTTTATTCAACAAACAGATATAAGTAAAAAAAGCCGGCCAAGTGCGAGTCGAACTCGCGCACCGAGGGTCCCGTAAAACCTTGTAGGTATGTAAATAGTTCGTCCATCACGGGAATCGTAATGAAAAAATAATCTAGAATGAGACATAAACTCAATTTTGCCGTTGGTAAACTGTTGTCCCCATACATCGACATAGGTCGCGGTCATTTTACCAACTGCAAATAAGTTTTTAGTCGCAAAAAAAAATTAACAACAAATTTACGGTTTTCGGATTTATTCCTTTACTTGTGCTATAAAACATTGCTTCTTGCCAAATTTTATGACTCTATGTCTACGGAAAATACCCTATAGGTTTTGATTCCCTTGCGAGTAGTTGCGAGCTTCAAAATATGCAGCATAAACGGCCGTATCTTTTGATTATATTGACTTAAAAGTTTGATTTCACAGCTTCAAGAGATTGCAGACCTGAGTATTTGACATTAATTTCAACTTGATACCTCCACACGTTCCTGAGAAAAAGGTCTTGACAGACAGACAGACAGATGGACAACGAAATGATCGTATAAGGATTCCTTTTGACTTTACAAGAAAACGGAAATGGCAATTCAACGTCTTCAAAATGCGTGCTGTAGCCGCTGTAGGTTTTGTTTCCAAATTCCTAAGCGGCCCATGTTACATCATTTTTGAAAGAAAATCGTATCCTATAAATGACTGCAAGACGTCAAATACATATGGCAAGCATGGTTAAAAAGGTAGTAATAACAAACCAACCAAGTTATTTATATTATAAACTCACATGGGGCAAAAATGTACATAATTTAAATACTAGATCAAGTATACAAAATAAACTAAAATTGCCAAAATGTAAATCCAATAATGGAAAAGGTGGGTATAAATTTGCGGCTGCAAAAATTTGGAATGATTTTCCACCACCTTTAAGAAACTTTAAGTCCCTTACACTTTTTAAAATTAAATTTCGAGAGATACTTCCAGAAAAACAAGCAAACAATAACAAAACCATCTCCACACTATCTTTTCTTTTGTTTCTTCATTGTTCCATGCGTGTTTCTTTATATTTATTATTGTAGAATTTATTTTTTTGATTAGTACCTACAGGACTTTTTTTTTTCAGACTCATATTTTTTTTTTAAATTATATAAAGCTAAGTCTTGGTCCTTTTGCTGCAATATGCCACTAAATAATAAATATGTTTTTTATGTTATTTGTATTTAAGTTTTTTATGTTATTTGTATTTAAGTTTTTTATGTTATTTGTATTTAATTAAGTTGTAGCAATAAATGATTTCTATTTCTATTTTGAGGTACGGAAACCTAAAAACATGTCACACAGAAAGGTTACCCGTATCTCCTTTGGTTTAGGATTCTTTCATTTTGACTTTGTTTAATAAAATATTTTAAACGTTTTGTCGATTAAAAGTAAAATCGAATTATTATTTACCAAATTAATTCACATGCAACACTATTCACATCGCGTTCACCGCTCGCTGCTCGCTTGCCTGGCTGTCAGCTCAGCTGTCACCACAGACTTAGTAGAGATGCTACGTATGTCACTGTCACTATCTGTCACTCGTCCGTCGTTATCTGCTGTCACGTCAACAAGCAAGCGTAAGGAAGGAGTTTTTCTGTGAGCAAGTGCTTAGTTGGAAATTATATCGGCCGTTTTTGATCTAAAATTGAAAAAATGGAAGCATTATTTGCTGTACCATTCACAGTACTCGAAGTACCGAATATAAAAATAAAGAAACCGACATGGCTGCAGGCTCCTTCAGCGATGACTACGTTTTCGTTGGTATTACTATCATACTTTTTGGTGACGGGAGGTTAGTTTCTTGTTTTCATGTAATTTTCTTATTGGACTATGTTTTTTTGCTAGTGTAATGTTTTTGTTGTTGTAGGTATCATTTATGACGTGATAGTTGAGCCACCGAGCGTCGGTTCGACGACCGACGAGCACGGACACAGCAGGCCGGTAGCTTTCATGCCGAACCGTGTTAACGGCCAGTATATCATGGAAGGGTTAGCATCGAGCTTCCTCTTCTCCCTCGGCGGTCTCGGCTTCATCATATTGGACCGCACTCACAATCCATCTACACCTAAACTGAACAGAATCTTGCTGATATCTGTAGCCTTCCTTTGTATTCTGGTATCTTTCTTCACAACCTGGATATTCATGCGTATGAAGTTGCCAGGTTACTTACAGAACTGATTCTTTATTGATATAGAATAAGTGAACTTTAAAAAAAAAAACTTATTTAGGATTGTATTCTAATATGTTGAATAAATATTTTTTATATCCATTTACAAATTGTTTTAGTGAAATTTTGTGTATCAGAGAGACCAAATCTGATATTATAATAAGCATATCTGTTACAATTAATGCTGTTTTCCAATGTTATCTTTCTGTTGAGTTTGAACTACCCCTTTCGCTTCTTATAATTTCTGAGTAACTGATTTTTATTCAATGCAGTAACAACCTCCAAGTATGTTTTCATACAGACATTAAATAAAAAAAATTGTGAGATGTCAATATCATTATAATTATTTTAAAAAAAACAAGTATATTTGGCAGCCTTGAAATTGAACTAAAAAACAATTGTGATACATTAAATTAAAACTATCACAATCATTATTATCATAAAAAAAAATGTAAAATAAGAGATTCATAAAGTCATGCAACTGAAATATTTTTCTAAATTAAAATTCATATAAATTAACTGAGGAAGACATTACAACTTATGGTTACATATAAATGCATTGTTTATTAACTACAACATTTACATTAATTAAATATTACTGGGACATTGTGTCTAACCTCTAAACTAGTAGCATTGCAAAAGTCTAGCTCATCTCTTAAAATCTATGATAAACAATGTCCCCATTTTATTGTCCCATAAAATAATTTACAAACACAACTTTCTATAATACAGTGCTTCAATAATTTCATTTTTTTTTTTACATTGTAAACAGTATATATATAGCAATATAATGTATCACAAAGAAAATAACACAAGTAATTTTTGTCACCAACTATATAGTATTATTTAGATAAGCCATATCACTGTCTTTCATTAATAATTAACATCAGCATGTAGTTTGGATTGAGATATATATATCCAACGCTATCCCAGAAAAATCCTATATATTAATCCAGTATATGATCTATCTATGTGGCAAGTTTCATTTAAATCTGTTTTGCCATTACAACTGCGTGATTAAATAACAAATATACACACGAAATGGAAAGTATTTTATCATGGAGGCTGGCTTACCGCCATTTTGAAAATGATTTCTTCATCAATACCTAACTCTAGGAACTTTAACCTCAGCTGCTCAGGTAAAATTGGAAATGTGTAAGTTTTAGGGTTCCATACTTAAAGGGTGCGAAATGGTATCCTATTACTAGACCCTACGCAGTCAGTCCATCTGTCTATCTGACACAGAATAGACTATAGCCTCTTTAATGACGAATAATAACAATTACAAGTCAAAACCCAAAATACAAGACGCCTCGAAAATAAAAGATTTATTTTTATAGACTTTTATTCAGGCCCTATTTCTAAAACTGCCTTTATGTAAAACCGTTTTGAATCTACTTAAAACAAATAACAATAATAGTGAAATAAAAATAAAATATTACTAGTCAGTTCATTGCAAAATTAAACAGCAAAGTGTACCTATTACTATTGCACGGAACCCTCCGTGCGTGAATCTTACTCGCACTAGCCTGGTTTTTTGTTTGTATTGAAAGCCTCACTCAGAATTCAAATCCATGATGGTGACCCTGCCATCAAGAGTCACACTAATAGAGGAGCACGTTGCAAGGTAAGATAGTGATATAGCTTAGCCGAAGCACAGACCAACTTACACACTTTATATTTATAAACATTTATCTAATTTAAATAATTATTGTATACTTATATTGGACTATTTTGAGACAGTTGTGTTCAGTTGTTTAGCTAGTTGTCTTAAATCTTCACAGCCTTATTCTGAATGCACTGGAATTAAAAAATAAACGGAATTAGATACCTACCTAGTGGAATTATTTAATCCTACTATACGAGTGTTGTGTTCTAAGCAAGAGATGTAATTCAAACCTTTTTTTCAGCTTTATAAGCTCAAAAACCAGACAAACAATACCAGGTAAAAGAATATTTACAAAATGGAGACAATTAGCAGCTGGCATCATAAAATACATTGTAGACTAGCTGTTCCATGCGATTTTAGCCGCGTTCCCGGGATAAAAAGTTTATAACGACTTTGAAAAAGAAAACAAATATAACGATAATGCCTTGAAAAATTTACCAAATATCCTGGGTCATTCTTCACATTATTTATATTATTAAGGGGAATCCCATAGAAAAAAGTTATTTTCTAATTTACTAAGTTAATACTTATCCTTTAGTTTTTGTATATGGTATGTGGTCACTTACTGGCAGAAATCTGAACTTTTATCAATGATATGTTCAAACTCGGCAAATGAAAGGGCACCATCGTCATCCAAGTCAGCTTCTTCCAAAACATTCTGCACTAGCTGCTGGATCTCAGAGTCACTGAGCTTCATCTCAGGGCCGCAGAGGCGTTCGATTACTTCTCGCAAATCTGATACTCCGATCATGTCATCACCATCAAAATCTGAAGAGAGATAGAGAGAAAAGTTATGTTATGATATTAATAAGCATTGCAAATTATCAAAAGCTTATATGTATATCTCCCCACTACAGAAGCAAATAACTGCCCACTACAAGAGCAAATAGTGTGTAGTAATAGTGACAGAGTACTTTTTAAATGGGACAGCTAGTTATTATAAAATCTATGTTGGATATGTGAATTATTAAATCTATGCAATAATAAGCATTGATCCATACATGTGCTTTACTAATTCATTTTTCTCTCATCCTTTCAATAGTCTAGGCATTACTCCCAGCCTCAGACTATACATACATAAGCAAGCTATAGAGCATGCCTTACTAAGAATGAACCAAAAGCACAAGTATGAACACAGAAGGGTCTCAAAAGGGTATTTGGGAGACGAGTGGCAGGTGCGGACATTTCGTCATGCATGGAACATTGCTATGAAAGCACTATACCAAAACAAAGTATCTATAAAAGATTTGTTACTCTATGGCTTGCTTATGTATACTCTAAGCTCCCAGCTAATAATTATAACTACATACCAAATATCCTAAAAGCATGCTCTGCCTTCACAGCCTTAGGTGCCATTTCACTGAACACAGACATCATATCCAGAAAGTCTTCAAAATTGCAGTCTCCATCATTGCTAGAGCTGAATACCTTGCAGATTCTGTCACGGAACGGATTCACTCGTAATTCTGGGTATTGGAGGATCTTGGTCATGGGCAGCTTGGCATTTTTATTGTGACCCACCTTCTCTGGGGCTAGCGCTTTGAATTTTTGATGTGCACTGTAAAATAATTTTTGTAGGTACACTATTTTTTTTAAATAAAAGTAATCTATTGTAATATGGATGAATATAAGGTGCTCAATGTCAAATTCAAATGTAACAAAATTTTACACCCATTTAATGTGAAAGATAAATATTTCTTAATAGAAGATACTAATTGAACTATTTACAGCTTATTGCGGCAGAGAACTTAAACATAAATTACTTACTACAATACTTCTTTTTTTGTGAAATATGTGAGATCCTGAAAAAATAAAGCATTAGTCACGATCTGTCGAAACAAAGTAAATTATATTATTTATATTATAATGAAAGAAAATATACCTCGTAATCCTGAAGCTCTTCTTCCGTAAATTGACTTTTGCTTTGACCCATTTTTAATTGTGAAGAAATAGGTGTACAGCAAATTATTAATTTTGATATCAAAATAAATAAACAAACGCACACTTCCAACCACCCCAGAGAAAAACAATGAGTGAAGGAGGGTGAGGAGAGAAGAAGAAGGGTAGCGAGCGAGTAGAACTGTCAAGTTAACAAAAGCGTTTTGTTATTGCACTGAAATTATTACGAATAAATTAAACAAACATTTTATATACATACTCATAAAATACTTATTTGGCTTCTTTTTGATTACACATCATTTTTGTTTGTATTGGTATCTGCAAATATAAGTATATATTTTTTATTTATGATAGTGTTCGTACGTACAACACACTGGTCCTACTGGTCACTAAACGTATCTAACTATATAGTTTACGGTCGTACTAATGTATAAGGGTGAGTCAGCCAGTGGTTCGAATCCAACAATGTAATTTCCGTGAACTTCTGGCGTATTTCGGCAGAAAAAAATATCTCAACAAGTAATTTTTTCCTGTCAACACTGATAACTTACCATTATTGATCGGTTTCGGTTTCCTTGAAGCAAATATAGATTTATATTTGTACGGACCACCAGGGACTAATTCGCAGAGGGCGGGAAAACGCTTTTTGCATGATGTGGACTGCCACATTCTATTTTTTGTTAGAACTACACAATCAAATTTCTTCCGGTACCGCCTGGGGTGGCCTGGAGCCCACGCACGGAATGTGGTACATTCTAATCCATCACCTAAATAAAAAAAAATCATGAAAGTCGTGGAACACTCGGTTGGAACGAAGAAGCGCGTACCTATAACTGGGCACAGCCAATAGCATACGCGCTATGGATAACCGTCTACACTAAAGAACGAGTCGTGACTTTGTCGACTCGGGACTTTCAGACTTCGTTCCAAAATCCCTCACCCCTCGACCCTCAATCCTCCTCACCGAGGCGGGCAACTCTACTTCCCGATTCAAGTCCTTGCTACCAAATATTGAAAATACTTTTTTTATTAAATACATAAGTACTAGCTGGTCCCCGAGAAAAAAGTGTAGCCTATGTCCCTCTCCTTTCCATACCTAACGCTAACTGCGTACCAAATTTCATCGGGATCGGTTCAGCGGTTTAGGCGTGAAAAGGCAACAGACAGTTACTTTCGCCATTATAATATTAGTATGGATTTTACTCCATTTGCAGCTTCTTATGTAATGGCGGACTTTATGAGAAATAGCCTATATGTTTAGGCGTGAAAAGGCAACAGACAGTTACTTTCGCCATTATAATATTAGTATGGATTTTACTCCATTTGCAGCTTCTTATGTAATGGCGGACTTTATGAGAAATAGCCATAATTAACATATATAATGATATAATAATAATATGGTATATCTTAAAAAGATCATAAAACAGTGACATTACCTAATGAATGTAAATAGGTTTATAAATAAAATACCTAGTAACTCACCATTTATCCCAGCAAAAGTACTGCCATTCTTGCTCCTCAAGCCAACAAATGCGGCGTCTACAGTCGCATCGGCCAGCAGCTGTGCAATCGCATCCGTGCGCTGCTCACTCGTGACGTCAGCGAGCACTCCGCTGATGTTCCTGCAGTTATGTAGAGCTTGCGTGTAGTTCTGCTTGTTTGACAGCAGGTAGAACATGCCAGTTGCTGGGACACACGTGGAGTTTACGTGAGCTGGAAATTTTATGGTACAACAGACCAGCAAAGTTATATTCTGGGTTTCAAAGAGAAGAACAATATAGACTTTTTCAGAAGATGGATGAATCAACCACTATCATCGCTTGATGTATGGAGGTCTATTGGTTTTATCCAAACCCGAGCTTTCTTTGGATCATCTGGTTTGGTATTATACGGTGTTCTAGATTGTTATTACGCTGAAAATTACTTACGTAAAGGCTTCGCATATATACTGTAATAGTCATATCTCGTGTCATTGGCCAACGACAAGCCACCGTCAGCTTCAGCACACTTCAGCACTTCACAGGTATATTCCAAGGTCTCTCCATCATCTTCCTGAGCTTCAGGTGGACTGAAGTTGAGTGCCAAGCCCTTCTTCTCAATGCCAAGTCGCTGGCAACTGCTTAATGATGTGTACTTAGCCTTGGCTACCATACCGAGCTTCGATCTATGACATTTCTCCATGAGATAGTATTTTGGGACTGCTGGTGGGTTTTCGTTGGAACATTTTTGGTATGATGCTAATACCTCCGCTAGGATTAGAAGAAATGATAACAGCAGTTTTCTTGTTACAAAAAGGTTAAAAAACATTTCGATAAATTAAGAAATACCTAAAGTTAAAAAAAAATAACAGTCACGCTAATTATGGAAACATTAACAGGAGCTACAAAGCCTAACACGTAATTAACATTTAATTAACCCACACTTAAAATCTCAGGGCCATATTGGTTGGCTCTTTGAATGCTGATAATTCTAAATTAATATTCTGGATGGTGGTGACTCCGGATCGATTGGTGGTTATTTATAGGATAGGATAGATTCAGCGGTGATTATTTCCACCCATTTTAATGATGATGAATTGACTATGAAAGAGGAAATACGCTGTACAGTTCTACGGAAATGTATTCATGATTTAATAACTGTTGACATTTTGATTAGATGATTCGCTTCACAAAGGACAATACAGTTTGAAATGATTGCGTCTGTCGGTCGGTATATAGTTATTGAGCTATGAAGTACTTACTATGTATTGTTAGAATCCGTAATAAAATTTTATTGCTAGTTATCGCCAAAGAGGTTTCTAATAATGTTATCGCAACACTGATACGATACTGTTTAGAACGTCATCTCAGCCAACAGGTTTTATTCACAATTAAAACTGTCCATTCACGTCATAATTTCGAAAAGCGTCAAAAATCTAGACGCCCATTTAAAAAAGTGTCATATTATTTGGAAATGTCGTTTTATCTCATTGAATTTATTGAAGAATAATAATTATTATATTTTGTTATAAAGTTATTTGCTAGAATAATGGGTTGTTTCTTCTCCAGCGGTATGGATGAAGTGAGTATTGGTAGTACTTAGTAAATTCTATATCTTATTATGTGTTGGTAGAGTCTGATAAAATACTGCGATGACAGAATAGTTGCTGTTGCCAATGACAGCTTTGTGTGACCCCAAGATACTTCATGACGGCCGATGAGGAAGATAGAGTAAAGACCAGTATGATAGTATGCCTTACTGATTCCTCTCAAACTACCAAAAGGTAGCTTAAAAAGCTCTTTAAATATATTGAGTACGCACAGGAAATCTCGTCCTTACGTTTTCCTCAATTGGAAAGCTTAAGCAATATTACAAAATTCTAACAAATTTCCCACAGAAAGATGTGGTGTACGATATGACACCGATTCGTCACCTACCCGTTATATTTGTGAACGGTGTACCAGGTGCTGGTAACCAGACCGTAGCTCAGACTATTTCTACCATCACTGGGTATGCGATGATCAGGCCTGGAGAGCTGGTAAGAGTAGAGGCGCTAAAGGATACGGCTAGAGGGCGCCTTATAGCTGACAAGTTGCAGGCTCAGGAAGATATACCAGAGGTTGGTTATGTTCGACACAATTAGTGTTATAACAGACTCTAACTTGATTAATATCGCCTACGTTCGGTTTCACTGTTAGCTTTACAGTGGAAGAAAACCTGCGTACCCAAGAAGTACTGGGCCATTGCATCACTGAGTCTCAGGCTATAATTCTTTTCGGTAAGGAAAGGATCTTGCATTTTCTACCAGTGAAAATATTTGAACTGTTTATGATTATAATAGAAAATTTTCAAAAATACAGTTGACGCGTAACAAATACAATGATACTCTTTTAATTCTAGCAATTGACAGTAGACTTAATAAAAGAAGCAATGCTAACACAGCAGGACGCAACAGGATTTATCTTAGTTGGGTTCCCGAAGAATCCACGCATGTCAAATATGTTCAATAGACAAGTGAAGTGGCCAGAGAAGATTGTAGCATTGGAAGTTGATAATGAGGTAAATCAAAGAACATTAGGTTCATTGCAGAATTTAGCTGAAATTGATGAAGCTAGGGTCGTTTATATAGATTTAAGGTCGTAGATAAATATAATTTTTAGCAGAGATCCTAGAATAGATCCTTGTTGAACCCCAAATGTAACCGGTACTATGTCAGATTATACAATGAATTAACCGACCACTATTTAGTTTCTTCTACATAGGTAATAATAGATCCAAGAAACAGGTTACTGTCGATTTTCTCGAGGACTAAAATAAGGACGAGAAATCTTCAATCTATAAGTACTTACTTAGTCAAAAGCTTTCCGATGTACCCCTACAATGAGTTTACACTAGTTTAATAACGTTCAATTTCCGAGAGCCATTTTGTATGAGAATTCGTCCAATGCCCCTAGCGGACAGTGGAATAATACAAAAATGGTTTTCATACAAAATGTTTTTCAATATAGTTCGTCGAAAAATGTATAAGTACCTACTTTACTTTTTTTTATCACAAACATATTGAAAAAGTATGAGACATAGGTGTTAAGGTTGTAAACCAACTCGTTTTGTTTTATTAATACAGATCTTAAAATGGAATATAAACACTTATGGATTGTAACTACATGTTCTTAGGTAGCAGCAACACGTTTGCAGTCAAAATTGTCAGAACTGGGAAGGCCCGAGTCCGAGATCAACGCTGCACGACAAATTGTCAAACAAGCTGCGCATAAAGTGAAAAATGTTCATAAGCGATTTGGTGGACACGTTATCACGGTAAGTCATCCTGTACAGTACATTCTACGTTGTATACTTACTTCATGGCGATGACAGCTCAGTTGTAATGACACTCGAATCTTACAATGATCATGAGCTTCTAGTGAGAAACAATAAATCGTGAGGAAACTATATGGTTATATATATGCTATGGCTAGCATGGTGTAGAATCTATCTACCCACTTGGCTAGCAACGGTTCCGACAGCTGCACTTAAGAGCCAGTTCTCTTTTAGGTTCGGAGTGCGTACCACCTTCGGCCACAAAATATGCCATAGCGAGATTGTAGTCAAACAAATTTAAAAAAATAAGTCTTCGTTAAAATATGTAATTACTTTCTATATGTGAATGTCTTGATCAAGGTT
The DNA here is from genome assembly GCA_951216915.1 of Tetheella fluctuosa. Lineage (NCBI taxonomy): Eukaryota > Metazoa > Arthropoda > Insecta > Lepidoptera > Drepanidae > Tetheella > Tetheella fluctuosa. The sequence continues at coordinate 1,650,601 of OX578214.1, forward strand.
TTGATTTACAATTTCACAAGATGGACTTCATGGCCCGAATTAAGGTAGCTAATTCGGTTACAGAATTTGTTAAATAAATTCTTTTTCACAGCTGGATAGTACGGGTAATCCAAAAGCCCTGGCATCAACCCTCAAAGAGATCCTATCTGATACAATGGATAAATGTAAGAAGAGGCAAGAGCCAGAGTCCCCAGGTCCAAGGCCTCCAACCGTAGTATCAGCCCCTGCTGTGACTCCTAGCCCTCCTACTCCTGCACCACAATGCCCCATCGTCCACAGCCAAACGGACAAACACATAACTGCACCAATCCCAGTAGTATCCAGCCAAACGGATTGGACTTTCACCGATATTGCGGCTGAGCCCATCCTTAGGACACATGAAGGAGACAAGCAAAGTGATTTGTAGAATAATTGTGATTTGTTTTAAATTTTTCTTTAATACATGTTACTTACTCTTCGTATGTATGTTGTTTGTTTTATTTAATTTTAAATCCAATAGCTTTTGCCTTGTGGATTAGCCTACCTACTTAGGGGTTTTTAAAAAAAACGTATTAAATGTTAATACATATATGCAAATAAATTCTAGTACCTACACCACTTATGTACTAATTTGTAAGAAAAAATAATTATATTATAACAGTAAGTACTATGGCTATGAAGTTACGTAAGTAGGTCCTAAGCAATTTGTAACTGGCAGTTGATTTATTCTTTTTCTTTCAAATTTCAAAAATTTAATCAAAATGACAAGTGACTGTGCACGTCGTTGTCAATTGTCACAAAAGCGCATCGATTTTTAAAACAAAAATCGAATTTACAAGCTCATTTCGAAAGAAGACGCCTTAGGTTTTGGTAACAGGATCGTTTTGCGAAGGTACTATAAAAATATTTTACATTTCCTTCATATTTGCTGATGTCAATGGTAAATTGTAATAATATTGGCAGCTAACGTCAAAGGCGTGAAGTTTGTTGGCGGGAATCAGTCTTCACTTCAGTGATCATTGGTAAATTCGGCACGCTGCGTAGATCAGTGATCAAAGTTATGAAGATCAAATTGCGTGAGTATGATTTTGTAACTTGGTTTAAGACGGTAGGCAAACATTTTCCTTTCGGTTACTTTATGTTTGTTGTAGTAGGTACATATATCCTATATATCTACTTACTCATGTTATATTATTGGCTTTATTTTATTCCTACGCAACTAAGTTATTTTGTCAATTTATATATCCTATTCTAATATTATATTATGCGTATGTGATTTTGTTTGTTTGTTACCTTTTCACGCCTAAACCGCTGAACCGATCGCGATGAACTTTGGTACGCAGATAGCCTGTGGAATGGAGAAGGACATGGGCTACTTTTTTTCTCGGGAACGCGAGTGAAACCGCGGGGGACAGATAATATAATAAATGCGAAAGTGAGTTTGTTTGTTACCTATTGACGACGCATCAACGGCTAAACAATAATGATGAAATTTAGCACACTGATAGATCGTACCCTGAAATAAAACAGAATATATTTTTATGCAAAAACAAGATGCGTGAACTCGAGTAAAACTGTGGGGTGGAAACTAGCTGCTAATAAATATTTTCCTCCGAAAGCTCAAGCATTATTGGATTAAAATCCAGCTGTATCACTTACCTGGTATACCTACATACTCTTCTACCTCAATATGAAATGTATCCTTGAGGATTTGTCAATATTTTGGGCAAAACCATTACGCGAAACGACATTTTCAGCACGAGACCGTTTCCCATCAACGTCCTCGACGGATGAGAACGAGAGTGGCACAGACTGGGACCCAGAGCGGCACCCAGGGCTGCACATACGTCACCCGCCACCCCCACACACGGTGATTGTGGGCTCCGTGAGGAAACGACGCGGCAACCTGCCCAAGCACTCTGTGAAGATATTGAAGAGGTGGCTCTATGATCACCGGTACAATGCCTATCCAAGTGACGCGGAGAAGCTGGCACTCAGTCAGGAGGCAAATTTGACAGTTTTGCAGGTCAGTATTTTGGGAAAATTATTAAAATAATTGTATGCAATCCGATTTCAGAATATACATGATACAAAATACAATGTTGGGTTTTAGGTACGTTGGTTCTCTCAAAACATAATTAATTGGTGCGAATGAATTATATACGTTGCCATATAATAAAGGTATATCTATCGGAGGTTACGTAGGCTTAAAGGCCACTCGACATTCCTCAGGTATGCAACTGGTTCATCAATGCCCGGCGTCGTATTTTACCGGACATGATCCGACGCGAAGGGCACGACCCCCTGCACTATACGATATCCCGCCGAGGGAGAAAGCAGCCCGGCGCTGTCGCAGGAGTAGGCCCGATGGTGGGGCTAGGGGCTTCCACGTCGGGGCTGGTCGGCCCGGGGGCTAATGTTACAGTCGCCACCTGGGATGGCATTGTTGTCGAGGTTAGTGGTAAAGGGAGTGATGTGTTAGGTTAGGTTAGTTACTTGGAAATTTAAGTTAACTTACCTAAAGCTATTGTTTCTCTTGGTGTTGATGCAAAATTAACACCGAAGGTACGGTCATACGTCATTGTTTCGTAAACCAGGTAATCTATAAGTTTGGGATTGAAGAATGTGGCAGGATATTTATTTAATTTTATTTAATTGCAAGCTGATAAAAATACATTGTTTCGTATAAAGACAATTTTTTATGCCATTTTTTTCCACAATCACAGTGATGATAAAGTGGTAAGCACACAAAGCCTAGGAGGAACTAGCTCTCAAGTGCAGCTGCCGGAACATACCGGGTGGCAGCCAGCCAGGCGGGTACTACAAAGTATCCTACCACCGTAGAATTTCAACTGTGGGCTTTGTAGACATGATCAATTCACCAAATCCTAACAGAACGGTCCCGACATCCGATCCCACGACTACGGCGACGGCCTCCTCGTGTACAGAAGCGAAGGCGACGAGCTGGTGGACGGCGAGGAGGGGTACTCTAGCGCCATCAGCGAGGAGGAGGTCAAGTATGACCCCTCGGTCTGGCAGTCCGTCATACGGTACGGCCCGGAGGACCATGATCTCCACCCGGCGTCTAGAGGGTTCGTGATTTATTTAACAACAGATATTTTTGGCTGTCGGCGTTTTTGTCATTACCGTTCTAGATAAAATTAAATGGAAGTGAGTATAGCGACCGACTGCAGCTGCAGGTGGCAGAAAATGTTTAGGACTAGCGTCTTTACCACTAGCGTCACTTGCAGTTGGCTATAGCAGTTTCTATGAGGGTGTTAGCGGGCTGCAGTCGGTCGCTATCGCCGGTGTCGGAATGTACGATTGCAATTCCCTTACAGGGTGCGTGTAGTGGGCAACTCGCATGAGTACCTCAGCATTAGCTGTGGCAGCATGATTCACCGTATGGCCCCCGGTGCCCTATATCACCGTAAAGTTGGTTGAAATGACCACTTAAATGGGGGATGTCGGCGTGTTTGCGATTCCTCTGCTACCATAACCTTGTTATAGAAGCTTGAAAGCCCATGAGTTCTTCTTGGAACTTTGATGTAATTCATTGGCCTCTAGTCCTATTAAATCAAATGAAATGAAAATATTTTTTATTCAATAGGCCTTACAACAACTTATGAATAATCTGACTCTAACGCACGGTTCGGATGGTTGCTTTTGCTGAGAAGAGCCGGCAAAAACTCAGCAATTACTATTTTCAAATACTCTCCACTATGTCTGGAGGTCTCCAAGGTTAGGTATATTTTAGGCAAGCGTGTGCCTTGCTTTTTCTAGATTCTGAGGCATCAGCCAAAATCATATTTCCAATATCTCCAACAGAACCGCATCTGTAGTAACCGTAACGACATCGGAAGACATAGATCATGCGGTGGTGTCGACGACAGACAACACGTGGCTGGCGATGCCCTCGCAGCTGTCGCACTCGCACCAGCAGCTGTCGCACTTGCCGCAGCCGCACCCGCAGCTGGCGCACTTGCCGCAGTTGCCGCAGTTCCCGCAGCCGCTGCGACCGCGTCGCATGCAGGTGAGCCCTCCTCCGCAGCCACCGCCGCCGCCCCCCGTTGCTGTCGAGTTGGAAGTCGCTACCACCGATATGTGGTGTCATACTTAAGAATGGCTTATGATCAAATTGCTTTCTATTCTTATTCTATGAGAAAAGAAGTGGGTATTGCAGTATTCTTGCGTCTGTTTTCGAGATATCTTGATAATAATTGTAAAATGACACATTATGTTCGTTTACTAATAATTTTTTTGTGAAAAAATATTAAAGTGTAAATAATTTCCTCATTTGTTCAAAGTTAGGCGACGTCGGTGTTAAAACACTATTTTGTAGTCAAATCAATTCACCCCTACCTTTTATATTAGTTAGCTTCGTTTAAGAGGAGTACTTATATTGATATGTTAGTTTTCTTTTTGTTCATAATAATGTTCTGTTCAGTTTTAAAAATAAACATTTAAACGAAACTGGGATCTTTTCTTTTAGTATGTAGATATGATGATTAGTTGTTTTAATGCCGGCATCACCTGACAGGAAATCTTCCATGTTAGACTTAGAAATACTAGTAGTATATGATTAAAAAGTTGTGGGTGATACCCTCAGGTGCTGCCGCGCCCTAGAACAGAGGCTGGCGATCAGGATAAGTTCAAATGCCTGTACCTCCTTGTGGAAACCGCGGTGGCCGTCCGTCAGAGGGAAAAGGAACAAGAAAAGGCAATCTTGCCTCTTTAGTAATTATTTATTGTTTTTAATTTAGAAGCGCGCTATTTATTTTCTGGAACAATCACCAGGCATTATTAAGTTTACAATGATTACAGATATTAATTATAGGCAAGATTAAGTTAAGTTTTAAATCGTTAGTAATAGGGTAATGTTATATGTGAGATTAATGTTTCGAAAGTGCATCTGTCCGTGATAAATTATCAACAGATTGGCTTCAATCAAACCGTAAGTGCGTGCATCATTGAAATAAACGTCGAATGTAAAGTTCACTCAATAAAAATGTATCACGAGAATAATGTTTTAAAAACCTACTGATGGTATAAGATTAAATAATATAAGAGCTATTTAATTACCCTGACAGGCTAAAGTAGGCCGGATTATCTAGTATCTCAGAGTTCACAATAAAATGTCTAAATTTGTGACTATAGACTTTTAGCATGCAGGAAGTCGCTTGATTATAGTTTTAAGTACAAAAAAATGCATGAATGAGTAGGTAGGTTATATGACAGTAATTGAAAGCATTTTATATATACACCGTTTCTTTATTTTTGTCTCGTATTTGATAAATCTTTTGATTGAATAAAAACGTGGATATTGGATATCACGTTTTTAAATTTAAGATTATAATAAAAGCATGTAAACATATGAAATGTTGTCAATTGCTGATTATTACCCGACTGCGCAACGCAAAGGAGGGTAATGTGTTTATTTTGCAAGTCGATATTATTTATATTTTTTTGTTGTAAGGGATAAAGATTACTTTAAGTTCTAGTTTTAGAGATAAGCTAATGATTTCTACGTGTCAGTAGGATTAGTATAAGATTGTAATTTTTCGTTAAAATTGATCATTAAATAAAATTGATTATTGAATGTTTTTTTTTATGTAAACTTGTTTATAACGTTCGTCAGTATGTCAATAATTGATGCTGGGATATATGCGAGCTATTACTGTAACTGATGATCTTTACTTTAACCAAAAATATTGTGTGTACGTGGTTGAAAAACGTGCCGGGAATGGTGAGCAGACAGTTATCAACACGGTCAACATTACAGTGGCCGTGGCCGTGGACATCCCTTACTTACCACTTACCTTGTTACAGTGTTTGTGTGTGTCTGCAATGGTTATTGAAAGCACACGCATACCCGACTTTAGAATACCCTGAAATCTCTAATGAGTATAATAAAATGTTACTATCAATAAAAAAAAAAACAATTCGAAAATGGCTCAAGAAATAGTTATATTTGAATATATTATTCAGATTACGGATATGCATTTTTAAATGACTATCAAGTTATGGTTAAAGGTAGTAAAGTGATTTTTATTACAAACTTTAACAATAAAAAAAATATATAAGAGTAATGCTTGATGCGTTTTTGGTAGTGGTATTCTACTTGCTAAACCCAAATTTGGCCATGACTTTCTGCACCTCGCCAAATATCGCGTCAACTGTCTGTTCTGCGTTTATCTGTAATGAATGTAATGTTCATTTAAAAATAAGCTATTTTGCCTTGAACAAGCGCTACGGACACCGACCGATAAATATGTTCTACGATCTCGTAGCGTTTCTTAATCAACGCCAGCACGAGACACTTTGTAATTTGCTACGGCCCGTAGCAACTCGTAGCAACTTCTAATCTAGAATACTTGATCTTTTACACATTATCCTCACTAGCTGCCACCCGAAACAAGACCTACTTTGAAGAGTTGTCCTCTCTGCCAAAGGTAATGATTGCCGTAGCGAAGGTAGTGGGTTTAAATCCGGCAATAAGTTGAACTTTTGGTCAATCTGTCACTACGCAATTGCCGGTATACTATTGAGAGCCATATTCCCCTCGAAACTGTATGCCAACAACACAACCCTACGCCTAGTCGTCATTATTACAAGTAACAATAAAAAATACCCCAGTAAAAGTGTTTATAAAATAACAAATGACTAACTACAATATTTACCCTGAATAATTTGTTAGGGTACTGCGCAAGCACCAGCTCGTTGTTTTGTAGGAAGGTGTTAAGACGCAGCTTGATGGTCGCCTCGTTGTCGTCCGCGCGGCCCGAGCTCTCCCCGCGACCCAGGAGACGTTTCGTGAGTGTCTCTGATGACGCCTCGAAGTACAGTATCGCCTGGGGGAAGAGATAGCCAGCGCTACTGAAGATTTAGGCAAGCCAATCTATCCAACCCATTAGACAACCGCCAGGACAACCATTTTAAACCCTAACGCGTTTATCACGTAGCTCAGTAGTAGCAGGCTCGAGCTACAAGAAACATCTTGATGGAAACCATAACACGGTGGTAAGGTACTTCGTAGTACCCGCCCAAGTTTCAAATCTTTCGACATACAACAATGGCTGCACTTGGGAGCTTATTCTCTCTAAGCGTTTATTTACCAACCTCGGTTTCCATCATCATATACGTCGATGAGATTGTGGACAAGCCAATCATTTAAAGCAATTGGTTTGATAAAATACTAAGACACCATACTTACACTGACAGGAGCAATAGCATTCTCAAAGGCAATGCCCTGTGACTTCTCGCGCGGATACCCGTCAATTAGGAAGCCTCTGGAGGTCTGAGCCTTAGCCTCGATCGCCTCCTTGAGCAGTTCCAGCACTACTTCATTGGAGACCAGTTCACCTGCATTTTTAGATATTTAAAAATCTTCTGTTGCTTGTATAATCCTTTCAACTCGCCGTCATATAGTTAGTCATCTTACTCACCACGCTCCATAGCAGAGGCGAGGCACTTAGCTCGATCTGAGCCGCTCTTCACTTCCGCTCTGAGTAGGTCTCCCGACGACAGATGAGTGAAGCCATACTTGGCGATTATTTTATCACATTGCGTTCCCTTACCAGACCCTGGACCGCCGAGCACCCATATGATCGGCTTTTTGCTTGTATCGATGATTGACTGAAAAGTTATTATACACCAATAGATGGGAGATAAGTTGATGATGATGCAATAGTACCTTGCCAAGCATCATGTAATCAGCTACATAATTACCAAAGCAACGGCATTGTTATTTGCATTATATAAATGGAGAAACTGACTGATATCAAAGCACAGCTCAAACCACTGGGTCTAGAAACTTAAAATTTTACACAGAGATTCCTAATAGACTTTAGGCGTTAACTAAGGAAGTTCTTTAAAATTCAACCCCTAATTGTGAAACTGCAAGTGAAAAAGCGGGGTAGAAAGCTACCCTATGATAATACCAATTATAAGAAGACTATGTTAAAAGACACTCGTGTTCTTTTCTTTGCGGTGGCTTCGATACTGTCATAGGGTAGTGTAGTGTAGTAGGGTAGTGACGTCAAATACCGTGGCAAAGGTCGTGGGTTCGAATGAGCTTAAAGAAGGAAGGAAAATATCACGAGGAAACAATAGCTCGATGGTAAGGTACTTTGTACTACCCGTCTGCCTGACTACCACCCTCAAGTTAAATACATATCGCCAAGCTCCTACCGGTGTGTTCCTCAATTTGAGAACTAGTTTCCTTCTAAGATTTATGTTATCATCTTAGGCCACAACATCACATATTGTGATCAAACACAAATCTGCATCTCAAAGCCTGCACTTCTTAGCTAGGCTGGAAATGGACCGGGAGCGTCTTATATTCGTTATTATTTAACTGCTTTATGGTAATACCTTTTTCTGGTAGGCCTTGCACCTCGGTGATCTACATTGCAGAGGGCAAGGGGGTAGTTTGTCGATGACGGGCTCATCACAGTTCGGGCATATTTTTGGATCCATCAGTGAATAATTTACGGCAATTTTAAATTTATTCAAACATTGTTTTTATTTACATACTTGTTTTGATTTTATTATATAATGTAAAATTGACACTGACAGTGACGTGTAGGGACGTAGTCGTAGTAATTATGTGACTGAATTTATCTTTTGGGAAGTCGATGCCTCACAGTTTCATCCGGCGTTGTTGGAATTAAAATTCCTTTGTAAAGTGCGATTTTAAAAGGAGCGATTGTAGCAAATTTCAGGTACAAAGATCGCGGAGTCACTGCTGGTTATCGATCGATTCTTGTGTTGCAATATAATTATTTAGAATTTGTTGTATGCGTACTATAAGGGACTTTACCCTGCAGTTTCAACCGCGTTGCTAGGATAAATTCAACAAAATCGGTTTGGAAGTTTAGTCGTGACAACGTAACATAACGTACGTAGCCTTTAAAATATTAGAAGTATATAAAATACTTACCTAGTATGCTTAACGACTTTTCTCAGCTTGTATTCCAAATTACTACTTAGTATATTCTTGTGTTTGTCCACAATCTCACTATTGTAAGTGATAATGTGGCCGAAGGTGGTAAGAACACAAAGCCTAGAAGTAACTGACTCTCAAGTGGTGTTTGGCGACAGATTTACAACATGAGGATGGTAGCCTGTCAGGTGGGTACTACAAAGCACCCTACCACCGTTCTATGGTTTCCTCACAATGTTTTCCTTCACCGAAAGCTCACGGCATTCGACCACTGCTGTAATTTCACAATTAATAGCTACTATATGTATATCTATTGAGTGTGTATACTAAAATACTTGAATTAAATTAAAAACATTTATTCATCGAGCCATTAAAATTAAAGTATCAGTAATATGTACAGATTTCGTTGTGAAGCGACCAATTAGATGCTGGCAGCAGCTACCAATGGGTCGAGAACTTTCTGGACCTCGCCGAATATCGTGTCCACTGACTGTTCCGCGTTTATCTGAAATTCACACAAAACTCATTGAAATAAAGGCGAGTTTGCTATGAAGCTATTTATTACACAATTGACAAAAGTGAGGCTATATGTGACAGTTATTAACAGTCTTTTTCTTTTCAAAAAGATATCTACAAGATATCAGGGACTTATAGGTAACCCTATGAGATAAGCTTTAAGTTAGATGGGCTACGGTTTCGTAGCAAGCTAGCTACATTTCGTAGCGGGTCACTTAACTACGAATCGTAGCATTTCGTAGCGTTACAACGTATCCAAATCTATAAAATCAATTGCTGTTCGTTAGTCTCGCTAAAACTAAAAAACGGCATGAGCGATTCGATTTTTTTTTGTTTTGTTCGCTCTAATACAGTAGTGGTTGTAATACAGGGGGAGGGAATTTCAAACTTTGATTTGATTAAATGATTTGTATTGTATTGTAAAGCTTGCTCGATCAAAATGTATGTTTTTATTTTTTCATCAAATTCAAAGTCGTTCCGATAATAAAAGTTGTTTAGCATCTCGAAATATCCACACAGTATATGTATTAAATTCGCATTCAAATATTTGCACCTTGTTAGATCTAGGAATATCCATTGCCTAACGTAACTTACGTTCTCTCTCCTTCACCATTCAAAAGACCTTCTTTCTCATAACCCTTCAAGTATTAGGAGTAACATACCCTGCTAAGTTTGTCCGGGTACTGCGCGAGCACCAGGTCGTTGTTCTGTAGGAAGGTGTTGAGACGCAGCTTGATGGTCGCCTCGTTGTCGTCCGCGCGGCCCGAGCTCTCCGCGCGACCCAGGAGACGCTTCGTCAGTGTGTCTGATGACGCCTCGAAGTAGAGAATCACCTGGAAGATGGATTTCAAAAACCTTGTTACCTCTCTTTTATATCGGCTTGCTTGTTTTGAATAGATAGCAGAAAACCTATAAAAAACTGACGCTAGAAACATGTTGACTATGTATAGATTTAAAGAGTTAGTTAAACAGAAGTTATGTAAGACTATTTACTATAAAATTTCTAATTTTGTAGAAGATAAGAACGCGTTTGAATGAAATGCGGTTTGCGCGTTTGATCCACAAGCAATTGTTATATCATTTTTGCAATTTGCAATTAAGTACATCAATTAAAAAGAATGAACAAAAAAAATGCCTTGCTGAGTTTCTTGCCGGAATCTTCTCAGTCCAAGTGTATTCCGAACTGGAGGTAGAATCAATTATAACGTTCATGAGTGCCTTATTAGGGCCTAAACTGAATAAATGAGTCTTGAGTTTGACAAATTTCTAACTTGCGAGTGATAACCAGTCTGGCATACACACAAACATACATAAATCGTTTCCTCACGAATAATCACGACTGCTATTTACCTAGTTAATGTTTCTATTATTAACAAACTCCTTTGCAACAATATTACTGTATAAATAACCAACCAGTTATTCATATCGGTAAACTAAATTAGTATCTATTTTTTTTTTACCAAGGTACTCCTTTTTATAGATAATATTAGTAAGAATTAAAAAAAGGAGAAAATTACGAACTGAAGAGACAGTTGGATGAAGAGTTCGGGAACAGACGCAGGTGATGATGATGAAATAGAGGATACTCACATTAACAGGAGCAATAGCGCTCTCGAAGGCAATGCCCTGTGACTTCTCGCGCGGGTATCCGTCAATGAGGAAGCCCTTGGAGGCCTCAGCACGGGCCAATATAGCCTCTTTCAGGAGGTCTAGCACTACCTCGTTGGGGACCAGTTCACCTGTAAATTCAAATATTTAAGTTTATATTTTATTGCTTCTGTTTGCTTATTACTCAATAAATGAGTTTTCAAGTGGTAGAAGCAAGGATGAAGCCCACAAACTTTTATTACGAGTAAATATTCCATTTGAATTACTAATTTAGGTAGGTACTTAACTATTTATAATATAAAAAGTAAGAATTATTTATCGGATTTGGATGAACTTTGGCACACAGATAAAATATATTTTGGATCAATACATAGGATACTTTTTATCAAAGGAAAACATAAGATCCCACGGGAACGCGGGTGAAACCGCGGGGCGGAAGCTAGTAATATTAATAAATGCGTAAGTAACTCTGTCTGTTACCTTTAAACCGCTGAACCGATCGCAATGAATTTTGGTGCGCAGTTAGCCTATGGTATGCAGAAGGACATAAGCTACTTATTTTTCTCATTATGACCCACCTCGCTCCATAATAGCGGTAAGGCTCTTCGCCCGGTCGGAGCCACTCTTCACCTCCGCCCTGAGGAGGTCTCCAGTCGACAGATGAGTGAACCCATATTTGGCTATGATCTTCTCGCATTGCGTTCCTTTGCCAGACCCTGGACCGCCGAGCACCCAAACGATTGGTTTCTTACTTGTGTCGATTGGTGCCTGAAATGTTGCCATTTGTTTTATTAAAGATTTTTTAGGAAAATGTAGGTATAGGCTAGCAACACCGCTCATGTTTTACCATACTAGAATCTTACCTATGAAGAAGGTTGGCGTTTTTTCCGTACTTTCCTATCACTTGAGATCTTTTAATTTGTTTTTACCATTAACAAAGGCTTGTGTATAGGTTATGTTCGACTTATGACCATTTGACCATAATATATATACTGGGACATTCCTCACACACGGCCATCTGATCCCAAAGTAAACTGAACTTGTACTATGGGAAACATACTACATTATAATACTTTATTTAAGGCTATAGTCTTGCTGCAATTCATTGTGTTAGTAGGTATATGCTAGCTGCATAAATACTCTAGTTACATACAAGTATTCAAATTAAAATGTATTTGCTGTAAAAGTTTCATTGCAATGCGAAAAATTGCCTATGGCCTATGTAATTGCAGTTTAACATTGAAAAAAAAACAAAAACTAGCTCATGGTAAAGAGGAGTATAACATAAGTTCCTATAATATTTGTTCAGTTACTGTGCTTAGTTGTAGTTGTGGCCTTCAATTGAATAATTGATGATCAGGGCCAGCCTGATAATTTGCGATCAATACATCCCTGAACTAAACTAATTTAGTACATATATAGCTATTTTTACTAGCCTATATAAATTAGAATTTTCCCAGTCGATTAAAAAACATTTATTTACAGGGGTGTAGGCGCGGCAAACGCTGCTACGCAGCAGCGTAGGACGTCCACTTACAAGGTGGACGTAGGCTACATGTCCAGCTTTTGACCCGTGTTTTGGAAGAAACATATTTTTCCTGGATACGTAGAATCCTATTTTTTTATTCCAGTATAAACTCTTCCAGCCATTTTGGCTCGACTGAACAGACACCCAATCAAACAAACATAAACTTTCACACACCGTAAATTGATTTACGACAAAGAAAACTGACGTTATTTTTATAAGCATTGTTATTAAAGGAATAATGAAACTATTTTGGCCAATAAACAAGGTTAAACGTCTAGATATACCTACTCTGACGTCAAAGACTTGAGAGCGAAAACAAATTTGACGCGAGCTTTGAAATAGGTATACTGTAAAATTTAGAAATAAAGCGATTATGAAACAAGACTGTAGCCGATGTAGATGAATAAATTGCAACAATAGTAGTAGAGTCTCAAGGATTCGTATAATATAAGCACGTAGACGTGCCAGAGAATATATTTAAATCTTGATTTGTTTGTCGGTTTGTTTGCAACATATGGATTGCATTGAAACTTTGGTGAGATGTTGTGCGCACGCGATGGCTTCTAATCTAACATAGAAGAATAATTGCATCGCACGTCGGGGATTAGTTAATTTTATTCGTTTTATATACAACTAGCTGTTCCCCGCAGTTTCACCTGCGTTCCCGGTATTATTATTTTTCCGATGTGTTGATAGATAATCTCTATAAAAAATCGAAGATTATAAAAATCGGTCCAGTCGTCCTTTAGTTATAGATTTACCTCATCAGCACTGTTGCTTGCTCGTGTGCGTTTTTTTTATACTAGATATTGGTTACATATTTGAATCTACAAGAATGATGGTACCTACTTACGGTGCTAGGGTAGCTGGCTTCCTACCACCCTAAGACATCTATCGTCCAAACATCTACCCCTATATTTCATCCCTTCTAAGCTACAGCCCGGTATCTATCACGCCACAACAGGTCGTGGGTTCGATTCCCAAACACGACAGATATTTTTGTGCATGAACATGTCACGTTTGAAACGCTCGTGGCGTAGCATGATTAGCCGTTCTTAACCGATCGGCAAAAGTTAAGCAACGTCCAGTCAGGCCGGTATCTGGATGGGTGACCGCCTAGTGGTATTTCATCTTGAGCGTTTAATCAAGCATTAAGCTAGTTGGAGACCTCCTAGGTGGCTTGACAATTCCAACAGTAGGTTGACCACTAGCCTACCTCCACCAATCCGCAGTGGGCACGCGTGGTGGAGTATTTGCTCATTCCCCTTTCACCCTTATTCGTGAAAGGAGGCCTGTGCTCAGCAGTGGGCAGATATAGGCTGTAATTATTATTTATTATCATAGGAACATGTCTGTTTGTCCTATGTCTAAGTGTAATTATCTATATAAGTAAATAATTATTATTATGCAGTATATCAGCTGGTATTTACAACCCCTGTTTAGTTTGGGATTAGATGGCCGTGTGTGAGGAATGTCCCAGAATATATTGATTTATTTATACGTATTTCTACTGTCAGCTACATCAGACAAATACATATTTCTATTCATATTATAATGTGAAAGAGTACCTAAGTCTGCTTGCTACAAGATTTTGATGAAAATTGCTAATAACGTAGCTAGGATCCTGGAGAGAGATATATATACCAATATTTTGGGAGTAATCTTGCAAGTAGAATCGCGTATCACAGCTCGTAGTAAATATGTGAATAGCAAAAAATAAACACTCCTTTCAGTAGTATATGTCTAAACACATTACAAAAACCGAGGTGAATCTATTTTCAGCGTTCAGACACATTGACAGTGACCGAGACTATAGTTTCCGCTATGTGACGTGACATACAAACATACAATGTTACCGGTAATTAGTGGAACTAAGGTCGTTTTTAGTCTTAAATATTTTTTACAGTCTTTTATTTCACTTAAATTAAAATAGAGCTTATAAATTTAGAGATATCTACATTTGTGACGAAAACTTAAGGAATTGGAAATGCAAAAGCTACATGCTCAAGTGTACCTATCTATTGATTTATCTAACCGACTTCTACAAGAATTCAATGTATCCTACGGCCTTAATAATAAGGCATAAAATAACATTAATTGCTTAGGCAAATTTATGAATTGTCACGAACAATCTTCGACGTAATAAAGTACCTACCTACCTGAAAAATGTATTCTTTAACGTCAAACCTCAGCACTTCAACCCACAATGCTATCACCAATACAAACACATAACACAACTTGCACTTAACTATAACAAACTCATTAGACCAGGTTTTCATAACCACACGAAAGAAAGGCAGAAAGTAAATGCCGAAGCGGAGTCCCAGCTTTAAAATAAACTGAGTTTTGTGCCAACTGGCATGGACGCGAATGGTCGGCTATGGCCAACATCTCACTGGATTATTTTGGAGAAAAACATTTGTTTTATAGTTGGTGTTGTGAGCTGATGACGTGACCTTAATCAAAGCGTTCATCGACACGGCTTGAAGGTTGAGTATGGTCTGTAAGATACATAGAATATGTTTTTCCAATTATTTATGTCAGAAGACTGAAAAGCAGGCAGCTAGCTATTGATCTTGGAACTTAAAGAGCTAGTCTCTAAGGTCCCTAAAATCTTAATATTCCAGTATTTCAACTTTTAGGTTCTAAAAGTTGAAATACTTATATCTTAAAGTCAAGTTCCCATTAAAATTGCTGGACACATTTTTATAAGGATATACTTTTCTGAACAGAAGCCCTTTCCAATTTCAGATAGTTTAATTTTTAATTTTTCATGAAATAAATTCATGTTTTTAGGAATATAAAGAGTATCCGTGGACTACACGGGCCGATTGGCGATTCCCGCCTTGGAGAAACATTTATGTGCATGAACATGTCTGCTAGTTCCGAGTGTGTGTATAAGTATCTAAATTAGTAGGTATTTATATATCTTACATGTTTATAATAGTAGGTAGGTAGGTATTAGTGTGGGATCAGATGACCGTGTGTCCCAGGATATTTATTTATTTAACACCCTCTGCGTATTCCGGCGGTTTCATTTGCTAGCCAGGCCCCCTAAAAAGGCCGCTCAAGCAATATTGCTAATGCAATTCATTTTTCGAATTCTCTGCAGATCCTACTTATATCAATATAAATATTTTTTTGTAAAATAGTCACTACAAATAGTCACATATATACAATTAATTTAAAAGTTTTGGTATTGATGAATCTGCTGTAAATTCGGAAAAATGAATTGCATTAGCAATATTGCTCGAGCTTCCTTTTTAGCCCCCCATAGTTCCCTTAGGTTTTGAGTATTAATTTATATGCTAACTAATCTAATTTACGTTATTTTTTTTATGTTTAATCAGTCAAATTTCATATACCTACTTACATAGGGCTTAAACTCTTATCGTGTTATGTAGTTTCTTATCTAGAGATCTAGTTTTATGTCTTTGTAACGTTACTTTTTCTTTGTTATTGAAAGTATATCTTGGTAAGAGAAAGCGGTTAAAACTGTTGAAGATTATGTCTTGTTTATAAATGCGTACGGTTGAGTTTTCATTACGCCATTAGTGTTTGGTATACCCACCGTAGAAGTTAATAATGTTATGTTCTACTTAAATAACTTTTTAACGTATTTTTTTTTAATAAATGTGGGCCTTGGGACGCACCTCTATTCGGGAGCCAATTGATCTAAGAACCATGGACATTTATTCAAGTTTACTGAAGTTATAACTGGTTTGGATGTCAGCTTTCAAATGAGAAGGACGGATTTGTATGTAAATATGAAGATTAAAAAAATATAACACATGTACATATATCCCGGGATTTTCCTCACACCGCCATCTACTCCCATACTATTATAGACTTTGTTAATGAAAAACAGATAACTGATTTACTACATAATAATTACTTTGGATAAACACCCAGACCTAGGAAATTTCTATAGAAATTGTCTATGACACGGTCAAAACCGCGAATGGGACGCGCGTCCCAAAACTACGGACAAAAAAAATATAATTCCAGGAATCGTGAGTCTGAGAGGAATGCAGATGTAGTGCCCTTACCTATCTAGTTCTAGCAGCTACAGATAGCAGAAGTTATAAATTGAAGCAGGGGCGGATTTACACATTTGCCGCCAGTAGGCTATTGAAATTTTGCCGCTGTACCTATTATATTGTTGTCGTACGAAATCTTGTTAATTAGTTTTTTCTTGACTTAATACAGTCAAGAAAAAATAAACGTAGATAGTTTTCCACCCGCTTTAGAAATAAAAGTTACATTCGTCCCCGCGCCGCAACCAAAATAAGACTACGCAAATTACTTATGTAGTATCTACAAAAATATTATTTTAGTGGTGAAAGTGTACATAACGTTGGTTGAACAGTTATTTCTGTAAGACAAAAATATTGGGCCAAATTTGCCGGCCCATTTTATTTTTAAATTTATTAAGTTTAAATCTGCCGCCCTAGGCTCCAGCCTACTCAGCCTGCTGGTAAATCCGCCACTGAATTGAAGAACACCGTTATGATTGAAGCAAAGTTTATTCACAGAAATCACAATATAAAAAATATGTTTGTAACGTATATATTTATAACATATATTAACAGTTTAAAACGTTTTAGTTCACCATGACCTGTAGCCGAAACTGAATAAATGGCTTATACATTGACATTGAGTTGGTTATCATTCGATCCAATCGTTAGACGATGAAATGTCTGAAAATCCGCAAAACATCGAAGATATATTATATTATTAATAAATTGATTCTAACATAATCAGGATCCATAGAATTTAAATAACTTAAACTTTAACTAACACGAAAAACAAAGTAATCGCATGCTTAAATAAAACTGTGCCGTGCTGTTGACGTAAATTGCCGAATAAAACGGCACAAATAAACTTGTTCCATTATGTTTCGTCGATAACTGATAGTCACGAAACTACAGACGTATTTATTTAGCATTGCCTAAAATAACTTTTATATCGAAGTGTGTGATTATTTTGTAGAGTTCTACCTATTAATCGTTCCCCAAGGATAATTGTTATTTATTGCCTAAGTGATGAGTCAATGAATTATATACAATTAATTGTATGAGTCAATTTAATGTTCTGTTACAGCTGAGACAATTTTTTTGATTCTATGATGAAAATAAAAAAAAGGATTTATAACTAGTCTGAATTATACTGAGTTCTGTGATATCCTACTTCCTAATTCTAACTAATATTATAAATGCGAAAGTGAGTTTGTTTGTTTGTTACCTTTTCACGCTTAAACCGCTGAATCGATGAAATTTGGTATGCAGATAGCCTATGGTACGGAGAAGAACATAGGCTACTTTTTATCCCGGGAAAACATAAGATCCCTGGGGAACGCGGATGAAACCGCGGGGCGGAATCTAGTAATATTATAAATGTGAAAGTTTGTGTGGATGGATGTTTGTTACTCTTTCACATAAAAATTACTGAACGGATATGAGATGAACTTTGGCACACAAATAGAATATATTCTGGATGAACATATAAGATACTTTTTATTCCGGGAAAACCTAAGATCCCTAGATATGCGAGTGAAAACAGAAGTTAGTTTTAAATAAATATAATTGGACATTCTTACACGCGGTCATTTGATCTTGTTTTATCTGTGTGTATAGTTTATTAATTATGTAAGTAATGTAATGTAATGTTGTGTGTTGTCATGAATAAATGTTTTTCTTTCTTTCTTTTCTTTTCTTTTCTTTTCTTTTCTTTTCTTTTCTTTAAGTAGAGAATGTACTGTGAAAACCAGATAACTGATATACTACACATACTAAATGAATGAAAATGTAATGAAATGAATGAAAATGAAAATATTTTTTATTCAAATAGGCCTTCACAAGCACTTATGAATAGTCTGACTCTAACGCTCGGTTCGGAAGGTTGCTTTTACTGAGAAGAGCCGGCAAGAAACTCGGCAATTACTCTTTTCAAAACCAACTCAGATTCATTAAATCAAATTATTTATCTAGTCTCACTGTCAATATGTGTGTGTTATATGACAGTAAGGAAAAAATATATCAAAATTATGAGTGATTATAAATAATATACTTATGTAGAAATTAATTAACAAACAGACAAGTTCATGCATACAAATGTTTGTCCTGGATTGAGGTCTCACGACCAGAGAAAAGATTGTATAAAGTGGATATCCTATAATTTTAAAACTATGTGCAATACATCCTTGATTTTTATAGGTAACATGGGTACTGGGCCATGGCCCTATAGATCCGTAGCACTGACATTCAAGTCCTTGATAAAAAAAAAACAAAATTTCTAAATTGAAGTCATTTCTCTTGAAAGAAAGATTTATATAATTGAAGGTTTTTTTTTATCAACCAAGAGAATGACTGATAAAAATAGCTTATCAAATCCAGCTGTTAGCAGAACCTCACTTGATTATCAACAATGATAAATAAATATAGTAAAACAAGCAAGTCAAAAATCACTTATATATTTTTTACTCGTCCATCTACGGATAATAAAACCAACCTGGAGTCATAGACACCTTAACATTATGATAATGCATAGATTTATATTAAAATTTTCACTTTAAATAGATATTTTCATAACAATATTCAATTACTTCTTTACGCTTCTTATTATGTCACGCTCTCTTCAATTCTATTATTATAGTGATAATGACGTAACGTTCATACTGAACGAAAACGCCTGAAATTTTAAAAAAAATCTCATATCTTTTACAATAGATATTTTTGTATCAATTTGGTAATCACAACAGTTTATCGTAATATATGAACAATTTAGTAATGATATATAATAATTTTATAAATCGAACTCACCATTTTAATTCAAATACAGCGCGCGTTTTCTCGAATAATGTGAAAATAGAACGCGTCCGTCCGTACGCCGCTAGCAATGCGGACCAACTGCGGTTCCGAGCTCGGTCAAGGCCATGGAAACTGTGCCAAACAGCCAATAATCGACCTCTGTCAGCGCGGGAAAAATGTGTGGCGGGAAACCTGAGCGCTTCAGCGCTGGTAACGTGAAGTGATCCCGCCCTAGCCTAGATACGATGAGTTTTTTGTCGGTGCAGGTGTAGACTTTTTGTTTTGATTTATGTTGTAACAGTTGTTATATTTTTCATTAAAATGCTGTTAGTATAAACAACAAAAAATACTAGTAGATAATTTATGTTATTTTTCATTAAATCATGTCGTAACAAAGGTTATAATAATATAAAAGTAAATATAGTAAAACAATTAATTCATAAAAAAAAGTGGTGCTCATTTATTTAGAAATTGTAAACAAATTACTACAAAGACATAGGTACCGTGTTTATTTAATTACTAAATAAAGTTAAATTGAAGTGTTTATAATAAAATATACTAACGCAACTATACATTTAAATATAAAATAATCGACTAAATAATGTTACAAACCATAGAGATCTAGTATAAAAACTACAAGAGTTGACAACTTATGGAAAAAATACCGCCTCACTGAGATAATAAGTTAAATAAAGTATTATGTGATATGTAAGTAAAACTATCACAAAGTATTGCACACTGATATCACAACTATCATGTATCTAGTCTTACATATATCCTCACTGTTACAAACACGATAAACTTGAGACGAATTAGAAATCTTAAGGAAAAATATTTTTAACAATAACAAATTTTATACAGGTTTTAATCGATTTGAAAATATATAATAAAAAATTTAGAGGATTTGCAACAAAATGGCGGTGCTTTTTAATGCTTAGCTTTAGCTATTAGCTTTGTAAAACTAAACCACTAATTAAGTTATAATAAAACTAAAATGTAAAACTAAAATAGTGCTATAATTAGTTTAAAGTATCTATGTACTGTATCGGTGAAAATTGTCTATCTATTACTAAGTAGGTATATAATTCATCTATGTATGTATCTAACTCTAACTTGGCCCCTGTATTGTGATATATACTAACTAGCTACGTGATCGACTAACTTAAAACTAATTAGTTAACTAAAACTAAGAATGCAGGACTACTAACTTCAACTTAAGTGTTTTCGAAAATAGAATTAAGGTGTTGAAAATTGTAGTTCAGAAATATGAGCTAAATATTTTTTTTTATTGGCGTTTCGGTTCCCTTATCACTGGAAACGTCAACTACCTTTTGATCACCAGTGCTGGTAAAATGATTATCGGGTGTATGACAGTGGTTTTATAGTTTATTCCACTGCACTCTTCTAAAATTAACTTAGAGTAGCAATGTGTGACTCAAAATAATACTAATCAAATCTTTAGACTTCATACAGATAATATTAGTTATAAATGAGTACCTAAATGCTCAAAATGTCTAGAAATAAACTGGCTCTCAGGCCCATCAGCTAGAACACATCGAGATAATACATATCGTTCATAAACCTGTCGTTCAGTTCCACTTGTGTATTTCCATAGCAAATCGGCGAAAAAGGAACTATTACACCTCGATTTAAGATTAATTTTAGCTCAATCTATTCGTGACCCATCGTTCAGGTGGACTCGTGTATTTCTACAAATCGAGTTGTTTAATGCAATTCGAATGATTTGATCATTCGCAGTCGCGGATCATTAACATCAGGCGATTTTCATTACTGTCATTAATCTACCTGCTTTGTTATTTTTACTTCTGGCGCTTCATCAATAATGTAGATGATCATTCATACTTGTGTTATCCTATACACATTTCATTACAGTAATTCCCACAGTGCTACAACATGGAGTTCATAGAAAAAGGTGTAGAATGAGCTTTATAATGTCGGCAACACATTAACAATGCCTTTTGGAATTGCAATTGTGACCAATTTTCAACAACAACAAAAAAACAAAACTTATTTACTGCCAATTTCTTCGGATTATTCCTTTTTTCCTTCATAAACCTAACTCTTGCGTCACAAGCCTTGCAGTAACCAAATATGAACTTTATCTGTTAATTGTTAAAGCAAACAATCCAAAATCCGAAGCGTTATATATAAATCGATTTACATTTTGTACTTATTATTTAATTTATTTGAAATTATATTAAATTAAAACTCCTTACTTACTTCTCGATCGTATACGTTTATGATAGGAGTGGACGATATACATCGATGTTTTAAAAACACTCGATGTATTGAATCGATACATCGAATCAAACCGATGTATTGTTAATTCTTAAACATCGATTATACATCGATGTTTTTTGTTCGATGCATCGAAAAGGCTAACCTAATAAAAATAACAACATTTACACAAAAAGGTTACATTTTATTCATTTCAAGTTATTTTTGATAAGACCCGGCTAGCAACACTGAAAAAAGTGCAATTGCAAATGGCGGCCGGCCGGACGCCGGTCAACCAACTGTTAGTCAGTAGTCGACTTCTCTTGACAGCACGGAAAATTATTTATAAACTATTGAATTTTTGTTTTAAAGCCTTGATTCTTTGCTCTTGTGTTAATAATACTCGTATTTATTAGGTAGGTGGTTGAAATCCATTGGATTGGATTGTTTCAAACTGACTGAACTGCACATTCATATCAAACTTACAGTAAAACAATCGATGTATGGAAAACATCGATGTATTTTTTGATATATCGATATAACATCGATGCAACTATACGATGTATTGCATCGAAAAAAACATCGATGTTTTTTTACAGTGTCCATCACTAGTTTATGATAATACATAAAATTATTCTCAAAATATTTCTTAAACTAAGGCACTTCTTATAACATTATTATGTGCGTTTATCTTACAGATAAGTTTTTTTTTTTAATTAAAATTTCATAAACTGTCATTTCTATTTGTCTATCCAAAATGTATACATCTTTTACTGTACCTACAATATTTATTAGCAATATTATACTTTATTTTGTTTTCAATTATTTTCCATGATTTATAATTCAATAAATAGTGTCGTTTCAATATTTTACAGATAGACTGGGACCGGGTAGAAAATTTACATTCATGGCCGTAGATTTTATGTCTTCATATGAATTCATTACGTTAAAATTGAATTCTAAAAATAATTAAAACAAAAAAAGGTGTGTTATTCCAAAGTATAATAGAAAAGTGGTAGGTGACATCGAATGCCGTGACAAAGGTCGTGGGTTTGAATCCTACAATGAGCTTAAGCTTTCGGTGAAGGAAAACATCGTAAACCATATCACGGTGGTAGGGTACAATGTAGTACTCGCCTAGGTGGTAAAGTTGAAATTCTGTCGCCAAGCGCAACCGGTTCGTTCCGGCAGCTGCACTTGAGAGCCAGTTCTTTCTAGGCTTTGTGTTTTCATCACCTTCGGGCACATCATCATTTACCACGCATTTGGTCATATTGGAAGTCATCCAAGCCAGTACTGCATTATGTTAAACTTACTGTTAAAATATAAATTATTAAAACGACAGTATTTCCTTTATAAGTATGTTCAACCAATTTCAAATTACATTACTAATTTAATTTCAAAATCTCCTAATGATAAAAATCGTATCCCAGTTTTCAGTTTTTTAACTAACCCTAATTAATTATTATATCACTAAATACTATAACATAAACAATTAAAATTATTTTTTTCGGCACTTTTCATGTTAGCTCTCATAGAGTTCATATCGTTTTCCTTGAAACTGAATGTCCATCGGATAACTCCGTTAAAAACCAACGAAACACAACTAATTAAATCTATACTATCTATATACTAATATCAAATTACTAATATATTTATTTACAACAAGTATTTACAATCAATGTATAAAATACAAACTATGATATATAGAAAACATCCTCAAAGCCCTCGCTGCTGTCGATAGGCAAGGTTCCCAACAGGCTGGCAGCGTTCCCTTTTTGGATGGCCAAGCTTATGCGTTGGCGGAAAAAGCTCCCAGCCCGTCGGTCTTCCGAAGCCTCGATGAGCTTGGATGATAAAGATGATTTGTTTGAACGCGCTAATCTCAGGAACTACTGGTTCGATTAGAAAAAATCTTTCAGTGTTGGATAATGGATAGCCCATTTATCGAGGAAGGCTACTTTTTATCCCGGGAAAACACAAGATCCCTCGGGAACGCGGGTAAAACCGCGGGCCGGAAGCTAGTTAATTATAATTATGAATGATATACAAGGTAGCAGGAATTGTGTAGGTATAAATATTAAAAAAAAATCGAGGCAGAAAACTTTTTAGACAATATGGACCCGAAAATTTTATATAAAAACATCCCCATTTTTGTATGGTACTAATAATGTAAATGTGAATTTGAATGGATGGATGTTTGTTACTCAATAACGGATCTGGATGAAATTTGGCACAGATATAGATTATAATTCGGATTAGGCATAGGAACTTAATGGGAAAACATAAGATCCCTCGAGAACGTTGGTGAAACCGCGGGGCGGGTCAGTGAGTCAGTTATGTATGATATAACCGAGTTAATCGATGGACACATGTAGTTTCAGTTATAAATAGGTATTATAATAAGACATTATCTCCAATTCCATATAAAGCGAGGCTTACATGTGCGTATTCATTGTAACCTCGCCGTGACTCTGGTCGTACAGCCTGCGCACGTCGTCGTGTGTCATCTGAGACACTGTGGGGATCTTTGACACGTTGCTTAGTGCTGGGTTTATCTGAAAAACGAATTTCTATTGTAAATATTTCTTAATATACATAGCTACATCGTGTATTCACATACATATGGGAAATGTTTGAGGGCAGATCATTTTCTTTCATCTAAAAATGTGTATTTTATTCGTTTCATTAGTCCCATGTTGGGCGCCAGTTTAAATATCACAGTGAATATTTGAAATAAAAAAACAAGAATCATCGTATTTTTGTCTTTTCCATGTCTTATACTTTAGCTACAAATATTCAAATAATGCCTACTACACTAGAAGTGGCTATTTTACTTTCAATCGAAAGGAATTTCATTTTATCCCAATCCACGTTGGGCGCCAACGTCAATTATTCTGATATGGGATGTTTAAAATAAAACCAACCTTATTATTGGCTCCAATGAACCCATTGACCAGTCCACCGTTGGTCAGCCCACCATTCAGGGAACCGTTGGGCACAGTGCCGTTGCGGACTGCCCCGTTGGCATGTCCGTTGGCCATTCCAACGCCCATACGAGACATGGCAGCCGCAAATTGCTGCATTGAGGACATATCTGCAAGAAGGAGCACCATAACTGTTATATATATGTGATAAGTACTTAGGGAGGGACGGAGGAAAGGTCGGCAACGCGCGAGTGGTACTCCTGGTGTTGCAAGCGTTCACAGGCTACGGTAACCGCTTACCATCAGGCGGGCCGTATGCTTGTTTGCCGACAATGTGGTACAAAAAAAAACATAATTTCACATGTTTATGCTCATGACTGTGGATTTTTTTAAGCTACATAAAAGTTAGTACAAGATTTGGTGCCAAGTGCCCGAACAGAGTCAGAGTGGAGCTACTGTTTCTAGGACAAAGAATCAATTTAATGAAATAATTATCTGTTGAAATTTGAACTTGTTCAGGTCTTTATTTATTTTCCTTGTTGTTTATTTTATGTGTGTTTTAAACATTGTTAAACAGTTGAAAGAAAAAATTGCCAACATCTTCTGCGTCGTTTCCCACCATTTATTTGACTGGAGCATGTGCTCCAGTCAAATAAAGAATGTTCTTATTTACCCTTACCATATTGAAATGAAAAATGAAAATGAAAATATTATTTATTCAAATAGGCCTTCACAAGCACTTATGAATAGTCTGACTCTAACGCACGGTTCGGAAGGTTGCTTTTACTGAGAAGAGCCGGCAAGAAACTCAGCAATTACTCTCTTCAAAAACAACTCAGATTCATTACATCAAATTATTTATCTAGTCTCACTGACAATATGTGTGTGTTGGAAAAAATATTGAACTAACAATATCTTCGACCAATAGATATATGGAGGAGCAAGATGGTAGACTCCTCCATTGAAAAGGGAAGATCTTCCGCCAGGCTGGGTCATAGTGCCTGGGGACCGCGGTCCAACTGTAGATGTTGGAATCTTGTATATTATATGCCAAGTACTCGACGAACTTCACGGATAGCGGAAGATTGATAGATGTCGCTATAGATATTTATCTCTCCGCATAGCTTCAATCATCCACCTAAAAGCTGTACAAGTAAGCTTACCAGTGATCGGTCCAGATTCCTGGTGCACCGGCTCCGAGGGTATGGCCGCCAGGAGTTCCGCCTTCTCCATCTCCTCGAGCAGCACTCGCGTGAACTCCGCCTGAACCTCAGAGGAATCTGTATCACCATCCACCTGCAAGATATAGCCAGACGTCTTACCAAGTGGAACAACCTAGGGGCTCTGGAGGTAATTAGCACAGAATTGTTTATTGTGGAAATTTAAAGAGGTGGCCTATGTAACAGTCGACATTTCAGTAATACACCATGTTTCTTATAGTTAGTATTATATAAATGTGAAAGTTTGTATCTTTAGATGTAGATAGATAGAGACCCTGGAATAACATATAGGGTACTTTTTTTTACCGGGAAAACATAAGCAGAAGTTAACTGCTGCGAGTGTCAGATAATTTATGAAGGCCAGTTTGAATATGAATTAGATTGAATTGATGACTCACAATAATAAGTCGGTGATCCTGGTCCAAGGACTTGAGCATGGGCAGGCTCAGCTCGCGGAACACCTCGAGGCGCCGCCTGAAGGCCGCCACCGAGTCGTCGCGCCGCCCGCGCCCGAGCTGCAGCTTGGAGCAGTCCAGGAGCACCATGCGAGGTGAGATATGGAACTGAAATTAATTTCTTTTTTACCACGGCCGAAGGTGTTACGTACCCAACGCCTAGAAGAAATTGGCGGTCAAGCTCATCTTTAGGAATCTAACCCCCGACCTTGGTCTGTACAAGCCTATGCAAAATAAAAATAAAACTAGTTATTTACTTCTAATGACCCTAATTATCATCAACATTAGACTAACCTCGTTCTGGAATTCCTCCATCTGCTCCAGATCCCTCGGGTATCCGTCTAAAAGCAGACCGTGTCCACTCCGCGAGGCATCAGTGACGGCTGTTCGCACGAGCTTGGTGACCAGCTCTCGAGGAGCCAGCTCCCCTGCACTGATGGCTGATCTTGCCAGAGCTCCGTCTGATGCTGGTCCACCGCCTGCGTCCGCTAAAGCTCGAAGACGTTGGCCAAGACTGCAGAGTTAAGTTATTTGGAGTTGTCAGTTGAATTTAAAAAAACTGGTCGAGATTTGACTATATAGACATTTGGGTCCAAATATATAATTTTAGCAGGTAGTAGAGCTCGCCCGGGGAAGTACTACCACCATATCTAATTCCGCCATGAAATAGTAGTGCACTTGTATTACTGTGTTTCGGTTAGGAGGGTAAGGGAGCCGGTGAAATTACAGGCACAGGAGACATAACAACTTCATGTCTCAAGGTTGGCAACGCGTGAGTGATACCCCGGGCAGGGAAAATATAATATTGTATTTTCTTTGCCCGTGCGGCCGTGGTGTTATGAGCGTGGTGTTATGGTGTTATGAAACAAGCACACGGCCCGCCTGATGGTAAGCGGTTACTGTAGCCTATTGACGCTCCTAACCATGGGTATCAATCTGGCGTTGCCGATCTGGTAAAAAGTATTACATGCAACAAACAAAGTTGTCTCTAACTAAATTCATGTTTTCTATAAAAATACGAGGGTGGTAACCAGCAAGGTGGGATCTCCAAGTAGTATGGTTTCGTCACGTTTTTTCCTTCACCGAAAGTTCATTATAGGATTCGTTGTAGGAACAAATCTCTAAATAGTATAAAACAAAATCACTATCTGCCTCTGTCTGTTTCTTCGCTTACTTCTCCTATACCACGCAACGGATTTTGATACAGTTTTCACTAATAGAAAGAGCGATAAACGAGAAAAGTTTGTGTATATAAATTGCACCCGTGCAAAGCCGGGGCGGGTTGCTAATATCTTAATAAACTAACTGACTAAATATTAATATATCTCTAGTCTCTGAATATCAATTAAGAGATGAAATTTTCGGAGATTCCTCTCAGTTAAGTCAATCATCGTGGCATCTTTGACTTTAAAAAGTGGTACCCAGGGTATAAATTTATTAAACAAATTACAATTGTTGGGTCCTCACCTAAAATGCGTCCACCCCTGCCGCTGAACAACAGCTCGTTGGCACAGCGTGGCCTTGTTGCTCCCCGGCCCACCGACTACCCACAGCAACGCTGGCGTGGTCGACGCTCCCCGCACCCTTATCACCTCCGCCTAGAAATACAAATGTTTGTTCTGACAACCGAACTAGGGTCTTAAACCACCTCGCCAAATGAAAGCTAGGTTTCGTAAGGGCCATTACGCTCTGTCGACTAATCGCCGGCAACTTGGTCTCTCGGTGACCAAAACATAGGCGGGAGACCGACGCCCTAGTGCGTACAAACTTAAGAAAGTCTCATCGATTCGCCGAGAATATTTTGAAGTCTTAGCTAGTTGGCCAATAAGTAACATCAGTCAGTCAATACGAAGACGACCTCGTGCCGACACAAGCCGACCTTACTCATTCAACATTACAATACAATATAGCATTGTATGATTTTTTTTGTTATGTCATCCAAAAGGTCTTTTTGATGAGGTAACCATTGGAGTCGAACTTTAATATAAATGCTTATTTAAATTTTGAGAATTAAAACCATGTTTGTATTAACATATCGGGTCAAAAGATTATTCTGAATAACTTCGAAGTTTCTATTAATTGCGTCGTGGTCACAGTGGACTGGAACAGTCAGTTATCAGCATCTTGACAGGCGAGAGTTGTTTTCAACAACACGCAATTGATCTTCTAAAACATAACTGTTTATAACTAACCTTAGGACTGACAACTCTCTCAACTCTATCTTCAACTGAAACATTGACTGGTACTGGCAGGGGCAAGGGCAGGGGCAGGGGCAGGGGCAGGGGCAGTGTCTCTCTCTCCTGATGACCAGGAGCGGGTTCTACGCCAACAATCTCTCCTGGTATGCCACCAGCGCCGACGCCGACGCCACTGACGCCATTCATGACTGATTGGTCATCAGTGTTGCCAAGGATTTGGAGCACAGCGGCGCGAAAATCTTTATACACCTCTTCAGGGTTTCGTTCACCGTTTACCTGATGGAAAGAGATAGTCTTGTTAATGTAGTGTGAGATAAGGTGAGAGAGAAGACCTTATCAGTTACGTGGAGTGAGAGGAGAGCGATATGTCTTGTAAGTATTAAAAAATACTTATCGAGGCGATGATAGCACAGTGTTAGTGACGTCGAATGTCGTGACTAAGGTCGAATCTTACAATGAGCCTAGGCTTTCGGTGAAGGAAAACATCGTGAGGAAACCAAAGCACGGTTGTAGGGTACTTAGTAGTGCCTGGCTGGGTATCACCTTCAAGAAAATCTGTCGCTAAACACACAGCTATTTTCTTTTAAGCTTTGTGTGGTAACCACATTTGGCCATATCATCACTTACCATGGTGAGTTTGTGGTCAAACACCTACCTATCCATTGTAAAAAAAATATTATGTAACCTACTAATATTATAAATGTGAAAATTTGGATAGATGGATGGATGTTTGTTACTCAATCACGCCAAAGCGGCTGAACGGATCTGGATGAAATTTGGCACAGGTATCGATTATAGACTGGAATAGCACATAGGCTCGAATCCTCGGGAACGCGTGTGAAACCGGGGGGCGGAAGCTAGTTTACTTATAAATCTCATGTATCTTTTGACATTCTGAGTGACAAATATTGTAACGCACCTTTGTAAGTTCCGACCTCAAAAACTGACAAACTAAGACCTGAAAATTCTTATTCTATCTCTGGAAAACGGCTGTATGATCCCCGGGACATTCATGAAGTACCTATTAAGTTATTTAATCGAAACATCAAAGTGTACTGGTTCTATTTTGTTATAGAAATTATTCCATATGTTCAATAACTTATAAGACAGATTAACTACTTTGAGACCTAGTTAAATTTTAGTTTCAATTATAATTACACAGTAGTTTAAGCGATAGGTAGCATTCGACAAACTTTATTTGGGACACAAGATCATACATCATAAATGTGACCTAATGACTCACGCGGCAAACCGCACTAATATTATTTTCAAGACAAACTTGAGTTCTGAAATCATACGAGTCTATATTGCGGACAGAACCGCCACGTGCTACCGAGAGTAATTATAACGTCCAACCAGTCGGAATATTTTTCTTTGACCATAATATCATGTGGCTGAAGGTGGTAAACACACAGTCTTAAAGGTTAACTCATGTCACCAAAAGCGCAAATTGATTTACAATTAGCAACTTTAAGCCGTTTGTGTTATTCTACTTAAAGGTACTAATTTGCTAAACGGATTTATATTTATTGCCTTTTTAAGACTAATAAGCAGGCAGACAGTCTACCTGACGGAAAGTGGCCACCATTACTATAGATAGACATTAGCTTTACCAAATATATTGCTAATATGTTTTCGACTTTATATAAATCCTAGAAGGCATCTCACTCACTCACAGGTTCAACCGTTACTTGTTTGGCGACAGATTTACTACTGTGCCATGGTTTTCCCACGATATTTTCCATCACCAAAGCCTTATAGCGTAGGGTAAACCAGTGACGTGGTCAACGATCTCCACGAAAACCCACTCAGATTATACCAGACATGTATTTTTTTTCGAATTCATGAAATTGCACGACAAACTAACGTGATAACCCATTAATAAAGGAAAATACAGTAATTATGATTGCGTTCAAAAAAATATGAACGGGGCCGTCCGAAAATCCAGACTGTATGTTTTTAGTGACTTGGTTGCATAAGTATCGACACTTCGACACATAACTGGGTCATACAAACGTTCGTTTAATGAATAGTAAAAATTTCATAAACCTATTCTTTGTAACTGAGTCAACCACACCTCCGCAACACAACCATTATTGTATTTAATAATTAATTACCTTGTAAAGCTGTATGCCTGTAGTACAATAAAGTTAATATAAAGTGTTTATGGAAGGGTATCAACTTGGGGAGGTAAAAACAAGGCTATTGGAAATCCTTAAGGGAGGCCTATGCCCAGTGAACGTCTCGCGGCTGAGATGATGATGGGGTAAAAACCGTATAGATATGAAATAAGAGTAGCGAATAACGTTAAAATTTATAATTATTACTTTCTACTATACATCATACAGCTTAAAGATAATTTAACTTTGTTGTTCCTTTTTTTTACTATTTATAAGGTCTGTATTTGACTACACGTTATGGTAATTGGTGCGGTGGCCGAAGGTGGGCACTATAGGCCAAGCGGGTACTACAAAGTACCCTAACACCGTTGTATGTTAGGGTACTTTGAGCCACTGAGCTGTCATCGCATTTAAAAAAAAAGAAAATATTTTAATTCATTTACATACACGCAATACCTACAAATTATAAAACTAGCTTACCGCCCCGCCCCCGAATCTCTATTTTACCCCCTTAGGGGTGGAATTTTCATATCCATTTCATAGCCCGATCATAAATGCGGACCTATATTAAATTGTTTAGTAAATAAAGACGACAGATATAGCCAACTTCTCAGCATATTATACCCTTACCACATTCGACCACATTATCACTTACCATGGTGAGATTGTGGTCAAACATAAGCGTAAAAAAATACAGGGTTAGTTTTATTTAAACTTACAGAATAAAAAGTACTCATTAATACAAACAACTTTTACTATGAGACCAACTCAGAAAGCGCGAAATAAAAAAAAACAAGAATTCCATATAAAACCCTGAAGGTAATAAGCAGTAAAACAAATACAAATAGCTCTGTATATAACGGTGACGACAGAGAAATCGTGCTATAATGACAGCCTTGCATTTTTTCTATAAACACATTAAAATAAACTTTTATATAAAGGCCTTCCGAATGCAGGTCTCAAACCACGCCTGCTGTCACATAGCTCCGCCTATATACGTTTTAAACTAGTGTTATCAATAGCGGCCTTGTCAATATAAACTGACGACTCATTATTTCTTTTTCCTGGCCCTTAAAATAAGTGGTATTTTATTTAATAAAGCCTGTTAGTGGTAGTTACATAACCTACCACTAATATTTTGTTTACAGTAATACCTAGATAGGGTTATGTTTGACCACAATCTCACCAGGATAAGTTATGATGTGGTCGCAAGTGGTAAGCACACAAAGCCAAGAACTGCAGTAATAAAGATATAAACCGTGATGAATATAAACTATAGCTCAGTGGTAATAGTTGGCTACCACCCTCAAGTTGAAAATCTGTTACCAAGCATCTGCTGGTGTGTTCCGGCAGTTCCACTTGAGAGCCGGTTGCCTTCTAAGCTTTATAAAGGTTGGCAACACATTGGCAATCTCGCTGGAATTGCTAATGTCCGTAGACGACGGTAGCCACTTATAATCAGGTGGACCGCCTGATCTCGGTCATTCGATTCAATAGATTTGTGACATAAAAAAAACATCAACATTGCTCAAAAAGTACAAAAAAAAAATGTTTTCATCGGATTTTATTTATAATTAACCCAACATAGGTTCCGAAAAAAAAACTATTCTCAATGTACCTATGCTGTATATGAGCCCGAAGTTTGATAACTTGCCGCTAAAGATACTGATCAAAAATGAGTTTGGAGACACCCACCCATCTAACAAACCCTCCTTCGTGGCATTATAATTTTCATGACATATCACACATGTGTTTATTCCCACATGTTGTATTATTTTATTAACCAGCTATAATATTAATCATATTTGGTCCAATGACCACCAAAGCAATAGCGGGTGACTGTGAAAACAATTTCAATCAATAAGGGAACCTTACTGCCAATTTCTCCCACTAGAGGCGCCACTGTGTAAAAACGTGAACAAATGACGCGATTGGTTACAATGACAAGACGAAACTAATGTTAAATAAATCGTGGCACGCCATTGGATACATTTCCGTTTTATTTCGGTGGCGCCATCTATGATTATGTTTTGATTCCCACGTATGGCCTACTGTCCATGGAGGCGTAGCTTCATAGACGCATATTCGTCATTATACGCTTCGTAGACGCCTGCTTGCAGCTTACATACAAAACGTCAACGTCGTGCTGGCGTCGCTGCACGCAGGCTTCATGACGCCTGCCTGCCGTACTGCATGTCGAGTGGATGCACGTGTTAATTTTTTGTAAAATGGCGGCATTGGTAGCGAAATTTGTTCAGATAGTGGATAAATATCCGTGTTTGTACAACAGTAATATAGTTGGATATGTTATAACGAAAAGATATGATATACCCCTGCAAGTATTGCCAGTAACTAAAAAGTCACCCTGTATATAGATGCGCCCAATATAATCGTCGTCTTCGGCGACTTCGAATCTAGTAATAAGCCAAAATAACATCTTCGTCGTTCAACGGCATAATCACAAAACATTGAAAACGTACGCGTGCAATACGCCTCGTGGACAGAGTTCAATACGCTAGGCTGCACAAGCTGCACGACGTATTTTGAAGACGCCTCCGTGGACAGTAGGGCTAAAGGTATTAAATAAGTAAATACCAATAGAATCCTGCTAATAGTTGTGAAAGTTCGTATGTTTGAATGCTTAGATATTTTGTGACTCAATCACGCATAAACGGTAGAATGGATTTGGATGAAACTTGGCATATAGATAGATAATAGCCTGGAATAACATATAGGGTACTTTTTAGCCCGGGAAAACATAAAGTCCCTCGGGAACGCGGGTGAAACCACGGGGCAGAAACTAATCCTAACTATATAATATTATAAGTGCGAATGTGAGTTTGTTTGTTTGTCACCTTTTCACGCTTAAACCGCCGAACCGATCGCGATGAAAATTGGGACGTAGATAGCCTATGGTATGGAGAAGAACATGCCGAAAATGTAGAATAAAAAAAAAAATATAAGTTGACATTATATAATATTAAAAAATATAAAAAATTGCCTCACTGACTTTCTTGCCGTAGTGGTAGAAACAGTTGTATAATTCATAAAGTGCCTAAATAGGGCCTGAATAAATGATTTTTGACTTTAAGATCGATGCATTAAAGTGTATATTCACAAATTGAACACCAGTCGCTGCACACAGTTGCTGCACATGTTAATTCTCATGCACCATGGCTGTTACAATTAAATTATAATTACTACAATTAACTAGTGGAATATATTTTCCATTGGTTTATTGAATTTACATGTGTTAAGTCAAGTCGCAATGCAACATGAATAAAGTTATTTGCTTGTTTTTACCACAATATCACGATATCCAACATGGTAAGTGAATTCACGACCAATTTACTTTTTGGAACGTTCCTTTAGGTAGGAGTTTACTGGCAGAAATGGTCACGTAACGAAAAAGCGTTACGGACGTCTCGTCACCATTTATGACCCCCCCCCCCCCCCCAATAGTAAAAAAATATAAGTATTTTTGTAATTGTTTTTATTCATACGTGATTTACATTGTGTGATTATAAAATAAAATGTTTTTGTTGAACTTCGTTCCTGACGGGGGTCCCCCGACCGCGCATTACTTTTTATTCCCTTTGTGTACTAATTTGTGTAAATATTACGAACATCTAGTTTTAAATCCATAGGTATTGCTATTATGTCGTCAACTAAGCATACATCGTTTTCATTACATATTACATATTTCACAAACAGACATGATTACAAGAAATAAATTTAAAATCAATAAGAATCTGTAAATGACATATCAACGCACAGCTCAAACCGCTGGGTCTAGAAACATAAAATTTTGAACACACGTTCATTGTGTAACGTAGGCATCCACTAACCCACTTATTCTGTGAAAACCCAAGTTTTAAATATGTATGACGGATATACATATTACACTTTTTAACGCCATATAACAAAAAGAGACGGGGCTATCTTAAAAGCTGGCTTTTAGAAGACTTGCTTTAAAATATCTCACGTAATGAGACCAGGGTACTTAAATTCAACCCCTAAAGGGGTAAAAGAGGGCGGTAAACTAGTCAATACGATAGAAGAGATACAATGTATCTACTATATAGATATGTCTACGAAAATTAAATAAACGTCGATAGTTCGACAAACTTGTTCTAGAAGTGCTTAACTATGTATGAGGTTTGACAGTAATTGGAGACATTCACATTTGAATGTGTATTTAGAACTTTATTGTTTTACAGTTAAGGGTAATTATTGTATACATTTGTATGTTGATGTTTGACTTAAACTTAATAGATTATACTGTGAAGTATAACTCCCCGGTTTTACCGGAGATCAGCAGTTTTGAAAAACTGCTGCTTGGAATATTTCCTCTAAGTCTCTAGATTGACCGGTTTTGGTTGTGCGTTGGAAATTCTATAATAAATCTAATATCCTTGGGCATTCCTCACGCACGGCCTGATCCCATACTAGGCAGAACTTGTACTATGTAAAATAACTGATATACTACATAATTATACTATTTTTTCTAAATACATATATAGGTAAGTACTTATATAGATAATTATACCCAGATTTAGACAAAACAGTTTTTTTCTTTTTTATTCAATATGTCAGTATAATACTTTTGTTGAGGGCTGACTTGTGCTAATTTCAGTTGCTTCGACGTTTATAAGTGTCCATCAATTGTCAAACACTAACCAGGAAGGAGGGCTGGAGGGCTAAAAAGGAAGCCCGAGCAATATTGCTAGTGCAATTCATTTTTCCGAATTTACGGCAGATAAATCAATACCTAGGATCTGCCGAGAATTCGAAAAATGATTTGCATTAGCAATATTGCTTGAGCGGCCTTTTCAGGGGGCCAGAGTATAAAACTTACTGTATGCAGATTATTTTGTAAAATTTATCTTCAATGAAGCAATCTATCCATAAAGTCAAATCTCCATTTAATGGTTTTGTTTTCATAAAAAAATATCTGATTTGACATGTCAGTTAACACATTCACACCTGTCTCGCGTCATAATTGTGCATTTTAGTTTTTTTCCTTACTCCGGTGGACAGGCAGGTACATAGCGTGTTACGGAGTGTGCCCGGCACCTCACCGCACTGTCCGTGTCCGCACCGGATGGCATGTGACATTGTACGTTGACCGTCACCGTCGCGTGGTCGTGGTCGTGGTTAATACAAATCGATCGCCATGTTTTATTGATGCCATTCGATTCGACAGCACGCCCCACTCCGATAATGTGTCATATCATATTTATTCACTGTTTTGAAGGTTCAATAAGATTTATTTTTAGGTTTTCTTTTGAGGATTTTATTGGAAACTAGCTAGCCCCGCGTTCCCGAGGGATCTTATGCTTATCCGGGATAAAAATAGGCTATGTGGTATTCCAGACCAGATATCTATCTCTGTTGCAATTTTTATTCAGATCCGTTCAGCCGTTCTGGAGTGATTAAAAAACAAACATTTATCCATCCATCCAAACTTTCACATTTATAATATTAGTAGGAAGTAGGATATAGGATAAATTCATTTTTTGTCAAGCATCTAACGGTGTGTTCTACTTTTTTAGGGTTCCGTACCCAAAGGGTAAAAACGGGACCTTATTACTAAGACTTCGCAGTCTGTTCGTCCGTCCGTGATACCGCGATAGCTAGACAGTTGAAATTTTCTTAAAATTATGTATTTCTGTTGCAGCTATAACAACAAATACTAAAAACAAAATAAAATAAATATTTAAGGGGGGATCCCATACAACAAACGCGAACGCCATTGATCTAGTAATTTGGCAAAAAGCAAGGTCGTACAGCACAAATAAAGCAAAATTCCAAAAAATTAAAAGTTGAAAATTAAAGGTGTCCTCATACATACATAGTTACCCCGATTAATAAAGACCTCTGAGTTGTATGGGCGCTGATAGAATTGAGAGGTCTAGCTTAATAGGCACCAGCCTCAAATAAGGTACCTAAATAAAAATGTGCATTTCCCGTGATTGACGAACGATGGGAGAAGTTTGTACGGAACCCTCGGTGCGCGAGTCCGACTCGCACTTGGCTGGTTTTTTATACCACTAAGGCGTCAAGCATTCTACCACCTTCGACCACATCATCACTTGCCATAGTGAGATTATGGTCAAACAGACCTATAATTATATAAAGTTTCAAGGAATGCACTACATTATATGAAACAGCATATTTTATATGGCAGGAAAATTGTAGAAATTGTACATTTATGAGTAAACGTGTAAACATGAAAACTCGCTATTATACATCAGTTCCGCTGCCCAGTTATTATCTTATCAACTATGCACCAAGCCGTAACTCAGCTATTACCTACAGTAAACCACCGTCGTATTAATAATACCTTAGAGAGAATATGAAAATAGGTAATTTTGACGACTTCAGTAGGACTGGCTAATGAAATTATGTTTAGCTTATATATTTTTCTAGATAAATATAAAAAAATACGCTTGTCTTGGTCCAAATTTTTTGTTCATGCCATTCGCGGTAGAAACCTTGGGTCCGTGGGGGTCCGAGGCTCGCCGATTTGCTCGGATTTTATCATCCAAGCTCATCGAGGCTTCGGGAGACCGACGGGCTGGGAGCTTTTTCTGCCAACGCATAAGCTTGGCCATCCAAAAAGGGAACGCTGCCAGCCTGTTGGGAACCTTGCCTATCGACAGCAGCGAGGGCTTTGAGGATGTTTTCTATAAATTGTATTTTATACAGTGATTGTAAATACTTGTTGTAAATAATAAATTCTATGGTATTTGTAAAAAAAAATGGAGTATAGAAAACGTAAAAGGAAATTATGGCCCATGAGGGGATCGAACCCGCGACCTTCGCGTTATTAGCACGACGCTCTAACCAACTGAGCTAATGGGCCGGTTACAGTAGGAGTCGAAATTAATAATCTTATCCCGATAATTTCAATCTATTTATCTTGATATCATTATTTCGTATTGTTTAAAAATATGGCATCAATTAATCCATCCATTGTATGAAGTAATCATTGAGTAGGTATTATTGATTTGAAATACAAGTGTCATTTTGTAACATCTGAAAATCAAGAACTCCTGCCTATCTAATAATAGACTCTGAGAGCTGTAGACCTCGCGCGTTTTTTACGTTTTCAACCCTCATAACTCCGCCATTTTTAAAATTTCCAAAAACTAAATCGACAAGAAAAAACCATATTACTATCAAACATGCTCACAAAATTTCACGAGAATCGGTTGAGAAATGTGACCTGTAGAGACAGACGGACAGCGAGACATACGAAAACACTTTTGCCCAAGCTGACGGCGACGCTTCGCGCTCGCTCGGTCAATTAAATATCTATAGATAAACAGTACCTATGACTTGCCAAGTCTATTTCCGACAAATATGTGGAGAGATACTGTCTAATCTTACCTTGCATTCTGAATGTCTAACCATGTTTGTTATTAATAAACATAATCCATAACTACATTATTGCACCGAATTCTATATCTTCTAGGCGTTATTTTTATCAAAAGATTAGGTACCTTAAATGTACCTATTTAAAATATGGTAAATTGTTCTGTGTATTATAAGAAATGGAGGCAGATAGGGTTATCAACTGAGCACTACGTAGAACAGTCTCGCTCCATACTCAGTCGTTTGCTTTCTCACTTGCACGCACCTATATAAATAAGCTAAACTCACCGCAATAAGCATATTGGTTTGATCGAAGTAGTCGGCAACAGGCATCACGTTTTTATAGAAGTTGTTGAGCTCCATCCTTGCGAGACTGAGCACTACGTGGCCCAGTCTCGCTCCGTACTCTATCTGCCGCTCCAGTACTCGCTGCCGCCAACTCACTAGCACCACCCCGTTTATTGTTTGGATCTGACGACAATAGACACATATTTAATTTGTATTTAGGCCTACGCCTAATATACTGGGTGATTTTTTTAGGCAATACTTGCAGGGGTGGAAGTACTAATCAATGTGAACAACTTTTATCATGGGAACAAAAAAAATATCAGCTGTTCCATACAAAAGTTCAATACCTACTCGACCAAAATGTATGAAGCAACCATTTTATTTTATACGATATCCGAGTTGGTCCCATAAAAAAAGTTCATAATGATGAGTACTTCAACCCCTGCAAGTATTGCCAGTAACTAAAAAATCATTATTACCTGTATTTGTTTTTTTTTAAAGAAATACTTGTATCCGGATGGTAAAATTTATAAAGGCAATAACTCACCGGCAATGCTTTAGTGGTGGAAGTACTCATCAATAAACTTTTATTATGTGACCAACACCGAAATCGTGGAAAAAAAAACATGTTTAGCATTTTTAACCCCCCCCCCCCCCCCCTTGGTGATACTTGGTGAGGTTTAAGACTAACCCCCCACCCAAAATCACGTGTATTGTGTATTTTTAGTACCTACAAAGAATCTTATCTTATAATATTATCTTTAAATACAGGTATAAAGTATAATCTAATTTTATTCTACAAAATCGCGGCGCGCGGCGACTCGTTCGTTGCCTGGCAACGGCGATTCAAGGTCACACTACACGCCGTTTTTCGGTTTAGAAATAGCGCGTTTGACGAAAAAATAAATAAATAAATACACGTGATATCTTACTACACACCCCTCCCCCCCTTGTGATATTTCGTGATTTTTGCCGAACCCCCTCCCCCCCTTTCGAACCTCACGTGATTAATGGACGGCCCCTAATGTGTTTAAGCAGGTGCATTGCAGAAACAGGGTACCTAATAAGCTCTATTCACATCATCACTTACCATAGTGGTCAAACCTACCCAGGTTTTTTAGGGGTCTATACAATGTAAAAAATACCGGCCAAATGCGAGTCGGACTCGAGCACGAAGGGTTCCGTACCATCCTAATCCTAACATCCTAACAAATATTAT
This sequence comes from Tetheella fluctuosa, assembly GCA_951216915.1. Lineage (NCBI taxonomy): Eukaryota > Metazoa > Arthropoda > Insecta > Lepidoptera > Drepanidae > Tetheella > Tetheella fluctuosa. Next base: position 1,690,030 of record OX578214.1, read on the forward strand.
AAATACGAAACTGAGTTTTGTTTGTTTATTTGTTTGTTTGTTACCTTTTCACACTTAAGCCGCCGAACTGATCGCGATGAAATTTGGTACCGAGAAGAACATAGGCTACTTTTTATCCCGGGAAAATATAAGATCCCTGGGGAACGCGGGTGAAACCGCGGGGCAGAATCTAGTTATCTATAAAAACGGCAAAAATAACATGTCTGTTGTATGGGAGCCCCCTTAAATATTTATTTTTTATTCTGTTTTTTAGTATTTGTTGTTATAGCGGCAACAGTAATACTAAATAATGAAAATTGCAACTGTCTAACTATCACGGTTCATGAGATACAGCCTGGTGACAGACGCAGACAGACGGACGGTCAGCGGAGTCTTAGTAATAGAGTCCCGTTTTACCCTTTGGGTACGGAACCCAAAAAAACTGACCAACATGCATAATCCTTGCCGGTCAATAAAAAAGTCCTTTACTGTCAAACGTGTCATGATTATCACGGAATGCATGTTAAAGCTAAAATGCCACCGTCATAATAAAATACTATAATCACGTGAGGTTTATGAATCACTATATATGTCACCGGAGAATAGCAAAAACCGCAAATTTCTAGGAAATTTATAAACCTTCGTAGGATTATAAACGAGAGATTAATTGTATTATTTTACGCCCACATTTTCGCAAATTTATCAATTTGCGACGTGTCGTGGTAAATTTATAAACTAATGGATAAAGTTAGGTATGTTTATAAATTTATTAGAAAATCCATCAACTCGCGGAGGAACACGTGACTTATTCAACCAATCACGCGCACATGGCGTTTGGTTATTGCTTACTTCTTATTTTACGCGTGAGTTCGGTAAGTTTATCAATTTGCGAAAATGTGGGCGTAAAATAATACAATTTCTCTCGTTTACAATCCTACGAAGGTTCATAAAGTTCCTAGAAAATTTATAAATTTGCGGTTCTTGTTATTTTTCGGTGACATATACATGGAAACCATACCCTAGTGTGGACAATTGATGCATCAAAGTAACAAATCATAGAACTATTAAAAAGCTTTAGCGCTTGAAAAAAATCAATTGTTATTTATTTGTCAGTTTGTTTTTTACCTCGAGGCAAAAAGGGGTGTTATAAGTTTGACGACTTTTGTTAGCATTGTGGGGAGGGGAACACCCGCAGCCGCCTACTCGCTAATGTCTGTATAGTAGAGGTTCGAATTCCAAGAATGCACACCCTCTAGTTTAGAATCAATCGGCAAGCACCTACCGGTGCACGTGCCCCTGTGCCCCCCCCCCCCCTAAATCCGCCCTTGGCTGACTGTTAGACTTCTAAGAGACATCCCGTCTTGTTGTAACGCAATACTCATCCCAAATGTGGGGATATATGTTAGGTTTTGTTAGTTACCTGTTCTTTCATCATTTCCAATAATAATTCAAATCTATCAATAGATACCTAGTTTTTACATGTCTTGTAGGCCTGAGTTTGACCACAATCTCACCATGTTTAGTGATGACGTGACCAAAGCAAAGGTGGTAAGCACACAAAGCCTAGAAAGGAACTGGCTTTAAATGCAGCTACCGGAACACTCTATAGTAGATTGTTTACAAGAAAAAACGTGGTCTAGACTTTAAACAATACGTAAAGAAAAAGGTCCGTATTTTAGACAGTAAGTAATTCAAAGAAAAAGAGACGGGACTACTTAAAACTTGGATTCTACAAGACTTTAAAAACTATCTCACGTAACAGAGGTGGTACCAAATCGATTCCCATAGAGACCCATTTTTCATCCATACAACAATGTAATAAAACAGTCCATTGTCTGTGACAACACGAAAAATGAATCAACGGCCGTCGACCACTATGTCTCCGAGTCTCTAGGGGAAACGCACAATTTCATTAGCCGATAAACATCTAAAAGCGTCGACATCAATTTGTACGTAAAGTAACAATAAACCAATAACGCTGGATTAGAGGTGACCGTGGAGGTGACAAAGAAGGGAACAAATAGCATGCAAACCAGATAATTGGATTGGGAATTTATGTAAAGGTTCGGTCGGAGTATGGAACTAAAATGTACCTAGTATTGTAGTGTAATATGGTCTCAAATCCCTTGATTTTGGTTACTCATCACGTGGGCTTAGCTAAGATAAGGTGAACTGAGCTACAGGGCTGATCAGCTGGCCGACTGCCCCCTTTTTAGAGCCCCCCACTCCCCCTATATGGGGAAGAAATCCCAAGCTATACATTGGCTTGGATTAGATTGAACATAAAATTTTACGTATAGCTTCTATTTTGTTCTCGTAAAAATGCATTCCCCGAAAGTGTTCTTCTACTTCTTTCACTCAGCGGTGCAACGGTTCGACGTGAATTTGCATAGAGATAGTTTATAGGCCGGAGAATGTCATAGGTACCTTCTTATTCAGACCCATTCGGTGGTCATTCCGATGAGAAAGGATGATTTTATTTAGTTAAATTTAGGCTGATGCTGTGTTAGTCGCAGAATTCATTTGCCACGATCGTGTACCGACCAAATCGAAGTCTGAAATGAGAAAATAGGAGCCATCCTATTCACTAGACTACTCAATCGGTCCTACCCGATCGGCATCGCAACCGAGCAGGTCTGAATAAGGGGGAATGGCTACATTTTATCCCGAGAACGCGGGTAATTTCAGTAAAAAGGCCTATCATTATCATAAGTGGGTCTAATTTGACAATATCCTTAAAAGTATTTATGACAAGTTATGTTAGGTAAGTGTAGATACGGTCAAAATGACGATTTACAAATTGAAAGCAACTTCCGACCTTGACATGAATGTGTACCGATTTTTATCAGACCATCTTCAGTCCTGTCGATCGATCACACGTTTAACTAAACTTTGGACAGTGGACATCAGGTGGCAAACAGTGGGGGGCGACTGATTAGGTATACACATGTATTGAAGGGATTTTGTCTGTATGTATTAGTAGTTTTTCCTATAAATAATGACATTATAAAGGTCTGCAATGCAGAGTTATGTGTTGTATTTAGTTTGTATAAGATTTAAGATGATTGAAAATGTAAAATAGTACTAATTTACACTTGACGATAAGAGTTATTCATTTTGGAGTCGGTTTTACTTTTAAATTGTTAAATATTTGATAGAAAAAAAATAGCCAACTTAAACAGATGGTCCAAAAAAATTAACCTTACTGAGTTTCTTGCCGTTTCTTCTCAGTTAAGGGATGACTTCTGTACTTACATATAATTTCGATGTTCATAAGCGTCCTTATAGCGCCTAAACTAATTAAATGGGATTCTTTGACTTTTTTATAGGGTTTCTTATGTATGTTTGTCCACAATATAGACATCCTACATACCTTATCAGAATACTCTGCAACATCCCTCATTGACCTCGGGTACCCCGACACAAGGTAGGTTTTCGCAGTCGGGGCCATCTTCATCTCCAACATCAGCACTTCCGTCACTGTTTTGCTGGATAATGTGCCGAAGTCTTGCATATCTGATAGAAAAGTTAATAATAATAAAATAAATACTCTGGGACATTATTCCTCACACACGGCCATCTGACCCCAAACTAAGCAGAGCTTGTACTATGGAAGCCAGATAACTGATATACTACATATACTACTTTTCTTTTGTAAATACATACATAATTACACCCAGACATAGGAGAAACAGACATGTTCATGCACACAAATGTTTGTCCTGAGTGAGAATCGAACCCACGACCTGCGGCGTGATAGATAGGGTATCATACCAACCACGCCAACCGGCCCGTCAGTATATATATTTAATATAGTCATTATAGATTCTAAAAAATCTCCGATCAAAAGATGCTTATGGGATTATTATAAGTACGTTGCAAAGTATGCGGAAAAATAAGCCTAACAGTGTTTATTTTATCTTCATCATCATCATCTCAGCCCCAAGACTTCCACTGCTGAACATAGGCCTCCCCTAAGGATCTCCAATCGGCCTGCATCCATATTCGCATCCAAGTTGTCTCTCACATGAAATTTTAAAATCGGAATGTTTTCAAGATGGAGTTAGGTATTTTCTTTTTATTATATGTATTGATAGAGGCTGAAATGCTAAGAAAATTGAACTTTTACATTATTGTTCTGGCATGGAGTATAGTACAGTATCTAAGCAGGTACTATCTAATCATCGGTTTTCTATACTGAACTCCCTGTGTGTTGGTATGCTAGGTAAGTTTCAGTTTTTTACGATTTCGTAGACAAATAAGGATCCCTACCTAACCCCCTTATTTTTAGGGGTCCGTACCCAAAGGGTAAAACGGGACCCTATAACTAAGACTGCTGTCCGTCCGTCTGTCTGTCTGTCCGTCTGTCGCCAGGATGTATCTCATGAACCGTGATAGTTGAAATTTTCACAGATGATGTATTTCTGTTGCCGCTATAACAACAAATACTAAAAAACAGAATAAAATAAATATTTAAGGGGGCTCCCATACAACAAACGTGATTTTTTTGCCGGTTTTATATAGGTACGGAACCCGACTCGCACTTGGCCGGTTTTTTATGTCAGAAGGCTGACAATCAGTCAGGCGGCCCACCTGATGGTAAGTGGCTAACGTCGCCTATAGACATTAGCAATACCAAAGGGACTGCCAATGTGTTGCCGACCTTTATAAAGCCTAGAAGACAACTGGCTCTCAAGCGCAACTGCTGGAACACACCAGTAGGTGCTTAGCGAAAGATTTTCAACTTGACTTATTAAGCGAGATTACAGCAAGTCTACTAAAGCCAAATTTAAAAATATATCTGTCAATTTTTAACGTTAATATAACAAAAACCGGCCAAGTGCGAGTCGGACTCGCGCACCGAGGGTTCCGTGCAAACTTCGTCCATCGTTCGTCAATCACGGGAAATGCACAATTTTATTTATTTACCTTAATTTAGGTTGGTGCCAATTAAGCTAGACCTCTAAATTGTATGAGCGCCCATACAACTCAGAGGTCTTTATTAATTGGCGTAACTATGTATGTATGGGGACACCCTTTAATTTGCAACTTTTTTTATATTTTGGAATTTTTCCTTTATTTGTGCTGTAAGACCTTGATTTTTGCCAAATTTCGTGATTCTAGGTCAACGGGAACTACCACAAAACAAATAAAAGGGCAAAAAAATAGCGTTTGTTGTATGGGAGCCCCCCTTAAATATTTATTTTATTTTGTTTTTAGTATTTTTTGGTATAGCGGCAACAGAAATACATAATTTGAGAAAATTTCAACTGTCAAGCTATCCCGGTTCTTGAGATTCAGCCTGGTGACGGACGGACAGACAGCGAAGTCTTAGTAATAGGGTCCCGTTTTTACCCTTTGGGTACGGAACCCTAAAAACCGCCAAGAGCTTGAATGCAGCAGGGTAGGCTAACTGTCTCATCGACATTTTTACCACAGACAATCCAAAAATGGTCGCACTCCACGAGCAAGACTCAAATAAAATCCAAGAATACCATATACCTAAATTATTTACAACGTAACAGAATAAATAGAAGTTATAAAATCATCTCACATATTCAACTCTAAGAACATAGTGTTAAAGCTGATAATGTTTGTAAATGTAAGTTTGCTTGAACCTTGAGACGGTAGCGCCATGTGTTGTGTCCCACGGGCTTCAAAGTAGGCCGACTAGCGACTGTATAATTACAGGTGATACTGCCTTACCTTATTTTAAATGCTGTTATTTGCGTCTTGTAATACATATGTTTACATGGCTTAGTTATTCTACATTTATTTATATAAAACTATCCCCGGGGTGAGATGCAAGTCTTAAAAACCTCTGAGTTGTATGGGAGCTCATACAATTTAGAAGTCTAGCTTAATTGGCACCAACCTCAAATAAGGTAAATAAATAAAATTGTGCATTTCCCGTGATGGACGAACGATGAACGAAGTTTGAACGGAATCCTCGATGCGCGAGTCCGACTCGCACTTGGCCAGTTTTATTTATATTATGGATATGACAAACTGACAGTCATAGATGCTTACATGCAAAACATTATAGCGAAGTCGAATACCGTCGCAATGGCCGTAGGTGAAGGAAACCATAGCACGGTAGTAGAGTACTTTTTAGTACCCGCCTGGCTGGCTACCACCATCAAGCGACCCGAAAGCTCAAGCTAATTGTAGACTTCGAACCCACGACCTCTGCCATGGCATCCCACTACCACTGAGCTATCATCGCCGATTTCCATTTAGCAAATATGAATTATTTGTTTCTTTTAATCTAGATAGGGTAATTTTCTATAATTCGTACTTGTTCTTTCGAGCTTCGAATAGCGCTTATCTAGATCGCGGTTCAAGAATGGTTTACTTCTACCTCGGTAGCGATCGTAAACATTGAAAGAAAGGGAGGGAAAGAAAAATATTTATTCTATACACAACACAAATAGTGTTGAGAAAAAAAATACATCCTACTTCCTACTACTTCGCACTAATCCTAACTAATATTATAAATGCGAAAGTGAGTTTGTTTGTTTGTTACCTATTCACGCTTAAACCGCTGTACCGATCGCGATGAAATTTGCTATGCAGATAGCCTATGGTATGGAGAAGAATATAGACTTTTTATCCCGGGAAAACATAAGATCCCTGGGGAGCACGGGTGAAACCGCGGGGCGGAAGCTAGTCCTAACTTCCTAACTTGTAGTCGCGGATAAGTGACACTAGCATAGGAGTACGTATAGGGATGATGACTGACACATCACATCAGCTTCTTTTTATGAAATGTCAATACGATAGGTTTATATAGAGTTTTGTATTAAATACAAGCATGTGACGTCATAATTATAAAGCATCAAAAGTTTTACTTTTTATGGTTAGATTGGTCATTAAAAATCATAAAAGGATAAATTTAATAAAATAATCGTGGTTTCGCCCCTTTTTTTAGATGTTTTATACATTGGTTAGTGTTTGATAATTTATTTTGAATACTAGCATTTTTCCTAATCCGTTGACACACATGAGTGTCACTGGCATACCGAACCGTAAAACGTGTAAAAAAAAAGTTTGATCACAAACGACATCTCTATTAATTATGCCATCATCGCACTTCAGGCCATCGACGGGGAGCTCATCGTCACACATTGCAACTACATTGGACTCGCATGGTGCGGTTTCAAATAAATGGTTGTGGAACGAGCTTCCCGCCGTGGTTTTTTCAAGGAAGCATGGGGTTCTTCAAGAAGGGCGTGAAATAATTTTTGCAGGGCAACGAGCGAGTCATTGACACAAATGCAAAATTTCAGCTTGATATAGCGATATTATATCATTATTACCGTTTGACATTACAGACAGACGGACACGACGAAACTAGGGTTGTTTGACAACGGACCCCTAAAAAGGAAATTCAAAACCGGCAACGCCTTGAAGATTTTGATTGCAAGGATTCCGATTTTTCTCAACAATGACTGAAGCGAACTAACTGAAATTTATTGTAAGCATTCATCATGTCTGACTTTATTTTGTACGTTGCATAACATGATTGGTTAACTTTTATAACACAAAATAATTAATCAAAAATACCTCTTTAAAATAAGAGATTCCAATTTTACCGGCATTGAGGATCGATTTGAGGTTCCAAAATTTCTACATATATTAATTGAAACTGATACTATAAATTGTACTTAGGTTTTATGAAATATATTTGTAGTTTTTAAATTAAACAATAAAAACCATTTTGTCGCAAACGCCCGTTCCGTTTACGCGGGTTTTCTATGAGAGGTCGCTATAGTAGGGAGCGGGACGCAGCACGTTGAATTTCAGATTTTTAAGCTTAACGCGGCGTCACCTTAACAAGTGATGGTCAAGTTAAATAATGCAGTCCATCAGCCATCGATCGTCACTTAATGCGACATTGACTGCTTATGACCTGACCTGCAGTTCCCACTTTGAACACGTGGACTGTTCATTAACTATTGTTATAGTTCACCATAATTAAGTGATGGAGTGATGGTATGGCCTCGATTGTATTGGGGAAATTGTTTTTGGGTATCATAATTATCACGTTTTATTCAGAAGGTAAAAGACCCTTGTTTTTTTTAAATTTATCCATTTAAGTTTGTACCTTTCCTACCCGTCATTTAAGTTCATGTTTGTCTTTGAAATGTATTCAAGATAAATTTAATTGCAAGCTTACGTCTACATAATAGACATAACAAATGACACAGTATTTACGATTTATGCGGATTCTTTTAGATAACAATCTATCATGACAAACAGATATGTTGAAAATTTTGGAGACAACAATAATCAGGATCTATAAAACGCAAAAACTATAATATCAATCGGTTATAAATCTTTACGTCTCCATGTTTCCGTATTTTCTAGTCTTCTAATAGTGTACCCATTTTCGCTCCGAAGCTATTGCCCTCGGGAGTCCATATCGCTCGAGTAAATAACTGATCGACCGATCTAGTTAGAGGAACAGTCACAGGAGACTCTGTTCAGTAGTGAAATTATCACGAGTTATCCGAGTGCAGTAATCCTTAAATAACCCTTTAAGTCTGAATCTGTGTGATGAACTAGTGTGTGCAAACCAGTGTTCTGTGTTAATGATGTACCGTTGCCGATGGCGTACTGCTGCAGCAGATCCGTCATGTTGATGTGGACCACACCGCGCCGTTCCTGCATCAGGTTGTCGCAGTGGGTCACCTTGCCGCTTCCTGGGCCACCTAAAGAGATTACAGTCTTTAGGGGAGAACTGCACCTCGGGTTAAGCAGCTAAATTCTCATCTACATAAAGCCTTCAATCATTATATGGATGGCAATTACATGGTTGGTCCTGAATTAAATTTTTACAGTTATAACTGAAAGTATGGCGACGTAATAAGCACAATGAGAGATATAGCAGAAAGAATTGGCTTTATTCTAACTCGGAGACTAACCGCAAGCAACTAAATGATTCTTTGTACAAAATTCTATACGATCTCGCGCACACGCAGTTATTTTAATAATAACCTTTCTGCAGCGCGTACGCGATAATCTGGATGTAGCTAAATCTTACCCAAGATAAATATGACGGGCACGTTGGGCGGCTCAAACTTGACGTGGCTTGAGTTCTGCATGGGGAAGGCAGCGGCCGGCGGGGTGGCGCGGCCGGCCCACGCGCTCTCGCCGCGGCTTCGCTCTCCGGCCTGTGTCTCCAGCTCTTCATTGTTTTGTTCTGGTGGTTTAGTAGAATTATTAAATAGAATCCAAGAGTCGCTGCATACGGGCTGCTGCGGATTTTATACATTTATACGTAGAATCTAATTCATCCCTATTGGTAAAAATGGACAAGTGGATCGACATTCAGGTCAGAGTTGCTGGATACAGCGTCCAAAGATCGTTCGACACACGTTTAGACATGTCGCGTCTGATAATACAGACACAAAGTTAAAATTTCAAAAATAGTACTCTTTATAGTTTCTATAAAAATTTTTTTTATTATAAGTGATTTCTTGTAAGAATTATGATCGTAAATAGGTATATACTAACAATTGTCTTTAGGTTTAATTGTAAGAGGCTTAGTAAGTACCTACTTACTAAATAAATGGTTCTGGACTGTCAGAAAAATATGGTTAAAAACTACGTACACAATTTTCTATCCAACATTGATTGATAATAATTGTTCGAAAAAATTCAAAGCTAAACATTATTGTATTGAGGTAGCTTGACACTATTTTTCAGGTATTAACATGAAGATTTTGTTTCGTGGCGCCCAACATGGGGCCATTCATTTATACAAAAATTCCATGTGTTTTATATTTTAATCAGTATCAAACAAACTTTACAAAATTGGGTGCCCAAACTACACCTAAATTGTACTTTATAAATTTGTGTGTTTATAAACAAGTGTCGAAAACAAAACTAGACGGGTAATAAAGCAATTTAATGTTGTCGGACGCTACCAACTTGTTAAACTTGACTTTGCTTTATTGGTGCCCAAACGTACCGTATTATTATCTACCATTATTGTCCAAAAGCTTACTAAACCTATTAAAACAATATAAAAAATTGCAAAAACTTACCAGTGTCTAAACAGATGCCCATATTCCATGAAGATGCAGATTATATTGAAAGTCTCATCAAAATCAAACTCTCGACACAAGGTCCTCGTAAAAAAAAAAACAATTAATTGGCACTTATCATTAAAACATACATCCAAAACACGCGTTCAGTTCCGTTGTCTACCGGCCACGGGCAATCACACGCCGCGATTAATAGTTTATCGATTGAAGGACGCGACCTTCGTGAACGGACCTCAAAACAAACTAAACTAAAAATCTGTTTACGTATATTCAAATTATTTCATCTTCCATTCGAAAATTTAAATTAAGATTTCTTTTTATTTATTCGAAAGTTGTGCCTTCGCGATAGCATTTCTGCGAGCGGTTTGAATCTAGTTGGCATCGCGGGCCAACCGCTCTCGTTCAGTTTTCACGCGCGACTGAAACGAACACCTCTGAACGCTGGCTCTGGTAACAAAACACTGTACGTCTCGCTCTGATATTAGAACAGCCACAAGTGTGAAGAAGACGAAATATCAAGCGAGCTTAATTTCAATGAAACTGTGTGATTAAAGTACAAAATGCAAGGCACCTCGGAACTTTGCCTTGCAAGACATGCCTCCTCGGAACTGTTTGCTTACCATTTTTCTATTAGAGTCATGACAATATTTCAGCGAGACAGCCGGAGGACGTTGATATTTGACTAAACGCTATTCCAATTGATAATTATTACGTTCAAAAGTTCTATATAGGATAATGACACATGAAAGTATGTATCAATTTTGTATGTCAATATTCGATTTCGTTGAATTTTCTTGTGGTATGTAATTACCCCATTAAAATTGAACCTTACGGTTCTTAATGACTCATCAAAGGTCGTTGATGTGATGGGAAACAAAAGGAAATGTACTTAAGGTACAAAATCGAATGGTTCGAGCACATTTCTCCGTATTATGAGTAACGGTAAATGACTTTGCGATAATGTAGGGCACTTTTAAAACATCCTTTTTATGTATATGGCTGATCAGCAGGCGGTCCTCCTGATGGTAAATGGTCAACGATATTACAATACTAATAGGTACAGACCTTGAAGAGCTCTTTCCTTACCTTTTTTGAAATACCCAATTACATAGATCTAAATTATTGAAAAAAAAAAAATTGGTTAGATGCAAACAATAATAAGTTATTCCAAAATAGATTTTATCTTAGGCGCAGTACTAGATACCCATTTTCCCGCATTTAAGTGTATAAAATTTATTTAAAGTTTTAAATAAACAACTGAGATGGACTCTGGACTCATATTGGGATCAGGCTTGAAGGACCAAATTAAATCTTCCATTTTATAAACGTCATTTTATTAAACATGTTTGCACGATAAACTAGTGAGTGCAGAGATTCTGAACATTATGAAGGTAAAAAATCACACTATAGATTCTCTAATCCGATCACAATTCATCATTCTATAAAATATATGAAACGTCAACTTCAAAATTGAAAACGTAAAGTTGAAAATTGCTTGAACTCTATTTAAGTGCATTATTATAATTTATTTCATGTACATGATAATTTTGATTTAATAATTTAACAATATATACATATAGGTACCATGATAAATTCGTTTTGGGTCTCAAATCATCATAATAAAGACGTTGCAGATAGTATAGTACCCTTTATAAATTAACACTTAGGTACTCAAAAGCAGTTATTTAATATCATTCTTAAGTAGAAAAGATAAGTTTTCTCTAAAATAACTTAAATGTTAAGTTATAAATAATAATAGTTCTTCACAAATAGCTTTACTTATAAAACGATATTTAACTTATCTATATATATAAAAATCCTGTAAAATGTTTTTGTTTGTCTGTGAAATTTTAGCTGGAGTGCGCACGCCTGCTATGGTTTCATATAATAAACCGGTAAATGCGAATCTGACTCGCGCACCGAGGGTTCCGTACGTACATAGTTCGTCCATCTCTCCCATACATCGATACACGTCACAGTAAATTTTAAATGTACAAATGTACTTTTGTCAATACAAAAACAAATGTGATACTTACAACTAAAAATTAACAATTTGCTTCTTGCCATCATTATTCTAGGTCAACGGAAACTACCCTATTGATTTTGATTTAATTGCGACTTTTGACAGACAGACATACAGTACGGAACCCTAATATGGAAAAATACGTGCCAATTGGAACAGTTAGTTAAATCGTTTTATAAATAAGGGTGTTTATGAATTTAGGCCTTTTTGTCTAAAAATTATAAATAATTCAATCAATTTTAATCACTATGTAATATAAAAAAATAAATTCTACATAAGAATACCGCGACTGTTCAATATAAATGAGAATTTTCAAATTATATCTAATATACCACAAAATAAAAAATACATGTACCTACAAAGTATGGTTACGAGAAAATTACATATTCGAATCTGTTGCTTTCATTTTTTTACCACAATTTCACCATGGTAAGAAATTGGCTCTCAAATGTCGGAACACACCAGTAGGTGTTTGGTGACAGTTTTTGAACTTGAGGGTGGTAGCCCGTTGCTATGGTTCCCTCGCGATGTTATCCTTCACCGATGCTCAAGCTCAACGAAACCACGACCTACGTCGCAGCATTCACGACCACTGAGCTATCATCGCCTTAAATACGGAACATAAACGAATTTAACCAATGTCTTTATATAGGTACATACAACTACATTATTAATTAATAAGATAACGTAAATACAAGTAAAACTAAAACAGTAGAAAACTTATATTCGATGTTCTATTAGTCTACACTCTATACTGGGTGATTTTTTTTATCACTGGCCATACTTGCAGGGGTGGGAGTACTCATCAATATGAACAACTTTTATCATGGGACTAACTCTTGAGATCACAAAAAATTATCAGCTGTCTATACAAAAGTTCAATACCTACTCGACCAAAATGTATGAAGGAACCATTTTATTTTTAGCGATATCAGAGTTGGTGCCATTATAAAAGTTGTTCATATTGATGAGTACTTCAACCCCTGCAAGTATGGCCAGTGACTAAAAAATCATCCTGTATATATTAAAAGTAGAGAGGCAAAACTGTATGTCTGTCTATTGTTATTAATTTTAGAAGGATTAATGTCCTTACTACTGATTGTCAACGCACAAACTAAACCAGTGTAACTACAGATTTAAAATTAAAGGATAATATTCCTTGTACCCTAATTAAATCCCTTAGGGGGGAAAACCTGCGAGGTGGAAAGCTAGTTGCAAAGAAATATGTATCTAGTTTTCGTCCCGCGGTATCACCCGCGATACCTATTTACCCCCCCCCCCCCCTTAGGGGAGGAATTTCGTAAAATAAAAACATACGTTACAAAAAGAATATAGCCTCAAAATTTCATGCTTCTATGATCAATAGTTAAGTATGTGAAACTGAAACAACTCTCAGTCAACTAATCAGGACTCGTTCTTTTATATACAGGATGAGTTTTTACTTTTTTAGTCGTTGGCAATACTTGCAGGGGTGGCACAACACGAACAACTTTCAGTATGGGACCAATTTTGATATCGATTAAAATAAAACGGATACTTCATACATTTTGGTCGAGTAGGTATTGAACTTTTGTATGGAACAGATGATATTTATTTCGTGATTTCACAGTTGGTCCCATTGTAAAAGTTGTTCATATTGATGAGTACTTCCACTCCTGTAAGTAATGCCAGTAACTAAAAAAAAAACACTGTATAGATTTGGTATTATAGGTCTAGCACTATTAGGTATCTGTGGTCTAGCGCTTAACTGAGTAGGTTCTGTGGTAGCGGAGCACTGCGGGAGGGTGTGGAGTGAAGCGCTGCGAACTGACATTGACAGTTTGATAGAACTCGATAGTGCTGTTACGTCATTATCGCCACATGTCACCCCTCCCGCACCGCGCAGCTACCGCAGCAACCTACTCAGGGTATGTTCCGATATACACTGCGAGCGCTGTAAGGTGTGACGTCAATTTAGTATACTGAGAAGCCGTTCCTTTATAGTTAGCTATACTGGGTACTGTTTAAAACGGAACGCAGTCCAGTATACTGCCTGTCATCTGTCATACATATGTATATGTCAATGTGGATACTGTCATTCTGGACGCTGTTGATCACGTGATCAAAGCACTGAGAGCACCTTACCTCAAAAACGCCAAAGCTCACAATACAAAAATGGCGGCGTTTATGACGTCATTATGTTTCCCTAGGATACTGCGGCAGTATACTGTCAGTCCATAACGGAACGAATTTCTCCCCAGTAAGAGCAGTGTATATCGGAACATAACTTCAGTTAGGTATACGCTAGTCCTGTAGTACATATTTTTTATTTACTTTGCCTTTCCACTAAAAATATATAACATAAATTATATATAATTGATTAAAGATTATGTACATCGTTGTTTAGCATATATACTTATATTTATATATATAAATGGAAGAACATTTTCTCACTTATATATCTATTAAATGCTTCATAATATTATATACAAGATATATATAATATAACTAATTAACTACTATAATAATGTATTTTAGTATACATCTTAATTATTGTATTGTCTAAATGTAAAATGCATCTATAAAAATGATTTATAGATCGGAGCTAATATAGAATATATCATAGAATGATTCGATCATTTGATTTTTTGCTAAGCCCTACGGATATCGCTGAAAACACGGATAATTAGACAACGGTGAAAACATTCACAATATAAGTTTCCGTGCAGTTAAAATAACCACGAAGTGTATGGCCTTACTCATCTAACCTAAAGTATCCGGGTCGTTTTTGAATAGGAAGAGATTTAAAAAGTTGCATGTACAATGTTTTCACCATTGCAGCATTGTCTTGGTTAATTAATCCCTAGGGTTTTCGCGAAAATTATCAAATCATCCTACGACATATATTATATTTAAATGAATTTGCTCTATCTATTAAGGTATTGCAATGCGATATGACCTAATAAATTACATCTACTTTCGTTAGTCAGGGGTTTATATTAAGTTTTAGTATATTTTTATAAGTTAGCTTTCACCCGCGACTTCGTTCGCGTATACAAATATTTTTAGGTAAATATTTAGAATTATAAACTTGTATCTACCCCCCAAACGGTAACCTATGTCCTTCCCCAAGATACAATCTATATCCTTACCAAATTTCATCAAGATCAGTTCAGCCTTGAAAACGTAACAAATTATAATAATAAGTGAATTATTAAAATGAATGTAGTATAATGTTTTTTTTTTTAAATATCTACATCATACTGGTCCCAATGAGGAGTTACACTGGCATAAACAATCAATAGAACTTATCAATAACAAAGTTAAACAACATAAACGTCAGTAGATATTTGGATGGGTATCCGGCAAACCGATAGAGAGCAAATTGGGATGTCTCAGATAATGACGGTGATTGCATTGGTCACCCATCCAAGTAAGAAGCCTCACTTTGATGCACTTAGAATAGTTTGGTACCATTTTCTCTTATCTATTATCAATAAACAAACAAAAAAGGTAATACCACAGCGAATCGTGGCCGGGTTTACTCTAGTTTACATTATAGGAAAGTTTATATAAGTAAATAATAAAGAATTAAACAATTAACTTTAAAAATAATTAATAGCCTTACGCTGAGTCAACAAGTCGTTGGATGGACATAAAAATATCACATATTTATTAAAAATAATATTTAAATTAAAATTTATCTTTTAATAATTAATACCAATGTATAGTTTGCGATAAATTAGGAAAATTTACAAATTATACTATATTTTTTGTATGTTATTGTTTTTTTTTTTCTAGAACTTTCTAGAACTTTAAACAAATAGTTGTAGTTTTAAGTACCCAATTGACTATGTGAGGTGATAAAATTTATTAAATAAATAGTGTAAATTCAGGAATTATCCTAGCAAGTTAGTTATAAAGGTACTTTAATCATTTTTAAATTGATCGATCATAGATTCATAATCGAGACAATTCTTTTTTAATAGTTTTAAATTCAATTTTCGAGTTTAAAATGTTATAGAGTATCATACTGTGTAAATAATATCAATAAATTAATTGTAGAAACTTTAGTCCGTCTGTAAATGGAATTAATTTTTTGACGTTTAAGAATGTCAAACAAAAATAAACCTTATCACTTTACAATACGATTTATCTGTTATATAAAAGTGTATGCTGTAACAGAGATGAACCATATCGTAAAGTAATAAAGTATAATGTTATAAAAATACTTTTTTTAGAAAATAGCGACGTAAGATTTGCATCTGTGTGAGACAGAGAGAGACAGACATAATTTACGAGCGACTCAATCAACACAAGTGTTTTTCGTACTAATCTTTACATATAATAATATAATGGAATGATTAAAACTGTACTCTGCTACTTACGAATTACGTCCGAGAATGCGATGATTCCATATAAACTACACATCATTTAGGCCTAATTTTCTCATAGAAAAATATTTGAGCTACATTATTAGCCTCTTTGACTAATAACTTTCTTTTGACGAATTTGAAATGTTCTAATGCAAATTCATACAGTTCGTTTTCCATTTTCCACACTGTAGATTGTTGGATGGCCTCTATTGTCTTTTGGTTAGGGTCTATTTTCGAACTAGTTTGTCGTAAGTGTGATTTATTGCTGCTTAAGTAGTACTCCGTGGCTCCTCTGAAGAAACGGGGTATTGTAGCCTCTAAGACAGTGATAAAGTCTAGCATTTCCTCTGTTACACCCACGAGTAAGTAATGGTTGACTAGGTTGTGTTTCGCTTGTTCTAATGCCCATTGATTGCCGGGTTTCCTAGAAATAAATTTCCATTATTAAAATTACAAGAGGTATTAATTTTTGTATGATCACAATTAGAAAAAATCTTAAATTATTGTCTATGATGATATGAATTATAGCGGTAGTTGCGTCGAATACCGTAATGATGGTCGTGGGTTCGAATTTTACGATGAACTTTACGAAACATAGTGGCTTGTACTTTAGTATGAAAAGTTTCAAATTATTTTCTCGCTTTCAGAGTTGTTCCCATAGCAAAAGTTGTAGGCCTACAGCATGACAAACGTAGCACAGGTTTCAAAAATATCTCAAAATATCCACTCAGTAATCTGAATTGCCTTATCAGATCTAGTTGTAGATTTTTCCGGCATCTACATTCCTAAAATTTTGATCTTAACGGGTCATGTGTTCGTACTATAATAAAAAATACTACATACCAGCACTCGGCAGAATGGCCACAGAAAAATGGCACTTGCAGCCACATGTTATTAGGGTCGCAATCCGGCTGACTCCTCTCCACACACTCGTCGAACGTCTAAAAGGTAAATATGACATTTTTGAGCGTTGACTCACTCATTCACAGATTTTTATTGACCATTTACATTTTATACTCATCATTTATAGTGTTATTTTTGTTATCATTTATATATCAACTAGCTTCCGCCCCGC
Organism: Tetheella fluctuosa; assembly: GCA_951216915.1. Classification (NCBI taxonomy): domain Eukaryota; kingdom Metazoa; phylum Arthropoda; class Insecta; order Lepidoptera; family Drepanidae; genus Tetheella; species Tetheella fluctuosa. Next base: position 1,707,514 of record OX578214.1, read on the forward strand.
GGTTTCACCCGCGGTCCCGAGTGCTCCGATCGCCATCAAACCTTACAGGATTACCCGCGGGGCTAATATGAAGATGTCTGAAAATTTCATCGCGATCGGTTCAGCGGTTTCGGAGTCTATAAGATACATACATACATACATACATAGGTTATTTTTTATATATATAGATATTCTAATAATATGTAAATTAGGTATATGTAACAGAAAGGTTTGTATTTTTTATGTCACTTGGTAGAAAAACAGGTAGACGGTCTGGTTTAGATAAACATTTGCAATTCGGGGATTGGGGCTGTGTTGCCGACCTTGAAGTCTTTTTGAAGAAACCATATCTTAACACTGAGGGAAAATCATAATGGGGGCTCATTGCGCGGGCCCTGGGGTAGAGCGAGTGGAGCGGTCGCTCTAGGCACCCGATGGCAAGATGCGCCAAAACTACCAAAAACGAAAAACAATTTCGAGTATAAAAGTAAATTTATCGGCGGATTTGATTTTAGCGAAAGTTGATTTATAAAAAAAATTAGGTAATTATCTTATCTATCTATATAAATAAAAATGGATCGCCGAAATGTTTGTACGCGCAAAACTTCCGAACGACTGCACCAAATTGGATAAACCTTTCTTTTGTGTTCGTTATTGTCAGGAGAAGGTTTGTATGTATGAAAAAAAAATACACCGGGAACGTGGGTAAAACCGCGGGGAGTAGCTAATTTAACATAAACTCAATTTATGTTTGAAAGTGTCAACCAAAGAGTGCCGAAAGACAACTTTGCTCTACTCTATCTAGGGCTGGTGCCGGCGCTGCATTCCAGATACTGAAGATCGACAATGATACTGAATCGTAGCATAGACGATCGAGGCGCGAGGATATGAGGATGAGCTTACGATGAAAATGGTGATGATGGGCACCAGGTCAAAAAGTTCTTAAGAACACTTTATGATGATAAATGATTGCTTATGCATCCACCATAAAAACAATTTCATTGTCTATTTTTACCACGCAGTTTTCCCTACATTCCATACCTTAAGTATATTATATACTAGCTGTCCCCCGCGGTTTTACCCGCGTTCTCGAGAACAAAAGTAGCCTGTGTGTCTCTCCATAGGCTATCGCAAAATTTTATCGCAGTCGGTTCAGCGGTTTAGGCGTGAAAAGGTAACAGACAGACAGATAGATAGTTACTAAGCGCATTTATAATATTAGTATCGATATATCCCTATCCCTAGTATTTTAAATGCGAAAGTGTTTGTTGGTTTGTCTTTCTTTCACGCAACAACGGATAGACGGAGTTTTTTTGCATAGAGATAGCATAAACGGGAGAGTGACATATTCTATTTTATATCCCCAAATGCTGGTGAAACCACGGGGTGTCAGCTAGTGGTTGGTTATTATAACCTAAAATCTTCCTCAAGAGACCTCTAAACTATACAATAGAGACCTCTAAACTAAACAATTTAAACTCTTATCAGGATTCGTGTTGTGGTTCACTTGTTATAAGACAGACAGACAGACAGACATAAACAGGAAAAAAATAATTTTCCTTGTAACTTAACATTAGTTCACAAGGTATAAATTGTTATGTGTAATATAAAAGACTAGCTATTCTCCGAGAATTCACTTCACACGGATGCAATTTATATACAAAAACCTTCCTCGTTTATCGCTCTGTCAATCGGTGAAAACCTTATCAAAATCCGTTGCGTGGTTTAGATGAAGTAAGCTGAGAAACAGACAAAGGGAGATAGCGACTTTGTTTCATACTATTTAGAGTTGAGAGATATACGGGTGAATCCAGGACAACAGATAGTATATGATGTACCTATATGTAACGCGCATCCTAAAATCGCTTATAAAAAAAAATAATTCCAGGAATCCACCTATTAAAATTGCCACACAAGTTGAAATAAACTACGCTATGTGATTAATTGTATTTACAAAGTTGAGATGCATGTACTGAAAAATAAAATTACCATTTTATCGCCATGTTTTTTTCGCACCAAATGTGGCCTGTAGTTGTCTCCGTAGCGCAGGAAGTAATAATACGATACTAGCCTATCCAGCGGCTTTCGTATTAAATTTATGAATATTGGTTTTGATGCGGTACCCAGTCTGAAAGAGATCATTGATTATTTGAAATAATAATATGTAGCGACATCTATCGATTACACAAGAAACTATCCACTACTCGTGGATAGATGGCGCCACAAGATTCTACATCGCGCTATCAAAGTTTCCTGAGCACTCGGCATATATATACGAGATTCCAACATCTACAGTTGGACCGCGGTGTAAACACATGATGACGTAGCTTGGCGGAAGATCTTACCTTTTAAATGGATGAGTCTACCACCTTTCTCGTCCAATAAATCCCTCTCATCACTCACATACAAAACCTCACACCCATACTTGATAATAAGTTTATGAGGCTCTTTCAAATTATATTTAGTATTTTGTTTGTTTTATTATACGTTTGCCTGCTGCGTATGACCAGTCAAGACAGTATATTCCCTCATAATGTCCAAGTGGAATTCAATAAGATATTTTTTTAGTTAGTCTTCAAACTGTTTCACGAAGCCTAATCAACTGATGATTATTCAGTTTTATTTTTTACCAGAGAAACAATACACCCGAACAAAATTCTTTTGTGAAAATGCACTATAGTAAAGTAAAATACGTACCTTTCAAAATTTAAAAACGCCATATGGCCATGATATAGTGCCGGCTTAACGTTATGCCATCTCGTAACATTTTGAGCAAACTTGTATTGATTATCCAGCGACATGATATGTCTATTAGCAGTTATATTGATATGTAATACTTTAAAATTGTTCTTCTTACATAAATCGTATGCTACACCAACAAAACTTGTGGATCCCGTCTTTGGGACCCTATTGTATATAACTACTAGGTCGTCTTCATGTTTTTCTAATGGTTTCGGATAAAATTTACGAGATTCTATTTGCGGTTGTGCTAGTCTGTACTCTGAAACAAAGAGATATTTATCTTATAGCATTTTGTACAGGCTTTTGTTTGACCACAATCTCACTATGGTAAGTGATGATGTGGCCGAAGGTGGTAAGCACACAAAGTCTACAAGGAATGGGCTCTCACGTGCAGTGACAGTTGAGGGTTGTAGCCACCCAGGCGGGAATTACAACGTACCATACTATGGTTTCCTCATGATGTTTTCCTTCACCGAAAGCTCAAACTCATTGTAGGGTTCAAACCCACAGCCTTCGCCATGGCATCCAAGGTCCCAGTATTGGCCCAGGACCCACATGAGTGGTGTTAAAAGTGATGTTTTTTCTCAGCGGTAGGTCGTATATTACTGAACTTTTTTCAATTAAAATAAAATTTCACAAAGAACTCTTATAAACACCCTTATCTTGCCTGTATAAAGAATATTGGTATTATCTTAGTATTATTGTTTTGCACAGATATTTGTGACGCACACTCCTAAAGGCGACAACAGAATATCAGCATTGAGGTAACTACCCACCTCAACATTTAAGCCGACTTGTAAAACTTATTTTTCCTAGACACACAGATTAGATATCTATTTATATTTTAATCTTTCTATCCATAATGATCTGTACAATGTTTTCTTTTATATTTAATTTATAGATTGTGTGTATTTGGAAAAAATAAATTAATTTTTCTTTCTTTCTCTTTCTGACATGTACTGTTTCTTATACAGAACTGTAGATGAATGAGACGGTAAGCACTACCTGCTGACTAACTACATAAAAGTATTTAGCATTTAGCAATAATATCAAATGTATTATTAGGGCATTAGTCATAGGGTAAAGTCTGATGGACATTATCAATAGTAATTATTATTTATTGTTTTTATGTTAATATACACTAATTGGCAGATAAATATTATTCATACTTCAAACTCATTTATTCAGTTTAGGCCCTAATAAGGCACTTATGAATGTTACAATGGAATTGATTCTACCACCAGTTCGGAATACATTTGGACTGAGAAGACTCCTACGAAGAAGAATACTACGGACCTTAAAACGATTGCATTATTATATTGTTTGTGACTGTCACATTGTTTTAGTACATTTATTAGTTTGGGATCAAGTGGCCGTCCATACATTTTAGTTGGATATTCCTACTGTGGAACGTTGTAATATGGACTATGACTGCCCATTACGGTTTACCCTTAGCCCTACGAAATGGGGGTAATCAATAGGGGTGTAAAACAAGCTCTTTGAGGTTGGTTGGCAGTCTCACTGGTATTGCAAAATCTCCATAAGTGGAAGTGGCCACTGACTATCAGGTGGACTAATTGATATTAAAAAAATGATCCCTGGATATTTATTTATTTATTCATAACAGTAGATAGCCACTTAAAAAAAATTGCACTCCAGGAGTGCCGACAGAAGTGAAAACTTTTTTATTTATTTTTTGAGAGATTGAGATTGAGATTGAACGTCAAACTGCGTCTCATCATAATGGTGTTGCGAGTCCAGAGGTTTTACCTCATCTAAAAATATTTGTACCGCGCTAAAAGAAGTTTACACTTCAATAAAAGTATATATGGTAATAGATAAATAATTTAATGTAATAAATCTGAGTTGGTTTTGAAAAGAGTAATTGCTGAGTTTCTTGCCGGTTCTTCTCAGTAAAAGCAACCTTCCGAACCAAGCGTTAGAGTCAGACTATTCATAAGTGCTTGTGAAGACCTATTTGAATAAAAAATATTTTCATTTCATTTCATTATGTACATGTCATAAACTAACTACAGTATGTACTTATTTTAAGTTATGTATTCAAGTCAAAATTAAATAAAGTTTTTTATATAGGTACCATCAAGAACCAAGTAACAAGTGAATGGCACAGACAAAACAACCACTTTGTAATATATTTATGAACATAAGTGGTAAGCTGTGCAAACATGATGATATGGTATGTGGATGAACAAAGCCAGCCTTCGTCAGACAAAAATAAAATTTTCACTAGCTTCTTTTTTAAATCAACTTAGCATTGATTGATACATTGATATTCAATAAACTAAACAGAGTTGAAGAAATAATACACTTCAGGTCATACAAAAATAATAATTTCCAAACTCAAGTGTATGATTAGAAACTGAATAAAACTCACCCAACTTACGATAACTGTCTTCCAATCGAGCAATTTCTGTTTGAAAATACAATACAATAATCACAATAACACATAAATATGAAAACAAATATAATTTGCTAACGTTAAACATATCTGTGCGGCACGCGCGCCACTTTACGCAAAAATGAACACTGACATAATTATTGTGAGCTCATTATAAATAAACATTCCGACTATTTGGGACACATATAAAAGGAAAATAGAATTTTGTCGACCGTCGGTCGCAACTATCCATCCATCCATACATATTCCATGCATGCGATACACAGCGGTAGTGCGTTACAGCTACCTGCGCTAAATCTTTTCAGCATTTGTAGACTCTACTTCGTTTATTTTATTGAGTTTGAACGAAGTAATGCATCAAATATAGCCATAATATTATGGAATGCTTCCCACCCAACCAAGCGCAGCGCAACCAAGGCATGAAATGACACTGACAGACTGACAAACTTGGCACTGACAGTGACAGTTAAAACGTTTCGTTTTCACTTTTTATATGTATGAACATAATCTGTGTAAATACTTATTAAATTTATTTATTTACAACAAGTATTTACAATCAATGTATAAAATAAAAACTATGATATATAGAAAACATACTCAAAGCTCTCACTGCTGTCGATAGGCAAGGTTCCCAACAGGCTTTGCCAAGCTTATGCGTTGGCGAAAAAAACTCCCAGCCCGTCGGTGTCCCGAAGCCTCGATGAGCTTGGATGATAAAATCCGAGCAAATCGGCGAGCCTCGAACCCCCACAGACCCAAGGTTTCTACCGCGAATGGCATACATAATTAATAATGAACATAATTATTTTTATTATAATAAATATTTACTCTAAAATAAAAATAGAAACAAAACTACTAAGTAATTAATAATAAAAAATGCCCTAAATCGCTGCCGAGAGGAAAAGTGTGCCAAAAAGGTTAGCTGCTGCTAACGCTTGCCACGCTGAATGGCAATGCCAATTCTTTGGGCAAAATATAAGACAGCCCTCTTGTCACGGGAAGCCTCAATTAGTCGAACTGAGATAAAGAATATCTTTTTACATTAAATATTTTATGGACAAAATCTTTATAAAGTACCTAATAATGCCAGAAAGGATAACGAATATTAATGTATAAAATTAAAATTAAATTTGTTGAAATAAAGTGTTTTTTTCAATAGGTAGGTACTGTCTATTTTCCCTAAAAGAAGAATTTGTAAAATTTTAGAAACCGTACCGCATGGAAGCAAACATTAGATCCCGGGGAGGAAACACGAATTACTGGATACACTTTTTACAAACTTTTTTGTCTTACGTCTTCGTTTCAAAAAGCTTACAAAAAACTTTGGAAAAAAACATTCCTACCTGTTCAAAAATCACGATAGTTTGGAATTTATTTGATTTTAATTTGAAACATTAATATAATCACGATAGTTAAAGGAATTTATTTGATTTTAATTTGAAACATTCATATTATTATAATAATATAATATCCGCAATTAGAATAGAATAGAATATAGAATAGAATATATATTTATTTGCGACATCACAATGTATGTATATTATAAGTAAAAATAGAACAAATTAATACTAGGACAAAACATGCAATTGTCACAAATTGGCTCCAACTCAGCATAATGCCAGCTGGTCGCCAGCGCTGATCTTCCGTTGGAGAAAAAAACATAAAACTCATTCAAAACCAAACTTCAGAGGTGTTTCGATTTTTTTGATGAGAGTGAGAAGTGTATTATAAAGCTAAAGAGTTTGTTTGTTTGAACGCGCTAATCTCAGGAACTACTGAAAAATTCTTTCAGTGTTGGATAGCCCATTTATCGAGGAAGGCTATAGGCGCTGTTTCACCCGCGTTCCCCAGGGATCTTATGTTTTCCCGGTATAAAAAGTAGCCTATGTTCTTCTCCATGCCATAGGCTATCTGCATACCAAATTTCATTTTAACTCACTTTCGCATTTATAATATTAGTTAGGATTAATCGTCAAGACCGGTCCTATTAGAAATAGGGGAGGCCTATGGTCAGCAGTGGACGTCTTGCGGCTGAGATGATGATGATGATGATGAAAGCGTCAACCAAAGTGCACCGATAATCTCGCTCTACCCTGTTCAAGGGCTAGGGCCGGCGCTGAACCTAACCTACATTGTAAAGTGTTTCTAAGTATAAGACTTAATTAAAACAAGATGATTATTGCCTAAAGCAATATTATAAAATACTGCACTGTGGACTACTACATAATATGCGACCCTCAAAATGCCCAAATAAATAAATAATATCATTGTGTTTCCCATAAACCGTAGTTCCGTTAGAGTAAATAAATAAATCGAACATCTGTATACAAATAATAATCAATACGCGACGGTTGAGCGAGGTTAATCTAATTTGTGGGCCGTCTATTTGTAATGTCCGCTCTGGTACATTTGTCATGTAAATACCTGTAGATAGCTGGGTTTTGTTGAATGAAAAATAAATAAAGCATGTGTGGTCTCATTTAGTTACTTTATGGGACCGTACTCTTGTTGATAACTAAATGCATAGCTCCTTTTAAACGCTAATATTTGCTTTATTATTTTATTAGCAGTCACTACTCATGCTTTAATTAAAGCACTAGTAAACACCAGAAAAATTAAAACAATTTCATTCACGACTGTACAAAATAACAAAAAAAAGTTTACAATATCAAGGTTCATCCTTCTAATCTCAGTTACCGATAGCGCTCCGCCCCACGCAGCCGGGTGCGCGCGAAAAATAGCCCTCGCATTTGTACCGCGAAATGTGGGTCAAAACTAGCACGGTCTATTTCGTTTGGTTATTGCAAATAAATCAATGATGTAGGACAGTTTTTATTTCGTCACGTTTTGATGTTAGTGCGTGGTGTGATGTCTCGTTTCTGGTAAAAAATGATTTTTTTTTTAAGAAGAATGCTGTCCTCTTTTTTACCCATTATTTATTATATTGAATAGTTTTTTTTTTTCATTAAAATATAAAACTATCTTATTATGAATATAAAGTATACCTAATATGTAATTCATTTATAAAAAGTGAATTAATAGAACACGTAATATTCGTGATTAAATTAGATATTGTGTTAAACGTTTGACCATCAACTCATTCCAGAATAGAAGTAGAATAGGAAAAAGAGAAAAGAAGAAGAGAGAGAAGTAGAATAGTTCATTAAGTAATTTGACCACTAAAAATCATAATTTTAAAGTACCTAATATAGATAACCTAACTAAAACAATAAAGCCATAAAACTACAAATAAATTCGTTTAGTCACAAAGAACAAGGAATAACCACTGTTCATTACAGACTTTCCGGTCATAATGATATCCAATTTGGACTGCACGTGTGCGATTGTAACTTTCATTAGACCCAATAAAATTATGACGTAGAGAACCGATAGAGTCATTGTGTTAGGGAATATGTAGATACTAAAATTGTAATAATGTAACATATTGCATAGTTCATTGAACCAATAAAACCCTGAGAGGTAGAGCATAGCGATAATGTCGCTCAAAGAGCAGCTCGACTGGGAAAGTACCTCCACCTTACAGAATACCGCAGCCAAATAACTTATAGTTGTGTTCCTGCGCGTGAGTAAGGTCGCCAGAGCTCATCGGGGAGGGGGGAAGGGTCGGCAACGCGCGAGTGATACCCCTGGTGTTGCAAGCGTTCATAGGCTACGGTAACCGCTGACCATCAGGCGGGCCGTATGTTTGTTTACCGACTATGTGGTGTAAAAAAAAAACCTATTTAGATACCAACCTTAATTTATACCTTGGTTTGTTTCCGAAGACTTGAGAGCCAGTTTTGCCTTCTAGGCTTTGTAAAGATCGGTAACACACTGGCAATCTCCCTGGTATTGCTTATGTCTATAGGCGACGGTAATCATCAGGTGGACCGTCTGCCTGCTGCTTGTGAAACATTTAATGGAAAAAAGCCAGCATTGTCAGACTGTCCAAAAAATAAAAAGTTTAAATAATAAAAATAACCTTGTTGAGTTTCTTACCGGTTCTTCTCAGTTGAAGTCTTCTAAACCGGTGGTAACTTCTTCTTCGTGGCTACGACGTTCATAAGTGACATTTTAGGGCTTAAACTGAATAAATGGATTTGACTGACTTCGTCAGCTTTTAGACATAGAAAAAGGTGTTTGTAGAAATTACGAATGTAACCTACTGCTCAAAGCTAGGTATACAACATAATTATAATAATAAGAACCATAAACTATAAAGATCAAGGAAATGAGAAATTACAAGGGTGATTCTAAAAATAGTTGAAACATATTTTATTTTACATCCCTCAAATGTAGGAAATTAGAGGCGACATGCTTCAAGCGTGATTAGTTATAAGAAGGAAGCTCACTACAAATTATTAATGGAGAATAATTTGTCCGAGACATTTTTCTTATTCTTATTTAACATAGGTAATCTATGTAAAAAGTTTTAGGTAAAAATATTTATGAATACAATGACTCGAAGGGATTCTTGTAGGGCTTGCAAATATTCATTTGCAATTCATTTCTCCGAATTTACGGCAGATGAATCAATACCAAATTTTTTAATTAATTTAACTGTATATAAGTATGTGACTATTTTACATAGAACATGTTGATATAAGTAGGATCTGCTGAGTATTCGAAAAATGAATTGCATTAGCAATATTGCTTGAGCGGCCTTTTTTTTAGAAAGCCTGGCTTATAAAGAACCCACCATTTTTCCAGGCCTCATGTGCAATAGAAACGTAAACAGATGCACGGCAATCCCATTGCGGATGTTTCATTGCCAGTAGCCCGCTCGCTACAAAACATAATTCAGTCTAACTTCACCGGTCTTTGAGAGTACACGTCTATTTTTAACAATCAATGCCCTTCACGACAATTTTAAGTTTCTAAAGTTATTCAGTACTTAGTTCGTTTATGTTAAAACCTATGAGGTGTTCGAATTAAAAAACGAAGGGATTTTTAGAATAAAAAAAAATAAACAGTTGGCTGATACCTAATTCAGTAAAAATTAAAACTAAAGAGGTTAAAACTAGTAAAAAATACTTAAAATAAAAATATAACTGGCAATCGACTAGAATAAATAAAACTTTTTAAAAATGGAAGTGGACCGCATTCTCTACATATTCGGGAGTTTCACCAGGAAAAGGCAGGACAAGCGCAAATCCCTGGACCAATCCTCAATTAGTGCTGGTAATAGCCCTCTCCATGGGAGAAACAGGCCAACAAGCCAAAATCTGAACATTGCCCCAAGAACTTCTGCTTATGGCAGTGGCAAAAAGAGTCAGGTGAAAGAATGGGAGTGTGGCATTTGTAAAAAGGAGCTGGTAGAGCCAAGGTTGTTGGGATGTCTTCATTGTTTCTGCACGAGGTGTCTTCAAGGCCTTCATCAGGAAGGAGAGGCTGAGGTTTGGAGCGAAGTTGATGGTGGTAAGTTACCTACTTGTTTTTTTTTCCTTTGCTCTACAACACAAACACTACGAAAAAATACATACTTATGATAAGAATTGAGGTTAGATGTAATCCTTGGTGTACAAATTTTATAGACTTGCCAATATACTAAAATTGGACTTTCAAATTAAATTATTCATTCAGCACCGAAGTTTTAAATCCTTATTACAAACTAAACTACAGACCCATTATTTTCAGTCACACGCATTGTTACATGGCAGTTATACCAAATTACTTAAACAACAATTAAACCACCAATATAAATCTCCAATAAAACAAACGCCCATCAAAATAAAATAAATTCTTTTCAAAACCTCTGACCAAATTCACAAGACATCTTATGCAACGGTATTGCTTCCGCCACTATTTCATTACAACAGCACCAGGGGGTCCATTTAAGTTGGCTGTTGTTTTGTTAAAGATTTTTATAGGGCTGCCCTAGTGACTACTGGCAATACATCTGGAGATGCTATTAAGACGTTGTTATAGCCCATTAATAGGTTAATACAATAGATTAAGTCCTTAAGCCGGGATATTTTGAGATTTATTGCACGCTTTAGCTCCCTGTTGTTTGTTTGTTTTATTGATTTTGTGTTTTTAATACGAATGAACAATCGACTAGGTACCTGTTGTAACTAAAGAACTCTGAGTGTGCAATTTATTTACTAAGTCACTCATAATTATAATCTTTCCACCATAACATGCAAATATTGTCAGTGAGACGAAATAATGTTATGTAAGAAAAATTTGTTGGTTTTGAAAAGAGTAATTGCTAAATTGATTGCGCCGCTCTCCTAAGCAAAAGCAATCGGTAATTCCATAAATAACAAAAAATCGAAGAATTCTTGTCATCGCATGAAATATAGGTAAAGCTGAAGCCGTATAATTCATGACAGTCAGCTGTCTGGCTTCGATAAATAATAGGATAATGCCTAAAATGCCTTGAAGTATAATTCAAATTGCGCTATTTATCGAGCGTTAATGACCTACATAGAATATGCTGACGCGACCCTAGCAAATCCATATTTCTGATGACGGCTGCGACCGGTGCGGAAAATTTAAAAAATACGCTTGCATTGAACTTAACTATATGTTTGTTTATGCCTTTTGTGGTTCAGAACAAGGGTCCGTGGGAGTCATAAGCTCGCCGATTCACTCGCATTTGTCATCAAAACTGACCGAGACCGAGGGTGGAGCTTTTTCTGCCAATACCTTTGCCACCCATAGAGGAAACGCTGCCAGGCTGGTGGAATCCTTGCCCATTGGCAGCGGAAAAATTATTTTGTGTAGATAGCCCGTTTATTGAGGTAGGTTATGGACTACTTTTTATCACGGGAACGCGGGTGAAACCACTTGGAACAGCTATTCTTTTATATTTCTGAACCTACCGTCCTAGATATTAAGGTCTAAATTATCACGCTGGACTTGACCTTTCCAATTTTTTACAACATAAGTAGGTACCTAATGCAAAGATACCCTTTTATCACGGTTTAGATCATTTCAAACAATTTTATTAACTTTAGCTGCTCGGAAACATCTAAGTACTTATGTAATACAAAACTGAAATACAAATCATGCGCATACGCACAAATTTAGAATCCCATTGATGCAAACTCAAACACCGGAACTAAGCTAATGTGTTTCTATATTTAACGAGCCACCCTGCTCGCTAGATGACAAGACAGACATACAAACATACTATTAATGCACACAATGGAATATGACTTAACATCATCCACTTCCTCGTTAAGTTCTCTTTGATTCAGTTTATATATTAGGTATTAATAGTACAATGTGTAGATAAGGATGAATTGAAAATTAATAATGATTAAACGTTAGCTGTCTGTCTATATTTTTACCCACGCGAGTATAAGAAATCAACAAATAGGTACCTTCTATGAAACAGTGTGAAATAAAAACGCTAAGTGCGCGCAGGATAAGGTTCCTAGTTAGTACCTTTATAAATTAAGCCTTTTTATATGATATCCCACTGTAGCTCCAATTCGAAATGTTGGCATGAAGCAATATCTTTTTTTTCATTTGCAATAAAATTGGGTAAGCAATATTCAAAATTATTACAAATTTTAAAAAAGATGGTAATAGTAGTTGCTGAAATATGCTGGTGGGACAGACGGATGGACGGAGTCGCATCATAATGGTTCCTTTTCACCTTTTCAGTACATGAGCACTAACAAACAATAACGCAATCAAATACAATGCAAGCTTTTATGATTTAACTCATACCTTCCGCACTTGACTCGCACACAAGACGTACAACGTAAAAGCATCGAAGCTTTTCCCAAATGATTCACAAATAACGATAACATTTATAGCCATAACAATGAGAAGTGAAACAGAATACATAAACCACAGTTGTTTATTTACACAGACAGTTTTATAGACTGTGTAATTGTTTATTTTTTCAAATCTGATTTCTACAGTCGTAAGATTTTTGTTTTCCAAATGTTTCTTTGCATCATCATAAACTGCTCATATTTTCTCCACTACTAGGACACACTGGCGATTATAATCCCAGTGTGAATTGGTGAGCTTTCTTGGTTTTGGTTACGATGCAGCCGAAAATGGTATGCACACACAACCTAGAAGGGAAATTTGCAGTGCCAAAACATACCGGTAACTGCTTGGTGATAAAATATTCAAAATGAGGGTGGTACTAACCAGAATTAGGTACCTACCAGAGTTCCGGTGGCCCAAAAATAAGTGGAACAAAAGATTAAAATATTTAATCATTTGATATGCATTGAAGAAACGCTGCCAGCCTGCTGGAAACTTTGCCCAGCGGTGGCAGCTTTGAGGAATGTTTCTATATATTATACAATGTACTTTTGTTGTAAATAAATAGACAACAGTAATCATACATCCCTAAACTGTGTCCCATCGACAGATATACTCATCAAAACATGTTGTTTACGCTAATTCGGTCTAATGACTCATACTCAAGGTCAATGATATTTAAAGACTGCTACATCTTGTCATCAATCATGAGACAAATCTTCCGCTAAAATATCGTTACTAACCTAATGTGCTGATGACTCAATATTGAAAGAAGTTCATTCATCAGATGGGCTATTTTTACATCGACAATCGAAAGCTTTTGCCAGGAACTAATGATTTAGGGGATGACACTTGGGCCGTTAATAAATATAGCTTTTGGAGGGCTTTGTGATTTATGATTTGCGATTTGTGACATGGCAGGTTTCAAATAAATACTTGGGGTAAATTGGGGTAAACAGAAATAGGGTGATACAAGAAGGTAAATTTGTAAGCTAAGTAGGTAGGCTATACTTACATATTCTATGAGATTTGTACGTGGATTACGTATTTTAATTGAAATTAGTTTCAAAGATGTATGAAGCACTGTTAGCATAATGCAGATATCAAGTAATTTTATAGTTTCCTATTCTCATAAATTTCAGGATCTATCCAAATAGACCCTGGAGAATCAGGCTCTGGAGGAGGTTCGGCAGGGTCAGGCTATGAGAGTGACCTTCGCCATTCAGGATCCGAAGGTAGCTGGGAGCAGAAACCTCGTAAATACGGGATATTAACAAGAAAGGTGAGCACCGACCTGAAATCACCAGTATGGAATATGGACCCCAAATGTCTGGCAAAAACCAGGTTGAGTAATGCTATTGTGGTCCCATACACATACTGACCAAGGAGTACAAAATGATACGATACGTATGTCTATACACCAAGTTCCTCCCTAAGGCTTCTTTTGTTTCAGATTTCAGGCAAGAGCGTGCAGTTCCTTCTCTGTCCAACATGTGGCTACGAAACGCCATTGCCTTTAGGTGGTATCTCAGCTCTACCCCTGAACTACGTGCTGCTGAGGAAAATGATAACAGCGACCCAAGATGGTGACCGAGCGAGCGTGTTGTGTGATTTATGCAGTAGTGATAATAAGGTAAGAGATTTAGTTCTAGGTTATGATTTGTCTTTTTACTTTGTAAAGGTTCTGTTTGATCACAATTTCACTATTGTAAGTGATGATGTGGCCGAAGGTGGTAAGCACACAAAGCCTAGAAGGAACTAGTTATCAAATGCAGAGCTGTCGGAACACACCAACGCGTGGTTTTAAAAGCATTAAATCATCATCATGATCGTCAATCAATTCAATTGATGTAATAAATTAAAATGCGAGAAATATCCGGGGTACTAAAGTCGATATATTTTACTTTTGTAAGTAAATTGAATATCGAAAACAAACAACATATAAATTTACCTATCTATCTGTTACGTAGGTACTTATATTATAAAATTGTGACTGCATCATTTTAATAATGTGTTTAACCTGGCTTAAGGTTTGGCGTCTGATATCAGATTTTTCCCACCAACAGGCACTAATTCTTTGCAATTCAGGTTTCTTTTGTTTTTATCTGGTTGCAATATTTCGTGGGGAAAATTAAACATTAATTTTCTATAGTTAATATCACATGTTTTGTGAAACATTAAAATATTTAAATCACTTTATCTTCAAAGACAGCTACACTATTACAACAGTATTTTAAGATCAGCCACATGGTGTCCCAGTCAACCGAGTCGATACACATCGAAAACTCGACGGATTTCAACAAATTACCATCGGTTGCGATCGTGCCGCCACATTTACAGTTTTGAGGTGTCTTTGTAATGGTTATTCTTGATACATCTGCTTGCTTGCATCATTGCCCATGTATTTTTGGACCAGCATGTTTCTACAGTTGTCTTGCAGGACATAAATTCTGAAGAAATAGATTTTTCATTCTTAAATAAATGAGCCCATATTATGCAACGACTCTTGTATTGCTCCAAATATTTGATTCAAGAACGTTTTATTTGTCCATGACTTTAGAGTCTTGCGGTAATACCATCGGTCATTTCATAATTTTTCTTACATGTTTCAAAGTTTCATATAAAGGAATCTCAACCTTAAATCCTCCCAACATAAGTCACAAATAGTCGTCACTACCTTTTACCATGATTTAGGTATTTATTCTTTTAACATCCAGGCAGAACGGCGATGTAACCAATGCCTAGTAAGCGTTTGTACCTCATGCAGCGAAGCTCACGGGCGACAGAAGACCACAGCCAGACATTCCTTGCACCCTCTCGAATCAGCGCCGGTCAAATACTGCAGCCAGCATCCGAGGGCTGAGCTCAGTGTTTACTGCGCAACTTGTCAACAGGTTTGTTATGACATCGTCGAGTATCTAAGGTAAGGGGCAAGGATGGATATATTTTCAAGTGGCGACCCCAACAGGAAAGCACACTGCACAGTAAAAATCGTGGGAGTGGGATAGTCTACCAGTTACCAGCCTTCAATAGACTATGAGTGCTTTTATTTAGCAGTGGATGTCCATTATAATGTTATGGATTTAAGAAAGAATGCGAGATGACGTGAGCTTTTTGTTTACTGTGAATAGGCTTGTGTTTCAACGCAATGTCAATATGGTAAGTGACGATGGTAGAAGTTTGAAAGCATACAAAGCCTTAACGGGAACGGGCTCTCGAATGCAGCCGAATGTGGTGTGACCTGCCTGGCAGTGCCGCTATAACAGATTTAAAATTTAAGTATGTCGCTTATTTGTCCCGAAAAGTAATACCAGACCAGAACAAGCCCGTGCCGGCAGAGAGAATTAGAACACCCAACTCAGATCTGTTTGTAATCAATCCAAAATGGCGCCACTCTATGGCGCTATATCTCTTAACTCCTGGTAGGTGATCTGCCGCGAGTGCTGCGTGGTCTCCCACGCGGGCCACGCGCTCGGCAACGCGTCGCGCGCGGCGGCGGAGCGCGCGCGGCTGCTGCGCGACGCGTGCGCGCGCGCCAACCACGTGCCGGAGAACGTGCAGCGAGCCACGCGCATACTGAACACGCACGCTTTTGAGGTCGATGTGAGTATCATGTGTCCTCGTCATCCATCCATCGAAATCGGATTGGCAGTTTCCGTGATATGACCATTATTAACAGGTGTCAGAAACACATTCTCTCGGCGGCTGCACTTTAAGTAGTTTCATTACACAGAATCACAGATTACAAATCTCCAAATAATTCCAGTCTCAAGCGGCCCGTGTAGAGGCAGAAGTACAATCCTGGGCGGAGCAGTACAGGCGGGCGGTGGAAGCCCACGGGCGAGCGTTGTGTGCAGCAGCTGCTAGGGCTAGGAATCGGCATCGTCAGCGAGTTGAGGACAAGAACCAGGAGTTGGCGCAGAGAGCACAGCATTCCGTTGATGCTGTTCGATTTGCTGAAGAGGTAAATGTTAGCCTTGAAGGTGGTTTTTCTTAGATTTTTTTTTTATAGAAATACACTAATATTTGTTGAGGTATCCAGCCAAACATCTTGGCTTGGATGTACCAAAAATATCTACAAAGTTCTTATTTTCCCATGGCTTTTTTGTCCTCTATGAAGTTCTATCTACATACATACCACCTACATTTCAGCTACTAACCGAAGCTAAAGAAGACGAGCTCCTTTCCCTCAGCGGATCAGTTCTCCGTAGACTGGAACGCTTAACAGAACTGCAGCCACTGTCAGAACCACCTCGGTATGAGTTACGCTTTGCTCCAAAAGCACCTACCGCCCACGACTCCACGTTGTTCGGGAAGCTGTTAACTCACGCTCCAGACCCTGAGATGTGTGTTATTACTACTGATGGTATGTAATCGGAAACTTACAAGGTTGATTGCCTTCAGTTTCCTTCATAATCTAAGTTGTGATTCTCTTCTGAAGGTCTGCAGGATCTCAGAGTGGATCGCCCGCACGAGGCGATATTGGAACTACGCGACAGTAGTGGAGAGAGAATCTGGTGTGGCGGGGAACAGGTAAGAGAAACGAAGGAAAATATTCTGGACGTGTCAAATATGATTGGGTACCAACTAACTTCCTCAGAGGATTAAAGCTAGTACGGTATATTTCTGAAAACTTTTGGCCCATTTTACATAATACAGCATGATTGCACAAAAACAGCTTCCCCTAAAAGCGTGGGTATGGGTACATGGTGTGCAGGTGTCAGGGTACTTCCGGCGGCGCGACTCGAGCGCGCGGCCCGGCGCCGCGGCGGTGGCCGACCGCGCCGACGGCTCCTACAGCCTCGCCTTCACGCCGCCCGCGCCCGGGGCCTACCTGCTCGCCGTCACTGTCCACAACAAACCTATCAAGGTGAGGACTTTATTATTATACTCGCTGTCCCCATCGGTTTCACCTATAATTTTCCCCCATAAATTATCTCTTAAAAGTCGTTCCGTTGCTGCGTTAATAGGACAAACTGACAAACACATTTGCATTTATTGGGAAAGCCTAGGGATGTCCGATGCTCTGTGAAGAATATATGAAGGAGAATATATGTAGCGCTTACGTACTGGTGAACGTTGGCCACAGAAGTGATTTCACATGTTTGTAATCCTTTAGAGGAAAAAGATGACGTTCAAAGTCGAGAAGATAATTTAGGTAGGTACCTACTTTGGACTACATTAATTCCAAACGATGTGACAACAAACTACTTTTGACAATGGGTCGAAGACAAATATGCGTTTTTAGCGAATTGTTCTGAAGTTCATTTCCTACCTGTCCTTATTTCTCCAACGACCCAGTCTAGAATTTCATCTGCCGAGTTCTTGCCGGTTCAGTCTAAGGCTATCCATACCTAGCAACTTCAGTTCGACTTTAATAAGTGCCCACTTAGGGCCAAAATTGAATAACCGACTATGACGTTGTTACTCGACCCAGGGCAGTCCATTCCAGTGCGCAGCGCGAGTAGCTAAGTCCCACTCGGGGCAGTTCCACTGCTGCTCGTTCTGTTCCTCAGGGGGCAAACGTGACGCTACCTGCGGTTGTGGCGCCACCATGGCCGGTGGATACAAAGGTAAGCTTCACTTAGGTTCTGGTCTTTTTTTCTTACAGAGTTAGAGGAAATTTATTCACAAATTCGCACGTGACATATAATTCCACCTCAGTAACTCTTCTAATTCCTTCCTTAGTATTTGTTTATATATTTCTGTAATGTGTGTACATCGAAATAAATGTTTTTTCTTTCTTTCTTCTCGAGGAACATACCAACATTAGAAAAGTCGATTTCTGAATTCAGAAACCAAGCAAGTTAATCAATGCATTGCATCTCGCTTTCACAAACAGTCATCTCTTTTTGTTTTTCGACATCAGAATTCAAGAGCTAGCGAGCTAAATCTCGTTTCCACTTTTTATATCCCCCCTCTTATCACTTTAGTTCGTGAGATGTTTTTTAAAAGGCATTATGTAAGGGTTTAATGATTATTTGTGTGACCAGGTTGTGGCCACGGCCACGCGGGGTGGCCGGGCGCGCGGCACTGGTCGTGCTGCGGCAGCACTGAACGGAACGGCATCTGTTCAAGAACACGGACGCAGCGCGCGCGCTCCAATCTTTACCAATTCTCACTTTAATACACATTTATAATCTTTTGAAATAAAATTATCCCACCAATTGTTTATAATTTTTCTTATCAATGTAATAAGGCAGGTGCCAGGTGTTAGATCAATAAAGATGAAGGTGGGAAGGTTATAAAGCTTAGGAGTCTGGCTTTAAAGTAGTAGGTAGATCGTCTCTACCGCTGAGCTATCACCGCTTCAATCATTATACCAACTCATATTTGTCCCACTGCTCACGTATCGTCACAATAATTGATTACCTACTTATTCTTATGGATTGTTATCGATTTTTAACCGAACTTAAAAAAAAGGAGGTTTACAATTTGTCAGTTTTTTTTTAACGCACCACATACATAATGTTCCCCAATTACTCGAAGACGCCTGGACCGATTCGAGAAATTATTTTTTTTGTTTAAAAGGGTATACCTACTTCCCAGGTGGTCCCATTGGCACTAAGTCAGGATCTGATGATGGAATCCCATAAAAAAAACGAGGCCAACCCACAACTTTTATAGAGATGCATAATGTGTGTCATATATTTTCTAAAATTATTATGGGACTACCTGGGAAGTACACCCTTTCAAACAAAAAAGAATTTTCCATATCGGTTCAGGCGTCATCGAGTAATCGGGGAACATACATAAAAAAAAGATTCCGACGAATTGAGAACCTCCTCCTTTTATGAAGTCGTTTAAAAATACATAGTACCTACCTAATATAACTTTACAAATAAAGTTATAACCATTTCATATAATGCGTATTTAAAAGCTTCCCTTGCGAGTTTGCGGCAAGGCGCAACCACAGTAGCCATCTATCTATCCGTAAACTGTAGCTGTCAAGCGCAACTGATAGACTGATAGACTCGCTCTTTTGGGGATCACTGAGCCAGATATCTATCAGACGAACGAAGTCCCCTGTACCCGGTACCCTGAGTGTAAAGAATTTACTTAAATAAACGCTTACTGATAGTAGTTTGCGTTTACAAAAAAATAGTATGGAAGAAATTAGTTCCATGAGTATTCCGCGAGAGGCGCTGTGCCGATACCTATAGAAAAATGTCGTAAACGCTAACGTGATAGTAAGTGTTTTCTAACGTCAATTGTTTACACTCGGGGTACAGAACTACTCTGAAACAGGAAACTCAAACTTATTTATTCAGTTTTTGCCATAATAGCTTTATTACTAAGTGCTTACTTATGAACGTCCACCAATTCGTAATAGAAGACACTGCCAAGGAACTCAGCAAGGCATATTTTTTTCTTTTGAATTTATGTAAGTACTTACATCCGATAGTGTGCACATGCAGTTTAGTGTATTTTGTATGGACGCGTCCATAAGCTTTATTTACGCTTTTGATTAAACAAATAGTTTCTCTTTTCTGTCGACAGATGGCTGTATAAGTCATTTAAACGGCACTATGGTTTTGTTCTCAAATATGTATATTGATAAAAAAAATACTTCGACGCCAATGTGCCTGGTCTGGACATAAAATTTTTTAAAGCGTATCGGTTCGCAAATATCAGCGATGCGATACGTACATTGAAAACATAAAATTACCTTCTAATAGGGCACCGGCTTCTTTTTTGCCGACTTTATTTTTAGGGTCCCGTAATCTAATAAGGAACCCATATAGCTTCGTCATGTCTATCTGTCTGCTATGGGCATTTTACTAATTTTTAATAAAGAGAAAAAAAGGGTGGGGGACCACATGTAAAGTTGGGGTGAATTTATTAAATTTGTCTTTAAAAAACATAATGGGTTATCTCAAACACTTCTTTAATATAAAGATTCGTATTAGAAATATCAAGCTATAAATTCATATTTTTTTGTAAGAGTTGAGTGTCTTCCCCCTACCCGCTAAACTGCTACTTCTACAAATCTAAAAATATTCACAGTAGTAGCATAATTATAATGAATTTATAAAATTAACTTTTAACAAAAAGTAAAATCGACTTCAAAATGGGTTTTAGGTCTTTTTTAAATTAAATAATTAAAAATATATAATTAATGCATTGTTTAATTTCTAAGACTTTTCTAGCAATAAATATTCCAAACAAAGATAATAAATAAAACAAATTACTTCATACAATTACATTTAATTTTATTTTAGTAAAAAATCATAAACAATTATTGCTTAAATCTCATTTTCACACATTCATTAAAGAAATAAGAAAAGGGACCTCTCACAAAATTCTGTTCAACAATTTATAATTAATACTGGTACATTTTGATCCCATGATCATAAAATTGAGTTTTTACAAGCTTTTATTTAACTATCTACCATCATAAGTTTTTAAGAGGTTCAAAACCTACGAAAAATGTATATAGATATTTTCTGTAAAATTATGTAACCTAATTAGATAAAGTGCGTTCACGTAGCAGGCGGAATTTCGTACGATGACCCCGTTAATACTTGGCGCTCGCATAGATACGGCGACCGCCGTCATGCAAGAGTGACGGCAATATATTTTGTACGCGAGCGACAGAGACGAGTATTGACGGGTCAATGTACGAAATTCCGTCTGCTACGTGAACGCACATTAGTGATTGCTTATGAGGGCAGACTTTTCATGTTCATTTAATTCTAATAAATAACTACATTTCTTTTGATTAGAAAATTACAAATTGAAGTGGTATTCTCATAATTATCACAGACAAATATCACATCTGCAAAGTATATTCAATTTTTTCACATTAATAAATATTGCTAATTGATAACAGACGATCCCTTCAATAAACAATTTATATAAATCGCGCATTCAAAGAATGGAATAAGAAAAAGGCGATTCTATTTACCTCTCTTTCTCTCGACATATTGAACGATCGAGACGAAAATAGAAACAACATCTCCATTATATTCACTCAAGCGCGTAAACTAATAAAAATATAACTTAATTTAACTTAAATTGTAACGATTCTTACTTACATTGCTAGTTTGTAAACTTGTTATAACATATAAAATTAACCCTGACCAAAACTATATGAGAGTCAGCCATATTGCGGTGAAATCAGGAACTAATTTATATACTGAGTTTATTAGAAGCCGTCATATAAATATGCAAGTGGCGCCCTCATTTCCAGCCTCTTTTCGTTTGGTCAGGCTTTCTTATAAAATATGAGCCTATTTCGTGTTTATACTGAAGGAGCATTATCAAAGTAGAAACGGTAATAATCTAGGAAGGAATAAGAATTACTACATTGACAATGCTTCTACAACATTAGTGTTAACAGGGAATAAAAAATCTGTATCAAACTCTTGGAAAATGTATTCCTGTAATAATTTAAAACAATGTATAATACACATTGGTCAGTGTAGTTTGTTAAGTTGTAAAATAAACCGCCTTTGTTAGTCTTTTACTGTAGGTAGGTACTTACATTATCCAAAGACATCATTATTAATTTCAGGATTTCTTACCTTTAAAAAGACTTCAACAATAAATGTATGGTTCGACATTTTTAATTAATTAATTATTAAAATACATTTAAATTTACATATTCTTGATATATATGTACTATATGTATTGTCTGAATTTATTTGAAATTTAAACTTAAACAAGTAAAAAAATATCTCTACAGCAATTTCTCAAATGGTACACTGCAATAAAATCAATATAATATCTTCACATTCCGTTTAATGCAATATCAACCTTATGCCATTGAGATAAGAGTTCTAATATTCTAATATTCACTGATCGATATAATTCAATACATAGCAATATCTACCTTATCCCGTTGAGTTAGAGTCCTAGCGCTGGCACTGGCGTGTATGAGACGGGAGTGGGCGCGCACGCTTGTCGCACGCTCATTTCCCACGCATCCAGAAGTTGGCCCACAGAACAACTCTTTGGTAACCTAAAACATTTCAATCATTAAAATCTATACACGTAAAAAAAAGCACCAATATATTTGTGGGGAAAAGCTATACAAAGTAAAATAAACTGTATTGTGTGTACATAAGAGATATATTGTTTTATTGTAAGCCGGCTACCTCTAGTTGAGCCGAGCGAGAGGCGGCCTCGATCACATTAACATGGTATAACTGCATTAGTGCGAGTGAAACACAATATACTATGTCGTAGGTATGTCCCTGTCTCCAGATTACTCTAGTTACAAATAGATATGATATCCACCGGTTTTAACTTTTTCTCGATTTCGTAGAACGTCGTTTAGGGGCCGTCCATTAATCACGTGATGAACAGTCGCAACAAGTTAGTCGGGCAGACTGACCTGGCGCACCTGGCGTCCATGGCCCGCTCGACCCTCGCGAGGAAGGAGTCGGGCGGGTGGTGCTTGGTGGCGTGGTGCTTGAGGCGCGCGGGGGCGGCGCGCGGGTAGTCGCGCGGCACCGCCACGTGCACCGCCGGCACGCACGGCAGCCGCGCGTCGTCCAGCGTCGCGATCAGCGAGATGGTGCCGCCCCCGCCGCCCCCGCCGCGGCCCCCACCGCCGCCGCCGCCCCCGCCGCCGCCGCCCGCCGCCTCGCCCGCCGCCGGGGTCGCGCCGCCCGACAGCTGCATCGTCTCTAGCGACACCTGCGCGTTATTGCGTTAGCGTCAGCGTCGGCGCCGCCCGTCTACGTTTACCGGTCGACCTTCGAGTCGCTCACTCGGCTCGTGTATTATTCACTTCGCCGCTTGCGACTTATGATAATATTCTTCGCATTTTTTTAAGAGAATCTTCATTAGGTATGATGAAACAAAAAGTCTATAGTGCAACGTTTTATATGAAACATTTCTGACGCAAAAAGGACGAAAAATAGGAAGGTATAGCCAGAGAGAGATAGAGAAAAATAGTGAGAGGGAGATGGCGATAGAGTGAGAGATCGAGGGAGAGAGGGTGAGATAGCAAGAGAGAGAGAGAGATATGGAGCGAGGGAGATAGCGAGAGAGATAGAGATATCGAGAGAGGGAGATAGAGAGAGAGAAATATATCGAGAGAGGGAGTTAGCGACAGAGAGAAATATCGAGAGGGAGATGTGGCGAGAGAGATATCGAGAGAGGGAGATAGCAAAAGAGAGAGAGATATATATATATAGAGAGAGGGAGATAGCAAGAGATATATATATCGAGAGAGGGAGATAGCGAGAGAGAGCTATGTTATACGTTTTAGGTTATGAGTAAAGTATTAGAAAAAGACAAAGTTTGGGCAAGAGAGACTAGAGGAATATACCAGGGCACTCAGAAATTTTTGAGAAAAAAAGTTTTTATGTATGTGACACTGGCCAGTTATAATTTATTTAGAAAACACGATTATTTTTAAGTAAAAATACAAACATTCCAATTACAAAACATCCCTCCACTTTTTTTAAGAGCTAATTTGAACTATCGTGTCTCATTGAAAAATAGATCTGCGTCAGAAACACTTTCGCGCGATGATTTTTTTATGATTTCAAAGTCAAAGTCAAAGTCAAAGCCATTTATTCAGTTTAGGCCCTAGGAGGGCACTTATGAAGGTCGAATTTACTGAAGCTACCACTATTACTAAGCTACTAGCTATTTCAAATGTCGTCTTAAACCGGACGAATCGTAGGATAGGCTTCAAATGTCATTTATTGATGAAGGCCCTTCTAAAGCAACCGTATACCACTGGTATAACGAATTTCATCGCGGTCGTCTAACTTTGAGGGATGAAAAACGAAGTGGTCGCCTTTCGACAGCTGTTACGGAAGGAAACGTGCTAGCAGTGAAAAAAATAATTCAAGAGAATAGGCGAATTACGTATGAAGAGCTTCAGCACATACTGCAAATTGGATCGGGAAGCGTTCACGAAATTCTACATGAGCATCTTCGCGTGAGGAGAATGAAACTATCATTCTGGGTGCCGGATGCGCTAACAGCGTTCGAGAAGGCCATAGAAAAGGTGTCTCGCGGCGGATTGGAAAAAGTGTTTCGAAAATTATTTTAGACGCATGAAACTTTGTATAGATACTGGCGAAGAATTCTTTGAAAAGATTAAATAAAAAAACTTAACTCATAAAACGTTTTTTTTTTTTAAGTTTCTCAAAACTTTCTGAGTGCCCCACGTACATCGACAGAGTCTCATTATTTTTCTTACATTATTACTTAAAAAATATCCATCTCTTGCATTTTTCCTTTCTTACCTAGACAGTTTTGTAGCCTACCAAACCCTAAATATAAATCTAAACGTGTAATACAGTTTCCTACCTTGAACCTAGAGTCGAGCCTGGCTATTTCCCCCTGCAGCACATCAGGTATCTCCATCGATGGCTCCTCCATCTTGGGGACCTTCTGTGGAGGTGGCAGGTTTCTGAAACGATTATATTCGAGTTACAATCTACCTTCAATGACCAAATGTATTTCTTATTCTATTTTCAGTTTACGGTCAAAACAATAAATATTTCGTAAAAAATATAGGTACAGTCAGCGTCAAAAGTAGATTGGCACTTTAGTACCCTTTCATAATAATCTAATGACATTCTCTTGACAGTTTGTATGTAAATTATGAATTATTGTGTAATGTGCTAAAGTGCCAATCTACTTTCGACGCTGACTGTACTAGTCCATTAATCAAACGACAAAGTACAAAAGAATCAAAATGAAAAGTGTATTGTTTCACATAATACCGTCACTGTGAAAAAATAAATTAATCAACATCCATGTCATAAGCACACAAACGGACAGACAAAGAAGAGGAGCGTATACAATGATGTAGGGACAAAAAGGAGGCATACATATTTCTGTTTAAAATGTGATATTTGGAACTTACTTGATTTCTGGTCCGCTGAGCGCGTCAAGTGTAGATCCGAAGGTGCGCTTGAGTGTGTGGTTAGCAAGTGGTGACTGTAAGCAGTTGTTTACCACCTCAAGTAGTGGATTAAATATTTGTTCCTGAAATAAATCAATTGATTAGTGAACCATTTTAATAAAGCCGCGAGTTTAAGTAGTAGTAATGATAAATGCCTTGGAGAAAGTCGTGGGATTTTACAATGAACTTGAGCCTCTAGTACAGGAAATTATCATGAGGGAACCATAGCATGTTTTTTTTTTTTTTACTTTGTATAGGCTTGTGTTTGACCACAATCTCACTATGGTAGGTGATGATGTGGCCGAAGGTGGTAAGCAAACAAAACCTAGAAGGATCTGGCTCTCAAGTGCAGCTGCCGGAACACACCAATAGGTGTTTGGCGACAGATTTTCAACTTGAGGGTGGTAGCCAGCCAGGCGGGTACTAGAAAGTACCCTACCACCGTACAATGGTTTCCTCACGATGTTTTCCTTAACCGAAAGCTCAAGCTCATTGTAGGATTCGAACCCACGACCTTCGCCGCGGCGTCCGACGTCACTACCACTGAGCTATCATCGCCTTAATGTACCCGCCTGGCTGTCTACCATCATCAAGTTGTTAATGAAATCTCTAAATAGTATAAAACAAAGTTGCTATCTGACTCTGTCTGTTTCTCCGCTTACTTCTTCTAAACCATTTTGATATGGTTTTCACTAATAAAAAAGAGCGATAGACGAGGAAGAATTTTGTACCTTTATAAATTGTAAATATTTTGTACAAAATGGCTGAATTATCAAACGAAGCCGCGACCGGTCGCTAGTCTAAAGTATTTGTGTTTATCTACCTGTGACGATGATTAATATTAATAATACAAAAAAATAAAGGTAACATTTTATTTTCAACCCTATTTCAAAGCTGTTAAAGTAATTTATGCCCACCTTCCCAGCATTAGGCAGTCCGACTCCAACTCCCTCGCTCCTCTTGAAGTCCAACTTCTCAAGAACCACCTCACATTTGATCAGTGTCTCAAGAGGCATGCGTTTGTTGGGGTTCGATAGGATGTCTAATAGGTTCTTCATTTTCGTCAGCTTCTCAACGTCTGTGGGAAAATGTATTAATTTAGCATTTTATAAAAATCTCTACATTTGGAAAGTATTTAAAATATTTTTTACGATATAGTTTCTTTTTTAAGTGTCATATAAACTTTTTAGAAAATCCTCATATATAAAATTTTCATAATTTTTTTTGAACATATTCAGATCAGTTAAGGAGCACACAATACATTACCTAACAGCTGTAACTCTGCTACATCTTACTATAGTTACCTCACACAAAGGACAGAATACTGTAGTCAAGTCACAAGTCCGGTACAAACCGGCACCATGCGGCGCAGCGGCTCGATGTACTTGGAGAGCTGGCGCACCTTCTCGCGGTAGGGTGGGTAGTGGTTGTGGTACTCACTCTCCCCCTCGCTGACCATCCGATGCACCATGCGGCGCAGCGGCTCGATGTACTTGGAGAGCTGGCGCACCTTCTCGCGGTAGGGTGGGTAGTGGTTGTGGTACTCACTCTCCCCCTCGCTGACCATCCGATGCACCATGCGGCGCAGCGGCTCGATGTACTTGGAGAGCTGGCGCACCTTCTCGCGGTAGGGTGGGTAGTGGTTGTGGTACTCACTCTCCCCCTCGCTGACCATCCGATGCACCATGCGGCGCAGCGGCTCGATGTACTTGGAGAGCTGGCGCACCTTCTCGCGGTAGGGTGGGTAGTGGTTGTGGTACTCACTCTCCCCCTCGCTGACCATCCGATGCACCATGCGGCGCAGCGGCTCGATGTACTTGGAGAGCTGGCGCACCTTCTCGCGGTAGGGTGGGTAGTGGTTGTGGTACTCACTCTCCCCCTCGCTGACCATCCGATGCACCATGCGGCGCAGCGGCTCGATGTACTTGGAGAGCTGGCGCACCTTCTCGCGGTAGGCCGCCTCCTCGCCGCCGGGGGACGCCACGCCGCCGCCCATGGGCGTATTCAGGGACACCGACGACGGGGACTGAACCATGCTCATCCTGGTCACCATACACAAACAGACCTTTCAAAGTCAAAACCAAAGCTATTAATTCAGTTTAGGCCCTAGGAGGGCACTTATGAAGGTCGAATTTACTGAAGGTACCACCGGTTCGGAAATCAGCCTTCGACTGAGAAGAACCGACCAGAAACTCAGCAAGGTAATTTTTTTTATATATTAGTTTTAATATCTGACTTTATTTTGAATATTATTTTCAAAATTTGCAAAATATACAATATACAATTAAAAACAAAAAGAAAAATAATAATATAAAGTAAATAATAAAATGTAAATTACTCAAAGCTTGTAGGGGAACTAGCTCTTACATACAGCTGCCGCAACACACCGGTAGATACTTGAAGGCATATTTTCATGATGAGGGTGGTGCGGAGCCAGGTGGGTACTACAAAGTACCCCACCATCATGCTATGATTTCTTCATGATGGAGAGTTTGTAAAGAAGTAATTAAGTGCCCTAGAGGTGATAAGTCCTGTGGTGTTGCACATGTAGAGACTTAGGCCTCATGGTAAGCAATCTATCGCTACCATGAGGTGGGCCGTATGCTTGTTTGCTAACTTAGTGGTATAAAAAAATAGTGTATGCAATTTAATACATGTGACAGAGGCGAAACTATAGTTCTTTCTTTTTCTATCTTTGACAAAGTAACTTTTTGAATAAGAAATATTGCATTTTATAATAAAATGTCACTTAAAAAATGTTGCAACCATATTCAACACAATTTTACTCTCATCACTAAAATAAGTTCAAAAGCTATGAGGCACCTTTGCTGCTGCTGCTGCTGGTGCTGGTGGTGTATGGGTAGGTGCTGGGGCGCGGCGGCCGAGGGGGAGGGCACCCCGCCGCAGCCCGCCAGCCCGCCCATCGACGGCATGGGGGACTGCATCGACCCCACGCCCACGCCCACTCCTGGACCGCCCATCACACCGCCTGCACACACATTTTAATCGATTTTAGAATGAGGGATTCCCTTTATTCAGACCTACTTGGTTTTCAGAAATCTTTAAAAACATAACTAAATCTATTAAATATAATATATTTGTATATATTTATTATAAAAATATATGCTTACCCATAGACACAGGACTTGGGCCACCCATATTTGGGGATGGTGCCGAAGGCGACGGACTTTGACGCAAGAACTGGTTAGGGGGCGGCGCCCTTGAAGGTGGATAACCAGCACCCATCATTCCACCAACCACTTCCTGTTTATTCTGCACTCTGCCTTGCATGTGCAGCATGTTTAAACCCACCATTTGGTTGTTGCCCATGCCTCCTACTGTAAAAAAAAAAAACATTAAAGACATATGTAAGTTCTAATATCAGTATGTAAGTACAGTCTTCAAAGTAAAGTCCACAACAAGCTGGCAAGCCATGTAGTCTGGACTCAATAACTAACATGAATCACTAACATTTAAAACCACAGTTTAATGTATGTTGTCTTACAACTAGTTAAAACCACTTAGCACAAACCAAGCTTTACAATTATACCACTCAAGAAGACAAGAGATATTTAAATAAAAAAGCAATAATGTTGATTTAGATATTATAAAAGATGAGTCACTAATTCTTTGTGTTCACTATGGGTCAGAGGTTATCTTTGCAATGGGTGCATAGGCAGTCACTGGCATTTTTTATGTATAAAGTTGATAATAATAACAAGGTATAATGTTGCATCACACAATGATTAATTATATTGAAATGGGGTGCGAGACATGTCTGTCATGCTGTGGGAAAAAACGACAACAAACCTAGTTTCAAAATATAGCAGATGAGGAAAGGATTCAGTTTTTTCAAAGATTGGTCCTAAAGAGACGGAAGGACTTTAGTAGTAGGACACGCTAGTAAATAGAAATTGTTGGTGAATGTTGATAAAAGTGATGTAAAATATAAATAAAATAAGCATAACATAAGTTGGATTTTTATGCTTACTCATATTCATAAAACATTAGTATTATCTGTGCATTATACAGCCCCAGACTATTGTTTCATTGACCAGAAAGAATGCCCCTTGAGAAAGATATTTAGGATAGCCAACTCCAATTTAGAAATGGAAAAGTTCTGAAGAAAATAAGGTACTTATTTCAAACAAACTCACCCATTTGACCAGGCATTTGACCCTGCATAGAGTTTGGGGCCATCTGACCCATCCCAATCTGATTGCCAGGCATCTGACCCATTGTATTGGTATTGTTCAAGGGCATTGTATTTGACATGGACATATTTGGCATCATTTGCCCCTGCATACCCTGCATTCCTGCAGCCAACTGATTCTGTAGCTGACTGCCCATCGGGTTCCCCATACCACCCATCATATTATTCCCCATCTGCTGGTTTGGTACCATTCCCATGCCACCACCATGTTTGTTCTGCATTGGCATGTTCATTTGGGGCCTTTGATTTAGTGTTTGGAGTAAGTTTGTTGCTGGTTGCACTTGGGTACTTTGTGATACTATAGGCCCAGTTTGCCCCAACTGTACCTGCATTGCTCCCATTGCATTTGGCCCCATAACTTGCTGTTGCATTTGCCCCTGTGGTACCATATTCATCATCTGATTCCTTGAGCCCTGAGAGGCTAAGTTTTGTAATGCATTTATGGGATCGGGAGGGTGGCCGGGCTGATTATTGGGCCCTAGTGGAGCCTGGCCCTGTTGGTTTTGCACTTGAGGATTTTGACCTTGTTGGTTTTGATTTGGCCCCTGCATGTTAGGTGCACCTTGATTAGGTTTTGTTTGTGCTAAAACATAAGTAATGTTCAATGTTTAAAATCTTAACATGGAATTTGTTTTATTCATACTTATTTAAACACTTACACATTTCCCGAACATGCAATATGAGTTTAGCAACCATGTTCATATAATCTTCCCGAGTTTTGGCCTTCATAAATACATGATTCTCCATCTCACTGCTGTTACGTGCCACCTGCATCCCTGACATTTGAATGCATTCCTCACTGTTAGAAGAAAACATTGATATTGAAAATTGACACAACAGAAGGTCATTAACCTCATGTTCAAGGTCAAATGATATCTTCTCTAATAATACAGTGTAAACTCTCAATATACATTGCCATAACATCTCTATTTTGTGTATAGAATCTCAATTCACGAAAATCAACAAAATTCTTAAGTTTTGTAATATTTATCAGGCCAATATAGATGGATGCATTACTAAGTGGATATTAAGAACAAAGTATGCAATAAAATGTGGTTTATACATGGAACTTTTAAAAATTACGAACTAAGAGAGACCGATAATTTACACAGATACCCATGAAAAGGAATGTTACACTAATTTTTATAAGTATGAAATAGAACATTGCTGGTATTTAAAAAAGGTATGGCCGCATTATGATAGAAACTTGAAGATTTAGAAAACAATTAAAATAAAAGCAATTTTAAAAGATTAAAAGGTTCTGAATAGTAAGTAAAAGCCTAAAAGGGTAGGTAGTAATATTACAATGGTACTTACATTTTTGATACGACATTTTGTCGGAAGGTTTGCGTACGCCAATTATTAGGATCATCTCCAGTCATCGTATGCTTTAGATTATCCATGGAATAAATAATGAAATACTCAGTGTTTGCTATTATTATTGTTAAGCTAGTGTGCAATAAAAATAGGCATCGGTTGATTTAATTACGAATTAATAATAAATAAATCAATCACTTAGCCAGACATCATCACAGCACACCATATATATAATAGGGATGCTCGATGAACATCGATGTTCGATAATCATCGATGTTGAAAGCAAAAACATCGCTGTTTTAACATCGATATTGCTATACGAAAAATATCGTAACATCGATGTTAACGGCAGCTATCATCGATGTTAACTCACGGCCTCACGCACGACACGACCAATGCAACTTACGAAGTTACGAAACAAAATATGTCTTTCAAAATCCTTTCCAAGTTTGGAATAATGTCATCGGTTCCACTTACCCGAAATTAAAAATAATAGCGCTGAAATATTTGAGTACTATCGCGACATCAACGCCATCCGAAAGACTGTTTTCAAAAGCTGGCTCTACTCTTTATCAACAAAGAAATAGATTAAAAGGTTCTTCTTTATCAAAATTACTCTTCCTGCAGTCAATTGATAAAAAATATTGGAATATGTAATCATTTGATCTCTTTCTTAATAAATTCCGAACTTTTACAATGTGTTTTATTTTTTTGTCAGTTATTATTGCATAAATCATCGATGGTATCCAACATCGATGTTCGGTTTTCGATAAATATCGAATATCGATGTCAGGCTTTCGATTATGACATCGATGTCAACATCGATGTTTTTCGAATATCGATCATCCCTAATATATAATGTACTCTTTGCACCACACTTACTGCAGTGCTGCCATGAATAATTTTGAAATTCCGCCGACTTTATTCCGTTAGAAATCCGTTAAATCTTGCATTTTTCTCGTCAGTAAAATCCGTTGAAAAACCTAGTGTAAAATTAAGGTAATTAAAAATCGAAATAAAAATAAAATTCAAGTTTAATAAAATTAAGTGCAACAATCTTTGAAAAGAACCGAAATCTATGTTATCTAAATCATCGTCACTATTTGGGGTCTCAGTCAATAGAAGTTGACGCCAATGAATTTATATAAATAAATCTGATTTTATTTAAATAATAATCTTTTCTACTAAATTCCGCTAAAAAATCCGCTAGCCCATAATATGTATTCCGTTTCTTCATAACTGAATCCGCTAGATTTGACGGGAAATCCGTTACGCTGGCAACGCTGCTTACTAGTTAGATTGAAGTAGTGTGTGTGTTACCCATATTATATTATTATACTAACGAACTATAAAAATACCGCCAAAATGTCGTAACCTCTATGGTTTTTAGTTTTACTGAACGCAAGAATGGCGTAAGCCACAAGGGTAAACAAACAGCCAAATCATTTTTGCTGTAGTCTAAGAAACAGTGGCGTAGCGTGCAATGGCGGGGCCCCGTATAAAAATTTGTTTGGGGGCCCTTATGACGGGTAAAGATTTCTCGCAAAATAAAAAAAATGTTTGCATAAAATTAAAAGAAATATTTATTCATCATAATTATCTATCTGTCACTTTTTCCATTTTTTTTTTACAAACCATTCAAATTAAATATACACGGAGAAATCCCGCAGCCCGTGATAACTAATGTAGGGTGTTGACAACTTTTGAACGCACGCTTTACGCGGGAAAAAAATAAATTGCTTTTTTTTACTTTTTTCATTACGCACGTCGGGGGCCCCCGTGGCCCGGGGGCCCCGTATAATTGATACGGCAGATACGGTGGTAGCTACGCCCCTGCTAAGAAAACATCTAAAACACTGGTTTTTGGTAGGCTTACAGCAAAGTTAACACGGGTTTTGTTCAAAACACTGACGTCGTAACTGTCGTAAGTGATTTTTTTACGTCCTAAAAATATGAGACCCAGACCAGTCGACGTAGTATTTTTTTCTGATTAAAATGGTGTAAAAAACGTATTTTCACTTTTTTAAGGTTACAGCAAATATGTTTTCCGTCGTCGATATATTATTATACTCGTCCATGGATAGTTCCAGTCAGTTCCAGACTAGTCAGTCTGCAACTATCCGGCTTCATTCTTTGTAGGTATTTATCAATAAATATATATCCATACACGAGACTTTCTTTTTGACGTAATTTAATTATTATTGAGCTTTTACTTTAATGAACAATAATAGTATTGTCTTTATTTTTATACATATACGGAATGCGACAGAATCAGTTCTAGCGACTTTTGATATTGAGTCTTGGGACCCGAAATTATAGGAGCTGGCATGGCAGCACTGATTAAACATCGGTAGATATTCTCGATTTATTAAATTGGCAATACATACAGTACATAATAACTAACTAACGAAAAACATTGGTTGATTATTGGATTGATTGAAATATATTCTATTTTCCTTTTAAGAATGTCTACAATATTGCGAGTTAAAAGAAGGCTGGAAGACAATCCACAGGATGCACTGGTGCTAATGTGTAAGCGTAAAAAAATTAACGAAGAAGAGGTATCACCGTCCTTGTTTGTATTTAGAGGCACCGTTGATAGTCAAGTAAGTTCCTAAAACCATCGATTAACTCAAGACTATTGTATTATTAGTTAAATTACTTAACAGTTTTATTATCTGAATGTGGGGCAAGATTTATATTATACTTACTTTTTCTTACTTTATGTCTATAACCTCTAAAGTACCTACTTACTCTAAGCAGAGTTTCCACAAGTAAACTAGACAATAATGATACTTGTCATATTTATTACTCACTACTAATAAGTATTTATTATTTAGTGTGTTTGTATTTTCATACTACAGTGCAAACTTGATTATCCCGACTTCAGTTATATAGCAACACTATTTTAACTAGATTGCTTCCGCTTACGACAACATTCGTCTGGTTTATTGTCTCCATTGTACGTGTATTTATTCATGTAATACATTTATAAGTACTAAACAGGGCTGTTGTAGGCTTCCAGACCTTGACATCCTATTAGAACTCAAAAAAAGAATGTACTTTTATTTAGTGACTTTACTCATCCATCAGGCCTTGGACTTGTGCCCTATCGGGCCTTATGGAAAAGAAAACTGTACATGGACAACCTACTTGTTTATAATGATATTTTGTAGCCTCGAGAGTTTGTTGAAAAAAAAAACATGGGTTCAGATACTAGATCTCTTTATTGGTACACCACAATGAAGTAAACTCACCTTTGTATATATAATTTTAATATATTTTTAATTTATTTTATTTGTGTACTAAGTAGTTAATTTCCAGTATTTATAAGTTGCTGAATGGAATTTTGATGCATTTTATTTGTTTAGTTTCGGTAAATTTATTTGAAATGATTTTTTGAATGCATATATTTTTTATTCAACAGATAAGTAGTTGTTTCGGAGTGGTTAGTGTGATTTCTCTAAACCATTACTTTGTAATAGAAGAAAATATATGTTGCAAGGGTCGAATTCATAAATTTATAACTTTAAAGCAGTTTAAATAAGAAATTGGGAGATTTTGAAAAATGTAACTAGATAAGATTATTGTAGAGGATTTGCCGACAAATGTAATCTGAATACATTTCTTGTTTTTGTTATATTTTTTCGTGGCGTGTGCATGAATGAGACCTTCTATGTGTGGAACGTAAATAGAGGTATGTTTAAAGCCTCACAAAGCTAATAAAGGTGGCGTCAAATTAAGAAATAAAATATGTATTGGAAACTTAAAATCTCACACTTTAAAATAACGTAAAATATATTTCATTTATTGCTTTTCTGATGATTTTAGTCTAAGTTAAAATATTTCTTTTGTGATAAATTCTGCAAGAACACTGATTTTAGGGAGACTGGAGCCTTAAGCAAAATAAATATTCTTAAAAAATGAATAAAACTGAGTTTCGAGTGTTAATTAAATACAATGTTTTGAGTCAAAATGAAATGAAAAAAAAATAAACCTAAGAAGTGATTCTTCTTTCAATTGTCATGTATCAAACCACCCTCGCATAAATAAGTTGAAGTGCTTCAAGTATGTTATTTCTTTACAGGAAACACCAAATATAACAAAAATAGGACCAAAACCTGACACCAAGTTACAATCAGCATCAAATGTCAATGAAATAATACAAAAAATAAGGAAGGAAAGAAAAGAGAATTCTGCCGATAGTCGGTATGAGGTGGTGAACTGCAGTAGGGGATTGAAAGACAATAGTAATGAAGAAGGCGATGACCTATTTGATTTAGTAGATTTACAAAAGTCAAATGATCTGGAGAAAGATGTTCAATATGCATATGATTTGTACACATCTGCTAAACAGGACTTTGATATTTCAATGTTGGATAACCTCATTAGGTATGT
The DNA here is from genome assembly GCA_951216915.1 of Tetheella fluctuosa. Lineage (NCBI taxonomy): Eukaryota > Metazoa > Arthropoda > Insecta > Lepidoptera > Drepanidae > Tetheella > Tetheella fluctuosa. The sequence continues at coordinate 1,743,193 of OX578214.1, forward strand.
ATGCATTTGTGTTGTCAACTCAAGATGTAACATCATCAGTGATGAAATGATTAATCTATAATCCTAACTAATATTATAAATGCGAATGTGAGTTTGTTACCGCTGAACCGATCGCGATGAAATTTGGTATGCAGATTGCCTATTGCATGGAGGACATTGGCTACTTTTTCCCATGAACCCGGTTGAAACCGCAAGGGACAGTTAGTATTAAATGATTGTTATGATTTTTTGGGGTTCATACCTCAAAAGGAAAAAAGGAACCCTTATAGGATCACTTCGATGTCCGTCTGTCTGTCTGTCTATCAAGGCCTTTTTCTCAGGAACGACTGGAGGTATCAACTTGAAATTAATATCAAATATTGAGATCTACAATATCTTGAAGTTCCTTATGGTTTCCTGTAATTGACAGGGCACTCAGCACCATGTTGTATATTTAATTTTATGTGGACTTAGTGTACTTGTTGTTGGAAATCCTAATAAAAAAAATAAATAAAAAAAACTGAAAAATCAAACATTTAAGTCAACGCAATCAAAAGATATGGCCGTTTATGCCGCATATTTTGAGACTCGCAACCACTCGAAAGGGAATCAATAATCAATACATATAGGGTACTTCCCGTTGATCTAGAGCCATGCGATTATGAACTTATTTCCAGTTGGTAAACTAACCGCGGCCTATGTCGATGTATGGGGTGGAACAGTTTACCAACGGCAAATTGAACGAACTATTTACATACATATAAGTTTGTTTGTACGGAATCCTCGGTGCCCGAGTCCGATTCGCATTTGGCCGGTTTTTTTTTATTCATATTTCATACTGTGCTATAATTTTTCTGTACATATTATATTTTTCAGTATAGAAAACTATGAAACAGATCTTATATTCGGAACGTACCGGGAAAATGGTCAGGCGGCATCAGGTGATGAAGCTGATGATGATGATGACTCTAATGATGAGAATAACTGGAGGAATGACTACCCAGACTCGGAACCGAGTAGTATAGGCGAAGAGGACATGATTCGGGCCATGCAAAAGTGTGATATAGGTATTAAAACAAGTATTTTTAGAGTATAATATAATTTCATATAATAACTTTTTTTTTTTTTTTACAATTCTTCTTGTGGATCTTCACTCAATCTTTCGCAATTATGTTATAAGTTATTCTATCGTAACGAGACAGTGTACGGCAATGACGCGTTCGTATATGCCTGCAGGCATATCTGTCATAGTTCCCAGCTTGACGTCAGTCAAGTGTCCCTATCTCATTTTAACGTAGCTAGTTTAACGGTAGAAGAAACGAGACATGGTTTCCAAGGTTTTTCCGAGAATTATTTGCTAGAATGAACTCTAGCATTTGTAAGGTCACTGGCCTTATGATTTTCAATCATTGTTTATTGTATAATGTCTCGCATTTTCAGAAGATGAACTATCCAGTGATACAGGTGAAGACAAGATCTACGATGAGCCATCAGACCTGTTCAATGAAGATGTAAAACGTTACGGTGAAGCTTATGCCCAGTACAAAGCACGGGTGCTCTCCGAAGATCCAGCTTCAAGTAAGAGTCTCATACAATGTTCACGGGTAACTGAATTAGAGGAACCAGGATACAAAGAGGATAGTGATGATGGGTTTTATTATGGTGAGGAACAGGATACGGAGCAGTTTAGAGAACAGTATGCTAGTGATTGTTCTGATGAGAGGCCAGATTAAATTTGTATAGTCACAATGTATGAATGAGATAATCTCTGAGATAGGTTTGTCATATTTGAACATGCTCTGAAACTGTATTTACTGTGTAAAATGCCAGGTTCCCACTAAGTTGTGATAATAATTAAAAAAAAATATATATTATAGTTTTATACCTGATTGTAATATGAACAGGGTACTAAAAATACACCATTTTTGGAAGGAGTATTGCTATATATTTCCTAAATTTACAGCAGATCTTGAGTAAGTAATTCTATTTTTTTAACAGTAAATTTCCAATTGCTTAATGGAATTGATTTCTCGAAACCACAGCATCCAATCAAATATGAATCCATCTTAATAAAAATTAATTAAGTGAATTTTGGACTGATAAGTACGCAACTAACATAGTTTTAGGTTTAAGTAAAATTTCGTCGGTAAGATTCTGGTTATTACTTGTTTTATCCAGATTTGTTGAAATATAATTGTCTACTTTTTTAATTTGCTGTTTGATTATCTTCTAACCTTAAGGTACCTTTTGGTATAATTTTTGTTCATGCTCAGTAGCCATGTTCGAGATTCAAACTTAACATTGCTAAATGTACAATTAGGCACAGAAGTGTTAGGGTGTTATAATTTTTTGAGGATTATAAATAAAAAAAAACATTTTTTCTTAATATGTGATAAATAATTTATTGTCTGGCGTATTTTTACAATATCATTGTTTGCCTACATCAGTTTATTTTTCCATTACGTGTATTATCACTTTAACATCTTACGATTACATTTTAATTCTTGTATTTAGATAGTGTTGATAAAAATGATGCCTTAAATTTTGTTGGACATTTTGAAGTTTTTAAATTTACTAGATTATAGTATAATTTCTCTTCATAGTTTAATATCATAATTAACGTATATTTTATGACGTAAAGTGCGTAGTACTGAATTAAAAATTAGTTACATTTTCGCTTCAAATGATTACTGTAAACTTAAATAACAAAAATATACCATCCACAAAACGTTTAAGGCATCCTTACAATTTAAAAAAGTTTGTAATGTAGGGATTATTCGAGATATTTTATTTATTGATTTTATAACTATTTTATTTACTGAGAACACAGAAGTATGGCACGCAACATCAGATGCCGTGTTTCGCAAACTTTATAATGGTTACTGTTTTTTTTTTCATTTCACTCAATGTCATGATGATTTACGTCTATTCTATGATGTGAGTACAGTCGCCAATAAATAGATTTACGTCACAAACAAAATGGAAGATCGAAGATACAAATAATTTTTGTACATTAATAATATTGCAACACGGAAATTCGAGACTCATTCCTTTACATACAGATAGACAAACACAAAATGAATATACAATGTTTACATATACGTAGGCATTACTACGGAACAAGTCTTTTATTCACTTAATTCTATAATTTATAATTAGTGAGATACCTATAAATGCAAATTACGATAATTCTAGCGATGCTTTGGCATAGACAAAACATGGTACATTTTCCGCGTTCGTATTTACTCTGTCAACTTTACCCAGTCGTTTTTAACTTTTACTAGCGCGTTTACAAATGGCCGTACAAGTACAGTCACGCTCAAAACAAAAACAATACAAAACAATTTAAACGCCATCTATCGACGAAATAAAACATTACAGAACGCGCAAGTAAAAGTTGAAAATTTACTCACGATACTGATATTTATTCATTATTACGCCAAATAAGCATTCCAATCGAAGTATACTTTATAATTTTTATTCCTTACTGAAAAATAAAACAAAAACTTGTACATTTTGGGGTTGGTACTAACACAATTTGTTTAGAAATATACTAGAAAATCTGAGTGACTTTGAAATTATTCATATCCATTGTAAAGCTTTCAGCTTTCAAGACTCGCATCTGAAAAAAAAACTACCGTAGAGAAATATTACATAGGATGAGTATACAGTGAAATGGAGAAGAATATTTCTTCATTACAATTCAATTCTACAGATTTGTAGTTAGAAAATTACTCATGTCAAGGTAGTATTTAACTTTTTCCACCTTAAATGTATAAATAAAATCGTCGACTCTATAATATACAAGATAATATTTCACCTAATAATAATAATGAATATTAATCAAAATTAACAACAAAATAAGAACAATCACTTAGAACAAATGGTAATAAAATTTAATTACAATTTAATAATATCTTTACAAATTATTTACAAATTTTGGTAATTTTTAACGTATACTAATACAAAGACGAAGGGAGTTAACTTTTATAACTAGTTTAATTTACATAACAATGTTTATAGTATAACAAAAATCGAGGGCCATTATTTACAATAGCCGATCATGTCATATAGGAATGATGTCTAAATTTTGAAGAAGCCACATGGCTTGATATGCAATAAGAGTTATAGAATTTAATAATCATTAATTTATTGCACACGATGTGAAATATAAATTCAAAAACGAGAGGATACATCATTACACTACAATTACAAGAAAAATGCCCGTCAAGCAAACAAGCAAGTTTGTTTTGCTAGCAATAGTCTCAAAGTATTAAAAGTTCGCAATTTTTAGATTCAATTTAGTCACTTTCGTCTGATTTTTTTACGTTCATAGTACAGGCGTGTCATTGACCCTCGCCGGAGGGGGGGGAACGTTATTATTGGCGGCTGCGTCTTGGTTATTGGCTATACAGTAGAATTGTTTATGGGCCTTGTAAGTGTTGACATATTTGAAGGATATGTCACAGGATTTGCAGTAGTTTGGTGTTTCAACGACTTCTGCATCTGGTTCTTTCTTGATGTCGACAGTTGGTACGGGTGAGGTTTGTTCCTCGTCGGGCTCATCGGTGGCGTGGACCAGGCGCGCGTGTCTAACAACGTTACCCCTGTACGTGGACGTGTAGGCACAGTTGCTGCAGCGGTGGACGCGTTCACCGGCCACAGCTGGGCTCGGAGACGTCGCTTCGCGGTTGTCCTCCTCGAGCACGCAGGCAATGTAGCTCTCCTCCTGAAATTGATTAAGATTTCATTTAACGGATGATGACTTGAGGAGGTTTACGATTGGTAATTTGATCAGAGTTTGACGAGCCGGTTAGCGTGGTTGGTAAGGTACCCTATCTATCACGCTGCAGGTCGTGGGTTCGATTCCCACTCAGGACAAACATTTGTGTGCATGAACATGTCTGTTTGTTCTGTGTCTGGGTGTAATTATCTATATATGTATGTATTTACAAAAGAAAAGTAATATATGTAGTATATCAGTTATCTGACTTCCATAGTACAAGCTCTGCTTAGTTTGGGGTCAGATAGCCGTGTGTGAGGAATAATGTCCCAGAATATTTATTTATATTGATACTGTTTTGTCATGTACTGAATACATGCCTGTTAGAATATTATATATTATTTAAACATAACTTAAAAAATGGGAGTCTAAAAATATATTTGTCAACTCACCTGTAAATCAGCAGGCTTCTTATTATTGAAATGCATACGTATATGAGTGCGCATGCCCCGCAGAGTGTTGCCTCGATACCGACAGATCGTGCAGCGGAACGCCTTGACGCCAGCGTGCGCCTCCATGTGACGCTGGGCGGCTGCAGCTGTTGGCGACACGACGTCGCAGCAAGGACACTTCCAACCACCTTCAGACCCTGACGATGGTCGGGGAGCTTCAGGCACGCTTCGCGGAGACCTAGTCTCTCTCTTAGTGCAGTAATAAGATTGATGGGTTGTCAAGTTATCCAGAGAACTGAAGTGTATCCCACAAGCTAAACAGATCAGCTGTCGGTACTGAGGCGGCGGACCCGGTTCTGGAGGCGCTGGACTTGCACGCTCTTCCCCACCACCAGCGGAACAGTAATGCCGTTTATGTATACGATAATTCTCATATTTGCAGAACACTATATTGCATTCTTTGCATTTTGATACCCCTTGTTTGACTAGGACTTGTGGAGAAGAAGCAGTTACCGGCAGTTCGGTTGGGAGACGTAATGCTATTGATGGCGGTAGGATCGCAGGTGGAACGACTGCAGTGAATTTGTCATCGGGCAGTGAGGGGCTTGGTGCTTTAGGTGTGGGTCCTCTTGAGTTCCGCCGCCGTCGTTTGGGCGAACTTTCTCCGATCGGGGATGAGGACCGTCGCGAAGGCGAAGGCGTTCCTGGAGATCCTGGCAACGAAGGAGCACACACTATCTGTTCCGGAGTGGCAGATCGTATTCTGTTTTCCTTTTCGTGTTCATCCGTCGTTACCGATTCGGGTGAACGACGCACACTCAGGTCTAGTGGTGTGACACCGTCTCGCGACTGTTCCCGAGGCCGATTCGCTGATTTTAGAACGTCCGTTTCCTTCCCATCTGCATTATTAATATTTGGTAAAGCTCGGCTCAAAGGTTGGAACGTTCCATTCGGTAACAAAAAACACGGCGTATCAGGATCCGGCAGTGTCGTACCCGGTAGAGTGCTTGCACCCCGCAATAACGAATACGGGACTATTAAAATTGGATTTGTCGGTAATGCGAGAGCATATTGGTTTTGAGCTGGAGGTGTAGCTCCAGGTGATGGCGGAGCTGATCCAGATGTCGCTGAACCGCTTCGGACGGCAGCTAAAGTCTGTTTCACGACTTGACGTGTGCTGCAATAATGAGTCTTATGTGCTCTGTATGTTTTTATTGAACTGAAGCGTATGTCGCAGTCAGCACAGTAGCGATCCTGCACTGGTGGTCCTTCGGTTGAAACTTCGCCATTGGAGGTTGGAGTCGGGGCTGGGGTGCCACTGCTTACGGGGGACGATGAATGCATCCTCATGTGTCGATTCAGACTGACTTTCTTGTCTGCGCTGTACGAACAGAACGTGCAGGCATATTGCTTGCCTGGCGGTCGTGGGGTTTTAGCATCGCTGCTCGATTCGTCCGCTGCACCATCAACGGGAGTGTCGGTTCCCTCCGTCGGCTTGGGTCTTCTGTTCGAGCAATAATGTTCCTGATGCGCTTGAAGCGTGCTGAGGGAGGAGTAGCGAATGCCGCAAGGTTTGCACATGTAGCCGGGTGGGCCGGTCGCCGGGAAGAGTCCGGGAAATGCGGCGGCTGTTAAAGCGAGGTAGTCTCTCGCTTGTGGCGTCGTGCTGACGGGTGGAGGTGGTGGCGAGGGTGAAGGTGGTTCCCGTTTCAAGAATGTTGCTTGTGGGGCCAGCGCGGGGTCTGTGGCGAGGCTGGTCTTGAGACGCAGCCGTGGCGGCGAAGCGGCCGGCGAGCCTCCCGAGGTGGGCGAGGCGCCACCGCTGGATGCCGCTCGCTCGCCCCCCGAGCTTGGTGTGCGAGGTTCTCCTGGCATCGCCTCGCTCTCGTTTCCCCATTCCTCGTCCTCACCTGAAAATAAAGAAAAACATCAAATTACATACCTTGAAGAAAAGTATAGTAGATATAATTAGGACTTGAAAGTTTATATGGGACATTGTATCGTATTAATAGTAATCTTATTGCAAAGTAGCTTAAACGAACATTGAAATATACTAAATCCTCCTTAATAGGTACAATACTTTAAATTTATTCAGCACCCAATCAAACAGACGTAAATGCAACTATGCAAAGTGATCGACTAAAAAGAATAGAGCCCGTATCGGTCCCTATTAGTGTTGTTAATAGCTGGGAGATGCTAAGTTGGCAGCGGTTTTCTCGCGATAGTCGTCACTCGTCACGTTTCGTCCCTTATCAGAGGACGTCAGTCAGATGCAGCCCTCGCGAAGTCGAGGCATACATTAGCGCTCCTAATTGAGACGTGCTCGTGCTATGTAAATGTCTCCGCGTGGGTGGGGCACCCGACACTCGTCCCCGCAAATGCGCCTGAGATTAACTCGGAATCCGGACAGTTGATCCGTCATTTCTCAGTTAACAATACTTGTCCATCAATATCGCGAACGTGCACCGGCCCGCGGCCAAACAGAACAAAAACTTAACGGGGCACGTTGTAATTGGATCTGATTTCCAGAAAACGCTCGCTCACCTTCCTTTTTGAGCGACAACGATCTCTACCGAGCGAGGAATTAACCTATCTTTCGCGCAGCGATCTCGACTCAAAACGCCAATTAATGAGAGGCTCAACTTCATTCTCCTGCCCCTGTGAAGATCATTATATGGGCACGACAGCGAGATGGACGCGACGATTGGTGCGGGCGCGCACCGACCGCCATCTCGCGGTAACGAATACCACTCGAATCGGATTGCGTTCGGGTCACGCTATCCTAGTGTGCGCGCGTTCCGATTGGTCATTACGATTCGTCGGTGACGCGCGATTGGCCCGGCTAATGCTGGTTTTATCTGGTAGTTTAATGTTAGCGTCATACCAAACGCGAGTTGATCGCCATTCGTTAGTCCGGTACAGCTTCTGTTTTTCGCTAAATAAGTTATAAGCTTGTGATTGTTGGCTTCGCGAAATGTTGTACGTTCAATCAGATAGATGGCGTGACTCGGTGTCGTTTATGCAGCTTTTGCGAAACTGAATGTCGATTCGTTAAATGATATTCATCAGCACCCTTTTGTCTTTATAAACATGTCATTGCATTTGCCCATGAGAAGAAACATGTGATTCATACAGTCGTTGAAAGCAAACACTGCCCGCATGCTTTAACAAAAGGGTGCCATAGTTAGAAATACGTTTATTTTATCCTTTGACTAAATGTGCACAAAACGATTCAAACAAAGCTTGTTACATTATTTAATGTAATGTAATAGGGTAGGATTAAATTCTATTACAATACCATTCAACCAAATAGTAACAAGACCGACGAGCGTCAAACACGTGCCTACATAACAAATAAAAAAGGAACAAAGCCGCCATCTTGTTTTACGGTTATCAGATTGAAGATCGGGGCCCAATTAAAATAGTCGTGCATCGGGCGCGTCACAATCTGGCTGATATCCATCTGTGACGGTGACGCCAATGAGCGATCACCTAGGTAGGACTCCAAGCCACTACCACGGACTCTGTTATCGCTTACAACTCGATAATGTCGATAGCGTTGTGGTCCGACATCCCGCCATCTTGTCACAATGGAATTACAACTTGCTACTTAAAAATTATGAGCTCCATTGAGTGGTGGAATTGTAAATTTTTGCTCATTGGGGTTTCATGGATTTTTTCTAAGCTAACAATAATAAACCAGCTTAATTGACTCTTATAGGCCTGTTTAAAAGATCGAAGTTTGAATAATGTAAAGCGAATTATAATCGACTATACGTCGTACTGGCTACTAAATGTCAGGTGAACAAGACACCTTGAACTGAACTGATTGTCTGATACACACCATCGAGATAAACACAGATTCATTGAATATTAATATGCACCTTTTGTATTAACAAATGTGTGGGTAGGTACCCAATGTATACTGCCAGGATATTGATAGCCTTGCGATTAATTCTCAATTAAAAAACCGTTCATGTATGAAATCGAATAGGGAGGGTATGCCAATTATAAAAATACGTTAAGTTAATTTGTGATTTTCCACTTGAAACTGCACTGGACTAGGTTTAGTACTTACAGTTTCGACACGAGTTTCGGTAACTGTACCTGGTGGCTAGTTTTTTATGTCTAAACAAAATACTCCTCTGGGAAAACACCAGTTGCACCCAGGTGAAGTAAAATCAATTCCTGACAATGCAGCGGCTGCTGTTAAGAATATAGGTAGTGCGGTTTATTATGGCTGCAGGTCTTGGCAGTGTAATCTAATTAATATGACGATCACAATAGACCTTGCCTGGATGTGATACAAGCTCTGGAAATACTTGAAACCACCTAACCTAAATAATAATAATAATGTAGTGTCCCAAGAAAATAATAACTCTTAAAAGCTTTCGATAAACGATCATAAACATAACCGTACACAACTAAAACTATCTAAATATTTATCTTAATATAGACAAAACTATCTTGGCTGTCGACTTAGCGTCACTACGAATATCACGGGCGCCATTAGTGTAGTTGTTGCCAGTAAAAAAAAATGCTACCGAGAAAAAATATTATGTACACGAATACAAAGAGCTGAGTGACAAAGTCGACTCTGATTATCGCAGTTCACATCTTGATTTATACGAGTTTGTTCTGTGAGTGAGTTTGGTTCATCTATCATGTGAGAACTGGGAGCATATCCGCGACAAAATCATAGGTGTTTAATAGGTCTGTTTTGGTATGTTTGAATGTACCTATCGCTGGCATGTTAGATGCATTGTTATTTTCATCAGTTTCATTTTAGTTTTTATGTTTGAGTTTGATCACAATGTCGCTGGTAACTGATGATTAGCAGCCACATGTGGTAAGATACAATGTCTATAAGTAAACTGGAATACACCGCTAGGTAATTGGCGATAGATTTTGTTCCTGTAGATGACTTGCCAACAACTATACTTGAAAGCACCTACTGTAATACTATACTATAATATAATATATTATTTTTTATAGAAAGCTCTAGTTCATGGGTTTATAGTTTACACCACTGAGTTTCCATCGTTTATTGATGGATGTTTACTAAACTAAGGTCTGTGATGTTTCTGTCTGTTCAAAAGTCATTGCTTCATTTTCAAGAAAACATTTGCAGTCTACCATTTAAAAAGTCTTAACGGTCACCCCGCTGTTTATGCCATCTGGCTTCAACATAAAAAGAGGCATATTCCCAACTTATCACCCTGTAATCTTTAGCAAGTGTCCGAGGCAGGATGAACGTCGTGCGTCACGATCGGACGCGCATTAACATATCGCGGATTCGATTCCGCTATCGAGTTACGCCCTATGTCGTTGCGAATTCTTTGTGCGTGTCCATTGGTGCACGTTTTTCTTGTTGTGGGTGCTATTTCATTATGTAAACTCAGCTATATGTAAATAAAAATCACAGCCAAATCTGAGAGTTATTTTTGCACCTAAGGAAGGGGTAGGTAACTACTGATTAAAAGCCTTCACGTAGAGCACGAAACCAACTTAAATATAATTTGTTTATCATAGGTATAAACCACATTAAGGTCGTTGTGAGATAATTTAATACTTACACAAACAACATCAAATAAAAAAAAAATTCACGATCTAAACAAATGACGTGCTACCTTCAACAACGGACTTACACCCTTCAGCAAAAACGTTGGTAAGCGAAGTACTAGATAAACATTTCCTTATAGAGGCCACGTCCTGCCTCATGACGAATAAATCTTGATGTCTTCGCGCACCGCGATAACACAGGTAACATACAGTGCGATGTTGGTATGAGACGTCCGCGATAATGCGCCCTCTAGCTTAGTTTGTTATCTAAGCTTTGATGGGGTTGCCAGTGTAAAAAATATAATTTAGTGAGCTGGGAAATGGAAAATTTGTTAGCTAACCTCGTTTGGTGGATAGGGTTTTTAGTGCTTTCTATTACTGTTGAGTTAAGTTTTGATATTTTTAGAAAGAGGCTGTTGAGTATTGAATATCTTTTTACCTTTTCCATCAATATACTTAAATATCCATTTTTCATATTTTAGAATTTAGAATCGGACCTATCAACCTCTTTATTAGTGTCTGTAAACTTAAAAAAAAAATACAACGCCAAAAATTTCTGACGAACAAACGTAAGAGACTGGCGAGAATTGGGATGATGTCTGGCATATCAATTCAGCTACATTTTATGAAATGTCAAAACGATAGGTTTATATGGAATTTGTATTAAATACATACTTGTGACGCCATAATTATATACTTAGCATCAAAAGTTTTACTTTTTATGGTGAGATTGGTCATTAAAAATCATTAAAAGGATAAATTTAATAAAATAATTGTTGTTTCCCCATTTTTTTAAATGTTTTATACATTGGTTAGTGTTTGATAATTTATTTTGCATCTTCCCTATTAGACTATGGTATTAAGAGCGGGACAAGTGGGACAACTCTAGTACCAGGTACCAAAATAGTACCTACTGCAAGTACATTAAAGTATTTCATTAACCCACTTTAACAGCGGTCGCCAACTAAATATCGTCAAAGCAACCCTTTGCTTAACAAACGAGTGGGTTAATCGCATAGTGAAATCTCAGCCTATACGAGTATGATTGATGGAGGCAAAAGTTAATATTCATAAGGTGTTACTGCACGTTTAACACATGGAGTTTGGAATAAACTATTGGGAGCAGGAACTGACTTCTGTCACTTCTAATACTTACCATCAGCGAGAGGAGAGCACAAGTTCCTCTTTTAGGGCGGCTTCGCCGGAGATGCGCTTTATTTTTACAACTCAGCGTGTCGAGTTAAAACAAATCACTCGGTAGACATCTCAAATTAAATAACTAATCAGCAAACCTGCTGATGTAGTAGCCTATAGCTAACCTTACAATGTCATGAAGTGTCTAAACTGCTGCAGATGCAGTTCCATTTTTATTGTTACCCTTTTCCTATTTATATACGTACTACTTACTTATATTTTTAAAGTCTTATATTAATTATTTTTATTTTTTTAATATTATAAATGCGAATGTGAGTTTGTTTGTTACCTTTTCACGCTTAAACCGCGGAACCGAGGAAGGGTCGGCAACGCGCGAGTGATACCCCTGGTGTTGCAAGCGTTCATAGGTTACGGTAACCGCGGCCGTATGCTTGTTTGACGACTATGTTGTATAAAAATAAAAGACTAGCGTGTTCCGCTCAGGTTGTCATTTGTATGAAAACACATATCTCTGCCCATCTCTGTTTTGGTAGATTCCGGGTCTTATTCAACCGGGCCTCATGTCCACTGAAACTGAGAGGAGAGAAGTTGCGGGAATAACGATATCGTATTAGTTATTTATGAAATGCTCTACTCCGCTCGTCTGCAGTTACTTAAGCTCTCTTAATATCAACTCAACGTAAAATATCTCATCCAAACTTGCCTACATCCACGTTACTCCATTCATTAACACAAGTGCGTATTTGTACGTATTTATAATTAATAAAAAAACACAAGTAGTACGTGTGATCGGCCGTGGATAAGCTACGAAAGGAAATTAAACAGTTTTTCGTGTAATTACCGAACTACATTCGTAGTAATAACGTTTATTAGAACTTCTATTGTTACGCCATTTATTTACACGACGTGCAAGTATATTAAATAAAAAAACAAAACTTTGGGGCATGGTATATTATTTTAGAAGTGAAGACCAAAAATAATAAAATAGACAAGGATGATAAGGCTATGATAGGTCAGTGAAAGTAGTATGTCTTGGCGAAGGTCGTGGGTTCGAATCCTAAAATGAACTTGAGGTGAAGGAAAATATCTCGAGGAAACTGTACTACGGTGTTCATCATCATTTTCCACTTGATATTATGAGAATCTATTGTAAAAAAATATATTATTATTCCAAAATTACCTACTGGTCAAGTTGTAAGTATATGTTAAACCGACAGACTTAGTAATTCAGTTCTTTGCATCGATGTCGAGTTGAGTTAAGTATAAATTTACCACCTAAGTAATCTAATGCTGTTTTGACTAAAGATGGTTTAAAACAAATCTAACAAAACTCAAACTTAGATAAATAAATGGTGTATAAGTTAAGTTATTAAAGACTAGCTTTTCCGCGCGGTTTACCCGCGTTCCGATACTTAGAATTTTATCTTTAGAATTTTAGAAATCGGTCTAGTAGTTTTTGAGTTTATAAATATTAGTATAGATATCCCAAAATAGCTGAATCCATAAAAAAATCAAGTTCCAAGTACACGCATTGGCGCAAAATACCAGGGCGCCATGATTTGTGTAGAGTAATTAGTTGGCTATGCAAATTTGATACACGCCTATGTCGTGAACAGCACGGCACCAAATACCATGACATTATAATCTTATTTCCCTTACTTCATTGCCCTACATTGAATGAATCTATATATTTAGATGAAGTAACAATGAAAATTGAAAAGAGTATTTTCTACCACTGTAGATATTTACTTAGGGCTGTTGTTTGATTGGTAGTTAACTGCGGTATCTAGATGTCAATTAGAATTTAATGACTGATTAAATTATACATCTTTGTCCACTGAATATATATAGAAAGGGACAGGCAGTAAGGTGACTAAATAGGTGTTGGCAATGGGTATAATGCCTCCCCCTGACGCACGACCGAAGCACCTTTATAACCAATTTAAAAATCTTGTAAATGTCATTAGGACATCACTATATTTACTAGAGTCAGTACCTAGGTAAATTAACACACAAAAAAAGATGGATCCGTGCCTGATTTAGATGTAGCTACACGATCACGCTACGGCGTTTGTAGTTCGGAGTGGCTTTAAAAAGGTTTTATTATAATGTAATTAACTACTCAAATCAAATCCATCCCTCGCTTATAAAGCTAACATGCAATCTGCAATCGCAGAAAACGTGCGACGGAACCGCGAAAAAAAGTACAATTCTCAAAAAAAGTCTAATTCTGATAGGCGCGCGGGTCTATTACAGAGGCACGCCGTAACTCAGAAACAAGTAAACACGGCAACCGGCGTATTTGCATAACTATCGAGTTTTTAAATCTATGCAAAACGCGACGATACGTTGCACGGGCTCACGAGTCCCCCCCCCCCCCACTACGCCTTCAGTAAAAACACATGCGATTTCATAAAACGTCCCCCCCATAACTCGACCCGTGTGTGCCGCTTTTGATTAATAACCGCTGGATTACAGAGAGTGTGATTAAAATGTGATTTGAATATGCCTTTTTAATCGCCCCCTATAAGGCTTTGACTTTTAATACTTAGTTGTTCGGTATCGTCATCACTATGTTTACAAGACTTGTAAACTTACTTACTTTTCTCCAATCAATGCATCCCAATAGCTGTATTTCCATCCTCGCATCTAGATTATTTCAAACACTTCTCAGGTTATCGGTCGTTGGTTGTATGTCCATCTGTTCCGCAAACGGATTGATCTAAACTTACTTAATTGATTCAATTTCATGATACGAGTATATTTGTTGCAAGTAATACGCCTTCACTTACAGTTCAGTTAAGATGGCCGACACAATATGGCGCGAAATCGTCGATAAAGTGATAAATATCTTATATAATAAATAAACAGCTTAAAAAGTTGCGTACACGCATCGCTGGAGGCGTCAAAAGTAGGCGGTACTTATGATGAATAACGTGACGGAATCCGACGTCCAATCGAATCGATCTCGATTTTAATTATACGAATCGAGAACATCGACTCGGCTATAGATCGAATATTAATATGTCGATTGCGAATGCACAGATAGCGACAGTCGTGTCTTTGATTCGTCCGCCGTTCGAAATTCGGAATGCGTAATTTGATTTGCGGAACCCGCGACATTCCGCGAAACCGATGAAACCGATAACGGTCTTCCGCAAAAGATCGCCGATAGTTATTTTCAACTGAGAAAAATAAACGTACAATTTATTACAACTACTTGTAGAATCAATGCGGCGAGTAGGATCTTGATTTCACTTAAGCATTTGCATTCCACACAATTTTACTTAATATTTTTTTTAAAGGTTTGTATGATTCCCCGATCTGGATATCGATCATAATAAGTGTGTACATTGTAGAGTTAAATTATCATTTATTGAAAGTAAACCGATCATATTATAAACTAACAAAGCATTGTTATCAGACGGTCACGTCGAAAATGATCCATTTCCTTTTTGTATTACAGCACAATCTCGATGCGAGATAGCATCTCAAACGGTCGCAGCACGCCTACGACACGAAAATAATTAACTCGGTTCACCGTCAAACATCATGTTTAACATCAGCTACTCCCATACCAATTACTACCGACAATCGATCGACTCACAAAAACGGGCGCAACACTAGCCCGGACTGGTTTGGAAAAAAAAACGCAGTCACCCGCGCCGCCATGTGAACGTGTTAACGAGCCTTTGATGGATCGAGCTCACAATCTAATACGATGTTCTTTTACTATTACGATTTTCATGAAGCACAGATAGTTTTTATTGAACTTTATTACTTACGACACCCTTCATTACATATACGAGTCAAGTGTCGCGGCTGGGCCGGGCTCGCACCGACGACAATAACAGATCGTCACGATAAAGCAAAAGAAATCAATTGAATTCATGAATAAATCTCATAAACTTGTCGGTTGCTGTTATCAAGGCGACATAATATTTTTTACAGCGGTTTTATAAATGCTATTGAGCGAATGCTCAATGTATGAAGGCGACGCGAAGGTATTTTTTTTTTTTAATAAATTTACATTTAAACAGCAATCGTTGTACGCTATCTTTGAAATTGCTAGCGTGAGCCGAGAGATGGCATCGATAATTGAACCCACACAATGTAAATTATATAATTAAAGAAAACTGTTTTGATTGCAATCGATTACTTATACGATTTTAATCGATTAAGGCATTTATCTACATTGAACTCAAATTGCCGATGAAAAATAATGCCAGCGGTAGTGATGTGCGAGTGCGGGATAGAAATCGGAATGTTACTTGAAAAAAAAACCTTCGGTGTCGTTTCGATTGTGGCGGGCAAGCAGAGAGTTGGAGATTTGAAAATTAGCATTTTTGTCGAATAACTCTGCGGCGGTGTCTCGCTGAGCGCCCGATACCGACGAGCTGGCCAAACCTGAGATTTTTGTAACGTTTTTTTTAACTGGATTGGACTCTAAAATATTTGTCTATTCCCCAAGCGAAACCTTTTGGTATTTTTGATAATTTAAATAAAACTTTAAAATTTTGATGAAATTAATCAATAGTCGAATCGAATACTAAAAGGCACCACCTACTATCAGTGTACCCGTCATCAGTACCCTGTGCGTAAAGACTTCGTTAGTAATCATATTTGTGAATTTAATTTTCTGTGTAGTGATTGGCACACCGCCTCTCGCGGATCACTCATGGAACTAATTCCTACCTATATAAAAAGTTTGTAAAAATTATTAAATTAAATGCGATGGAAATCGTTTATTAACGTCAATTATTTACAGACAGAGTACTGATAGTGGGTATTGGTACCCCAACAAAACCGAACTCATTCTTTTCACAAAAAAATGGAAACTGGAATCACTACGATTACCACGATTTTTCAATACCACCCTAACCCTTTCAACCGAGACCAAATACCTGGGCATTTACTTGGACAAGCAGTTGAACTGGGCGAAACACTTAGATTATATTACCACAAAAGCCAGCATATCCATGTGGCAGTGCAAGAAACTGCTCACTAAAAACGGGGGTATTAGTCCCAAGATTATCCACTGGCTATATAAAACCGTCATTAAACCCATTATCACATACGGCTCATTGGTCTGGTGGCCCAGGACAGACCTTAATGAAGCCCAACTAGATCTCGACAAACTACAACGATTAGGTTGCTTAGCTATCACTGGCAGCATGAGAACTGCACCAACAGCGGCTCTGCAGGCAATGCTGGGGCAGCTCTAGCAGCCCTTAGGCTTAGCATAGCTGGCACTAGTGTGCCAGCCTTTACCTTGTGCTAAAGATCCCAGAATCAGGCACACACGAATAAAAGATAACACTACTAAATTACAATCCATGTTACTCTCACCTTGTGACAGAATCCAAAAAACATACTGCTTACAAAAACACTATCACATAAAACTCACTGAAGAACCCCATGACTTCTTTGGTCCGGAAGAGCTGAGAATCTAAACTGAGGGGTTGAAGACAAACAGTCTTCTCTAACGACCTGAACATCAGGATATCCGGCCCCTTGGGAATATTCAACACCGTCTACCAGGCGGAATGTGTAGGTATCATCCAAGCAGTATCATCTAAGCCAGGAGGGTCACAGATATGCACATTTGCATAGTCTCCGACAGCGCCTCAGTACTCACAGTGGATCACATGGCAATGTGGCTGATGAGTTGTCCAGAAGAGGATCGAACATTAAGGTCTTTGGACCTGAACCAATTGCGCCGATCCCCTTCAATCAGCTACGCAGATGGCTACAGAACAACACACACACACACACACACACAAGCTGAAACCGTTTGACACTCGGCACCAGGTTGCAGGCAATCAATAAAGAAGCAATGCCATCTTTGGACATGAAACTCACCCGGCGCCTCTTGCGCCTGAGCAGAAGAAACCTGCGCCTGGTGCCCGACACCATCACCGGACACTGCTCACTCAACAAACATTTTCACACAATAGGCATTACAGATAGCCCCCTATGCAGGGCGTGCATGGCGGCTGAAGAAACGGTGACCCACGTGCTACTTTTTTTTAAAATTTATTTATTCTAAACAAACATGTACAGCTTTTGAAGTTAAAATTTAATTCTACCAAACTGCACAGCAGTTTGTTGGCAGAATGATGAAAGACTTGAATGCACAGGCGTCACCCCCCCGAGAAGAAACCGTGGGATCACCAAGATCTCTAGCGGACACACTGAGAAGTACGGGAAGACTAATCTGCTTCTGGAGAGAGTTGGGCTGGCTGGAATAAAAAACCCCCATGGAGACACGTACAATGGTCCAATCCAAGGTCTAAGTGCGGAAACCACACCCACTCAAACAGAAGTGGGTTTGATGATGATGATGTGGGTATTGGTAAATTGGCATTCGGTTCGGCTATTGAATAATTTCGTATGAAATGAAATGAAAATATTTTTTATTCAAATAGGCCTTCACAAGCACTTATGAATAGTCTGACTCTAACGCACGGTTCGGAAGGTTGCTAAAAATATATATTAAAATAATTAAAAATATATACCTACCAAAAGGTTCCGCTTCGTTAATTCTACATAGGGTTATTATTAAAAAGTCACAGTCAGGATACAGATACGTAATAAGTATTAATTCAGTTATATTTTCAGGGAAATTTGATTAAAAATTACTTAAACTTAACTGTAACTTAATTTTACTTTAACCTGTTTACTAGGAGCATTATTTAAACCTACTAAAACATGTTCATCTACTTATTGTTAGCTTTAACTTAAGATATTAGCTACATATTTTGTTAAATTATCAAGTTAGTAGGTAACTATCTATGTAGAATAAATATCGCGCCATCAAAACGCTAGCAGAACACCAAAATCGTTAAGTTCTAAAAATCGTTGACCCTTTATCTTGTCTGTTCCAGCTCGCACTCATTGGGCGAGAGCCGAATTTATGTCGTCGAGTAATCCCGGCCCATTTGTATAGATAATTTTTATTATTGCCATCTCTTCGGCGCCGACCGCCAACGATAACCGCCGAACGAAAGAGTTCGTAATGACAATTTAAATAAGGAAGATGTATTCCTTTTGACTTTCGATAAGTTTCGAATTTGAATTTAGAAGGAATTCGTTAGAGGAATTTTTAAATTTCTTTAAAATATGTAGGGATGTGTTTTGTAGGTTTTGAGACAATCGATATAATTTCCAAATATTAATCAAATGTTTGTAGTTATTGGTGTATATTATGGTAATACCTTCAAATTCTTCATCATTTTGAATTTATCTGTAAAATTTATTTGTAAAAATGTTTATTAAATTATAAAATGAGCGTGCATAAAATTAAGCCTAACAATTTACATTAACGAAATATATAGTCTTCTAAATAAAAGTAGAGACTTATAATAATGTATCCACCACATAAATTTGTAGAATTTTTATTTAAAAATGTACCTCTTCAATCAATATTTTCATAACCCTACAGCAGACAACAAACTATGCGTGTAAACTATTTTTAACATGACCACACCGAGTTTATCTGCTCCCGCTCTTATGTCCGCGTTATCTCAGCCAGTGCATTAGTCTTCGATAATACAACGATAAAAACAGATCGGCCGGCGCCACGCTCGATTCAGATTGTAGTCACTCGATTTAAAAGAAAAAGAATCGATTCCACAGCGATAAAGATGTTATGGCTTGCTTGTTGTCGTAGCTAAGTGACTTAATTGTAGATTCCACAGTTATGTACCTACTTACATTTATGTACGGCAATAAATTTTGTTGAATTGTAAATGATATGCTCGGTCATCGTGTTCTGTACTAATTTATATTTGAGGTACCTATATGTGTAGCAGTTTAATAGAGTGATCCGGATTCAGTATACATTACTTTTTAAAAATTGAGTGCGTTCATTTTGTAGTTCTTTACTAAAATGGTTAATTATAACGGCTTTGTTTTAATTGGTATGAACGATGAAAAACCCTTAAGTTCCTAATGCTCGACTAAAGTAGACTTACAAGATTAAGCGACATCACTACCGCACATAATGGCGGGCTAATTTTCCTCCAAAATTAACAGCCCGCATAGACCGCGTCGTTTTTCATCAAGCTCATTTTAGTGGGTTTATTATTTATCGTGTTTTCCTTAAAACATCATTTACATCGCTTTCATAACGCCGACGCACGTTGAAAGACTGAAAATTTTGTCTATTCGACAAAATAGTGCGATAACTGGTGTGCTAATGACGCCATCAGGGCGGCCATTTGCCGGTCGACATTTTGTATCTGTAAGGTTTTGTTTGTCAGGTCGTGTGTGGTATGATCGAAAAGGTTTAGGGTTTTCTGCATAATAGCCTGAAAAGGGCGTTTAGTTTTTGTTAGTAAAAGATCATCCATAGCGTTAATGGATTGCAAACTTAATATTTAAACTAATGATCATAGAACAATAATGTGGTAATAACCGTTATAGCTAATCTAATAGGCTAAATTCTTATTAAAATCACTTAATGTTTTTTAGTATAGCCTTCAACATCATTTGGACTACGTGAAATCTTCAGCCTTCGTCGATTTATAAAGGTTTTTGAAAGTTTCACTCAATATACAAACTAAAGGTCCATATTCACTGCTAGCGGAATAACCTCCAACATCGATAACGTTTATGATTTACAAGACAGGTAACATTAAAAAAAACAACGGCTATTCAACATTCAGGAGAAAAATAAAAATATAACAATGTGATCGCACGAGTCGAGGCCGAATGCCGAAAGCTGAATACAATCCCTTGCACAGTGGGCCGAAAGCGATCCAGATCTGGCTATCGGGATCTCAGTTTGTTCTCACATCATTACCCGCGCCGACGGCTACAAATTTACATCCTACACAATGGCTATCCACCATCGAGACATCATTAAGGTGATGCCGATAGCGCCAGGCTGGATACCAAATAAATGACCTATGCTACTTTTAACCTACAAACAAAAATCATCCTTACAATATACCAGTAAAATCCAGTTTATAAAAATCCAAGATGGCACTTACGCGGGAAAACCTTTCCGCGCGTAATGTCAGAACGTCATATAAGTTAGGATATGGCGACCGATTATGAGCACAAAGATGTTAGATGCAGAGTTGAATTTAAATTGTTTATTTTGGTATTACAGGGCTGCGGGGACGGTTTAGGAAAGGATCAGTTTGAGCCAAAGCCTGAGGCTATCGCGGCCATACAATGGAACTTATAATATGGGTGATTGCAGAAAAATTGGTAATAAGGAATTTTGTAAGCACACCGGGCAGTTTGTTTAAGGTTTTTAGTTGTTTTAAGGTTGTTAAAGATTGTACATCTTTTGTATCGTTATTTTACATAAGTTCATAGTTATATTTCATTTTATAAATTGAATGGCAAAGAGTTTAATCAGGATGAAAAAAAGGTATGAAAATCTCAACTCGCTACAAAAAATCCACGCCATTATTATCAAATACGTATGAAAGAAACCTCGCCTAACTTAGAACAGTCAAACACAAATGCCAGTGGTCACTCTGCATACAATGCGGGGTTCGTTACGACGGGACGCGTCGCGATTGACGCCCGATCAACGTGCGATTTGTGTAGCGCCCGCGCCGTGACGCGCGTCACTGTATCCCGGGATCTCGCCCGCCCTAATTTGCTTGGTGCTTTATTCAGCACCTGTTTTCTTATTGTCCGTACGCGTTGGCTATTTTTTTATGCGTTTGGCTTTGTTCTTTCCAGATAAGTTTTGTTTTATAGTTTAAAAAAATGACATTATCGGGATTAAGAATCTAATTACGTACTTAGCCTAGTTAACAAAAAAAATACTTAGATTAAATTTTGTAGGTATTTTTTTTACTATTGATTAGCTTGTGTTTTAAGTAAGTAATGATATAACCGGAGGATGGTTACCTACCAAGCACACAATTCACTTTATAACACAAGCAGATTAATAATTAATATATTCTATTAGATTGTCTTAAATTAATTCCCAAAATACATATCGTTACGCTAAAGTTATTTCGTTAATGACCAACGTAATCCGTATCAAAGCGATCTACAATACGTGTTTTTAAAACAATTCAAAATAATTACAATAGCAACACTATCTGTGCAATCGTACCAACATACCGCGATCTCTATCAGATGTTCAGAACATCACGCACGTTACAGTTGGTAAACAAATGTGCGTAGTCGAGTGAGTGAAAAGCTGAGAAACAGATCAGTTTGGAGAGCAAACGAATGATAATAACATTTACTGTTTGTATGCTCACTACACTAGGTATGTACCTACTTGGAAAAATACAATCGAGGTTATTCAGAGACGCTCGGGTGACGAGTCGTTTGGTAATCGAGTAAGTAACTTTTATTTTTATATTTCATACTTTTATTCGGAATGAGACAATTAATTGGTACCTACACCGATAATATCAGCTTAATTTTTTTTTCTACCGGTTGGAATGACAATCCCGAACAAGGCGGATTAACAATTCACTAATGCCAACGTATACCTATTAAAAAAATACAATTTTCTAATTTGTATAGCTTGAAATTTGAAAATCGAAATTAAAAATTTTCTCATCACCAAACACACACGCCGCATCTATTGCACCGCACAACAATAACAAGATGACGAAAACGGTCCACAAAGGGGAACAATCGACAATCGCATACGAATGCACAGAGATAAGTTGAAACATGGCTACCGGGCAAAAATAGCTGCGATAACAACACGCGATCGCATCTGTAAACAATGGCACGGGTATCCACGCTCTCATTAACCAGCCTTGTGGAGATACGCGGGAAATTGTGCAATTCCCGCGTTTATCGAATGAATCGAGTGAATCGATTCGAGTGATTTGTAATCGAATCGATTGTTGCGAGGGTTACTTTAAACGGGAAGTGTCTTGTCGGGATTAAGTGGATTTTATAAACGGGTGCAGTGCGATTTAGTTGGGCCCAAAGTGTTGTAGTGTTAAATTATAAAATAGAATGTTAAAAAAAAAATATGAAAACTGGAATATAGAAATAAAAGCTTGAGAGTTTACATCTATTATAAAGACCTAATATAGACTTAATTATCATTTATGTTATAGGCATGAAACAAAAAGCAAAAAAAAAAACAAAAAAAGCACTGAAATGGAGCCTTAAAGCTTAAGTAAAACTTAATTTCCTGACTGTATCTACTAGCAAGATAAATAAACGCGTAGAAAACTACAACGACAAGCCACACGTTAACAAATCGACTACAAATTCCCTACAAAAGCGTGTGTTCTTTCACAATAAATATCTTAGCGCGTACAGCGCTCGGCTCGGCTTATAAATCTGACCGGACGCCGCTTAAACAACTTGCCAATTTATTTCTACACCACAATTCATCTTTATTGCTTTAATGGTAGAGTTTAAATTGAGAAAATAGAGTTGTAAAATATGTGGTTGAAATGTCAACGATATTTCGCGGGGGCAATTAGGAGCTCGTCCATCGGCGCGAATAGCTATCGAAAACGAATACGTGAAACGTGTCCGAGGTCGCTACGACTATTGTTCAATATGTCACCCGTTTGTTATGTAAATTAAAAAAATAGAAGCAGGTTATTTTTTTTTATTTCAATATAATCTTATATTAAAATAATCTTAAATTTTATTAGCGAAACAGTATCGATAAGATCTGTCGCAAAGTACACAATCAGATATGCAAATCTCGCCCTTATTTCAATACGCCCCGCCGTCTTTAAGAACGTACAATTTTGACAGATGCAATCATTATAGTGTCCACTGACCTGTCCTCGCTTTCGAATCGAAACGAAATTCGCGATCGCCGCTCATGATACGCCACGAATGACAATAACCGGACAGGCCGCCCGATGTTCGCGACGATACTCGATGTGTGGCCACCCTTACTTTTTACTCGATTATAGATTGTATTGTGTTATAAATCGATATTTTATTTCGGCTTGTCTTGTATCTCGTGGTTTTTATTCACATTAAGTTTTATGTTTAAAAAATTGAATGGCCACTTTGTAAAGGATGCTTGCATGCTTCGTAAAATAGACGGGTGCTATTGAGTAGGGATTTAAAATGCATTTTATTGTCGTTAGAGATGCTACGTTAGTCCAGCTTGCAAATGCGTGTTTCAGTGGACGTTAGTGCGGGATGCGATGTGCATTACCTTGTTGGGAGAGTTTATCGGTGTACTATGCGGGCGCACTTACCTGAAAATAAAATACATTTGAGTTAGTATGCATCTTAATATTTGTATTCAGTTTTCAGATGGACATCATATTAAGGCTGCAACACGTGGATACACTGGTCCTCAAATTTTTCATGGACTTTCTCCCAACTTTTGCTAACTTATACATACTTTTTGTCACTATTTTATTTTCAACATAAACAAGAAAAAATCGTCCTATCGACCATGTTAACTTTTCACAGCAACACGGGCTCATTTTACAAAGTCAGCATATATAACGTATGTATCTATATTGTGTGTGAGGACTGCGGGAGGCCTGAGGGGCCTGGACGTGATGGTTATCGCGCACGCACACCGCGCCCTCTTATCAATAAAAACCACTGGGTTTTGACAACACACCCTGGTCTAGGAAATAAAACACTTATTAAAAAAAATGATGAAAATCCTAACCGATAGAGACTTTGGAGCACATACTAACACTTATTGCAATTCAACTCGGACTTTTGGGGGTTAGAATCGGGTTGTATGGTAAGGTATCTGCTTTTATGTAATCCTTGGTATTTGCTTTTTTTAATTATCCTCTGTGGTTTTGGGATAAAATGTATCCCATATCTTAGTGTTCTAAGGTAGATATAGTTATATTTCTTCTGTGGTATCACTCTACTAATTCTCATCGAAATCTGTTTGGTAATTATCAGTGAGAACGTAAAAAATACTCACTTTCACTACTTTCATATTAAGTAAGGTATGATGTGGTCGAACATGATAAACAAAACCTATGTAAAATAGACCAAATGTCTAATCTGGCAATATATTTTTGACGTTTCCCTGACAGGTTCCCTTCGAAGATTAAACGACATTCCATGATAGTCAAGAACTCAGGTCTTATTAACCATCCCGAATCTAAAACTTGAACTAATAAATGAACTTGTAACAATTTATGGTAATTTATATAGATAAGTTATATGATGGCGTGCCAGAAAATAGAACTATGCGAATAATATTATCGTCTGTAATCTATTTAAGTGTCTGTTTCCTACGTCGATGACAGGGACGTATGGGCATGTGTGTGGTGTAATTTATAAGCGAATTACATATGTCAGTAGGTCAAGGGGACGTGTGACAAATAAAGTTGACTGGTAGCATTTGGTCCTTTAACGTATGCATACTGATCTGAAGAAGGTAGTGTCCGACCGAAGGTCAATTTCTGGTCGAAGCCGAAGATTTCGCCGAATGTGGATTGTTGGCCGAAAGTGGCCGAAGCCGAAGCTTCGGTCCAGCACTAGGAGATGGTTACTTTATAAGTCAAAGTAATTTTAGTCAGTCTGTTTAGGCATTAGGAGGACTTATCAAAGGCGAAGTTACGTCATTTGTTTTTTCCTTGCAACGTAATTTGTTGTACACTTTTAGCTGATCACTAAATACAGCGTACACTGAGCCGACTACCTAGCTTTACACAAGTTAATTTAACTGCGTAATTTAAAATTGGATATGCATTTCAAATGTTTAACAATTTCGAAACAGAGTTCGTAATTTTTTGAATTAAAAGAAAATATAAAAAAATATTAAATCATAAGTAGGTACTTACAAAATTTTCTAAAAAACCGTTAACAACATTTACTTTAGTACTTTACCAGATAAGTAATATACTAAGTAATATTGTAATACATTTACATTTATGTAACCTTCCAGCTAAAAACTCGCTACATCTCCAAACTTGCACCACAAAAGCTCATCCACAAAACTTCTCACTTTTCTTCGCACATGTACCTATGTACGCAACGCTACGCTACTCTACGCGACATTACATCGCGTGCCACTGACAGTAAAGTGTTATCCTCACTATCGGGACATCACGTCATGTCACGCGATCGTCACGTGCGTGCGCGAATATGGCCCGTGTCAACGCACCTATGTGTTCCTGCTTTATCATTTGTTTTTGTTTTTAATTCATATTTTGGTGAGATAGGGTTGTTTTGTTTGTCGGTCACTAGATCATTTTTAGATATGGCATTACAAGAGCTGTTGTGACAAGTAGTTGTGATAGTAAAGTCTTATTCTAACTAAAGCAAACTAAGTAGCGTTGAGTTTATGGGTGTAACAATCTTGACTCGTATGATTTTCACCCATCCACAAGTTATCGATATGCCGCGTTTTCATGTAGGAACAGTAAAGAACTGGAACATACTTCCGGCATCTATGTTTCCTGACACAACTTGTAAGACTCGAAGGCTTGTCAAAAGTCGTATTTTTGGCAAGCGAACTAGGTACATCTTCAAAAGAGACAAAAGAAAGTGCATTTTATTATAAACGTTCCGCGGTGTTATTGAGTCAATAAATAAAATTGCAAATGATTCCAAAAGGGCCGAATGATGTTTTAATATTGTTTCATTACCAATCGTTAGCAGGAGAGGGAAGCCCGGGGCGTCAAATTCAGTAAAGCGGCTCGAGCGCAGACAATTTCCGATTATTTACGACTCCATCAACACGCACGCAGTCCCTCAAGGATTGCATAAATTTCGAGGTTAATTGACTTGTTTATTGCAAGTTAAGTGGTAAAGGAAATTGGAGTTCCTTAATTTTAATTATTGGACGACAAATAATGTTTCTTTAGAGGAAATTATGGTGGAATACTTTTGCTTGGATGCCTTTTATAACCATGATCCTAGGTCTGATTATAGTCTAAACTACTTAGTTTTTAACTCTTCTACTGCCTTATTATCCAAACAGAATATCACAAAACAATTCACAATCAACCCTCAGCGACCAATTCGACGACGAATTTTATATTCAATGAATTAGCGACGTTAAAATTACAGAACCATGATTTTATAATCTAAAGATGACATGGCGGCAATCATAAAACTCTAATTATGCAAATTATGTGTAACTTAGTTAATTATCCACGTAGATAAGTGACCACTAGTGGGCGCGCCCGGCCTCGCCTGTAAATATCGTGTTATGATGAGCATGATAATAATATAAATGTGTATTACCTAATATTTAACCCGGTTACAAAAGTCTTTTCTTTTTAAAGTTAGATCATTAGGTATAGGCACAATTTATATCTGCCAAACTGCATTTGTCTTTTTCGTCTTCATGACTAAACAAAAACCATTTATGCCTTTAAAATTATTACATTCTAAACTCTCTTTACGAAACTTACTACTTTATTTTCTAGACATCTGTACGTCATTAGATTTAATTTAACTCCTCGCTCCCAAAACCAATCACCCACCTACGTAGATTGTCATCAAATACCAACTAACATGTATAAACTCTCCTGTATAAGGGTGATACTCAAATCTATTAGACCCAAGTCTTGGCAGCACACGACAATGCCTCGATGCGTATCTGTAGCACCCACGACGGGACCTTTGTTAGCTAGGGACCTCTGTGGATTGCAGACTGCATGCTTGTGTCTCGTCAGTGGTGCTAAATGAATTTTGCATATTACTGACAAGATGTTGATTGAACTAAGTTCTTGATGTAACGCAGAAAATGTTGTTTCAAAACTTTCGCAAATACAGACCCGAAAATCCACGTAAATATACCTACATACATCGAAAGAAATTATCTTTATAATAATATTGTATTCTTGACTAACATTACTGTGTTAAAAAATACGACGAGGGATTACACTTGATGGCCATTTTATTCTGCATTAACTACAGTTTGTGGCGACGGTTATGATCAAATTCTATAAAGAGCTTGAACTTTTAATCGAGGTAAAATGTGTGAGGAATACTGCCTGACTGGCTACCACCCTCAAGTTGAAAGCCACCGACACCTACTAGTATGTTCCAGCATACTTGAGAACCAGTTCCCTTCCAGCCTTTATGTGATTATCACCTTCGGCCACATCATCACTTACAAAATAGAGCCAACATACTTGTAGACTAAACTATCTACAGACTGTTCAGTGTTGTTATCTTGGTGTGGCTAAAAGCGCTAGTATCTCAGACATCTGGAGCGAGTGCTGTGAACGTTGAACCGCGCAGCGCTCAACACGTGTTGTCGATAAGAGATATGCGCGGGCGCAGACGCCGCGCCTTGAGATCCGATAGACTTTGTGTATAGGGTGCTAAATGTTACCTTGTAATTTATTGTTATTTTTGGGATTATTTGAATTCTTTTTGAAGATTTAATTAGTTAAGTCTGCTGCTGAAAAAATTGGAAATATTTGGCGTGTAGTTTTCTATGAGTTTTCATGCGCTTTTCCGTTTTATGATATTTTAAATTTGGGCTTGAATGAAAGAAAATTTTATCCCTTCCTTATTTTTATCTCTACAATTATAAATGCGAATAGCTGTTCCATACAAAAGTTCAATAAAGCAACTGTTTTATTTTACGCGATATGAGAGTTGGTTCTGTATTGAAAGTTGTTCATATTGATGAGTACTTCCACCCCTGCAAGTATTGCCAGTGACTAAAAATCACCCAGTATTGAAAAATATAGCAATTATAAATACATAATTGCCTAAGCTTAGGTAGCTGAGTTAATGACTTCTCTTCTATAATATACTTTAGTTTTGACGTCCCAGTTCAAAAACATACAACTTATTTTCTCCGCAAATGAAAACTCTACTGCCTAATTAGTAGTTTTATCATAAAGTACAAAGTATTTTGGACCGAAGCCCGATCGTAATTACAAAGTCTGTACAACGTAGCGTTGTAAATTAAGACAGTGTTCAGATAGCGGTCCATAAATCTATTCTATCGGGCCAATAGTCGATCGGAATCGAAACTCCACCACCCCCCAGCACCCCCCACTCTCAGTGCATCGGTGAACTTTCGTTTTCCCGATATGATGGTGCATGAGATAATGTTGATAAGGTATTGGACTTTTAGGTGGACCTATTTTGACTATATCGATTAGAATTGAAAATGTTTCGTTGAATTTGTATATTTTTGTGTTCCCAACAATCCTAACTTAATACTAACTACTAACTTAATATTATAAATGCGAATGTGAGTTTGTTTGTTTGTTACCTTTTCACGCCTAAACCGCTGAACCGATCGCGATGAAATTTGGTACTCAGATAGCCTACGGTATGGAGAAGGACATGGGCTACTTTTTTTTCTTGGGAACGCGGGTGAAACCGCGGGGGACAGCTAGTAATAAATAAACATCTATCTGAAATACTATAAAAAGCCCACGAAAATCCTCTCCAATAATTTCCTAGTATCAAATATCTAAATCTGAAATATGACAATGGAACAAATTTCCACACCTCAATCTCTGCGCGTGGGCACAATCACGAGCATCTACGAGCGAGCAGCGAGCGGGCCCGAAGCCGCCCGACACGACCCGAGCCAGCGCGAACCTATCTTCATGGTATGTCCTATGCTATCTGAGTGACGTGGGTGGGCGATCTATCTTAAATGCCAAGTTATACGGACAATGTGAATTTGACGGCACCAACAGTGGTGCTGATAGTGTCTACTTACAGGCAGGAGGTTCCGTCCTCTGTTCGCTATTTATAATCCATTTGTGGATATTAACCTATACATTTTAGTAGATATCTATGTTCTCACCTTTACCACAGATTAGTAAATAGTTACTACGTAACCTTTACCCTATTATACATATAAATAGCAAATTCAAAAAAAGATTTTTTAGAGATTTCGAGATGAGAACTCGTGGGTTCGAATTACTTCGAATCCTATAATTTTGAGTTTTCGGTGAAGGAAAACATCGTGAGGAAACCAAGGAGGGTACTTTGTAGTACCCAACTGGCCGCCTACCACCTTCAAGATGAAAATCTGTTGCAAGGAACTACTGGAGGCCAATTCTCGCGTTGTAGAGATGATCTCTAATTCGAGATATGTCGAAACAAAATGGCGAATGTCGAATAAAAACCAATTTTCGTATTCTCGGGATGTCACGCTAGAGATATGTCGAAACCCTTTCCTTCGAGATGCCACGAATGGTCCGGAGCAGTAGAGATTTCGATGTCGAATGACAAATTGACATTAAACGTCACTGACTTCATTTTAATATGTTTGTCACTGTTGTCAAGAACATATATTTCAATTTAAAGATCTCTGTTTAGATATCTACTCTGCTTACGTTTATAATATAATCATAAATAATGTCCGAAGAATATATTGTAGCTTTTATAAACAATTTAGTTGAGGCCACAGAGAATGCGGCGGTCGAAATTCCACGGCGGCAATGTTTGTGGCGTAAAAATGCTATGGAATTGAGCGACAGAGCCTTTGAGAAAAATTTCCGTTTGTCCAAGGAATTAACGGAAGATTTAATATCAATTTTACTACAATAGTAACTACTTATCAATATAGCCTAGTAAAATCACAGTAGGCAACAGTCTTTTAATTATACCAACATGTCTAAGATATCTACTAATCAACAAAGCATTACTAGAAAACAAGCTTTAACAGTCTTTTAAAACATTTATTTTTGAATAAGTGTTTGACAATTGAATTGACGGTCATGCCAGACAAAAATAAAAACTAATTTCATTTCACGCGGGTAAACTTTTCTCATAGTCGCATACTTAAAAATATTTTTTAAAACCATCGTAGCTTACATTATTGGTATAAATTAGTATTTGAAGTAATAAGTAATTTATTTTTACACCATGCTCATATTTTTAAACTTTATAAATCTGTAATGACGACGTTTCTCGATTATATACTACCAAAATCGATAAAACGGAACGTGTTATTATGATCTCTACAGCAAAGTCGAAGGTAATAATGTCTATTGTAACTGAGAATGCAATTTTTTTGTTTAGTAGACATTTTGGTGACATTTTTCTTAGACATTCATGATTAGAGATAATGTCTATTTAGAGATAATCTCTACCAGCGTGAGAATTGGCCTCCTGGTGTGTTCTTTTAGGTGACATTGTGGTCAAAAATAGTTAAAAAAAAACATTAAAAAAATCCAACGCAAAATATTCAAACTAACTATACAAACCTAAACAACACAAACGTATCACATCAATACAATACTAACAAACAAACAATCAAATCGCAGATCTCCATTAAAAGCATTAAAAAAATATATATATGGGGACATAAAAAAGAAAGACATAATCACGGATTTGATAACCAACTTCATCCCATTTGCGTGTGTCCATTAGCATTAAAATCGTAAGATTATCTCGCTCAGTAAAAACCCGGTCCGGTTACTATAAATAATAAGAACAATAACCGACGATAATTAGGCAATAAATTCATCAAGTAGATATGAAAGATATTAGAGGTAAATGGTTTGATTTGTTTGCGATGGACGGACTATGTGTAGTATGTTTCCATTGTTAGCGTCGGTATGTTATTTCATTTATAGTCCCACAATCAACCAAAAGATATTTGGGATGCTTTTTTTACTTTGTATAGGCTTGTGTTTGACCACAATCTCACTATATATTAGTATATATATCTCTCATAATGATGTGGCCGAAGGTGGTAAGCACACAAAGCCTAGAAGGAACTGGCTCTCTAGTGCAGCTGCCGTGTTTGGCGACAGGTTTTCAACTTGAGGGTGGTAGCCACCCAGGCGGGTACAACAAAGTAAGAACCTTACCACCTGCTCAAGCTCATTGTAGGATTCGAACCCACGACTTTCGCCACGGCGTCCGACGTCACTACCACTGAACTATCATCGCCTTAAAATGGTGAATTTTAATTTGTAAATTAAATGTTTTTGGTGGGAATGTGAACTTCGAAATGGCTGATATTTAACGAATTCCTATATTTATTATCAATTTATTTAAGAATAATGAACATGCCTAATTTTACTTGCTATGTTATTTGTAACAATAAATTCTTACTTTACTTTATTTCGGTAATAATTACATAATTATAAATAGTATCTTTATCGAATACCTGATCTTTTCGACGTTTATTTTCTCGTAACGTGTCCAACAGTGAAAACGCGCTCTCGAAACCCCCGATAAGACCACATTCAGTTTTATATTTACCCGCGCGATAAGGCGATGCCTGCAAATCGATTAGCCTCTCTAATAAACGATATATATCTGTAGTTATGTCTGTTTATCCGCTTAGGATTGGTCCGCTTCACTCAGTCTGGTTTTGATCATAGTTCTGCAGTAGTGTTAATAAATAGAAGTTCAATGACCAAGGTTGGATATATAAGTACCTATTAAGATTGTACTAGTTTCCGCCCCGCGGTTTCACCCGCGTTCCCGAGGGATATTATGTTTTCTCGGGATAAAAAGAAGCTTATGTGCTATTCCAGACTATAATCTATCTCTATGCCATCCATCCATCCAAACGTTCACATTAATAATTGTAGTAGGATATACAAGATTGATTTAAAAAGAAACATACAAAAATTCATGAATTGAATGGAGTGTCAAAGTGCAGTGGGTAGCTATATCACAAGATATTAAAGTATACGTGGGCCGAGGGCGGGCGGCGGTGATCTGCGGGCCGAAGATACCGCTCGTAGTCCGGCAGCCGTTCGTGTGCGACGAGATTTAGTTTTAGTTCTCATATTTTTTAGAGTTTAATTATTGAAAGGATTGGGGGTTTGAATATTCCTCGTCTATATTTGTTAAAAAAAAGTAATTTCAGTAAGAAGTTTTTATTTGGTAAATTATCACTATTTATAAAAGTTAAGATTAATTTTGCAACATTCGATATTGACTTAGCTTGGAAAATTATATAGGTACTTATAAAATTCTATCCTTCCTACTATCCTAATCCTAACTAATATTATAAATGCGAAAGTGAGTTTGTTTGTTTGTTACCTTTTCACGCTTAAACCGCTGAACCGATCGCGATGAAATTTGGTATGCAGATAGCCTAGGGTACGGAGAAGAACATAGGCTACTTTTTGTCCCAGGAATACATAAGATCCCTGGGGAACGCTGGTGAAACCGCGTGGCGGAATCTAGTAATATTATAAATGTGAAAGTTTGTGAGCATGGATGGATGTTTGTTACTCTTTCACGCAAAAACTACTGAACGGATTTGGATGAAATTTGGCACACAGATAGAATAAATTTTGGATTAAAACATAGGACACTTATTATACAGATCCCTCCGGAATGCGGGCGAAACCGCGGGGTGAAAGCTAGTAGGTATAATATAAATCTGACAAGCAGATAGACGACCATCTGATGATAGGCTTCCGTTGCCATGGTCATTAGCAATACTAGGGTGATTGCTTTTGTTTTTATTTTTATCAGAGCCTAAGAGGCTTTCAAGTAATATTGGCCCTAATAAGATGCTCGCTTACCTTAAGTTTTCTACCAACTTATTATACTTAGATACTTAGACATCAAAAAAGTATTATCCGTTTTACTAGTATAAGCTAAAACTTACATCATCAAATCCACATAAACACTTTTTCAGACAAAACGCCTCGAGTAACAAAAACAGTGTTGGAAAAAAACTTTTTAATACCCAGTTGACTTAGCCTTGGTACTTACATTAAAAATGCTTCAGTGTTGAGTTTAAACAAGCAATAGGTAGGCTGTATATAGGGTTGTTGACTCGCTTTTGACATATTTAGTTCTAAGTATGATATTTTTTAGATTATGTTACTAAGGGCCGATTTTTCAATCGCTGGATAAACCTCAGATAAACTATTCCTCTGATAAGTCCATACAAAAACTGTTCTAATTTCAAATTAACGGCCAGATACCGTTTATCTGGCTATCGAAAAATCAGGCCTAAGAAATGTATAATATTCAGTTGTTTTGGACGAAAAAACAAAATTCTTATGTTTAAAAATTTCTTCATTGCATTTCTAAAATATAGTTTATTTTTGTGTCGATTTTCAACGCCACTTGAACATTTAAAACAGTAACTATTTAGAACTATTAAAATGTTTATGACTTTCCAGTATCGCCAACCCTAGCTATGTGGGAATAAAACGCGACAACGGGGCGGGTGCGGCGGCGTGATAACACGGGCGGCGCGCGCCCTTGATGGATGCACCCGACTGATAACGCTCTTTTGACTTAGCCACGCGGTTAAAAGGTAAATAGATGCGCGGATAAGTGGATATTGGCTGTTAATACATAACGTTTACGTGGCCTAGTCCGGTGGTTTGATAAAGGACTGATTGACTGACAGACAACGCAGTCTAAACTGGTAGATAGTCCTAGAGATTTGAAAGTGGAAATTAATTCCCTAAGGGGGTAAAATAGGGGATCGCGGGAAAAAGCTAGTAATGGCTTAAAAATTAACTGCCGGTTGACGTGTAGGTATATTACCTGCCGCTCCGCGGTTTCACCCGCATTCCTGAGGGATCTTATGTATTCCTGGGATAAAAAGTATCCTATATGTTAATCCAGAATATATTCTATATGTGTGCCAAATTTCATCCCAATCCGCTCAGTAGGTTTTGTGTGAAAGAGTAACAAACATGCCGATATCAATCCATTCTCACAAGCATTCACATTAAAAAATAATAAAGGATTAGATATCTAGTCACCACAGTACAAACCCTGCTTATTTTGCGATCACATTCATTTTAAATTATCTTCACAAATCATAATTACGACAGTATAAAAGCAACAAAAACTTATATTCACAACAGTACATAGAATCTACATGTGCACATGGAGAGCTAAATAAACGAGTGTAAGCTGTGTGCGGGACGATAGCACCCGCCCGCCCAGCGGTGATGTATAGAGTGATAATTGCCCTTTGACTGGTGCTGGGCGGTTTGATAACACCTGCCCGGACACTGCCACTGACGGATTGATGATTTCTATTTGACAATTGTTTTTTTACTGACAGTTTTGGGACTTGTATGTATGTTAAATATCAGCATATTATGTATTATCAAGGAATAAATTAGTGAAAGAAAAAATAAAGATAATATAGGTCAGAGTGAATAGGTTTCTTCTGGGCAAGCGTGCTCCATCTTAGGCTTCGACTTTTTGGACGGATCAGTAGCCAAACGCAAGCGCATTTAATGTAAAAAGTGTAACTGTGGGAGCACACGAAAACAAAATGACCCATACTTAATAATATTATAGATGCGAAAGTAACTATGTTTTTTACTTTTTCACGCCAAAACCACTGAACCAATCGCGATGAAATTTGGTACGCAGATAGTCTATGGTATGGAGAGGGACACAGGTTACTTTCTTTCTCGAGAACGCGGATACCGCTGGGCGGAAAGCTAGTAGGTAAATGATAAAACTAACATCATCAGAAGAAACTAGTCATCTATAAAACAAGACTTATAGGCCTCTTAACATATCCCATCAATATGATTCTTTATCTTCATATTTATACGTCACTTCTTAAAAAACCCGCATCGCTTGACATTTAACACGAGATAAATTCGCATGTAAGATTGCTGCTTAAATCATATAGGATTTTCGTTCGCGCACGACCGGCCTTATCTCTAAAAGCACTCCCACTTATCGGCGCGGGCGCAATCTCACATATTATGTACTTTTAGCCCTCGCGGAGGCCGATTAACATTGTCTGTGACGACTACGTGGTGGTGACGATGAGAGATATGAATTTACGGGCCCCACCTTGACG
Source organism: Tetheella fluctuosa (assembly GCA_951216915.1). Lineage (NCBI taxonomy): Eukaryota > Metazoa > Arthropoda > Insecta > Lepidoptera > Drepanidae > Tetheella > Tetheella fluctuosa. The sequence goes on from OX578214.1 coordinate 1,778,723, forward strand.
GAAGCGCCAGGTATTTTTTTTTATTGTGTCAGGATTCCCACCTTCATATCGAAAATAAGTAGTTTTTTTGTCGTTTGTTACAATAATCAAATACCAAAATCTTTATAGGGAACATGATAAATTAAATATAGCGAAAGTAGCTAATTTGATACCATTGTTGAAATAAGGTGCATAATTTATTTGTCGTAACTTTGCCGAATAAATAGATGCCAGATGATGATGGTAAATACGTATAAACGTATTCAATCCCAATCTACATAGGTACATATTTTTACAAGCTTTTAACAAAAACTTATTTATAAATATATATAGGCACGAGATGATTCCTATCATTAAAAAAATAACTAATCTCGATCATGAAATAAATATTTCTATTGTATGCCAAGATTGTCTACACAAAGTTAATAAGGCATCACAAACGGTGACTTTGATCATGACAAATATAAAAAAGTTTTGCATCGATAATCTATACCGTAACGACACGTATCCGATTAATTTCCCCGCATCGTACGCCGCGTACTCACGCCATAATGGCAAAGTGATTCATTTGTCTCGGCTATCCGAAGGTTTTAAGCTTATCCCGCAGATAACGGCGGATGGGGCACAAAATTAATGTTTTACTGTTAGACCAACCTATCTGAATAGATATAAGACGCCATTAGGTGTTATTGAGGAATGCGTGTAATTAACTCGGTTATACTATAACTCAAGGGTTTGATATTGGATATTTAAAAGAGTTATTACCATTGGGTCAGATGTAGTCGGTTATCTAAAACGGGTTCGTGTTTTGGAATTAACTTTGTTTATTCAACGTTTCTCTGCCTGGATATCAGTCCGTTAGTGTGTTCATAATTATTATTTAGCTAATTTATTATTTAAAAAAAAAAGATTTATTTATTTGAAACTAGTGCAGTGTTTGACATAAATCATTGAATCCTGTGATTTTTCCTGCAAATATCGAGGCCCACCCGTGGACTGTGAAGGTAATATAAGGTAGTGTCGCTATTTAGTTCATTTGACTTTATTTTTTTTGTAACACGTAATTTTAAATTTATGACATCTTCTAAGATATTAATTTAAATCATATGCTGTAAAGGGCATTTTTGATCTAAGTTGATACATTAATGCCCAATGTAACTAGCATAATCTATACTAATATTATAAAGCTGAACAGTTTTTTTGTTTGAGCGCGCTAATCTCAGGAACTACTGGTTCGATTTGAAAAATCCTTCAGTGTTGGATAGACCATTTATCGAGGAAGGCTATAGGCTACTTTTTATCCTGAGAAAACACAATATCCCTCGGGAACGCGGGTGAAACCGCGGGGCGGAAGCTATAAATTATATTGGTCAAAATATGTAAAGAACCTCTGTTTTTCTCTGACTTAGTTTGCAGATCAAGGCATAGAAAGTAACAATACGATAAAAAATATGCCGAGTAAGTTTTTTTTTAAAATTAGTAACTGAATTAAATAGTAGGATGGTAAAATTCAAATGACAACGTAGAATGCGACGATGTAACAATCTTATCTCACACGTAGCGACACTTGCGCAACATTAGCGAGACATTCGCGACATTAGACACACAAACTAACATAACAGTTTAATTAGAAGTGCATCTAAAGCGTATTACTTGCAACGCTTGTGGGTGAATTGGGTAATTGTAAGTTATACGCTGATAGCGGGTATGGGTGCGGTACAAATTGTGTCACTGCAATTCGTAACTAGCTCCCCGCGATTTCACCCGCGTTTTCGGGATAAAAAGTAGCCTTTCTCAAGACTTGGGCTATCAAATACAAAAAAAAAATCAAATCTGACTGGTAGTTCCAGAGATTAGCGTGTTCAAACAAAAAAAAAACATCAAAATCGGTTCATATAAATATATATATATTATACAGTCGAATTTAGAAATCTCCTCCTTTTTTTGAAGTCGGTTAAAAAAACAAACTCTTCAGCTTTATTATATTATTGTAGATTACACATAAATTTCTACTGAAAATGTATTTATTTATTTTGGTTGTAATTTTCTTCATAAGAATTTGTTTTTGAAAGTTTTTCCTGACAACATATTTTTGTGAGTTGACAAATATAATTCAGCATAAAATTACATATCAAGTGTCATCGAGAATTGTGTGAAGGATCGTTTTTAATTAGAATAAAAATTACAACTTCATTTTATTTATACTGTAATAATAAATAACATAAAAAAGAGACAGTAAGCGTTGCATTGATAAAACGAGAATATTTTCATTATGACACTCAAGCTTCCCGCGTATTTCTTATAGCTTGTACCACACAACGTTAGAAGAACTTTCGGTCCTTCGTATATATTGGATCTTACGAAGTTTGGGCATATCTACAAACGTATCGTTGCCGATGTCTTTGAATACACTATGCATTGAAAACATAACACCATTACACCTAGTTATTATTAGGAAATACAGGAAATACGTGCTTAGATAGTCCTTTGTTTCTATCAATGAATACAGGCCGCCCAAGACCGGTCCTATTGGTAATCCTTAGGGGAGGCCTATGTCCAGCAGTGGACGTCCTGCGGCTGAGATGATGATGATGATGATTGGATTGTGAGTAAATTTTAGTGATGGTATTTTAAAAATGTTGTAAAACATGTTCATCACCATCTTATTTTATAAATAAAATATTGGGACATTTCATCACATTCAACTATAGTAATTTTTAAACTAAATACCTACATTATATTATAGTTTGGTACAATGTTTGATCTCGGTGGGAAAACCTATCGTGGCCTATGATAGATTGTGTTATATAAAAATAAACCTTAAATCATTACATCAGCTTCCAAATTCAATTGTTTTAATCTCGATTCATAACATGACTAACGCATTGAGTAACGTTCCATAATACAGATCTAAGTCTTCATAGAAGGTGATGTAGCTTATAGGGGAGAAGTTTAAGGAGTACAACATGGGGGAAAAGAAGGGATTTTTGCTGGGTCGGCAACGATAGCTCTTGTGTTGCCAGCTTCAAGTGCCTTAGTAGCGGTTGACCATCAGGCGGGCCATATGCCGGATACCAATGATTATAGATAGAATAGACGTCTCTAAATAATCGTTTGTACCAGCTCATGTATCACAGCTGGCCTTTATCGTTCACACCGTTAGTCCACCAGGCTTATCTCGCATCAGCACATGAAAAATGTTGAACAGTTTAGTCCGGGAGTTAGTTTAAGTTTAAAATTTTATACGTTCGCGATCTCCAGACGCTGGTCCTATCGCGATGCGATGCAACTGCACTGAACTTTTACTTTACACTAGCTCTAAGATATGGCGCGCTGATATACCTACAGACGGGCGATAGCAAGTTGCAAACTAACTTTATTTCGGTGAATTGTTGTGTATAATGTAAAACTTTTGCTTATCACGATTTGCAACCGTTTTGTTGATGGCGATATTTCTTGTAATTGCATAATTAATTACCAATTGGTATTGGGAATTGTGTTTTGATAATGATTTATGAACTTGTACTACTTACATCTAATTTGTGGAGAGCGCCGAGTGGATTTCCATTATACGAGTACGGAATGAGGTGTGGATACCGCTGGATGCAACATACATGCTCTAGAACATTGATGAATTAATGAGAACGCTTGCCCAGAAAAAGCCTATCCACTCTGGCCTTGAAGAGGTTATAGGTGTCAGTAAACACAGACCTCGGAAGTGAGTTCCACTCCTTCGCCTATATTTTTTTTGTTCTAAAATTATAATAAATGGTATCGAACAAGCAGGCAGGCAGTCCTCCCAGTAGCGGATCCAGGAGAGGGCTAAGGGTCCCCAAACGCATCTGAGTCCACCCCTGTCAAATCTCAAATTAAGCTTCATATTATCCTACTACCTTACCCTCAGCTGGGACAAGCCCCTCCCAATCCAAAATCCTAGACCCGCCACTGTGTCCACCTGATGGTATCTGGCTATCGTCACTTATCATCATCATCTCAGCCGCAAGACGTCAACTGCTGGACATAGACCTCCCCTAAGGATCTCCAATAGAACCGGTCTTGGGCGAGCTGCATCCAGCGTTTCCCGCCGACCTTTACAAGGTCGTCCGGCCACCTTGTAAGTGTACGTCCTACTCTGCGCTTGCCGGTCCGTGGTTTCCACTCCAGAACTCTTCATCCATCGGCTATCCGTTCTGCCCACTATGTGCCCCGCCCATTGCCACTTCAACTTGCCAATCCGCTGGGCTATGTCGGTGACCCTAGTTCGTCTACGAATCTCCTCATTTCTCATTCGATCGCGTAGTGAAGCCCCGAGCATAGCCCTCTCCATGGCTCGTCGCGTGACTTTCGAGCTGCTTCATGAGGCCCATCTATGGACATTAGCAACACCAGTGGGACTTTAATCTAATACCTTTAAACGAGCAATTCTTGTATATATATTATATATAATCTGAATCTCGGAAACGGCTCCAACGATTTTCATAAAATTTTGTATGCAGGGGGTTTCTAGTTAGGTTTCATTTTTGGAAAACGTTGTTTTAAGCTCGGTCATCCAGGTACTAAATATTATGTCACAATAAACGTTTAAAAATACGCAAGATATGTTTTTACTCTATTGATACGACCGAGTGGAACACGCTCCAGCCACCATACGCCATAAAGCGTCAACCTTCGCTTTACGACCGTGTAGGACGTAAGTTATTAGTATTAACTGCATTAGTGCATTAAAAACTTGATCTATATATGTCATAAATAATATAGAATATACCTATAATAACATACTCTTAGTATAAATGTAGGTTAAATTCAATATTTTAATTTTAATTCGAGGAAATCTGTTACCATGTCTAGCCATGCGTATTTTTTTTTCTTTTACATTTCTGTATTCATTTGCTGTTGGTTTTCCAAATAAAGAAAAATAAATAAAATAGAATAGGTATGAGATAAAATTATATCCATTAATGATCTGATAGACTACTAACTAAAGATTTAAAAACTAGATCGTTTCTTAATATTTATACGAAGATCTTTTAAGATATATTTTTTAATGTAAAATAATTAGGTACCTATCCTAACTTTAATATTATAAATGCGAAAGTGAATTTGTTTGTTTGTTTGTTACCTTTTCACGCTTAAACCGCTGAACCGATCACGAAGAAATTTGGTACGCAGATAGCCTATGGTACGGAGAAGAACATAGGCTACTTTTTATCCCAGAAAAACGTAAGATCCCTGGTGAACGCGGGTGAAACCGCGGGGCGGAATCTAGTCTTAAATAAAGAGAAGTTCTAAGCGTACAAAAAGACTGTGTTTGACCACAATCCCACAATGGTAAGTGATGAGCGTTTAAAATTCAGAAGCCGAAACGCCGCGGTAAGTGCTTATCAACAGATTTTCAACATAACGTGGGTAGCCAGCCAGGCGGGTACTAACAAAGTACCCAACCACCGTGTAGGTATATGTATGCCAGCAAAGTCACAGGCATAAATTAATAGACAGATATTCCACATAGTATTCAAGTTAGGGCGGATACTATCTCCGCATTTTATAACTACATTTGAGAGTTAGTACAAAAGATATATTGCAGTAATACAGGCTAATTCCTAGTACAGACACCAGTCTCTCACAAAGGAATCTATATCTGGAAACTGTATTCTTTCTGCCTCATCTAGTTATGAAGTAACCTTTGTGAAAAAAATAAATAAAATATTATTATTATTATAATTAATATCTTCTATACACAATTGGTTGTTGGTTGTAACTTTAAACCTACTGTATATTTTGATACATATGTACTTATGTTATTTTTTTAATGCCAAAATCTACTATGATCGAACTACCTAAACTTAATGATTGTAACATTAGATAAATTAATATTATTGTACTAGCTCCCGCCCTGCGGTTTCACTCGCGTCTCCGAGGGATCTTATATTTTCCCGGGCGCTGATAAGGCACTTATAAACGTTAAAATTGATTCTACCACCGGTTCGGAATACACTTGGACTGAGAAGACTCCGGCAAGAAACTCTATAGGTATTGGAAATAGCTGCACTCTGCACAAGTGCACCTTGTTCATACTTATAAAGAAGCCAGTACTTAGTATTTTAGAGATACTATATTTTTTTTTTTTTATAAATTTGAACTTGTTCAGGTTATTATTTTTTATTTATTTTTCTTGTTGTTTTTTTTTTCATCTTTTGTGTTTATGCGTATTATATTTCTTTAAAAATTGTTAAAAATTTAATGGAAAAAAAGCCAACATTGTCAGATTGTCCAAAAAAAAAAAAAAACAAAATATATAAAAAATGTAACCTTGCTGAGTTTCTTGCCGGTTCTTCTCAGTTGAAGGCGACTTCCGAATCGGTGGTAACTTCAGTAGTTTCGACGTTCATAAGTGCCCTCTTAGGGCCTAAACTGAATAAATGGCTTTGACTTTGACTTTGACTTTGACTTTGCCAAATTACATCCAAATTGTACGAGTAACAAACATCCATCCATCCAAACTTACACATTTATAATATTAGTAGGAAGTATGATGTATAGTTGCATTTAAGGCGACGCCTTGAAGATTTTGGATGCAAGGATTCCGATTTTTCTCAACAATGACTGAAGCGAACGAACTGAAATTTATTGTAAGAATTCATCATGTCTTTGACTTTATTTTGTACGTTGCATAACACGATTGGTTAACTTTTATAACACAAAATAATTAATCAAAAAGACCTCTTTAAAATAAGAGATTCCAATTTTACCGGCGTTGAGGATCGATTTGAGGTTCCAAAATTTCTATACACTATACGAAACTGATACTATAAACTTTACTTAGGTTTTATGAAATATATTTGTAGTTTAAAAATTAAACAATAAAAACCATTTTGTCGCATACGCCCGTTCCGTTTACGCGGGTTTTCTATGAGAGGTCGCTATAGTAGTGAGCGGGACGCAGTACGTTGAATTTCAGATTTTTAAGCTTAACGCGGCATCACCTTAATCTATGTAACTCTAAGATACATTATTTTTCATGGCCTCACGACTAAATGAAACATAAAACGCTGTTATTTTTTATAATAACGACAACAAAGGGATATTTATAAGCACCGCACACGATGGTACATTTCATAACAATAATCCTCAAGTGTTATTACTTCAGAAACCTGAAAAAATAAAAAACCGGAAAACATTTTACGTGACAATAACAATTTAAAAAACGCTTTTAATTTTTGTCAAAAACCTAACGTAACCCTTCTCAGATAATCATCTCAGGAAGTATATCGGAGGTTGGGTGAATAAATAAGTGCGGATGCATTAAGGCGGGCGGGGTGTTAGCCGCAGGTGGTCTTCCGCCCGCCCTGTATCGTTGATAACGTACGTTAACAGCCGTTAACGGGCGTTAGCGGCCGTAACGACGCCGTTAGACGCGGCCGCTTCCTTTGGTATTGTGTACAGATACGAGTCTGGTCTAACTTTCTAAAATGCCCCCTGTAGACGGTATCGTAAATTTGTTGCTCGCCAATCGGTACTGTGTTAGAAGTTCTTAGGAGTTAAGATCTTATACCTATATACCGACATAGTATAGTGAAAATATTGCTTATTTCTTGCCGGCTCTTCTCAGCAAAAGCAACCTTCCGTACCATGCGTTACAGCTGGACTGTTCGTAAGTAAGTGCTTGTGAAGGTCTATTTGAATCCTAAGTTATATATAATAATATTATAAATGCGAATGTGGGTTTGTTTGTTACCTTTTCACGCCTAAACCGCTGAACCGATCGCAATGAAAATTGGTACGCAGATAGCCTATGGTATGGAGAAGGACATGGGGTACTTTGTTCTCGGAAACCGCGGGGGACAGCTAGTAAAAAATTATCTTATTTTCAGTAGGCTTAAGTTGCATTAGACTATTTATTTACGACCATTTTTCCGCCATGCTGTTTCCCTATTTTACCCCCTTAAGGGCTGCATATCTGATAATTCTTTTTTAGCGTCTACAACCTTTAAAAACCTACATGTCAAATTTCAACTTGGTATGTCTTGTTGTTTTTAAGATTTCATGATTAATCACCTTAATAATCATTATTTATTTAAAAAATAATAGAAAGGAACAAAAAAAAACAATTATAAAGTGGCTAAGTTTAATTTAGAGTCAAAAAGATATAACAAAATTCAAAACATTTTCATTTACAAAGAAAAATCAACAAAAGTACCAACGACACAAACGTTATCTATCGCCATTAGCAGCACGTGGGCACCTGAGTCGATATATATTCAATTACACTCGGTACCTGTCACACTGAGCGCTAATGAGCGACTTTACTCACTCAAGATAACAAATACTGCAAAACACTTTCACCTATTTAATGGAGCAGGTTCTTTTTTGCAATTGCAAATAGATCATGATAGGATAATTATCCTGTATACATATAATAAAACAGTAAAATCCGGTGTATCAATTCAATAAAACTGGATTTTTTATATCAAATTATACCTATAAAACAGTGCAGTGACTAACTAACAGACAATACATAGCCTAAATTGATGAACCTAGAGACTTGAAATTTCGAGGAAATATTATTTAAGTACCCCAAGGGTAAAAAGGAAATAATAGTAAAGTAAAGGCGCTCCAATATATAAAATATGAATAAAAATTTCGAAAAGTAGACATTATTTTATTTGTTTTTGCAATTATCTGACTGATCTTAATAAAAATTGGCCTTAAGTTTTTTAATTGATCCAAGATAAACCTTGGATAAGCTATTCCTCCGATAAGTCCATACAAAAAGTGTTCTAATTTCAAAATAACAGCCAGATATCTGGTCATTGAAAAATCAGGCCTAAATTCCTTATACGTGGTACGAGTATAGCTCTATTCTTTGGTGTAGCAGGTCCTAAGGGGCGGGCGGCGACACTGGTACGGGCGGGCGGCGATACGATCTCAGGAAGGGCGGGCGACGATAGTTCTACACCTTTTAATTTTGTGTTAACATAGTTAAGTTTGTTTGGGCTTAATGAATATTCATTTGTTTTAGTGATTTTGGTAATTATAGATGTTAAGTTTATTTACGAGTCAAAGACGGTATGTTAAAAAAATTGCGAGCGAAGCTACGGTCCACAGCATTGTATATCAACCATCTTAATCTATTTTCTAATGTAATAATAAAGTTGAAGTTGAAGCTGAGTTTTTTTTTTTTTTTACGTTGTATATGCTTGTGTTTGACCACAATCTCACTATGGTGAGTGATGATGTGGCCGAAGGTGGTAAGCACACAAAGCCTAGAAGGAATTGGCTATCAAGTGCAGCTGCCGGAACACACCAATAGGTGTTTGGCGATAGATTTTCAACTTGAGGGTGGTAGCCAGCCAGGCGGGTACTACAAAGTACCCGTAATGTAAGTAGCGTTTGTTTGAAAGCGCTAATCTCTGGAACTACTGGTCAGATTTGAAAAAATATTTTTGCATTTGATAGTCCAATTCATGAGGCTATTTTTTATCTTGAGAACGCAGGTGAAACCGCTGGGGACAGCTAGTAATATTATAAATGGGAAAGTTTAAAAGTTCAATACCTACTCGACCATAATGTATGAAGCAACCATTTTATTTAACGTGATCTCAGAGTTGGTCCCATAGTAAAAGTTGTTCATATTGATGAGTACTTCCACCCTTGAAAGTAATGCCAGTGACTAAAAAATCACTCAGTATACACAGAAGATTCATTTATCATTTAAAAACGTTATATAATTAAAAATTGGTTCACTAATTACAGATGTTCGATATTTATTGATACGTGATCAATGTATGATTTTAAATAGTTATAAAAACCAATGTAATAATGAATACATACAAAGTCATACGCCTTTTTTCCGAATAAAAAATAAAACCGTTCCACAACGTTTGAAATTGATTTGAATTAACCGTTAAATATAATAAAATAATTTTGATTAAAAAAAAAATCTAAAAACCACGTTTTTACATTATTTTATTTATTTAAAAATAATCTAATTGGACTGCATTGTCATTGAGTTTTGAGCTACCCTGAAAGTTTCAGCCGGATAGGTATAATCGGGAAGTGCTCGAAATTGCGTTGAGTTGCAAGATTCCACCCGGAACGACAGACAGACACAAGCAAGTGACTTAATAAAAACGTGGTAAAATAATAATACAAAAATGGCGTCCATCCTTCGGTAGATCGATCGGCTCTGTTGTCTATAAGGACCGAAAGATATGAGACTTATATAGATTCAAGAAAACATTTTATAGTTTAGCTCAGGAATGAATATTAAATGCTCGATTGGTTACTTAACAGTACTTAAGTTACAGAGTAAGTAGGTACATTGTAGAGCTTGAAACAACCGTGACCACGAGCCTGGTGCGGAGATTATGGCATCTCATTTATTTTTTAATATATTTTGTTTCTGATATTAAGACTTAATTGTGAAAAAAAAACATTTACACTTGAGTCTTATCTTAGCACAGAAAAGCACGTAGAGTTTTGCAGCTGTACATAGAAGTGCGTCAGTTTTTATAAAAATAAGTACCTAGGTACAATATTAGAAGACGAAAACATTACACATAAGTCAGAATTCAAACATATAAAATAAATAGTTTTTCTAATTATTTTAAAGCTGAATTATCTTCATCTTTTTTTATTACTAAATTGTTTGGTAATCCAAGAAACTCTTTTCAACATGTAAACCCCAATCATTTAGCCAATAAACACAATATTAGTTGAAACCTAAACATGGCAAAAGGGTCTGTTATCACGGTGATAAAAACTCGCAACTACCGCGTTGACGTGTGGCGCTGGCGTCGGCTGTGCAAACGTCGTTACAACGTTACTAAATAAATCGTTAGCGCCGCGTGAGCACCGCGCGAGATACGGCACGTAAGTGCAAATATGTAGAGCTGCTGGATGTGGCTCGATTGTTGGCGATTTTACCGTAAATATTGCCGTTTTGTCCGAGTGAAAAATATATTTTTAATTCTATTTGAAATTGAATATTCCGAAGAGGACATTTGAAGCTATGTTTACAGAAAGAGAATAGAATGGTAACTATATTAAATCTGAGAGCCCAAAATACCGGAAAAAATAAAGCATATTCCTAATATTTACGAAAAACAGAAGGCCAAACAAACAGGAAAAAATAAAGGGATACTTACCCCTTGTAACCATTATGAAATAATTTTATATTTTTTAAATTTTATCTTTCATTTGATTAATATGAAAGAAACAATGGTTTACAGCTTAAAAACTAAAACAAGGAACGATGTTTACGTATTCAGTTATCACTTCTAGTGAACGTATATCCTTGTTTCACCTAAAACCGTCTCGGCTGGCCAAACAAACTAAAACTCAGAATTATTAGTGTTTTTCGTATTGCTACAGATCTCGGTTGTAATAATAAATACAGCGTTTTGTGTATTGTTTTAATATATCTATCCATATAAAGAAAAATGAAATGCTGTTCGTTGGTGAGCGGCTAAGCGCATCACTTGATAACGGCTGGACCGATTTGGCTAAATTTCCTTTTAAATGGGTCGTAATAGTCCGAATAAGGATTTAAGATAAATAAAAATTAGAAAAATTACCTGGAAAATTGGAAAATTTGGGAAAAACTGAAGTACTTTTTTTGTATATGGGATCATATACAAAAAGTACTTCAGGTTTGTATGAACTCAAGACACCGATATTTTTGCGTTTCATACCCAGTTTATTGAGGAAGGTTATAGGTTTTATCCCAAGAACGCAGGTGAAACAGCGTGGGATAGCTACTGGATATAAACGTCAAATACGTTTTATTTGTTTTTTTTTTTCTTATTTACTCTTCTTTGATATGATTTTACAATTTCTTCTACTGTCTGCTACTTTTTTCTCTTTAAATAAAGTTATTTATAAAATCGTAGACGTACTAATAAACAAAATTTTTGTTCTACAATAAAGATTTAGATAATATAATAAGAAAATGAGAAAGTACGGCCAAGCAAAGCCTATTCTCGAAGGCAACATTTGCACTTTATTTAGTTAATATCGATATTATCTCACAAAACTATGCATTCAAGCTTTCAAGGCATTGTGGGGGCGTTCTTCCACCCTATACTTGATAAATAACCTTCTACATCTTTAAACAATATCCAAACCTAACTACTAAACAACAAAGCCGCATTTCCTTTACACGAAAACCTGCACATAAAATCTTTAAGTTATAAAGTTAAGTAATAGTTAAAGCGATTGATTTTGATTTGTATTGATATTAAAATTGGGTTGATATTTGTTTGTGTTCGTAAAACTTAAGTATTGTGGCAAATGGATAATATTGTTTCACAATTGAGATGTAAGAGAAGATCTTTGCTTCGTAATAAGCTTTTCACGACTTGCTGTGATCGTTCTATACTTTTTAATAATAGTTGTACCTACTATAGTTAGTTAAATAAATGCCCAACGATAGTATATACCTACAAGCCTTACCTTACGGTTATACCCGCGTTTCTGAGAAAAAAAGTAACATATGTCCCAATCCATACCATAGACTATCTGCGTACCAAATTTAATCGCGATCGGTTCAGCGAGTTAGGCCTGAAAAGGTAACAGAGTTATTTTCGCATTAGCTTCTGTCCTGCGGTTTCACCCGCGATCCCGAGGAATCTAATATTTTAACTATTTTCTATTCCAGACTATAATCTATCTCTGTGCCAAATTTCATCTAGATCCTTTCTATCGTTCTGGCGTGATTGAGTAACAAACATCCATCCATCCATCCAAATATTCACATTTAGTTTGGATGTTGAAAATAATTTGGCTTTTAAATACCTTGTTATTAATTACAGAAACAATCTATTTATATAACTAGCTTTTTTTTTTTTTGTCTGAAATCATCGCAGGCATGCGTAAAACAACTCACTAAAATTGAGATTTAAATTGGAGACGGATAAAATACTCTCGTATTTCATTTATAAGTTGTGCCTACATAAGACAAGATAAGACCAACTTTATAATATTGATATTAAAACTTAAAAAAATCCCAACAAAACATAAATTGAAGCACACATCGTGTTATAAAACTTAAAACGGTTGTCTGGGGCGGATTGATAACGCGATACCGGGCTGGGCGGGCGCGATAGCCGCAGCCGCCCAGACACTGCACTGAGCGTGAGCGCCCAGAGACGCATGGGACGCTGTTATCGCTCGCGAACACCCGCCATATCGAGAGAGGCTCTATCTCTCGGGTTTTGTTGAGTGTTCACTGTATATGAATCCTGATAACGTTGTTTTCAATAGTTTTGTTTGGGTTTTGTTATGTGCTTGTTTATTTAATGTGAATAATTTCAAGATCGTCTAAATAAGATATACTTAGTTGTTTATTTTAGTATAAATCATAACAAATTTATAAATATCTAAAATTACTTTAAAAAACAAACTGAATAATGTTACCTAACACACAATTCAATAACACATTTGATCGTTATTGCTTCAAAAACTAAAATCACATAACATATTACGTCATAACAATTTCCTTCAAATGGCTAGATTCTATTTTACAGCATTATATATATTTTATCGTTATGAATCGGTGTGCAGTGTCGCGTTGCGCCGCTGCAGCGGCAATGGGCGGCAACTGGCGGCAACTGGCGGCAACTGGCGGCAACTTGCGGCAACTGGCAGCAAACGTTGCGGCAGACGGCAAGGCACGGCAGGGCGGTAACCGTTATCGACGCACGGCACTCCCGATATCGTCCGCCCAACGTTTTATAAGCGAGCGGGCTCTATCGCCCGGTTCGGCACCCACACATTGTCTTTGTATACGCTATCTATTCACCTAAGTTTTGTTTTGGACGCTTTTTGTTGTAATTTTTTTGTTTTTACACCAGGTAACAATAAACGTTTTGCGCGACCCGATTTTAGGGGAGAGGTGTAAGTTCATTGCTGTTATTTGGAATCGAATTGAACAACGCATTGAAAATTTAAACTTTAAATTTTACATTTCATTTTACATTAGGTAGACAGACAGAAGAAGCAGTTTCGAGACAAAATACTAAGGGGGTTTAAAAGAATTACCTACATTATTAGCACCGTCATTCACTCGCCTAAATCTTCCTCTTATAATAATATGTTTAATAATTCGAGTATTCAATCTAATCACGATTCTGAACAGTCTAAATTGGGTTCTAAATGACATGTTGGAGCGTCACTAGTTAGCATTACTGGTTCCATTGCACAGAGCAGTTCGGAAGTGGATATTAAATCGTTTTATTAGTCGTCGCTGGCACGTTTTGTGGCTTAATTGATGAACGTAGAGCGGAAAACATTGATGGAAAGCTATTTGGAAGCCTACTTCGTAAGAGTTTCGTGTTTTTTTTGTCCGAACACTGTAAGCATATAAAACTTAACAGAAAATTGGCTCTCAAGTGCAGCTGCCGGAACACACCAGTAGGCTATGTAGTACCTATTCAAATATACGAGAGCAATTTTAATATTTTAAATGCCTATAAACATAGTGTTTTCATAGATCCACCGATTTTTTTTACAATAACAGAGATTAAGTTTATGCCTTCTCCACATGTAAGTCAATCGATAGCATTGTATCCCTATTCGATCATGACGCTATTCGCTCATAGCTTACACCGATTATACAGCGTGATGTGATATATAGTAGAGGCGGGCGGCGTCCGTTATCACCAGCGAGCACGCCGCCCTATCTCGCGCTGACTTGCCCCTGATAACGACTACCGCCTGTATACTACGTGTAACACTTTTCACTATTGCGGTTATGTTTTATTGTAACATATGACAAGCGTGTGGTGTGGTAAATTGGGTGAGGTTTAGAAACGATCTTAAGGTACAACTTTTGATTGACGTTATTTAGTGCATTTTTTTTTTTTCAAAGAGTTTGGTAATGACCGCCTCATCAAGGTTATTACTGGAATGAAATAAATCTGTATGTAGATTGATATTTTTGGGCATTACCTCTCTGAAGAAGGAATGAATTATTTATGTCTTAAAATATTGTCTTGAATGTGTGCGTGGTAGGTATTATAGGTTCGATTTAATTACACCTCTCGCGATTTTTAATAACTTCATTATTAACTTTTGAATCGATATAAAAATATATAACGAGATATATATAAAAAAAGAAGGAGAAACATGAAAATTACGATTATGAATATTTATTTGTAATTTGAAATAAAATGCAATAATTTATTCATTCAAATAGGCATTCACTGGCACTTATGAATAGTCAGAAGACTAAGGCGCGGTTCGGAGGGTTGTTTTTACTGAGAAGTGTTACATTGAGTTGAAGAACCACATTATGAATACTGACTTTTAGTTCATTTAAGGTAAATGCTTTGAAATAAAAAAAAAATTATGACACCTATTTTTATGTTATCAAGAATGTATAAGTTTCTAAAATGTTTGGTTTAAAAATTGATGACTAAACTTTTTTGACCTGTGTTTGACCACTATCTCAACATGGCAAGTGACTATGTGGCCGAAGGTGGTAAGCACACTAAGCCTAGCATCAAGTCAATGAGCCAATATAGCCCACATACCTAAATGCCCATCATAATCGGAAGCAAGCAAGGTCTGGAACAAAGCTGGGTGTTAAACAATAATTTGCCGATAGCAGGTGCAACCGTGCGCAGCCCGCTGCAGATACCTCGTCTCATTAGACCCGGAGTTTGGAATCCCTGGCTTACAGGTTCAATTATGCGTGGTATTTAGGATGCACAGGTTATAGTAACTTTTGAGATTTGGATATATTATATGAATGGCTAAGACTTTGTTGAAAGAATGGTAGTTAACAATGAAATTGTGTGAAAATATTTAATTAAAATAGGTCTTCGGAAGGTTAATTTTGCTCATTCGGAAATAAATAACATAGTATTTTTACTACTAATACTTTTCCTAGTTTTAAAAATACTAGCGTTCGCCCCGCGGTTTCACCCGCGTTCCCCAGGGATATTATGTTTTCCCGGGATAAAAAGTAGCCTATGTTCTTCTCCGTACCATAGGCTACCTGCATACCAAATTTCATCGCGATCGGTTCAGTGGTTTAGGCGTGAAAAGGTAACAAACAAACTCACTTTCGCATTTATAATATAAGTTAGGATAGTTAGGATTAGTTAGGATAGGATTTATATACATTTGATTTGACACTATAAATGACGATTTAAAATATTTGAAATACTTAAGTTAATTTGGATTTGTTTCACCGAGTTCAAAATACACAAAATCATCGTCAAAACTAAACCGTACTTGAAACAACGTTATCAATATATGAATATAAAGGTCCGTATCCACGACCGCGACACAATAAACAGCTACCCACGACGCGACGCGACATTGTCGTGTCATTTGGCGAAATATCGCGCGCGTCTCGGACAATCGCGGCGCAGGATCGCTCGACGCTTGGCCACCCCGCGCGGCGATATCGCGATAGTGGACGCCTGTTGCACCGAAGCGAATTGTTTATGTTTTATGACATATCTATAAACTAATATTATAAAGAGAAAATATTTGCTTTTTGTATATTCATATATTTTTTGTAATTGTTTGTTTGTATTTTTTTTGTTGTAAATAACTCAAAAACTATTCAACTGATTTTAAAATTTCTACCACATATGGAAAGCTATATTAACAGCGAGTAGCATGGGCTATATTTTATCCCGGGAATGCGGGTGAATCCGCGTGGAAAAGCTAGTGAATGATATTTTAAGTAAATTATCTTGCTAATATTTTGATTGCAAAATTGAGTTTGTTTAACAAACGGCTCAATTGCTATGAATTTTGATGTATAGAAGCTTGATATTTTGTTGTTTTTTATGTTTATAATAGGTATAAATATTCTCTCTCAGGTATGGATCATGATATACGCACAACAGATTTTATATTTAAATTTGTATGTAGGTAAAAAAATCACAACTATGTGACTAGCGGCCACTTCATGCACGGTACAATTTTATTGCACTTTCTATGACTCTTATTTTTCAAGTGTTAAGGTTGAATTTCACGATGAGAACAAATTAATATATTGGCACTAGATTACATATTTGTCTGTATTCTTAGAATTGGGGATTCAACACACGACCCTACAGAAATCATATGAAATAACTGAATACTTCAAAATAATTACAAGAACTATGAAATATTTCAACTATGACCTTACGTTCCCATTTAAAAAATTAATATCGTATTGTTTCTTATAAAATAGTCCCGTGGATTTTATATACAGTGTTTTATAAAATAGGTTTTAGCAACATTATGTCAAAATATACCAAGTAAAATTTCATTAAGGACTTTTTGGTGGGAAATTGCGAAGTGACGTTGCATTTTTGTTTTACTTTCAAGAAATCGTGTTGTTTTATTGAATAAATAACTTAACATAGTGAGATTGTGGTCAAACACAAGCCTATACAATGTAAAAAATATTCAGGGACAGTCCTCACACACGGCTATTTGACCCGAAACTAAGCAGAGCTTGTACTATTAATATTGGTAGCGTTTTATCCAGCGAAGATTCATTCAAGTGCACTTGAGAGTGAAATGAAATAAATGCCTCTATCGTGACGTTTCAGATTGTCTCAAAAAGTCCGTGAAAAGTTTTAGTAGAACTGACTTGACGACTGTATTAAATCAGACCTTGGCCTTTATATTTTTTTTAAATATCAGGCATTGAAGTAAACTTCAAAGAAGAGGAGACTGTATGGGTTAGAAGTGTTAGAACCCTTTGCCTTCCCTAGAAAGGGGAAAAAAAGAATTAATCAATTTAAATAATGACAATTAACTTCGAAAAAAGAATATGAAGAATAGAACCTCTTCGTGCAAGAGACCTCGGCAAATTGCCTTGCACATAACATAGCGTTCATTACCGCACGGTCAGAGGTCGGAATGGTAACGAGCGAAGATACTCAGCGATGTACTTCTACCTTATTTGTAGGACTACGTAGCGTAATGAGCAACAAGTTTGCTCCCGAAATGAGTGGGTTCTTGACTTGTGTAATTAAGTTTATGTAAGTTAAGTCTCTATGACTTTGAATGTCGTGCTTTCGGTGAAAATAATGAATCGATGATATGGCCGAAGGTGGTAAGCATAAAGCTTATAGAGAACTGAGTCAGCCGCCGAAACATACAAGTAAGAGCTTGCTTGCTACAAATGCCCTAGTTTTTGTTGAAAAATATCTGTAAATAGACCAAAACCATTTTAAAATAAATTTTGGTAATAGGTACTTCCCAAGGGCCAAGAATAATACTTTACTGTAAAGAATCTTAAACCTTGGCTTGAATTACCTCTAGAAGAATCAGCAAAACTAATTAAAAACACATAAACAAACATTGAAACATAAAACAAAAGCCAACAAATGACGGACAACAAAAGACTAGGCGCTGGTCGGGACGCGATCGCGCGATACCGCGTGACGGACGGGCGAGATAGCTGCGCGCGCGCCACTCGGTCGCAGGGTGGCCATGGGTACTGGGGTGACAACTTATATTGTAACTAAAGGTGTTACATTATTAATGGAGTTCATCATCATCATCAAACTTCTACGCTGGACGTTGCCCCCTCCTATTGCTGGACGTTGATCACTCCTTACAGTATTTAATATACGTCAACGCCCTCCGGGTTCAGCTTACTAGGCCCATTATTTACTTTCATTCTGAGAATTCCTTATTATTAATTGTATGCAAACAATAATCCTGTAGTGGCCACCCTATCTCGGCGGAACAATGACGCGATAAACGCGCGGCAATATTTTAAAATCAATGTTTTTATGAATCGATTATTTGTTCGGTGCGTTTTGGCGCGGACATTTCGCGAGCCAATCGATGCTTATCTCGATGTCACAACGCTTTGTTTCGATTCGGTCCCAACATCGGCCATGGTTCGCTTGAAATGAGTTTCTTGCTAACGTACGAATTGATACTATCTCACATATTTGCAAATTTTATATTACTATTGCACATTGGATTTTAAACTTTATTAATATGTGCTAAAGGATTTTTGAAGTGTATAATTATGTTGGTGTTATTGGATCGGCTCTCTTCACATGCATGCCGTGCTGTCTGGTGTTCGATGCTTAATATTTTGATACTTTCTTGTCGTATGGAGACAAGAATGTTACGTCGCGTCATTATTGTGTAGGTCACTCAGCAAATTCACTTGTTTTTGTTTGTCGCCTCGCAATCGTGTAGTGTTAATTGATAATTTGACCTCGTGGTTTGAATGGCACTTTTTGGTTTAAGATAATAAGAAAAAAATATATACAACCGAATTGAGAACCTCCTCCTTTTTTTAAAGTCGTTTAAAAAGGGAGGAATATCTTACCGGCGGCGGTGTGTTCCGGCAGTTGTACTTGAGCTAGTACCTTCTAGGCTTTCTGTGCTTACCACCTTTCGGTCACATCCTCATATAGCATAATGAGATTGTGGTAAAAAAGAGGTCTTAATTAAGGCATGTCCTTATATATTTAATGAATACGTCTATGTTATTTGGCGTCATCAATTTCCAAAAAAAAATACTTTCTATGTATATTTAAATTATTTAAAATTATTATTGACCCTAAATTATTACTCATTGATGATATCAATCAAAAATCCATAAACATAAATAAAATTATTCCAAACGTATTCCGTACCCGTGACGTGGGCGGACAGGGTTCACTCGGCGTATAAATAAAACCGCGTATCGGCCGATCTGCAGATACGCGAGATAAAGCATATAGATTCACATTATTTATATGTAACTAGATAGTGCATATTATACGGCATCATAAATAAAAAGCGAGACAGATGCTTATCGACGCCGAATGCCGAAATTGGTTTGAGCCCGTTTCTGTCTCGACTCTCGGACCAGCGTGGATTGTAGGCTTCCTTAGAAGATAAGCAAAATGTTGTGTATTGTTACTGAGGATTTTCTATGCTGTATGAGTTATGATGGGAGAATTGTGGGGAGAGAGTTGGGTACTTTTAACTTCAAGAAAAGAACTGCTACAATAACAGAGGTATTATTTAGTATATGATAATTTCGAAGATGATTAACCTACTATCTATATTTGTGTGGATGTTTGTTACTCAATTACGCTGTAATGAATGATCGGATTAAAATGAAATTTAGCACAAAGATAGATCAAACCCTAAATTAAATTATAGGATACTTTTAATTTTGGAAAAATATTAGATTTCCCGAGAATGCGAGTAAAAACGCGGGGTGGAAGTAGTTTAATATGTCTTGAGGACGTCGTGCTGATCTAGCGTCTAGCTTTGTATTTCTTTTAAGTGACATTATAAGAGTAATTTAAATGTCATAATTATAAACAGTTATTGTCTTTTCTGCTGTTAATGTCATGTAATGATTAAGGCGGTGATAGGTCAGTGGTAGTGACGACCGATGCTGCGGCGAAGGTTGCGGGCTCGAATCTTACAATGAGCGATTGTGAGGAAACCATACCTGTGATACGGTACTTTGTAGTACCCGCCTGGCTGGCTACCACCCTCAAGTTGTCAAAATCTGTCGCCAAATACCTAGTACTTGTGTGTTCCGGCAGTTGCACGCTTTGTGTGCTTACCACCTTCGGCCACATCATCATCAAACACAATGCAAACAATTACAACCATTACATATGAAGATTATAATATTAAATGAGTCTTATAAAATACTTTATAGATAGGTATGTTGGCTTTTAACACATCTGTCGTACCTATAGGGTATTGAGTAAAAAACATTATTATAAATAAAGATCTGTGCGATAGGACCGCGGACCTTTCAACGGATATTGTGAGCTTATCACCGATGAATCACCTGTCCGGTTCGGTGATCACCCTCCGATAGTTCTTAATGGTTTTATCAACCTTTTTATAGCAGGATATCGATATATTGGTTCTTGTTCCATTCATTACCTTTTTAATATTAGGTACCCACTTTTGTTGAGAAGAAATATTATAACAATTTAGTAGTTATTAAGGATGGTATTATGCAAAAATCAATATTACCGGAAGGTATTAAAAAAGTACAAAAATAAATAAATTAAATTGACTAAGATAATTTAAAAATATTCTAGAACTCATAAAAAATATGCAAAAAAGGCGGGTGGCACAATCACCGGTTAACTTACGCTTAACAACGGCACGAAGATTAATGCCAGCCGATATATCATTCGCGGCACGGAGAGGTGCGCGAACTTTCAGTGATAAACTTTTAAGGACTCAACTTGGTACAGCGTTTATATCGCTCTGAAAAATTGTGTATCAAGGGTCGCTCCCGCCCTGCGGCGAAGCGATAAAGCGAAAAAATCGCGGCCACCGTATTTGTTAAAGTAGACTAGGTATTTGTCACGGGCGTTGCGCTAACTTTCGTAATTGCTCTCTGGGAGGTTGATTGTCAGGGATCCACTGTGTATACTCGCCTTTATTTTATGTTACCATAATAATATGTAGGTATCGTTGAGTGGAAAAGATGTTAGTGACTTTTTGATATGGCTGTACACCGATGTTTCGTAACACATTTAGATTCAAGATATTTTTTTTTATAATTATGAAATCGTAAAAAAAAAACATTTTAATATTTAAATTGTGATAAATATCTCGTAGTCTTTAAATTGATTCTACATGTATTTATTTAATTTGTTTATAAAATATCATCATAGTTTTTATTACAAAAACACGAGACTTATTATTTTATTTTAGGCTAATACCTATATAATCCAAAGTATGAATGAAAAACATAATAACAATAATATTAAGTATATTAATTTATTTTCTACATCAGATATACACGATCACGACATTAAGATATGTATCTCAACATAGAATGATAACACAATAATTTTGCGTTATAATTAAACCAGTTCCAAAATTCCTGCATATTTAAATAAAAAAAAAACTCAATAAAAGAACACGTGAAAAAACTGTCCTTATCTTATTCGAGCGCGTATTTCGACAAAGTGACTTTATTAAACTTTTTTACATTACTTTTTTTCGAGTACCCGAGTACAGAACGCGGATAAATTGTCGGGTGATAAGTTAGCGGAGTCTAAACGAGGTTAATACATTAAACAGAGTTAAAGCACAGTTTACGTTAACTTGGTGATGCCTTCGGGCGTTTAGCTCAGTGACGGACTGCCTTTATCTACGTCGTATAAGTAAAACTTATTATAAACATGCTATATATGTTTTATAACTAATTAATAAACGTTCCTACCTACTACATACAACGTTTTTCTTATTTTAACAAGGTGATTTTTTTTCATGCAAAAGAGAACATTATAAGTTTAAGCAGTAATAAAAAAAAGCAAAAATGTTGTTTAATTTCAAACAGAGAAAGATGGCTTTTAAGTTTTTTTTTATTTCTAAACAACTTTTGTATCAAACATTTTCAAAAACACTCTTCAAATATATTCAACAAATATCTTAATCTCTCTAGTTCTCCTTAAAAAGAACCTGAATATCGATACTACCTACTTTATACAAATTAAACTTAAAATTTATTTAAATATCGCAATTTAATTCCACAAAAAAAGCCTTCAATAAAACTGAGAAAAAGTACAAAATCCTTTCGCGCGCTATCTCAAAATATGAAAATATATGTAAAGCCGTCCACCGATGTCCCGACAATAAATCGTGCGACATCGCCCGGTATCGCCGCGTCATTAGCGCTGAAAGTAATTGTGAAGATTTGTCTCCCGCGCGGACGCGGTCGGCCCGTGGGGTGACTTTATCTACAACTTTTTGACGAGATGTGGGCGGATTTTCTGTAGATTACACGTTATTTTGTAATATCCTATGTCCAATTAAGAAAATACCTAGATAATTTTGAAAAGCTACTTATGCTATAATTACTGTCACTTTATCAAGACGGTTTATGCGTTATGGGATAGGTTGTTCAAAACTTTTAACGTTATATACTTTAACATGTATGTTACGTTCGAGTTTGTAAACAAAATTACCTACTTGAGAAATTAAAATATTTTTTTAAGCAACCGAAAACTGTCAGTTTGACGTTGGTTTGACGTCTACTTTTACCGCATACTGAGACCTCATTTGGCGGGAAATACCTACATTTTTTTTGATTGACTCGCCTTGATGAGTATTTTGCTTATATAAAATTATTTTTAAAAAAAATGCGACAAAACCTCTGAAGTTTCAAATATAAACATTAAGGAAATATACTACTTAGGTACATTTAAATTTTTCCGTCGTTTCTCTAACACTATGAAATAAAATAAATAGAAAATATAAACATATTATGGTACAAAAAAAAAGGAAAAAATTAAAAATAACGATTCTTCAAAATTTGTAACCAAATCATAGAGAAATTTTGTATAGCTAACATTTTCAATTTCCTGATGACCTATGTCCGTCTATAAAGAGGAATTAAGCCGTTAGCTTAGTAATGTGCGATGTCGTGCGATTATTAGCTCACTCGCGTTATCGCTGTCTTTCTAATCTGCCTGGATTAACTTTTGTTCTTTGAATCTGTATGTTAGAAAAGGTATTTTAAATGTTTTTCTTTACAATACATAACATGATAATTATTCAGTGATTATGTCATAGATTATAATGATTTTATAATTTTTTTAATAGAGATGAATAATCTTTTAAATTGGCATTTTTAAAACATTTCAGTAAAATGAATAAGGAAATAAGAATCATCGATGAAGAAGGCAATTCGCACCTTCATATACCTAAGTAAATATATTACATCATTTTTGTACCAAAATTAAATATCCATTTATAGCTTCGCCGATGTAAATGATTTACCAACAAAATAAAATACAAAAAAATATATTTTGTTGTCAATATCTGAATGACTTATGTTGCATAATGCTTTCCTACGTTAAATCACGTTTGGCACATCGTGTGTGCTAATGGCAGTATGTAACAATACTCAAGCATTTACGTACCCTCCTTTCGTATAGATAATTTTGATGAATGCTCCCGTTTTGTGTGAACTTACCTGAAATGAAAAAAAAAAAACTTTATGGTGTTCTTTAATATACCTACTCGTCTTTATAATATAGACACATTTTAGTTAGTTGTCCATTAAACCAGTTTATATAATTACTAGTTTCCTCCCCGCGGTTTCACCCACGTTCCCGAGAGATCTTATGTTTTCTCGAGGTAAAAAGTATATTATATGTTAATCCAGAATATATTCTATATGCGTGCCAAATTTCATCCAAATCCATGTAATAGTTTTTTCGTGAAAGAGTAACAAATATCCATCCATCCATCTTCACACACTTTCGCGTTTATAATATTAGTAGGATCATACAGAAATTTAAATTAAGAAGCGTAAATAACGCTTTATGCAGTGATAGATTTGAAAAAATAACATGTTTTTTTTTAATTTTATAGAAGGCAAGAATGCATTTAAATGAAATGTTCGCTACACAAACTATTTCATTAAAATTTTATAAACTTTGTTATTAGTAATTAAATTTTTACATAAATAAAAAAGAACAAAGATCTATAAAAAATGTCCCTTGCTGAGTTTCTTGCCGGAGTCTTCTCAGTCCAAGTGTATTCCGAACCGGTGGTAGAATCATTTGTAACGTTCATAAGTGCCTTATTAGGGCCTAAACTGAATAAATAATTTTTGAATTTGAATATAAATAGAGAGAAGTTTCTATCCCAGCAATTAATTACCAAGATAAGTGTCATTATTTCTAATATAGACACGTGTTAAATCTTCAAAAAACATAACTTCCAGGAAGTACCTTCGTTACATCACAATAGGATCAAATGGTATGAGGGTTAAACAGGCGCACGCGTTGCCACTACATAACTTCCTACTTGTATCGAGTACATAAAGTAATCGACCAGATTGAGGGCCTAGATACAAAAGCATAGACTAAAGAGATTATGGGATGAAAATGACGCCAAAAAAAAACAAAAGAGGG
This sequence comes from Tetheella fluctuosa, assembly GCA_951216915.1. Lineage (NCBI taxonomy): Eukaryota > Metazoa > Arthropoda > Insecta > Lepidoptera > Drepanidae > Tetheella > Tetheella fluctuosa. The sequence goes on from OX578214.1 coordinate 1,803,580, forward strand.
TCTTTAAGATTTATTTGACATTAATTGGGAAACGAATAACATTTGAAAACAAATAACTTTGAATTTAAACATCGATTTTATCCATTAACAATAAATCGAGTCGGCGACATTAATAACATATAACGAGAGTAGATCGATACGATTACACTAAGTATTTTTCGAATTTCTTATTCGAATTATCGGTTAAATAAAATCGATTACGATTAAAATATTTGACTTGGGTCGTGTTCTAACAACTTAGCCGACACATAATATAGGTTAGAAAGCTACTTACGGTAACCGTTTAAATTCTTTTCGATTATCGATTATAAATAATTAAATAGATTGTTTATCGAATATTTTATTGCATTATTACAAACATACTTAATAGGGTTGTTATCTGACAATCGAATCAAAATAGCATTTCGAATAGGTAATTTATATTGTAAGTGACAGACATTTTGTTATAGTTTATTTAAATTGCTCTTAAATAACTTATATATCTACTTATAAGTTATATAAGTAGAATCTAGCAACCTTGGTAATTTATGTTTTCGGAATGTTACAAGGATTAAAATATTTTGTAACAATATTTTTTACGGTTTGTAGGCACTTCGATCAATCGATGTCATACAACAAAATCAACTGGGTTTAAGTCTTATTATCAAAATGTCTACATACTTACCTACTACTAGGCTCTACTCAATATATAAAATAATTATCTTCATAATAATTTGCTATAATTTTAATATTCTGACTTCAATATATTGACGTCTTTCACCCACGTGTGACACTTTAGATAAAAAAAAAACTCTCTAATCGAATCACTATCGGTATAATCTATCGGCGTCTACACTAAAAAAACCCATTCGATTTTCAAATAAAAAAAAAACCTACCGTAACCGATTTACCGGATAACTATCGAATAGGTGTCGTATAACTTGAATATACAATATTAAAATGAATATTTCCAAATATCATTTTAAAAATTGGATATCAGTTAGAATATCATTATCAGCATTTAATCATAGACATTTGATAGTCAAATTTTTATAGTGAACGGGTTATTCGTATGTTTACCTAACTATTAAGCGTCGAATGAACAGCTTATTAATTTTGATTGGTACTAAAAATGTTGAACAAGATGTAAAATGATACATTGCCATTTTAATAGATATATTATGTACATATTTTCATGTATTAATTGATTTTTTTAAATATTATTATGTCGATAAAACAATATAATCCTATCTGTGCTAATATAACAAAATATCAATCTAAACTGTAAACGGTGTTGGTATCAAATTTATATTTTATTTTTTATTTTTACTCTATACTATTACTTATTTTGTCACTATTTGTTTACCTAAATAAAAGAAAAAAAATCCTTACAGAATACCGCAGCCAAATAACTTATAGTTGTGTTCCAGTGCGTGAGTAAGGTCGCCAGAGCTCATCAGGGAGGGGGAAGGGTCGGCAACGCGCGAGTGATACACTACACCTGGTGTTGCAAGCGTTCATAGGCTACGGTAACCGCTTACCATCAGGCGGGCCGTATGCTTGTTTGCCGACAATGTGGTATAAAAAAACCCTACTAATATTATAAACGCGAAAGTTGGTGTGTGTGTCTGTGCTTCAGCTGATTCAGTAAAAACGTAACAAACAAACTGACAGGGATACTTTCGAATTTATATTATTAGTGTAGATTGTTGTGAGACCAACATACTCGTAGATACATGAATATTTTCTAATCTTCTTTTTTTTTAATAAAATTTAAACGTTTTTTTTTACTATGAAATAGCTTTTGTTCTTTCTCTCTCTCGCCCCTTAGTTCAGTACGGAACAGGGTTATTCGTATATCGTCAAGCACTTATCTCTATTTACACTAGACTGCTACAAACATGTCCAAAACGAAAACCTGTATGAGAACTTGTTATCACCGATATGATATAACCACTGATAAAGATATTTTGATTACTTAAATTACATTTTCATTACATTACGGCGTATCAGTAGATTACAAGATGTAATGTGCAATTAATGATAAATATTATTATCATTACATCATGGCTGTGACAAAATTATTTTAACACTTACTGTGTGTCAAAAAGAAAGGGGGCTTAATTTATAGGTTTTTGAGAGCCAGTTGTCTTCTAGGCTTATTAAAGGGCGGCAACACAATGTCAATCCCCCTGATAATGCTAATATCCGTGCGAATGTGGCTGCTTTTTTTTACTGGTTAATACAGGTCTGTGTTTGACCATAATCTCCAAATGGTAAATAATGATGTGACCGAAGGTGATAATCACACAAAGTCTAGAGGTTTTTTTCCATCATTGAACAGTTGATCCCAGTTAAAAATGTTTAAATTGATAAATAATCCCATATAGAAGCCAGTTTTTTATGTCCGTAGGTTGACAAGTAGCAAACGGTTCACCTGCTGGTAAACGGCCACACTATGGATATAAGAAACTGGCAATATCAGGGGCCGATATATTGCGGACCTTGACAAAGCCTAGAAGGCCACTGGTTCTCAAGTACAAATGCCGGAACATATTAGGTGATTTAAACTTGCCAGCTTGCTATGTAATGGCAATATACAGGTGTCTCACTCAAGTATCAAGTAAGTAACTTTGTACATGGATACAATTGCAAGTCATTAGCGATGATGATAATAGTTTTATCGCATTGATCGATGATACGATTACCGAATCAACGGCTACCGCATTACGATCACAAAGCAAAAATTAGACAGAAATGATAAAATGTAAGTAAGAATGTAATGTTATAAGTATTTTAACTTTTATTGTGTAAGGCTGTTGTTTTTTTGTGACGGTTGCTTACTTTAAGATATAATCTCTTATGTTACACTGAAAATATATATTTTTTGATAGGAGACTTTTCAAGGGGCCACATTTCGAGGCCATTTTTTGGTATGTATTGAACTATTTTCAGTCAAGACTACATAATCAATGTTAAATCAACCGATACCTAAAGCCACGTTAAAATACCTAATGGCAGGTAGTTATTGATTGAAAAACAAAACATGCCGTAACTTAATGCGACGGTTACCGATAACGCGGTGGAGGGGTCGAGGTGCAGGGGCGGGGGGTGTTGGAGATAAGAAAGAAATCAACCTTATCGCGCAGCAACACGCCAAATCGGAAAAATGCATCGTGCGGGCGCCGTTGGAACAAATGTTTGAACCAATATTGGATAGTGCGAAACCGTTAGTACCTACCTAGTTTGTATTTGGAATCTAAGATATCATTTTGTAAATAAACAAATTAACCCTATTAAACTAAAAACGATATATTGACATTATAGTTTTTCTAATTAGTTATATATTTAGCTCGCTTTATATTCAGCCAAAGCCAAAAGTGGAATTTTCCAGAATAAAATAAATTTTAAATAAATAAACATATCATTGGGAAGTATTATATTACATGTCAATGTAAGCATCGTTTAAATTATTTATAAATTTATGATGCATGTTTTTTTTTTATGCAACATAGTCGGCAAACAAGCATACGCCCCGCCTGATGGTAAGCGGTTACCGTAGCGTATGAACGCTTGGAACACCAGACGTATCACTCACGCGTTGCCGACCCTTCCCCCCTCCCCGATGAGCTCTGGCGACCTTACTCACGCACAGGAACACAACTATAAGCTATTTGGCTGCGGTATTCTGTAAGGTGAAGGTACTTCCCCAGTCGAGCTGCTCTTTGAGCGACATAACGCCATGCTCTACCTCTCTTAAAATGCATGTGCATTTATAATCATCGAACCTAGGACTAGCAATGATTGGGATGGCGTTGTCTAAACATGTCTAAAACCTGATATTACACACAGACAGTTCATTTAGGCATTTTATGTATGTAGTAATTTAATAAGTTGGATTTGTCTAATTTTATTAATGACAGGCGTTTAATTCGAATTTCGAACAACAACAAAAAAGTCGTAAAATAAATTGAATTTTAATATTTTAGGTATTTGACACGAAGGACATTTATATATATTATCAAATGTAGATTCCAAATATGAATATATAATATAATATTAAATAAAATTGATTGATTTTTGTAAAATAAGCTATAACCTGATACGACCATTACTTATCAAAACATTTGATCAAACATTGTAAGATTTGTCAAACAGATATAGAAATACGCGTGTTATCAGTAGCTACTGAAATAATTTTACAACGTTTTGATTAAAACAAACATCATTAAAGTATATAATAAGTTATTTTTTAATAAATTTGTTGTTGCGTATTTTTTAATTGGTTAAAAAAATGTTTTATGAATTACTAGTTTCACCCGCGTTCCCGAGAGATCTTGTGTTTTTCCGGGATAAAAAGTAGCCTATAGCCTTTCTCGATAAATGGGCTATCCAACACTGAAAGATTTTTTCAAATCGAACCTGTAGTTCCAGAGATTAGCGCGTTCAAACAAACAAACTCTTCAGCTTTATAATATTAGTATAGGTTTTTTTGTGTATTTATGCATAATTGACAAATTCATATTAATTAATTATTTTAATTTCAATGCTAACTGCCGAACTCAGACACGTCAATTAAGTTTAATGATTGATTGTCTCCATACCTGTCTCTTTTTATAGCTATTAAATAAACAAAGATGGACATACTTTAATCATATATTAAATTCTAATTGACGTCTCTGAGTACGGCAGTAAATGATTTAATTATAAAAATAATAATTGTTTATTGATATATATTTTTTTATATATATTTTTAATAAAGGGATTACCAGAAATAAAACGATCAATAAAAATGAAACAAACAAAAAATACACACCCAATTAAAAAAATAGTTCACATAAACACGATAAACAAAATAAAATTCAAAACAAAATCACTTGGAGAACGTACCCCAACGACAATCGAGCTAACACTATCGGCCGGCGACCAACCGCGACTGTTATCGGTAAAAAACCGATAAAGGTTTAATCAAGCGCGATTTTTACGATTCACATTATCGGTCGACACGCCGGATTACACACTATGATAACGATCAAAAATATGGACACATTAGACTGGCTCTTTTATACTCTTTCCTCACTCAATTAATGAAATAGGATGATACAAAATTATGACGACTTATTTATATGTTTTCTTATCCATATTCTTATATAATATAAAAGGCAATGCCTCTATGTCTGTCTGTCTAACTATTAGTGTTCTCATAGCTCAAGAACACGGATTTTGATGAAGGTTATGTGTTTGTTAGCGAATGACAGTTAGTTTAATACATCAATGATAAAAAAACATCCTGCACGTAAAATTTATTAATATTTTTTAATAGCTTTCTATAAAATTGATAAATTTAAATGAAATAATAAAAATGGAATGGGTGATATTGGAATACTAAAAAAATTGCACTCCGGGAGTGCCGACAGAAGTGTTTTTTTTTTTTTTTTTGAGATTGAGATTTATATTGAGCTCTTGTATCATTATCATTAAAATTATTACAATAAAAATAGTTTTTTTTTCTGAGTGAGTTTGTTTTGTTATGGCGCCAAAACTACTGACAGCGACATGCGACATTACTGGCCGTAATTATTTTAATGGGAGAAAAAAAAGAAACTAAAAGTCAAACTGCGTCTCGGTGTCACGAAAAATATGCGTACCGTACTAAAAGAAGTTTATACTTCAAAAAAATGCACCGTTATTATATTAAAATATTATGTGCCATGGACACGCTTCTATGTGCAGTTACCGAAGCAAATTTTATATTCTCAATTAATATTAGTATGTTGGTACTAAAATCAATCTAAGTAACCAACTTATTAGTCGAAGAACATAATAAAATTATAAGTAATTACTAAACAAAATTGAAGATAATATTATATTTATTATTTTGGAAATAAATAATCAGCTTTTTTATCTGCAATATTACCATACTAAAAGTAACGTGACAACACTTAATTAATATATAGTGTTTCAATGTCGGTTGACATAAATATACTTTTTTAGTTTTAGACTAAAAAAAATATTTAATAAAAAAAATATATAAAAAACCAGCTAAACGGGACAATTTAACGCTCCTATGTTATCTCAATAGTTTTTTCTTTGATTCGTTTATATTGGTACGTTATTTCTTTGGTGAAATTAATATCGAAGAAAATAGAAACGCAAATAAGTACGCATTTATTTAAAGTATACATAAACAAATTCGTCAGATAATAGTTGTAAGTGGGCTGCATTTGCTTATCTCACAGAAACGAGTAATTCTAGTTGACTCAAATAGATATAGAGAGTGCTGAAATTGTTTAACTAAAAGTGGTTTTTGATATAGCACTGGAAATAGAATATAAAACATACATTTACATTATAATCTCTCATTTGTTTTATCTAGGGTTCTTTGTTTTTGTAAATTAAAAGACATATGTAATTTATCAGCTAAAACAATAAAAAAAATCAGCTTCATTGCAATGTTCTGCCATCTTGTGGGATGTCAGTTTTAGGGGCCTAAAAAAACAGTATGGTTGATCGCAATTTTTATATTTTTTGATATAAAAGTCACTCATTTTATACAATTCAATTATTTGATGAATTATTAATGTTTTTTTTTGGATAAATTGTGAATTATTTTATATCATTTAATTATGTGTTGACATAATCAGCACGTTTGGCAAGTGAATAAGTGTTCAAAACGAATTAAATCCCATTCTATATAATAACCCATGATAATAATAAAATATATAATTAAAAATCTCACCTTTGATTTAAAACTGAAACACGTAGAAATATTTTATTATAGTTTTAAGAATTGATTCCTTCTTAAAAGTGTAGTTTCACCTGCTATTGTTTTTGTTTTCTAAATAACCTTGGAGCAAAAATGTCTCTAGCACCAGGACAACGATATAAGTTTTAAAAAGTCACGTAACGACCAAAACGATCCCCAGTGGTGCGAGTGTTATCTTTTGGGGACAAAAGAATTTTTGACGATTGAGCAAACATAATGTCGTCGCGGACGGCGATTGCAATCACAGCGGACAGGTGACGTGTGACGATACACGGCAAAGGAGTCACCACATATTTTATAACTTAGAATTTGCGAAAAATGTATACAAGTAAAGGCTGCGTGATTTATGTACATATGAAATTGTTTAGATGTTGAAAAATTGCGGTTTAGATAAAGTTTTGGATTCCTTAATTGCTAATGTGAATACAAGATTTATTTTTGTTATTTATATGCTTTCGGATAATCAAGCGGGACTGAAATTAATTGTTCTTTTGATAAGACTTTGATGTCAAGCAAACAACTGAAAGACTGTTTTTACAATTGAAAGATATATAAGTAGCTTAGGATCTACGCGGGAACAGATGAACATACATACAGACTATTGCACTATAACCCTTCTTTTTAATTTCCCATAGTCGGGTAAAAAAGTCACTTTATTGAAGAATGTCAACATTTACTCTAAAGCAAGATTAATCATTTACGACAAGTAAACTAACTGAAAAGCAAAACATGTAATCAGTTCACAAATCCACGAACTTTCACGCCAGTTTTTCATAAGCTCCAACAAGAGACAGTCGATGGCACAAACTCCAGTTCAAATGGCACCGCTATCACACACAACAGTCGAAAACTTTTTCCAACTGTACACAGAATAGAGGCAGCGCGAACGGCTTAGCCCGGCTGACGAGTGAGCGACGCACCAGGTAAATACGCGGATATCTAGCAGCCGCCTGCCGCACTTTGATACGTCACTCATGTAAGTTTTCTTCGCATTTCCGCGAATTATCGCGGAGAACTTTGAAAATGGAATTTTGTGAGAGATTCTTTTTATGACATGAGGTGGAAGAGTTTGAACCACTGGCTTATTTTCAATTTTGGAATACTATTTTTAGATAGATAAGTAATTACCGACGTGACTTATACGTTTGCTATTTATTTTGAGAACTTATTTGGGAAACACGGAAAATGTCGTAAGATTTAATTTCTATAGACCATTTGTTTGTGTAGTCTTTAACAACCAATGTAAGCTCAGTCAACCAATGTTACCAACAAATGAATAAAATTGGCTGTTAATTCGCTAGGCTGAATGCGCCACGCAATATAATATGCGATGCGTCGATAATGGAGTCGTCTACTCGATGGACTTTCATTTCCGCGCGCATGTCGTTCGATAACAAAGAAGTGTTGACATATTTAGAACAAGCCTGAAATCGAACTGGCAATACAGCCTGCAGCGTATGGCGCGCGACAGCCGTCACTGCTGCCAACATTGCCAACTAACACGAGATTTTAATTTTCGAGACTGACGCGTCGCCTCTCTCGCGCTTTGTTCCAAACGTCAAATCGAGATCTCAATTCCTCGCGCGGGAAAGAACGAAAACTTTTTTAAATTGTCAAAGTTCACGAGCAATGATTGACGGGAGATCGAAACTCGGGCTTTTGGCCCGAATAGGGGCTTTCACTTACGAGTTAAATTATGGATTGATTGATTCCAATTTGAACTTCAGACAGCTCGTTTTCACTTTATAGGTATCTTTAATATGACAATGTTGTAATCTTATAGTTAACATTATGCAACGTGGTTATTTTGCACATTTCAGAAATACTTTCAAGTAAACTTATTTAATATAATTTTCCATCGATATTCTTATATCGATTAAGATGATTTTGACGATAACAGGTGGATCCAAACATATCATTCATAGGCTTCATAGATCATAGATCTTGATTAGGTAATCAAGATACCTCAGCGTTTAGATCACCTGTTAATCATCGTTATCATCAAAATCATTTTACTAAAAACAATTCTTATTTCAATATTAACGTTTCAATAACATTGCAAATAGTTCAGTAACCGTCAAACCGACCTGCTCCAAAAAGATCAAGTCAGCTGAAATTTTTTGGTGAAAAATTTAAAATATGAATAGATATTTGCGCCCGCCGCGTTTCGTCTCGTATCGACTGAGACCGTCCACCGTCCGTCACTATCTGTGTTCCACACGAGCGGGTTTGATACTCGCCTTCTCGATACACCGACTCGATTAAAATAAGAATATTTTGAGGCCCAACACTATTGTGCGCGGGCCTTCTGAGAAAGGTTGGAAGGTGATTCTACTCCAAAACTGTGAACTAGCACGTGTTTTGTAGCGGGCTTATGTTTTTTTTTAAGTTTTTGATATTGTTAAGTACATAGATTTATGTTAAATTGTTTATTTATTATTGTACCTATGTATAAATAAGATAATGCGAGAAATATTAGTTTTGTTTGATACACAACTTGATTTTTAGCTAAAAGTTTTGACGCGAACGTTGGGAAATTCATTTAATAAACGCATTAATGAAGTTGCGAACAGCAATACACGATGGCAAACTAAAATAAATCCGCCTCGAGGCACTTAATCGAAATAGAGAGGCGCAAATAATCCAACATGGCGTCTGCAATTCGACTGCAGATGCAATTGTCACGCGCCGGTGGGCCGCTGGCCGCACCTTCTGTTTTTACTCGATTGCTCGATTACTTGATTCTCGTTTTTCGTCGTGCCCGAGCGCCGATATCGTCCGTGCACATTGAGACCTGTCATATCGACTCTTTGTTTGGCGTGCACTGAAAAAAAAAGCAAATAATAAGATAAAAAAAAGTCTCTGCAAATTGGGCGTCTCTGTTGTAAACAACAGAGGTGGAATACACCGATACCGAACAATAAATGTCCGATCCGTTTGTACGATGTGAATTTGTTGATTGTTTCGGCTCACCGGTGCTTTTTCGCGCGGTAGTTTCGGTTCGCTTTTTCAAACTGTCACTTTGACATTTCTGTTTTTTTTTTGTTCGCTCGATTGGGCACTGTTGTTTAGGTTGGCAGCCTTAATAGGTATATCGGGCAACGTGCAGGCGGTTATCTGAGAAAGCTTGGGGGTAGAGCAGGCCCGTGGGGGCCCGGGTGGGGGGTCGATATGAATCACCGGGAGTAATGGCTGCAATATCACGTAGTGCACTTTGTCAACTGGTTGTAGCCTCCCAGTAGCATAGATAATACTGAGATTGTAGACGTAAGAGATATTGTTGTTACTAATCGATAGAGCTGCTGTGCTCCTTTACTACATCATCGTATATATATGTATACAGACGAAATAGATCTGTATAGACTACAATATAGTTACATAATTATGTTGCTGACCGTACAAGTTACCACTTTCGCCCACATCGTCACTTACCATGGATTGTGGTCAAACACAAAGTAAAAAAAATGGGCTTAGATGGCCGTGTGTGAAGTGTGAAGTATGCACTAGGTATTGAAAAAAACGTAGATAAGTATTTTTTTTGTCGTGAATTTTTCAAATATTAACTAGTCTCAACATTTTAACACAGCGGTCCAGTTTTACAGGTTGCTTTAATACTATCGGAGTATTTTTAACTAGAATTGATATATACCCAAAAAAATATATTAAAACGCTGTGAAAACTTATGAATCAGGAAACAAATCCACAAAGAAAAACAGCAAATCATGTAAAAACTCAAAAGATTCCTTCCTCTTGGTGCCGTATCAATAACCCCTCAAAGGGCCAGCGCAGCGGTAGTGGAAAGAGCAGCGAGATATGATCACTTGGAGAACCACAGAGTACCATCACGCGGCTACGTTGAGAGGCTGAGCGCGGCTAATCTGCCTTCGTGGGCCGATCGCGACTGTACTCCTCGCATAAGGGGCCATTGGGCAATTAATGTGATTGTCGACGGATTTCGATTCGTAAGTAGATGGCGTGCTTATGGGATTTATTGTGTTCGTTTTTTGAATTTAAAAATATTATTTTTTATATAATCTTACGGTTTTGCATCATGATATTATTTCGTATTTTTTGTTTCTTGATTTTTTTAAGACACCAGTCGATATTGGTGAAGTCTTGAAGTGAAAAACAGCATTATTCGATAAGTGCTAACTTGAATACATGTAATATCTCGATTAGATGAATGTGCGCGGCGTTTGCGCAACCGATTTGCGGATAACACAAATGTTAGGATATTCCCACGTTTTGGCATTATCGTTTAGTATTAGTAGCTGTAACGAAACAGAACTAATAGGGTTCTGTTTGCAATTAATATCCTGTACCTACTGTACCTACAAATCACGTATAAAAGCAATTAGTAAAAAAATTACCAAAAAAACCACACAGGTTTATAGAACAGAACCTTAGAACAATTATAAATAACTAGTTTTTGTTCCACGGTTTCAACTGCGTTACCGGGAAAAAAGTACTTTATGTCGCTCTCCGGTTTATGAGCTATATCTTTGCAAAAAATCATGTAGACCCGCTGCTCCGTTGATGCGTAAAAGAAGGACAAACCAACAAACACACTTTCACAATAATACTAGTTAATAAATGCTTAATATTTTCTATACATAAATAGAGCCTAAGCACTCATCCATCTCCATTAACTTATATATCTCCATAAATTAGGCTGGTTTATCTAATTTATTTTTTCTTCTGTATTCCCTTATTTTGGGAAGGCAAAGGGTTCTAGCCCATACAGCCTCGTCATATATATTTTCTTCTGACAATGTTAAGTCCAATAAAAACTACAACTTCCTCTCAATCAATCAATCAAAACATCTTAAAACTGACATTATTGGATGGTTTCTATACCTTCCTTGTTTGGATTCCTTTGAAACAATCTAATTCCGCCGTGAAATAGTAATGCACTTGTAGAAAATGCCGGTGAAATTACAAGCACATGAGACTTAACAACTTCATGTCTCAAGGTTGGCAACGCGTGAGTGATATCCCTAGCAGGAATATATAATATTGTATTTTCTTTGCCCGTGGTGCTATGAGCGTATATAGGCTACGGTACGGGCCGTAAGCTTGTTTGCCAGCTAAGTAGTATTATTAAAAAAAAAACAGTAGAAATTGAAATTCAAGTCTTTAACTTTTTGCTGATTTGTTTTTCATTATTTATTTCTATAGGGTGTGCCCTCTAAATTTCGAATTTAATAATAACATTTATTTACAACAAATATTTACAATCAATGTATAAAATACAAACTATGATATATAGAAAACATCCTCAAAGCCCTCGCTGCTGTCGATAGGCAAGGTTCCCAACAGGCTGGCAGCGTTCCCTTTTTGGATGGCCAAGCTTAAGCGTTGGCGGAAAAAGCTCCCAGCTCGTCGGTCTCCCGAAGCCTCGATGAGCTTGGATGATAAAATCCTATATTTATATATTTATCAAGTCAGTAGTAAGATATTATATCGTAGACACTTATCTAAATAGAAAAAATATATATAAAATAGTCGACATATAATTTTTAATTATGAAGTTGTTCTATAATCGTCAAATACTGATCTGATCAAATTATAAATGCTTTCTCTAAACCATTACTTTGTAATAGAAAAAAATATATGTTGCAAGGGTGAAATTCAGAAATTTATAACTTTTTAAAGCAGTTTAAATAAGAAATTGGGACGATTTTGAAAAAAGGTAACTAGATAAGATTATTGTAGAGGATTTGCCGACAAATGTAATCTGAATACATTTCTTGTTTTTGTTATATTTTTTTCGTAGCGTGTGCATGAATGAGACCCTCTACGCGTGGAACGTAAATAGAGGTATGTTTAAAGCCTCACAAAGCTAATAAAAGTGGCGTCAAATAAAAAAATAAAATATGTATTGGAAACTTCAAATCTCACACTTTAAAATAACGTAAAATATATTTCATTTATTGCTTTTCTGATGACTAAAAAACAATATTTCTTTTCTGATAAATTCCGCAAGAACACTGATTTTAGGGAGACTGGAGCCTTAATATTCGTAAAAATATCCGATGCATTATTGATTTATTAAAAATAAAACATATTTTTTATCGAAGTTATTAAAATAGCATCTGCGTGCGGCTTCTATAAAAATATATATAATACCTACTTAGTATATATTATAATAAATAATGTTACCGGTTTACCAAAATGCGGATGTTGATGCTTAGATGGTCCATAGCACTTACCTGAAAAAAAAAACATCTATTAGTGAATTTGAATAATTTACAAACATAAAATAAAAAAGATAAAAATAGTTTTAAATTTTATAGAAAAAATGTAATTAATTAAGTAATAAATTCCCTTTATCTATACTAATATTATAAAGAGGTAAAGGTTTTGAGTTTGTGAGGTTGTAGGGGGTAATCTCAGGAACTTCTGGTTCGAATTGAACAGTGGATAGCTCATTTATTTAAATTAAATGGACATCAGGTAAATAATATTAGACCTTATATACATTAGGATAATGAACACAATTGCCAATAAAGAAGATTTTATATAAGAACAATATTCTATAGTTCGACTATCTATATGTCTAGATAGGCGCTATATTGCCAAATTAAAACAAACAGGCCAACATTTTTATGCTAGTGTGCGTGACAGCTACGTCTAACGCTCGCTCTTCGTCACACGGGTTGTATAGTGTGCGTGATGAGGCAACAGTCAGATGCATTTTTTTTCTATACATATAAATAATCAAAGATTCTAAATTTAAAAAGTGAACAAAGAGCAACGTCCAGCAACATTAACATGTCAACTCCGTTCATAGTTTTGTAACTTTTGGATAGATATTAATATGCAAATATCCTATTGCGCCAAGAAATGTTATAAATACAAACTTTACGACTGCAAAGTGCAATGAATCAAAAACAAAACAACGTGATTATCCTCTAGCATTCTGGTGTTAGAGTGTGGTACAAGTCATAAGCTTTGGCTAGATTTTGCTAGTACATTTGAAAGTTTCTGAAAGAAGATTTTTGAATCAATGGACCTACTATATCGATGATAAAATAAAAAAAATAAAGATGCGCGGGAGATAAGATGTCGGATGACAATGTTCATTATGCTTAATTCATATGTATAAGAGTAATAACATGTTCTTTATTATTAAAAAGGTCAATGGTTCACGACCATAATCATTTCCTTTAGAGGATCGATAAAGAATAAATTTAATATAATTTTATTGATTTTATGTCTATGTGCCATTTTATTTTTAGTACCATTTTAATCTACTGACACCGAAATATTATTATGCACCGGCTATGGCGAAATATTCCGATTTAAATATTTTATGTCTTTTTTATCTCAAACTGGTAATTCTTTTGGGAAAAAAAACTGATTTAAAAGCTTGATGTCAAACATAAAATAATTTGTACAAACAACATCTGTATAGGTATATAAAATGAATGTGTCCTTTATAGACTCCAAAACCGCTGTACCGATCGCGATGAAATTTTCAGACAATCTTCATATTAGTCCCGCCGGTGTTCCTGTAAGGTTTGGTGGCGATCGGAGCACTCGGGACTGCGGGTGAAACCGTGGGGCGGAAGCTAGTTTATTATATATTTTCTTCTTTTATAATTCATATGCTAATATACTCGAAATATCAAGTTCATGAATATTCCTTTTTTAAATTTTACATATTTTAGTAAATTTGTTAATACCTACTATAAAAAGTGAAAATTAAAAACATGAAAAATAATTAGTTCCTTTAAAAAATTATTGAGATAGTATCATAATAATCGATAGCGGTCAAATAATAATCCCTAGATGAGCTGTGCGGTATTTAGGAAATGATGCCCTATCCCGCTACCCGCTACTCCTTGAGACATTTTCCAAGTTCGACAAGAGGCGAGCTCAGGAAATGAAGCGGCCCCGGGAGCGTCTCCGATAAATCCAACCACGCTCACAAACAAAGAACTTGCCACTTCTTGCAGCTTTATTAACTTGGCGACTGTGACAAATTGTTGCCTTGCTGAGTATAGAGGTTATGATTAATTTTTAAATTATATTTTTTTTTTGTGAAAGTTCGATTTTCGAAAGTTATTTGAGTTTTGATTCATAGCTTAATTGTTTTTAATAAATTATATTGAGAAATCAAAAGATCGAGTCGGAAATATTTGATTTTTTTAGGTATTACCATCAAATTATCCATTCGATTCCTTTTTTTACTTACTATAAAATTAAAATGCCGGATAAAAAAAAACAAATATCTTTAAGTAGGAGAATGTAGTGAATGTATTATTATTAATAAATAATAATGTTTTGTAGATGAATATTTTTTCAAAATGGCCGTCATAACGTTATAATTGATATGTTTTAGGTAACGACATATTACTTATTAGGCACTAGCAAGGAGAAAATAACATGAAATTTTTGCATAAGTGTAACAACAAATTGACTATTACAAATTTAAACGAAAAGCAACGAATAGATACCTACCCCTATTTTATATTCAAAACAATCGTTTAATGTAAACAGAAGTTTAAAATAGCGACCGGTTAAAGCTGAGTTTCCATCTCTTTCAGGAAATTAGCAACGCTTCCCGCGGGATTATTGCAAAATAAGATATTGTTTACTCAATCTATTCGTTCATTCGTTCACTTCATTCGTTTGAATGATGCTCCTTTGTTTCGCCGATTTGAAATTCGAATTATTCGAAGCGAAAACTGGCTGCGATCCGTTATTAGATAGTTGTAAAAGAGGGTTTAATTCAATTTGTATTTATCAGTTAAGCTGCCGTGTGTTTGTTATTATAACAATGTAGATATGGCTTTAATAATTTGATTTTCTTTTGTTTTAAAACTTTGTGCGTGAAGTTAGAAGATAGTCTTTGAATAAATTAAAAAAAATATAGGTATTACGTAAAATAAATATATTTGTTGCACTTATTTATTATTGAATGTCTAGTTTATTTTGTTTTAAAAGTAAATTAGCTAGTTTCAATATAGGTAGGTATGTATGTAATTTTCGAATACGGAATAGGATTAATATATGAATAATAATTATTAGTAATTCTTTTTGAAATATATTTTTTTGAATCACTATGATTTTCGATCATGATAAAGATCTATTGTGTCAAACGAGAATATAAAATATAATGTTACAACTAAATAAACATCGTGACACTGAGTGACGGACGGAATAGGAAATTGCGGAACCGCAGCCGAGATCCTCAACCCACTGTTGTGATATTGAAAATATTCTAATGTTATAACATTATTTTTTAAGTTTGGTTATAAGTTCAAAAAATAATCAGCCTGTATATTGGATAGGTACCTATCTAACTTTTGAGGGTACCGTGTTTTGCAACACGATTGTGTTAAGGAGCTAATGTAGACCCGAAATGGATTTGCATTTAAATTACTGGCAATCAAAAAGTTTTTTTTTAAACATCTGAGTAGGTACCTACTTATAAATTATTTCAAGAAAAATATGCATCATTTTTTTTTACAATGACTTTAGTAACGCTAATAAATTCAGTTATTTGCATTAACAGACTTACATTATCATATTTCATTGAACTGTACTTATGAATCAGACCATAGACAACCATAATCAAATCCTTTTTTTCCCGTTTTATCAACATATTTCTGGATTCGCACACAACATCCGTCCATAAAACCTTCCCCGCATAACTCATAGTGCACAGCACACACAAGATTTCAATATAAAGATAAGGCGGCGGACAGGCGATCTCGAGATGTATGCGCCGTCACGCCACCCGCCAATATCCGACACAGAATTGAAATATCTGACCTATCCCCGACCGAAGTCATCCCTGTTTGAGACCGTACCCAAACGTTCGAGTTTGGAATGTGATATCTATGTGTTATGAGTGGGATTAGGATTTTTTTAAAAGGGTTATATGATTTATTTAATACACCCTATAGAGAGATTTTTATTTAGATGTGGAATAGATAAAACTTTCTTTATGTCAGGTAAGTCTACCAAGATATTAGCAATACCAGGGGGATAGCCATGTGTTCCATCTTTTCATAGTCTAGAAGGTATCTGGTTGTTAGATAGTTGGCGATAGATATTCAACCTTAATTTTAAACCTCAAAATTAAATAAAATATTATTCCTAAGATAACTTAGGTACCTACCTTGTGCTATATTTTTTTTCAATTACAAAAAAAACTTTTTGTAAAAAATGGTTTCGATGTTTGTTTGAAATTTGACACACAGATAGATTATATTCTGATAACATATATGAAACTTTTTATCCGTAAAAAAAATCCGGATCGCGGCTGAAACAGCAGGGCGGAAGCTAGTTATGTATATAACTTTAATTTTAAAGTGAATTATGTTACATAATGTAGTGAATAAACAATATAGAATACATATTAAATTTAATCTTTGCACTTACAATCCTTATAGACCTATAGTAGGTACCTATATATGTATAAATAAATAACAGATAACTTGAATATATGAGTCAACCGATGATAATAATATACTAAGCAAATGATGAGTCACCGATGAAGATAAAGCATCCTACACACACAGCACTCATAATAATAACGTACATATAAGGCTGTGTTGTGTGAAGTCACGCGAAATGCCGCTTTGTATAGGCATTCGTAATTAATTGCTCCATTGTGTCCCAAGTGAGTGTATGGCAGCTTGGGCTCGCTACCGACACGATTGCTATGTCTAGACGTGTCCGTTGGCCGACTGTAAGAGTTACATAGACTGTGATATTACTTGTGTTATAATATTAAGTCAGAATCTGTACTAATACTAGCTTCCGCCCCGCTGTTTCACCCGCGTTCCGAGGTATCTTATGTTTTCCAGGGATAAAAAGTAGCCTATAGATAGCCTTTCTCGATAAATGGGCTATCCAACACTAAAAGAATTTTTCAATTCAAATCAGTAGTTCCTGAGATTAGCGCGTTCAACCAAACAAACTCTTTAGCTTTATAATATTAGTAATAGAATAGTAGGTATAGATAATAATGGAAAAGGAGAAGAGTTTCTTGTTTGATTGTTTGTTTAAAGGCTTTAATCTCTGAAACTAGCAGTCGGATTTGAAATATTCTTTTTGCATTTGATAGTCCAATTTCAAAAGTCGAGGAAGGTTATAGGCTATTTTTATTACGGGAATACGGGTAAAACCGCGGGGAAAAGCTAGTAACTTGTAAAATAAAGTCCCCCCGCCGCGTCTGTCTGTCTAAAAGCGATAAACTCAAAAAGTACTAAATGGATTTCCTACAGATTTCACCAATAGACGGAGTGATTCATGAGGAAAGTTTTGGTACATAATTTAGGTTATGTGTAAATCGATTGAAATATGACGAAGATTGTTGAAGATGACGGAAAACATCATGCCGACTGACAGCTTTACTGGCGTGCGCAGCGTAAACCAATAAAGTTTTAAATAAGCTTATTTAAAAAAATGTAGGCGTATATACTCTGCTACCCGTGCGAAGCCGGGGCGGGTTGCTAGTCAGTTATATTATAATGACACCAAGAAATGCCAATGTTTTCTGGTGTTGGTATTCAACAAGCTACTATTCATTTAGTTAGCTCATAATTTCTTTTTTTTTCAGATTTTCCAAAAACGACAACTTGCAAAAATTACGTATTTTTGGAATTCTTTATAAATTGCTTTAGTTTAGATTATACTTTCTAACGAGCATCTCATCGATACACTCATGAAACTTATTTAATTAATTGCAAACAGCATAAATTAGTATTACGTAGGTACAGAAAGCTTATTCCGACGCATTCTGACACGACAGCAACGTCTGTAAAACGTCTAGCCGCCATACACGCGCTATCTGCGCGTACGCAGTCTGCTTTCGCGCTAACTTACTATTATACCATTGAAAAGTCACATTGAACGATCACATCCAATCGAATTTAAACCGTATCATGCAACTGTAGAGTTTAAATGGGAATGAAAGGTAATGTTAACGCTACGAAGCATTTTGCACGTAACTTAAAAGGAAATAGAAGTGGGAATACAATGCATTTTTGACGCATGCAATTTTCAGGTAAGTTACGTTTGAATTCTGATCTCTTTGCTGTCGATTGAAAGGTTGAAATTTCCTTGTAAAAAGTTGTGTATAAGTCGTTCTAGTGTCAGATAAGGTTGCAATGCAAAAGGTAGTGCACACGTGCATCGACTGACCAATTCGAACGATCGATCTGATCGAAGATCGCTAACGGAACCAGATGCGTGTGAGTCGACTTTTTATTCGGAAACGTGATTCATAAAGTGCTTTAGGCTTCGATGGGTCTGCTACTTGGTGAAATAAGTAACTATTAAAGAATAAAAGTGGCTTTTAAATTGTCGTACAGCGTTTTTGGTTTCTATTTTGAGTTTCCAATTTGAGTTACTAGGGTTTTAATTGTATAAATATTGTGTCAAATTGAATAACTTCACATACTTACTTAGTTGCATTTAAACGTAAACTTATTTTGAACAATTGCATACGAAACGTCCCGCTATCGGTGCATTATCGTTTCGTTATCGCTACATTATCGCTCTTTAAAGCAGCAACCGTGAAATTGGAGTCGTTTGACAAATATGTTTGTAGAAGGAAAAATATATAATAATATGCAATGAAGTTTAACTTAGTAATTATCCAACTAAAAAGCAAATAATGATAAACAAAATTTTCATGGAGCATGTAATATACAGGGTGATTTTGTTATCACTGGCAATACTTGTAGGGGTGGAAGTACTCATCAATGTGAACAACTTTTATTATAGGGCTAACTCTGATATCGCGTAAAATAATATGGTTGCTTCATACATTTTGGTCGAGTAGGCATGAACTTTTGTATGGAACAGCTGATAATTTTTTCATGATTTCACAGTTAGTCCCATAATAAAAGTTGTTCATTTTGATGAGTACTTCCACCCTTGCAAGTATTGCCAGTGATAACAAAATCACCCTGTATAAAAAAAAAAACCTACAGCACAGCATACTTACATCATTTATGAAAAGCCTATAGGTATTTACATTCAGAAATATATGGGAAAAGTTTTATTATTTAAGATTCGTTATGATATTATTATGTATTAGCTTTCCACCATTATTTTACCCCCTTAAGGGTTGAATTTTGAAAAATCCTTTCTTAGTTGGTACTCCTAAGTTACAGAAGGAAAATAACTTTTATATTTCGTGTTTTTAGGACCAGCGGTTTAGGTTCTGTGCCAATTACCTCCGATCAGTGAGTCAGTTCTTCTTTTTTATACATTTAGATAGAATAAGTATCCCATAAAATTTCAGTAAATTACATTAGCAATTTTAAATTATGCTTTGCTTCCACACAGGGTTTGTAAGAAACAATATTGGATCGTAAATCCTAACAAACTTACAAAACTCCACTATACGTACATTGTTATTTCTTTCGCAATCATTACGAATACAAATAAAATATAGACCCATTTCAACAAAGCCAACGGATCTGGTTATTATGCACGTAAGTCAAAACGGAGCGTATTTGCACTAGTCTAGCACTTCGAAACTCTCACAATCAATAAGGAAGGGAATAATTTTAATTGGCACACAATAAAATATGTGAGTTTGTCCGTCCGTGGAGTCCGTATCGATTACACGGCGGTAGTGAGGCGAGCGTGTCGATACATTGTTGCTAGTGATGCGGAGTGTCGATTTTTTTATTTAAGTATTTTTTTCGTTTTCTTTATTATTTATTTATTTATATATAAGACACACCAACAGAATACATATTATCACATTCATAAACTAAACTAAATACATAAGCAGTGTTCAGATATGTAGACCTATAAGAGGCGTGTACAACATTAACAAATGACAATAACAATACAGTATATTTATATTATACAATTTAAAAAAAAAAAGCAATATTTTAAAATTAGAAAGCTGCAAATAAAACGGAATATTAAACAGATAAATAAAAAGAAAAAGTGATGATAATTTTTGACGCAGATAACCTACAGAAATGATTTTTTACATTAATATGTTTGGTAAAGTATCGAGAGTTCTACCTACTGTTCGGTAAATTAACAAAAAAAGTAATATTAACATTTACATAATTATAATTACAACCAGTCTACGAGCTACGACATTTCCATCCATGTCTCATTATAAATGCATTAATTTACCATGTAAGATAATTCATTGCCAAACATACTGACAGCTCAATTAATCTTCATATATTTAAATATATTCGCCAAGAATATTTTACTCTTTCCCTTATAATAGTTTTGTAAATAAGTACTTTTTCTTTTTTGAGTATTTTTTTATCATACAAAATGAACTTTTCCCAATAAATTTCCTTTGCGATACTTTTCTCGTACTGTATCAAGTATTATTTAAGAATTAAATACCTATTATTGACTAATATTCTTATTGTATTTGGTGCCCAGCTCTCCACCTCTGTCAAGTTAGCGTGCGCCGATCGTCGCGCGATTGCGCCCGCGCAGGTGCTACCTCGATCGCCAAGTTTCGTGACATTATAATTGTGGCGCATACCTCATTCCGCCTCCCTTAATTTATACCTAATAGCGAGATAATCTTATTCTTTTTAGCCACGTCTCATTTACATTTTAAACCTTTATCTTTGAAAGTATATTCGTCGACACATTTTTTATATAATACGCAGGTTAATCTAAAGATTAATGATTAATAACTTAACTAACTGTCCCCCGCGGATTCATCCAGTTCGCGAGGAAAAAACTAGCCCACGTCTCTCTCCATACCATAGGCTATCTGGGTACCAAATTTCATCGCGATCGATCGATTTTCTTCTTGAAAAAGATATGCAAAATTATTAATCAATCTAGTATCAGGTTAAGTAAAAACCTGACTTGACAAATACAAGAAAATACCATACTATACCAGTTTGCGATACTTTCTAAGCCCATACAAGTAAATAATTTTCTATGCGGATATTATCGACTTTTTATTGTAGATGCATGTACCTGTATGACCGAGCGACGCGAGAAAGCCAGATTGTGTTGCAAGTGGCATATAAATGGAATGGTGTGCCCGTAATTTATATCATGTTTTTATTATTTCTGGTGCGATATTTTTGCAGTTTTAAAACATCACTAGCGTTTAAAGTCAAAATGTGTTTTTACCTAATAAGCTACGTGTAAAAAAAACATATCTGTCAATGAAAATACGGTTTCAAATGAGGTTTTTTTTAATTTAAATTATAGATCAATTCACACGAACGACTAAATGTTACAAGCATTATTCGCGAGTATACCATAGTCCAGACAAAGGTAGGGTGGGGGATGCAATAATGATATTGCGCGCGGCGCGATCGCAGCCGCCGATAGGCCCGGCCGTGTGTCGATAGATCGACTCTCGCGCAGTTTTAACGTTTATATTTCACTCTTTTGTTGGAAGGCGTGAGTGTTGCGCTTGTAAACTTGGCGGAGTTAATTGGCGTGGTTTTAGAAGTATTGTTTTTGAGTTATATGTTATTGTTTCACTATCTGGGTTTTGTTGTTTTCTATACGCTTTTGGGTTAGATAATTGTATGTACTGTATTTGTTTGGACGTTTTGTAGATCGTTTAACAATTTGCAACATTGTTTTTTTTTTCTAAATTCCAATGACGTGCCACTAAACAGTTACCAACATAACAGAACTTTATCAACCTGTATAATGTCAATTCCTAACGTGTCCATACTTTATAATTTATTCGTCATAGCGGACCAATACCTAATACGTCGACTATATCAATTCTATCTGGTTTTTTTTTGCACTAAAGGCCACCCCGAGCTGCATTCTTCGTGTGGTTTAATTTATTCTTACCTTTAATGAAATTGTTCTAACATAACACATACTTATAGTTATTTATGTACTTTCTTATTGAGTTAAATAATAAGTCCATTTTGTGATGAAAATATTAAAGCATTAAACAGAAAGATTTTCAAATAAAAATCACTTTAATTTTAGAATTCCTATAAAAAATCAAAAAATGATTTTAAAAATCGGAATTACAAATTTAAATAACTTTAACTGAAATTCCAGTATATGAATACTTGGAATACGGCCCACCCTAAACCAACTGTAGGCTATCCGGACAGGCCCACCTATGCGCTTACTATCTAGCAATAACCACTTCTCGCGTGGCTAATAAATCGTTGCGCGGACGTGCGTACAAATTGGCGCGCGATTCTATCACCGCGACGCGCTTGTCTGCGCCTCGGTTCCCTTGTTAACGCTTTTGTGAGAGATCGCATGCGATTTTATTGTCGCAATGTGCTGTCGTCGCGTCGCGTCGTGAGTACGCCCACGTTTTGTTTTAGGTGAAATGCAAAATTAATATATTGCTGGAGTTTGTTCATGTTTTCAAGGAATCTTTATTCGAATAGTGATTTTATTTCTATTACATATAAATACTTACCTAATAGTAGATAAATAAATATCCTGGGACATTCCTCACACACGGCTAATAGGAAAACGGATACCATATAAGTGGTAATACCTACTACATTTACAACTTAAACAAAGACTTAAATAATTACACCTAGACATGTAACTCACGTTCACAGATATCTGTCCTGGAAGAGAATCCACGACCTGCGTATTTTTATTAAAGAATATTTCAAATTTATGATCAAAAATATGTTCAATAAAGTATACAGCACAAACTATAAAGGAATCTCAAAACAAAATAATATAATTTTATTAAGTCGCATTTTTAAATTAAAGGTCTTATCAAATTGACTCTATGTGCTCGCTAGAAGCAGCGCTCGATGTGTGTCGACTCTACAAGCTAATGTTGAAGCGTGTTTCTCTCACCTGCACGACTTATTTCGAGTGATTAACGAGTACAATCGGCGAGAGTGCGCGCCACATCCGTGCCGACGATAGAGTTAGTTTAACTGTACCTTTATTTTATTTTCAACTGCACAAAATAATGGCTGTCTTCATTTATATGCGGAGTTATAATATTGACTCTACTTGAGGTTACTTTCCTCTATTTTATAGAAAAACTAGCTGTCCCCCGCGGTTTCACCCGCGTAACGGTATAAAAAAATAGCCTACGATTGATTCTCAAACCTACCGAATATACACAAAAAATTTCATAAGAATCGGTCGAGCCGTTTCGGAGGAGTTTGCAGACAAACACTATGACACGAGAATTTTATATATTACTAGCTGTTCCCCGCGGTTTCACCCACGTTCCCGGTGTAATTTTTTTTTTATACAAACCTTCTCCTGACAATAACGAACATTTAAAAAAAAAAATGGCCAAATTGGTCCAGGCGTTGTTGAGTTATGCGCTTACCAACACATTTTGCGATTCATTTTTATATTATAGATAGATGAGGCTAGCTTTATTCATAATCAAGACTGGTCAGTATGGAGTATTTTAGAACTATAAGAGATGGAGAAGTTTTAAAGAAGAATCTAAAATAATAATATAAGCTTCTCTATATGTACTTATTGTCCCTAGGAGGTACCTCTTCTTCTAAATCTCCCCTTTTATTGGTGAAAAAAAACAATGTAAAGTAGTAACCAACTGCACTGGGAGTTCAAAACCATATATATAGCAAAAATTACGGCTTATTAAAAGAAAATTATTTTTGTATTTTCATATAAGAGAGGTAGAGCATAGCAATATGTCGCTCAAAGAGCAGCTCGACTGGGGAAGCACCTCCACCTTACATAATACCGCAGCCAAATAACTTAACAGTAGTGTTCCTGCGCGTGAGTAAGATCGCCAGAGCTCATTGGGGAGGGGGGAAGGGTCGGCAACGCGCGAGTGATACACCTAGTGTTACAAGCGTTCATAGGCTACGGTAACCGCTTACCATCAGGCGGGCCGTATGCTTGTTTGCCGACAATGTTGTATTAAAAAAAAATGTATTTTTGGAATTCCATTCAAAATATATGATGAATTAAAAAAAAAGAAAAGATCTTTGTGACTCAATCACGCATTAACGGCGCAATGGATTTCAATGAAACTTTACACATAGATAGGTCATGCCCTGAAATAACATAAAGTTACTTTTTATCCCCGGAAAAACATAAGATCTCTCGGGAACCCGGGTGAAACGGCGGGGCAGAAGCTGTTGTAATTATAAAAGGTAATAATACTTTATAATGTTAGTATTTTATAAATTATGAACACACATAGGGGTACAGTATCGTAACATCACCAATAGTGATATGACCCGTATATCGAGTTTAGATAAAAAAAAAAACAATTACACACAAAGTAGGTTAGCTGATTTTTTATCTGTGAACCTTTATCGGGCGTTGTTATGTGCTGACAATTTTATGTTTTAAAAAAGTAATTAAAAACGATAAGGAAAATTTGATTGTCTAATTGTGTGTCGTATATGTACATATATAAAGTAGGTTATATACTAGCTGGGCCACGGTTTCACTCGTTTTCCTAGATAAAAGTATAAGGTCCTTTAAGACGAAGATTTTGAGGCTTTTGAAGCTCAGTGGTAGCAGTAGTTGAAAATCTGTCGCCTAGCGCCTACGGCGGTGTTACGGTAGCTGCACTTGAGAGCTAGTTTCGTCACTCAACATGGTGACATTGCGTTCAAACACAAGCCGTAAATCGTAAAAAGAAATAAAACTAAAGTAAAAAAAAAATATTACCACTCTGCTAATTATCATCGTTTGTTTCAAGAAACAGGAGTAAAATATGTATTTATAAAGACAAAGTATATTAAATAGATTAGATAGAGACATTTCACACATGCATTTAATTAAGTTTAAACTGATTAGTACTTATGGTTCAAAAACCTCTTCCTGTAGTAGAATTAATATTCTTATGTGAGTTTTCAAGCTTTACCTTTTTTACATAAACTTATCGATGAAAAATATTACCTAACTAATAACCGAGCCCAGACAACATTCTTGAAATCTACATTCTTTGCCTCCATGAAAAAAAAATAAACACCTTCAAAAATTCCAACCGCGTAAACCTATTATAAAAAGTCATTAAAACTAGATTCTTACAGGCGATTAGAGACAAAAACCTTTTGAAAAGATACAGGCATGTACTCTGGCGGACCCTTATCGTTACGAACGATCGCTATCGCCACGGCGATCTCTCGCGATCGGGAGCATTTTGGGCGATAACGCCCCCTACGCTCGTGGAACCCCCTCGTAGACGCCTTTTGAACAGGCGTAGAGTGTAATTCTTTACGTTTTGATTTTCATTTCATATTTTAAAGCTAGTTTTGTTTGTTTATTATTAAAAACATCACGAAAAAAAACTTTTGATACAAAAAATTACCTTGCTCAATCAAAGTGTATTTACTTTTTACGGTTTTTTTTTCACGACTTCATATGTACTGTAAGTGACCAACCTTCATAATAGTTGTTCATATTAATGAGTAGGTACTTCCACCCCCTAAAGCACTGCCGGTGAGTTACAAATAACCCTGTATAAGAAGGAAAAATAAATAAATAAAATTATTAAACATAAAAAAAATATTATAATAGTAATAATAAAAAGAAATAAAAATGTTAGTAGCTTAATTACAAATACAAACAAACAACAAACATTACAAGAAGATAAATACACAACAAAACAAACAAATTATTGACATTTACATTGCTTAGTAAACGACATCAACGCAAAAAAAAAACAAAGAATAACATATTTATTTTACGTTAGACACCAAAAAATTTTTTTTTGAAGTGAAACTTCTTTATCAACGTATGGGAGAAATTTTTGTAGCAAATTGTCACGTTTTTCGATTACGCGCCATGTTGCTTTTATTATGTTTTCCCGTATTTTGGAAGGTAAAGGGTTCTAGCTCATACAGCCTAGCCATTTATCTTATTTATCTTCTTAGTTTTGAATTAATGTCTGACATCTTAAAATATAAAGGTATGAAGTTAGCTAGCGCAAAACGTTTTTTAGTAAGCGTTACTTCCGTCAGAATTTTAATCAGGGACTTTTCAGAAGTTTTACTTCTACCATGTGTGACTTGCACACACACACACTTTTTTTTACTATAAATAGGCTTGTGTAGAGAAAATGTGGTAAGTAGTGGTAAACTCACAAAACCAAGGAAGTTCCTGAAGTACAAGATAGCTTCTAAAATCATGAATAATAATGTAGATATACCTATCTGTGATTTAGATTTGTTATTTATACTATATTAATACTCCGAACAAAAATAAAATTTCTTTTCCATTATTTTATAAGTAATGCGATGAAAATTGTAAGCACCAAACTATGTATGATAATCAATTCTGATAATGAATATTCGCATTTTCGGGAAAAAATAGATAATTAATTATACACCTAGTACCGGTATTTTTGAAAACCCTATACACAATTTAGTTAACTAAATTAATAATAAGAGGTAGAGCATAGCGATATGTCGCTCAAAGAGCAGCTCGAATGGGGAAGTACCTCCACCTTACAGAATACCGCAGCCAAATAACTTATAGTTGTGTTCCTGCGCGTGAGTAAGGTCGCCAGAGCTCATCGGGTGGGGGGAAGGGTCGGCAACGCGCGAGTGATACGTCTGGTGTTGCAAGCGTTCATAGGCTACGGTAACCGCTTACCATCAGGCGGGCCGTATGCTTGTTTGCCGACCATGTTGTATAAAAAAATTACATAACTAAATTAATAAACGATTAATTTTTAAAGAACTAATATCCAATTCTAAAGTAATCGAGATAACGTGATCTGAATAAGAATGTATATTATGTTATTTAAATATATGTGGTTTTGAAATACCAGAATTTGCTTTACTATAAAATGATAAATATTAACGTACTGTCTAAATGGTTCTTCCATCACAAATATATTTATAAACGTTATCTCATAGATTAATGTGATAATTCGCGCCCCCCCTCACACCGATGCGAGCGTGTTCGCTTCGGATCTACAACACACCTTGAGTTATCGAGATGGTGGCATCGCGTCGAGGCATTCGTTATCAGACGCCCGCTCCCCATCTAAGATTACGATCCACTGAAGTAAATGGAAGGTGGGTTCGGGCGTGACGGTGTGATACGCGGCCGCGTGGGTTCACGAACGGATTTATTTAATTATATTTTGGTATACTATAATAAGATTTAAATAGCTTATTTTGCATAATTTTTATTTATATGTCATTATAACATAATCATATAAGTAATAGGTCTTTATCTAAATGTAGAGAAGAGAATATATTTATTTAATCATTAATTAAGGAATTCTGTATTAGCAATATGTTAACATATAAGTTTAACCTGTTTAACAAATTAACATTGAAATAAGTTGAAAAAATAATGTAGTTTCAAAAACATCTATTGATGAAATACATCTATTAGGTACAATTATAAAAACTATAAATGTCATTAACCTCATTTGCGAATCCTAACTAATATTATATTATAAATGCGAATGTGTGTTTGTTTGTTACCTTTTCACGCGTAAACCGTTGAACCGATCGCGATGAAATTTGGTACGCAAATAGCCTATAGTATGGAGAAGGACATGGGCTATTTTTTTCTCGGGAACGCGGATGAAACCGCGGGGGACAGCTAGTATTTTATAAATCTATACATATAATATTATCTGTAGAGTCAGACTGTACATTATTTCATCTTACAAAAAAATGGACTGTGGGTTATACATAGAGATAGTTTATGGACCGGAGCATGATATAATGCAACTTTTTATGCTAATAATGCGGGTGAAACCACGGGACGAAAGTTATTGTATAATAAATTTAGGTAAAAATACCTTATTTAACAAAGATATAAGTTATTTATTTATTTATTAATTTGCATTCCATAAGTTACTTAACTTACTTATATGAACATACTTAATACATTTTTATTTTTTTTTAGATTGATTTCACGTAAATATGGTAAGGTACCCGTACCACTATCTTCCACATGATACCACAATGAAATAGTAGGTACATATAAAAAGTATATGCAAAATCAAAACCTTTAAAAGATAGTTATCGTATATTCAACTATGAAACTTTACTTCGACATCAACAACGACAGACCGGCATCGAACCCACGACCTTTATATCGACCCCGCCCCTCGATGATCTCGAATCAATTAGTGTGCGCGTGAGTCGACCGGCCCACTGCCAACGCTGGCATAAATCTATAGTGAAATGAGAATGACCCAAAAATGGGGTTTAAAATATGAATGGCAAAAAATGGTGCGTATTTTAATTGAAAAAAAAAATATAAGTCGTATGCATTTTAAATCGGTACGATGTTCGTAGCATATACTACGATTTTTTTGTGAAACGAATGAAACTAGGTAGTACGTAAATAAAAGGTATTTTTTTTTTTATAATGTGAAAAAGCTACCAGTCCGCTGGGAACCTTGTCTTTCGGCAGAGGCGGTAGCTTCGAGGTAATTTTCCATGTATTATAGATTGTATTTTGAATTTTTGTTATAAAAAATATATTTTTTCAAATAATAAATCACATCACTGAGTCATGTTTAACATTTTCCCTATAATTTGTAGTGAATTCCATCAAATGATGATTCATAAAAATAGTTTTAAAAAAAAGAAAAAATTGAGCAATGTTCAAAGAAGACCACTAAAAAGAGAACATGAAGAATAGGTCATAAGCACTGTCACTGTTTAATTAAGTTAGTATTTTTTTTTAGTTTTTGACATAAAAAACAAGCACGTTAGTTCGTCGTATAGTGAATGTGGCGAGCGAGTCGGCATTATCATTAAGATGAAGGATAAGCTCATGTAGGTACTGTATTTCGACACATTTTTGGAAGAATATCTTTAACAAGTTCCTTGTACCATACCTACTGCTTTAGGTTCATTTTCTATTCCCTATTTTTAATCATTGACTGTATAAAATTGCTTTCGAATCCACAGGTCTAAAATACGGCGATGATAGCTCAGTGGTAGTGATGTCAGACGCCGCGGTGAAGGTCGTGGATTAGAATCCTACAATGAGAGCTTTCGGTGAAGGAAAACATCGTGAGGAAACCATAGCACGGTGGTAGGGTACTTTGTAGTACCCGTCTGGCTGGCTAACACCCTCAAGTTGAAAATCTGTCGCCAAACACCTATTGGTGTGTTCCGGCAGCTGCACTTGAGAGCCAGTTCTTCTAGGCTTTGTGTGCTTACCACCTTCGGCCACATCATCACTTACCATAGTGAGATTGTGGTCAAACACAAGCCTATACAAAATAAATTTAAAAAAACGTTGAATATAAGTCTACAGTAAATACTTGTATCATAGTCCAGGCGGAATCGTGGACAAGGAAAATTGTTTGAAAAAAAATAAACTGACACCAAAGTGAGTTTACACTTCTATGTATTTATAAGAGCTTAGCTCTTGTTGGTATAAATTCCTCCACTGTAATCTGTTCCCAACTTCGTGTAGGTACCTCCTTAGACGACATGACGTCTACTTTAGCTTTATTGATCTATACAGATTATTTTTTTTATCACTGGCAATACTTGTAGGGCTGGAAGTACTCATCAATGTGAACAACTTTTATTATGGGAGTAACTGTGAAATCATGAAAAAAATATCAGCTGTTCCATACAAAAGTTCAATACCTACTCGACCAAAATGTATGAAGCAGCCGTTTTATTTTACGCGATATCAGAGTTACCACCGTAATAAAAGTTGTTCACATCCACGCCTGCAAGTATTGCCAGTGATAAAAAAATCATCCTGTATAGCTTATCCTTGGTTTTCCTCTTCCTCGCTTTCATTCTATCTTTCTTGTATAATATTTTTTAGTAGAGCTTGCATTGAACAGTATAAAAAAAGTGTGTGTGTGTGCAAGTCACACATGGTAGAAGTGAAACTTCTGAAAAGTCCCTGATTAAAATTCTGACGGAAGTAACGCTTACTAAAAAACATTGGTAAAAACCAATGTTTTTCGCTAGCTAACTTCATACTTTTATATTTTAAGATGTCAGACATTAATTCAAAACTAAGAAGATAAATAAGATAAATGGCTAGGCTGTATGAGCTAGAACCCTTTGCCTTCCAAAATACGGGAAAACATAATAAAAGCAACATGGCGCGTAACCGAAAAACGTGACGATTTGCTACAAAAATTTCTCCCATACGTCGATAAAGAAGTTTCACTTCAAAAATAATGATATAGGAAAACTAACTGTGTGTGTGACGTGTGTGATCCCCGAAAAAGTAGCACGGTATTACTAGAGAAATTCAAATTCTACCAAAATGGTATCTTAAATTTTAGAAATGAATTGTGCCTAATGTCAATAATTTTGTTCTAGGTCAATTCATCACCGGCCATTATCCTCCGATTTGACAATTTAATTTTTGTTTTACCGATCAATCTCCTTCGTATATCTCCTAACACCCTGACACTGGCGGAATTGTGTGAAATAAACACATCTGATGCCATCTAAACAAGAAGTGAAGTGAAGTGACATAGTAAGATTAGAGTTCTTACACCGTTATTATGTAGTTTTATAATGCTGTTCTTAATTTTCTTTCTTCATTTAAAAAATTAAACATTGCTTGTTATTTTTTATAAATTGCAGCTTTATTTACGAGATAATTTTATTTTGACGGAACATGAGGTTCAGAAACTCTTTTTATTTTCATAAACTACAGTATATGGAATCATTATTTATGTATTAAAACAAACTTACATACACTATTGTGATCGCTACTACCAAACCTTGGTTGGACAAACTATACAGATAACCAATAATTCTTTGTTGCAGCAACTAATGATTAACACATTATTTATAATCTATTATTTGCTAATCATATAATAGATATAATAAACATTATATATGTTTGTACTCGCAATTAAATAAGATAATAATTACTCAACTATTTCACAAAAACCGCAAATATATTCTAACTGAAATTATGAACACAGTAATGTGTTGATGATATTAATGACTAGCTTTTTCGCGCGGTTTCACTCGCGTTCCCGGGATAAAATATAGCCCATGTTACTCAGGGATAACGTAGCATTCTAATGGTGAAAGAATTTTTGAAATCAAACTAGTAGTTTTTGAGTTTATTCGTTACAAACATACAAATCTTTCCTCTTTATAATGTTATTATATATTTTAGTATATAGTATAGATATAGATGTCCCATGAATCATTCATCGTTATATATCTTATTAATAAATAATAAATCATTATTTATTAACATTAAATTGTTATAAAATGCAGTATTCCTGTACCAGAAACTCGGCTCAGCAAAGTGAGGGACTTATTCCAGGGGGCAATGTAGGTATACATTTCTACAACAAAGTAGTTACCCAAAGAAATTCAAGAACTATCTGTGTATAGATTCAAAATCGTATGTAAAAAAAGCGAACTGTTACACGTAAATGGTAAAAAAACGAAGAATAGAAATGAAGTCTAAGACGATAAAATAATAAAATACTTTTTTTATAGTTACTATAGAAAATAGTTTAAAAAGACTATAGGTACCTAGAAGGAAATTGGGTCTCAAGTTCAGCTACCGAAACCCACCGGTAGATTTGGCGATAGATAACATTATTTTATCTTGTAGGTAAATCTTAAAATACACTATCTATAAAATAAATTTAATATTTAAACTCTGTTGTAATATATTTACCACCATCCGGAGTTAAGGTACTTATAAAAAATCCGTCGAGATCATTGATAAAGCTAAGCACCACGCAGTTGATGTGAACTAGCGATAACTGGTTCGATTCCCCGGCTGGCCGATGTTTCCTTTAGATAATATTGTTTTGGAAAAAAAAAATATCTTAAACGACGTTAGCAATGTTATATTAGGCAGGTATATGAATATTTTTATTTGAGTTATTGCTGAGGCTGTACGACAAAGCGTCCTTGATTAAAATTATTTCAAAGTATAAAAAATATATATTAGTGCAACGGAAATATAAAGGCAAATAAGCGAAACCATATCGTCACATGTTCTTTTTTTAAATTTGGAACGTCAATTTTAGTAAAAAAAAAAATGGTGTCATAAATACGAAAGGTTTCGTCTTTCGCAAGTAATTAAGGAAGTAATCGTAGTAATTTTATTCTTAGGCATAGCAGAAAAATATTTAAAACCTGTAATGGACCTGAATTACTGAAAATGAGCATTTCTATGCAACCGTGCTTTGTATCATTTTAAAAATGATAACAAAACAACGCACCAAAGACAAAGTAGCTAGAAATTGTAAAACTTCAAAAACATGTTTACCAAAAGATCGAGCCGTATCATCCCTCCAGCGATAAAATTAATGAAATAAATAGGTATTCGGTTAATTAAAAGTCAACAAAGTAATGCTTATCAATTCCAGAACACTTATCTCGGAGGAAATAATAATGTACTTCCACTAAAGCTGCGATAAAGAATTTTGCCTAATTGAAATGCTTAATAAAAGTTATCCGTAATGGCGTCGATGTGGGCCCTTAAAACAGGTTTAGTTTTTGCTACTTATATTTTCTACCTTATCATTTCGTGGGTATATATTAAAAATGTTTATATGATTATGAAAAAAATGCAGATAAGCGTTACCTTCTATGTATATTTATGGGGCTAAAACCAAGGTTTTGTGAAAAAAAAAAAGATTTTTCATTGACTGTATTAGAAACTATTTTCCTGGAAGCTTCTTTATGTTTACGGGAAATTTAAGAACAGTGTATTCAATCAGTTAAAACATATAGATCAAAATCACTTGCATCATAATCTTTATCTAAAAAACAATACAGTGACTGACAACGCACAACCTAAATCGTTGGACCTAGAGATTTAAAATTTGAACCAAATAGGTATTCTTTGTATCCAAAGGGTAATTCCATCCCTATACAAGCAAGTTAAATACATCACAAAGAGTACCTAACCAAGTACTTATACACATAACACTAGCACACACACAGACGCGTCACTTGATAATGAACATGAAATCTGTGGAGAGATAACGCGTTTTTTCTCCCCTCTTATCAGTTGGATCTGAGTCGGTCGAGTGCGCACTTCTACCTCATACGTTTGCGTATAATGACATTTGTTATGCCTAAGCATAATTTAATACTGGTTGCTCATACTCAGCACTGGATGCGCGAAATAATTGCTGCTTGATAAACCAAAAACTAGACTAAAAGTTTTTCTAAATCGAAATTTAAAAAAAAATACAACTTTTTGAGATGTAGGTAAATCGCTTTGCTACTGATACTGATAGGTATATTATTATCATGTTATCTAGTGCAAATATTTGATCTTTGATGGCAATTGTACACATTTGATTACATTTTAACGTAAACACCGATATGGGACGCCTACTCGGTTAGCTAAATCTATCAATGGTATGAATTTAATGAATTGAAAAATGTCAAAAATCGCCCTATTCAATTGAGCTCGAAATCTACAAGTTGCATATAGATACGTCCAAATGAAATCCTATTTATTCTCAAAAAAATATACTAAAATAAATTTAAATGAAGAACGTCCATACTAACTCGTCAAAAGATGCAGTCACTAGACCTGACATACAACCAGTAGGTACATACGAGCTATGTCAATATCTTCGTGACATTGACAGCCGCTGTCAAAACAAGAACGTGCCACACGCGCGCGTTATTTAGAATAGGAACCATTTTGACATTGTATCTCATTTCATAGTATGTTGTTATCTCAAATCTAGCGTTATTGGAGATACATATCTTATGACTTTAGAAATAACGCTGTATTTCTAATAATGAAGCCATGGTATAATGAACAAAATTATATAAAAATATTGTAAGCTTTACAAAAAATAAATCTATAAGTACTAATATTATAAAGCTGAAGAGTTTGTTTGTTTTTTGAACGCGCTAATCTCAGGAACTACTGGTTTGAATTGAAAAATTCAATTTAGTGTTGGATAGCCCATTTATCGAAGAAAGTAGCCTATAGTACTTTATATCCCGGGAAAACATAAGAAACCGCAGGGCGGAAGCTAGTTACCTAATAAAATCAAAAACATCTAAGTATCTACTTATAGTAGGCGTACATTTTATCGACGATTTGTTTAATGTCATACATTGTAAAGATAAAATATCTACATTGCTATAAAAATCCAGTATTTACATTAGTACCACTGTAACGGCTATCAGACACACAAACAAGATAAAAAACAAGCAATCTTAACGACGTTCTTATCGCAATTTCGGAGAGAACTCGTCTCAAATAAGATTCTTATTTCTTCGTAACCACACTCGATAATTTATTGTAACTACATAACCTTAAAAATATCATAATAATTTAAATTAATGTAGGAGGAAGTCGCCTTTAGTACCACATAAAAACCAAGAAAAAAAAAAACAAAAGAAAAGAATGACATCAGAAATAAAATATGTGACCTCCGTAAAAAGACGCAACTAAAAAAATTAACACTCTTAATTATAAAAATTAATCTCTTCATTCAGCCATTTTTTAAAAATTAGAACACTAAAATAGAGATGTAAACAATAGAACTTACACATTGTTTTGACGTGTCCTACGCCACCTGGCGGCATATCAACGGCACTAGCGCACGCTAGCTCCAGCTGTTTCAGGTACCTCAACCACAGTAACATCACAGTATCCATGTAAACACTTTAACGGCACCAGTGTATTATTTCTCTTATTTTTCTGTCAACAACACACATACGGCATTCGTTTCGGCCGTCATACTTTTGCCGCGTAAACTGAGTGACTGGCTGGTCGCCGGTCGGGCGCCCCTCTCCGCACACAGACGCACGTGTACATACGACTGCACACAGATCCACACGATCCCTTATCAGGTTGGTTTAACTAGCAATGGCTGGCCCCAGATGGTATCAACGTCGAGCTCGCGGTAACGTTGCATTGAAAGATAACGTCTACGATCCTATCGTTATGTTTGAATAAACTTGTATAAAATGTCAAATAAAAAAGCTGCACGCCATAAAAGTCGTATCTGGTGGGGCGATTTTTTTGTTGATAGTGAACACGGTTCGCTAGATGCTTGTAGAGTTTTCCAAATGAAAACTGTGTCGTATCCGGTAAGTGTGGTAAGAAAGAATTATCATAGAGGTGTGAAAACTAAAGAAGAAAAAGTAAAAATTACTGTCTAACATTTAGTTTGATTTTGGAATGATGGAATAGTAGTTTAGGGGGATGAATTCTTCAGTTAGGCGGGAGTCATCGTAGAATGTTTAAAATAATGACGTTTAAATTTGTACTTAAAACTAATACGGCATATTTATAATGTTTTAATAGAAGCACAAATAACATTACCGTATCATAATTTTTTTCCCAAAATTTTCTTGGATGGCAAAATTACACTTACCTGAAAAGGAAAATAAAAAAACATTAATGATTTCGAATATAATCGCTGGATTATATTCGCATAAGACAAAGATCTTGAGAAGGAAAAAACACAGAATAATTTATTTTTAATTTCCCGTTCACAATTGCAAGAAACGCTCAATTTGATTACTATTTCATGACTTAATCAAAAAAATTATCACCAGCTCCCATCTCATCGCCTATCCAGCTCAATCTATCTTTTGTTTAGAAACCGTGCTACATAGCCCAGGCTTATCTCCCGAGCTACTGATCTACAGATATAATTCCTTACATTTTAACTGTTCTTTACGTCATGTGGCATTTACATCAAATGCCAGTTATAACTTTAAGATAGCATTAACTTTGAATTAACATAGTACATCGTTGTTAATAACAGAGTAATATTTGGCTCTGATGCTATGATAGCTTCCAAGGTTGTTATTTACCAGATACAACGGCATACCATCTACGATGGTAACAAATCATTTTGACGTCATTCAATTTTGAATGCTATTACTGGTAGATAGGGGTTAAAAACGCGTGTATTTATAAGACAGATGTCTTAAGCTTCTGCTGTTCTCTGTACAGGCCATGTAAGATTGAACACGATTATATTTATCGTTACATCGCGTATGCAACGCTCATTTACATAAAAACTATTATTTTTTGACCGTGTACTTATCATTTATGATCGATTATATATATTTTTTGTGCTATTTTCGTTTTGCTTTTTTGTAGTTTAATATTTTGATTTGATTTTAATTTTTCAATTGACGGGCTAGTTGGCGTGATTTGTACACGCCACAGGTCGTGGGTTTGATTCCCACTCAGGTCAGACATTTGTGTGCATGAAAATATTGTCTGTTTGTCCTGACTCTGCGTGTAATTAATGATATAAAAGTAGTATATCAGTTATCTAGTTTCCATACTTCAAGATCCACTTAGTTTGGGATCAGATGGCCGTGTGTGAGGATTTTTTGTTTTTGTTTTTTACTTTGTATAGGCTTGTGTTTGACCACAATCTCACTATGGTAAGTGATGATGTGGCCGAAGGTGGTAAGCACACAAAGCCTAAAAGGAACTATCTCTCAAGTGCAGCTGCCGGGACACACCAATAGGTGTTTTGGCGACAGATTTTCAACTTGAGGGGTTAGCCAGCCAGGCGGGTACTACAAAGTACCCTACCACCGTGCTATGGTTTCCTCACGATGTTTTCCTTCACCGAAAGCTCAAGCTCATTGTAGGATTCGAACCCACGACCTTCGCCGCGGCATCCGACGTCACTATCACTGAGCTATCATCGCCTTCCAATGTCCCAGATTATTATTATTAGTTACAAAGTTGTATACTAATCGTTAATTACTTTTTAATATTAAAATACACAAAATTAATGTCATATAATTCAAAGTCGAAGTCAAAGGTATGTATTCAGTTTAGGTCCTAAGAGGGCACTTATGAAGGTCCAATTTACTGAAGCTACCACCAGTTTGGAAGTCAGCCTTCAACCGGCAAGAAACTCAGCAAGGTTACATACATCTTTTAAATAGTTTGAATATATTTTATATGCCTAAAGAATTCAAAAGTGACAAAATCAAACGGGAGCCGACCTAAACAACTGCCCATCATATCTGTGCACTTACAGAGATAGAGAGAGACTTACAGACATGTGCTCTAAATTCAAAGAAAGCTCCGGTATAATGTCCCTAGAGATATGAAACGACGGCGCCATCTCGAGATAAAACTATATAAATCAAGTGAACCTTGATAATACAGCTTTGGACAAGATAAAAATATATTAATCAGTATGATTTCATTCCTAGCTAATGGATTCTTAATGCGATGAAACACTCGTCATTTTGGTTGAAAAAGTTGTCGAGAATGTTGGTTTGTGTTTAGTAAAAATTATGTACCTGGTATCACCCGCGTTCCCGAGGGATCTTATGTTTTACCGGGATAAAAAGTGGCCTATGTCCTAATCCAGGTTGTCAGCTACCTCCATACCTCATCCAAATCCGTTCAGTAGTTTTTGCGTGAAAGAGTAATTAACATACATCCAGACATCAATACTCACTAACTTTCACATTTATAATATTAGTAGGATTTAGTCTTTTCATTCATATAATTAATATAAATAAAAAATGAGTAACATGTGAGTCTGTCGTTTAACTATTTGCATAAAGCGATACACATTTAAATTTTTGAATGTAAGAAAGAAAACAAAACGTGTAGCAAAATATTAAATTAACAAAAATATTGTTGCTACAAAGTGCTTATATAATAAAAAAAATAGATTTAAGTTAAAAATATAAAAGACGGTCCCAACTCTGCATAAAGCTGGTAGTACATGGACTAGCGCTGATCTATTGAGACCGGTATCATGACATCACTAGAACGAAACCTTTAAACATACAAAATGAAGAACAATATGAGGTACTGGTAATAATTAAGTGTTTTCATTCAAATAAATACATATTAATTTTCTAAGTCATCGGCCTGATACAAACTAAACACAAGTACGATATATAAATAAGAATGATATTCCATTTGATACGATTCATTTCATTTCATTGGTGATCAAGAGATATACGGTCAATCGATACGTTATCAGTACCGACCCCCTCCCCTCCACCCGCGACCCCCCACAGGTGTAGCTGTAACGACAGAAGAAACGACTGTCAAAATGTTGGTAGTATTATTGTGGAGAAGATGTTCACAGACTTTTGATGAAAGGCAGTCGCTGAAAGTGTGGTAAGGGTAAGTAACTGGGTTTTATTTTTATTACTAGTGTTTTAAAATAATCACATACTTATACTCACACACATACACCCCACCCTCCCCACACACACACATTTTTAATTTATCTTTTTCGCTCTTTTAGTTTCCTGCTGATATTTTTTAAATTTATTATAAGCAAATGTAACTATAAAATAACTTTTATTTATAATATTTCTATCGTGTTACATATAACAGCAAAAATCACCATTAATATTTCATCTTTAAAACGAGAATGCAATTTCATGCAACCTTATTTAAATATACATCGTGTAATTTTTTGCATACGCTACGTACGCTACATTTGGGCGATGGTGAGATGGTGGACGCGATAATCGTGCGATCAAATTACCGCTCGCGGTGGTATCGCCACGAAACGGGTCACCGGACTGTTGGTGCCTTCCTGACTCCTGGTTACTCAGCAGGTGCCACTGGAGAACATATTGAAAATATTTAATTGCAATTTGTATACGAAATACATACATGCTGTAGTTTTTTTTTGTCATTTATCTTGTGATGAAATTATTATTTTTAATCTTTTGGATAGATAATGTTCAATCTTACATCGGTGCTATGGAGAGAGAGAGAGAGAGAGAGGAGTGCAAAAGAAATATAGAGAGAATTACCCAAATGTGGCAAGCACCAGAACAAAATGTTATGGCACATATTGAACAAGGTTTTTATTTAAATATTGGTGTAATAAAATAGTTATTATGAAATAAACATCAAAAATCGAGTGCTTCAAAGCAACACACCCTGTCAATCAATCTCAAAAGACAATAGAGTTGAAAATCCTTTAGCACAACATAAAATTATCACTGTAATTAAACTACACACAGTAATAACCGTACACAAAAACAACCTAAACGTAGTATACAAACATGTGTCAAATGTGAATAAAGTCGGGATCCCATCATAACAGTGTCTGAGACGGCCCATATTGCATTGTAAAGCTAATTGGATAGAGATGCCTATCAGGGAAGCCGATAAAATGGAATAGATAACATTCTGTAGTGACTTATTAAGGCCGTTCCCAGAATAATATTAGATCGTACGATATGCGGCCGCGCAGGCCGTGTGTGGGTAACGATGGCAGAAAATTATTCACAAAACTATTTTATGGTTGGACAAAAAAATATTAGATCGATTGTAAATTGATTCATTTAGTCATTAAACCCTCGCTCGCGGATGATACTCGCGTTCTAAAACTACATATAACAAAATAGACTTCTAGGAATCATGATATATTTCATCTCATTGTGCGATATATAGGTATATATGTAAGTAAACTAATTAATGATACGTAGGCAATATAATGGCATATTCGAAAAATTTATATATGTAATCACGTTTTTTTCTTTCTCATAAGTAGATAGTTGAAATGCTCGCTACTGGCCGACAACTCCAAAGATTAACCCTCTATTTTACCTAGTTAAGCGTGAAAAAAATTACTACGATTTTAGTAAAAACATAGACAACATTTAGAACTCTTAAAATTTAAAATCTCTATAACTATAAACAAATTAGTGCACACACCACGACAGCAACAAATTGTACAATCGACGCAACTTTTTCCCGTTTTTTTTCCACGTCATGAATTCGCGTGTTTTGCTAACTGTACATCAACCCTATCGCCGATCTCAACAACGAATCGCGCTGTGTAGTTTTTGCGAAATTGGTCGGTGCCGATCGGGCTTTATTCACTCCATCGTGGATTCCCTGAAAACGGTGGAAGTATCAAAAAAATCAATCTGGGTCGGTCGGTTCGGTCACTTAGGACTATAGACTCTACACTGCCATATCGAGGGGTTAGATATATAAATTATTTTGACATAACACGTCATTTTGATTGTTGGCGAATTGGGTTAGTAATATGTAGCAATAGTTTTTTTTATTTTGTTAATGTGGCCGAAGGTGGTAATCACACAAAGCCTAGAAAGAAGTGGCTTTCAAGTGCCGGAACACAGTAGACGTTTGTCGACAGATTTTCAACATGAGGGTAGCCAGCTAGACAGGTACCTACTATAAACTAGGTACACTACCACCATGCTATGGTTTCCTCACGATGTTTTCTTTCACCGAAGGCGCATTCAGAGTTGGTCCCATTCTAAAAGTTGTTTGTATTTATGAGTACCGACTTTCAACCTTGAAAGTCTTGCTAAATACCTAATTTCAATTACACACAACTAATCTTGCTTCTGTCTCTTCATTCCTTATTTTTTCATTGGACCTCATGTAAGTAGTACTTTAATAAAGTACCTTTTAAATCTAAGTAAAACAGTAATTAATTTTAACTATTATCTAAGAGTGAAAAAAGAAAGCTGAACTCCAAATCACAAACGAAGCCACGAGAAAAACAGGCCAAACAAGTACATTTCAAGTACGAAGTAGGTAACTGGGAAATGATTTGGTATCAGTTATCAGATGGCTGGATCTCGATTCTCTAATTAACTTTATGCACCTTTTTGCCATAAATGATTATTATCTCATACGTAGTCACGATGCCATATTAATTTTATTAAGCCACGCAATTTAATTAAATAGTTTTCATAATTACATATTTACACATACCTAATATTGATGATAGGTTATTTCTTTGTCAGGTTCAAATAATTGAATTACTAGCTTCTGCCCCGGAGTTTCACCTGCATTCCCGAGGGATCTTATGACGGGCCGGTTGGCGTGGTTGGTAAGATACCCTATTTATCACGCCGCAGGTCGTGAGTTCGATTCCCTATCAGGACAAACATTTGTGTGCATGAACATGTTTGTTTGTCCTGAGTCTGGGTGTAATTATCTATATAATAATGTATGTATTTACAAAAGAAAAGTAGTATATGTAGTATATCAGTTATCTGGCTTCCATAGCACAAGCTCAGCTTAGTTTGGGGTCAGATGGCCGTGTGTGAGGTATAATGTCCCAGAATATGTATTTATTTATTTATGTTATCTCGGGATAAAAAGTACCATATATTATGTTACTCCAGGGTAGGTATCTATCTATGTGTGATGTTCCATCCATATCCAGCAGTCACAAACAAACAATCTTATGATATTAATAGAATCTAGTTCACTACCATTCCTTAAAGTGTTCTTGAACTATGTGATTTAATTTTATAAAAAAAACCAAACTACAAATTTCACATATTTTTGGGAACTACAAAAAGAACTGGGTGTGAATGGTCTTTTATCAAGTTTTCCTAATATCATCCGAAATTACCCGGAGCTAGTGAATTCTGGCATTTAAATTCAGTAAACTTTTAGAAGAACTTGCATAGTTTTTTTTCTCATCAGATATGGAAGTTGCCACGGCACTGGACCGGTTGCAGAGTGAGATCATTAGGATAACCTTATTTTTTAGCTGCAGCTCGTCACAGCTGTTTCAAAGTACAAATCTATAATAATAAGTATGATTTCATAGTATTTTCAAACAAAGAACTAAGTCAACTGATGATTCGTCCAATACTTATAATTGTCTCAATATTAGTTGAAATAAAGCGCGGTATCGCAATCGTGCGCAGGATCGCGGAGTGAATCATTAAACACCCGATAGAGGGCGGAGGTGACGCGTCGCCCACTGCGGCCGGGCTTGTGGGTGGTGCGAGTTGAGAGATGATAGCGGATAGGTTTTTTCATTTATTTTTTTCATTTGTTTAGGTTAAAAGGAAGGCCATATGATGTTTGTATCATATATAGTGTAGAATATACCTATAAAAAACGATAACCTTCGTGAGAAGACTTTAACATTTTGTAATAAGTGCTAGCCAGATCCTTGGCAGATAGGTAACGTTGAATTATTATCGTAGGGGAATATAGAGAGATTTTACTTTTGACTCAAAGAGGTATTGCTTTAGATTTGAACATAACCTACTAATCAAATCTCCTGTAAAATATAACAG
Organism: Tetheella fluctuosa; assembly: GCA_951216915.1. NCBI lineage: Eukaryota > Metazoa > Arthropoda > Insecta > Lepidoptera > Drepanidae > Tetheella > Tetheella fluctuosa. The sequence goes on from OX578214.1 coordinate 1,846,225, forward strand.
AAATTACTTCATTTTTTTTTCATTTAAATAAATAGGTAAAATTTATGAAAGTGCGTACTTACTCAATAAAAATTACACTTAATTATTTGACTAATGATATATAACTTCCCTAATAATATAATTAATATGAAAAACCCATGTTTATTATTATTTCATTACTCAACCACTTAACGAGTCATGAAAAAAGAGGAATCCAAATGGTCACGGAGAAGGTATTGTACTCTTTATTTTAGTAAAATCTTTGTTTACCCGTGGAGTGAAAACTCCAAAACGTAAAGTAGCTGTTGCTATAAATATACCCTTCATTACATACGCTTTTAAGGCGATGATAGCTCAGTGGTAGTGACGTTGGACGCCACGGCGAAGGTCGTGGGTTCGAATCCTACAATGAGCTTGAGCTTTCGGTGAAGGAAAACATCGTGAGGAAACCATAGCACGGTGGTAGGGTACTTTGTAGTACCCGTCTGGCTGGCTACCACCCTCAAGTTGAAAATCTGTCGCCAAACACCTATTGGTGTGTTCCGGCAGCTGCACTTCAGAGCCAGTTCTTCTAGGCTTTGTGTGCTTACCACCTTCGGTCACATCATCACTTACCATAGTGAGATTGTGGTCAAACACAAGCCTATACAAAGTAAAAAAAAAAAACTCTAAATCATGCTTCCATTTTGTTCAACTAAAACGTTAAACTCAATTGCCACATCTTCTCACTTGGACCAAACAATATGGGTAACACATACGGCCGATTACATCCTTTGTTGTACGGAAGAAAAATGGCCAAACACTATCGTGCCGCGATACTATTACTTAAAACATGATTCGTGACTGTAGATACGAGAGAAGTAGCGTGGATGCAAGAATGCAAGAAAGCAAGGAACCACACTGGTAATATTATGCTACATTTATGTTTTTAATCTTTGAAACATTCTATATTTGAAAAGCATTTTTTTATTGTAATGTATTCTTTTTCACCAGTTTGATTACACTGTGTCATATGAACTTTTTATTCATTACTGAGATCATTTTTAAAGTATTTATTTAGAGTCCTTAATTTATGTAAGAACATAAGCTTAGTAATTGGGTACTTACATAAGTAAGATGTTAATCAGATCACTCATATATTAATTAATCTGTGGCAAGTTTTATCTTTACAGATAATAAAATAAGAAATGTTACAAAGAAACGCGTTTTCATAGGAACTTGATACCTAGCCGTACTTGTGAGGGAAGATTGATTGATGACTCAAGAAGCTCAGAGATATGAATGAGTACGCTGAGGTCAACCTCTTTGCTACTACTTATAATAAAGTATTATTAGTTTTTTCCACAGATTTAATGAGTAATTACATCCAAAAACAGATGGTTTGATAAAAAAGTGTTTATTCTTGTAAAAAGAATCGACACTTTATCGTTAAAGATGCAATAGTTTTTTTAACTAATTTTATACGTCTCATAATACAGGTCGCACGTTGGGTGGGCTCGCGTTCACCTCATTTGTCAACCGCGACCCGCTACCATGATACGCCCCAGCCCTTTGTGTTTCACAACAGATAGGCATCTCAGCAACAATGCCCTCTAGTGTTCATATATTTAAATTGTTTAACACATTTGTTATTCGACATGCTGTGGTCAAGGCTTCAGTGGGGATCGGGTTACGAACGGGTGCTTTTTTTTTGAATATGATTCATGTTTCGTCGGTCGAAGTAGTGTGTATGACACTGATTTTATCAAATTTAAAGTTTGAACTTGTATTTTTAATGCTATTAAAGTTATTTTACAAGAAATACTCACACTTTCAGTTCACGAACACACACACTCACACTATTTGAATATAGTAATTTATAAATAATAGTTTTTTTTATTAGAATAAAACACCATAAGGGTTTTGAATTAATATTATAGCTCTTGTAATTCAATAATTTTTAAGGTCTAGCTTATATGAATGATGTCATTATTTAAGAAATGAAATGAAATATAATTTATTTGCCAAAATATGGTCATTAAAGGTCTTACACTAAAATAATTGTGTTTCACATATTCAACAGAGATTCGGTGTGCAAATGTCTTCGAATTAAAGATCTCGCTTAAATTATCAAGGTTCATCAATATGTGTATTTTGACTAACTTGATTTTATCAAAAAACATAGCCAATAATTAGCTTTATAGAGCACATTTATTTCTCCAGTTACACGCAATGTTGCCACAGCAATGTTTAAATAAATAAAAAATCTTTTATGATATTGGTAATGTCGCAAATGAAGCAGAAATACTTTATACATATATTTAAAAAAAAAACTCTAAATAAAATATTGTCTTACAAAAAAGTAATGGTGACAATGACAACCGACCAGATTATGGAGCATAGTGATACAGCATTCCTTGTTTCAAATGGTAAACAATGAGCTATTTTTAACGACAAACGTACCACAGGACCACACAAAAAACCCTTCAAAAATCACCACTCAATCGAAATATTTGACATTCATTACCTACAACGTATAACGCATTCTGATTCCAATCTATTTGTAACCGTCAATGTAATACAAATAATGTTGTATTCCCGAATTATCTAATGTTCGTGGTACATGCGTTCGCGCCGGTAGTCACAACATTTTTTTTTGCTTATTTATCTTGCGTCCCTTTCTCACCCTTTCGCTCCTTGTAAAACAGTCGTAGTTCTCATGTTTCTGTCCTTTTACTCGATCGATAATATTGTTCTTTGGAATTTTATTAGATTTTAAGCTTGATTTGTTAACCGTCATGGGATTTCACCTTGTTTTTGGAATAGAAAAGCAATGGAGTATCTTCTTTAGACTGGATATGATATAGATAATATCTAATTTAAAACATCGAAACGTCATTGCACAATGTACCTATAGGTTTATTATAGTTAAATTATTTTCAAAACTCGAACAGCTACATATATCATGTATTTATCTACCTTTAGTTTTTTATTTGTGGCCATTATTTTTGATATTTATCAGTCATCATCACATAAGTATACCCACACTGCGAGGGCGTTAATCTGCTGACTATACCATATCAGGGCAAGATCTACTATCTGTGCGGAGTTATCAGCCTTAACGACGTCCCGTCTTATCACGAAACGTGCTTTTGAGCTTTTTTGTGGATTAAAATTATTAAGGGAGCTATGGAATAGAGAATAAAAGCTCGTGGAAGCTAAGGCATTAGGCTTTGTGACCATGGAAAGTTTTTGATTAATTTATATTATTTTTAGAAGGCTTTCAATTTCATGGTCCACCTGATGGTAAGTAGCCAACCTTTACAAATCTAGCTTTCCCTAGGAGGCAACTGGCTCTTAAAGGAAACTGCCGAAACACACCGGCAGGTGCAAGGTCACAGATTTTCAACTCGAGGGTGGTAGCCAGACTTATAGATAGTACAAACTATGATTAACTATATAAAAGGTTTGTTTCTAAGATCTAAGAATCCGACTATATCTTAAAAGATCAAAATACAAAAATTTGCCAAACCTAATTTATAGCTATAATGAAAAAGAACTCCCTAAAAATCTATCAACAAAAGATAACATGCAAAAGGTTTTATTCGAATCTAGCGGATGAAGCGATAATACAGGCGCCTACGCCGGTCACCGAAAGTTGCCGTAATTGGCCGAAATCTCCCGATCACTCCCGATTATTGTCAGTTTCCATTAACGCCATTGGCGCCAAGGTAATCAGTTGGTATCTTCGGAGATTAGAAATGCATTATCTGTTTAATTAAAGCAGATTCTAGTTCACTGATAAATATAGTGGTTCTTATATTACTTGGGCCAGCTCTATTAGGTAATTAGCAACAATTAAATTAAGAATATCAATTTTTAAACAAAGATTGATAAGAAAGCAAACTATTATCAAATTACTATGTACCTAACACACCACTTTTGGTACATGTTGCCAAGGTTTTTTAAGAACTCCATATTTTTGGTGGATGTATTCGCATTTGCCCCTCCTGACTCCTCTATTCAACTTTTACTCTATATTATATTTCTTTGACAGCCTTTATTCGATCATAATTTTGTAAAGAAATCATATTTTATCTATGGTAGTTGTTTATGACACTTAAACCATCAACAATTGTATTGAAAATTTATGCAAAACAGTATGTTTTCGTCGTATTTTTTGGCACAAGTAAATGATTGCCCTCGTACATTACACGCGTTCGTTTTGGCAACAGTTTCCCTTCGATGTAGTAAAGCGGTCCGGCCAGTGCAAGCCTCAAAGCGATAGTTTATAACTGAGATTTATACGCATCGATTTATCGTAAACGTCTCGGCACCGTATCGCTATCGTGTATTGCAAAAATATCATTAGCAGTGAATACATAAAAACATAACCATTTATTGATTTCTTTTTAAATTTTATGTCGTATTTATCATGGAGTTGTACTTAGTTCTTTATTCAACATTATTTTGACCGTATAAAATTTTCGTGATATTTTTTTTAATTTGCTCCATCTGTATTAATAAACCTTGTGAGTGTCGTATCGTGGTCGTATCGTCACTAAGCTCGATCAAATCCTTTCATTTACATGTCCTATTTCTTTAATGGCCATTTTCGAGAATACTGCATTCAACTGTTTATGGCGTGGCTTATATCACAAGCAGTAGCGGGTAGACATTCAGAAGGACATTTTGTTTTTTCTATGGATCAGCTTGCATTGGAAAGCCCACCACGATTTATGATAAAAATAAACAAAGTTAACAACACATACTGAGACCTTTTAAAAGTTAATTAATGTTATCATAATATACAAGTTTTTACCGCGTTTAATCCTTTTACAACAAGTTTGATTCTATCGCCACGTACCTACTTATTAATACTATCCTATTCTATGAATACAACATACTAATTAATTTCTAGAATATCGATAAAAGTAAACTTATGCGTCCTGTAGATAAAATAAAGTGTAATTTGTAACACAAAATATTTAAAATAATGCAAATTATGTAGTTACTGGATGAATTCAAGCAGCATTATGCTGCGATAATACGGAATGTACGGATATTACGAGATACTTTTCAATTTACAACTGTTTAATTGAAAATACCAGCTTGAAAAAATAGTAAATGTAGAAATAAAAAAAATGTGTTAATTATAAAACTTAAAAAATATATATAATTGTGAAAATAAAATAATATTTTCTGTACCCTACTCCTACTGGAGCTTAAAGCCATGGAAAGAATACGTCTTTTTATTTTCTTTTTACATGAGGGTGGGTGGTTGCCGACAGATTTTCAACTTGAGGGTGGTAGTCTGCCAGTTGGGTACCAACTATCACTAGCACGATTTGCAAGCAAGCTCAAGGTCATTGTAGGATTCAAACCCACTACTTTCATCACGGTATTCGACGTCACTACCACTGAGCTATGTTCGCTTTTCATCCTACATCCTACTTTAATTTATATTATAAATGCGAAAGTTTGGATGGATGAATGATTGTTACTCAATCACGCCACAACGGCTGAACGGATCTAGATGAAATTTGGCACAGAGATAGATTATAGTCTGGAATAGCACATAGGCTACTTTTTATCCCGGGTTAACTTAAGATCCCTCGGGAACGCGGGTGAAACCGCGGGGCGGAAGCTAGTTAGACATAGTATTCGCTATCCTCCTATAACATAGACGCAGCATATTTTTTCCAACGTGGCAAATTACAGACATACAAGAAATGTGCAGTTGCATTACTGTATTAACATTTTTATGGCCAATATATTTTGTTAAAATGTTGCCAGGAACAATTGATGGGCGGCGCGAATGCGAATTTAATGTATCTAGCTTTTGTGGAATAGGTTAAACCGGTGATTAGAGGACTTTTCCTACAACGTTCTGGTGTTTAAACGCAAACGGTTGAATATAAAACCTGTTTTATCTGAAGAGGTATGTGATAGTTCTACCTAGGGCTTTTAAACGAATGAATTAGTATTATTTTTTCTTTTCTCTCAAACAAGCAATCTCAAAGTCAAAATCCAAGTCATTTATTCAGTTTGGGGCCTATATTTTACTGAAAGTATATTTATAAAAATGGAAGCTACTAAATTTACCACCAAAATTATCCCCAAACTTAGAAGTCTGAGCCTAAACTAATAAACAAAACCTGCAAACTTTATCTGTAAATTATTTTACAATAGCTTTCGCCCCGCGGTTTTACCCGCGTTCCCCAGGGATCTTATGTTTGCCCGGGATTAAAAGTAGGCTATGTTCTTCTCCGTAACATATCTTCATACCAAATATCATCGCGATCGGTTCAGCGGTTTAAGCGTGAAAAGGTAACAAACAAACAAACAAACTCACTTTCGCATGTATAATATTAGTTAGGATTGATTATTTACTTTTAATATGATATTCAAACTCTATGTAGGTGTAGTAAGTCAAGGAAAACATGCGATATCATCACTACATTTTATAGGTAAACAAACATAGGTATGTCACACACGGTTATGTCGGACGTCGAGCGCATCGCGTGCAACGTCAACATCAAACTTGTGCTGCCGGCTTTGGGAGGTTGAGACATATTATTTAATAATACATTAATTTTGCATTATTTTCTATTGTTACATTAGTTTCGACGGGGTTTAGTAATATAAATTATTATTTAGACTTTAGTTTGCGAACATTACAGAGTTTTCTAAAAACGTTTGTTATCATTTTCATTACAAACTGTAGGTTATTACATACATAAATTAGATTTTGCGTTATGACGATTGTACAAGAATATCATGTATGAAAAATAATGTTATCCATCATCAAGCTCTCAAAACGTTCCACCCGTGTGTCTCCCACCGGCGCAAAGTTTATAAAACAATGGTGCGGGCTCACGATAAGCTCTGCTTATAAATAATTGGTCTACGATAAGTCTAATTAGCCCTGCTCGATGTAATCGTACCGCGTATCTCACGCCAGTCGTAACCAACAGGAAATAGGTCTGATAATGGCGTGGCAAATAATTGATTCTTATTTTATATAGCTTGTTGACCTGCCGTGCGGCACGTGTGTCCTGTGACACGTTTTATATTTCTTATATTAAAAAATATAGTTTTTTTTTTGCTCGTCTTCCCAATTACAGTTCGGCCGCCAAAAGAATGTGTTTTTGACACTTAATTATGGCCAAATGCTCTTTTTTTATTTTTATTTAAAGTAATCTACATTGTACAGACTCGTGGTCCGTACTCTTATTAGATTAAGTTATATTATTATTATTGTTAATCTTACAACATCTATGTTGTCGCGCAAATACAATATAATACGTTTTTTTTTTTTTTCAAATGCTCTTAGGCCACATAGTCTCAAGAATAGATTTTGTTAATTAAAAATAAACCACATGTCGTAGATTCAGGATTCAATTTCGACTCATATTTTGATTGACGGACTTAAATTTATTTACTTACAAAAGTTAACTATATATTAAAGACTAGCTTCCGCCCCGCGGTTTCACCGGCGCTCCCGAGGGATCTTGTGTTTTCCTGGGATAAAAATAGCCTATAGCCTTCCTCGATAAATGGGCTATCCGATACTGAAAGAATTTTTCAAATCGAACTAGTAGTTCCTGAGATTAGCGCGTTGAAACAAACAAACTCTTCAGCTTTATAATATAAAGTATAGATAGACATTATAATAATGGGGCCAACATATTAAAAAAAAAAAACATATTAATAGTCACACCTACTAAAGCATTAGTCCTATATTTGATACCATGTATTAAAATTTATCTATAGGTTCTTATCTGCAAGTTAAAATTATGACCGCTGCAATAAAAAGCCAAAGCACATTCGGTTGAGATATTCGCACAAAAGCTTTCAAAAGCTCTGCATAAAAGATAAAAGTATTTATAGCGGACTATCGAAGTCGGACTGAGATATGAAAGATAGTGTTTTATAGCTTCTACGTAACGGACAAACACACATATAGTGTTGCGAAGGTCAAACAATATAGATAATGCAATAAAATTGACTATTTAAAACTATTTTCTATTTTTCGAAGGATCGGCAAGCGCAGCGTAGGACGTCCACTTATAAGGTGGACAGACGACCCTGTAAAGGTCGTCGGAAAACGCTGGATGCAGGCCGCCCACGACCGGTCCTACTGGAGATCCTTAGGGGAGGCCTATGTCCAGCAGTGGACGACTTGCGGCTGAGATGATGATGATGATGATGAAACTATTTTACGATATAATATGATTATGACAATGAAAAATTAACCAATGCCATGCCAGTTTTGCTGCAATTCTATCTATTCTAATATAATAAAGGAGAAGAGTTTTTTGTTTGTTTGTTTAAAGGCGCTAATCTCTGGAACTACTAGTTTAATTTGAAAAATATTTTTTGCATTTGACAGCCCAATTCTTGAGGAAGGTGCGGATGAAACCACGGGGAACAGTTAGTTAGTTAATATTTCAAAACTATAATCGAACTGTTTTTCGGATTACACTAAATCTATATATCAAACTTACTCAACCTAAAACTATAATCGTATCATATCTTATCTCTTAGTTTATGTGTGTACGTATATTTGTTTGTTTGTGTGATTGGGGGATTGGGTTACCACTTAGCTCCGTAACTTGGGTCGTAAATAAATAATAGCCTAAAATATAAGATACCTCGGTAACGCGGTTGAAACCGCGGGGCGGAATCTAGTTACATTATACGTTATATTTCACCCGCTTTTATTTAACCTACACACCATAATAAGACACACAAAAATATAAGTTATAGTACTGAACATAATTCTATGTAACATCGCCATTAAACTGCTGGAGATAATTTGAAAACTAAGATAAAGATCGCTTGTGAATTTATGTTAGCGTGTGAGATATCGCTCTGAGTTACTGAAGTTAGAAATATAGTACTATAAATAGTATTTTATTTACATACCTACTCAAAAAATTGACTATTCCATAAACCTAAGTTACTGGAAAAGTCAAACCGTGTAATAGTGGTAATTAATCGCTTATTAATCAAAATAAAATATATAAAATAAAAGAGGTAGAGCATAGCGATAAGTCGCTCAAAGAGCAGCTCGACTGGGAAAGTGAAGGGTCGGCAACGCGCGAGTGATACGTCTGGTGTTGCAAGCGTTCATAGGCCACGGTAACCGCTTACCGTCAGGCGGGTCTAATGCTTGTTTGCCGACTGTGTGGTACAAAAAAAATATGATTAAGCAATAAACCAAATATAGTACTTAGAACTGTTAATATAAAGTCACTGGTTCTGTAGCAAAATGGCAAAATCTTACCGGTTTTTCAATCATTAATTATACGTTATATTTTCCAAAATAAGAATTATATACTATCATCTTCTAGGCTTTGTGGGCTTACCACCTTTGGCTTCATCATCACTTACCATAATGAGATTGTGGTCAAACACAAGCCTATAAAAAGTAACTAGCTCTTGTTTGTGGCCCCGAGAAAGGTGATATGTTTCACGAGTACTCTCGCCGCTCAGCTCCATTCAGTCACAGCGCGATGATACACGTCTGAAACCATTCCATAAGAACCTCCAAGGCAACAAAATACTTTTTATATTATAATGTTTATGTAATCATGATAAATCGATCAAGTAAGTTGTAGACCAACCCCCACAATCAGCACTTCTCAAGTATGACGCAAGTCAACCTCAAAATACTAAAAATAATATTTTTATTTCAAGTCAATAATAAAACAAATACAAAACGCCCTTGAAACATTGGAACCGGATAAGAATCTCGCTCAGAATTTATATACGGGGCATGATAACGTAGGGCGGGCGGGAGCGATAAGCCGCCCGCGGGCTCCGATAACGCGCCGCCCGCCCTGCAGATGTTATCTGTGATTAAATAGCTCGCCTTATCAGTAGCGAGCCGAGAGGATCTTGGGCGGCACAGAGTAGTGTAGATACAGGGGATTTGTGGAAATAATTGACTTCAATTGATTGAGTAGTAGCTAGGCAAATTATTGTTCACCTCACTAGCTCAAAAAGCCGATGCTCACTCAATGAAAAAAAAAGTATGTATCCTGTGATTGAATTTCTAAATTCATTGACTTACGAAACATTTACATTCTTTTTTATTAAAAAGAAACTATAGATTTTTGATTAATTTGTGCTTTTAAATACATAATTCGGTCGAAAATATCGTTTCATACATATTTGCTCGCTAGTGAGGTGAAAATGTGTCACACGAGAGCAAAGTGGTATATTTCTTATGCCTTTGAATCCACCACTACGATTCGCATTCTAACATAGAATCACTGACTCGCAGAACTCGCATAAAAATGAACTTTGCTCTATTGTTGCGCAAAGAAAGTAAAGATATAGTTATATATCTTTACTTTCTTGTTATATGTTAGGTAGGTACTCGAAGTTTTGGTTTTATGAAATCAATGTTTATTTTAATTTATTAATAGGGAGAGTAGGTAATCATAAAATTGTCATATGAATAGATATCTTAATATATATATTTCTTGTGTGCGTGTGTATGTGACTCCTCCTAAACGACTGGACCAATTTTGATGAAATTTTTTGTGTGTGTTCGTGGAGATTCGAGAATGGTTTAGATTAAACGGCTGGACCGATTTGGATGAAATTTTGTGTATGAGTTGCGACAGGACAACGTCTGTTGGGACAGCTAGTCTTAATATATATATTTCTTGTGTGCGTGTGTATGTGACTGAACTCCTCCTAAACGACTGGACCAATTTTGATGAAATTTTTTGTGTGTGTTCGTGGAGATTCGAGAATGGTTTAGATTAAACGGCTGGACCGATTTGGATGAAATTTTGTGTATGAGTTGGACAGGACAACGTCTGTCGGGCCGCTAGTATATTATATTTCCATTAATTTGGTGTTGACGCTTTTTCACCTTATTCATACAAAGGAAAATTTTTGACATGACGTAATTTTTTACAAATTTTGAAGATTCTACTTACATAAGTATTTATGTTCATCGGGGAAATAGGGGAGGCCATAGTATGCTGGCAACGTCCTGAGTCGAAAAAAACAATTCTGATATAGAAACAATATTTTGCATGAAAGGTATAATGCTTCTTTCATTCACCATCCATCATATATATGTATCTATATATACAAAAATAAATCTCCGAAATATTTGTACGCGCATAACATCCGAACGATTGCACCAAATTGGATAAATCTTTCTTTTATGTGTTCGTTATTGTCAGGAGAAGGTTTGTATGAAAGAAAAAAAGGGAACGTGGGTGAAACCACGGAGAACAGCTAGTTATAAATATTAAAACAAAATCAATCCCTTTTCGAAAAAATATAATGAATATTGTCACCTCTGTAATTTCACACTAATCTACATGAAATATGAATACGCAGCGTTGTCGGCAGGAATCCGTCAAACAGATGAGATAACACGGACGTGAACTTTTGCTGTATTTGTACGTACACCCGCCCTTTCCCCTCCACCCCTTGTGACCCCCTGTAACCCCCACTGTCCCCCGTCTACACTTACATACATTTCAGAATGTGTGTGTGATAAGTACGTATCTTCAAATCTGAAGGACTGAATATTTCTTTTAAAACTGAAATTTGGTACTTTAACTGAAGTTAGGTGGTTTTTTCAAAATGGCTACTTGCAAAAACTTGATAATCTAGGTTATCGAAACGTATTTACTCAACTGCTTTTTGCTTTATAATACACTTTTTTTATCGCGGCTATTACTAATTTGAAGATGAGTGTTCGAATACTAAAATTAATTTGAGCACGAATTACAGCACGGTGGTTGGGTAATTTGTAGATCTCATCTGTCGCCAGGCATCTACTGGTATCTTCCAGCAGTTCCACTTGAGAGCCAGTTGGCTTTTTAAAGATTTGCAATCACTCTGGCATTGCTAATGTTCATAGGAGACGGTAGCCTTAAGGTACCATCAGCTAATATTAAATACTAGCTTCCGCCCCGCGGTTTCACCCGCGTTCCCCGGGGATCTTATGTTTTCCCGGGATAAAAAGTAGCCTATTTTCTTTTCCGTACCGTAGGCTATCTGCATACCAAACAAACTCACTTTCGAATTTATAATATTAGTTAGAATAGTTAGGATAGTTAGTAGGATTAGGATTAGGAACTGCATTATTTTTCTTAAAAGTTAATACAAATTAAAAGTAAACAAAATGGTAGATACCTATATATAACAATAAAATATAATCTTCATCATTAAAAGAGTTGGTCCAGAATTTGAAGTGCCATACTTGGAATGTCAATTCATTATATACTATTATCAACTAGCTGCTGCTCCATGGTTTTTGCATATAAATTTTGAATATAACTAACCCCCGAAATTTTACATGGGTAAAATTCTCATCGTAAAAATTATCCATAGTTTTTCTCCATACCATAGACTACCTGCATGCCAAACTTCATCACGACTGGTTGTGCCGTTGAGGCGTCAAGTGGTAAAAAACAAAGGTACCTTCGTATTTATAATATGCTTCCGTATTTAATTAGAATTTAACTGACTAAAATAACTTCATCTTAGCTTATATAGGGCGAAGAGCATCAACTTCTAATCAGGCGTTAAACCAAAAACTGACGTTTAAAATATATGATCAATCAATGTTTAATTTACTCACAGAATTTACTGTTGTTTAACGACGGTTGATGAACAATACTCTTAAAGCTATAAAAAGGGTCTAGCTAGAGATAATCTATCGTTAATTATACTTAATTGAGGACGGCTGTAAATGATTCCCATTGGAATTAAACTAACTCATGTTAGTTACTTTGCTGAAAAATCTATATTAAAAAAATACGGTTGCATTAAACCAAACTACATGTGCTTTACTTTTCTATATTATTATAAGAATGTATTTAGTATTTTTGTTGTAAATATATTTTAAGTTAGTTGAAAGTCTTTTCAGTTTAGGCCCTAAGGCCCCCCGGCTAATGAACCCCGAAGCTAGTGAAGTTACTACCGGTTAAGAATATCCATCTATTTTTTATAAATGTTTATAGTTTTAAAATAGGTTTTCTTCATACTAAGTAGTATGCTTATAAAAAAAAACGAAAAAACAACTTTAAAGCTAATGAAACTTACTTACAAAGACGTCGCACGATATGTGATGACCTACTTACCTGCAAGAAAAAAAAAGCGAAATTAAATTACATTATAATCATTACAATCATTACATTAGGTCGTGACCTGCAATTGACCTAAAAATGTGTGAGTCATGAGCGGTAGCGGGGCCGGTAGCGGAAGCGGGTAGAAATGCTATAATACTGGCAGGTAACAAAAATAAGTCTTAATTAAAAATAATTTGATTTTGGAATTCGAGTATTTTTGCGGGTAATAAAATATTGCAGAGAATTTATAAACATAAGTAACTCGTTGTAACTTCGATTTGAAGATATTCAGGTATAACGTATAAGAAATATAATCTAAGAAATTGATGAATTTTATTGTGTTTCTAATATATAGTTAGCTAATATACCAGTAGTTATTTTTTTTATTAAATAACTAGCTATCCCTCGCGGTTTCACCCGCGTTCTCGAGAAAAAAAGTAGCCTAAGTCCTTTCACATACCATAGACTAACTGCATACGTAATTTCATTGCGATCAGACAGAGTTACTATCGCATTTACAAACATTAAGTATGGATTGCATATTTTTTTATTAATTATCTTCTTGTCTGTATATATAAATAGAAAAGGTGACTGACTGACTGACTGAGCTATCAACGCACAGATCAAACCACTGGACGGATCGGGCTAAAATTTGGCATACAGATAGCTATTTATGATGTAGGCATCTGCTAAGAAAGGATTTTTTGAAATTCCACTTTTAAGAGGGTAAAATAGTGGTTCGCGTGTGATACCGCGGGGCGGTAAGCTAGTTAATAATATTTATATTTCCTCTCATAACTTGTACCACAAAAGCCCACATTAGCGTATTACTAAGTTTATATTGTATGTTTTGTAATAAAAAAAAATCTGCAGTATTATGCAAAGTGGGTTGTTATCGGTAGATCTAGACTTATACTGTAGACCACACACGCGCCGCAGCAGGGGCCACTTATTGAGTTTCAAGGAAATACTTACACCCACACACATACATACATATAAATGTTAAGGTTTTTTCTTAAATATTTCAATTTACATAAATTTATTTAAGTTAAGTTAAAAGAGGTAGAGCATAGCGATATGTCGCTCAAAGAGCAGCTCGACTGGGGAAGTATCTCCAACTTACAGAATACCGCAGCCAAATAACTTATAGTTGTGTTCCTGCGCGTGAGTAAGGTCGCCAGAGCTCATCGGTGAGGGGGGAAGGGTCGGCAACGCGCGAGTGATACCACTGGTGTTGCAAGCGTTCATAGGCTACGGTAACCGCTTACCATCAGGAGGGCCGTATGCTTATTTACCGACCAAGTGGTGTAAAAAAAAAATGTAATGATGTGGTTAACCACGTAATGCCTAAAAGGAACTGGCTCTCAAGTGCAGCTACCATGTTTAGCGACAGATCTAATCTTACTTACTTTAGTTTCGTTCAAGGATGTATTTTTTACATAAATTGAAATAAAAAAAAAAAAAACAATGATATTACTAAATTGTTAGTTTTAGAACTAAAAGCAACTTCGTTTCTTTAATGTTATTTACGTAACACAATATCCTGAAATCTTCATCCAAATACAACACACGATATTAACCATGGGCATTAAAAAAAATCAAGTCCAGTGCATAGCCGCATCGGCATCGGCGGCTAGGCGAAGCGGGCTGCTATCGCGCCGGCCACGCGGCCAAAACTCCCTTATCTCGGTCACTTTTCACGTTTTTCACCGATCCGCCCGCGCCCGCGCCGCCCTCCCCACCTCCCCACAATAGAACGCCGGCCAGATGCAGCGATATGAGCTTTATTGAAGCATTTTAAAAGGGGTTTAATGTGTTTCTCTGTGATTGTATGTCAGTTATCATTTGGTTTTACAGGCGCTAAGGACCGGGGTGTAAGAGCAAAAGATGTTTAAGGCGATGCAAGCTCTGTGGTTATAACAATTACCTACCTGCTTCAACATATTCAGCCCAAGTAGGTATGTCCACTGCTGAACATAGGCCTCTCCCATTGAATTGATTCTACATGCTTTGTTCATCGAAATCATTGATGATTCAAATTTGTACGCTGCAAAGCCGAGAAATCCTACTTAAAAATATTTTAAATGAAAACGAAATTCTCAAAAATAACTTCAAACTCGTTATCCGTCTCATTGTCACACAGTTATCACTTGTTAGACATTGTTAACAAAGTGAATAACTATCGGTTAATGAGCGTGATACGAGCCGGGGCCGGGATCGAACCAATGTCGATGCGATAACGGTACGCACCTGCTATTAATGTAAGGCTTTTGATCACTGGGCCTTGATGGTGTTCTTCCTGGATTGAGTATTACACGAAATATATACCTATAGATACACAGCTCGACTTAATGTTTATCAGAAAATTTACCTTTTAAAATACTTGCTTACATCGTGTTATTCTAACAAAGAATGATCAAATCAAAATAAAAAAATCATTTATTGCCTTTTTCGTTGTTTCTTATATATAGTGTACTTATTTTATTATAATATATAATAAAGTGTGTCAGTCAGTCAGTCAGTTATTCTTTTATAATATATTTAATTAGTTTAAAAAAAAATAAGTTAGACGATAGCAGATATTAAAGGGACAAAACGACAATATCCCCAGAACACTATTACTATACAAAATTTGTGCTCCTATTGAACTACCCTATTTTTTAATGTGACAGAGACGTCAGACAGACAGCAAAACTTATACCTATCAAAAGTTAAATAAACTTACAAAACAGTGTAAAATACCGCAAGTGTTACGTGGGATCTCGTATGAACTCACACATGAAATATATTCAATCTGCGAGTTTGAGATAAGGCCCCCCCTAGTCCCCACCCCGGGCCCTCTAGAGAGGCTCCCTCTGCTCTAAGTTGGGGACGCGAATCATTTTTGACCATCACTTAAAATACTGTTTTTAAAGTTGGAACAAAGATAAAAGTCTAGAAAAGATTTTTATACATATGTCCAGCTGCTGAAGCACTGGGCCCTTTAATGCTTGCCCATCGATATTTATGTAAACTAAATCCGTAAAGAGTTTGAGGATACTTATTTGGATGCTTAATTGAAACACTTTAAAAACATGGTTGTCTTCGGAGTTTAAAAAAAATTGAAACGATAGAAATTCATGATATGAAAACTAAATAAATTTTAAAAAGTCATCAAAAACCCTCACTCCTCGACGCACACAGTAATAAATAACGTAGAACATTCACCGATAACAATGAGGTAGCAGCCCTAGATCGCGATAATAAAATTATTATTATTCGTACTATCAGGGCTGCCACCCGGCGATGTTATCGCACGCTATCTCGCAGCGCCAAGCGACGCTTCACCCCCTTCTGAAAGGAGTAGGGGTGGGGGTGTACCTATGTCAAAATATCGATGGAATATTTTGCTATGAGATTATTGATAACTTTCACGTTGTTCTTATATCGTTATACTCTGAGTATGTCTTGCTATATTTTGGTGAGTTATTGTGCGCATGCGCGCGAATATTTCTGACATAGAAAAAAATACTCGTTATTGTTTTAGGGTATTGTTAGTGTTAAAGGAAGGTGAGTAGGTACTTATGCAATTCGTGGTTAAACAAAAAATCATTTTCCGTATAAAGTACCTACTTATCTACTAACAAAATCGATTAAATATTGACGCATTAAAACCTCATGGTTTATCTATGGTTATTAATAGTAAAACTGGCACAATATTACATAAGCCGTTTTATTCTCGGATGGCTGACAAGTAGGCAAGTCCACCTGGTAAGTGGCTACCGTCGCTTGGACATTAGCGATAAGTGGGATTGCATTATGTTATCAACCTTTATAAAACCAAAATAGTTACTTCTCCTGTATGTATATGGTGAATATAATTATAATAATATTTCATTAATTTATTAGGTACATTTTCAAAACTGTTGCAACACATTGTAACACCTTGTAAGAACAAATAAGCGATAGTAACAAGTGTCGATATCTTCGGCACGTCACTAGGGGTGTAACCTGACTTATTCCGGATAAGAATAAATACAGTGGCTCTCGCCCGGGCGGAATGTGCTAATACATCCTTATCGGTCGCGACGCCCGCCATCCGCACACACACACACACACAAATAAACAACATGTACAGTATAGTCTATGGGGAAACGTTTGAATTTTTAATTGAGAAATTTTGTATTTCGATTTTTGATATTCTATTTTTGAAATAAATCGAACACTCGCTGACATAAATGCTTATGTCACATTAAACATTTTTTTACGCATTTTTATAGACCGAAGTTAGCACACACTAGAAGGAAACTGCCTCTCAAGTGCAGATGGTTGAACACACCGGTTAGTGATTGGCGCCAAAATTTACAACTCGAGTGTGGTAGCCAGCCAGGCGGGTCTTACAAACCATACCACCGTGCTATGGTTACGATGTCTTCCCTCAAAGTTCAAGCTAATTGCTGGACCCATGATTTCAAACCAACTTACTTTTCCATCACTTAACAGTAACTTTATTACATTAGATATCTTCTAAATAGGATGGAATATACAAGTAATTGAATAAAACAATATTCTGGGACATTATTCCTCACACACGGATAATTACACCCAGACTCAGAACAAACAGACATGCACACAAATGACTGTCCTGAGTGGGAATCGAACCCACGACCTGAACGTGATAGATAGGACATTTTACCAACTACTCCAACCGGCCCGTCATTTTACAATGAGGTCGATTGCCAGTACCAAGGGTATGCTATCAAATCCGGAAGCATAAAAATAACCTTCGAACAGATAGAGGTCCTATACTTCGTATTCTATATCAATCGCGTAGTTACTTCCGTGTATGTAGCCTTTAAGTGCTATGAAAAATTATCGTAGAGGAAAAAGTAACATTGAGCAATTCGAATTTCGAAGTATTGTTTCTATCTATCGTGGGGGTTGTAGAAAAAAAATCATTGAGCAATTCGATTTTTTTTATGGTTTTTTTTAATAACAACGATAAATTATAAATAATATTTGGAAGTTCCTCTCTATAAATATAGCTTAAAATTAGAATACCAATGTAATTTATTTTTTGTAATTTACCGAGTATATTTCATTATTTTTATAAATGTATTTCATTTTATAATTTAGAAGTTATATCGTGTGAAAGTGCTAGCTGCATTTTACTATAGATATTATATTTTTGTTTCATAATTTTCGAATTTTTGAGTTAGGTACAATATCTCAAAAAAGTTCAACCACCACAAAATAATCACCTAATAAACCTATAACACATATACCTATATAACAGTTGATGTAGGTGTGTCTGAATGACATGGGTATTATGAAAAGCACACAATATTTTTAACTCCATATTGTTTGTGGAAATTAATTAAAAAGATAGTATCGTCCAAGGTGCGCCTGGACGTCCGCGATAACGGCCAGAAGACCGTTTACGTGTGGACTGTACACTGTACAGTCGGCGGCGTAGTACGTCTACACAACAAAGGATACTTCGTACTCTTTAGATTGAATGCGTTGGGAGGGTAGTACTTTATTTATTGTTAAGATTGTATACATGCTGTCATAACTGTTTTGATAATCCTGTATTGTCTTAGGGACCTGGTTTCTAAGTATGAGAATGCTCAGAAGGAAATAAATGAGCATATATTGGCAGCGACACACCTAGTTGACTTATGTAAGTACAATGAGGATAGACTAACATCACTAACCAACAATCACACTTGTGACTGTGACCATCTGACAACTGGTGAGTCGCTTCCAATATCTCCTGACGGTCAGAGTGCTGTTCAGGGTATTAGTTCTGAATTAAAATACAATTGTCCTCTAGTAAAAAAGACAATTATTTTCTCTGATAAAATAGGCACTGACTTTGGCTCAATCTTAAATAAACATGTAAATCATTCGGTAATTAATTATTGTATGCCAGGAGCAACATACAAACAAATAATGGATCAAATCATGCGTTCAAAATTTGATGATCAAACTATAATTATCATTTTAATTGGCCAGGCATTACATATATGTAAAAATGATTTAATAAATAGTTTTAACTCTTTGACCAAACTAGGGGTAATGAAAGTAATGTTATGTGCTTTTCCATACTCTTCTAACTACTCTGAAAAAGAGAATAATTATATTTGGCGGTTAAATAATCTTATGTACAATGTGACATGTCGTCATAGTGATGAATTTATTTATTTTGATTCTAACAAGTTTGTTAGTCATTTACAACTGATACAGGATACATTTTTTATTCCTAAAAAATGCAAGAAATTGATTGCTACTCTTGTAGCTTATAATATTAATAGGTTAAGGGATGAAACAGTTTTAACTAGTAAGACTACTATTAATACTGTGAATAGTTTTTTAAACATTTAGTTTCGACAACAGAGAAGCACAACAATTCAATTTCACTTGTACACCAAAATATTAATCGCTTCTTTGGCAAAATTCTTGATATTGATTTATTACTCGATTCTATAAAAATTGATGTATTATGTTTCACAGAGACATGGTTGAAACCGGACACCATGCTTTTTAATATTAAAAACTTAACGGTTGCCAGTGTATTTAATAGATTGTCAGCAGAGGGTGGCGGCTCAATTATTCTTTTAAATAATAATATTAAATTCAAGGAACGGAAAGATATTTGTAGCCTCTCTGTTGAGCGCGTCTGTGAGGTGTCTTGTGCAGAGTTAGATAGTTATATAATTCTTTGTGTATAAAGGCCACCAGCATCAAATTTTATACTATTTTCCTCTACAATTGAAGAGATTCTTCGAAAGTTATTTAAGTCGAATAAATCAATAGTTCTATGTGGTGACTTTAATGTAGATATTCTTACTCATTCGTCTGAAAGTAGAAATTTTCTTTCGTTTCTTTGTTTAAATCATTTAACTTAGATTTATTGTTTAATGAGCCAACAAGATCAACAGCAACATCAGCTACATGTATAGATAATATATTAACAAATAGCAATATATTGGGAAAATCGATCATAAGTGGTGTTCGTTCAGATCATATGGCTCAACTAATCAAACTACCATATAAAAGTCAAATTTCAAAATAATTTAGAGTTAAGACTCGAAAGTAAAGTTTATAATAGTAATCAGCCCAATATTTTGTATGAAGGTTTATTATCTGATATATGTGTTAATTTCAATAGAGCCTGTCCTTCGAAAATAGTGAAAGTTAATAGTAAATTGGTATTTAGTGACTGGGCTACTAAAGGAATTCGAAAGAGCCGAGATAAACTGTATGAACTTTACCATTTAAAATCTTTAACTAGAAACGAAGATTTTCATAAATATGTTAGGAACTTTTCAAAATTATTTAAAGTAGTATGTAATCTAGCTAAATCCTCCTACATAAGTAACAAAATTGGTAAAGCCTCTAACAAAATAAAGACAGTCTGGAATGTTATTAATACGGAAACTGGTAAAATTAAAGATAAGAGTGAACAGCTAACGCTTAAAATTAATGATAGATTGTTGTCAGATAAATTGGAAGTAGCCACTGCTTTTGAGCACTTTTTCTCCAGTATACCGGGCGAGACTACTCAATGTCTTAAATCTTGTCCTAAAGTAGCGCAATCATTACTAAAGCTTCATATCAATAAATCATATCCTAGTTTTAAATTTAGTTATATTAATGCTAACGATGTTTTAAAAACTTTTAATTCCCTTAATATGAAAAGTACTGAAGATTTATGGGGTTTATCGGTTACGGTTTTAAAATCAATAATTGCAGTAATAGCACCTATTTTGTCCGATATTTTCAATGAATGCATTCATCAGGGCTCTTTTCCCGATTTAATGAAGTTTAGTAAAATAGTACCTATTTTTAAATCCGGTTGTAAGTATAATCCATCCGATTATAGACCAGTGTCCGTTCTTCCAGCACTTAGTAAAATATTTGAAAAACTGTTACTCAATCAAATGTTAAAACACTTTAATGAACATGAGATACTGCATGGTCATCAGTTTGGTTTCACGAAGGGAAAATCTACTTCCGATGCAGCTGCAAAATTATTGAAATCCATTTATGAGGCTTGGGAGGGTTCACAGGATGCAATTGGTATATTCTGTGATCTATCCAAGGCCTTCGACTGTGTCGACCACCGTACACTGCTACTAAAGCTAGACTATTACGGAATTCGTGGAACTGCTTATGATCTTGTTCTATCTTATTTATCTAATCGTCAACAAAAGGTAGGGATTAGTAGTACAACATCTGAGGGCTCTTTAATCGAAATGGGGGTACCCCAGGGCTCAATACTAGGACCATTTTTGTTTTTAGTTTATTTAAATGATTTACCATCTATTGTAAATGGCCTCTCAGATATAGTCTTGTTTGCTGACGATACTTCGTTGATTTTTAAAGTTGATAGAAAAGACAAAGATCTTATAAGAGTAAATGATACCTTGTCAATAGTCTCCAAATGGTTTACTGCAAACAATTTGTTACTCAACTCTAAGAAGACTAAATGTTTAAGATTCTCTCTACCCAATGTAGCACAAGTAGATAGTCAAGTAATAATAGATAGCAGTAATTTGGACATGGTTAATAAAACTGTATTCTTAGGTTTAACATTAGATAATAAATTACAATGGGGTCCTCATATAGATTCTTTGGCAGGTAAATTAAGTTCTGCTGCATTTGCTGTAAGAAAAATTAAACAATTGACGAATGTCGAGACGGCTAAACTAGTATATTTTGCTTACTTTCACAGTCTGTTATCATACGGTATTTTATTATGGGGAGCAGCAGCCGATATTGAAACTATTTTTATACTACAAAAAAGGGCAATTCGTGCAATTTATAGTATGGGTCCTCGGGACTCATTAAAGCATTTATTTAAAGAAATAAATATAATGACTTTGCCTTCACTCTACATTTATGAAAATATAATGTTCATACGTAGAAATATAGGAATGTTTAAAACAAAAGTAGATGTCCATAATATAAATACAAGGCAAAGAGAGAAATTAGTTGTTCCATATTTTAGGTTAGCCAAAGTTAGCAAGTCATTCCTTGGTAATTGCGTTCGTTTTTATAATAAAATACCTAACTCGGTAACCAAGATGACCGATTTTAAATTCAAATTTTACGTAAAGAAAGTTTTGAAGGAAAAGGCTTATTACAAGGTAGCTCAATATATTGAAGATAGGGATGTTTGGAAATAGTTTCACTCTGCACAGGTGCACTTCGCATATTGTTGATTTTATTTTTTTTAGTTTTAGCTATTATGTAGCGTATTCGCTATTATTTAATAAGAACTTGTTTGCGTTACATTTTATTATTTACTTGGTATTGGTATTTTTCTTTTTGATTTAATTGTATATTGTATTGTACATTTTGCTGTTATTGAAAAAATATAGCCAATAGTCAGATTATAAAAAAAAGGAAAAATATATATAAAAAATGTAACCTTGCTGAGTTTCTTGCCGGTTCTTCTCAGTTGAAGGCTGATTTCCGAATCGGTGGTAGCTTCAGTAAATTCGACCTTCATAAGTGCCCTCCTAGGGCCTAAACTGAATAAATGGCTTTGACTTTGACTTTGAATCTATGAGATTTTAAATATTCAATAAAAATTGTAATAACCTTTTTTTTAATAATCGTGTTTAAGGAATAAAAATATAAATCCACATAAAAATGGAGGGAATATAAAGCGTCACATGTAGGTATATGAGGTTGGTGTCACATTTATTATTTTTTGTTAGTTATTTTTATTTCTAACTATAGTGTGTATTACGTCTGTTAGTCTTTAAAAAACTGGCCAAGTGCGAGTCGGACTCGTGCACGAAGGGTTCATTACCATTATCTAAAAAAAAGGCAAAAAAATCGCGTTTGTTGTATGGGAGCCCCCCTAAAATATTTATTTTATTTTGTTTTTAGTATTTGTTGTTATAGCGACGACAGAAATACATAATTTGTGAAAATTTCAACTGTCTAGCTATCGCGGTTCTTGAGATAAGTACAGCCTGGTGACAGACAGACGGACAGACAGCGAAGTCTTAGTAATAGGGTCCCGTTTTTACCCTTTAGGAACGGAACCCTAAAAAAGACCTTCCAATTATGTGGCACTCTATGCTCATATTTTATTTATTAAATATTCGATTATATAATATAGTTTATTAAAACATAATAACACATTGCTCTACATTTATCAAAAATTCCAAATTTAATTCTCTACAGCCACTTATTTACAAGTAAGCAAAAAGTATTTAATTACATAAAGACCTATGGGTAATTTGGTGAATTACAAGGTAATTCCCGACAGAGGGCGCCGGGGAGCCGATAGAGCGTGGCAATATCCGGGAGAGCAACAGGCTCCACTGTACAAATACAACAGAATGTACACTTAATAGTGAAAAGAATAAAGTTCAAAATGGTTGTGTTTGGGGTAAAGTTAAGTATTGTAGAGCAATTTGTGGATACAAATCTTTGTGTTTATATTTGCTATTGGTTTTGTTCTTTAAGACAGTTGAAGGAAGGAGTCGAAAGCACGTTTTTATTTCGGAGTAACATCGAGGATTTTAAAGAAAGTTATAGGAACTCCATTCATTTTTAGTTTATTTTATATATACTTATCTTCTTTTATTATCTAATAGTTCAAATTCCTTTTTTGAATACAAAATAAATTTATTCTTAAAATTTTATACAGGCTACAAATATTTGTAAATTACTTTTCTATTTTAATTCGAAAATTCCATTTTTAAACTTAAATAAGCATTGAAATAACATGTACCTAATACATTATCATAACATAAACATTATGTTGGTAACATATCATTTTCACTTTTAAACGTTATCTTCGCCCTGCAAGGAATCTCCCCCTTCCCCCTTTTCCCCTCCTGCCCCTTCCTGACACCCCTACACCCACCCCCGATTGTGACAACGCGATAACAAGATGTAAATGTTGATGTATATTATATTATTATAGTAATAGGCTTACAAAAACAAACGATTTTACGAAAAGCGTAACTTAAGTAACTGTATATGACGTCAGATGCCATGAAGGTCATGGGTTCGAATCCTACAGTGAACTTGAGCTTTCGCGGAAGGTAAATATAGTACGGTGGTAGTATACTTGATAGTACCTACCTACCAGTGTGTTCCGGCAGCGGCACTTGAGAGCCAGTTCTTTCTAGACTATGACTGCTTACCATCTTTGGTCGCATCATCACTTACCATGGTGAGAATATGTTTACAAACACAAGCCTATACATATATTGAAAATGAAAATATTTTTTATTCAAATAGGCCTTCACAAGCACTTATGAATAGTCTGACTCTAACGCTCCGTTCGGAAGGTTGCTTTTACTGACATGAAACTCAGCAAAACCAACTCACATTTATTACATTCAATTATTTATCTAGTCTCACTGACAATATATGTGTGTTATAACAAAAAAAGAAAAGAAACAAAATGATGAGTGACTTAGTTAATAAATAAATAACAAATTTAAGCAGACCAGCCCCCACAAGCAGCACCAGTTCACAAGTATAACGCATGTAGCAGCCATCGCCCTCCTTGCACATATTATAGGGAAGTGAGCGACCCGCCACACGACGCCGCCGAAAGCAAAAATAGAATAGAATTGAAAAAAATAAAAACTCCTTCCTGTACTGAAAGAGATAGAAGCCCTATTCTAACACACCCTCCTAAACAATCATCAAGCTAAATAAAAGATTCGATCCCACGACCTTCGCTAAGGCTAACGTAACCACTGAGCCATACCAAAACCTCCTCTTTAACACATAGATTTATTTCCACATGCCGTCAAAGTATTATGTATATCTCAAGTGTGAGTAGAATCATCCGTTAGCTTATCCCAACTCACGCTCAATTGAGCCTCTAATGAAACACCTCGAACGTTCCAGGATCGCGTCACACCTTCACCGGTTTTTACGGTTTTTTATCTCGTTAAAATAATTGCCGTTTAGACGTTCAATGGGTCTTCAAGTGTTTAAGATTTTCTGAAAGGAATCTTTACAATCTTACGCATGGAGCGTTTAGATTCCGTATTTTTATGGTTAAGAGAGTGAAAATAGCTCTTTACTTTTTTGTATTCTGAATCTTTGGGCTTTCTTTGATAAGGAGCAAGAAATATGTGGCTGCTAATCTTCTTCTTGTGTGTATAAAAAGGTGACTGACTGGCTGATCTATCAACGCAGAGCTCAAACCAAAGACGGATCGGGTTAAAATTTGGTATACAGATAGCTATTATGATGTAGGCATCCGTTAAGAAAGAAGTTTTGAAAATTCCTTCCCTAAGGGGGTAAAATAGGGGTTCGCGGGTAAACCACGGGGCGGTAAGATGTTTTTCAAAATTGTGTACGTACCTAATTTAATTGTAAGGGATGAAAGTACGCATCCATATGGCGCAGTTTTACTATGAGATCAATTTAAGATAAATGTGTGTTAAGTACTTAAATAAAATATATCAAAATGTATGGAGCAGTTGAATTTTCGCATTTACCAGGCTTGAAATTTCGCTATGTAGGTCATGGTGTAGTCGAATGTGGTAAAGAAAAAATTTAATTGGAGAAACTCAATGCTTATGAAAGTATTTCAAACGCTGCCAATAATTTCTATGCGTCAACTGACTTAAGTATACAAAATCCAGTGGAGTGTAATTTAAAAACGCCCTATTCTGTAAAGGTGACACGAGATACCGTCTCGGTAATCGCATCACGCGCAATTTGGCGAGCACTCGCCCAGCCTCGTTCGAACTAACGAGCAGCATCTACATCACTGATACGGATGCTTTGTGACTGTAAATTGTTGGTATTTTTTCCACTGAAAAATTGTATATTTGTAAATCCGTTTTTTGTATATAGTTATCGTTTATTTGCGTATAGTTTTGAAGGAGACTTGCTTACTGCTAAATGTTTATCCTATTTCCCATCCTACTAATATTATAATGTGAAAGTTTGTGAGGAAGGATGTATGTCTTGAAGTTTGTTACTCTGTCACATAAAAACTTCTCCACGGATTTTGATGGAACTTAGCACACAGATATAATATATTTGAGATACTTTTTATCCTCGGGGCGGAAGCTAGTATTCTATACGTTTCATTACCAATCATAGATAGATAGGATTATTTGCTTAGAGCCTTGACTTTATTATTTGTTATGTAAAAATGACGAAGTATACAATAAAAATGGCACATACTTCCTTCAAAACAAACCACAACCGATTCCCAATCGGGCCACAAATATTATCTGGATCGCGGATCGGTCCGTGGACCGCTCGCTCACCGCAGCTCTCGTCTGAAAGGGCCCGATAACGTCCACGCTTGCATGATCAATCTGTAGGCCCTTTTCACACGTAATCTCCTATGAAATATATATCGTGTTCACCAGGTATTACGTGATAGAGGACTGGACGGTGACGGACTTGAACGGGGGAGAAACAGTTTGAAATATTAGGTATAAAAAAAAAAAACAAATTATCAATTTAAATTGAAGTTAGACTATAAAGAAACGTAAAATTATTATTTCGTAAGAATTTATTCTATTATTAAGTATCATATTTTTAATAAAAATGTACAATAAAATCCCAGAATAAAAACAAAAAATTATGATACTTCAGGTTCATCCATTCGTTTACTTCGTATATTTAACGTTTTCCAAAAAAAAATTTTTTTTTTCTCTGATACGTACTTGCATTTTCAATATTCGATATGTTTCCATTCACATTCCGCCTCTGTCGTAACTAAACGATCGTCATCTCTCCTCTCACCTGAGTCCGGGGGGAAAAAGGATAAATAATTTAGGATGATCCGCCGACGCGCGATATCCGATCGGAGAACAAAGGCACGTGAGCTGGTATCGGAGCTGGCAGCCGCCCCGCTGTACTGCGCCCGCCCGCCCCGTCCGCCCTGCGGTGCTGACTCCAATGCCATGGACGGTACGATAGGTGGGCCGCGTTAAGCTTAAAAATCTGAAATTCAACGTGCTGCGTCCCGCTCTCTACTATAGCGACCTCTCATAGAAAGCCCGCGTAAACGGAAAGGGCGTATGCGACAAAATGGTTTTTATTGTTTAATTTAAAAACTACAAATATATTTTATAAAACCTATGTACAAATTATAGTATCAGTTTCATTAATATATTTTATGTAGAAATTTTGGAATCTCAAATCGATCCTCAATGTCGGTAAAATTGGAATCTCTTATTTTAAAGAGGTCTTTTTGCTTAATTATTTTTTGTTATAAAAGTCAACCAATCGTGTTATGCAATGGACAAAATAAAGTCAAATTCATGATGAATTCTTACAATAAATTTCATTTCGTTCGCTTTAGTCATTGTTGAGAAAAATCGGTATCCTTGCAACCAAAATCTTCAAGGCGTCGCCTTAACCTACTCCATTTTAATTTTTTATCATGCAACAAGCGTTATATTAGTAAAAATACGTGAAATGTTTCATTTTTTTATTTATAGTTAGAAATCTATTCGTAAGTACCTACTTTGTTAATTAATTTCTTTATATATACGGTGATTTGCTTAGTCTCGTATGTTTAAACGAACTCAAAGGTCTTTCGAAAATTAAATACTTAAGTTAAAATTGACTCAAGAGCAATTCTTCATACCTTGAAAGAAATGCTCTTTAATTTTAAGAAATGAATGAAATTTTGTATGAAATGAAAATATATTTTATCCAAATAAGCCTTTACATGTACTTATGAATAGTCTGACTATAACGCGCTGATCAGGAAATTGCATCAGCTGAGAAATCCAGCTATAAACTCCGCAATTACACAAAAACACTTAGATTTATTATAAAATTATTTACACTAGCGGAAAAGACGATGAAAAAAAATGATTAGTGTCGTAGTAAATATATGAAAAGCAAACTCAAGGTATAAGTAGATTCTAAAATAAACATGGAAAGTAACTATTAATAATTAATATATTAATCGTGACAGGTATGTATGTACGTTTAATGACGTTGCAACAATGGAGACGGGCGCCGCCACTCCGGGGGCGAGCGAAATGCGAGCTAAATGAATCTCTTATGAAAATGTGATACAATGTATTACTGATAGCAAAATGTGATAGGTTGGATGATGAAGCGGACGAACGAGTACACGATTGTGTTTATGAAGGACCAGCGATGTTGTGGACTGGAGACATCAACATTGTTTCTGAAAATTAATTTAATATATACCTTATTTTAAATTGCTTTTCCACGCGGATTCACCCGCGTTCCCGAGGGATCATGTATTTTCCCGGAACAAAAAGTAGCCTATAGGCTTCCTCGATAAATATAGGCTATCCAACACTGAAAGAATTTTTCAAATCGAACCATTAGTTTCTGAGATTAGCGCGTTCAAACAAACAAAGAGACTGTTCAGCTTTATAATATTAGTATAGATATAAATATATATCCTGGGATATTGTTCACATACGGCTTTAAACTAAGCAGGGAGTATGGAAACCAGATAACTGATATACCAACTACAAAGAAAGTTATATAAGTTTTAGTAGTTTTTTTTTGCCATATGGTAATATTACAAACGACAAAAATCAGAAGGCATGGGTCCCAAGTGCTACTCGATATATTAAAAATATAAATCATAAAATACTTATTTAAAATTAAAAAAGCGTGTTAATGAGGCTCACATTTTTTTATTGCGCTATTTTTAACCGACTTAAAAAAGGATGAGGTTCTCAATTCGACTACAATCTCAGCAGTGTAAGAGATGATATGGTCGAACACAAAGCCTAGAAGGAACTGGCTCTCAAGTGCAGCTGCCACACACCGTTACTAGTAGAAACAATTTAAAAAAATACGAATATCTACCCACAACCGATGTACCTACAACCTACAATACAACTGAAGAAAATCTGAACACCCAAACAAGTAATATAATCTATTACCAGACAATTACCCCGATCGCAGATCTCTAACACTCTGATATACTAGCCCGTTTGCCCCCTACCTAGGTACAGCCCCCCTGTAACAGGAGAGCGAGGGAGGACAGCCACTAAATAAATAAACACAGAAGGTCCACTAGCTCTATAAATCCAACATGGGCGAAAAGATTGTACCTACTTTAAATTTATAGCAAAACTAGCTTTTCCGCGCGGTTTCACCCTCGTTCCCGGGATAAAATATAGCTCATGTAACTCAAAGATAATGTAGCATTCTAATGGTGAAAGAATTTTTGAAATCGGTCCAGTAGTTTTTGAGTTTATTCGTTACATACAAAAATACAAATCTTTCCTCTTAATAATATTAGTTTGTATTATTAGAATACTAATATTAATATTAGATTAAATAAATAAAACAATGTATTTAAACATATTTTCAGGTAGTTGCATTAAAAAAACTTGATTCTTCCACCTTCACGCCATTTTCCATGCAACACGACATCAATACAATGTTAACCTAGTAACAAAAAAAGGTTTTACTATCTTAGGGCTCGGGCACACTGCATGCACGACGCACCAGTCTGCAGAATGAAGGGCATCATTCGATTACACTGTTAGTCTTACATACAAAGCTTCATCTTACAAGGCAGCCCTTACTTTATATGCGTGGGCAGATTTGATCGCTTATATAGCGACCGTTCCTTCTGCACATATCTATTTAGTGTGTCAAGGGGCGGAGGGGGCGCCGTTATCAGCGATTCTCGCACCATTAACCCTTGCGATACAGTCGGCACTTCATGCAGAGGGCTACGCAAGTTTTGATGTAATTGATAAATACAGTACAGGTGTGGGTACTTAAGTGGGTCTCGCTTATGGATTTAGGGAAGGTTGGAGCGTCTTATGTGCTCTTATTCTTAGTATATATTATTTATAAATTAATTAAATTGCAGTTTCGGTAGTATTACATTTAAAATGAAAAAAATCCATCCATTCGATTTATTAAAACTAGCTATTTCACGCGATTTTACCCGCTTCCTGGAGATGAAAAGTAGGTAGGTAAGTACGCTATGTCCGATTCCAGGAACTAAAATAACTAAATACATATGAAACATATATGAACTGTTACGGAGCTGTATGGTAGCAAATAGCAAACCTAAACTTACACAATACCTGAAGTAGAATTATTGGGAGATTACTGGTAATGTAATCTCAGTATTTAAAACCCTAATTTTTCCCTCAATTCATACAATAATTAACTTTCCCCCGTGGATTCCAAGAAAAAAAATAGCCTATGTCCTTATCCATACCATAGGCTATCTGCATAACAAACATCGCGATCGGTTCAAGGGTTTGGACGTGAAAATGTAACAGTTAGTTACTTTCACGTTTATAATATTAAGTACTGGCTTCCGCTCCGCGGTTTCACCCGCGTTCCCGAGAGATCTTATGTTTTCCCGAAATAAAAAGCCTATGTGTTATTCCAGACTATAATCTATCTCTGTGCCAAATTTCATCCAAATCCGTTCAGCAGTTTTTGCGTGAAAGAGTAACAAACATACATCCAGACATCAATACTCACAAACTTTCACATCACTATATATTATAAAAAAATAAAAAAACCGGCCAAATGCGAGTCGGACTCGCGCACAGTATAGTTCCGTAGCCAAATGGCAAAAAACGGAACCCTTATAGATTCGTCATCTCTGTCTGTCTGTCTGTCCGTCCGTATGTCACAGCCACTTTTTTCCGTAACCATAAGAACTATACTGTTGAAACTTGGTAAGTAGATGTATTCTGTGAACCGCATTAAAATTTTCACACAAAAATAGAAAAAATACAATAAATTTTGGGGGTTCCCCATACTTAGAACTGAAACACAATTTTTTTTTTTCATGGATACCCCATGAAAAAAAAAGATTGGATAGGTCTTCAAAAATGATATTGAGGTTTCTAATATATTTTTTTTCTAAACTGAATAGTTTGCGCGAGAGATACTTCCAAAGTTGTAAAATGTGTGTCCCCCCCCTGTAACTTCTAAAATAAGAGAATGATAAAACTAAAAAAAATATATGATGTACATTACCATGCAAACTTCCACCGAAAATTGGTTTGAAAGAGATCTAGTAAGTAGTTTTTTTTTAATACGTCATAAATCGTACTATACCGCAATTTACCTTTCATTCAATCAAATCAAATATAAAAAACAAAAATTGGCAAAAAGCAAGGTCTTACAGCACAAATAAAGGGAAAATTCCAAAAAAAAAAATGACAATTAAAGGGTGTCCCCTACATACATAGAAACGCCAATTAATAAAGACCTCTGAGATGTATGGGCGCTCATACAATTTAGAGGTCTAGCTAAATTGGCAATAACCTCAAATAAGGTAAATAAATAAAATTGTGCATTTCCCGTGATGGACGAACGATGGACGAAGTTTACGGAACCCTCGGTGCGCGAGTCCAACTCGCACTTGGCCGGTTTTTTATTATACTGGGAGCGTTATGCTTATAAAAAATGTAGGTGTAAATACTCTGCTACCCGTGCGAAGCCGGGATAGGTCGCTAGTTTATAATATTAGTAGGATGGATTACATTCTAGCTTATTTCAAACTAATCTAATAATACAACATACTCACCAAGTACACTAATATTAATAAAGTAACCCAGCTTAGATTACCTACATTGTAATCTCGTGTAATATGATGGGCGGGTGATAAGGCACGCGTGTTTTACCTTAACGGACTCAAGACGGTGTTAGAAACTTGAGATGTAGTTGATAGTTAGGTAAATATAGATTTCATGGTTACTTGAGATAAAACAGGCTTTAAACGGTGCCTTTATCGTTGTACGAATGATTTCACCGTTGGTAATGGTAAGTGATGAAGTGGCCGAAGGTGGTGAGTACAGTCAGCAACATAAGTAGCTGGACAGACCTTTTACAAACTCCTGTTTACTTTATATTTCTATATTATGGATAGTTTTAGTGTACGGATGTTTTGTAAAATTGGATCTGCTCAGATACTTATGGTGCTGACTGTACCTGGAGAAACACGGCAGGTATTTGATGACTGACTTTTCAATATGGGGACGGTAGCCAGCCAGGCGAGTACTACAGAGTACCCTACCACCATGCTATGTTTTCCTCACGATGTTTTCCTTCACCGAAAGCTCAAGCTCACTGTAGGATTCGAACCCATGTCTTTCACCGCGACTTCCGAAGTCACTACCATCATCACCTTTTACAAAACACCTGGCAGGTACCTATAAATGATATAGATAAGGCGATCATAGCTCAGTGGTAGTGATGTCGGACGCCACGGCGAAGGTCGTGGGTTCGAATCCTACAATGAGATTGAGCTTTCGGTGAAGGAAAACATCGTGAGGAAACCATAGTACGGTGGTAGGGTACTTTGTAGTACCCGCCTGGCTGGCTACCACCCTCAAGTTAAAAATCTGTCGCCAAACACCTATTGGTGTGTTCCGGCAGCTGCACTTGAGAGCCAGTTCCTTCTAGGCTTTGTGTGCATACCACCTTCGGCCACATCATCTCTTACCATAGTGAGATTGTGGTCAAACACAAGCCTAGGTATACAAAGTGAAAAAAAAAAATAGAAAACAAGATACTTGTTTCCTTTATATTTCTATAAAGGGTAGTTACAGTATCCATTTTTTTTACATATGGATCCGTTCAGCTACTTATGTTACTGACTGTACTTGATTGTCATTTTGAAGTTCAACAATATGTATTCGATAAATTATATTATTATAGATGTTCCGACGAAAGGAACATAGACTAAATACAATCAGATGAGACACTAAATTTAATTTGTCATCCATAGAGCCATGGAAGTGACGGGTTGAAGCTTAACATGACAGATGGGCTCATAATGCCTACCTGTCTGTCTGCTCGTGAATTCTCTATGTAAATTTAAATGCTTTCTCTGTCTGTATTTTACGATAGATCGATATTATGAATTCTATCTTGATAGAATTGATAATTAATTTAGTCAAAGTAATTTATTCAGTTTAGGCGCAAGGAGGGCACTTATGAACGTCGAAACTACTGAAGTTACCACGTAACTTAGCACTTAGTTATTTTAGTTTAAAATAAAAAAAATGTACTTAAGTTTTTGACTATTCTATAAGATTTTTATCTTTATATTAATCTTTGTTTAAGAGAAAATGTCGTCCATCTGCATGATTTCATTTTTAATCTATGACACACCCAAGATTCTACAGAGTGCACTAAACATTTATCTAGTGAATGCAAATTACATTTTATCGATGTTAATGCTAATACATCGATAAGTTTGTTGTATATCGATACAAAATATTACAATGTTGCCATGTTAGTCGATACCTTGAGAGCATAACCACTTACAAAGTTCGGATTTACATTATTTTACATCCCTAAAGTGATGTCATTTTAAAATTTTATGCGTGTCATAATTGTCAATAATATAAGACTAACTAATACATTTATATAAGAAAATTGAAGTTGAAGTGTGTGTTTGTAATGGCAAAATAACAGCTTACAAACAAACAAAAAATCTGTCTGTCTGTAAGGTTGGATTTGGTCCGCTGGATCGATTTTGACGGGACTTTCACTGGCAGCTAGATAGCTGCTATGATAAAGTAAGTTAAGCTACTTTTATAGGCTAATTTTTAACCGACTTCAAAAAAGGAGAAGGTTCTCAATTGAGAAAAGACTGTATGTTTTTTTTTATACCGAGAATGCGGGTGAAACCGCGGAGAAAAGAAAGTTATGAAATTTCAGTAGATAACTGTAGGATAAAACAGGCTATCCAAAATAACATAACGCATTAGCACAGCACAAATTCATCGGCTATCGGGCCCGAAGCACAAAAGGCATCGCCGACACCTCCACCCTTATATTTATTGCAAATTATAGCTTTTATCTGATCCATCTCCAGCTCTCGATAATGGACTTCATACGACGGACAGGAGAATGTGGATACGGTGGCCGGATATTTGAAAATAGAATTTTTATTATTGGTGTTATTAAAAAACAGAAAATTTACTTGCTTCTGGTGACAATAAAATTTATAATAAACATTATTTTCATTATAATAGTAATTAATTAATAAAAAATAAACAAAATAAAATATGCAGTTAGTCCCACACTCTAGTACAGTCAGCGGCAAAAGTAGCTTAGCATTTTAGTGCCCTTTCATAATAATCTATTGACATTTTCTTGACAGTTTGTATGAAAATTATGAATTGTGTAATGTGACACGGTACTAAAGTGCCAAGATACTTTTTCCGCTGACTGTACCTACCTTTTCACAATAATCTATTGACATTTTCTTGACATTTTGACAGTTTATATGAAAACTGTTGCACATAAATACGTCTACATTACTAGCTGTCATTAAAATCTGCAAGTGGCGCCCTCACGTTTTCGCGCTCGAACTTTTCAGCGCAGTTTGGCGTACCCTCAAGATTCTAACGCCCCAGCCTACCTCACAGCTATTGACAGAGGCGCCCGTAACATTGATACCGACTGATTTATACACCATTACACTTATTCCGTACCTTAACCGATCATCGTGCGATATTACAATTTTAAAATCCGTAACGACCTCCCAAATATCCGGAAGATTGCGATATTTCGGCAATCGTGATTTTGACGGCTTTTGATTTAATTTTATAGACTGTTTTAGTCATAGTCAGTTTTATGGAAGCCGATTTCCGCCACGAGGTTTATTTACCTTCTTAGGGATTGAATTTTGAAAAACCCTTCCATATTTTATGCCTAATTTAAATGAGGGACCTGCGGCAGATTTTCAAGTTTTTAGACCCAGTGGTTTAAGCTGTGAGTTTGTCTATCAGTCTGTCAGTTTATCCTTTTTTATATGTTACAGTCAGAAGTCTTAATCGGTCAAAAATACTTCTGACTGAAACTATCTCAGTCAAAACTCTTTCCTGAAAAAAATAACCAATTACCTATATTTTGTGAAAATAAGTAGATACTGTATGTATTTACAAAAGAAAAGTAGTATATGTAGTATATCAGTCATCTGGCTTCCATAGTACAAGCTCTGCTTAGTTTGGGGTCAGATGGCCGTGTGTGAGGAATAATGTCCCGGAATATTTATTTATTAGTTATAGGTTAGTGTTTATTTTTATATTCCAAGAAAGAGTTCCGACTGTAAATGATATTAAATAATAAGTACCAAGTTGAGTCAGTCGTCATGCACCTACTGGTGTGTTCCGTGCTTACCACCTTTGGCCACATCATCACATACCATAGTAAGATTGTGGTCAAATATAGACTTATAAATAGTAAAACAACCTTCTTTCTATAAATATAAAGGATATGTACATTATATAATAGTAGGATTTCAAAATGTGATACCTATTTTCGATCGTAATTTATGATGTCTCTGTCTAACACATATACGGTAGAACGAGACAGATTGTAAAATATACTCGCATGAACCTGAAAATAAAATTGATTCTAGTGACCAGAATTCATTGTGAATCAAGGAAAATATTATTAACTATGATAATAAACCATTGTAGGAAAACCAAGTTAACAAACTGTTACTAAGTATAACATTATCATTTATTTTTGGTTTTTTTTACACACAATTAAAAAAATAAACCCACAAAACAGTTACTAAGAGCACAAACAGCAAATTTTCGATGAATTTTACTTTTCAATTTGTAACCTATAATGTCATTGGTTACACACTCATTAACGGCTGGACCGATTTTTATGATCTTTGATTTTTTGGATTTGTCTCCGCCCCGAATAGTAAAATAACTATTAAAACATCGGAAAAACTTTATATTATACCGGGAACGCGGATGAAACCGCGGGAAACAGCTAGTCCTATATAAGGTTGAATGAATATCTTTAAGGGTTGACACAAATAGTTGAATTATAAACAAATGGGCATTATCAAGATAAAGGTGATGAAGCCATGTCACCTCAGTGGTATCTGGCTAATTAAAACTGTGGCTATTTACAAATAAGTCCACTGGTGATAGCCACTTTCTCTTTATCAACGAATAACAAGTTTATCGCGGACAATGCACTATCGGGTGTAAGTTGCATCGGAGACTGCAGTTCAATAGGGTTGGCACACAGTTCCATTATCTTACTAATATTAGGTATTGATGCGAATATTTTGATGTTTGAATGTTTGTGACTAAATGACGCATAAACGGCTGAATTGATTTGATTGAAACTTAGCACATAGATAGATCAGTAATAGTACCCTATATGTTATTGCATGGTATGATCTATCTATGTACAAGTTTCATCCAAATCCATTCAGCCGTTAATGTGTGATTGAGTGATAATTATACATCCAAACTTTCACATTTATAATATTACTAGCTTTTCCACGCGGTTTCACACGCGTTCCCGGGATAAAATATAGCCCATGTTAAATAAAGATAATGTAGCTTTCTAAAGGTGAAAGAATTTTTGAAATCGGTCCAGTAGTTTTTGAGTTTATTCGTTTCATACAAAAATACAAATCTTTCCTCTTTATAATATTAGTATAGATTAGGTAGATATTAGGATTAGGATAAAATGTGGATATGTAAGTGCTATTTCATTTTGTCAAGATACGATACATCATAAAGTTGAGGGTCAGTGGATAAAGTCTTGGCTAAATGCCATTCGAGAGTGGTCAGGAATTACGTAGAACTTTTTCATGTAGTCATAATTGACCCAATGCTGAATGGAAGCGGGTAATACTATAGGAAGAGGCCTATGTTCAGAAGTGGACGCTCTTTGATTGTAATATATGGATTAAACTGCTGTACAATTGTTTGCATTTTTCTATAATATACATTATCTTAAAATCTATAAAACAAATCAGTAAATTAAGATATCATAGAGAACTGGCTGTAAAAAATAAATTAACCAAAACAACAATGAATACAAAGGTAAATTAGTATTTGGCAACCCTACGTATCGAGCGAAAGTGCACGTCTCGATATCGAACAATGTGACACGGACGATAGCGTAACGTGATCGCAGCGTTATCGCAGCGACACCCCACAACAGCAAGATACCGGCATTCTTGTTTTGTTCCATACAACTGCGCTACGACTGAGACATCATTAAAATGCATTTTGCATAGTAACTCTTATGATTTATTTATTTAAGAAATTATTGAGATGATATTTAAGGTGTTAGTGACGTCGGATGCTTGAGCTTTCGGTGAAGGAAAACATCGTGAGGAAACCATAGCATAGTGGTATAGTACTTTGTAGTACCCGCCTGGCTGGCTACCACCATCAAGTTGAAAATCTGTCGCCAGGCACCTAATGGTGTGTTCCGGATAGGCCCCACTTTCCCACTGGGCACTCTGGGCACGTGTCCAGGGCCCCGCGATCGATGGGGCCCTCTAGTTCCTGCCAGATCACCAAACGATAACCGATATTCATTACCGAAAAACATATTTATTTCGAAAAAATCAAACGATAATGACTGACTACAATACCTACTCTCACCCGGAAACCAGGCATTCCGATTTCAGCATGTTTGAATAAATTTAAATGTATAAAAATACAATTTAATGGTATAAAGTATTGTATTTATATTTTTATACTATAAAGTAAATAGAAGGCTAGGCTAGGCCCTAGCCTATACTGGGTGATTTTGTTATCACTGGCAATACTTGCAAGGGTGGAAGTACTCATCAAAATGAACAACTTTTATAATGGGACTAGCTGTGAAATCATGAAAAAATTATCAGCTGTTCCATAGAAAAGTTCAATACCTACTCGACCAAAATGTATGAAGCAACCGTATTATTTTACTCGATATCAGATTTGGCCCTATAATAAAAGTTGTTCACATTGATGAGTACTTCCACCCCTGCAAGTATTGCCAGTGATAACAAAATCATCCTGTATATGAGCTTCCATAGTAGGTAACTACTTCGAACTATACTTTTTTTGCGTATTTTCGACCCTATTAGCAGTTTTTATTACAATTATTCAAACTAATTAATGACTCATCTTACATAAAAGTGCATTAAACGAATTTGTACCAGCAGATGATAAATTAAAAAAGCATCTGTTTTCATTAAATAAAATTTAAGTTAAGTCTATTTAACTTCACATTCAGTTTCATATAATTAACGTGATCAATAATGGTACTATTTTTACGTAACATAAAGTCGATTTTAGCGTAATATTTTTTTATTTCATAGACAAATGTTGCCATATTATAAAGCTGAAGAGTTTGTTGGTTTGTTTGAACCCACCAGGAACGACTGGTTTGAATTGAAAAATTCTTTCAGTGTTGGATAGCCTATTTATCGAGGAAGGCTATAGGCAACTTTTTATCCCAAGAAAACACAAAATCCCTCGGAAACGCGGGTGAAACCGTGCGGAAAAGCTAGTTTATGATACGAATTTTACTTACTAATGTGTTTAAGCTGTGGACTTGTTGCAGTTGGTAAAAATAGTAAATTTTATTTTAATTGAATTACCGGCGCAAAATACCTATAATTTAATTTTAATCTATTCTACTTTATTATTTATTCGATTTGGAAAAATGTAAACGACATTATCAAACTAACATAAACATCCAACTACTAACATGAAAAAATCATCATGTGCGAGCCGAACTCATATAAAAATTGTTCCGTAACATTTTAGTTTCCGTTACAATGTTAGACTTAGGTTTTGCTATAAACAATGAGTAAAATCCTATTTTTTTTTTCAAAATTGTAGGCTGATTAGTTTCGGAGATAATGGTGGGAGAATGCTCATTTTTCGCATAGATATTTACTTTAACATCTTTTAAATTATTCATTAAAACTATGTATAAAACAAATTATTTGTATTTCTCATAATATACTTAAGCCCTTTCATTTTGATTGCAGCAGCAGCAGATAGCATATAAAAGTATAGAAGTGCATTGTTATAGGTTTGATTTTTACCCCATCTCTGGCCAGTCATTGTTAGCAGATTGAAAGTAACTTATTAAAAAAAAAAATATAGCCTCCGAAACGTCAAGATAAAGACATAAGGTCGTCTACACGCGGCGCGACGAGCTTCGTATGCGTCCCACGGCGCGTTAATTTCCCGAAGCGGGCGCGGGTCCGCGCGCTCGGACGAACTTCAGATAAATGGTACAGAGTGACAGGTGGGTGTTGAATTTTGTTTTGTAATTTGTATTTATAAGTGTTAGTATTTTAAGTTACGGCGATAAATAAGATAATATGGACTATAGAATATAATCTGTATCTTGAGACGTAGAACTTTATTATTTAAGCGTAGGTACTAATTTATAAATAAATATTCTGGGACATTTTTCCTCACACGCGGCCATCTGACCCCAAACTAAGCAGAGCTTGTACTATGGAAGCCAGATAACTGATATACTATATATACTACTTTTCTTTTGAAAATACATACATATATAGATAATTACAACCAGATACAGGACAAACAGACATGTTCATGCACACAAATGTTTGTCCTGAGTGGGAATATAACCCACGACCAGTGGCGTGACAGATAGGGTATCTTACCAACCACGCCAACCGGCCCAAAAATTAAGACATTAAAGTAATAATATTATTGTAATATTCTGCAAAAAAATAGTATTATGTTATTAAAACGTTTATTTTAGAACACAATTAAGTAGCCCACGTAACGATCCAAACGCAAAACCAAAAATATCTGAGCTCCCCATATTTCAATAAATTAATTTCTAGTCAATTTATAAGTTTATTGTCACTTTAACTTATAGCTTACAGTAGCTTAAGCACCATGCGTCGATAATCTTACTTGTGCTTATGATTTATCAAAACAAAAAAAAAGCGCATACGACACTGTAAAAAAACGCACAGCACACCGCCAACGTTTCCCTGAAAGTTTCCATTAACCATATGAGCTGTACAATAGCTAAACAAACACCGAGATACCCCACTTCGCCTGTTTAAGCCCGAGCTTAACCATTGTTTAAGCCGCAGTCTGCATTCGCACATTATGTGCCGCGCTTCAATTGTCTGAACAGATTAAAAAGTTTGCGTACATGTGTGCTCATTGTCGGCTGTAGTATTTTTGCTCTGTGTACGGTAGTGGAAAAGAAAAGAGTGAATTTATAATGTTACTAGCTTTTCCGCGTGGTTTCACCCGCGTTCCTGAGGGATCTTGTGTTTTCCCGGGATAAAAAGTAGCAATCCTCGATAAATGGGCTATCCAACACTGAAATAATCTTTCAAATCGAACCAGTCATTCCTGAGATTAGCGCGTTCAAACAAAAAAACTCTTCAGCTTTATAATATTAGTATAGATAAGATCTAGTTTTCATAAAAAAAAAAATGAAGTACCTTTAAAGTATGTATTGAAAATTAAAAATAAAAAATTGTATAAATAATCAAAAGCAAAAAATAATAAAAATACAATACTTTTACTTACTGACATAAATTCTTGTAAATCACTCATCTTTGCATCATGAACTTACCTGGAAAAAAAAAGAATATTAAATTATAAAAATATACACTCAAGTACCGAGTTCTTTAAAAAGAACAACAAGAAATACATGTCATTAATAATATTAACAATAAAATATATA
Organism: Tetheella fluctuosa; assembly: GCA_951216915.1. NCBI lineage: Eukaryota > Metazoa > Arthropoda > Insecta > Lepidoptera > Drepanidae > Tetheella > Tetheella fluctuosa. The sequence goes on from OX578214.1 coordinate 1,886,751, forward strand.
ACTATGGAACTCTGAAATACAATAACTGCCTATAAATGCCGTAACATAAATACTCCTGTAATTGGTGGCTTCTTGTACAAACTGCCTTCTTTCCAGCTATTTTTCTTAACATTTTTCTGTAATTAACAAGAAATCTGTTTTTAATTACAACTTGCTTTATCCTATAATCCAATGTACCATTAACAAAAATGCTAGGACATTATGCTATGAAATATAACGTTTTCTGCAACGTTTTTTCCAATTAAGTTAATTATATTTTTTTCTTACAACATTTTACCTGAGTGTACCTTAACTTTTGCTTTTTGTGATAATAAATTAATTTTATTTTCATTATTCTGCTTTTTTTTAGCAAGGAAAAAGTTATATAATATTCTTTATTTAAAACATAAAAAAGAATACCTTGTTCGACTCGCCGATATTTATTAAAATGTATTTTAAATTAAGTACTCGATCCACAGAATCAAAAACATTATTTTACCATTTCAAAAATTAAAAAGAGTCAGCCGAGTGTATGCCTCCTTTCAGATTCAAATTTATTAAATCTGTGGTGGAGACAAACCTCGATCGTAAACCTCATTTGACATGTCAGTCAACTACACAATTAGTAGAAAACTCGACCTGTCTCTTTCCAATACAACATTACCTCCTTCGTACAAATAACAACTACGCGTGTCAACTTTTTCGACGATCATCATGGAAACTGCTTAAAATTCTCAATGACGTTTCCCACGCGATTTGTAAACATGGCGTCACTTCCGGCGAGGCCGCGGCGGAAATTCGACCTCCCATCTTTCCGAGGAGGGCACAGAAGGGTACGGAGGGAGAGAACTTATACACGCTTCAGAGAGGACAACAATTCGTGATATTAGATGAAGGAAATACCTAGTTCCTATATTACTTCACTTTTCTGAAAGACCATAGAGTTATGATTTAGGGGCTTAAAGCCCCAATGTTACCATGGTTAGTGATGATGTACCCGAAGATGGTAAGTATACAAAACATATAAAGGAACTGGCTCTTAAGTGCAGCTGCCGGAATACACCGATTGGTGCTTGGCAACCAGGTGGTTGTCAGCCAGCCAGGTACTACAAAGAGATTAACGAATTTACATATTACTAGCTGTCCCCCGCGGTTTCACATGCGTAGCGTTTAAAAAATAGATAGTAGCCGATTCTCAGACCTACCCGATATGCACACAAAATTTCATAAAAATCGGTCTAGCCGTTTCGGAGGAGTATGGTAACTAACATTGTGACACGAGAATTTTATATATAAGAGAGATATTTGATATAAGAGAAGATTATCTTCCTACAAGTTTTTAGTAGTAGTCGGGAATCGAAAGCTGCCTCAATATATATATTATTTTTTTATACCACATTGTCGGCAAACAAGCATACGGCCCGCCTGATGGTAAGCGGATACCGTAGCCTATGAACGCTTGCAACACCAGACGTATCACTCGCGCGTTGCCGACCCTTCCTCTCTCCCCGATGAGCTCTAACGATCTAACTCACGCGCAGAAACACAACTACTTGGCTGCGGTATTCTGTAAGGTGGAGGTACTTCCCCAGTCGAGCTCTACCTCTCCTTCTTCACTTCACTAGAATAGATTGCTACTTAATAGACTGATACTTATTCATGATCATATTATAATCAGAATAAAGCAAAGGAATAACAACACATTTAAATTAAAGGAAAATGTGTAAATATGTACCACATAAATAATATTAGATGGATAACCAAAGAGGGGAATGACCGCTGACAAAAACACTATACTTAGTTATAAGTATTTCCTCAATTATATAGCGTAATTGAATTCACTCTAATTCGAAGTGTCATCATTTGCCGACACGACGTCAATCGCCATTACTGACTGTGAAAAATGAAACATTATGTGTAAATCTGTAATTTATATGCGACGCCGCGGGCCGCGGGCGCCCTGCCACGCGATTTGTAGGGCTGCCACTATTGAAAAATATGATAACAACCTTCAGTCCCGTGACTTTGAGGCTTAAAATCACTTCAATTAAAAAGAAATTTAGCATATAAGTCAGTAGGTATTAATTACAGTAATAGCAAAAAAAGATGATAAAATTAAATTAACTACATATTTATAAATATATTATACATATTTACTGTATTTCAAGTATGAAATGTTAAAAAGGCTGAAAAACCAGTTGATGTTAGAAATCCTTATTTTTAGGTTAATTATTGTACAAAAAGACCTCTTTGAACTCAACTCGTATTTTCGTTGAAAGTCATTTACCACGAGTTTGTGGTCAAACCTATAAATAGTAAAAAAAAAAACAGTCTGATATCACTTCTTCACCTTTCCCTTCCTGCATAATAGGCTTTATATGTAAATAATTATCATAATACTTGCAGATACCATTGTAAAGACTTAATATCTACGATTATAAAAGATGTGCCATCCCTACAAGTGCCGCCCAATTTATTTCTTAATAACATCTTAGCGTCTGAGAAGCGACGCGGACGGGGCCGACACTAATTTGTTTGAACAACAAATCGAAGTATCGGAGTCACCCTTTGATGAATAGAAAAGGGGACAGAGGGCGTGCTTTTTAAAAATATATTAAATTGCTTTTAATATACATAGTATATCTAAGGGTAGCAGTTTAAAACGGTAGCGGAGTGGGTTCCGGTGGAATCATTCATTGAGCTTGAGCTTAAGGTGAAGGAAAACATCGTGAGGAAACCATAGCACGGTGGTAGGGTACTTTGTACTCAAATAAAAATCTGTTGCGAAACACTTGTTCGTTTCGGCAATGCACTTGAGAGGCAGAGGCTTTTTATGGGGCCAATGTTGCTTACCACGATGTGGTCAAGATTGTGATTGTAGTGTGGTCAAACACAAGCAGTCTGCAATTATAAAGAAACAGTGTTAGTCATTGATAGCCTTTTAATCGACTTAAAAAAAGGAGGTTCTCAACTCGGTTTTATTTTTTACCCTATTACTAAGACTTCACTGTCTGTCCGTCCGTCTGTCTGTCGCCAGGCTGTATCTCAAGAACCGCGATAGCTAGATAGTTGAAATTTTCACAAAATATGTATTTCTGTTCCCGGTATAACAACAAATACTAAAAACAAAATAAAATAAATATTTTAGGGGGGCTCCCATATAACAAACGCATTTGTTTGCCGTTTTTATAGATAATGGTACGGAACCCTTCGCACTTGGCCAGTTTTTTTTACTTGGCACCGACTTTTAAATGTAGAAAATAATTGTTTTTATCTTTTTAGTTAGCATTTAATTTTTTCTTTGAAGTACCTAGGTTTTTTTTTATAAAGTAGTAAGAACTAACATTAACACTAATAGCAGAGCAGTTTTTTTAGAGAACTTGTTTAAAAATATGTAGGATTCGAAATTTATTGTCAATGATGCTAAAATATTAATGTTATGTAATTAATCTAAGCTTGCTTTGAAAACAGTATTTGCTGTTTTTATCACAGGCTCTTCTCAGCAAATGAAACCTCCCAAACCGTGCGTTAGTCAGACTATTCATACAGTGCCTGATAAAATATTTTCGGAGTGCAATTTATAATTCTACTATAAAATCGGCTACATCTTGAATAAAACCTTTTTTTAACAAAATCTCAGCTAGACAAGTTGCGCAAAATAAATCATAGATGTCGCTATATCATTGAAGTTGCAACTCTTGTTTGCCAGAACCTGCTCAACCAGTTTCCATGAAGCATGGCCTACCAGGGTGGGGCACGCCCCGCCCCCATAGATCTTGACGTACTTACTCCTACCAGTTTATTATACTGAACTGAGATTGATACGACAACTATATTGTTTTTTCTCATTTATTATCTATCTAAATGGTGGACTAAAAATACGCATCCGGCTGTATATATTTTGACTAGCTTCCGCCCCGCGGTTTCACCCGCGTTCCCGAGATATCTTGAATTTTCCCGGGATAAAAAGTAGCTTATAGCCTTCCTCGATAAATGGGCTATCCAACACTAAAATAGTTTTTAAATCGAACCAGTAGTTCCAGAGATTAACGCGTCCAAACAAACAAACAAACAAACAAACTCTTCAGCTTTATAATATTAGTCTAAAACATTCAAAAAGAAAAAGTCAGTTAAAAAGTGGTGAGGAGTGGGCTAACTTCCAAACTGATGGTAACTTTGATTTTCATAACCGAAACTGAGTTTTGACTTTGACTTTGAGAGTCTTACATAGAATGCAACTTGTACTTGAGAGCCAGTTGCTTTCTAGGCTTTATAAAAGTCGGCAACACATAGACAGTTCTTCTGGTATTGCTAATGTCCATCGGCGACGGTAGCCACTTACCATCAGGTAAACCGCCTGTTTCTCAGCCTTCTAACATAAAAAAAAATACAACTGCAGTAATTTCTTACTCAAACGCAACTAAAGACATAACAAAATAAAATCATTGTACTAAATTTCTGTTAATCTGCACAATCTCGACAAAAAGACACTAAAACCCCCAAAAAAGTTTAAGATTCAAGATAATGTTCCTAAAATCGAACGTGAATATGCTCGCGCGCACGATGGGCCGATTAATTAGGCTCATCCGAACGCAAACTACGTTCATGCGATCTAAACACGCGAGATTTCAAAAAGGTGTTATACTTAAATGCTTTTTTTTACGTTCGACGCTAAATAGAAGGGTTATCTGCTCGTAGTAGAAAATAGTTATTTGTGCAACAAGAGAGCAAAGTCGCTTTTTGCTGCGAGTGCTGATTTTGAATCCTAAGCAAGCGAAGGATTTAACGATTGAATCACGAGCGTAGCGAGTGATTTTAAAGTTGAATCCTGAGTGTGGCGAGGGATTCAAAGCCATGAGATGCAAAAAACTTTGCTCTCTTGTTGCACAAATAACTATTTTCTACTAAGAGCAGATAACCCTTCTATTTAGCGTCGAACGTAAAAAAAGCATTTAGGTATAACACCTTTTAAAATTTACTCTCATCATTTTTCCCTAACGCGGCAAAAAAAGTATAACTACAAAAAACCTCGAGGTGGCCGCAAGGTTCCTAGCAAGCTGGCAGCATTTCCTCTTTGTATGGCCTAGCTAATGCATCGGCGGTAAAAGCTCCCCACTCGCCATTCTCCCGTTCCAAAATAGAGGGTTAACAATAATGTTTCAGTGACTAAACTAACAAAGTATCTATTCAATGATGACTACAAACATTATCAGTTAGTTTTGAACGTGGTTTTCCCTTTTAACAAACGATTTGAGTGAATCAAAAGTTAATCAGTCGTTAGAACAAACAAACAACTTTATAACTATTACAGTTGTTGATAAATGCAGGAAAACCGGCGTTTTGTAACATTCTATGCAATTAAAACCGTAAATATGGGGTAACGAACGAATTTACCGTTAAATTGTTTCATAATGTATAATATAAAAATATCGATATATTGAACCGTGCTATATCTATTTTTCCTCATGGGTATGTATTGATAATATTTTATATAAATAACTAAATATTATGATTGACATGAATGTGTTATATAGGTACCTATTATATGTTGGTATGTGCCATCCGTCTATAATTAACTCAGGGCTTCTATCCTACCTAATGTTATAAACTAATTTCCGCCCCGTGTTACCCGCATTATTAGCGGATCTAACGTTTTCTGGAAAAAAAGTAAATATCCTCCAGATTGAGTAACAAACAATCACACTAATATATACACAGGTACATTTAAAGATTCCCCGAAAAGCATTAAATACGTAAGGAATGCGAGTAAAACTGCAGGTCAGAACATACCAATAGGGATAATCGAAAAGCTGACTAACAATCTTAAAATTGTGAAAATACGCCCAAAAGAATGGTTTTCTGCGTTCAAAACCAGTCGATATCCCATCAAACCGGAACGTCTCGTCAGTAAGAACAAAATAAACCACTAAACATTGTTCTCGCACATCGGCCATCGTTCCCAACCGATGTATCGCACTCGTTATTTAGTTAGCAGATCACCCATTGTTACTTAGGAGAAACCACGAAAAAACCATGGGCGGGGCGCCTATCGAGGCTTGCATCGCGCCCGATGAAACATGCTTGCTATCGAGATACATGCCTTCCAACACGGACAACCTCCCATACGAAAATCCACCACAACAATCCACATTCACGGTCTATATTCCATTGTGCGTAAACCAAAGAGCTTATTAAAGAAAATTAAATTTGCAGCCATGCGAATAAGAAACGAATCAGCGAAAGCAAAAGACTGGCGTCTGTTTAAGCCATTGGATGTTGATCTTTATGACTCGGTACCGACCTTCTACTCCTCAAAGCAGTTTACTATAGTTGTAAGAGATTGCTGTTCTGCTTTCAAATGTTATATTACACTGGCAATTGTCAGGTGGTTAAGGCGTTGTTGATGTGTGGGAAGAATGTTTATATAGTAAAGGATATTTATATAGAGCGGATTATAGATAAGGAGCGAATGTATTTTCATTTTATTACCAAATTACCGATGGTGAGATTGCGGCTGGAGAGCCGATTGTGGCGGCCCATATCAGGAACATTTGCCAACAAGTAATTGTCTTATTACTTATTTTGTTCCGTTCAGGAATTCCACACTTGGGTCTTTGGATTAAAATGGTCTGCACCTGTGCTATAATATTTAGTATTATAGATTATGTTAATACTAAGTCTAAAATAGACCAAATAAATAAAAATACAACCGAATTGAAAACCTCCTCCTTTTTTTAAAAGTCGGTTAAAAACTAAGCTAGTTCAGGTGTCAGAAAATCATTGTTTCGTTTGCTATCATTCTATGTCAATTTTGAAATGGCATCAATAATAAAATTCTAATTTAATCAAATTCAAAAATGGAACACTATAAGTGTATAAATTTTTTTTTTGGTCAACCAAATAGTCAATACAACTTAACTATTCTCCAGTTCCAGCCAGTAACAAAAATCGTGAACAACAAGAACAAATATTAATTATAAGCTAGAGTGCAAGGTGTCCTATCCAGAGATCGACACGACCCTTCGCCAGCCCTTAAATCATAAGAACGCCTCGCAAATTGATCGATCGAACTGTTCGTAGGCGAATCACATGATTCAGTATTGTGCAGGCTTGTGAAATGTTTGTTTAAATATTTGCTTTGCTTAACTTGAGGCTGCAGTGTATTTGAAAGCTGGCTTGGGAACCGGTGGTTATTTTTCGACAAAATTTTTCGGTAGCTGGCTCCTCAACAATCTGGACTCTTGATCGGACGAAAAACCTATTTCATTAAGAGTCATACGATCTTAGGTCATAGCTAGAGTTGCCGGGCGTAAGTAAGCATATAAATTAACATAATAAGAATTACTTATCGTCTTTGAATCGTTTTATAAGACAATAATGGCCGTAAATTGAGTAAGCTTACCCAAAAGATGCCTTTTGAAATATCTAAAATCTCATGATGAAATTCAATACGTTTTGTCATACATCCACCATGTTTTTTGTTAAAAATAATGTTACAAACGTCGTATTGTATCGAAGACTAAACTGAGCCAGTTTGGTTTGTTTAGATTACACGATTCTTGAATATGACTACATAACCTCAACCGGACCTCTTGAAGAAATATAATTGATGGGAATCAATAGTTTCCATCATCATAATATTATATCTTTACTAGCTTTCACCCGGTTTCACCCACTTTCCTGGAATTAAAAGGCCACTCTTCTGTCCATAAACTATCTCTATGCAATTTTATTATGCAAAAAATCACGTAGATCCGTAGTTGCGTTAAATTGCTGAGTGAAAGAAGGACCTACCTACTAATAAATACATTTTTGCATTTATAATAAATAGAAAGGAAAAGAAGAAATATAGGGATAACCAATATATCCAAATCGAGTTCTAGTAGATAATTATTCATAAATGGGTTGAAATGACACGTACGTGTAGGTGGATGGAACATAAATAAACTATGCGCAGACGCATGCCTTGTGAGGAAAATTGCATGATTTTGTAAACAAGGGATTATACATTCGTTCGATTTATTAGTATAGTTTTGATATCCTACCTGTTATTTGTTTTTTAGGATTAGGTAAGTGCTATTTTCAGCTCTCAAATGTATGATCTAACAAACGCCTCACGCCATCTAGCGACACAATTAAGCAATCCATTAGAAATTATATATACTATACAAAGTTGTTACTACCAAACATAGGTACCTACATTTAAATAAAACATATTTTCCCTATCAACAATTCCATCGGGCGACCAATTGATGGCGCGATTATGATCTTTAAAAATGTCACACTATGACAGGTTACTGTTATTATGACTCAAAGACGAACAAAAATAACATTTCCTCTCATTCAAATACAAAACAAACCTTATTACAATTACAATAAGTGTCACAAAATAGAACATTATCGGAAAATTATATTTATGCTGTCATACACAGCTTTGGTTTGACATCCGGCGCGAGCGCAACCGTAACGTCGATTATTCGATAATTTTCGATGATTACAATCGGTTTTTGACAACACTATATTTCTGAATTGGTTACATGGCATTCGGATTGCGTAACACACAAACATACTTACCTATTAATGTGTATATAATAACATAGTTAATGATAGACTTGTGTAATAATATAGTATACATTATGTGGCATAAAATATACCTACATCAATGAAGTAAATACTAATATTTAGTCACACATGGCCATCGGATCCCAAATTAAGCTGAGAAAGTGATAAGTGCTTACGTACTACTTTTAAATATAAGTATGAAGGTATCAGCACACAGACAGAATAGACATGTTCATGTTCTGCTTGTTTACGACCTTGTATGACGTGCAAGGGTATTTACCTCTACTCTATCTGACCAGTCATATTCCGAAATACCTAAATGTGCTGTCACAATTCCTTCACCTACCTATGAAAAATCAGAAAAGTTTTTACTTGTTAAGTATTTTGGATTATACAGAGTGATTTTGATGTCGTTGTCATTACACACAGGGGTGGTAGTACCTACTCATCAATATGAACAACTTTTACTAAGTATATAGGACCAACGACTTTAAAATCATCTTGTATATCTGTTTTCTCTTTTGTATGTGTGTACATTTTTTAATTTAGTTTAGTTTCCTTACCTTTAGTTTTTATTATGATCACATATAAAACGTCACGTTATTTGATAATGACATGAAAGTGGTTGTTAAAAAATTGACCACCATTTAAATAATGGCCGAGATATGTATCTTTGATTAAATCTCAAAGGCAAATTCAAATAAGTAAACTTACGGACCTTATAGAGTGACCAGTGTAAACTACCTATCGGTTTTTGTTACAAGCCAACAGATATAATCTGGGGCATACAAAACGAGTATTCCACGTTTAAAACAATAGTGCGTGGGCGCAGATTAACGCGAACTATCGGCTAGATCTCTCTTAGACCATACTTGAATATGTCACACTCTACCGGACTTAGTTTTAATTGTTTAAAAGATAAATAATATAATTATTTAATTGGTGCTACTTATATGGAAGTCAAAGCCAAAGCCATTTATTCAGTTTATGAAGGTCAAAACTAATGAAATCTTAAACTGAAAAAAAAAACCGGCAACCTACGAGAACTCAGTAAAATTATTCTTATTTTTATCCGACTACTCGACTAATTTTAGCAATTTATTTTTTTCAATCATTCAATAAATACAAAAAAAATATGAACCAAATATGGTTGGTCTAAACAATCTCGGAGAAGTACAAAATATTTACAATTTAAATGACTCTATCTTGAGAAAACAAGAGTAAGTTATCAAACGCTATTGTCAATAATGTAAAAAAAAATCTATTCCACTGTAAAAACCGATCAAACGATATAAAATGAACTGATAACGTAACAATTCGGTAGCTAACAATTACATGATACCAATAAATAATAATCATTAACAAACGTATAACACAAACATGTATATAATTAAAACTAAAACATTGTGTTGTGGCTATATCTTATCTACACATCGGGCCATTAACGGAGCTCTACAAAAAACATACACACACACAGCAACCCTGGTGAACAATGTGAAATGTTTAACAGACGTGACACACTGCTGTTTAATTTGACAAGTATAAGTGAGCATCTAATTACTAAATTGACAAAAGATAAATAATTTCACTCATTAATACCTCCATTTTGTTTGAACTTCGATTATTATAATTAAGAGAATAAGTGGATAACAGACCATTTAATAATAATTTTAAAAGTTGTGATATAAATTAAAAAATATAAATAAATATCAATGTTTATTAAAAATATATATTATAAAGATAAATAAAATTGACACACAGCCTAATGAATAGAGCATATTAACTATTTTAGTATACCTACATTTGGTTTTAAAATACCCCTCAATTGTTTTTAATTTAAAATCAAAACAAATAGGTTGGTATTAGTAGTAGTTGTATTCGTCCTTTTCGGGACAGGCAAAGGTAAGCCATACAACAAATTCTTGTATTTCTTCTTAGTTTTATATCAATGTCTTATATGCTTAAATATAAAGGCCAAAGCCAAATCTGGGGGTGATTTTGTTTTGATGAGTACTTCCACCCCTGCAAGTGATAACAAAATCACCCTGTATATATAGTTGAATCAAGTCAAGTCAGTCAGGTTTTAGTAAATTGGTGGCTGTTTTTCTAAAACTTTTCGTGGACTATTTGAGACATTATGAAAAGACATGATACATTCATATAATTTTATTTCACTTGTGCACTTGTATTGATTTTCATTGAACAAAGCGCCACCGACTTCATGAAAATAAAACGAAAACGCAACGTCACTTCGTTCCCGCCAAAAAGTCCACAAATAGATTGGTTAACATAGCATTTCTAAAGATTAATAAAAACGTATGTCAATAAATGTTGCCATATCTCCACAGCGGTGTGTAAACAGCAGTTATCTGTCGATCTAAAACGTTCCACACACAATCACATAATCGTAGTCACCCGTAACCGTACACTGCCTGTCAAAACAAACGAAACACTGTCCTTAAACGATAAACACACATAGCAATCCATAACACACCTTATATTCACAACAATAAGGTACAAAACTATTTCGAATCAATTGCGACTGCATCCGTCATAATCTATAACAAAAATCGATGTGTCAAAATTCTAACCTCAAAATTCGCCTCAAGTTCACAATGTTTTAGAGAATAAATTCGAACGTTCTGTCAGATCGTATTTGGACTAACGTATTATCTAAACGCCGCGAGGGAAGCGAATCGAATCGAATAAAACAATCGAGACCCTAGTGAGAGAAAATAAACGACATAATCGATTGTATCGATTCACGAGAATCGAAAGGTTGTTAACAATTGACGCCTGCTTTATACTTTATGCATGGAGGAGATGAAATGGATCGTGGGGCCGTATAGGTCGAGTGGAAGCACACCTTTCGAAATTGAACTTTAATGCGAATATTTAAAGGCTAATTTGGTTGTTTTATGGTGGGAATAAGATGAAACAGGTGATACCTTACTGTAACTTACCAAGACGTAAGTTGTATCAAAAATTATGATCATTGTTGATTTATTTTAAATTGGATTTAATTTGCTACAATTGTTAGGTACAGCATCTTATAGAAACCCACCAGTAGAGTCGTATCGAAATGTCACAGTATAATTCCTACTTCCAAATATCTACTCGTTCCGGCAACTAGACTTATTCAGTTACCTTCTATGTCTTCAACTATACCTGTCACGTGAAAGCCTTCCCGCGATTTCACCCGCGAACCCCTATTTTACCCCCTTAAGGTACATTTTCAAAAACCCGTCCTTAGTGCTCACTGACAGTGTCAAAGAAGCCCATATACAAACACGGTTCTAGCTCCAGGAGTTTGGGCTGTGCGTTGATATGTCAGTCAGTCAGTCTAAATAAACTGAGCAACTTTCATAATTTATGACTATTTTAGCCCTTGCTCAGTTTTTTTCTTAAACGACAAAGGCAATTAAGAAAAGATTTAGCAATATTAATACCTGTCATCGACAATTCAACCAGATCTTATTTATCATACAAAATCACTAATGCAGTATTAAATTGAAATGACGCGAAGCCTGCATTACCAGTTACCACCCGTGAGTTACTCGGAACCGATACCTACCACATACTACCACACGTGGTTATATATAAACGGTAAGTATTGAATTACATTGATAAGTAATACACGATGCAGAAGTTTCTGAGAAGTTTGTTGGATAACTGTTAGGTCCGTAATAAAGAACGTCAATCAGGTTTAGGTCAAATTTTGCGTCTAGATTAAAACAATTGATTTTGGAACTTGGATCAATGATATAAGGTTTATTAACCGACTTTCAAACAAAGGAATTTATTAAAATTATTTAAAACTGGACACTATTTGGATATATTACACTATTGGGCTTGGTTTTCCAAAACTTACCAACTTATTTGTGGAGGAGTCATAATTAATATACAGGATGCGTATTGAATGATTAATCCTTTACCTGAGGGTAAGGGACGTCAGATAGTCAAACAAAAAAAAAACATTTTTTCTATACATAAAACTGAAGCTGCGGCGCAAAAAAAATAGTTTACATTTAGTAAAGTGCATTCATATACCTAGCTGGCGAAATTTATTTGTGCGCGAGTGACAGCGACATGTATTGACAGGTCATTGTACGAAATACCGCCTGCTACGCGATTGCACTTATCTTACTAAATGTACCTAAACTATTTTTATGCGCCGCAGTTTACCTATTCTAGAATAGTATTTAAAAAAAGAAACTGAGAACATTCCTTGATATGCGACTATAACATCGAAAAGAGTGAGCAAGGGAATAATTTCTTCTTAAATTTCGAAAATATTTAAATTTTGCTTCCATCGTAAGAACGTGCCAGGCCTTGATCAAAGTAAAAAAAATAATATGTTTCTAAAAAAGTTCAAGATTCGATAAACAAAAACCAACTCAACGAAAGAGTAAAACATTATTTAAATTAATTTACCACACAAATCAGAGTCTAAACAAATCGAATAATTTCACAAATCGTAACCGTTTCCATTGTTCTAGCGCCGATCTGAGCTGCGATAACGCTGTAAAAACAAATAGTACTAATTATGTTATAAGCTCAGTTAACAATCGGGCCATCTCTATCTGGTAGATAAATTGTTCGGCCATCACTCAGGGTGTCCGCTGGACAAATTGAGCGAATTATTTTTTCGATTACAGAACCATTGTTTAATCACGGTCGGTTAATAGGAGACGCGATAACATCAGAAAGTTGAGTTTTGTTGCTTGTTTCCATTGTTTTGTACGATACGTTGAAACTTAACTTTTTATAATTCTTTTGGATCATTAAGAAACGCGTTATATTAATAGAAAACGTTACTGTATATTTATTAACATTACATACACAATGAGCTCTATCATTAAAATTTTAAACATATGTGCACACATAAAAGCCCTAACACAAGCCTAATTTTGACTAACTTTTCTTTTGTTAAAGTGCGGTTAACCTATACTTAACGTAATTGTTTCTACAACACAGGCCTGCCTAGTGTAAACCCAGTTACAACCCTTATATTGAAACTCAGCCTACGCTTATTTTTATTTTTCAAAATTGTAATACGCTAAGCTTTGTTGATTAATAAAAAAAATATTATTATCATAAGGCTGTAGATTAATGAGGTAATTAGTCACTTAGTCACTTAGACTCGGAATATTTTGTTTTTGTTATTAATTACATATTGGTTGACTTAAATTTTATGTAATTAAGTCTGTTTCACTTAAACAATGGAGACGCACACAAACGGCGTCATCTACTCGTATCCGGGAATTTCACGTGGATTTATGAGGGTTAATAATCGAGTCCAGTGGAAACCAGGCCTCAGCCTGTTACACTTTAAAATTCAAATTGTTTCACTCGAACGACTTCTTTTGAACTTTATTTTTATAAACAAGAATCGAGGTGCTTGGTTTTTTTTATAGTAAGTATGGCAAATGCTCCAAGACAGTTCAGACAGCATCATATGACCGTTAAAAAGTCGGAGAATTGAGATATAAATGTGTGATTCAGTTTCATTCTGAAAGGTATAAAAGGAGAAATAAAAAAAAGAAGGCCGTATGGTTGTGGTATTTTTAACTTCCATAAAAATACATTAGGCAATTAGAGTTATACAAACAATTTCTACACTCTTCTATCGCATTGTTTTTATATATTAAATCTTATTTAGAAGAGATAAGATTTGAAATAAAAATACCATCCAGTACTCACAACTATATATTATAGTAGCTTATTTCGAAAAATGAGTCAATATAAAAATTATACTTAACAAAAGCGACGCAATAAATATTCTTAGAAAATATGATAGGTATACAAACGAAGATCATTTGAAACGGAGATTCATTACAAGTATTATCTTATCTGTCACACAACCAGACCATTAAGGAACCTATCTGTGTCTTATCAGTGGCTTATCTAAGAGATGAGAGCCCGACGACCAAATCGGTCCAACAGTTAGACTTTAGGTATTTGTGACGTAAACAGTAAATTTGTATTTAATTATTTTATTTAAATTCGATATTTGGTGGATAAAGACGAGAGGGGCTATTATCAGTGACATAGAAGAGGCTATAAGTCTATTTTAGTTTGTCAGTGGTGGCTTTGGAGATCACCTTCGATTCTGTCGACAATAAAATTGCCAATGGTCATCACAATTCATGTTTAGGGTTCTGTACCAACAAGATTAAATGGACCCTTATGGTCCGTCCGTCAATCACAGCGGCATATTTCACACATAATATTTATATAATAATTATTTTTATTTTCTTATGACGCTGAAATGGGAATACAAATTTTATAGTGGGGCTACTGGTTCAAGTGGGGTACCGGTTCGGCTGGTTACGGCAAATTACTTTGGTTAAAAACTAGTCTTCATTCGTCCAAGTAAAGTACGGAACCCTCGGTCAGTATAGGAGTCAGAACCGCACTAGGTTGGTTTTCTTTTTTAAATCGATTTGCACTTTTCAATTCGATATATATTACTTAATCTGCTTTAAAAAAGGTTTATGCCTCTGCTAATATAATTTCGTCATTGAGTCGTTCTAATATTTTCCGAAAAAAATCAGTATAAAATATGAGCTAAGTATATAGCAATAGTGATTGTAATGCATTGACCCGGTCCCCAACTGTACTCTAACGGTGGTTTCTAATACATTTTTACTGATAACATTAGAGATAAAGTACAGTCAGTGTAATGTTTACATCATATACCTTTGTCTCGATACTGTACACTATGATATGACACGCGCGGACTGTACCTAACTCAATGAGCCAGATTAGTTCGTGTTCAAATTACTTTGTAAACTTTATCATGAAACAGGTGTTTAACAAACTAGCTGATTATTCTTATGGTTCTTACATAGTCCCTTCACCTTTATTCCATACTAGCTTACGCCCCGCGGTTTCACCCGCGTTACCGAGGAATCTTACATTTTTCCGAGATAAAAAGCCTACCTCGATAAATGGGCGATCCAACACTAAAAAAAAAAAAACAATTTGAACCAGCAGTTCCTGAGATTAGCGCGTTCAACCAAACAAACAAACTCTTCGACTTCAGCTCTTCAGCTAAGTATAGATAGAGCTTTTAGTAGCCCCACTAATCCAACCGTTATGTTATACAACGAGGTGCACTATTCCTAGCACCCTGTAGGGTGATTCTGTAAGGTAAATGTCACAAGGTCTACTATCCCCCAGCTCTGTTACTATGACGTGAGTGAGAGATCTGCTGTCCGCTGCATCGTTGTAAGCGCTCGTCGACGATTTATTTTAGAGAATACCATAGCTATACAAGGTACCAGGGACCATCTGCGGTATGTCTTGCCACCACAACTTAGTCATGCCACTCATGCTAGTAGCTCGTGAATTATTCAACCATTTGTCCAGAATGGTACCGGAGTTGCTATAGTCTCTCACCACGCGCATTCTGAAGAATGATAGCGTTTTACTCTAGTCAGTTTTACTTTAAAACCTAAGCAGTTTGGCTTCAAAATACCTCAGATAGGCCAGCACATGTATCTCACTATGGTAAGTGATGATGTGGTCGAAGGTGCATGGTAAGCGCACAGACTAGAAGGAACTGGATTTCAACCACAGCTGCCGGAAAACAGCTAGTGTTTAGCAACAGATTTTCAGCTTTAAGATGGTAGCTACTCAGATTGTAATTTCGGGGTCTTCCTCGTCCTTGGGGATTAGTTTTGAAATCTAGCACTTTTCTGGTCATGTGGTCGTATGGTCCACCGCAGACGGGTCTCCTGTAGTTTAATTGTAATAAGATATCCATTACCTACAATTACTTGATTTATTATTCAAAAAGATAACTAATTACTAAGCAATGAATATAAGTGTAAGATCATTTTCAAATGAACTAGTACATATTGAATCAAATTTTTCACCCAAATAAACAAAAATATGGACGTAGTGTTAAGTTAAATTAACACAAGACAATCTTGTATTTCGAAGTTATATATTAATTATGCGTATTTTAAGATTCCAATCGATAATGTATGAAATTTCATTATCTGTGGTATGGTCGGTGATTAAAAAAGTTGTTTAAAGGTACGCAACTGTAGTTTAATAGTTTGCTACATACCTATTGATTGGTTCATGTATATACTACAAAAAACTTATATTAACTGCCTCAGCCAAGACATTTATAACAAGATATACCCACTTATTTTTCAAGATCTTGATGACCGAAATACACTTATTATTCGCGATCGGGCAGATCAAAAACCTGTCTAAGATCAGCGCTTATCCAAGGATCTATAATAAGAATCTTGTATGATAATCAACAAGTAATATTGATCAATAAGCCTGACAAGCATAGACGTTGATTCGATTGATGATTAGATCCGTAGCGACCTATTTATAAAACTGATAAGAAAAATATTTTAGATTTATTCGCCTTGGTCTAGATTTTGCTAATTATTCTTTGGATAGACTTTTGTTTCACCACAATCGTTTTGTACGTTATAATGTTGCTGAAGTTGTTTTAGTATGGATTCGTAACAAACTTAATTCTATCAATTCTATCAATTCTATCATGCCATTGTAGTATTGTCTAATATATAAAATTCTCGTGTCGCGGTGTTTGTTACGAAACTCCTACGAAACGGCTCCACCGATTTTTATGTAATTTTGTGTGCATATCGGGTAGGTCTGAGAATCGGTCAACATCTATTTTTTAAACCGCTACGCGAGTGAAACCACGGGGGACAGCTAGTATATATATATTAATAGTGAGTCAATTCCTTTATGACGTAATTGTGAGTACCGGCGCGCAAGTAAAGCCGAGCCGGTCTACCGCAGATATCATAGCGTTTAGTTTTAATTAAAAAAATATATAACAAGTATATACTGTACCCCGCGCTTTCACCCATGTTCCCGGTATAAAAAAAACAGAAGGAAATAATTGGGATAAAAACTAACTTTTAAGTTGGAACAAATCACACATGTTGAAAGATGATTTGAAGATGCAAACGATTGCAAATGGAATCATTTTCGACATTATAATATATCTATCTATATATAGGTGGTTTCAATTTGAAACTTGCAACAATACGTAATCAACGTACTGTGCGATGATCACAATTAAGAAGGTTGTTAAAGAATAATAATGATAAAGTATGTTTTAGGTCGAATAGTTTGGACTTTAGGCTGGTCATTATTGTGGTTATTGATGACTCAGACTGTCAGGATGTTGAACTGTATGTTTCCGGGATAAAAAGTAGCCTATAGCCTTCCTCGACAAATAGGCTATCCAATACTAAAATAATTTTTCAATTCGAACCAGTAGCTATTGAGATTAGCGCGTTCAAACAAACAAACAAAATCTTCAGCTTTATAATATTAGTATAGACTAGCTTCCACCCCGCTGTTTCACCCGCGTTCACGAGGCATCTTGTATTTTTCCGGGATAAAAAGTAGCCTATGTTCTTCTCCGTACCATAGGCTATCTGCGTACTAAATTTCATCGCGATCGGTTCAGTGGTGTAGGCGTGAAAAGGTAACAAACAAACAAACTCAATTTCGCATTTATAATATTAGTTAGGATAGTTAGGATTGGGATTAGGATAGAATTAGGAAGTTAGGATTATGCTAGATATTATGAGTTAGGATAAGTAAAGAATTGATTTAGCAAGTATTTCACCTCCAACAGAAAGGTAGAAGAAAGCATAAAAAACAAGGTAATTAAAATTAAGATGTAAATAGAAAGTCCGTTAATTTGAAATAGAATTGAAAGATAACAATTCAACATTGTATGTGTAGATAGTTGACTATATAACTATAGGTTACGTGTAACTGTAACACTGTAACATATGTTACACTGTAACATATGCAGTATCAGATTATCTGTAGAACAGGTTTATCTCAGTTCAAACATTATCAGTGTTGTCGAAAAGAAGCGGACATCGTTTACACGATATCTTTGTTGATTTTAAAACATATTTGAAGCTTAAAAAAATGCAATACATCATTAAATTAACATTGTTGGCTAAAGTGAAAGAAGAAAGAAGTTTACAGCGTATTGAGAAAATTTCGCAACGAATGTTGTTATTTTTTTTGTTTTTTATATCTTGCGCCTGAGATGATGATGATGATGATGATATTTCTTTAAAAATTGTTAATCATTGTAATGTCCATAATTAACAATAACTAGGAAATTGATGTCAACCTTTAAAAAGTTTTGGAGGCAACGACTATGAAATGTAACTGATATATATGACTGTAACTAATCTAATACACCGGTAGGCTGGCAAAAAGTTTTTCAAAATTTTGTTTAGAGAGCGTATCAAGAAGTCATATTTAACCTTTAGATAAGATTTAAGAGATATTGTTCAAATTGGACCTCAACTAACCTAAGGGTAGGTTGACGAGGGGGCGTTCCATGCTGACGTCACTGAATAAGTAACGGTTGATTTTTGTCAGCAGGCTGAGTAGCAGGCGGACCACCTGATGGTAAGTGGCTACAGTCGCCTATGGACATTAGCAATATACTAGTGGGATTGCCTATGTGTTGGTGACCTTTATAAAGCCTAACTGGCTCATGTGTAGCTGCCGGAACAAACCAGTAAGTGCTTGGCGAGAGAATTTCAACTTGAGGGTAGTGCCAGGGCGGGTACTACAAAGACAGAATAGAATAGGACTTTTTGGGATGTTTCGATCTACTCAGTAGGAACGTTAGGTATCCAGTAAAGATTTCCAATAAGCTGATAAAACAAATTTTCCAGAAAAATACCACAAACACTAGCAGTTATAATATAATCATAAATAGAGCACATGAAATCGGCGACCATTGACACAGCAGATGTTTCTTTATCGGTGGTGATACGCTGGCGGATGCTGGCCGATACGCCACCGACGATAGCGCGAGATATCGCTCATTATTTTATTTTTTTAATTTCGTCGCTAGCTGATAAGCGAGCGAGATAGACAGATGTCTATCTACCGGAGCGAAAGAGAAGGCTAAAGCGTGATGGACGCATGGTGGGATGATATCACTGAGCACGATTATCGATGCTCAATTATAAAATGTTGGAAAGTTGTTAATGAGTTATTCTTTGACCTTTTCGTGTTTCTTGGGATTCCTGGGGCTACGGAAAATTGATGATTATTCGTTTTCCAAAATATAAAACAAACGAAGTAAATCGTATGACTTTGCCTTTAATTTATAAATGCTTGTCTGTGGGATCTATATAAAAATAACAAAGTCTGATTATATCTTGAAAGCTGTGTCAATAATCAACTGATTTAAACAAAATGCCAGACATCTTGTCATATCCAGGCTGAGAGAGGAATATATTATTCCTACTGCAAGTTGAAAAATAAATCAAAAGTATAGAAAACAAATAACTGCGCTTAGCTACACAATCTAAGATGGCCACCATCGAATTAGCGAAACCAAATAATCAGCGGATCGCCAGCGCAGAGACGTGAGAAGGTCGTTATCGCGCTTGCGCATCCTGCCGGCCATTACTCAATGATAAAGCACGAATATTAGTTGAAGGTGAAATCTGATGCTGATCTGATGATACTGGTCGCTAGGGACATCTGGTGTTGGTTGTATATAGATACTATTTTGGACGAATTTCCTATGAATTTTAACAGTGTAAACTCATCGGAGCTGACGTTCTGTCATGTACACAAATTTAAACAATTGACTATTATATATCGTATACAGGAAATGATGACAGCTCAGTGATAGTAAATCCTACAATGGTAAATTCATTTCAGTGAAGGAAAATTCGTGAAAAAACTATAGTACAGTCATAGGTTGCTGTGTAGCACCCGACTGGCTGGCAAATTGAAAATCTGTCACCAAACACCTATCGGTATGTTCCGGGACCTTGAGTCTTGCACTCCAGTTCTCATCTAGGTTTTGTGTGCTCAATGGGTAGGTACCTTCAGCTACGTTTTCTGAGATTGAAATGAGATTGTAGTCAAACTCAACAAGAGCTAACTTTGAATACGCATCACAAGATTACTAACAATTCTATCTCTTTAGTGATAAAAGGTCCAGGGCCACCTTAGGTTGTTCAGGGGTTCTTTGACAAACAGAGTTTGGCCTTTTTCAGTGAAAAGGTTTAAAAAGTCTTGAATGTAACATTTAGTTACTTCATCAGAAAGGGAGCCCAGAAAAGACGAAACTGGATAGAACTCAATGATGGATTGGAAATATAAAATAGCATCAGTGATTAATCTTGAGACAGTAGGGAACCATACTGCCAATTTCTCCCGCTAGAGGCGCCACTGTATTATAACGTAAGGCTTTATGCTCTAAGAACTAAACACTTTACAAAAATCATCAGGATTCTTGTACACTTCAAACATTTACATCGTTTGCGTCATAATACGGACATCATGCATGAATTGCAATTGAATTTCATAAAAATCCTTGATATTAGATCAATTATTAGTAAAACTGATTATATATATATAATATTATCAACAAAAATAGTGTAAATGTTTATCGTAACATCGGTAGCATTCGATCAACAGACGATAAGGAACGCTATCGTCACTGCTATCGCGATGGGGCCGATATGCATCTTATATATACTCATTACACATGTTGATAGTTGCTCGCTATCTTATACCTACATTTATAGATATATTTCATGTTATCATGAAATAAATACATTTAAATTGAAAAATTGTTATATGAGCAATTCGCAGCATATCATAATGTTTTCAAACGCGCGGTGTCATAACAAAAGTGCTTTAGATAGTCTTTTTGTAAACGTTAGTAATAAAAAACAAATAAACAAACATCCTCTCACCCCAAACGCATAAACGGTCTCCTTTCCAGCTTTACTTTTTAAGCTTAGATTGTTCATTATAAATCATAAATAGGATTAATTTAATAATATAATCGTGATTTCCCATTTTATACATTGGTTAGTGTTTGATAAATTATTTTTAATACAGGCAAATACCCTTAGGTGCCTTACTAGGGCCTAAACTGAATAAATGAGTTAGAATTTGTGCTATGGCTTCCATACTTAGTTTCGGTTCCTTCTTATTACTACTTACTTAGCTTCCTACTTTGTTTGGGGTCAGAATATTCGATAATATACTACATACCAGACCTTGAAGTGGTCGACACCATTTTTGTAGAACCCATGCGGTAGTGCTGAAAATTGTAATAGGAAGCTGATTGTGCATCCTGATTCGCAAATATCGAACGTTTGACTCTACAAACAAATACTAGAGCATTGCACACCTGTGTTTTCATAAGAAAGGTGACAGGTAATAAGAAAGAAAGATACATTAACTAGACGCAACAAAATCTATACTAATATTATAAAGAGGAAAGATTTGTATGTAAGTATGTTTGTAACAAATTGGCTCAAAAAGTACTGGACCGAAATAAAAAAATCTTTCACCATTTGAATGCTACATTATCACTGATTAACATGGGCTAAAGTTTATCCCGGGTGCGCGGGTGAAACCGCGCGGAAAAGCTAGTACTACAATAAAATAGATTTAATCATGTCAATTAACTTGGTATGTTAATACAGAACCCGCACATTCCTAGACCTTCTTTTAAAACTATCTTACTATATAAATGTCATTATACACCCAAAAAAAGTATCGTCAAATTAAAAATAACACCCAAATCGGCATGCACAACTTCATCCCACGTCAGGGACACATGTTACTGCGCACACGCATAAATCCACCCACACACGATACCATCAAACTGTTTATCAATCCGCAACACAATAAATTAATTATAATCTGTATTGACGATCAGTACCGATGAGGACCATGGCTGTTTAATTGGTAACTTGATTAGTGAAATTAGAAATCAATTTTAACTTATAATGATGCAGTTACACAAATTTTAATACTACTAAATGGTTTTCCTATCAAAGAATTGGGATGTTGACTGACATTCAAATCAGCAACTTTTTATGAAATGTCAAAACGATAGGTTTATATGGAGCTTTGTATTAAATACAAGCATGTGACGTCATAATTATATAGCATCAAAAGCTTTACTCTTAATGGTTAGATTGGTCATTAAAAATCATAAAAAGGATAAATTTAATAAAATAATCGTGATTTTCCCTTTTTTGTAGATGCTTTATACATTGGTAAGTGTTTGATAATTTATTTTGAATACAGGCAAATACCCTATTCTTCTCCTCGTACTTATACGTCAAGGAAATGAAGATTTGAGACTGCTGATTCGTGTGAAACAGTAGATCATAGAAAAACTTAAGATACCACTGACTTATTTATTGAGGTTATTATTTAATTTATTTTTCTTTCATATTAAAAGTTGTTCATATTGATGAGTACTTCCACCCCTGCAAGTATTGCCAGTGACTAAAAAATCGCCCAGTATTTCATTAGATATAATTTTTTCAACATTATGCGTACTTTTGTTCATTCAATTCACCGGTTATTATTATAATCTATCCATCAAAGTATAAAACCACAAATTAAACATAATCAAAGGGCATCAAAAACTCACAGAGGCACTAAATCATTCTCCAAATAGAATATCAACCTAAGGAATTTCTAAGGCGAGTCGTGAAGGTAAAAATTATAAATCTCCCGGCATGATAAGCATCGTTATCTAAATATAATATCTAGAAATCATCGATCAAGCCGTTTATCGATAAATCCCCGGCTCAGAGCGCGATTACGGGACTCGATATAGATCGAATTACATGAATGTAGAATGTTTTCGTTGGATTACGTATTAAAGTACAGGGGAACGACAAACTGGCCATGGTTTGTGTATTAAAATTATAGAATGGAAGCGTTTTCGTTTTGACAAAAGAAGATAGAATAAAAAAAATATTTTGTAATTCTAAAATATTTATGTTTTTCCGGCATATGATCTAACTATTGGTACAAGTTGCATCTAAATCCGTTAAGTTACATACATTGTAACTATTTTTTTAATCAATCAATGTACATTTTTAAATATTATCAATGACTAGAATTCAGCAACTACATAAATATCATCATAATAAAGAAACTAGTTGCTCGCATGCAATGTCGTTTTCTGGAGACGTAGCGATTGCGTGATCTACGGAATCGTATTACTTATATTTTTACAATTCAGTCTTCCGATAGCGATTGCTAAATAACCACGGCTTATGAAAACTACGACTATCATATAAAATTTAAAACTAAACTTTTCAAGACATGGACGTTTCTCAATACTAAACTGTTATTTCATAGATAACTTTATGGTCGTTGGTTTGTGAACACAATATCTACATTAAAATAACTAAAAACTCATACTTTTATCAGTTGTTGCGATAAAACTTAGATATTTACGCACAAATTATTTATTAGCCATATAAAATTTAACTGACAACAGTGATTAGGATAAAGAAAATATTAGATTACGATTAAAAACATGGGATTAGTTTGAATTACTATTATCTATAAAATCATATCTGATTAGGTAGGTACTTGATTATGAGGTTTGTGATCTTTTAATTTAAGGTAGACTTTTAAGGTACCATTATAATAGAAGGGTATACGACAAAAAATATAAATAAATAAATATATATTTGGGACATTATTCCTCACACACGGCCATCTGACCCCAAACTAAACAGAGCTTGTACTATGGAAGCCAGATAACTGATATATATATACTACATATACTACTTTTATTTTGTAAATACATACATATATAGATAATTACACTCAGACACAGGACAAACAGACATGTTCATGCACACAAATGTTTGTCCTGAGTGGGAATCGAACCCACGGTCTGCGGCGTGATAGATAAGGTATCTTACCAACCACGCCAACCGGCCCGTCAAAAAATATGCATTGTCACAGAGAAAAAGTAATTCACCTGTAAAAAAAATATGTGTAAAAATATATTAATTCTTTTTTGCCATATGGGTCTTATTAAGTTTTATTTATGTAATATTTTTAGGAAAAGATTTCCTGATATAACAAGAGTAAATTCGTACTAATATTATAAATGCTTATTTGCTTGCTCTTTCCACCCCAACAGCACAGCCAATCGTGGCGAAACCGCGGGAAACGGATAGTAAAAATATATTTCTCTAAAAAAATAAAGATATTGAAACATATCGAGTTACGCACTATCGTGCTCAAAAAAACGATACGCGATAGTCCGTTTTTTTTTTTAATATTAACTAATACCAGACGTGGATTTCGTGCAATTCTATTGGTTAATATTCGAAAATTATATACCATTTGCGATGCAGTTTAATATTGTTAATTAATAATAATAATCATTTATTTCAGACAGAAATCTATATTTTGTTAGTAAAATTGCTTATAACCTATGTTAGTGACAATATTATTTATTTTATATTGATTAGCGCGACCCTGGACCCACATCATGGTATTCCAGTGCCACACAACCGGGCAGTCGCATCCCCACAAAATGGTGTTTAGGAGGCAGCTGGTACTGTGCCACACTCAACGCATGAGGGAGGCCACTCTTTTTCTTAAAATTGATTGAAAACAATCTGTGTTGGCCTCAAACATCCCTGATGCGCTGCAGTAACGGGGCAGCCCCAGCAGCATCCTAAATCCATTATTATACTGTACGCGCGTCAGTATAACTGACCCACAGACTGCAGGTGTAAAACGTTTGACATACGCCTTAAATAGGGTTATTTTAACATCTTTATTACACCTTGCAAACCTGCGGGCCAGCATATTGCATCTCACAGCCAATGAAATGAAATAAAATCATCCAAGAATCAATCAAAAATTGCAACAATTTTAATCTAGAGCCATTATCACCTGCGTATGTACTGGGTACGGTAGCAGCGACGTACACTTGACTCGTGTATTTTCTTATCAATAAATGTGGGTTTATCTCTAGATCGGTATCGCTATCGACTGCTGAGGCGATTTTAATCCATCCATCGATAAAAAATATCGAAAACTTGGTTAACAAATTTTGATAATATTTTTTATCAAGATAATTATTTCGTTATTATAATAATATATTGGGCATGTGTGTGTAAGCTTAAAGAATTGGATTACAAAGTGAAGAATTTCAATCAAATTAATTACAATAATTATAACTTTTGTCAGCATAAAATATCATTTTTATTCAGGTAAGTAGCCTGTGAGATGCATTTTTGTAGACGTCGGGAATCACACAACGAGATAATCGGACCTATTCAGACCTGCTCGGTTGGGGTCCCGATCGGATAGACAAACCGATTGAGTAGTCTACTGAATAGGATAGCTCCTATTTTCTCATTTCAGACTTCCATTTGGAATGAGTCAGTCACTCGGTACATATCGCAGCAAATGAATTCTGCGACTAACACAGCATCAACCTACAAAATAAAAACGTCCTTTCCGATCAGAAAGGCAACCGAATGGGTCTGAATAATGGGGAATATAGGAATAAATTCAACGTCTCATATACAACCTTTTACTGTATTGTGTCACATAAAATAATTGTTTTACATATCTGGAACTAATAAATGAGATATACAAAAATTGATTACTTTTTTGGACATTTCTATTAAAATGGTAAGTGATGATGTAGCCGATGGTGGTAGAAATAGTAGGTGGAAAAACACACAAAGCCTAGAAGGAAATGCAGCTGCCGGAACACACCGGCAGGTATTTGGCGACAGATTTTCAACTTGAGGATGTTAGCCAGCCAGGCGGGTACTACAAAGTACCCTACCACCGTGCTACGGTTTCCACACGATGTTTTCCTTCACCGAAAGCTCAAGTATCCGATTACAGTATAAATATTGTGAGAAATAGAATCAAAATTTCATAATATTTAAAGTTTGACTTTTTGGTCACTGGCAATACTTGCAGGGGTTGAAGTACTCATCAATATGAACAACTTTTATTATGGGACCAACTCTGAGATCGCGTAAAATAAAATGGTTGCTTCATACATTTTCGTATAGTAGGTATTGAACTTTTGTAATATATAATTTTTACGTGATTTCACACTTAGTCTCATAATAAAAGTTGTTCATATTGATGAGTACTTCCACCCCTGCAAGTATTGCCAGTGACTAAAAAGTTAACCTCTATAGATGCAATGATACCCTAAGTAATTAAAAATCAAAAGAAATACAAATAAACTATCACCTACATTACTTATTATCGTAACAGGTATTTTATAATAGCCTATTTTATAATATCAATAGATAAACATCTCAGATTGGCTACATTCAATAAAAATATACTAACATACAAAAAAATTATACTTTGTCTCTATAGCCCGGAGCTTATTGTCAGGTGCGTTGATTATTTATATAAGACAAGCGACCCGCCCCAGCTTCGCATGGGTAGCAGGGCTTATACGCCTACTTTTAAGTCTATACTATACTACTGATTTACGCGGCGCACGTTTCATGAATATACAGAGTGATTTTTTAGTCACTGACCATATTTGCAGGGGTTGAAGTACTCGTCAATATGAAAAACTTTTATTATGGGACCAACTCTGATATCGCAAAAAATAAAATGGTTCCTTCATACATTTTAGTCGAGTAGGTATTGAACTTTTGTATGGACAGCTGATAATTTTTTGTGATCTCAAGAGTTAGTCCCATGATAAAAGTTGTTCATATTGAGGAGTACTTCCACCCCTGCAAGTATGGCAAGTGACTAAAAAATCACCCAGTATACTTAAACCTTCCTCATTAATCACTGTCTATCTGTGAAAATTGTATGAAAAGTCGTTTTGAGATCATCGCAAACATACATACAGACGGACAGACGTGGCCGGGGGACTTTGTTTTATAAATATGTAGTGATATAGACAGTGAAACTGTGAACGCGTATAAATCTCGCACACTAGGACAAGCAGTGTGACGAAGCGTGAGCGTAAGACGTTAGTTGTCACGCACACTAACATAAAATAGTTGGCCTGTTTGTTTTAGTTGTGTAGTAGCGCGACTATCTAGACATATATACATATAATCAAAGAGCAGGTATTTCTTACTAACAGTTTAAGGGTATAATCTATTAATATACATTACGTTATATGTTTTTTGTTTGGGAGTATGACAATGATATTATTGAATTCAGCTATAAATACAATCGAAATTGTTAAATTTAATGTCGTATTATACTAGATTCCGCCCTGCGGTTTCATCCGCGTTCCCGAGAAAATAAAGTAGCCTATGTCTCTCTCCATACCATAGGCTATCTGCGTATTAAATTTCATAGCGATCGGTTCAGCGGTTTAGGCGTGAAAGGTAACAAACAAACGAACTCACTTTCGCATTTATAATATTAAAATGTTAGGATTAGTAGCTTTTGCCCCGCGGTTTCACCGGTGTTCCCGAGGGATCTTATGTTTTCCTGGGATAAAAACTATTTTATATGTTAATCCAAAATATATTCTATATGTGTGCCAAATTTCATCCAAATCCGTACAGTAGTTTTTACGTGAAAGAGTAACAAACATCCATCCATCCATCCATCTTCATCAGTAATTGTAATATTTTTTCATAGGTCCAAGGTTTAACCTGGAGGCCGATTCTCGCGCTTTCGATAATAATATCGAAATCGATAAATATATCGAGTCTCATATCGAAGGAAAATATCACAAAAATACCTAATTGGGAAAACGAAATGACATAAGGTATGATATATTTACGTATCGACTGCTAGAGACCACTCGTTGCATATCGTACGCTAACGATAGATAAATATTCGAATGTGATATCCCGAGAATACCAAAAAATGTTTCTCGATCTTGATTGATTTTGATCCGCCGATCCGATCTTTTGATAGATTTTAATCCGCCATGTTTTTTGATAAATATCGAAAGTGATATTTATCTCTATTGCTCGAGAATTGGGCCCCTGTGCGTTGATGATTCAGTCAGTGAGTCAAGACTTTTCTTTATATTGATTGATTGTGTCAGATCTAACTTTATGAGAAGCTATTAGGTAAGTTAATATACTAAAAAAATAAGCTTAGCTAGTTAGTTATTAGATAATCGAGTCAAATACAGAATCGGTTGATGCACCGTGTTGAAGAGTGATCTCATTTACCGATGTAGTCAGAGTGGTGACACCTTTAGTGACCCAGCCACAATCAGCCACTTCCAGTAAGTTCTTTTTATTTATATTTCTTAAAATTCCTCAACAAATTTCAAAATAATTCAAACAATTCATATGTTTACGACCTTTAAATTTAATTGAATTTTATTAAATATTTCCTTATACGTTATTAATTGTAATAATATGAGTAATTGTAAAGTTTATCAACAAATCTATTGTGAACAAGGATAGATGTTGTATTTTTAGTATCAATTGACTGTTAACACTTGAGTACTATTATTTTTTGCAATATGGGAAATACCAGGAAAATTTAAAGTTATTGGCAAAGGATTGTGATACTTTAAACTTGGGTTTATGTAGGCTGCATGGCACAGTGACCATGTAGTAATAATAAAAAAAAAAACATTATGCACACTGCTATCTCTGATCCCAAAATTCGCAGAGCCGGAAACCGAATAACTGATATACTATAATACAAATTATAGATAGTATATACATTTAGAAATGTTAAACCCAGATTTAGAATAAAGACTAGAATAAAGAATAGACCTGTGTGAAAATTGAACCCCCGACCTTAGGCTAGACAATTAGGGTATTTAACTTCCACAACAACCGGCCCAACACAAACTTGAAATCCTATCCTAATCCTTTATTTTTGTTACTCAATCAAGTTGTATGGCTGTACAGTTTTGTATGAAATTTGGCACGCAGATAGATCACACCCTGGAGGGAAACATAAAAATTTTTATCCAGTGAAAATATTAAATCCTTCGAGAATGCGGGTAAAACTGCGGGATAGATTGGTATCTAATACTGGTGTATTTTACTGGATGGACAATTTTTACTATGGAACCAATTTTGAGATCGCGAAAAAAAAATTCATACAATTTGATCTAGCAAGGACCTTTGACCTTTCGTAAGGAATTTAGGATCTTGCTATACCTGTAAGGAAGAACATAACTTCCCTTCTAGACATGACAACAACAAAAAAATCTATTGGTATACTAGCTGTCCCCCGCGGTTTCACACGCGTAGCGGTATAAAAAAAATAGCCTACGACCGATTCTCAGACGTACTGAATATACACAAAAAATATCATAAGAATCGGTCAAGCCGCTTCGGAGGAGTTTGCAGACAAACACTATGACACGAGAATTTTTAATATAAAACCGGCAAAGTGCGAGTCGGACTCGCGCACCGAGGGTTCCGTACAAACTTCGTCCATCACGGAAAATGCACAATTTTATTTATTTACCTTATTTGAGGTTGCGTCCAATTAAGCTAGACCTCTTAATTGTATCAGCGCCCATACACCTCAGAGGTCTTTATTAATTGGCGTAACTATGTATGTATGGGGACACCCTTTAATTTTTAACTTTTTTATTTTATGGAATTTTCCCTTTATTTTTGCTGTAAGACCTTGCTTTTTGCCAAATTTCGTGATTCTAGGTCAACGGGAACTACCACAAAACAAATAAAAGGGCAAAAAAATCGCGTTTGTTGTATGGGAGCCCCCCTTAAATATTTATTTTATTTTAGTATTTGTTGTTATAGCGGCAAAAAAAATACATAATTTGGAAAATTTCAACTATCTAGCTATCGCGGTTCTTGAGATACAGCATGGAGACAGACAGACGGACGGACAGACAGCGAAGTAATATATATTCTATTGTATTCTATTCTAAGTCTAAGTAATAGGGTCCCGTTTTTACCCTTTGGGTACGGAACCCTAAAAAAATTCAGTAAATTTATTTCAAATGAGTTTTTGAATGCATATATTTTTTATTCGACAGATAAGTAGTTGCTTTCGGAGTGGTTAAAGTGTGATTTCTCTAAACCATTACTTTGTAATAGAAAAAAATATATGTTGCATGGGTCAAATTCAGAAATTTATAACTTTTTAAAGCAGTTTAAATAAGAAATTGAGACAATTTTGAGAAAAAGTAACTAGATAAGATTGTTGTAGAGGATTTGCCGACAAATGTAATCTGAATACATTTCTTGTTTTAGTTATATTTTTTTCGTGGCGTGTGCATGAATGAGACCCTTTACGCGTGGAACGTAAATAGAGGTATGTTTAAAGCCTCACAAAGCTAATAAAAGTGGCGTCAAATTAAAAAATAAAATATGTATTGGAAATTTCAAATCTCACTCTTTAAAATAACGTAAAATATATTTTAATTTATTGCTTTTCTGATGACTAAAAAACAATATTTCTTTTCTGATAAATTCCACAAGAACACTGATTTTAGGGAGACTGGAGCCTTAACTGACACTGATATTTTTGCGTTAGATAGGCTGTTGATATTATGTTGAGGACGCTGGTGAAACCGCGGGAGACAACTAGTAAATTATAAAAATAAGAAATTCACGTAAAAAATGCATGAAAATTAAAATTACATTTATAGAAACCAACAAATGTCCATCTTAATAAAATCAACCCTAAACTCGGTCACTTGGACTCATCGCTTAAATCTAACACCATCGACCCTAAAAGTCAAACAGCACGCGTCCGTGGGAACTCGGGGTGTCGGGAAAAATCACGGAGGGTTAACACCCCGACCGCTGGCAATATGGTCGTAAAGACCCTCCGCTTTTAAGGGTTATGAAGTTGAGTATGGACACTTTGGAGATCATTTAATGTTACATGCATTTGGACTGTGAATATATACAGGTTGATGTTTTACCTTTTTAGGGTTCCGTACACAAAGGGTAAAAACAGGACCCTATTACTAAGACTTCGCTGTCTGTCCGTCCGTCTGTCTGTCTCCAGGCTGTTAGTTGTTATTTTTTTGCCCTTTTATTTATTTTGTGATAGTTCCCGTCGACCTAGAATCACGAAATTTGGCAAAAAGCAAAGTCTTACAGCAAAAATAAAGGAAAAATTCCAAAATATAAAAAAGTTGAAAATCAAAGGGTGTCCCTATAAATTGTACATTTCCCGTACGGAACCCTCGGTGCGCGAGTTCGACTTGCACTTGGCCGGTTTTTTTTTTAACTTTCGCGGTTGAAAGTAATCAATAATTCAAACAACATTGACTTTAAAACCCCGTGGTCATTCAATGTAAAAGGTACCTTAAGGAAATTAGATTGTTATCACTAGGAGAATCATAGCCATGAGTTCATTTATACTAAACTAGCATTCCACCTCCCGGTTTCGCTGTTTAAAACCTTCTATTACACCCCTATGCTATAAGAAGCTATCCTACAAATGTTATGACTCCATGACCAGTAACAAAACTTAATCAAGGTGCCCATTAAAGAGTTATGAACAAAATTAATTTTATAATGTATAGTTTAACTCGATACTAAGGTATTATGTACGTAAATTTATTTCACATTAAAATCTTGTTAGTCTATTGGTTCCTTTTTGAGATACGTAAAATAAAAGAGATTTTGTCAAATCCTACTAATATTATTAATGTGAATTTTTGTATGTTTAGATGTTTTTTAGACCTTTGGATGTTTGTTACCACTCAACTACTTAACGGCTGAACGGATTTAGATGAAATTTGGCACACAAATAGAATATATTTTACTTTTTATTCCGTGAAAACATAAGATCCCTCAGGAACATGGGTGAATCCGTGGGGTGAAAGCTAGTTAAGAATAAACCACTGATATATAAAAAAGATATACAAGGAGAAGTTAAATAAAGTAATTGCTGGTTACTTAGGTTAAGTTACGAAACATGTAGATAAAGAATACTGATAACAAATTATTGCAATCATTTTTAGAACACTTCATAGTTGGGATGGGGCCATGAAGTAAGCGATTAACAATATTTTGATTGATCAACATTCAGTAGAGAGATTTTCTTGATTTTTTAGGAGAAACATTAGTGTTTTGTTATCATTGAATCAATGTTTATGGAATAGTCGAGGCAATGGTGCAATTTAAACAAACAATTAATGCACTTAGTAATTTGTTTCAACATAAATTAATCATTGTACATTGCACAATTTCTTGCATTTAATTTTTAGTTTGAAAGGTTAGGTTAGCACTCCTTAGTTCTCGAGATTGAAGGTATCCTATAATTTCTTCCAGGACCAAAGTAATTATATACTAAATTTAATGAAAATCTGTTTCTACTGAGCTGAGTGCTAACAAACATAAAACACAATCATTCGCATTTATAATAATAGCAGAATGTTTTATATAGATTAACTATATATAAGGTAGCTATAGTATAGGTCATAAGTATTCCGAAAATGATAAAAAAAAATATTCGGTCGTAATTTTGATGAAAAAAAAAACCTGAAATTGTACTTAGCATTAATTAAAACTATTAATTCACATCATCACTTACCATGTTGAGATTGTGGCCAAAGACAGGCCTATACTAAGTAAAAAAAAATATCAGAATTTAACTGTTTTACATTCGATAAGTTCCTATCGTGCGTAGTAGACAGTGATATCGCTACCGCTTAAGACATAACCGCTATTTTCATGGCCCAATAGTTACTGAAACACAGATAACCTTATCTCTATCAGATGTATGTATGTAATGGCAATATACGAGTTATTGCCACTTAATGGAGATAAAAAAAAAGAAATACTCATATGCAACCGGATTGCATTAGCTATGTAGATAAATGTAAGGTTACATTTGATTGAATCCTACAATATTATAAATGTGTGTGTTTGTATGTTTGGATTACAAATCCATATTGTGTCTATTGTCTCTGTCTTTCATAAACATAAAACATCCTGGATATGTGACAGCTGACGTTATTTTTATTAGTCTTAAAAAAACCAAAGTTCGATTATTTTTCAATCACTAATCAAAACACAATATTGCTGAAAACAATGGAAAACTCCCACACCACTAACTCCTTAAAAACATTTGAGACAATTCCTAGAATACAAATCATTATTTTTCCTATAGGAAAATAAATACAGAGTATTTTATCATTTTGTAATATAGAATTGACGTCAAACGACAGTCATTCAATCATAGAGTGGGGATTACTCTACTTTATGAGATACCTGTGACCGCAGGAATGACTACCTACCGGTCGCCAAGACAATGAGTTTCTGACCTTTAAAAAATGGACTTATCACGGAAACTACTTATCCGATCTTATCCGATCTTAATGGGATTTTCACTAAACTATACCTAAGAAAATACTGATTCACCCTGTGTAAGTTTATTTGAAATTCCATAATCATCAAATTATTTAATTTGTTATAAAGGTATTATCACGTCGGGCGCACCGTAACTACAGTAACAAAGGTTAGTACAAAATGAATCAGCTTGTACAGGAACAAATTGATACATAATTCTAGAATTATTTCTTGTATCCTCATGCCTCTAATATTTGTCATAAGTGAGGGTGCATTCAGAATAACTGCTTATCATCTTCATAGGAAGTGCTGCCGGCTTGTCGGCAACACTTCCCATCAGCAGTGGCAGCAGCTTCGTGGAAATTTTCCATAGGATATTATATGTAGTTTGTAGTTTGTTTTTGTTATACTAGCTCCCGGTTTCACCCGCGTTCCCGAGGGATCTCATATTTTTTCGAGATGAAAAGTATCCTAAATGTTAATCCAGAATATATACTATCTGTGTGCCAAATTTCATCCAAATCCGTTGAGTAGTTTTATAATATAAGTTAATAAAAGTTGTTCATATTGATGATTACTTCCACCCCTGCAAGTATTGCCAGTGACTAAAAAGTCACCCAGTATATTACGACAAACCTGTCATCTTAAACATTTACAAGATATTAACCAAAGATTCAGCTAAACACCATCAAAACAAAGAAGCAGGAAGCATACAATCTCCCCACTGTATCCAGAGGAGCATAATTTCCCCCACAATAGTCGTTGAGTTGCGCCTGCGCACGCTGCGGCGTCATTTGCGTACAAACCTTACAATAAACCTTTGATGTCGCCGCTTGGCATAATTCTCGATGATCAGGGACACTGTCCGATGCCAATGCTGGCATGTAAATGACTTATAAGAATGACTAAACTTTTTACCATTAAATTTGATTGGTTAATGGGTTTTGTTTTGGTACCAATTTGGTATTGCATTGCATTTAAATTAAGGATATTTGCATTTTAAATTTAGAAGATAAATACACGGTAAAGCAAAGTAAAAGAATGTCGTACAAATCATAAAATTGAGCAACTTATTCGATGAATTTTCGAATGTCACGTAAATTATTTATATGTTTTCCATATGAATTGCCGTCTTTTGCTTTTACCTCAGCGTGCTAGAAATTAAACGTACAATTTTTACCTAGAGCTAATTTTTGATACTAATTATTTATTTACTTTAAATATATTATTTGATAAAATTATAAATACAAGTTTACTGTTTTAATCATAATAATATTAATGTATGAGTACAATTTTCATTTTTAAATTGTTTATAAAAATGGCTATCACCTAAAATTTTTAAATAAAATGTTAACTTATCAATCATCATCAATTTATTTATTTATTTTAGATTATAGTATTTGGTTATTAAATCAACCCTCTCCTTCAATTATTCAAAATACCGCGAAAATATGCAGCTAAGATTATATTTGAATTTAGAAGATTCCTAGTTAGGTACTTCTTTGTTTTTTAATTAATATTTTGTTTAAATATTGAAAAAAGGTTGACAACCTCCATGCTTGAAAAAAGAACACAAGAGAAAAAGTTAAATTTAGAACCAAATCAAACGAACAACACTAACACATTATAATAGTTTCTATATCAGATGTGAACCCTGAAGAACTCCAAGCGGTCCTTATCAACGGATCCATTACAGTCAAGTGGCATACCAACCACTCAACACTATCGGAATATTGAATAAAATCTGTAATACACCAACCAATTACATCTGTTTATCTGTATCTACTTCGGTACGAAAGATTGAGAGGCCGTGACCAAACAACTCCGTTTGTATTGGGAACTTCATAAATAGAATGTATGTTTACATCACTAGTAATGGCTGTTGCTAAATTACTTTAAGTATAAAATAAATATCTTTTATATAAAATTCTCGTGTCACAATGTTAGTTACCATACTCCTCCGAAACGGCTCGACTGATTTTTATCAAATTTTGCGTGCATATCGGGTACCTAGGTCTGAGAATCGGTCAACATCTATTTTTTAAACCGCTACGCGAGTGAAACCACGGGGGACAGCTAGTAGAACTATAAATTTTTGGCGGGAACTGGCAAAGGCGTTACGTTTTCAATTGATTGCCATGAAATCAAGTAATTTTAAATTTTATTGATGAAGTGAAATTAAGTGAATGTGTGTAGAACGCCCACCATTTCACTAAAGCCTTACTTGGCTTAGAATTGACTATGTAAAACTGATATAATGTGACTAAAATTTTGTGACTTGACATTGGCAGAATACACAAGCCGTATGAAGCTATAAAAAGTATCAACTAGAAATGTGCCAGCACTATTATAAATTTGCCTTAAAAAGATATGAACCAAATTATACAGTCCTATTCAGAGATCTTAATTCGAATATTAGTTTGCTTAGTATTACTAATAAACTCAATCCTTTAAGCATTTTATACTTTTTTTGTCCAAAACTGATTATAAATATGTGTTTCAGTTAAAACGTATAGGTAGATGAACTTTGCAATTAACCGGTTAAGATTCTTCACCATCATCGACATCACAGCTGGACTTCCTTCGCCTAAAACATGCCACTTCTTACGGTGACTTCTCTTCTGCATCCAATATACTGTATTGGATGTCTTCTTGAGGTCGTTTATCTAACAGATAATAAATTTCAAAGTAGTTTTTGCATACTTCATCATACATTTGACTACAGATAATTAAAAGTCGCCGGCAACCACGAATAGAATTTTTATTAGGTATTTAGAGACACCTTTCACTTATCTATTTTAAATTAATAATTTAGGCATGAACATAAAAGATTTAGCAATATGAACAGAAATAAAAATGAAAATGAAATGTTCCTTAATCATCACAAGTTCAAAAGGTCAATCATAGGTTTTATGCTGCTTTTGGGGGCTGGTCTGCTTGAATTTGATATCTATTTATCATAGCAAATATTATCAGTGTAACTAAATAAATAAATTCATGTAATAAATCTGAGTTGATTTTGAAAAGCCTACTTCATTGGGGAATTCATTGCCAGTTCTTCAAGGCAAAAGCAACCTTCCGAACCGTGCGTTAGAATCGGACTATTCATAAGTTTCATTTCATTTAATACGTCACCACAGATTATAAAAATTGAGCAATGAGGTAACGAAACGAGCATCGCTAGATTTCCTTATCGTCACGCGTTGAACGCAACACAGAGTCAGTGTCAACGAACCAAAACCAATGTTATGTTATGTTCACCTTCAGACGAATATATTGATTGATTCATACGTCTTTAATTGGAAAAAAAAAGAAATTTGATTGAAATTCAGGGTTATAGTTGTTGCTATTCGATTCGCCAAAAAGGCAGGCAAAGGTACAGAGCCATACAGCCATCAGGGTTATAGTTTCTGACATAACTTTATAGTTAGATAGAATGCATGTTTCAAAATTAACATTTAACCTTTTTATAATCACGTTTATTATACTCTTAAAAAGTAAAATGTGTCACTTTCACTATAATGTAAAATAGACTTTAATCTAATAGGTTTAAAGTCGAATCGAAATGATAACACTATAATAAAATGTGATGGAATATTTATGTTCTTATATAATACAAAATCTGTTCATTATAATTAACTAGTTTTTTTTTTCACGATTTCAGGGTTGGTCCCGTAATAAAAGTTGTTTATTTTAATGAGTACTTCCCTAAAGCATTGCCGGCGAATAACAAATAACCCTGCATATATGAAAAAACAATGATCATCAATTATCAATGTTTACTTTTACTTATGATAACGGGTCACATCATATATCATATCATGAACCCTCCATGATAATGTATTTTCACTTTCTAGGACAGTTGCACAATTGGTTATAGTTGCATCATGACAGGTGATTGTAATGGGGTATGATTGTAAAGAAATATTTGATGTAGAGATTAAAAATAGATTTAAATGAATTTGTTTAGAAGAGTTCTATCTATTTCAATTTTATCATAAAACTGTACAATTGCTGTAGTTTTAAAGAATGTGTCATCAAATACAGCAGTCCCATTACACATAAAATGCATCTATCTACCACTAAATTGAACAATAACTAACCAACAAATTTATAATTTAAATTGTATTTAGATGGTGAGCAATTTTTATTATTTTTGTTTTACGATATAAATTATACCTACAGTAGAATCAGACTAAGAACAAACAAATTTTCGAATTTAAGCAGATTTTTAATCAACGGACATAATATCTACAAAAAAACTCAATAGGCTTGCTATTAATTGCCAAAAAAATACAAACAAACAAACGGACGGTGTAAGCTTGGTAATAGACCGCCATAGGGTCCATTTGGTACCCTTGGAGTTAGTGACAGAACTCTAAAATCACAACAAAAAATCAATAATTATGCTAAAGCACATAATCAAACAAACAATGAAGGATAAAAACACAATCAACTACTTAAAATAATCTTTCTTAAAATGAAACACAAGATCAAAGATCATCAATATCAATATCAGTATCCCTACGTACCCTGGTCAATTCCACAACAATTTACATGAGACTCACAATCACTCACCGTTGATAAGTAAACAATCAAAGAATACACATTAATGCGGTGATAACAGTTTAATGAACCCGCACTTTGATTGGACGCATGCTAACAAAAAAATCTTTATTATTTATAGTTATTTATCTCGATAATAAACCTTGAAAATAGGGTATTTGTATCACTTAATTATGACACCATCGTTTGCTAATGTAGGTATAAAAAACTCTATAAAAAACTCATTCAAAACTTGCCCATAAACCATTTCTGATATTATATATCAGAAATGGATTGAAATATCAGTACAAGTGACCGAATAATAATTTAACTTCTAGAAAGAAAAGAAACAACACGATCAATCTAAATATGCTGTGAAGTTATCTGCCTATAGATGCGCAGGGGCATTTATTCCTATTTCTTCCATTTTTTTGGATCATCATAAGTAAAGCGAGGGATGGAGTGACTAATGCCGTCCCTCTTCTAGAAGTTATTACACTTGCAAAATAACCATTTCAAATATTAACAAATAAGATAACTGATTAACTTCACAGCCGCAAACCTAAATTCAGCGTATTGTAGCTAAGAATTATTTGGCAGTCGATTCAATAAGTGTTCAAAATAGCTCGAGAATCTAAGAAAAATACTAGTAATGTGTAGAAAGATTACAGTGAAATATATTTTAGTACTCCATCTATAAAGAGTTAAAGACTACCTCTGTAGAAATTGTAAGAAAGAATTAAAGATTTTGTACTAAGCGGGATATGTATGTAAATCAAAATATGTTGACCATTTAGTCGGTGTATATAATGAAGTTATGCCATTTTACCATGTTTTTATCCTTTTTTATTTATGACATCATAATATTTGTATAAGGGAGTTATTTCATCGGTTTCCTATTAGAATCATTTTAAAATGTGTTTTACCATATCATAACTCAATTCATAATAAGTTAGGTTAGCTATTAACGAAATATTAGATATATTCTTTGCTTGATATATTAAATAAAAATCTAATATATCAAATTCTCGTGTCATAGTGTTTGTCATAGTGTTCTGCAAACTCCTCCGAAACGGCTCGACCGATTCTTATGATTTTTTTTTGTGTATATTCGGTAGGTCTGAGAATCGGTCGTAGGCAATTTTTTTTTATACCGCTACGCGGGTGAAACCGCGGGGGACAGCTAGTTACTACATAAAATAATAATACAAATTGTATTAAAACTCATTACGTAAATACGTTTAACTGAAAATTATCTAATGGAAAAATGTTCAGTAGGTTACATAGCCTATTTATTTTCGCATTAAATATAATATTTACTAAAGCATAAAATTGTCGCTCTTCATCATGAGGAAATATTTATATTTAAAACAAAAACGATAAATTAGTTATACCCACATTTAAATAATATATGGTATGTTCTCTATTCTAACATGTGGCATCGCTTGTTGTAACTTACTGGAAGAAATTGATAGCTATGGAAAATCTACCAATTGAAAAAGCACATGAATTAACAACAAATAAACAGTTTACATACAATAATAAATCTTTTAACAACAAACTTTAAAAACAACAATATAAAACGCAACAACTCAAAAATTCCAAAAACCAAATTTAATAAATAAACTCACGTTTTAAAGGCTTCGGATTGCTCTGTTTCCTTCGTGACATGACCTATTACGGTGCACCCGTGACTCCCACCATAGCACACACAGAACCTCACTAAAAAGAAACACGATTTACAAACTTTGGTTACGCGATAACGTGGGACGCGCGACGTGCGTCCCGTGTGACATACGGTACGCGACTGGCTGTGCGGATCGCGGTGAAGGCGTATTCTCAAGTCTGATGGTGCCAATTCGCGAGTGATGTTTCATGAGGGCTGGGTCTGGCGACGCCCCTTTGCGCCCCCTCCGCCCCCCTCTCGCTGTAGCCCGTAGCCCGTAGACCCGTAGCGACGTAGATGTTGTCGTAACTTCTTGTGCTTCATTTTTTAATTTTTTGAGTTTATCTGTTTTTGATTTGGGTGTCTTTACTGTATTTTGGTTATGTTGTTGATTTAATGAATTTGCAATAAATTTATATTGATAACAATGAAGCTGTGCAAATACTCTTGAGTTATTTTTTTTATTGTAGGTAGATATAATATATAGGAAAAACTTCCCCCAATGAAACCTTTGGGAATTGGTAGACATCATTGACAGGGTTCGTCACGATTTTTGTCTTCACATAAAAGTCAGTAGTGAAACCGTATAATATTTATCAATTATGATGCACACACAACACAAGGCACCTTTTCTGGAGGCAAATTGAAACCTGTAGGTTCTCAAATTCAAAATCTTGATATGGTGCAATTTCCTTTAAAGTATGATTAGTGCACCACAAATATTTCAAGTACTTCTCTTATATCTTTCTCTTTCCTCTCTTTTTCTGCACTCAAGATCTCTAATAATTTAATTTGAAGGCTCTATGTTGATTTATTCATTACAACGTGGATACGAATGGATGGTGAATTAAATCGTAAATCAGAAAATAAATTTCATTAATTTACTAACGTCCATAATGCAGAAAGTGTACCCGATATAAAAAGAATCGTATAATTTATTACAAAGTATACATATTAATCAAAAATTACCCAATTCATTCAAACTAACTGATTGAGTAAAAAAATATCAACATGTGTTTCAAATACATCTCTATTTAGTGACCCTTCAGTTCAATCAAACATTCTTATGTCAGTAGGTTGACAAGCAGGCAGACGGTCCACCTGATGGTAAGTGGTCACCGTCGCCTATGGACATTTGCAATACCAGATAGCCGATGTCCTGCCGAC
This sequence comes from Tetheella fluctuosa, assembly GCA_951216915.1. NCBI lineage: Eukaryota > Metazoa > Arthropoda > Insecta > Lepidoptera > Drepanidae > Tetheella > Tetheella fluctuosa. The sequence goes on from OX578214.1 coordinate 1,927,749, forward strand.
CTTGTGGAGCTCTTTTTACGACCTTTTTGAAGAACCTTATATGGTAGCGCTGATAGAAAACCGTAATGGGGGGCACATTTCACATCCCAATGGTCCGCAGTAGGAACGTCCGATTCGTTGTGTGGACGATCGAGGTGGCTCGAGGATATGAGGATGAGCTCCACATCCCGGCGAGTGGTGCAATGGTAGAAAGGTAAAAACTATGCCCAGAATGCTGTTATACGTAGAATCTAACATAAAATAAACAAATTTACTGCAGTGAAGTTATTCATTTACCTACTCGACATATTATATCTTTAAAGATCACAATTAGGAGAGTTACTTGTTTTTTTTTTTAATAAACCACACTCACACTTAGGTATTCACAACACAACACAATAACACACACACTCACCACTTACAAATCACACATACACAAGGAAAATTTAGAGTTTATTTCCCTAATACCTACCAATGTTTTCTTTTAAGTTATTTCTATAAGTTATATTTTTTCTTGGTATGCCTGTATAATATAATGTTAATAGCAATAAAAATTTGTAATTGGCTGATTACTCATAATATATTTTTACATTTCTAATATATGGTATAGCTATAATTTATTCACAATAAAATAAACAAATTAACAAAACTTTCAAATTTTTCACTTACATACTAGCTTTCGCGCCGTGGTTTCAACCACGGATATAAAGAAGCCTACGTCATTCTCTGATCCATAAACTATCTCTATGAAAATATACATATATAAGGACGACGATCCGTTGTTCCGTTGTTACTTGTAATAAGGACAAACCAACGAACACGCTTTCGTATTTATAATAGTAGGTAAGAGACAAAAGATACTACTAAAATGAAATAATTCACCAACATTTGTTTTAACAGCGTAATTTCAATGAGGCTTGTCTTGCAATTTTTTTCAGATTTAAATGGTTTTTTTTACACTATTGGCTTGTGTTTAACCACAATCTTACCATAGTAGTGATGATGTGGCCCAAGGTGGTAAGCACGCAAAGCCTAGAAAGAGACTAGATCTCAAGCGTAGCTGCCGGAACACACCGGTAGGTGCTAGGCGACAGATTTTCAACTTGAGGGTGGTAGCCAAGCCTCCTCCCCATAATTTCCTTCACCGATAGGATAGGATTCAAACCTACGACCTCCATTTCCAAAGCAATCGACGCCACTACCATTGAGATCTAAGGTAAGCCTTCAGGTAATGACTATACGTATCAGTGAAATTGATAGCTAAAAATGAGTTACTTAACAGGTAAATGGTTCGATGTGATAACTGGCATATTTAATCATCTATACTAATAATAGAATAAAGCTGAAGAGTTTGTTTGTTTGTTTGAACGCGCTAATCTTAGGAACTGCTGGTTCGATTTGAAAAAATATTTTAGTGTTGGATAGCCCATTTATCGTGGAAGGCTAAAGGCTACATTTTATCCCGGGAAAACACGATATACCTCGGGAACGCGGGTGAAACCGTGGGGCGGAAGCTATATTTAATAAGCTTTCGCACTGCGGTTTCATAAAAAGTATACTATGTCCATCTCTGGAGTTCAACTTACGGCTCTACCAATACTTATCATTATGGGCTTAGTAGAAAGAAAAAGAAAGAAAGAAACATATTTATTTGACAGTACAAAACAGAAAAACAATAATAATGATTACAAAAACAAGAACAAACAAATAATTATAAAAATATTTTTAAAAAAAATTTACTAATGTTGGATAAAAAAAGAAATTATAATTAATATGTAATCCATATCGTAAATGGTAGGTGTGCTGCCAAAAGGGTACCAGCTCAGCATGTGCTGCTGAAATCAAAAGCGCTGATTTTCAGCTGACACCTCTAGTGACCCCGGACAGAAGTACAGGGCAAGAAGAGAAAAATAGACTATAGAATAAAAATATAAATAACTAAGTGTATAAGTATGTATAAACTTAAATTAGTTTAGCCATTAGTCGTAACAGACAAATAGAATCTCTATTGAATTTATAGTATTACTTTTATATTATTACTAGCTTCCGCCCCGCGGTTTCACCCGTGTTCCCGAGATAAAAAGTAGCCTATAGCCTTTCTCAATATATGGGCTATCCAAGACTAAAATAATTTTTCAATTCGAACCAGTTGTTCCTGAGATTAGCGCGTTCAACCAAACAAACTCTTCAGCTTTATAATATTAGTATAGACTAGCTTCCGCTCCGCAGTTTCACCCGCATTCCCAAGGGATCTTATGTTTACCCGGGATAAAAAGTTTTAGTTGTATTTTTGTTATAAGTGGGTAGATACCTTATATACCTACTTTCATAATAATATAAGGTCTTATCTACCATGTTTCACGCAAATAAAATTATTCCATTTCGTGTGCCGCAGACTGGGTGCGACCAAAGTCGGGGAAATTTGATAAAAAATAGGCTTAAAACCATTATTTTTTCTGAGTTTCAATATCTTGGAAACGTTGTCATAGATTTCATAAAACAATTTCAGATTCCAAAGCTCTACCTACACCAACATGTGATCATGGGAATGATCGTAAAGCCCTTAAACGTGCAAAGTAGATAATTTTCCTCTCTTTCACTTTTCTCCTAACGTTTTATGATGGTACAAAAAATTTAACTCGCTGTGGGACTCATTGCATTCATTCTTTTTAATAGAAAATACGCACTTAGGACCGATTTTTATAAAGCCTAGAATGCAACTGGCTAGTAATGGCTGGCTCGTTTATTGGATGCTACAAAATATAAATCAGTCAATTTATCCTAACTTAATATTATAAATGCGAAAGTGAGTTGTTTGGCTCACTTCAGTTCACATCAGTTATCTGGCTTCCATAGTACAAGCTCTGCTTAGTTTGGGGTCAGATGACCGTGTGTGAGGAATAATGTCTCAGAATATTTATTTGTTTGTTTGTTTTTGGTTTCTTGGTTTATTGGTTTGTTTGTTACCTTTTCACGCTTAGACCGCTGAACCAATCGTGATGAAATTTGGTATGGAACTTTAGGCTACTTTTTATCCCGGGAAAACATAAAATCCCTGGGGAACGCGGGTGAAATCGCGGAGCGAAAGCTAGTATAGTTATAATAAGAATGGTCTCCGATATAATGTACTAGCTGTCCCCCGCGGTTTCACCCGCATTCCCGAGGCAAAAAGTAGCTTATGTCCTTCTCCATACCATAGGCTATATGCGTACCAAATTTCATCGCGATCGGTTCAGCGGTTAAGGCGTGATAAGGTAACAAACAAACAAATAAATCAATAAACTAACTCACTTTTGCATTTATAATATTATTATAAAAAAGTTAGGAAGTTAGAATTAGGATAGGATGTTATGACGATGAGCATAAGTCTACCAGGCATTATCTTCTTTCTACTTATATTCAATTCTTTTTTAGGGTTCCGTATACGAATACGGTCATTTTACTCGGAGTCTATTAGAAATATTGCATAGTTTTATATATCTATGACGCAAACAAAAACGTAGAAACAATTTTTTTTAGAGCTGTCTAATACACTCCATTGATATAAATTCGTTTACGAAATATAAAGCTTTAAAATCATCATTTTTTTAGAGTAGAGTGACCACTAGTTAACGAGCAATAGTCGATGAAAGACTTCAGTATAATATACAATGACACTATAAGCTGACTACGGAATCCTATAGGCGCATATTCCAACATACACCTGGCCGGTGTCTTAGAATAACATTCTTGAGAAACACTATCTCACTATATCTGAGCTTAAAGCTACTAGTTTAAGAATAATATAATAATAGAGATATAACATTGTAATAGTATATTATGGTACAAGTGAGCGAAGTTGCTCATTACGCACGAGGCTGTGAGTTGCAGCTCGAGCCTTAGGCGAGGGCGTAAATCAGCCGAGTGTGTAATGAGCAGAGCTCACGAGTTTCATACGACGTTGTACAATACATTTGCGAGGAAAAAACAAACATTTTTTTACCACACAGCGACAAATACGATAAAAACGAAATATCAAAATTATGGAAAATGGCGCGCGAGTTTTTTTTTCAAGCGCCAAATGGATGGTCAATGAACATACAGCCTACTTCAAAATTATAATTTTAAGTGATAAAATGCAAATATTGTAAATTATAAATAATTTGATTAAATTTAATTAAAGACGTACACATTTATATTTATTCCAAAAATGAGTATGGATTTTCAGCGGCATGTTACTAAAAAAAACTGTATTACCCGGTTCAATTGAAAATACTCGCATATAGTGCACATAACTTGTAGTAAGGTACTAATTTAACTTCGTAGGGATTATTCTATTACGCACTAGTGCGGTAATATTATTACGCACGCGTGTGTTATAGCTCGGTTTACGGCCCTAAAAGCGATGTAATAAGGGTCACTTTACGAGCAAGTGTATTGAAAAACAATAAATGAAATCAGACCAAAAATAGTTATGTCTTCTTTATCGCTCTGAAGAAAAGAGTTCAACGAGCAACACTAAAAAAAAAGATGTACCGATTATAAACTTTTAACGGACCTTTCTATCCTACTTCTAAATAACTAATAGGTATGGTATCCCATTGATGAATCTTGATCGTCAGCCCATTGTCACTATTAAAAGAACATTTTATGAATACTAAAAAATATTATTAAAGTAGGTATGTTTAGATATCTTCACTCCACCCATCCTCGAAAAGATAAGCAGAGGTTTAAGGCTTATTCTTTCTAATTCTTCTATTAACGTTATAAATGTTGCTCTACGTCGTATTGTAGAGTAGACTATGAGGTAGACGTGCCAATGAAAAATAAATTCGTATAATCTTGTCATGTAGCGCCATCTATCAGATTTCTATGAAACTAGCTTGACTTGTACACAGCTTGGTATTAAGTTGATTATCTAGCTAGACACAGGAGTGCAGTAAGTAATACATGAAAATGCCAATAGATGGCGCTATCGTACACATTTTCATTGTTCATATTGAATTTAATAATAAGTTTTTTTTATTATTCCTTTTGTTATTAAACTATACTTTCTTCGAATAATTATGTCAGATAATTCTACTATAGAACACTAATACGCCGTTTGTAGATACTTAGAGATTTCTCATGGAAAACTGTAGATAAAAATTGCAACGTAGGTATAACCTCGAGTATTAACATTTTGCATGCTAAAATAACCTCTATAACTTAAAATATGCATCCGTATACATTTAAACATATAACCATATTGGAGACTCAACTTATTTAACCTTGCGCATAATAACCTATAGACTTGAAAGCGAATGATAGAGCAACTGCGAAATTTCGCGTGGATGTTTGTTACAGTAATGTCGTAATGGTTGAATTAATTTGGATCAAATTTGGCACATAGATAGATCAGTACCTGGGCAACTGAGTTCTGCTCAGGTGAAAATAGAGAAAACGAATTTTACTTGATATCAGACCTATTTTTCGCGCCCGTAAAATCCCATTGCAACTTTCATCGAAATCGGTAGAGCCAATTTCGAGAACGTGATACAAATATTGCTCATTTAATAGAATATGATACCTTATATCACTTACCATGTCAGATTGTGGACAAACACAAGCCTATACATACATAGTACCTCCTAAAAAATACCCTGGAATTAAATATAGAATTTATTAAATCCCTCAGAAAGGGCAGAAAGTCTTGTATTCCAACTGAAAAGGTCTCTTCTACCCATTTACCTACCACATCCTGTGCTAAAGATTCATGTAGATCCCTGATAGTTCAAGTATTATGAAGGTTATTCATTAACACGAATATTTAAAAAAGATCAAGTTTGTTAGTTTGAATGTAGGAGGTAATCTCCGCAACTACTGATCCGATATAGAAAATTATTTTTACGTTAGATAGCCCGTTTTTTGAGGAAGGTTATAGGCTGTTTATCCCGGGAACATGTGTGAAACCACGGGGAACAACTAAGTAGTGATATATAATTTAAATATTAGTTTGACTTGAAAAGGAACCATTTTATATTAATGCATCTAAGGTTTTGTTTTCTTATTTAGATTATTTTTCCCATTATCTCTTCTCTTCTGTATTATATAAAAGGAAAACTCACGGATCGGGCTAAAATTTAGCATACAGATAGCTATTATGATGTAGGCATCCGCTAAGAAAGGATTTTTGAATATTCCAATGTTCGAGGGTGAAACCGCGGGACGGTAAGTTAGATTAGACATATTTTTTAATAAAGATGCTTGTTAGACCCGAAAATATATAATTATACTAGCTGTCCCCAAACAGACGTTGTCCTGTCCAACTCATACACAAAATTTCATCCAAATCGGTCCAGCCGTTTATCCTATGTCTCAAGTTGGACCAGACTGCTCACGGTGTGCCAATTTAATTTAAAATCGGTTAAGTAGTTTAGGAATCCATCGCGGACAAACATCGTGACAGGAGATTTATATATATTAAGATGTGTGAGTAAGTTAAAGTTATACATTCCGCGCCTGTTGTTTAATATGGGGCTTCCATTTCCAAACACACAAAAGTAAACAAATATTTTTACATACTTACTTCAGCTAGGTACATCCATTTTTACCACGACGGAGCGAAGAAGGCATATGGGGTAAGAGGTTGTTTGTATGTGTGTTACCATTTTTCACATTGTGAAATTGTGGTCTAACACAGGCCTATATAAATTACAAAAAAACCTCTTTTTTTAGTTTGTATAGATTATTAAATAATTTTTATTTTTTATTTTTTCATTGTCAAATTTTGTTTTGACCACAATCCCACTTTGGAAAATGATCATGTGGCCGTAGGTGGTAAGCACACATAGCCTAGAACTGACTCTCAAGTGCAATTGCCGGAACACCGTTAGATGTTTGGCAGCAGATTTTCAACTTGAGGGTGGTAGCCAGCCAGGTGAAGATTACAAGGTACTCTACCACCGTGCTATGGTTTCCTCACGACGTTTTCCTTCACCGAAAGCTCATTGTCAGTCACAGCCGACGCAATGGTACATGTGGGGAAAACTATCGAAATCAGTATCCCGATGAGCATTGTGGTAATAGCGGGCTGTTATCTGCGCACACGTCATCTATGCCGTTTCCAATACGTTGTGTTTTCCCAAACATACACACACAAACGCAAACGTGTTTCGTATGTAGCACACATGAATGTATAGGTGTGGTGCGAGTGAGATAAGCGGAGCGATTTGCATTTATAAATTAAGGAAACAAACTACTTATTATAGTATCCTAACTAATATTATAAATGCGTTTGTTTGTTTGTTACCTTATCACGCCTAAACCGTTGAACCGATCACGATGAAATTTTGTATGTAGATAGCCTATGGAGAAGGACATAGGCAACTTTTTGTCCCGGGAAAACACAAGATCCCTAGGGAACGCGGGTGAAATCCGCGGGGCGGAAGCTGGTAATATTGTATTCTGTGCATGGTAGATATATTTTTAAACTAAATTTTATGCTTTTTTTAACCGTAACCAAAAACAAAAGAAGGTAATCTTTGTATAAATATTTATAGCAAAGTTGTTATTTTTACTTTTATTGAGAAATGTAAAATAACACAGTTTGTTTCTTATTTCTGTTCTTCAAGGTCAACTTAGCATCTAAAACTTCTACCTAAAAAGAATATTTAAATGTTTTTAATGAAAAAAAATACATAATTCTGGACCGATTATTCTTCAGCACAACTAGTACAAGGTAAGTCTATCCTATCCTATTCTATTCAATGAGCAATATCTGTATATTTGTATTCACGTTCTCTAAAACGGCTCTAACGATTTCGAAGAAAGTTGCAATATACAAGTGTACTGGGGGCGAAAAATCGATCTAACTAGGTCTCATATCTGGGAAAATTCACTTTCTCTATTTTCAACCGAGCATAACTCGGTCACCCAGTTACCTACTATCACATAAAAGAAGAAACTGCCTGACTGACACGCTCGGTCTAGAAACTTAAAATTTTGCTCACAGATGTCTCATATAACGTAAGCATCCACTAAGGAAGAGCTTTTTTAACCTCTATAAAGGGGTAAAATAGGGGATCGCGGATGAAACCGCAGCATGGAAAGCTAGTACAAAAATCATAGGCTGGAAAATAACCATAACGCTTGTTTAGTGTGGAAATAACCTATGTACAGTCAGTATGTATGTGCTCAGAACGATAATGATGTGCTACAAATCATGTAATATGGGACTTCACACAGCTTTTTAATTAACTCTGTACAAAATAAAAACACTTTAATCACAATTTTTTAACATAATCCCAAAACCCGACATAGCACTGTTGCTTAACCTGCCCGCTCCCGCTACCGCACACGCTTCAGCTAGCGTATTAGACCAGCTTATCAGTCGGTCACTCGCAGACCGCGTGCTCCTCGCTTTCACGATGCGCCCGCGCATCAACACACGCAGCCACAACATTACGTTTACACGCACCGAGCGAGTGTAACAATGTTTTAATTTGTTTAACGGTTGCCATACCGTTATACAGTTTGATATTAAGTTTACATTGAAGTTATCTAGCTTTTCCCCACGGCTTGGTTTGGTTTTGGTCTGGTAGTTAAATAAATTTTAAAAGATATTTTCTAAAGGGTCTACAAGTAAGTATTGAGAATAAAATAAAATACATGAAAACAGAGAAATTGTAATTTTGTTTAATGTAGGTACGTACGTTTACTAGATTTATGCTGACTGTACAAATATATAAGTTTCAAATGAAAAATCAATATAGTAAGTATCACAGCTCTATTTGTTTACATAAATAGACATAAATTAAGGTCATTATAATTTAGTATCAAAGGTCGATTCTCGAGTTCCGGTTTTAAAATAAAAACAATAATAATATATAAATACAGTTTTACAAGAACACTGAACAAAACATGTTTTGCTACTAAGCTACAAAAAAAAACTAAAGGCAAGAGCATCGAACCAAAAAAAAAACATATAAAAAGGCAAAAGGTATCAAAGTACTATTGCAGTTCTTCTTATTATAAATTGTACCGTTATTGAATTTGCAAATTAAGTAGTTCAACAAACTTATTATTCAAACAACTACATATTGAAGTAGAAAGCAGACTTCGTAATTAAGCAACTTGAATCCGTCTCAACGACACACCCAGTGCTACACCAATCGCGTTGCAAATAGCTTGGAATGTGCAAACGAGACCCTCGAAACAAATTGACATAAGTAAAAAAATATCAAAAATACCTCCAAGCCTTTTATTTTATTCCCTTTATAACAGGTGTTTATGTGTCTAGAAATGATCTTAACATTCAAAAAAAAAAATAATACCATCTACCATCTATAATATGAGAAACTTTACATTATTCTCGATTACGATTAATTATGACAAAGGCTATCTTTGTGACTAATTAATATTATGCTACCGTCTGCTACTCTGTAAGGATTTAACGGAGTTTCTTTATGTTGTCGTAGGCACTGTTTATTTCATCGACAGAGACATATGTACATACGTGAAACGTTCTCGAAACTGGAAAGTTGGCCATTGCAGGCGGACCTGCTGTGTCTCTACATCGAGGTCATCGACCCCCATCTGTCAAAATAGTAAAGCTAGATGCAGACGAATGTCAAATGATTGTATACAGTGCAGCGGCAAGCGGCGACCTTGTCGCGCCCGCGCCCCTCGCGTACGACGTCATGCGGGGGCGCGCCGCCGATGACGTCACGCCGCGACCTCGTTCACCGTCACTCGGTGTGCACGTGAACACCACGCGCTGGCACGCGCTGGCTGCGTGATCACCGCTCTCTCATTGGCTGACGCAGCCGCGCCGCCCGCTCCCATTGGCCGTACGTCCCCCGTGCCCCGCGGGCTCCCACGCTTCGTGCCTCAACCGCTCGCGAAGCGGTTTATTCGTCTGCTGCTCGCCAACTAAACTACACGGCTCCCAAAAGCAGAAGCGCACAGCGAAAACATAAGTTTTGTGAATTAAAAAAGAAAGTTTTATTGCATTGAATGTTACTTTTCTGATCAGAATGTCCACTCTACTCGAAGTTTGCGGACCCCTCTCACCGCCGTCAACGCCGCCGTTGATGGAAAACAAAGTGAGTGTTCTCGAAATTATAACTTTATGAACTTTAATTTAAAAAAAACTATAAAAAAATTTGGTATTAAAATAAATTGCAAAAAATATTTTTTATGCCATTTGTGCAATCGAAAGTATGGTAGGAGCGCACGGCGCGATCACGCAGTGCGCGCGTGTTCCGCCAAGTTAGCGACCGTTCACTTATGTGTGTTTGTCTTTGTCTCGCAGGTTGAATTGCCTTTGAAAAAGGCTGCATTGAAACGCGCCAGGGAGTCACCGCCACCGGCTGGCCTGGTCACACCCCAGCCATCTGACTCCGAAGGTGAAGATGACTTCAACAAGCGCTCCCGGTGTGAGCTGGCGCGCTTGCTCCTCACTACGCCACCCCCGGAGCCGTGCTGCAGGCCGTCCGTTATCATGCGCGCGCATAAAGACGGCACCTGCAGCCCGGAGCCACTGCTGCCACCGCCACCCAAAGACATGAACATCCTGAAAACGCTCAAATTTAAAATGAATCGCGGTCATAGTTATTCCCAAGTTAAATATATCGCGAGTCAATTTCAAAATACACCTGTCGTGGAGCCCGTAAGCCCACCGGTCAAAGTGGAGGAAGCTCGAGTGCCATCCCCTCACTCTGAGTGCCAACCTAAACATGAATCGAGGGACGAGCAACGGGTTCCCCAGGCTCCATCACCTGCCGCTACACCAGGCTGGGTGCCGTTAGCCCCTAGACCAGCACCAGCAGTAATCGTTCCTGGTGCACTAGTACCGACCACGGCACTTTGGTTCGTGGCCCCCGCGCCCGCAGCACGTCGACGTCTCTACGAGTGTTCGTACCCCGGCTGCGGGAAAAACTATTTCAAATCGTCTCACCTAAAAGCGCACGCCCGCACCCACACTGGCGAGCGACCATTCAGATGCGGCTGGCCCGGCTGCGAGCGAAGATTTTCACGGTCAGACGAGCTATCGAGACATAAACGTACACATACCGGAGAGAAGAAATTCGGGTGTCGTGTATGCAACCGTCGCTTCATGCGCTCAGACCACCTCGCAAAGCACGTCAAAAGACATGCAAAAGAAAGAGCACCACCACCAGCGCCAGTCCTGAGGCTCCTTCCATCACCTACTCTAGCTGTGCCAGTCCCGGTACAGCCCACCGTTGCGTCAGCGCTGTGAGCTGACTCGCAACATGACTGTGATCCAGATCTCATGATCGTTACCTAGTTGTAGTTGTACTCATCTACCCCTTGGCTCGCGTAAGGGACGCACGTCCCAAAACTACATGTAAAAAAATACCAAGAATCGCGAGGCATGTTATTAAGACTGTCCTATCTAACTACTTAAGTAGTTTCTAGTTTGTAAGAAAATATGTTATTGTATATCTGGTTAAGCTTCCAGGAAAATTAAAATTAAAGTTTTATACAAATCCGTTGTTCGTTTTTTCCTTCGTATATCAAATACACTTCATATAGACACTCAAATTCACTTGCAAAAACACTGTATTCTATGCACGTATCACGTGATACTTTTCCATGAACACTGGCACGTAACTTGTAACTTATCCTTGTGTGGGGACTTCCTGAACTTGGTCCAGTTCACGGACAAGAGACTGGGAATCGACCACGGGTCCCCAGCGCGGAAGGCCGGCGGGCGACTGTCGGATAGCCGCGCCGCCGCCCCAGACGCACGCTCACACTGATAAGAAATTTGTTCACGGTGAATTCTCTTATCTCTCTTGGTGATATCGCAAAAAAAAAATCACAAAATAATTTTATGTACCTAATTATAAAAGTAAATAACAAAACACGTAAATATGAAGACAATTAAGACACACTTAATAATATTTACCTTAAATTTATAAGCAGCATTTGAAGTAAAGGTAATCTAAAAGGTAAATATTCAGTTGCTTCTAGAAAATCAAATCATAAATTCATCAAACAAGACAGTCAAAGAAAGTTTCTAAACCAAAAGGTTATATTTTAAACGAACTAACCTTTGCATATTTCTAGAAAGTTTTACATTATCGCAAAGTAGAGCTCTCTTGCTAGTATATAAAATAAAATGCCATGAGGTAACATAACGTAATTTATTTTTATTGCATCATACAAAACATTAAAATAATTACAAAAAAAAGACAAACAAAAAATATTTCAATCGATAAATAATTATTTACAATATGGTTTTGTCATTGACCTTAAAATCCCACCATATAAAACATTAGCTATACATTTTAATATAAAAAACAACCTTTATTCAATTCAAAGTTATTTCGTGTCAAAAACTAAATTATTATAATCGTATCACTGACGTCATCGGCGTTAAGCCAAAAATTTTCTAATCTTAATCTTATCATCAGCTGTGCCACCAGTGCCTAGCTCTAGCACGCACAATGCGTCACCACGTGCCTTACACGCCACAACCACGGCTGCGTATCGTGGCAGTGTGACGTCACTGCTGAAAAATACCACTTTCTGTTGATAACAGACCCGAGGTGCTCTTGATAATGTGCACTAGTTATTATGTCATACATCCCAGCTAGTTCCCTAGAATTAAATGATTTAGTTTTAACCTTAAAGGAATTTGTGCTAAACTCCACGATGTTAATTCAGTGTGGTTGAATGCATTAAGTATATTATAAACTGTTATACATTTATTATGAACCGCACGCGAATTTACAAAAAAATGAGTTATTACGTTTTTACACATAGTGTCTGCACAAAAAGAGGGCGTGATTCTAAAACTGTTTAGAATAATTTTAAGATGGTAAAGAATATTTTTGCTGCTGAGGTTACTAAAAAACTAATTTAATATTTACTACATAATAACAAAAAATAGGACCTATCATACTAAAATAACTATTCTATTCACGCTGTTTAATAGCATATAATCCACAGACATATGTCAATTCAGAATTAGAATTAAAATTGAGAACGAACATTGAATATAACCAAATCTGAAAGCACGATTTTATTATTAACAGAAACTGATTTTTTGATCACATACCTAGTAAAACTGCTTGTATAAATATGTACTTTCGACACTGAAAGTTTAGCCAGGAAATTAAAACGAACCCTGTGAATATGTAAAGAAAAGTCACGAGTCCACTGTTGGCTTTACGGAACACAAAAAAAATCTTGTGAAAAATTAGAACATACTGATATACGTTCATTGATGCATGAAGGTAAATAAACAAGTAAATCACAAGACCAATTTTTTAATTCAATCCACTGAGAATATTGTACAAAAACTACACGGAAACTTAATTTCATTGCCTCAGTACTGTGGTTTCAAAACTCAACCGAGTAGAGCTGACCGACAGACACTCGATGACGCAAAGTGAATCTAATGCTGTTATTTTTCAACGCTTTCTTTGTCACCATCCAATCTGGATTGACGTTGTTCTGGTACATTAGATAATACAATGTTTTATACTTTACATTATGATTATAAGTGTTGCAAATGATATCTTACGTAACAATAAGAGCGATACAAATTCAAATTTTGTACAAAACTAGCGTTCAACCCGCCGTTTCACACGCGTTCCTGGGATAAAAAGCCTATGGGGTGGACATAGGCCATTCTCAGTAGGACCATTCTAAATATCGGAGGTTTTTTTTTTCAGTTGAGTCGGTTCGGATATTACAAAATTTACCTTTTAGAATATTACTTAGTGTGGATTTGCTTTGATGCAAGCACCTTTTCTTTACTGTTATTAGGTCAGTGTTTCACCACAATCTCACTATAGTAAGTGATGATGTGGCCGTAAGTCGTAATTACACAAAGCCTAGAAAGAAAATCCAGCCTGGCGGATTTTAATAAAGTATCTTACTACTAAACTATCGTTCCCTCACGATGTGTTATTTCGCCGAAGCTGACGCTCATTGTAGGATTCGAACCCACCTACGCCGCGTCACTACCACTGACCTATCATCGCCGTCGAAAAAAGGTTGTCATTTATAGCCACTGTTGCTAGAGAAGTAGTGGTCGGATGAATGACTATCCATATCCTCCTGAAGGCTCTTGATTCTTCAGGCATGATTCTCATATGTGTGTCCAAACATTTTTTTTTGCTATTACTTGGTCTTAAACCAGTCGGGCCTTGAATATTGTATTTACTAAAATACTTTTCTACACAATAAATAAATAAACATTCTGGGACATTATTCCTCACACACGGCCATCTGACCCCAAACTAAGCAGAGCTTGTACTATGGAAGCCAGATAACTGATATACTACATATACTACTTTTCTTTTGTAAATACATACATATATACATAATACACCCAGACTCAGGACAAACAGACATGTTCATGCACACAAATGTCTGTCCCGAGTGGGAATCGAACCCACGACCTGTGGCGATAGATAGGGTATCTTACCAACCACGCCAACCGGCCCGTCAAACAATACTTACCGGCAGTTTATTTTAATTTAAGACTGTGTTTCTCTGTAAGTGAATTTGTAAATTCTCATGAGAAATAAATTTCACGTTTTTATTTCCATTTTTTTTATTGTGACGTGACAAAGACCACGCTACATTAATATTTGTAAACTAAATTAACCTTCATTTTACTAATGAGTCAATTAATTATTTTTCCTTGTTAATCATTAATTTACTCATTTGGAGGTAAAAAAAAATTATCAGTCCACATAATAAACATGCAATTTTGAATTCCTGACCACTGCACTGATGCAGTAAGCTCATTCTGGTCCATCAACATTATTGGATTTTTGGGTAACTAAGGAAAATATTGTGAGGAAACTCTAAATCAAGTGTATAAGTATCATCCATAAAATTGGGCTTAATCTATTTTTTTTCTATCTTTTTTATAATCTATAAAGAAAAACTGTTTATTGACCCACAAAGTCGCAACACTTGTGAATGTCCTAAAACTAATAGGTACTTACATAAATACTACTAAACTAATTAGTGAGTGTTGCGCGGGGTCAAAAGGTCCCTACCTCAGCATAAAGTAGGTACACTGCACATACGAAGCAGTGCAACGCTGGTATTCTGACAGAGCCTTAACCGGAAGAGTGACGACACGAACATAAGTAATAATAAGTATATAAATGTGTTTGTAACATAATAACTACATACATTATTGAATAAAAATGAATAAATAATAATAAATAGTTTTAAAAAATATAGACTCAAATAAGTGTTAGACAATAAAAAATGCCTTTCCTAAAAACTTTATTGAAAAGAAAATGTACCTACTTACTCTGTGACACCTTATTTATGTGTGCACGTCATGCCACAGATAAATAATGTAAAACTATCTAAATTTTAAACTAAATGGTCAGTGGTGACATTCAATTCAAAAAATTAATAAAAATTATAGTTATAAGAATATTCAAAATTATAAGAGGAGATTGCAGAGTGAATCATGGGTTCCTACCAAGCTCAGTGTGCAGAATTACCAGGTATTTTTTCCAAAGTACAAACTAAAAAGTGTTTTATTTTTGTAACTCAAGAATTTGTTCCTTCAGCGTTATTCTGAAGGTTTGAACTGTTTTTAAGCCACGAATTGGTGGAGGAAGGAGGTATAGGCCTATTCTTGACCACAATCTCACCATCGTAAGTGATGAAGTGACCGAAAGTAGTAAAGCATACAAAGCCTTGAAGGAAAGTGCAGCTGTAGGAATACTAGGTGCCTATATTATAGTATAGGGTATACGTATACAGCTGGTGGTCATTTGGCCCGAATAGCTCCCAACTCTAAAATTTTCTCAGATCACCAAGCCGAGGGAATCCCACACATCGCTTGCTTGAACACTGTCTCTAAGAACTCGTCTACCCCAT
This sequence comes from Tetheella fluctuosa, assembly GCA_951216915.1. Classification (NCBI taxonomy): domain Eukaryota; kingdom Metazoa; phylum Arthropoda; class Insecta; order Lepidoptera; family Drepanidae; genus Tetheella; species Tetheella fluctuosa. The sequence goes on from OX578214.1 coordinate 1,943,580, forward strand.
CGGTAATCAATATCAGATATGGCCTGCAAAATGCCACATCAACCTGCTTATTCTCATAGCATAGTCGGTTATTAAAAAAGACTGCCTGTGTACAATATACTAATATATCCTTCACGTTATCTATAAGATATATAACATGGGAACAAACAAGTGTCAATTATTAAGATAAATATATTCGGCAATGTCAAAGAGAACCAAATAAAAAACCGGCCAAGTGCTTTATTAATTTGTGTAACTATGTATGTATGGGGACACCCTTTAATTTTCAACTTTTTAATTTTTTGGAATTTTACCTTTATTTGTGCTGGAAGACCTTGTTTTTTGCCATGTTTTTTTTATATTTGAGTTTATTGAATGAAAGGTAAATTGCGGTTTACGATTTATGAGGTATTAAAAAAAACTACTTACTAAACGTCATTCAAACCAATTTTCGGTGGAAGTTTGCATGGTAATGTACATCATATATTTTTTTTAGTTTTATCATTCTCTTATTTTAGAAGTTACAGGGCGGGGGGGGGGGCGACACACATTTTACCACTTTGGAAGTGTCTCTCGCGCCAACTATTCAGTTTAGAAAAAAATGATATCTATAAGAAACCTCAATATGATTTTTGAAGACCTATCCATAGATACCCCACACGTATGGGTATGATGAAAAAATTTTTTTGAGTTTCAGTACTAAGTATGGGGAACCCCCAATATTTATTGTTTTTTTTCTATTTTTGTGTGAAAATCTTAATGCGGTTCACAGAATACATCTACTTACCAAGTTTCAACAGCTATACTCTTATAGTTTCGGAAAAAAGTGGCTGTGACATACGGACGGACAGACGGACAGACAGACAGACAGACATGATGAATCAATAAGGGTTCCGTTTTTTGCCATTTGGCTACGGAACCCTAAAAATGGGTATTAACTTTTACCTTATATTTTTCCTGTTATTTTTTCCCACGACTTTATTCGTAATTGAAATGAAATGAAATATTTTATTCATTCAAATAAACCATCACAGGCACTTATGAATTGTGAGACTCAAACGCACGGTTCGGAAAGATCCTCTTGCTGAGAAAAGCCGACAATAAACACAGCAATTAGGTACTATTTTCAAAACAAATATAGATTTATTACATAAGATGTATCCTGCAAGAGCGAGCGCTACACCCAAGCATTGTCACCATTTAAATATTGATTAATTATGCCTTTTATACTAAACTCCTAGTCCAAACGACTTATTTAACAAACTACAAAGTTTAAAACTAAATTGAATGTATTTTCTTCCTTTACTATGAATGGGTTTTTCATAATTCAACCCTTAAGGGAAGAAAGGGGGTGGCAAAGTCTTTAGTTAGAAAACTAGTCTTACGATAAGTCAGCTGTATTAGATACATATAAATATTTAATGATATATAAGGGGTTTGCTTGAAACGAGTGTCATGTTATTGAATTTTGAAATATTTCTATTCTAGTACGAAGATAATTGTAATTGGTCAATCATATTTAGTTTCAATTAAGTTTAAGACGGTGGCTGTCCCTAAAAAAATACCTACCACGATTTACTATAAAACTCAAAATAGCTCAAGTCCATAGTCCACAAGTAATTGACTCCATGCTATAACGGGAACGAGAGCCTATTTATAAATCCCCTGTACTAATCTCGTATCGGATTATAAGTCGGGCTTCATCGTTGGTACAAAGTTCATCTGGGCGTGGCGTACCCGAGGATATAATGCGTTTTTATAATGAAAACTTGTTTTGACTTGGTTTTTTTTATATTGGTTTTGTTTCATCATGGTGAGCGATGATCAGCCCGAAGTACAAGCTTAGAAGGAAACTGGCTCTCTAGTACAGCTGCTGGAAATCACTTGTCCTTAATCCATGACGAGATTGTGGACAAACACAACGGATAGGCCATAGAATTTTTATGTATATATTTTTTTACTTTGTACATGCTTTTATTTGACCACAATCTCACAAATTTCTCAATAGAGCAAGATGTAAAAAAAAGAGGAAGAAGTTATAGAAAAACTTCTCCTCTACATCGTAAAAACTATATTAACTTATTATTATTATTGACGGGCCGGTTGGCGTGGTGGGTAAGATACCCTATCTATCACGCCGCAGGTCGTGGGTTCGATTCCCACTCAGGACAAACATTTGTGTGCATGAACATGTCTGTTTGTGCTGTGTCTGGGTGTAATTATCTATATATGTATGTATTTACAAAAGAAAAGTAGTATATGTAGTATATCAGTTATCTGGCTTCCATAGTACAAGCTCTGCTTAGTTTGGGGTCAGATGGCCGTGTGTGAGGAATAATGTCCCAGAATATTTATTTATTTATTTATTTATTATTGAAATGTTTTTAAGTAATAGCGATATGAAACCTATCGATATTTTGTATCAATTTTAGCACGCTGACATCTCAGCAGAATATTCGAGCAAAGCTTAATTTCATTTCAACTAAATTAATTTCTACATATAATAATATTTTTGATTGAATCTTTCAAAATATAAAAAATACTATACAACAGCAAAAATGATAAACATCAATCAATTTATTTACTTACTTGATAGTAAATTAAAACCTTTACGCAATTTAACATGGCATGCAAAGCAATCGGTCGTATTACAATAATAAATAATATTGTGGAGTTAAATTTCACAGAACTGCAAATCCATGTTTAGTCGCATAACTTAAGTTATTTTTTTTATTATTTTATGTAGTGTAAGTAAAATTTGTGGAAAATTTAAGGCGATGGCAGCTCAGTGTTAGGTGTTAGTGACATCAAATATTGTAGCCAAGGTCGGGGATTTGAATAACACAATAAACTTGACGGGCCGGTTGGCGTGGTTGGTAAGATATTGGGTTCGATTCTCTCTCAGGACAAACATTTGTGTGCATGAACATGTCTGTTTGTCCTGTGTCTGGGTGTAATTATCTATATGTATGTATTTGCAAAAGAAAAGTAGTATATGTAGTATATCAGTTATCTGGCTTCCATAGTACAAGCTCTGTTTAGTTTGGGGTCAGATGGCCGCGTGTGAGAAATAATGTCCCAGAATATTTATTTATTTAATACTCGGTAAAATGGCTACCACATAAAAGTGGAAAATCTATCGCCAAACACCTACAGGTGGCCTACAGCAGCTTCACTTGGAAGCCAGTTCAAAAGGTTTCGTGAGCTTATCACCTTCAACCACATAATCACTAACCATGGAGAGATGACGTGACTCCAGGACTGCGAGGGTGACCATCTCTCTGACCCTAATATATTTTGGGGTAAATGGTACAAAAACAAATATGAAATACAATTTCGAGTTATTGCACATGTGGCTGTGTGTGAAGAACATGTCCTAGGATGTACAGGATGGACGATGATGAAAAAATACCTTCCTTCTAGGCTTTGTGTGCTTACCACCATCGGCCTATACAAAGTAAAAAAAAAACTACCAACTTATTATAGAGTAACAGAGGTATGTATTGTATAACATAAGAAACTTTAGAAAAGTCACTTTAAAAATATCCAAGAAAAAAACTGTAAAACGAAAATTTTAACAAAGTATATCCATCTCTATTTATTGAATATATATAGAAAGGGGCATCTAGAGATACACAACCTTTCTATTTGACGTTTCTGAGCGCGGGTATAAAACTCATCTTTCTCGTAGGCCCGCTACGATTTATTAGAACAATTTTTCGTAGCACTGCAAAAATTCGTAGCATATGCAAATTAATAATTTGTTTGACGGCATTTTTTTCCTAATTTATGTTTTGTTATTTACTTCTACTATTACTAGACTGCTACTGAACAAATTTACATGAATTAAATTAAAATATAATGTTAAATTCATTGAGCTGCTTTAACTGATAGAAGCCGATATGAAAACGAAGTAAGTTTTCAAAATAAATATTTTACACACTGCAGGCAAAAATTACACGAAGGTCACTGACACTACGAAGCGTGTAAGCCATACTACGTAGTACTACGGGAATAAAATTTGTATGTCACAAGGCTGGCGAGCAAGCTCTACCTGATGTTAAGTGGCTACCATCGCCTATAGTCATTATCAACCCCAAGGGGTTTGTCAATTGTTTTAATTTATTGTTCTACTGTTCCATACTTGTATTATTCTATGACAGAGGATGTAAATACATTGGAAATCATCCTGGTATTGCTAATGTCCATAGGCAAAGGTAGACTTACCATCAGGTGAACCGCCTTCCTGAAATGTGATAAAGTTTTCCCTAATTTAGTTGATTTTACAGACTCTAGATATACTATAATGTGGGAATAAAATGATTTCCTTGTCATGAATATGTGACGTAATCAAACTGGGGTATGAAATCACTTCGGTGACGTATTTTGTTTAATGTCAAATTTGAATAGGTTATTAATTTTCCTTAAAACTGTAAGTGTAGGTACCTAACTAGCTAAATTATATTTTCCCTAAACATAAGCGATGTATTGAAACATACCTATTATATGAACATTAATGTCTGTCTATATGTTTTTTGTTTGAAACGTTCGCTCTTATTGTGCATCCGATTCCAATAAAAGTTTGGCGAATTCTTGTGCGCACAACCGCGATGGTTTCTAACAAAAAGTTAATACTATAAAAATTAACGTATTTACATAGTTATTGGCAAAATAAGTACATAAAAAGAAAAACTGACTGACTGACTGACTGAAAGATCAAATCACAACGCAAACCGCTGGGTCTTGAAACATGAAATATTGCTCAACAAATGGACGAATTTCCATGAAATTAGAATATCATCATACTTAATATTATAAATTCGAGTTCGTTTGTTTGTTACCTCATGAAGCCTCAACGCCACAACCAATCGTGAGATGGCACGCAGCATAAGTAAGTTACTTTAAATCTCAGAATCGCAAGTCAAACAAACTGCTAGTTTGGTGTATAAGTAATAGTTAACTTTAAGTCCTGTAATAATACATAGGATACTTTATCCGGGAAAACACATAATATCTCGGGAACGCGGATAAAACCGTGTAGCGTAAGCTTTTTGGCACAAACAATTTTGTTAACCCTTGCATTTCACAATCGTTTTCCAAACCATTTCTGGGTAAATAGTACACTCATGGTAAAAAGGAAATGCATCAAGCAGGCAGCGGTATGATGGCATACACTCTGAGCGGCATCGCTGACGCGTCGCGTCGCGCATCGCCGCGCGGCAACTCGCTACCCGCACGTGAGTGTGTCACGCATCCGTCGCGTGCCGCGCCCCCCCGGGCCTGCCGCGGCCGGCCACACCAATATGACGCAACAACCAGCTATTCTCGCACGCTACACTGTAAACAGCGCAATTTAGTTATAAGTAGGTATGTATTAACTATCCAGATAGATTCTTTCTCTGAATGTACTGATACTGACAGAGTGTACTATGTTTTTCACTGAAGGTTATTAGGTATATCTTCTAAGAAAGGCACACTGTAAAAATCTACTACGAAATCATTTGCAGATAACTTTATAGAAACAAACATACGCTGCTGTGACATTTTTTTTAGAAACAAGAATCAGTATCGCACTTTGTAAACGCATGAGTCATGCGTAAAATCTCGAGTTTTCAGTTATTTCCGTTTTGAGATCAGTTCCTTGAGGGGAATCCCAGGGTCAGAATGTTAATGCTATTCCCTATATTACTGTCTTTGTTTAAAAATCATTAATATGAAAAAATTGTTAACTCTGTACACATTATAATTAATGGTTTAGTCATACTCTATTATTATAAATGAGATTTAATTTAACCACATTTAAACACATTATTACTGATTGTGTATTGTAATTTTTCTATATGTTAAAAGAGGTATTCTATTACTACCAAACTTTTCATATGTTTATCAAGTGTTGTACCTAGTAGTTAAATATAAAAAATAGAAACGAAGACATGCGTGTGAGTTGAAATTGGCACATGTCTGTATCAATAATACTTTAAAACAAGAGCCAAATTTCAGCTAATAAAATATCGCATTCGAATGAAATCTTTGACAATGCCAACCAATAAAATACAGATTCCTGTTGTTATCTCGAAGAACTTTATGTTGAGCTGAATAACAGAAGATCTATCATCAGCAATGACTCCAATGCCATAATGACATCAGTCATACAACAGAACTGCATAAACCAAATGACAAGAAGCGTAAATCAAAACACTGAATAGAATAATAATATACGATAGTACAATTACTCACAGCGCTGCGCCTGCGCCTGCGCTGCTCTTGCCCACAGCACGGTACATCGTGGCAGGATGTGATAAATTAAATACGCACATAGAAACTGTGTTGGAACAAAGAATTGCAGTTTATTGACTGTATTACTATTATTTATGATATAATGTAAATTATTTTTAGAAATTACGTTACATGTAAATGGAAGTAAAAACAAAAGTCAACTGTATTTAAAAAATAATGATATGCTAATTTCAAGTACGTCGAAACTAAAATTAAAAAAATTATATTATATTTATATTCAAAATAATTCGAACAAAATTAAATGTGCATTACTTCCCAAGGACACAAAATCAAACGTCGCAAAATATAGCAACCTACTTTGTAAATGTATTAACATAATTCGCAACGCAATTTAAACGGCGTAGTTTGGCAACATGGGATTTAAATTCTATGATTTCTTAATCATAAAAATTGATCTAAATTAGGCAACATTTTTTTTTTATTTACTTTTGTATAGGCTTGTGTTTGACCACAATCTCGATAGGTGATGATGTGGCCGAAGGTGGTAAGCACACAAAGCCTAGAAGGATCTGGCTCTCAAGTGCAGCTGCCGGAACACACCAATAGGTGTTTGGCGACAGATTTTCAACTTGAGGGTGGTAGCCAGCCAGGCGGGTACTACAAAGTACCCTACCACCGTGCTTATTTTTCAGGATCATTTGTGTGGAGGGCCGGTTGGCTTGGTTGGTCTACCCTATCTATAACGCCACAAGTCGTGGTTTCGATTCCCATCCAGGACAGACATTTGCGTGCTTGAACATGTTTGTTTATCCTGTGTATGGGTGTAATTATCTATATAGCTATACATACATTTGGAAAAAAAAAGTAGTTTAAGTATATCAGTCATCTGGTTTTCATAGTACAAGCTCTGCTTATTAGGGATCAGATGTAAAAAAAATACTAACTAGTAATATACCAACCAAAATATTTAACCACTAGATAAATAAAAAACTTGAAAAGTAGGTAGGTAGCTATAAAAACCACATCGAACTTCAAGCATCATAGCTGTTTAATCAATTCTCGCCAAGTTATGAGTCAAACTTTAAAATTGTGGGCGTAACCGGCATGCGACACGTTTGTATACACGGTGTTTTATTAAACAAGAACTAGTATTATTTCTATAACAGCATCTATAGCCTTTACGATGTCTACAAATGGCTGAAGGCTTTCATTTTACGGGACATCGACACTCCGTGGGTAGAGACGCATCGCTGAAGGTAGGTTGGTGCTTCAAAAGATTCCACCTACTCGTGGTATTTATATCTAGATCTATTAATTAGCACCTATTTGCTACACTTAGTACAAGGCCGGTAGCTCTCAGGTGCTAATTTTAAATCTGAATAAAACTGCTTCAAACTTACGAATTTACTAAAGTGATAATTTTAGTGATGCAAATGTGAGCTCAGGGCACTAGCTCACCTAATTGCTATATTTAAAGTGTATAGTTAAGCACCAAAATATGTAACTCGTTCCATCCTTCTATAGTTTTCTGATGAGAGGCTGATCACAATCAAATGAAGTCATTCGAAATTTATTCCAGATAGAACCTACCACAAACCCACTTAAGATTCAATATGCATTGATGCACCGACACAAAAACTGCAGTAAGTACGTTACCAAACAAGTATCGCCAAACATTACATAGGTGCGTGGCTCTGGCACGCTCTGGCTGATGGCACGGATCTCCTTAGCATTTTAATTCCGTAGCTGCGCGGGCGCCGGCTCGGCGGTGGGCGTGAGCGTACACGCGACCGCCGCGTGAACTGGCCGTGTTGTCGCGTGACGTCATCCGGCGCGCCCGCTCCCACCTGCGCTTGCGTTTGCTAGAGAACATTGACACACAAACTGCGTGCAGCTCGCGTATCTTTAATTTTGTAACGCTACGTTTCGATGTATTCGTTATTGTATAAATTAGGACATTCAGCAAAATAGAGCTTACGAACAGGTGTCACAATTGTCTCGTATATACAATTGTGTGTGACACCTGTTCCATTATGAGGTCACCCATCAATCAAAGCGTCACAAACCCACGATACCATCTTTGGAAAAAACCAGAACGCAACATAATACCTAAAATTATAGCATCGATGTAAAAAATTGTTTCACTAATAAGCTCAGAGCAAATAGATAAGCGCGAATGTAATTTTCCACAAAATTGTCATATTGCTTTTCGGTGCACACTCGTGCCTACTCTTTGTTTATGCAATCTCACTGCAAAATTTCAACGACCTTAAGTTTATTTTTAACGCAATCAAGAAAGCAGAGGCAAGGGAACCGGTAACTCTCATCGATAGATGTGAAACACTACAAACAAAGAATTACAGCGATATCCATACAGGAATGATTGAAAGTCAATGTTGAAATTACATCACCAACAACATGGTAAATATTTGATAAACCCCGCATGATGAAATTTTTCGCATCGAGTAAATTTCGGTTTCACTTCGAAAAATATTTTAAACTTTTCAAGTTATACCTATAGACAACATGGATCAATTCTAACATTATTGCATCTTATCTAAATAAACATTATTTTGCTGTGCACATCCTTTGTGTGACAATCTATATCATCATATAATTACGACACGTTAAATAACGTAAGTATTGTATTTACATTTATATTAGCATGTCAATCTTGCGCAACAAAAAGAAGTTACTCGATCAGAATTGAGCGATAAGTACTAATGAGTAAAGTTGACACTCATTATCAGTAAACCTGTTTTTTCCTGTGGCTATTATTACTTTGTCATGCATTCCGGTTTCTCTTCTGTGTATATTTAAATCATTTACTTCAGTAAATTCTACAACATGAATCTTGTGATATGTTTATTTTGCTAGACCTTTAAATTTTCATCTATTGCGTTAATTCTAGCATAAGTGTTTAAAGGTTTAGTACCTATCCTTTACCTGCGAAGTCATCTCCAGAATCCAAAACGTATCTAAACAGTTGTACCATTGCCTACCTTATCTTTACTGAAATCTTTAAAAGGTTTCCTAAGAACAATCCTTCCTAATTATTAGCATAAAAACATTGATTATAAAATTTCTCAGTCTTTTGTAACACATAATCTAAATTATATTGTCAATATATATTCTGAACATTGTCACTGCAGCTTCGCCAAATTTTCGTGAGATCCTAACCTTATTTTCACAATAACTAATGTCCATTTTAAAATAAAGACAGAGTATAAATGATGGAAATGTATTACTGTAGTGTAATGAGTCAGTTAACCATGACCTATTTTCATTTACGTCCGTTTCCACTGCATTGTTCGTTTACATTATAATATGAAAGAGCGCCACTATTTATCGTCTTAATTGTTGTTAATTGATTTATTACTACTTAAGGTTACACTTGAGAAGTCATAGGTCATTTCGAACCTCGCCGTTTCCTAATTGTCTAATTAAATTTGTTTGTGTGTGTTAGTTTGTTTACATTGTTATGTAATGTTGTTGTTATTTTTATTTCTTTTGATTTGTTACTGCATTCTTTGGGATATCCGCTTTCAAATGATTCATATGTACTTTCATTCAATTGATTTATTTTACAAATGAAATCAATTGAATAACATGTCATCTAATCTACATAATAGTCCCTGTGTTGTGTGTCATAATTTGTATTTTAGGTACATGTTTTCAGTGTGCCCGCGCAATCCGCACTGGGCGTCGAGAAATCGTCGTGAGCTCTTTTATAGTCTCGGTATACACGATAACGCGGCATATTTACATTGTTCCACTGATAAACAACTTGTCCGTAGTTTTACACACGACGTTTTACTCCTCCATGCATGAATGAATATACAAAGGCAACTTAATAAGAAAAAAAAACAAATGCTTCTAGAAATTTTCGCCTTGTACGATTTGAAGTGACGCGAACTCACGGACACAAACAAAATTACACTACAAATTGTCTAAAATATTGCACTTACGCAAAGCGAACGGAAAACTACGGGCAGCGTATTGCACAATGAAATAATGCTAGTTTCTTTATGTGTTGGTGATAGAGTTGATAATCGTTTGGGTGGGGATTACGAGCGTTGTTTTGACGGTGTTGTGTGACGCGGCTGACGTCACACGCAGCACGCGACCGGCGCATGATCGCAGCATGACGCGCCCCACTCGTGAGTCGACAAGGCGCACTCAGTGGCCGATACCGTGTTATTCTCGGTAACTACCGAACACTTTTGTATGGCAACCGTTTTTTTTAACCTTATGTTTTGCAATGTCTGATTAATACCTTGAATAAGAATAAGAAAACATTTATTGGACAAACAAATTCACTCAGAACAAAATATAATAAACAGCCCAGAAGAGAGATACTTTGTGATGGAATAGTTAATTTAGGATACTGAAATCTTAAAACCTGCATCTGTTGATGTAACATTACTTATACATAAATAAATAGTTGGTAGGTACATACATGTAGGTATGATGTGGTACGTATTTTTTTTTTAAGTCAGTAGGTACCTAAATATATATTATTATGAAGAGATTGCCTGTTAGTCCGATGAAAAGACAGGCCGGTTTTTAAATTAGTAGGCTTAGTCTGATATAGGCTGACTTGGCTACGATTTCACGGAAAAAAAACACCGATTTAGTCAGAACTGATTTGATATTATCAAGGGAAACCACTTAACATGGTTTATTGTCTATTGAGTAATAGCGTAATAAAACATTGAAATAATCCTTTATTTGGTAAAGTAAGTCACAGTAAATAGAACGATTAACGTCAAAGAAATAATCACGTAGTTACCTACCTATTACACTATAATTTTTTATTTTGCGTCATTGTTCATGAATGTAATTGACAAATTTATATTTTAGGGTTTATTTAACATAGGTAAGTACCTATGTTAACCTATGTTTCCAGCAAGTGCTGGAAATCCCTAGTACAAGGTTAATTATTTCAGCATTTAAATATTGTAATTGTCAATGAGTTGGAAAAACAACGAAAAAGCCCACCACATCTTGTTGGTTGGTTACCAAAGATTGTCACATATTGATCATCGAAGAAATTAATATGTGACAATCTTTGGTAATGCCGCGAACATTCTATATACCTACTCTGCCACCAGGGAAAGAGTTAGGGAAGGTTTTATTAATTACAATTTAATTACTAGGTACCACGCATGTAACTAGGTACCTACTTAATAACTTGACTCTTGATTCCATCTATTTTTTTTAGGTACTTTTGGGACGCGTGTCCCATTCGCGAGCCAACCTTAAGTACCTAGTAAGTGCCTTACCTATACATAATATATCTATTTTATACCCATAATGTTGTTTGAACAAACTATAGAAAAATCTATATACAATCACTTTTAACGAACAGTCAGACAAATAAATATAGGTACATTAACTATTCATAATTAATTATGTATCTACCATCGCACTTGGTCTCACTTGGAGGATACTTGGAATTTTGTCTTGTATTGAAACGATTTGGAACGCTTGAGGAAAATAGTAGCACGAATACATGGAATTTTTTAACTGATTCGTTCTTGTTTAAGAACTTGATTATTTTAAATGGTCAGAAAAGTATAGAATGAATTCATATTATGTCAGTTTGTATACAACCTCAGTAGTAGGTATATACCTACTATACAACGATGCATAATATTTAGTTAGGTATACTTACACATCAAATTAATCTTTTGTGTTTAAAAAAAGCTATTTTCAATAAGAATAGGTATTTACTTTTCTGATGACTAAAAAAAAACATTTATTTTCTGATAAATTCCGCAAGAACACTGATTTTAGGGAGACCGGAGCCTTAGGTCAACGAATAATTTCTATGCAGGACCATCCAAATCAACTTAAAAAAATATGAAAATATATTTTTTTTAAATAATATTGTTATGAGGAATGGCTGATTCGCGGTGTTAGTTTATAAATGTATGTTGTCAATCAAAAAGTAAAGGCACGCCTACCTTATCTAAAGTCTTCTCCAGGCTTTTGTTGCAATTTTAGTATTCGGTGAGGAAGGCCTGAAGAAGGCCCGCAGAAAAAAGGCACAGTAATGGCATCTTGTTCATGCACGTTCACTCACTTCAGTTTTACACAAGGTACCTCCTATACTATATTATTTTAATTAGTTTTTACCACGGTGAATACGAAATAGATTATTATTTAAATTTTAAACATATTATGGATGATTAAAGATTATAAAATAAAATATTCTTGTAATAAAAACAGCGGTGAAGAATTCTATTGACATTTGAAGTTTTTTTTCTTCTTTGTCATCACTGTCAGTTTTCCAGCCAGGCATACAAGCGGGCGGGCTCATTGAGTGCAATGCGCATATAGTAAGTGATCGTGTGAGGGAGAAGGAAAGAAATGGATGGGTAGGAAAATAAGGAATTGATTGCCAACACTATAGACAATTAAAAGTAATTCGCAATATATTATGTAAAATTCATGAGAATCATTTACATCAAACTAACCATCCAATTAAAAACGCTTGTTTGTAAAAATCGGTTAAATATATTTTTTATCTCTATTTAGCCGTAACATTACTACGTTACTGCCTCTAGGACGTACCTAGAGAGGTACCAACCAATTTTTTTTTAAATTTAACATTCGAGTACTAATTATGTATGATTTATTTTAGTTAAATCGTTGTCAAATACACTCAAAAATTTAATAAATCAAAGTACCCATACAGGTATAAAAATATCTAATTTATATTCATCGCATTAGTGTTGAAACAAATTAACAAACAATCGCACATACAAAACAAAAGCGACCAAAGAAGGGGCTGGTATATTTATGTAAATGCATCATTATTTTAAAGATATGAGTCAGGAGCATTCGTAGATATAAGCAAGACAAAATGTAGTATATTATATACATACAAATCATGTACCTACCCGATGTAAAAGCTGTGGTAAAAGTGACGACGTACAATGAGATTGAGCTGTTGGTGAAGGAAAATAGCTCAGGATCTTTACTCTGTGGCACGGTGTGGTACCTAGGTTTTGTTATACCTGTCTGGCTGGCTGTAACCCATAAGTCAAAAATCTAAAAAACGACAGATTTACATACATTGATCCGGAAACAGCACTTGAGATTCAATTCCCTTCAAATTTTCGTATGCTAACCACCTTTGGCTACAATTTTTCGTAGGTACCTACCATAAATATAACAATAAGTACATTATACCTACTTATTTATTTATTAATGGAATGATAAATGACTTAATGCTAATTACAAATCTTCACCGATATAAATACATTATCAAAATAAAATGGCGGGAATATATTTTTGACATTAAGAAAAAAAAATAGCACCAAACTTTAGAGTTGACAGCCTCAAACAAAACAAACGCCGCAATTTCAATCAATTTGTACTGAATGACAGGTAAGTTATTAAACTATCTTTAGTAGAATATTTCCTCAGAGTAATTTTATCATAGATATTCTTATTTTGAAATAAATATTTTGGTGCTACGCTTACCTACTGTAATTCGTCCAGCAAATTTTATCAAGTTGATCATTTTATCGTACCTAAACGCACATAATTGTGTGACTTTGGGAAAAAACCTTGGGTTTAACTTTACGCCATGCGTAACCAATCATGACTAGTTCGTAGGAAGTATTAAGGCAGCTTTCAAACGAGAATTGAAAATTCACTTCTTCAACAACAATAGAGGTTTATAATTTGGATCGCGATTCTTGGTTTTTTTTTTTGTAGTTTTGGGACGCGCGTCCTATTTGCGAGCCAAGGGATCAGTGATAATGTGAATTAATTTCATGATTTTAATGTACAAAGCACCTGCTGTTTTGAAAATACACAATGATACACAATTTTATAAGCTTCTTTGTTTACAAAATATTTAATTGCAAATTTTACCTACCGAAGTTTAAAAATAATTACTGACCCAAGTTATTTGTTTGTAATAACATAAGATAAGTACGTATAATAAGTGAATTTCCATTACCTACTAACTATCTACTTTTTAAGTTCTAATTGTTTACCTGACAGTGTGCACTATAGACAAAAATAATAGAACCTATTTAGTGATAAAATGTTTGGCAGAAAAATATTAGTGCAGTGTAATTAATTAATCATTAGAAAAAAACAAACGCGCCAAAATTCTGATTCTGATGTAGCAAAACACTGCCAAGAATTTCAAATTTGGAACGCGAGACGCATTTACAGGGCGTGGTCCTTCTCGAACGGAGGCAAAGGCGTTTAAGAACTTTCAACTGTCCAGTTTGAGATTGACCTGTTGCTCTTGGAATGAACACCTCTTCCTCGTCATTAGTACGGAGAGCAAGAGGAGCAGGGAATGTCAAGTTATGATGGTGGTGGATTTCAGCGCGGTGCGTTCTATTTTTAGGCCAAGTCGCGCGGCCACGCGCTCACCGCGTGGCATTGTTTTGCTCAGATAAAACCGGCCATGTTGAATTACAATTCCCACATATTTACGTCGTGTACATTTAATTGTTTTCTGTTATTATCGTAGTCGCTGTAACTATGTGTTTAAGAGAATGTAGTGAACGCTTTCCGCTTTATCGTTGAGTTGTAAAGCTAATTAAAGTATTTAGCTGATTGTTATGTCAATTAGAGAAATATGATAAGAAGTTTTCGTTTCGTTATCGACAGTAACCTGCCTACACGATTGATTCTCACAAAGGGGTCATTCGTTGGACCGTGAATGTCATCTGTTAATAAAAATATGAAGTATTTGTAATTTTTATTGTATCAGAGCTGTATCAATACAATTCCTTGAAAAGAAAAAACAGTAAATTCCTACAGGTTAGATAAGTCTTTCCAAAGCTTGTATCACTGCGACCTGACTAGGTATATTGTGATCGCCACCATAACTTATATTTCACTGCCAAGACCTGCAGCTATATTAAACTGCACTATGTTACTTCACCTGGGTGTAACTGGTATTTCCCCAGATGACTATTTCGTTGAGGCATAAGTACGTAATCACCATTCAATCAGCATGTAATGTATACATTTACTTACACAAATTTACAATGAAGTAGGTAATGTACTTATTTTTTTTTATGAAACAATTATCCTACTATTACTTATATTATAAATGTGAATGTTTGTTACCACTCCAACTCCGTATCGGCTGAACAGATTTGGATGAAATTTGGCACACAGATAGAATATATTCTGGATTAACATATAGGATACTTTTTATTCCGGGAAAACATGGGATCCCACGAGAACGCGGATGAAACCGCAGGGCGGAAACTAGTACCTAATTATATAAATTACAGTAATTATCGTCTAATACATTTCCCGAAGTTATAAAAAAAAAAATCACAAACTCTCTGAGAAGTGTTCAGTCGGTGACGATCCACCACCGACTGACTTCATATGAATTACTAAGCCCCGACGATAACTACTACGTTGATAACAGCTACCAATCATATTGACCTTCCCCACCCCCCCCGCTTAAAACTAAAACTCTAAACAAGTGCGGTTGTATGGAATATCATCAGGGTTCAATTTACACTGGTATCTAGATATTCGCTTACGCAAATGCCTCCTGCCATAGAGAGATTGGTAAATGTCAACATTGATATCGTGTCTGCGCCTGCGACGGGGTCACGGCACTATTTGTATGTTGTATTCATAAATAACTATTTAATTTGGTACTTTGTAGATATAAAAGTAGAACAATTAAAAAAAAAAGGTTAAGGTACCTATGTAATAATATATTTTAAATAATTAATTTAAATATCTACGGGAAATGATCTGCCAGGCAAAGGAATGCCAGAATGGCTCGAAAAGTTCATTTCTATAGTTTGTAAGCTGTGACCAAAACAAACAAAAAAAAACAAAACAGAGATGATTTTATTGTACGGAACCGTCCGTCGCCTGTTTTTTATATTTATGTATAAACCTAACCTACGTACATCCTACAGCAAAAATTTTGAATCTTATACATAATAAAGTTTTAATATAAGTAAGTACCTAACTATCTACTTATCTAAGCCTGAATAAAAATAACACTACGACGCAATAGACGAAAATGTTAATTATTTATTTATAAATAAAATAACGTTAGTAATTTCAAAAATCTTATATCAAATATTTAAAAAAAAATCTGTTACTCAAGTTTTCAATCCTAATTTAACAGGAATTAAAATAACGAATGACCTCTGTCAAAGTGCTTGCAATTAAAAAAAATAAAACAATGCGATGTGTTTATCTGATAACCCCAATGTGGTGGTTCCTTTTATCAATAAACATGTGAATATCTTAATGTAATGGCGTGATAATGTTATGAATTATTATTTATAATGCTTGTCTATGGTTTTTTGTTGTATTAAAAAAAACCACTTGAGATTCGATATAAACTATTATTATTATATTAATACGTGAAGCAAAAACTTTGGTTTACCTAATAAAAACAACATTACACATACGTACTACCATGCGTTTGACACACACACATACATTATGTCACCACTGTCAGTGCTTTGTCGATAACGGGGCAAGTTGGTGATTTTCTTTACATTCTATATATTATATACTCTTTTGTTTAATTATGGTCAAATTTTGACCACAGGCGACCTCTAGTACAAATAAATGCAAATAAGTGCAAATTGCATCTGCATGTATTTTTTGTTATTGTTTTTGAAATTGAAATCTTATACGCTTGTTATAGGATTGTTTTTCGAAATAATAATTTACTTTAAAAGCGACTGATTTATAAAATAATAAACTATTATAGAATAACTATAGTTGCTAGTTACTTGTTACAAACAAACTTTTCGACAGAAAGTAACATCGGCCCATTAGCTCAGTTGGTTAGAGCGTCGTGCTAATAACGCGAAGGTCGCGGGTTCGATCCCCTCATGGGCCACACATACTTTTTGGAAAATTATTTTATTTTACATTTTAACAAATTCATAATAAAAAGTAAAAAAATAGCCTACATACCTTTTATTATATAAAAGAAAGTGCTCGTAAAATACCTTTATAATAAAATCTTTTATAGTCAAAAAGTAAGTAAGTAAAGTAGCGTTAGAAGCGCATGTTACTTGAAACAGCATTTTACTCTCGCTTACGACACATTTCTCATTTAGAAAGAAGTTAGAAAGTAAAAAAGAATGCGATAAAAATGTGCTAAAATAGGTACTTGTGAATATAATCAGCTTCAAACGGCTGCGTAGACGCATACTAAAGGCAAACCGGCTTCTACCGGCTGGTTATCGAGGGTCGGGACCTCTACTCTACCCACGCACCTCCCGCCGTTCTGGTGCAAACAAACTGATAAATTATGCCAACTTAAAACATTGCGTTAGATAGTTTTTTTTAGCAACATTTTAAAATCACGTGTCATAACACGAAGTAACTAAAATCCTTTGAATTCATGAGAATATAGAGGCACAGTGGAAGATAGAAGATGGTATTCATTCTATACATGTTAGTAACCTAAGAAACATTTAATGCTCTCAAATGATTAGTAATCCGTAAAGTTCTATACTAAACAAAGACATCTGTAGGTATTGTTTCAATTTAATGAGTCTTATCTGAATCAAACGGACCAAAAAGCACTATAATATTTGAACACTACGCAAGCTACAGTATAGAAGCACAAATTAAAATCTGAACTAAATAATACTGCGTAGATAGATGTTGCCAATGTCAATGTTATAGAAAATATAGAAGTTAAAAAAACCAGCGTTCGCCGATCAGTTATTACCAGATATTGACCCGAAAATCCTTCCACTGATCGTCATCTCTATCTTAGAATTGTTCGAGAAGCGATTGAAATGAAAAAGCACCAGGGAGATGATTTTAAATTATCTGCTGCGTGGATACCAGTGATAAGAAAGTGTTTATACAGTTAGAACCGTGTGCTACAATCTTACAGTATGTTTTACAACACCAATTACTGGTAGGTAAAGACAACTACTGTCAAAATACTGATAGAATTTATTCCAGTAAAGAGGTCACGAAGGCCCACCTCCATCGCAGAAGAAATAAGATCGATTTTAATTAATTCCAAGGGACTTCTTTGGAGAAACGAACTTTACTTACTGTTCCAGTCCACGATTAGTGGACGAATAGACCTGATATATTAACTATAAATAAGAAAGACTATAGGTTACTATAAATAAGTATGTAAAAATAACATGTTAATATTATCTATTATTTGTATCTATACGACAGACTGGTTGTTAGGTACCTATTACAATTTTATTCAACAAAAACAATATGATTGAAGTACCTAAGTATGTACACAAATTATAAGTAGGAAGGTACCCAATCAATTGTAATATTTATTTTAAAAAATAATGTAAACTCCTGGGTATTTTCTACGAAGCGAGACAATGGAATCTTTGATAAGGATATAAATTGTTATTGGAAATTATACTTGTTAAGTCCTAGGTGATTTAAATACCCTCACCATGGAGCTTCAAAAAATTGGTTTAGAGCTAAATTTCTCAAAATGTGAACTATTTATTTCGGATTTGATAGATCCTGAGTCCAAAAGTTCAATTATTACTCAATTTAATTATTTGGCTCCAAATTTAAAAATTTTAAACAAGAGTTCCCTTCGACTCCTAGGGTCACCAATTTTTGAGGATTCATTTTCCCCTTTCATTCAAGAACAAATTCAAAATTTCACCCAATGTTTAGACCACTTACAGAAAATTAGCACTCATATGGCTTACTACATTATTCGGCACTGTCTTTTTGTGCCAAAGTTCACATACGTGTTACGCAGCTGTCCTCTGTGGCAACATCAAAATATTCTGGAAAATTTAGATAATATTGTTAAACATACTCTCACCTCCATTCTAAACATCAATTTAGACGATCGCTCATGGACCCAGGCTTCTTTACCAGTCAGGTTTGGAGGCCTAGGGATCCGCAAAATTTCAAGTGTATCTCTACCAGCATTTCTTTCCTCAGTTCATAGTGTGCGAGACCTCATAGGAAATATTCTAAATCCGTCACTTGGTGACTTTGAGGTTTCGCTCCTATCTGAGGCCAGAAATGATTGGATAATGGCTTGTTCAAGCACAGATATACCATCGTCCAAACAGTTACAAAAACTGTGGGACGAGCCGCTGAGTAAACTGTCGTATGATTCTCTTTTGCAGACATCTGGCAGCACTGCTGAGCGAGCTCGTCTCCTGGCTGTTGCTAAATGGGAGTCTGGACATTGGCTAAATGCTATTCCATCGTCCAATACGGGCACATTATTGGACAACTCTACGTTTAGATTATGCACATGCCTCCGTTTGGGTGCAATATCCAATGTCCCACATCGCTGCCCCTGCGGAGACAATGTAGATGAGCTAGGTCACCATGGCCTGTCGTGTGTGAGGAGTGCCGGGAGGCTTTCACGACATGCGGCACTCAATGACTTGATCCGTCGTGCTCTTATTACCATTGGCGTACCTGCTGTTTTGGAACCAAATGGCCTGGTGCGCGACGATGGTAAGAGACCGGATGGTATGTCATTGGTGCCCTGGAAGATGGGTAGGCCCCTGGTGTGGGATGCTACTTGCGTCGACACCCTCGCACCATCCCACCTTCCAGACACGTCTGTAGCTGCCGGCACTGCTGCTGCACAACAAGAGTGTCTCAAGCGTCGCAAGTATGCTAGTCTACAGAGGACTAACATATTTTCGGCGTTTGGGGTTGAAACTCTAGGGCCGTGGGGACCGGAGGCTCATCGCTTGTTTAAAGAGGTCTCTTTTCGACTAATTGAGGCTTCCCGTGACAAGAAGGCTGGCGTATATTTTGCCCAAAGAATTGGCATTGCCATTCAGCGTGGCAATGCTGCCAGCCTTTTTGGCACACTTCCGCTCGGCAGCGATTTGGGGCAAATTTTTTATTTATAAGTAAGTAGTTTTTAGTTTTTAATTTTAATTTTATTTAAGTAGGTATAGATTAAGGTTATTATTATCTAAATGTTATTATCTGTTCTGTATATTAAAAATGAAAATTATATAGGGATGTATATAGATAATTAAATTAATTAAATAATTTTTTTAATTATGTTTAATTATAAATCATTAAATCCGTCATCACATACATCAAAAATGAAGATGTAAAAGAGTCAACACCCCTTATTCAGACCTGCTCGGTTGCGGTCCCGATTCGGACGAACCGATTAGTACCGAGATTAGTTAACCGAGGTAGTCTACTGAATAGGATCGCTCTTATTTTCTGATTTCAGACTTTCATATGAAATGAATTTTACGACTAACACAGCATCAGCCTCACTAAATAAAATCATCTTTTCCGATCGGAATGGCAACCAAATGGGTCTGAATAAGGGTGCATAGCCAATAGAAAGGCAAGATAATGAAATTATCGTATTATGTAAAACGAATATAAAATAATCATCGTAATATTATTTACGATACGGAGTGCGTGACCTCTGTTCTGTAAGACCTCACTGACCCACTGACACTGCGATACTGAATAACTTATAATAACATAATACAAATTCACACAAGAACTTGTAATAGTCTTGTGAACGAAATTAGGATAGAACATTTTTACAAACATATTATTTGGCTCCCTTATGATACAATCTACTATTTTCACTTCAGTAGCTGAAACATGTAGGTTCTGCTGCCTGAATCACTGAGAGAGACAAAGTAACTTTTTAATTATTTTTTTCAGAAAGCCGCGAATATCTTATTCAGCTTTGGGTTAATCATACAATTCGAAACATTCACACTCTATCTCTTTCCCGCCAATAGAAAGAGAGAGAGACAAAGACCAGCCCTTTCGAAGTTCCGATTTTGAATTCGACCATTTCGTACTAACTAAAGAAATTTTGCAAAAAGATAATTATGTATTTTAATGTAATTTATTGAATTCTTAACGTATTGTTGTATTTAAACGATAATAAGTATTTACTGCAAATAAAACTAATATTTAACTTGTAAATATTTATTATCTCCTAAAGTGTTCTCGCTGCTGAAGTGAAAAGTTATGTGTGTTACACGAGAGCACAGTTTTTTACATCTCGTGCCTTTGAATCCATCGCCACACTTAGGATTCAACTTTAAAAACGACTTTGCTCTCTTGTTACACAAATAACTATTAAACAATATAATAATCGTTATATTGAAAACAAACTGCACTTCAAAATAGATACAAGAGTTTCACAATCTGAGCTCTTTACCTAATTTCTTAAGAACACTGCCAATTTACAAATGATACAATCTGGATCACTTGATTCGATATCAATAAATGATAGGCAGTGATTGTGTTTGCGACTAATTGCATAAAGCTACCGTCTACCCTGTCCTAGATTCTAGGACAAGCTAGGATTAATATCCTTTGGGATATGGAGTGAATAGGCCAGTAGGTTATGTAATGTTAAACAGATTGCCTAGAAATTTAGCATTGGGAAAAAAATCAAGCAAAAAAAGCAAGATATGACATTCATCTAAAATACGACGTGATTTAATAACAAACAATTTTTTATTTATAAGTAAGTAGTTTTTAGTTTTTAATTTTAATTTTATTTCAGTAGGTATATTTTATTATTATTTATTGTAAATCATAGGAATTAAGCTAAAAAGGATAACAAACATACGCTCAAATTTTCATATTAGTTATTAGTAGGATGCCGATTAAGGATCGACTTTATGTGTCTTTCCGCTGAATTGTTTTAGGTGACACACCTTTTATACGATACTCCTTTTATGTACTTACCTCCTTTTTAACCGACTTTAAAAAAAGGAGGAGGTTCTCAATTCGGTTGATTTTTTTTTTAATGGATGTACACTCATTACTCCGTCATTTGTGAACCGATTTGAAAAAATATTTTTTTATTTGAAAAGGGCATTCCTCCAGATTGGTCCCATTTTATCAAAATTCAGTTCTGACGACGGAATCCTGAGGAATTGAGGAAACTCCTCAAATATTATAGGAATATACATAGTGATTTTGGTATTTTCGGTAACATATCAAGCATTTGCATTTAGAAAGTATTATTTGGTGATGTGCAACTGATGAAGAAGACCATAGACGACACCGGAACTTCTCAATGATCCTACCTATTTCTGGGGATAACTTCTTTGTTTATGAACCAATTTTAATAAATTCTTTTGCATTGGATTTAGTATAGCGTCAAAATGGTTCCATTTAAATTTCATTGGTATTGGACAGTGGACTCCGAAGATATACCAGATAGGAATTGTGTAGTGATTGAGGTATAGTTAGGTTTATGACAATTCCATTACGAGGAGGTACCTAACTATGATCAAGGACGTGTTGGACTGGACTGGACTTGGACTAGGAATGCATACAACGGAACTCCTTAATGACAAACAGCTCGAACGTGTAAATTTAGTACCAATGGATATTATCTAATGGCAAAAAGTTGAACATTATAAAGAGTATAATTTAGTTTAGACCAAGTAATTTTTATGTTTTACTTGGCACCGACTTCAAAATGATGTAGAAAGGAAATATTTATTTTATTCTTTTCAGTTTTTGAAGTCGGTTTTTTTTTATTTATAAATTATTAATTATTAGAAAGCAACTTTCTTTAAGGGATGCTGAAAATAGCACAACAACGTATAGCCAGCAACATTGGATCAACGTAAATCTAAAAAGAATAGGAATAAAATAATAAACAATATCTTATTCATATTATGCAGACACGCCCATCACTTGAATGAAAATGGCAGCAAAAAATAGGAACAAAGGGATAAAAATAAATCAAGTAAACATTCGAATTAGGCTAACGGGGTCGATCGATGTGATGGAAATAAATTAGAGGACAATAGCCTCTGACCCCAAAAGTCAATACTTGATATATACCTACACGTTTGGTAGATATGTAATTTGTAGCGATTTCAGAATTTATCAGTGTTTATGATATGAAGAATGCTTGGACGTCTGAAAGCACATGAGGGACAATGCTATCTCGCTCTCCCTCTCCCTCTCTTTTTTCCCATTGAGGAAAATAAAAAGACTGATAATAACGCTATGTTAGCCAGCACCCTGAAAGTAAAATACCACAGAAATAAACTCGAAAGTTTTGACATTCCTTTCCAAGAGTCAGCAGTCGACATACCTACATGTAAATAGCCCGATCTTAGTTTATTATGCCAAAAATGCTTTCAAGCCAGATCAGCAAGTGGGTCATGGGCCCATGGACCACACGGGGCCACATGTAGTTCACTGACTCACACGCTAACGAGTGCTAAATGAACTTTTAATCTGCTTAAAAAATACTGACCTGTTAGCCTTTGAAGTTCGTATTTTTAGACGTCGTTTAGGATTTTTAAAAATACCTTTTTTTCGTCTATTTAAAGCACCCTTTCCATTGACGCAGGTTTTGGACAAAAAAAACACGGCCAAGTGCGAGTCGGACTCGCGCACCGAGGGTTCCGCACAAATTTATAGGTATGTAAATAATTCGTCCATCACGGGAATCTTAACGATAAGATATGGATTGAGGGACAAACTTAACTTTGTCGTTGGAAAACTGTTGTCCTCATACATCGCATAGTGTAACGATCGCTTTAGTCTTTACTGTAAAATGTTCTGCGCACACGAGCATAATATTGCAATAAATATTTTCTTTTATTTTTTTGCTCACAATAGCATAATTTTATTTATTTACCTTATTTGAGGTTATGCCAATTAAACTTGACCTCTAAATTGTATCAGCGCCCATACAATTCAGAGGACTATCTTAATTGGCGTCAACTATGTATGTATGGGGACACCTTTATTTTTCAACTTTTTTGCCACATTTTGTGATTCTAGGTCAACGGGAACTACCATATAGGTTTTCGACCCAAAACCTATAGGGTACTTCAGGTTGACCTAGAATTGTCAATTTTGGTTAATAAAAGCAAGGTCTTACAGCACAAGTAAAGGGAAATTTCCGAAAAATATAAAAAGTTGAAAATTAAGGTAAATATTGGTACTTACAAGTTTTCACGAAAATGACGGACTGACGGACAGACAAACAAGAAAGTGATCTTATAAGGGTTCCTTTTTTTACCTTTTGAGGTGCGGAACCTTCAAAACACGAAGGGAGTTTGCCTTCAATATTCTTTTAGTCTAAGTTTCTTCAGAATCTCATAATACTAACTTGAAACGTACTTTAATAAATTCGCAAGCAAAAGCTTTATTCAAAAACCAAATACCATAAATAAAACCAGCCAGTAACCGGCTAAAACCCGAATCACCTGACATAACATGTACAATAACATTGTTACCAATCTCTACTTATCTATTCATAAATGATATCGCATGTTATTTTTGTTTAGCTGTACTATTATCAAATAATCAATGTAAGGAGAGGCACACGGCGTTATCACATGACGTTAGTTGTTAAAACGGATCTATCTCTTGTATCACGTTCGATGTTCGTGATGGAAAAATTTTACAGACTTCATTCTAGTTATCGTTATACATGTGGCTAAAGGTGGTAAGCACACAAAGCCTAGAAGGTAACTGGTATCCAGGTGCAGCTGTTGGAACACAGGCGGGTACTACAAAGTATCCTACCTACGTATGTTTTCTTCACCGAATGCTCAAACTAATTATAGGGTTCGAAACTACATTCGTCACGGCATTAAACGTATCTATCACTTTAGTTCCCTTAAAATCGCCATTTTCAGTCCTTTAGCAGAAAGCCGAGCCCCCCTGGTGGTCTTCAAAAGTACCGTATCTACAAAATGGTTCTTCTGTAGCGGTTGATTTTTTCAAGAAACAATTAATTATTGTATACATTTTAAGAATTTGAATGGAATAAATCACAAATTCAAAAGCAGTTACATATAGATTCCAACTTCCGAAATCCTTTTTGAAAACAAATTTGATGGATTAAGAAACAAGAAGTTCACTAAACTGCACTGTGTTGCATAAAGGCTTTATAAAAATTGGAAAAAGTGAATTGAAAAATTATATGACTCTTGAAACTCGGTCTTTAGTTCAATATACATATTTATTTACATATATCAATTCAATATGAATAGTATGTTTATAAACAAAAAAGTCGATTCATCGAAAGGCACGCGGTCGATGCGTGTACTTATACATTTTTGCTAAATCACAAATACCACGTTATTTCCATTAATTAGTGAATACACTCATTTTTTTACTTTTTAAACGTTCACATGTGTATTATTGATAAGGTTAATGTTTTTGCGAATTCATTCTTACATTTTATGCCATAATCATTACGCTTGTCTATGGATTAATGATAACAGTACTTATAATTATTATTTACCTGTGTCACTTGAATTTTTTCATGGATTTTGCATCTTACATACAACAAAATAAAACTTTTTCCATTAGGCATTAACCATTAGATATAAATATTTCAAACGCTACTAAATAATACGATGAAGAGATTAGTTTGATATTTAGTTGGGAGTGGCCCTTCAATCTATTGATAATGTCAGAATCTTTCGTAACAGCACATGTCTTTTTACGTAATAAGTAAGATTTTTGGGATGGAACTTAGGATTTATAACTGAAATGTCTATTTTTTTATATATCCGTTAGTTTATAATGAATCTAGCGAGATTGTAAATCGCATAACATAGCAATTTTTTTAACTCTACTAACATTAGAGCACCGATAACTATCCTAACTATATATAAATAAATAAATATAAATATAAATAAATATTCTGGGACATTCCTCACCCACGGCCATCTGACCCCAAACTAAGCAGAGCTTGTACTATGGAAGCCAGATAACTGATATACTACATATACTACTTTTCTTTTGTAAATACATACATATATAGATAATTACACCCAGACACAGGACAAACAGACATGTTCATGCACACAAATGTTTGTCCTGAGTGGGAATCGAAAGTGAGTTTGTTTGTTACCTTTACACGCTTAAAACTATAGGCAGATAGCCTATGGTATGGAGAAGGACATAGGCTACTATTTTTTTCGGGAACGCGGGTGTAACCGTGGTGGTCAGCTAGTATTTTATATCTTTAGTACTTACCTGTGATTATGGTCCTACTACTATCCACATACTGGGTGATTTTGTTATCACTGGCAATACTTGCAAGGGTGGAAGTACTCATTAAAATGAACAACTTTTATAATGGGACTAACTGTGAAATCATGAAAAAATTATCAGCTGTTCCATACAAAAGTTCAATACCTACTCGACCAAAATGTATGAAGCAACCGTATTATTTTACTCGATATCAGAGTTAGCCCTATAATAAAAGTTGTTCACATTGATGAGTACCTCCACCCCTGCAAGTATTGCCAGTGATAACAAAATCACCCTGTATAAACTAAAACATTAGCAACCCAATTGAATATTGTGATTATTTGTAAAACAAAGCTGTCTACAAACAAACCTTGTATATAAATGCGTCATACATGTACTTAATAGCTTAATCATAATGAATCACTTCGAAATAACGATTTGTAATATAATATCGAACGATTCGTGGCATTTTATCGTTATTCCCAGGTATAAAACTAGTTTTAATGTATTCTATAATCTTATCATTCGCAATCAATCATCATCCAACCATCATTACTTGCGTAAACAATGATATTGACTGAAGAATTTAGCACTGAAAAAGCAGCACTGTTTATAGGCAGCGCGCTCACTGCGTGAAAGAATCCTGTATAGATAATATTTTTAGGGTTCAGTAACTTATAAGTAAAATCAGAACCATCTTGTGTCCATCTGTCACAGAGGTTTTTCACGCAAATTTTATAATGTCTAGCTTTTCCGCGCTGTTTCACCCACGTTCCCGAGGGATCTTATGTTTTCCCGGGATAAAAAGTAGCCTATAGCTTTCCTCGATAAATGGACTATCCAACACAGAAAGAATTTTTCAAATCGAACTAGTAGTTCCTGAGATTAGCGCGTTCAAACAAACAAACAAACTCTTCAGCTTTATAATATTCGTATAGATATATTTTTGAGGTAATTTTCTATTTAATTATAGTTTGCAATTTATACGTTTATTGTAAATACTTGTTGTAAAAAAATTATGCATTTTCTCATATGTTATTTCAAAGGTTAAATAATAATAAATGTTATATCATGATGACGCGCTTATTCAGTTTGGCACAAAGAAAAAAAAACGGTACATAATAACATATTGTGTGTGTGTAGGTATAATGTATGTATTGTTTGGAAAAACTACCTCTAAACTAAACATTCAAAAATATACTTTTTTTTTATAATTTTTGGTCAGTGGTGCTAATGATACCTATAGCTCATAATAATCTAAAAATTATCGCGCGATAGAATTATCCCCTTAATCTCCTAGGTTTATATAGCAAATATTTAGATTTTAACAGGGTGTGGATGGTATCTCAGTGGAGCATACCTTAATTTTAAAAAAAAGTTCCGTAAAGGTACTTCATTCCAAAAACAAAATTTTATCTATTGACTGCTCACTGTAATATTGGTACGGAACCTTATTAGTGCGATCTCGACTCGTTTTCGGCCGGTTTTATTAAAAGTAACACGTAACAGTGCCTTATCTCTTAAATATTTACAAATTCACAATGTACAACTTTATCATACTTCAACTAACGCCATCTAGTGATAAAAGCCGAGTCAAACCGTGGGAATCTTGTAAAAATTATAGTATTTCTCTGAAAATAAAACCTCTAATGATCCCAATTTTTTGATTATACAGAAAATCACGAAGACAGACGGAAGCAGTAGGCGTAAATCCTTCCCAAAGTACCTTCTCGACAATAACAGTTATTTAAAAAAAGCAGATTGCTAAGAAATAATTGACTCCAATATCGTACCGTAATTCCAGCATTACATAACATATAGAAAAAATAGGACATGATAATAACAATTAAATTATTACAATAATTAGTGTTGTGTGGACAACTAAAAAACAACTCTAGCTTAAACAATAAGGTAATCAATGTTTATTTTCCTATGATAAAATCGTAGGGCGCGCACTGTCCTGCACACGTTACGCCTACGTGACACAGTTGCCGTCCGCATTTTATCTGTTATTTTCCTGCGCAAGCGCACTAACTTAAAGCGTGCTTCGAAAAAACGTTGAAGGAAAACCATTGTGATTATTTATTTTACAATTGCTTGGAATATTCCTATTGTATTGTATTTTTTAAAACATTAGCACAACAGGAACCTTGTTTAAATAAAACTTGATAAATTGTGTTACTGATTTGTTTTTAAAAGTAATTGTATATATATTTTTTATTTCATCAACGTAATTCATGATATTTGGAGTTACATCCTTTTTCTCATTGGTAGCAGAATTAAACCTTCGGTATGAAACATAACGACGTCACTGACCCTGTAGCTGACATAAAGACTTTAATTTGTTTGTTATAAATATATATACGTTCGTACTTGAAACATGTGTATTGTTTTTCATAAGTATTTGAGGAAGAAATAAACCCTTGGTAATTTATATTCGTGTTCTTATTGTTAAAATCATTATTGAAAAAACACCCTTTTTTTTAGACAAGAAAGTTGGACCGCAATCTCATTTTGGCACCAATATTTTTTATGTGATATGTGACCGAAGGTGTCAAGCACATACAGCCTAGAAGTTGGTAGTTTGATGATAGATTCTCAACTTGAAGGTGTAAGCCAGCTAGGCGAATACGAAGTACGCTACCAACTTTGACATTAAATAAATAAGTGGTTATTTATACACATAAAATAATGTTATTCATGTAAATAAACAAATAAAAAAAACCTCTACGGACATTATTTAACATACATTATCTTATCCTCTATGACGAGTGACGCGGCGCACACGTCGCGTCGGCAACCGATGACGACTCTACGGATGACGCACCCGTCGTCATTCGGTGACTAAATTGACGAAAAGTGACGGTAATGTGGTATTTGTAGCCAGTTATTATTATTCACTTGATGAAAAATGAGTCAATGACATTGAAATGGTGTTGTGTTCCACGAGAAGTAATTTATTACGTATTCCTCTAGCAAGGAAAATTATAAAATATTTGCACTTTGTTGGAACTCTGCCCGTGCGTCTGTCTTGGTACTATAACACTTTCTCCTAATGTAGGTGATGTTACCAAAAAATAGAATAATAATAGACCAAGTTAATTACACTCCTAGTCCTACATAGTATAAAACAAAGTCGCTTTCCGTCTGTCTGTCCCTATGTATGCTTAGATCTTTAAAACTACGCAACGGATTAGTCCTGTTCCCGAACATTTTAGGGATCAGTAGACCTGTTAAAGTGTTTGTAAAACCTATAGGTTGTATTACTATACTTGTAGGTATCTATTGCGAACCCTGAAAAGATTTGTGGAGATATCTAATAAGGTTTTTTTTATACTCAATCTTTAACATCGCTAGCTGTCCTTGGAATTCTCCTCCGCAGGATATATGAGACTAGCTCAGTCAACAGATTCTTTAAAATCACTTGTCATTACGCAACTGTTTAAATTTAAATTATTCTTAAAAATATTCTGATTTACTGTATTTATATTTTTATTCTACACAAGCAATCTACCTGAATGTCGTTTACCAAAAGGTTGCCAGGAAGAAATCGACTTTGCGATTAGGCAGCTAAAGTTGCTGTTCCTTTTGTTTGTTTGTTTATTATGTCATGTGGTGTACACGGTAAAATATGTTATAATTTATTATTATTATTATTAATGCCACCGTTACGTATTCAATTCATTCTTTAACACTCGTCATTTCAGCATTCTTCCTATTCAGAGTGTGTGACGTATGTGCTAGGATATTATTATTATTATTATTTATTCATACTGACTTATTATTGGCTTCATAAACAATAATACGTATCAACCTTCAACCAATCCATATTATCTTCACGTCTAGTTATTTCTTATAATATAAACGATTGTTCAAATGCATTTCTAAGGGCCAGTCTCACAGGTTCCTGGTAGATGAGACTGAGCCTGGAGACTGTGAGACTAGTCCTTAACCTCGTCAAGCGTCATACTTGTGAGGTCTGGTCTATTTATTTACTTATTTACTAAGTTACTAATCATTTTTTCTTTTTAGGGTTCCGTACCCAAAGGGTAAAAACAGTGTCCCGTTTTTATTACTAAGACTTCGCTGTCTGTCCGTCCGTCTGTCTGTCACCAGGCTGTATCTCAAGAACCGCGATAGCTACAGTTGAAATTTTCACAAATTATGCATTTCTGTTGCCGCTATAACAACAAATACTAAAAACAAAATAAAATAAATATTTAATGGGGGCTCCCCTACAACAAACGCGATTTTTTTGCCGTTTTTATAGATAATGGTACGGAACCCTTCGTGCGCGAGTTCGACTCGCACTTGGCCGGTTTTTTCATAATAACAAACAAATATTGTCAGTGAGACTAGAGAAATCACAGATAATAATTAAATTATCTTATGTAATAAATCTGAGTTGGATTTGAAAAGTTATTGCTGAATTTATTGCCTCAGCAAAAGCAAAGCAAAAGCTTCAGAGCCGTGCGTTTATGCGTTAGAGTCAAACTATTCATAAGTGCTTGTTGAAGGCCTATTTAAATAAAAAGTATTGGTCCAACTGGTCCAAGACTATTATAAACCGTTACCATGCCAACCATTCAATATTCCAATACCATAAATAGAACATCAAAAGCGAGAGTGAAACCTTTAAAATAGCCAACGCAATTTCCTGGAATAGTCGCGTGCTGCAGTTCAAGTGCAGGGCTGGGAAAATCAATGCAGCAAGTTCAAGGCTTCCCCCAACCCTGAACCCCCCGCGTGCCCCGCCCGCCTCGCTGCGGCGTCCCGCCCTGCTCAGTGACGTCAGCAAGCCATTCATGAGTGAAGCCGCTCGATAGAGAAACCTCCCTCCGGTTTCAGTCCAATATATAAAAGATATAGAGACTATAGTAGATAGGGATATGGATTTACTGATATGTATTTTTTAGGAAATACTAAATTTATTGATTGTAAAATTCATTGGGGATAGTTTTTTTGTTTAGATTTGTATCTTGGTATATGGATAAGATAGCTGGCTGTGTAGCTCTAAATACAAAAATACAGTAAAAACAACCATAGAAACATAGATGCAGGGAATTTCACAAAATGCTTTTAATAAGAAACAATTTATAGAAGAATCTATTTCGGTTTAAACAATAATTTACAAGAAAAAAACCTACGAAACCTGATGAGCAGATTCGTAATCCCATTCATAAATAAACACGAGCGCGGTTCGCTTTTAACTTGGACAACGATTATTTCACCGCAAAAGGGAAAATGTGAATTGAGAAAATTTTAATACCTACTGGGAGAAAATGTAATGAAGAAAACGTTGTTTCAAATAATTGGTTTCATTATTTCCATTATTCCAAATATATAAATCATATCCAGCAGATATATTTCCATTTCCAACAAATCAATTAAATATATAATGAATTGAAATGAAATGAAATAATTTATTCATTCAAATAGGCCTTCACAGGCACATGTGATTAGTCAGACTCTAACGCACGATTCGGAAGGTTGCTTTTACTGAGAAGAGCCGGCAAGATATATAAATATATATATCTGGGCAAGGTAAGTAGAGAAATCTTCAATATTAAACTGGATTAGGGAAATTGAAGAATATTATGCTGATTACGCACAGTAGTGACTTTGACGTAACTTTTTGCAGGGACCTTGGAAATGAATTATTTGTCTTTAGTTTTATTCAATATATCGGTTGCGTTTTATCCAAAGAAAATCAATCCAAGTGCACTAGTAGAGTGAAATGAAATTAATGCGTGTATCGTGTATTTTCAGCTTGTCTCAACTCAGTTGTATTTTATTAAAACCTAATTGACATGACTGTATATAAATCATACTTTGCTTTGGCTTTATATTTTAAGATAATAAATATAATAATAAATTACATATGACAAGGCTGTATGGTTAAATGACCCTTGCCTATCCTATTAGAGATGAAACTACTAGTACCACCTTGGATCATGTATTTGATTATTCGTCCAGGAGTATACCACTAACTGAATGACTGTTATAAATTTATGCGAAGTACAGTTTCACCAACTTAACTGTACAGTCGAGAGAGGCGCCACCCTTGAAAATATTACCTACATTTGACGATTTTAGACTAACATATTCATACATTGTCATTAGTTCCAATTTTGTCCGCCTGGCCATATATGTGACACTATAAGGTGAATGAATCCATAATCCGAGTAATTACAAAGCTTCTCTTGAAATACTATAAATATAGTACAATAAATTATGTAAATACATAATTTATTTAATCAATATGGCCGACGGAGGTAAATATAAAAGGAAAATTCAGGGTAGCTGTGTATTTTTGCTATCACAGCCGATTCATACAAAGATGGTTACAGGTGCAAATTCTGAATGATAAATGATGATGTCAGAAGATGTTTATGACTTTGTAAAATTAATGTTAATTTAAGTCTGGCTTATTTTAGACGTACACAGAATTCTTGTTATAGATGGTCTGCGTGGTGAACAAATACGAAACCAGAATAATAATATGGTATGGATTAAATTAAAAACTAATTGTAAAGTTATAAACATCGTGTATACAGGTCCTTAGAAAAATGGATCTAATCAGACAGTTGCATGGAGGCTTACTAAAGAGTTTTACTCATCTAGACTGTTCCATTTTTGAATGTCCACATTATATTTTTTTCGGGACTTAAAAATTTATCATAACATTTGAACTGTCAAAAATAGAACGGGTATAGATAGGATCTTGGGCGAAATATCAAAATAGGGTAAAATTATTGGTAATGACCTCCCACTCCCACGTGCAACTGTTCGATTTGATCCATATATACAGGGACAATTATATTTACTTTTTACTATGGATAGGATTGTTTGTTTGTGGTCCTATGTGGTAAAAACATATTTAGACGGGAACTGGCAAATACCGAACCCAAGCGAACTTTTGATTCGATATAGGAATCAAACCCACCTTCGTCACAGCATTTGACGTCACTAGGAAGACAGACAGATTTATAGTCGCTATAAAATAATGTTCAATACAGTGACTGTTCATCACCATCATACAATGTTATGAAGGAAGAATCATCATCAGCCCATAGTCTTATATTACAACTAGGAGACAAATCCGATAAAAATACATAAGCGACAAGAATTAAGTTGATATGACAGATCAAAGAATTATCAGTTTGTGAACATGAAAGCACGCCATCAAAATACGTTGTATCACATACTTATAATAAAACCGATTATAACCATTAAAAATATATGGAAGCTAATCTCCAAAATATTCGAATAAAATAAATAAACAACTTGGAAATTTCTAAAATCATTCCGTTATACGGATGCCAAGCAGAATTATCGTGACTTCGCAAATTGGGGACTTATAGGTGTTTATTCCAGTTAGAGCGAGGCTCCTTAGTGAGTTTTGTATGTGAGACAACGACCTTCCATCAACTTTCATAGCGATTTAGTTTACCTAATGAAAGTAATTATAATTTTCTTTTAAATATATTTTTTTTTTACAAAATAATATCAAAGGGCCGTTTGTTTTTTGTTAGAATCAAAGTCAATGCCATTTATTCAGATAAGGCCCTAGAAGGGCACTTATGAATGTCGAAACTACTGAAGTTACCACTGATTCAGAAGTCGCCTTCAACTGAGAAGAACCGGCAAGAAAGCAAGGTTTTATTGTTTTTTGGACAATCGGACAATGTTGGCTTTTTTCCATTAAATGATTAACAATTTAAAAAATATATAATACGCATAAACACAAAAAATGGAAAAAAAATAATAATAATAGCCTGAACAAGTTCAAATTTTATCAAAAAATTAGTATCTCTAATACTATGAAGGCTTTCAAGTATGAACAAGATGCGCTTCTGCAGAGTGCAGCTACTTCCAGACATCTTTATCTTCAATGTAGGTAATGATCTACCTTGTGATACCTATATGCTTTTTCTTTTAAAACTTTCTTTATGTGTGATTTAAATTTGAAATCAGTCACTGTGAGAGGTATTTTATTACAAAAGCGTATAGTACTTCTAAGAAATTACTTATTATCTTTGGCTAATGTAAAATACGGAACAACTATTTTTCTTTTTGTCTTGTATTGATATTATGTACCTTCATTTTTGATTTAAACATTTCTATATTTTTACGTATGAACATTATATTTTCATAAATGTAAAGTGAATGCAAAATAAACTAATGTGGCCATCTCGATATTAGTCAACTGTCTAATTTTACTAACAGCAAATGCAGCAGAACTTAATTTACCAGTAAGAGATTCTACATGAATACCCCAATGTAATTTAATTACCTACTTAAAAAATACAGTTTTATCAACAAAATCCAAACTGCTGCCACCTATTAATATCTGACTGTCTATTAACATAAACATTTGGTTTTCTTAGAATTTGGTAACAGATTATCAACAGCAAACCATTTGGAGACTAGTGACAAAGTACAATTTACTTTAATAACTTCTTTGTCTTTTCTATCTACTTTGAAAATTAATGAAGTATCGTCAGCAAACAGGGCGATATCTGAGAGACCAATTACAACAGAGGGTAAATCATTAACATAAACTAGAAACAAAAATGGCCCTAGTATCGAACCCTGGGGTGTCCCCATTTTGACTAGGGGGCCCTTGGATGTTGTACCGCATATTCCTACTTTTTGGTGGCTATAACTTAAATAAGATAAAATAAGATCATGAGCAGTTCCACGAATACCATAATATTTAAGATTTAGGAGCAGAGTACGGTGGTCAACGCAGTCAAAAGCCTTGGATAGATCACAAAAAATGCCAATGGCATCCTGCGAATTCTCCCAGGCTTCATAGATGTGCTTTAATAATTTAGCTGCCGCATCTGATGTCGATCTGGATGAGAATCATCTTCATACATCAGGTTAAACAGAAACCTTCGTAATTTATTTTTATTTTTTAATTTTGATAGTTGTGAACCTTGCCTATCGACAGCAGCGAGAGCTGTGAGGATATTTTCTACATATTTTCTTATAGTTTGCATTTTATACAATTATTGTAAATAAATAAATGTACATTAAAAATAAAAGATAGTTGAGTTTGACCACAATCACACAATGTTAAGTAAGGATGAAACCGAAGGTGATAAGCATGCAAAGCCTAGAGGACATTCGTTTTCAAGTCCACACCGATAGAGTATTATTCAAGCTACAAAATACATTGAAGCTAATGCCCTGGACAACCAGCCCACAAATCTCCCTGGCAGTGGCGCAGGGGGGTGACGCGTGGGCGTATGACGTCAGTCCCTCCCTGTCCCCGGCACCCCGAGCCCCAGCCCACTTCAACTTGACATTCGCGAGGCTGTATCGATTTGGGAGCTCCGAGCCCCCGCAATGCCGAGGCCGGCTCTGTTTACAGTTTGATGACGTATAGTGAATGAGAATTCCCATACTGCGTAATATCTGCGAACTCTATGCGTTTGATTGTGGACTTTTTTAGGATTTGTTTTCTTTTGTGTTCTATTCTTTGTATATTTATTACAGTAAAAGTTTCAACTTTGCTTGTTATTATTTTGTCGTAAAGTAATGAATATTCACTCTTTCCCGTCTAAGTTCCTTTACATACTTATTATAAAACACAAGGTCTGTCTATCTGTCTGTCACAGTTACCTGGGGGTTCTTTTAGGAAAGTATTATTGCACAGAGACAAAGAGAGCTGCGTGACCGATTTAGTAAAATAAGTCAGAGACAAAAATAGTCGTCGACAAAAGGAGTCGAGATAGCCTGGTGTTGAATAAACTATGTACTTATTAGCTTTTTAAAAAACGTTATAACAGTAATAAAATAGTAACCGTATGGCATTAGGTGTTAAAGTAACATTTTGTATGACGTAAGTACTGTGTAGGAAATTCATCGAGGGAATTTGTTAGCTGATAGAAACGACTATGCATTGTTTTTTTTGTTTGATTGCAGGAAAATCCTATAAAAAATCAATGGTGATATTGCCATAATTTCGAACGTCAAATACTGATTGTGCTCAAAGAGGAGCCTATTTACGGAAAGACATACAATTATGTGATAATATAGCACAAAAATGTAAAAGATTTTCAACGATTTAGCTTAACAGATTTTTGCATTACAACATTCCGCCCCAATGTAATAGTGGTTTAAAAAAAAGATAACTGAAAGGTTTCCTTTTATTTCATTTATTAAATGGATGACCTTATCACGTTATATGAACCCTCACTCGCTATAATAAAGGGAGTATCCCTTACGTCAACGAAATACGACATAATAATGAGTAAAAATATAAATTCAAATTTAATTTATAGTTTTTAAGCTATTGTATAGCTTTTATCTCGGGCTTCGGGGTTTGAGACCGAATCAAGAAATTTTGATAAAAAAAAAAACCGTAACGAACGGTATGTAACGTGTATGTATGTGTGTGTATGCTGTTGGTAAGAAGGTATATAGGTGTATAGGTATCTATTA
Organism: Tetheella fluctuosa; assembly: GCA_951216915.1. NCBI lineage: Eukaryota > Metazoa > Arthropoda > Insecta > Lepidoptera > Drepanidae > Tetheella > Tetheella fluctuosa. The sequence goes on from OX578214.1 coordinate 1,980,237, forward strand.
ATATGAAAGAAAAAAAAATGATTATAATTGCATAATTTGATAAAAAAGTATTGATCATGATTATAAAAAAATCTAGTAAAATACTTAAAACTTATCGATATAAAGATATACCGCCATTATGACTTAGATACTATGGGTGGCAAGATAAATATCTTTAAGTATAACTAGAAAGTACCTATCTACTATGACAGTTTGTATGTATGTTTGAAAGTTTGTGACCACTCAACTCCGTGACGGGTGAACGGATTTGGATGAAATTTGACACACAGATAGAGTATATTCTGGATTAACAAATAGGGTAATAACATTTTATCCCGGAAAAACATAAGATCCCTCGGGAACCATGGATAATAAATAGTAAGATAATATTTCACTTCTAGCGTGATGATTAATAATAGGAATTTATTAAGAATTTCCACATTATGTACTTAGTGACTGCGTTAAATAAGGCTAGTCTTGCTCTTACCTGTTACAGCTCCACAGGGTTTTTTTTTTTTTTTTTACTTTGTATAGGCTTGTGTTTGACTACAATCTCACTATTGTAAGTGATGATGTGGCCGAAGGTGGTAAGCACACAAAGCCTAGAAGGAACTGGCTCTCAAGTGCAGCTGTCGGAACACACCAATAGGTGTTTGGCGACAGATTTTCAACATGAGGGTGGTAGCCAGCCAGGCGGGTACTACAAAGTACCCTACCACCGTGCTATGGTTTCCTCACGATGTTTTCCTTCACCGAAAGCTCAAGCTCATTGTAGGATTCGAACCCACGACCTTCGCCGCGGCATCCGACGTCACTACCACTGAGCTATCATCGCCGTTGCAAAGTATCTACCTAAGAAAATGCAGGATGATTTTTTAGTCGTTGGCAATACTTGCAGGGGAAGTACTCATCGATATGAAGAACTTTCCTGAGACAAGTTTAGTTTCGAGTGGAGATCGGAACAATTGAATTTAAATCCTAAACCTGTGACATAAGATTTATTTCCATGGACACAATCTATTTCCAAGTTCAAAATTACAGACCTTAGTAACTGTTAAAACAAATTCCGACATTGGCTATAGAAGAGACAAAAGCATTACAAAAGTATCCATCGAACTTAAAACCCCTATAAAGCATATCGACACAACATTTAAATAGCAAGCATGACCTCTACCTTTTAACAACAACTCTCCCGACTGCTCCCGACCCCGACCTTACCGCTGTGCGGAGGTCACAATAAGCCCGTGACGTCATCAGGTGACCTTTATAACACAACAGTCGGAATGCGAAACAATGGAACGGGACTCAGTCATGGAAGAGTGAATCTTAATATTGTTTCTTTTGCTTTCAAATTTCGACATTATTTTGGAAATCTTTTGTTGATGCTGTAATTGTAGGATAGATCTGGAATATTTCAAGGTCGAGTAAACAGGCGTGGCCTTTTAAAAGGTGTTTGTTTACAATAAGAATCCTACAATGAGCTTTAGCTTTCGATGAAGGAAAACATCGTGAGGAAACGATAGAACGGTTGTAGGGTACTTTGTAGTACCCGCCTGGTCCGTCAGATAACTTCTAAGTTTTATAAACATCGCATTAGCAATCCCATTGGTATTGCTTATGTCGATAGGCACCAGTAGCCACATACCATCAGGTGGACCGCCTGCCTGCTTGCCAGCCTTCTGATATTAATAAAAAAACTTGGGAATATACAAAATTTCGATTCGTAGTTATACCAGAGTAGCGTAGCGTAGTCTAAAAGATTGAGATAAATTTTAAAGATTCCCGGAACTTTTGATTACTTCTTTAGGCGCGTTGAGCACTTTTTGGGTGAACAAAAATCATGGAACTCGCGTCATCGTCACGCGAAAAACGTATGAGCTATACGTACCTATATACTGTGTATGTATGTGTACTTATTGAGTGAACAAAAAGCGTGAAACTCGCGTCATCGTCACGCGTCACCGGACGCTTTCCATGAGCTATACCTATGTATAATGTGTACCTATATATACATAACATTAAATTATTATTTGAAGAATGGCCCCGCGTGATTTTTTGTCGATTCTAACGATGACCCATCAGGTTCCAGCTTACCACAGATAGATAGGGTCCGAGAAGTAAGAACCGATGTAAATCAATATCTTGAGGGAAGCGTGTCGCGTTATGGCAAAATGCCAACCGTAACCGGTTTACTCCGGTTATTTATACAATATACTTATAGGTGCCAAGTTCCTTAACCTTGTTCTTTTATGTCATTCGCCACAAAAGAAAACACTCTGTAATTGCTTTCATTTTAGAATAACTTTTTTTACTATCGGTATGTGCTTAACCAATGAGGTACCTTGGTGATGATGTGGCCGGAGGTACAGTCACGAGCATAAATATACACTAGCTGTTCACCGCGGTTTCACCCGCGTTCCCGGTATAAATAAAAATCGTTATTTTAATAGTTATTCTGCTATGAAACCAAATCATCATTTACTACAATAAGATTATGGTGAAGCCATATTAATATCCATTCAATAATCAGGCATAGACATAATAGAAACTCACGTGCAACCTGTCACAAACAATCGACTACTACCTGCATGTAGTCTCGTTTTGTGGCTGCCCCTCGTGGCTCCAATGACGTCAGGACGAAGCATGGTACAACGATAGATGGTACCTATCGATTCCATAAATAAAATATATTATTTATATTTAACTAGCTTCCGCCACGTGGTTTCACCCGCGATCCCTTAGATATTATTAAGTTTTCTGTTTATTTTTTGCATTTTTCTTAATTTTTATTTCCTTCTCCAAAGCCTTAGTAAACTTTAAAAAAAGATGAATGAAATCCGGTAAGTCGTTCTCAAGTTATGGCGTGACCAAGGGAAATAGTGATTCATTTTTATATTACACTAGCTTTCCGCCCCGCGGTTTCACCCGCGTTCCCGTGGGATCTTATGTTTTTCTTTGCTATAAACCTCACGGAGCCCGAGACCTTTCCAACGAATGCAAAACCGTGGAAATCGGTTCGTGCGTTCTGGAGTTATAGCGTCAGGAAGGAAAACCTGACTTATTTTTATATTACATAGATACAATTTACCTACTATTCAAGTAGAATTCAAAACATACAATGAACATGAGCTTTCGGTGAAGGAAAACATCGTGAGGAAACCAAAGTACGGTGGTAGGGTTCTTTGTAGTACCCACCTAACTGGCTACCACTCTTAAGTTGAAAATCTGTCGCCAAACACATCCTGGTGTGTTCCGACAGCTGCACTTGAGAGCCAATTCCTTCTAGGCTTAATGTGCTTACCACCTTCTGCCACATTATCACTTACCATGATGATATTGTGGTTAAACACAAGCCTATACAAAGTAAAAAATATGAGAAGATAAAAATAAAAGATAAAATCCAATGTTTTTTGCAAAAAAATGTCTGACCAATATTTTGCAAACTGAATTATAGATTAACAACACTCCATATAATTTATTATTCATGTGACAACCCTGGTACAAGAAGAACCGATACGTGAAACTACTGGGGTAGTAGGCAAGTTGTCGACAGGCCCGGCCGGTTGGCGTGATTAGTAAGATAGCCTATCTATCGAGCTACAGGTAGTGGGTTCGATTCCCGCCCAGGATAGACGTTTGTGCATGAACATGTTGAGTATGGGTGTCAATATATATTTAAGTATGTATTACAAATAAAAAAGAGTAATATAGTACAAGCACGTCTTAGATTGTGATCAGATGGCCGATTGTGAAAAATGTTCCAGGATATTTATTTATTACAAACATTATCTTTTCTTCGTCTATTGAGAAATTTGTCAAGTTCATAGCATATTTCAGAGTGCTATTTCTATATTGTATGTAGTATAGACCATATTGCTTTGTAATAAGGTTCATAATTTTCATATAACAGACTACTGTCACAATCAATTGTGTGAACTTTAGTAAACTATGGACGTGCAACGCCATCTATGGACAATTTTAATAAGTGCACAAAAAGGTAAAATTATGATCGTTTTTATAAACTTCTTGAAGATATATAATGTAGTAATGCATTATATGATTGTTACTTTCGCCAGTATCAACATCTGGCCCATTAGCTCAGTTGGTTAGAGCGTCGTGCTAATAACGCGAAGGTCGCGGGTTCGATCCCCTCATGGGCCACATTCACTTTTTTCAATTTTAAACTTTACGTATTAAAAAATTTGAATACAGTAATTTTTCGCAGTGTACGGTCTGCTTTTCTAAGCAAAATTCAACCTTCCGTACCTGTAATAGAGTGGGTATTCATAAGTGCTTGTGAAGGCCAATTTGAATAAAATAATTACTATTCAATTCATTCATAACGAGCTTACGGCCCCGTAGTTGCACCGGAAATCCAGCCTTGGCTTTTGCATGAAAAAATACATCCCAAAAACAAAAAATATATAATTTGTATGTATGTACGTACAACGGGCCGGTTAGCTAGGTTAGTTACATTGATTTACAAACCGAAAGGTCGTGGGTTAAATCCCCGCCCAGGACAAACACTTGTGCGCATGAACATGTCTGTTTGTCGAAACTGTAAGTATATATATAAGTATACTAGTAGTTCCCCGCGGTTTCACCCACGATCCCCCAAATAAAGAAATATCCTAGAACTCAAACGTAGCGCCACCTACTGGGTCCATTATGAATCTAAACCATCCAGGGACCCACTTAAACACACAAAAAATCGATCCGGACTTTTAGGAGTTCAGTGACATAAAGAAGAATTATATATTATTATAAGTATAAATATATTTAAAAGTGATATATTATACGTAGTACCTATATTCGTTATCTGGTTTCTTTAGTACAAGTTCCGTTTTATATTTAGATGGCCGTGGTTTTCTTTTCTATTCCTAAAGATATTTATTTATTGTCTAAACTTTAAATAAACTCAATGCCAAAGGAAGTTCTAAGCTCAGACCAGAACTAGTTATTAAAACTAAATTGATATAACCAGTTGAAACCAGAAATTTATTTAAATTATTCTATTAGCATAAAAATCTGCCATATCCTTCGTGCAAAAATATTTGCTCAATTTCACTTAGCAACTACCAATCATGAATAAATCAATTACCCACGAAATCATGATCCTTAACTGGTTATTACTAGTTTTAACAACCAACCTTTATGCACAACGGTACACGAGTTCTAGGCATGACTGTCCAATTATTCCGCCCAATATAAAACATACCTTAACGTCCTTAGAATAGATCATAAAATAGTTTTAAAGGATTCTAGAACGTTCTTTGATAAAAAATAGATCTTACATCAAGTATAAAGAGGCTAAATTCGATTGACGTAAGATACAAGTGCGAATCAAATATTTACGCTTAACAAACAACGAACACAACATTGATGTCGCGTTTGCATAACCAGTAATATAAGAGCTACCTATGACAAATACGGTTGAAGCGATGTGAGAAAAGGATAGATATACTGATACCGTTCTACTCTAAAGATATATTTGAAAGCGTAATTTATGTAACATAAAAATACCGGTCCTATTGGAGATATTTAGGGAAGGCCTATGTCCAACAGTGGACGTCTTGCGGCTGAGGTGATGAAAAATCAAATGATATATAAACTTACAAACTTTATTACTATAAATATTTGACAAATGTAATAAACAAATTATGATACAATAATTACATTTTACATAAAGCACTATTAAAGCAACCTCCATCTGTGGATATTCCATGTCTTAAAAGATATAATGCTTATTTAATCTAACAAAATATATGTAAAGCCCGACCATATTGCGGAATTTCACGGAACTAATACGTGTAATAATTTTACTATGAGCTGTCAAAATATTTTCATGTATCCTCAATATTATCAACAAATCTTGATGGTTCATACATTTATTTTGGTGTGAACTATATATTGTTTATTATTAAAAAAGTTCTTTATCTGAATTAGGAATGGCATAGGAAAATCAACCCAATTGTTCTACATTCCCATATGACGACGGATGAACCTTAACGTAAAGCAATAAAGTTATTTTTAATGATATTCTAAAGTACTTCATAGAATAATAACGCCCAATTTCATGTACTAGTGAGACGCTTAACTTGAACGTCACTTATCAATAGTTTAGTTGCTCGAGATTCATATACTTCAGCAACTATAATAAGATGCGCATGCGACTATCGCTCAAGCGTTAGGTCTACCAATTGTTTCATTTAAATGACTCAGATTAACCATATTCCATAATAAAGAAAATCAGTACAGATCTAATAATAATATTACAATTACAACTAAAAATAATTATAATATTCAATGAAACTTACTCATAATATAATAAGATCATTTGATTTGTCATCGATGAGTCAAAGGCGATTGAAAAGCACTCGTACTGCTACTAACTGAAGGTCGATATTTGCAATTATTTGATCGAAAACTCCACAAAAAATCAGCCATGGTACAGATTTTTATATTATAACGGAATTTATCGACTTTTTCAACAAATTGATGAATTTATTTCATATTTAATATCCACGTAAATAAGTAAACATTATAATAAATATGTCTTGTTACTACAGCTAATTTGGATTCTAATTCAAAACTAAACTATAAAAAAAAAAAATACATGTAACATTTTAAATAAATTGTAATCAGATAACTATTATAAATGCATATACATAATTTATATTACACTATATACAATATACATAATCAGGATTCTTATAAAGGATCAATACATTACAGATGTGCATACATTTTTTTTTTAAATATTACCAATTAAAATACATACTGTACATATTATTTTAGAAGATTCGGTGCGTTTTACACACACACAGACACAAAATGACACCATATTGCTAATAGTATAAAATCTATAATCAAAAACCTGCGGGTATCTTTTGTTTTGAGACGGTTTTGCTGTTTCAACCTTTATGCTATAAGCAATAGGGTTTAAATTCACTTGTTTTATATTGCATTTTTGGAAAGGCCTCATTAGCTTGGGTGTAACATAATCGCATCTTGAAGATATTTAGACCCGTATTTTCAAGGACTGTTAGTCGAAAATAAACCCTACGTAAGTGGTCCAAGATTTAAATTCGATTGTTTCAATCTCATCTCAAGACTGAAATTTAATTTTGATTCAGATACGGGTTTTAATATGAGAGGGAAACAGAATAGGGCAAGAATAAAGATGAATCTACCTCTTTCTAAATTCCTACAATGCGCGATAAAGCCATGCCCTTTTATGAAGAGTGATATTATTCCTGAAACTTTTCTCCTTGTCAAAAGTGATTCACCTTGAAGGTGATCCCCTTAGACAAATATGAGTAGCATCAGTTATCTATGACGAGCCACCTGTGAGTTGTGTTCTCCACCTGCTGCTGTAGTAGCGGGGTGCGCACGCGCAGTTTTACTTCTAGAGATCCCCCCGCCGGTCGACGCCCATCCATTAACTTTGAATGGAAATATTATTTATCAGTTTAAAACAAATCTGTTCGTTTTCTGTATGAAACGTCATTCTACTAATAATATAAATGTGAAAAATTGTATAGATGGCTGAATGGATTTGGATGAAAGTCGGCACAAAGATAGATCTTACCCTGGAATAACATATAGGGTACTTTTTATCCCGGGAAAACATAAGATCCCTCGGGAACGCGAGTGAAACCGCGGGGCGGTAGCAAGTATTTTATACTTCTTTTAATACTGCGCTCCAAAAACAAACAAACTCATCGTTTAATTTACAATCGGAAATATAAAAAAACGACAATACTCACAGGGAAGGCCTCGTGGAGAGTGGCCTGCGTCTCCAGCGGTGCCAACTTGACGGCAACAGTACCGAGCAGCACGTCACTCTTGAACCAACCGCTGCAACACAACCACCCGTCACCACAGCAACTGTCATATATACATACATGCGCTACTGTACACTACGCAACACGTTACACGTTACATGCGATGGTGTGAAATGATTAGGGCTGCGACTTACTCAAAAAAATATATAGAAAATTATGATGTCTTGTTTTTATCAATCTCAGATCTTAGATCTGAGATCTTAGAGAGTCGAAATTATATATGTATACATACTTTATTTCGAATAATTATTATCTGTATCGTATTTTTTTTATCCGGCAATAATTAAAAGATAAAAATATAGTAGACTAATTTCACCATTTTTTAAATAGAGTAGTCTACCACCTTTCCTCCATTAAATAATGGTGTATATTTTTTTTAAATATTTATATTTGTCGTAAGATATACAATTGTATTTTTTTCGTATATCTGTACAAATTACTTTAGCAAAATTGAGTTGCTTGCTTTCTATCTAAGTGGCAGCCCTGTGTTAAATAATTGTGATCTATGATAATTCCATGAAATGGTATATATCATGCAAGCCGTCCGACCCAACTATGTTCATTTTAAAATTAACTATTCTTTTGTTTTTTTTTTTTCTTTATCAGCAGGCTGAGAAGGAGGCAGGCGGTCCACCTGATGGTAAGTGGCTACCGTCGCCTATGGACATTAGCAATACCAAAGGGATTCTTTTATAAAGCCTAGATGGCAAATAGCTCTCAAACGCACCAGTAGGTTCTTGGCGACAGATTTTCGACTAAGTAATATTAATTTAGCTGTAACTTTTCATTGAATTTTTTTTTTCGTGCCCAACTGATTTATATTTACTATGAACATAATTGTGACAGTTAACAATGAAAATCAAACCCATTCCCAGTTAAAATTTTGCAAATACAAAACATGACCGTATTTAAAATGTATATGAAATTAATTAACCAATGAAAAAACTACAAAACAATTCCATTAATGAAATAAACCAGAATTTATGAAATCTACAAACTCAAAACACAAACTCAAAGCATTACAAATTTTAATCTACTAATACTATTTTATAAAAACTATTAGTAACTGAACAAATACTGTACAAAAACAAGTCCGAGTGACAGTTTTAGTAAACGCCAACTTTTGACTGATTGAATTTCAGAATTAATGTTATAGTTAATTTTTTTAATAAATGTCAGTAATTTGTAGAAGATGGTTTCGACTCGATGATTCGGTTTCGCAACATAAGCAGCTGAACAGATCAAAATTGACAACTCTATAAGTCCATAATATGGAAATATAAAGTAAACAGGTGTTTTGTAAATGTGTCTACAAAAACCTATATATGTCACCGAAAAATAACAAGATCCGCGAGTTTATAAATTTTTTAGGAAATTTATAGACTTACGGATCTTATTTTCTAGGAAATTTATAAACTTACCTAACCTAACCTAGTAAATTTATAAATTTGCGGATCTTGTTATTTTCCGGTGACATATACATTTCTACATCATGGATTGTTTTAGTGTAGTTTTGTAATTTTTTTTACTATTTACATGCCTGTCATGACCGTAATGTTACCATAGCGCGTGTTGATGTGGCCGAAGGTGGTAAGCACACAAATTCTAGAAGGAACTGGCTCACAAGTGCAGCTGTCCAACCATACCGGTAGGTCCTTGGCGACAGTACCCCAACATCACCACCTTGCTATGGTTTACTCACGATGTTTCCTTCACCGAAACCTTTTCGAGCCCCAAGACCTTTGTCACGGCATCCGACATCACTACCATGTGGTAGTGATGTCGTATGATAGGTATGTACCTATCATAAGCCTTTGGATCTATTCAGCTACTTATATTTCCGAACGTACGTATATTTTTATTCTACATCAGGGGTGCTCAAAATTATAGTGACGGCGATCTACCAGAAAGTATTTTGAAACCAACCATCTTTCAATGTTACCTATTATGTAGGAATGTGTACTATAAATGGTACGAGTATATTGCTGGCGATCGACTCGAAAAGCTTTTGCGATCGACCGTTTGAGCATCCCTGTTCTACATTATAAATCAGACTACGCTTACAAAAAGTTGTACTCAAAAATCAATCAACCAAAAATCGCTATACAAAAATTACAATAACAAAAATCCATACAAGTATTATAAATGCGAAAGTAACTCTCGTCCGTTTCCTTTTCACGCCTAAGCCGCTGATTTGATCGGAAAAAAATTGGGACACAAATAGCCTATGGACAGGGACATAGGCTATTTTTTTTTCTCGGAAACCGGTGGGGGATGGACCAATATTGTCGAAAACTGTCGCAACTTACCCTCGGGAATAAACTTCAAATTTGATGGCGTGTCGTTTGAACACCCGGAGACAGGGCCTGGCGCCGCGCTGGATGGCGAGCGCGAACACGGCGCCGTACGCGGGCGCGTTCGTGTCCTTCGCGAGCGACGTGCGCTCCGACACCGGCGCCTCCTACAAATAGGAGGTAGATAGTTTCAATCCTATTGAAATTTATAATTTTTTTCATGCGGTTTATAATCATTTTACAGGATGTTGTTAAATAAAGCGGTACAGTTTTTTTGTTTGTTTGTTTAAAGGCGTTAATCTCTGGAAAGGATCTACCGGTCGGATTTGAAAAAATATTTTTGCATTTGATAGCCCAATTTTTGAGGAAGGTTATATAGGCTACTTTTTTTATCTCAGGAATGCGGGTGAAACCGCGAGGAACACCCGGTCTTGTATATCTTTAGAAGATTCATTAAAATAATAATCAAAGTAATTTATTCACTTTAGGCCATAAGAGGGCACTTATGAAAGTGGTAGCTGTTGAAGTTACCACCGGTTTGGAAGCCTTCAACTGAAAACCACAAGAAAATCAGCAAGGTTTCATTTTTTAGACTATCTTGACAAATTTAACAATATAATAATAAAAGTAACCTTTTTTGTGGTAAGTAAGTCTTTTTTTTTTTATAACATTCTTAAATATCAAATACGATTTTTTATAACGATCGGACCTTAGGGATACCATACAAAAAAAATGCGTTTAACCCTAACCTTTTTGCGATGATCGATAGTCCGATAATTTAAATAGAATTAGAGTATTATAGTACTGAAATAAGATGTATATTACAAAAAAGTCTCCCTTAAAATATGACTGCACCATAGTCTTCACGGTATATTTAAATTTTGCTGTGGTATTAAAAAAGGTTGCAGCAGATTTTTTTCTCCATCTTTTCTTATTAACATAATTATTTACTCAATTCTAAATGATCCATTTTTTCCAAAATTTAAATCTATTACTAGTTCATATACTAACCTGTGGAAAAGGGAACTCGAATTTCACATAAGTATCGACTTCCTTAGGATTAGGCACGTTGTAAGCAATGCCTCGCACGATTGTCAGCTCTAAGTCGTTCTCATTAAGATCTGTATTGCATTGCACTACTGAGAACTGCCGCGATTCGTAGTGGAACTTCGGAGGACTTTGGCCTAAACTGAAAATGTGAATGATATCAAATGAAGATTACAGAACATAACTGACAATAATTTAAACTATACTGCAGTTCCTAGTGATCGTAATGCTAATATATCAGAATCTATATCAGGTATAAATAAAGTTCAATATCAAATAAGTTGATTTAATATGAATTTTAATCGACACTAGGCAACTTTCAATCACTAGATTTTCGGTTTTAACAGATTAATAAGGGAGTTACATTTTCTTAATTTCTATGTGTGTAAGAATGGATGGATGATGCTACTCTTTCACGCAAAAAATACTGAAGGGATTTGGAAGAACTTCGGCACACAGATAGAATATATTCTGGATTAACATATAGGATACTTACCCGGAAAAACACGGAAGCTAGTGATAATGGGGGGAAAAAGTGGTGAAAATCTAACATACCCTTTAGCAACAACTACGACATCCAAATCCTGCTTCACTCCAACTGCCAGATGCTCAAACCTGTTCGCCTCCGCTATATTACCCATAGTTCTATTATGATCTCTATTCTCTAAGCACAACTTTAGCTGAGTGTTTAGTTGGTTTTGAAGTCTCGTCAGGACATCATCATCATCACCTGTAATGGGTGAAGAGTCCTCTGGGTCGCAGTCTTCGGCTGATACTACGTCGAAACTGAAAGGGAGTACAGAAAAATACTAATAATATATGTATACGGGACGAACAGTCGTCATGAAAGTTTTATTATTTCCTGAAATATATAATTATGCAAAGTCATCTACATATTAAACTGTATGTTATATCATTTATATATTGAGTATAAAGGTTTAGACTCAATATGCCACCCTGTGAAACCCCAACGCAAATTTAGTGTATTAACACATGGGGTCTGATAGGGCGATATTTTAAATACTCTCTATCTTGATGACCAGACGGTAATGTTACCCTGTGACTATTTGAAGCTGAAATAGAAACTGCATATAAGTAAATTGTATCAAAGGCCTTTGCATAATCTACACTTAAACTGATCTCAGAATTTTTTTTACTCACGTATGTTCCAACTCTGTTTTAGCTTTGGGAGGTAGAGGCAAAGACTTGATGTCTACAAGGAGACCGCCTTTAGCCGCCTCTATCACTGAGTCGAAACCTTTCGCTGCTCGGAGATATTCTTTCGCTTTGTCTATGTCACCTGAAGGTAATAAAAATAATGTGTATAATATGTATTTTTTTTATCTTAAAGACAAAGTTGGAGAAGAAACTTAAAGACCTATATTATTATTAAGGCCGTGAAATCTGCGGTAAACATATTGAAGGAAAATCTCAAATGGAAGACTCAAATGCCAAATTCACGTTAAGGTGCGTCACGTTGTTACAAAACTCTGCATTAACTGAATCGTTTTAATGTCAAAGACCGTCAGAATGTATGGAAAAAGTGACTTTTGACAAATAAGAGTTTAGGTAAACTTGAATCGCAATAAAACTTTGAGAAAACCTCCCTGTAAAATTGATAGAATTAACAAAGCACTTACCAGTCTTCTTAGCTTTCAACGCCGCTTCTTTAAACTGCTTCTGTCGTTGCAGTAGGAATGCTATCTGCTTGTCGTACTTGGCTGTCGCAGTTCTAGCCGTTTGTGGTGAGGGCGAGGGGGAGGGGGAGGAGGAGGTCGTAGAGGGGCGGGGGGAGGGGCGGGGGGAGGGGACGGGAGCGGGAACTCGCGGCCCTGGCGCCTGAGGGACGAAACAACATTTTGATAAAAGTTTGAAGCACAAAGGTCACAACGGGAATTGGTATGTCATTATGCAGTAACTATTTTTCGCAATTTCTGAGTTGATCCTTGTCTACGCCACAATCCATAGACACGGTGACACGATGTCTCAGCGTGCCGACGACACCGTGCATACAGCGGAGAGGGCGGCCGAGCGCAGCGCCATCTTGAACACCAGCTTAGCGACAGCGACGAAAGACACGCACGCGATTCGATTATTACAAGTTATTCAGTATGACAAACCCAAAATAAGTTTCGAACACATGACATCTCAAAGCGTCTACTTCGTTGTGAATATTATGAACTTAATATACTTTTAAGACATTCCTAAACATAAAAGTATGCACACAATACTTACATGATCAACAGGCAGTGGCGCATAGCCCAGTGGAGTGGGTAACTCATCGCCAGATATTGGTTTGCCCGCAGCGTGCAGCTTTATAGCTTCCTGATACTGCTTCACCACTCTACCTAAACGACGCGCCTTGGACGAGTTGCCTTCCTCTTTTGCTTTCGCTTCTTGTTGCTGGAAAATTACATCAATGCATATAAAAAAATGTCTGTCTCACTCACTAATTAACTCATCATCGCCTACCCCAAAACAGAAAGCTGAAATTTTGCACAGTCCCCTTTATGATGTAGAAAAGGAATAAGAATAAGGTCGGTTTTTTCGAAATTCAACCTCAAAGGAGGTAAATAGGGGATCGCGGGGAGGAAAGGTAGTCTAAATACAGAGTATCTGAGTACAATAAAATCATGAATAATGGGTGAATTGTCAACTCGTTCTTGTGAAAGTTAGGCAAAGGAAATTAAGCCCAATTAAATAAATACAAGACTAGAATCGAAGAAAAAGAAGAAGTCTCTTACTTTAGATAGGTTATTGGGAACGGCCGCTAGTTATCTTCAGTCCTTGGTAGATGAATGAATGATAAGTGGTTGTAAAGTTTTAGGTAAGTACCTGAAAAGCATCAAGCCTCTGTTTTAACGCCTCATCGACTGTAGACGCTGTTATGATACCTGAGGCATCGGCCTCTGGAGTCGGTTCCGGTGTAGGTTCTGTAGGGAAAATTAAACCTTAAAGCTCAGGAAAAAAGTATAAACTTGATTGATAAAGTCAGTATTTGATTAGAAAAAATTCTACATACTTTTAAATTGTGCCTACCAAGTAAATCTTTAGAATGTATATCAATTTATACCAATTACATGTTAATACTAAAAATGGCTCTAATAAGCTAGCTAGGTCAACAACTGGACCACAATCACAACGTGGTAAGTGATGATGCGTCCGAATGTAGTAAACACTCACCCTAAGAACATAATTACCTGTAGCCTTCTGCGTGTGCTCTTCAACCTTCTGCGACCTGAAGGCAGTAGCGATCATATCAGGAGTGGGCAGTTCAGACAAGTCCATCTCCTGGCCCGTCTTGTAAGCCTCCACCACTACATCGAACTGTTTCCCCACTTTCAAGTATTCGAGTGCTAATGCTTTGTCGCCCGCGTGTTTTGATGCTAGGGCGGCAGCTTTGAATTCTTCTTTGCGTTCTAGGATCAGATAATTTAGTAAGCACCAGTCTAGGTTACCGATAAGTTCCTAATAACTTATCTGGTAGATATTTTTGTACGAAAGCATCAGGATTATCAGATATCGGTCAGATAAGCTATCCGGAACTTATTGGCGTGACTGACGTATATAACGGCTAACTAAACACTAAGTATTGACGTAAAAAATGTCACCCCAAAGAATTTTGGAAACAAAATGGTGACTGTAATGTAATAATGTCGTCTACATACGGAAAATTATGGGCTTTAGCCCCAAAATTGTTAAAATATCAAAGCCCCAACGGGGTAAGACTATTTATCATCAAATTTTTCATCATTTTTTTTATATATTTTACCATCTGAACCCAAACTAAGCAGACCTTATACTATGGAAACCAGATAACTGATATACAAACACCTAAAACAGACAAACATGTTCGATACACCCATTTAAAAATTAAACATTCATATAGGATATTAATCAACTTTGCAATCATTATCACTAAATGGAATTATCACTAAAACTGGATTAAACACAATTAAAACATCTCAATATTTTTTAATGTTTCTTGTATTTATCTAATTTAGCTGGAAAATACAAAATAAAATGACTACTACACACCGGTAGATGATCAACAACCATTTTTCTAACATCATATCCAGTCAGGCGGACACTACAAAGTACCCAACCGATGAAAAGGTTTCCTCACTATGTTTTCCTTCACCGAAAGCTCAAAGCTTATTGTGCACAGGCTATTAAACCTCAGGAAACTTACTCAATATGACCTGCAAGCCTTGTTCCCTCGGCCCCAACTCTTCTGCAGGCAGCGGCGGCGGCGGCTCCCTGGGCTCGGGTGCACTGGGCGGCTCTACGTGCCCAAAATCTATTAAAGGAGGCGCAGTCACAGTGGCAGGCGCAGACGCAGGCGCAGGGTCGGCTGGCTTAGCGATGCTCACTGGTGGAGGGATGTCTTCGTCACTGATTGGTCTGCCCGCTTTCGCTTGCTTTAACTGGTCGTTTAGAGTTTTTAATGCCCGGCCGAATCTGTAAGAGATTATTTTTTTTACTATGTTTAGGATTGTTTGACGACAATCTTAGTTTGGTAAGCGTGATGTGGGCGAAGGTGGTAAGCACACAAAGCCTAGAAGGAACTGACCAGGGACTGCCTTCTAGGTTTTTAAAGATCAGCAATGTACTAGAAATGGCCCTGGTATTGCTAATGTCTATAGGCGACGGTAGCCACTTACCATCAGGTGGACAGTCTGCCTGCTTGTCAGTCTTCTAACATAAAAAAGCCGCTTCTGCCCGCGGTTTTAGCCACATTCCTGAAGTTTTCCCGGGATAAATATATCCAATGATCTATGTGCCAATTTTTTTCTATCGCCAATCCCATTAAAAATACACAGAATACAATAATTAAGAGTATATTTAATTCCACTACTAGAATGTTCTGACATAATCGTCTTTGGACCTGGTGGACTTTCTCGGAGACTGTTAAGTCTCTGAGTAATCCATAAACAATATCGACGGAATTTTAGGGATGATGGCAGACAACTAGCACATCCTAACTAATAATATATAGACGAAAGTGAGTCAGTCTAATGTTTGTTACGTTTTCATGGCTAAACTATCAATTTAATTGAATGAAAAATAGCAGTAGCTTACACTACGGAAACAAATAAAGCAGATGAAAACATCAGTTAGTTTACTATATGCCGGATTCGATCGTCATTGCAATTCAAGTGATTGTAATCCCTAAATTCGCAAAGAAGTAAAGAACAAAAAAAACTTGATTACAACTCACCTCCGAGCCCGACTGCTTTCCCCGCTCTCCTTAGCTTGTTTCTCAGCTATAGTGTAGTTAGATATTCTTTCCTGTAGCAAGCTAACGATGCTACCTTCCCCGCTAGGAGCGGCGGACGGGGGCGGCGGGGCGGGGCGGCTGGCGCGGGGCGGCGGCGCTGGGGCGGGGGCGGCCGCGGGGGCGGACTCTTCATCGTCTAGCGAGAGGCCTTGGAGTTCACTGAGGAGTTCCGGGTCGTCCTCGTCACCTACATCACCCCAATCAGTTTTTTGTTAATATTCAATGTACACGCTGCGCTGATTCGACGGTTTTATTATATTAGGTTGGGGAAAAAGTCTTTTCGCATTATAGTATGTATGAACTTGTAAAAAAAAATTGCGATGTTTATGGACCTAGTGCAGTGTCTGTGAAAGTAGCACAAATTTGGTTTAAGCGATTCCAATCCGGAAATTTTGATTTCAAAGATGCACGTCGCTCTGGTCGCCCTATTACGGACAAAATGGATGCCATTTTTGAAAAAGTGGGGCAAGATCGGCATATCAGTAGTTACGACGTAGCTGAAGAACTGGCAATTGACCACAAAACAGTTTTGGCGCATTTGAAAAAAACTGGGTACACAAAAAAGCTCGATATTTGGGTACCTCACGAGCTCACTGAAAGAAACCTAATGAACCGTGTACTCATTTGTGATTCTTTATTACGACGTAATGAAACCGAACCATTTTTGAAGAAGCTGATAACTGGTGATGAAAAGTGGATCACGTACGACAAGAACGTGCGAAAAAGGTCGTGGTCAAAGGCCGGTCAGGCTTCACAGACTGTGGCGAAACCCGGGTTAACTCGCAACAACGTGATGCTGTGTGTGTGGTGGGATTGGAAGGGCATTATTCATTATGAGCTGTTACCACCAGGCAGGACCTTCGATTCTGAACTCTACTGCGAACAACTGATGAGATTAAAGCAAGAAGTTAAGAGAAAGCGGCCGGAATTAATCAACAGAAGGGGTGTGGTTTTTCATCATGATAACGCTAGACCTCACACATCTTTAGCCACTGAGCAAAAATTAAGAGAGTTTGGCTGGGAGGTATTAATGCATCCGCCGTATAGTCCTGACCTTGCACCTTCAGATTTCCACCTGTTTCGGTCTCTTCAGAATTTAAAGAATTCTGAAGTGACCAGGCAGTGTCAGGTTAACATCACGAGAGGACTGCCAAAACCACTTGTCGCGGTATTTTGATCAGAAGTCCCAAAATTTCTATAGCAATGGGATCATGTCCCTACCTACAAGATGGCAAAAAGTTATCGAACAAAATGGTACCTACATACTTTAGTTAAATGTAAATAAACTATATTAAAAAATGTTTTGAATTTTCTTAAAAAATGCGAAGAAACATTTTCCCCAACCTATTATGTACATACATAGATGACGCAAGCTTAATTTAGAAGTGTGATTAACTTCGGTGATAAAACTTACTTTTTTTTTTACATTCAACATAATCCGTAATCAATAATCAAATGCATGATAACATTTGTGACATTGAAAAGGGATTTTTTTTTTTTAAACCAATAGGGTATTACACCCATTTTCGGAAAATGTCTCAATTCGTTCCTAAGGTGCTAATAAGCCACCAAAAAAACACAAAAAATTTATTAAATCGATAAGTGCCATAAAAATGCATTTAAATTTTACATTTTCAAATGTCGGGAGTAGTTTGATGAAAACACTGGACGTCATGTAACTCTACGGTCATGACGTTATTTGGTCTCTTGTTAGTAAATAAATGCGCTGATATCGATCTCAATTGGACTTATAAAATTTTATAAATTAAAAATGAGCTATTATCCTTTTTATTAGTGTGCTGTTCCTGAATGCATGAATACTAGTGTAAAAATAATAATAATAATACTTCAGTTGACACTTTTTAGTTTACATACACCACCGTATGACGTCATTATAATGGCGGCTACTGTTTCGCTTGTTTAGAAACAGATTAAAAAAACTGAAAACTTTGAAATGAATTTTAAAATTAATTAAGTTATTTTATGAACTAAAACTAACATTTTCCGACTGCTTATTGCCTAAGCTATCTAAATTGTACATTTTTAGATTTTTTCTCATATGGAGTAAAATAAAAAATGTTGTAATCTTGTAATGTACTCATTATACCTATAGTAAGGCTGCGTACCACCATAGATGCGTAAAGTGGGATGTGTTTTTATCCGCCAATAGGATCGCTATGACGTGCTAAGCTGTGAAAATAAACATGTTACGAATATCTGGTGGAAACACAGCATAATTATTACTAGCAGCACCTATAATGTGCAGGTATCATTTTGTAGGCTGTATAACGTAGTTCTATAGGTATAGTCTAACATTAAATAAATAGAAATAAATAAATCTTCTGATTTTGCGGCCAAGCACATTCTTCATTGAAAACCGAAATTATAAAATAACACCAATCATACCTGAATCCTCCTGATCAGACGGTATATCTTTCAAGCTGGCAGCAATCATAGCATCCAAGTTGGCTGCGGCTACGGGAGCTGGTTTCTTCGGCTTCTGTCGCTTGTTACCACCACTGATTGCAGCCAGCTCCTCCTCCAGATCAAAGTCATCATCTGATAAGTCCATTGGCTCATCATCATCATCTAAGTCTGGGATATCTAGGAGACCAAACTGTGAAATAGATTGTTTTATTAGTAGACTGGAAAGTCTTGCATTACATGACTGATAGGGATATCATTCATTCATTTCATTTTTCATTCATTCATATAGTTTTTAGTTGAGGTATTTGAAATACATATTTAAAACCCAAAAATATTAAATTTGTAAATACAAACTTAAAACTCAATTGTACGCTTGTCTTGGTCCTAATTTTTGCCGTTCGCGGTGGAAACCTTGGGTCTGTGTGGGGGTTCGAGACTCGCCGATTCGCTCGGATTTTATTATCCAAGCTCATCGAGGCTTCGGGACACCGACGGGCTGGGACCTTTTTCCGCCAATGCATAAGCTTGGCCATTCAAAAATGGAACGCTGCCAGCCTGTTGGGAACCTTGCCTATCGACAGCAGCGAATGCTTTGAGGATGTTTTCTATATATTATAGTTTGTATTTTATACAATGATTGTAAATACTTGTTGTAAATAAAATAAAAATTAAATAAGTAACTCCAAAAAACTCAATTATACAATTTGAGGCCTGATAATGAATTATACAATTTACCCAATCACCAGTTCGTAAACTAGCATGTAACTCAGCATGGCATTTTATTTTGTGGATATCTCTTTTTTTTTTTTTTAATGATTATTACAGAAAAGTAAGTCTTAATTCTAAGTATATACTACTCGCGGGTTCGACAAAACTCGATTACGACGCCATCTACTGGGTCCAATTATATTTTCAAGCCATCCAGGAACCCACTCACATATAGACACAATATTTCATCCAAATCGGTCCAGCCGTTTAGGAGGAGTTAGGTGACAAACACAAGTACAGAAGAATTTTATATATTAAGATAGAAAATTATATTGTTATATTCATAACTAGCTTGATTCCCTATTTTATCCTCTAGTTGTTTTCAGGGTTGAATTTCGGAAAATCCCACTTTATTGCACTCCTTGGGGATTCAAGGAATATTTCCTCCACTCAAACTCAAAAAAATTTGGTCCACTAGTTTAGGCTGTGTATTAACTGTCAGTTAGTCAGTCATGGTACTGTATTAAATATATTACTAGCTGTGCCCCGCGGTTTCACCCATGTAGCGGTATGAAATATACTTTATGACCTATTCTCACACTTACCGAATATGCTGTGACACGAGAATTTTATATATTAGAAGAAGAAGATAGATATAGCTAGTTCAATGATAAAATAATTATTATGAATTTATAAGTAACTAAAACATGGACAAACAAAAAAGTCTCTTTTGAAAAGTGGTTGTATGTCTTCTTCTTGATAGAATGGCAACTGAAGCTAATAGCACAATTCCGCCAATGTCACGTTAGTTAAAGATAAACGAAGGGGATTCTTTTACAAGAAAATTTTGTTAGTGTTGATAGGAGGAGGAATTAGAGCTGAATTATTATATATATATATATATATATATATCTTTCCACACTTAATAAGTGTGGAGACATAATATGTCAAAATTGGCAGAATATGATAATGTTATTATATAGAAATAAGCATTTTTTATATTTGGTAACTTATATACCATAGACACCATAACCGCATCCTTTGAATGAGTTTGTTACTAAAATAGTTTAATGTAGATAAGTATCACAGTATAGTTAGTTAAATTAATTAACAACTAGATCCATTGTTTTAAGAGGTTAGATAGCTGTTATACCAAGGTTTTGGGTTTAATTCCCATCCAGAACTTCTATACTAATATCTATACAATCAAATATATCTATACAATCTAATCTCTTATGTATATGTAACACATTAATTTCAAGTACTACCAGTCTGATTTCATGGACAAAATGGTTTTACCTTAGATAGCCCATTTATTGAGGAAGGTCAAAAGTCTAAATTAAATGTGGGCGCACCTGCTGGACAGAGCTAGTGTGACAATAAAAGACTGCTTAGTTATGAATAAAATTACAGTGTGAAAATGTTCTAGGGTTGGACAACCTTCTGTAAATAATACAAATCTATTTGAATTTTGAATATATGTGAAAAAATTGTCTAATAAAAAAATTGGAACAATGGGATGGGTAGAATGGTGCTTGGAAAATCTCCTTTATTTACATACAATATCAGCTGATGGAATGTAGCCTAAAGGAATATGTTTGTTCTTTATAAAAAAAAAAACCTTTCTATAAATACGCTATATCATAAGCTGAATAGGCCCCGAAGACAAACAAAATATGATCACAATGACTCACCTGAGCCAAATTTCCTTTTTTACCGGTCTTAGGTTTCTTAGACATTTTTAGTCCTTAGCTATATTGTTAACTATTTATTTTACTTCACTTTGCAAAATTGGAATAGTTTCTCTTTGTTCTAGGTATTTATGTATTATTTGTAATTGAATTTTCCGTCCGCCTATCGGTTTGTTCACTCACTCAAACGAAAGAATATTACTGAACTGAACTGACAGTCTGATATGACAATGACACTGACTGATTGAGATGACTGTTGCCAACATAGAATCACATTTTCAGACTAAATTGACTTTTATTCAAATTGTCAAATGTCGTTAATAGATCAATAATTTATTAATATATTATCATTTATTTACATATTTACAATTAAAGTAAAAAATACAAACTATGATATATAGAAAACATCCTCAAAGCCCTCGCTGCAATTATTATAAAATTCGAATAGTATACCACTTATTAACATTATAATTACATATACACTTTGTAATTACATATTTCAATCATGATCTTAAATCATCTTAATATCAATGTGAATGTTATTAGACACTAGTTGTTTTGATTTTCGACATCTCGCTCGACTACTAAAAATAACATCGGCATAACTAAACCAAGTATGGGCAGAATACTCTTATCCTTTTATCATGACTACAATTTAAAAATAATAAGTAGTGCTACCATATAAGTAAAGAAATAAAAGTTACATAAATGGTAGATTTTTGGGTAACCTTTGATATCAATGAATTTTTCCAATAAAGATTTTCTTTAGTGTAAAAATAAATATTGAAAGTATTAATAAGTTCGTACAATGAAAGGCTGTAGTTTTTCGTAATCTATGAATTAATTTTACAGTATGGACATTACAACGTCGATTCCTTTCTAAAATGTAATAGTAATATGAATTTTTGCAATGGCAGCACATGAATCATCGCGGAGTGACGTATGAACGGCAGAAGAAACGAAAACGAAATAAAAGCCTTTCTGTGCCGTTGTTATCTTCTTAAATTCCTGAAGAATGGAGACAAACGGCCAGGCTAATGGGCTTAGATCTAAAAAGAAAGAAAACGGAGACACTAAGGACAACCTATGGTAACGGTTCACTGTTAATTTTACGGCTAACATGCACTCCCCATATAGGGGGATCCAATGTGTCACACCTACGTGATGTCAAGCTGTATACTTGAGAAATATGTGACCTAACTGCAACGTCTTACCTTTGTATGTAAAGTATTAGTGGAAACCAACCTCATCCTTCAGTTTCCGAGCGACCGCGACAACTTTCTTTTATATAGGCCATTCTCACACGATCTATGTATGACGAATGTGGTGTTTTTTTTTCAGGTCGGCGATCTTAGAAGAAGTGCAGAACCAAGGGAACACAAAACTACCTTCAAATAAAAATGTTCTAGTTTTGGGTGATAATGAAACTGGTAAAACAACATTAGTAGCAAAATTACAGGGTGTTGAGGACCCTAAGAAAGGTTCAGCTCTCGAATATGCATATATAGATGTTAGGGATGAATACAGAGATGGTAAGTTATTGTTTCATTCAAAATAAATCTTACAAACTATTATGCAAATCAATTAGTCTTCTGAGTGATCCAGGCTAAAGCACAACCTAAGCACTAACCTATTCTCATCTGCATTAAAACTTGTAAATCATAAATAGAAAATACCCTTATAGCTTTAGACAATAGTTGAGTTCTAATCTTTCATTACAATTAGAAAAACAAAAAAATACTAAGTATAACAAACAGTAAATTTATGCAAATAAAAAAACAAATATCTATCTACCCCTGAAGAGGTGAGCATTAGTTTAGTACATTTCACTGAAGATGTCAGTATATCTTTGGAACATATTTTGTCAATTCATTTAACTCTAAATTTGCACAGAAATTAATATTATCAACATAAATGAAGATTCAATTTACTTAAAATTTTATTTTATTAATCATCATATGCAATTATTTTAACATAATTCACATAAAAATTTACAACAAGTATTTACAATCAATGTATAAAATACAAACTATGATATATATATAGAAAACATCCAAATTTAATTGTGATAACTAGTTCCCAAGGTTAATTAGATAGATTCTTATTGGAATCCAATTAATATGTTCAAATTAAAGAAACCACCCTATTAAATATAACAAGCATCTTAAATAATAGAAATTCCAAGCATTTATATTGTGAGGAAACCAACAAGAGCTTTGGAAGAGACCTTGTTCCATAGACTAGATAGATAAACTGTAAATGGCTTCTCATGATTGACCTGATAGGTTGCCAGTTGCCTTCTAGGCATAAAGGTCGACAACGCATTGGCAATACCGTGCCTGTAGACAATGGTAGAAACTTACCATCAGGTGGATCATATGCCTACTAGTCAGCCTGCTGATAAAAAAAACAAAAGCTACAGTGTGCCCCTTCCCCCAAAGTAAATTGAATCTATGAGACTCAAAAGTAACTAAACCACTTGAATCTGCATCTAATATATCTCTATAGGCCTGACTGCCATCACAGGTTGTGGGATTAACACAGGAAAAACATTTGTGTGCATGAATAAGGAATGAATGGAAAAAAAAAATAGTCTTATATTTGTGTTCCTGCTCGTGAGTAAGGTCGCCAGAGCTCATCGGGGAGAGGGGAAGGGTCAGCAACGCACAAGTGATACCCCTGGTGTTGCAAGCATTCATAGGCTATGGTATGCTAACCGCGCGGCCTTGTTAGGTGACAATGTGGTATATAATGTCAGTTCTGATTCCATAGAACAAGCTCTGCTCTGCAATTTAATAATATATATCATATTATAAATTATTTATTCTAAACTTCTAGTTTACTAAAAAATGCTTTTGGTACCTTAAAACTGTTATTCATAATGTTAACTAGTTATTAAGTTTGGTATGAAAGAAAATCTAATTCTAGGAATTGCAATTCAAATTATTAAGTTACTAACCTAGTAAACTGCTGACTTAAAATTCTTATGGACAAAGTCTATGGAGAAGCAGTTTTTAAGCTTATGCCAAGTTGCATAGCATGTGCGCAGTAATTTTGATTGGTTCTTATACTTATGCAAAAAAATATTATCTACCTATGTCTTGTACAAAATAAATGTAAAAAACTTACATTAAAACATGTTCTACTTTTTGCTGAATCATTTTGTTAATCTAATGTTTCAATCATAAATTATCCCATTCACAGACCACACTCGCCTCAGTGTATGGGTACTGGACGGAGATCCAGGCCACACGAATCTTCTCAAATTCGCCCTCAGCGAGGAGACGTTCCCCCATACGCTGGTGATACTCACCGTCGCCATGACAACGCCATGGGGTTTACTAGACCAATTGCAGAGCTGGGCATCTGTGCTCGGCGACCATATAGATAAATTGGATCTCACACCTGGTAAGATATAAAATTGATGACTAGGTATTATAAAAAATTACAATAGCAAAATAACCTATTTCTTATTTAACTAAGTATAAGCCAAGAAGGAACTAACTCAAATGCAGTTGCCGGAACACACTGGTAGAGGCTTGACGATAGATTTTCAACTTGAGGGCGATAGCCAGCTAGTTGGGTACTACAAAGTACCCTACCACCATGTTATGGTTTCCTCACAATGTTTTCCTTCACCAAAATCTCAAGCTCATTGTAGGATTCGAACCTACGACCTGCTTTTTATGCTTCAGTATTTTTATGTTAATTACTTATTCATATTTTTCTTTATCATTCACTTTTATACATACTTCCCCAATAAGTTAGGCTATAGGCTTCTAGTTCTATTATAAGAGGAAAATTCATAGTGCATAATGCATAAAATAAAACAATGACAATGCAGCTTTCATTGCCACTGAGTCACCAAGTGCATCGTTATTAGATTTCTCACTGCATCGCATACTATTAGCGCGTATGACTATGAATGCATTATATACAACCTACTATATTCTTACGTAGTTAATTGTTTTAAATGCATATAAAAAAAAAATTGGAGACCAAAAAATATTCGTTATTTATTGCACCTATAGGTTTGTTGAGAAAACATTAATTAAATTGAGAATGCTATTATGTTTTGAGATATAGATAAAAAAAAATCTAACTTTTTTTTTATTGAAATACTAGCTAACGAAATGCTTAGAATCCCGTGGGACCGTAGCGATAGAAAATATATAAAAACATTCTTAAATAGAAATGCAACGCTGTGTAAAAATTTCAAATTAATCCATCAACTAATTTTCGAGTTTTACGGACACAAACATACGGAGGTTGACTTTTTATATATAAAGAAGAAAAATTGTATTGTAGATAAAGTTATTTGGGGCTCTTCGGTACAAAAACCTAAATGTACAATGTGTAAACACAGTGTATGTCCAAATTTAAAGGGGTCGATTCGGTCCTCAAGAGTCAAATGCTCTAAAAGTACATTCAAAGCTAAATGTTTTGAATTTTAACCCAACTGCGATAAACCTAAAAAGGGTTTTTCTCCAAGCATCCACTAAATTACATTCGCTCTTCGTATACATCTAATATTCCTGCCCTCTGACGTCATCCCCTTAACCTTAACCTCGTACAAACGGTTCACATAAACTTGTGTCCCCAGATAGTGCTATTTTTCGACAGTGAGTCACTCGATCCGTTACGTCAGACGGTATGTCGCGTAATATTTAATCAATGCCATACTATGAATACACAAGTGGATTATCAGATGGAGATCTCATCGTTTAATTATTTATTGGGTAGAGCTTGCTTCACAATATTATTGAGATATCAAACAGGTTTATGTTTATATCATTTAACACTCCTATATTTTATACAATTAACATTAAAAATGGGACAGATTTTGTGTTTGTTTGTGTGGATATTTGTTACTCTCTGGATTTTAATAAAAATGAAATATTTGTGCAAATGTAGACCCTGCAATTAAACATGGATACTTTATATTCAATTTATTGTAAAACCGCAGGGCAAAACTAGTTTATTAGGTTTATTAGATTCTGATGTGGTGAGGAAATCAGAGAGCACGAATAATGTTAAAAAAAAAAAAAAAAATACAAAAAGATCTCTACTATCACTACATATTATAAAACTAAGTCCCCCGCCGCGTCTGTCTTTCTGTATGTATGTTCACGATGATCTCAAAAACTACTGAACATATTTTCTTGCAGTTTTCACCAATTGACGGAATGATTCATGAAGACGGTTTAGGTATAGGCACAATTCATTTCAGTTTTGTGTAAAATGGTTGAAGTATAACGATAGAGATAGAGTTATGTAAAAAAAATGTAGTTGTATATGCTCTTATAGGTACCCGTGCGAACTGCGAACAGGGGCGGGTTGCTAGTTAAAAATATCGTTTATTCCCATGGTAACAGTTGCTCACCTTTGCTTTTATATACTAATATTATAAAGCTGAAGAGTTTGTTTGAACGCGCCAATCTCAGGAATTACTGGTTCGATTTGAAAAATTATTTCAGTGTTGGATAGCCCATTTATCGAGGAAGGCTATAGGCTACTTTTATCCCGAGAAAACACAAGATCCCCCGGGAACGCGGGTGAAACCGCAGGGCGGAAACTAGTCTCTTTATATAATAATGACAGTAAAGTTGCTGTAGTTGACTGCAGGATACGAAAAAAGTATTGTCCTTAGAAAGAGACAATCGTATTCTGTATTCTGTCATCATATTGCCGTTTCTATCATTCTCTGACATGATATGTGATTAGTTGTGGAGCTCGTGATCGGAATGCTACTTCGGAAACTGCATTACATTTATCAATCTTCAGCTTACAATGTTTGTTGAGCTCAAATGTATTTAAAATTTGCTCCAAATTCCGGCCTTGAACAGTTCGCTTAATAGCTCTGAATGTATTTCTAATGATTTAATTTCCTCGACTATTACGTTTCTAATTAGAATCAATTAATTATAAGCGCATAGTGAAATGTATGTATCTTTTAATTTATAAATGGATCAGTGATCTCCTTTTGGTTGAAATGGTTTGTTACACGAGTGGATAAAACACGCATCTTTGATTGCAGCTAAAATAAATGAATATTTATAAAAATTAAAGCAAAAGAAAGCATTAGTCTTTACGCCTGAAATATCTAATACTAGCTGCCGCCCCGCGGTTTCACCCGCGTTCCCGAGGGATCTTATGTTTTCCCGGGATAAAAAGTAGCCTATAGCCTTCCTCGATAAATGGGCTATCCAACTCTAAAAGAATTTGTCAATTCGAACTAGTAGTTCCTGAGATTAGCGCGTTCAACCAAACAAATAAACGAACTTTTAAGCTTTATAATATTACTATAGATTCTCTGTAAGTTTTTTATAATAATCCCAGGTATTTTTTGCATTTTTAAAATTATCTGGATATTTTAAATTGATTGTCTGCTATTAGGGGGTTGCGTACGACCCACATTTTGAGAAACACTGTTTTTTCGGATCTTATAAATCTACCATTGTTTGGTGTGGTGAATTACTACAATTCAAAGCCAATAGAAGCATGCCAGAGAAGTGAAATTGAAAAGTATGGGAATTCCGTCAAATGCCAAACGCAGGTCCAAGATCATCCGATGACGTAGTAGGGATATATATATGACCTATGAATAAATAATTACGCTAATTTTGTACTAGTTGGATCCGGTGTCCAAGCAAATTTTCAACAAAATCGGTTCGGCAGTTCTGCCATGAAAACGGATAGACGTACACTCACTTTTGCGAACATAATATTAGATAAGGATTGCGGATAGTACATATTATTATTATAAACACATAATTGAGTGAAGTGAAGCTTCATGATATAATGTTTGTTTCAGAACAAAGGTTACAAAGTAAAAAACAGCAAGTACAGAAATGGCAGAGGTATACGGAGCCAGGTGACGAACTGGAACCGACGGCCTCGTCTCCCATGAAGCGGTCCTCACGGAACCTGTCCGATGACCTGGACAACGGCGACGATGACGACAGCCCCCTGCCCGAGGCTGTGCTCACCACCAACCTGGGCCTTGATATTGTGGTTGTGGGCACTAAGGTAACAAACCTAACAAAAATAGTAGAAGTAGTTAATTTTGAAGTAATTACTGCATCCATAGAATTGAGATCCTGCCATATATATCTTTGACTTTGGTTAGGGAAAGAAAATGGGAAGACTTTTTTTTTCTTTTCTTTCTTTCTTTTAGACAAAATTCTCATGGACTAACTTCCCCATTACCCCCAGACTGACTACATGAGCACGTTAGAGAAGGAGCACGACTACCGCGACGAGCACTTCGACTTCATGCAGCAGTGGGTGCGCCGCTTCTGTCTGCAGTACGGCGCTGCCTTGTTCTACACCAGCGCCAAGGAAGACAAGAACTGCGACCTCCTCTACAAGTACCTGACGCACAGGATATATGGCCTGCCCTTCAGGACGCCCGCCTTGATTGTTGAGAAGGATGCTGTGCTTATGTGAGTATATGTGTCCTCTCTTTCACTCTTTTTCCCTTTTCTATTTATTGTCTACTAGCTTTTCACCTGCGGCTTCGCTCGTGGAGACTTTATAAAAAAAAAAAAAAAATCCAGCTGAGTTTGATGAAACAAGTCTATTCGAAGCACCAAGTTAAGCTTAGTTAACCCCATAAAAATCCATTCAGTAGTTTTGGAGATAAGGGTGTTGGAACAGATGGACAGACTATAATTTTCAAAATCATCTTTTTGTATTTTGATACTCTTAATTCATTGCCCCCAATCAGTTCTTGGTTATTTAACTAGCTTCCGCCCTACCTATATATTCTACCTGTGTACCAAATTTCTTCCAAATCCATTAAGGCATTATGGAGTTGAATGCTAACAAATCTTCACACACAACTCGCATTTATAATATTAGTAAGATAAGATGTTAATATGAATAGACATACTATTTTAATTTATTATATTACTAGTTTTTCCGCGCGGTTTCACCCGCATTCCCGGAATAAAATATAGCCCATGTTACTCAGGGATAATGTAGCTTTCTAATGGTGAATTAATTTTTGAAATCGGTCCAGTAGTTTATGAGTTTATTCGTTACATACAAAAATACAATTCTTTCCTCTTTATAATATTAGTATAGATTTGTATGCATTCTACGGCAATAATTTAAAAAAAAGTATTGATTCATATTATATTACAGACCCGCTGGTTGGGACAGCATGAAGAAAATTAGCATATTATACGAGAACATGCAGTCGTGCAAGCCCGACGACTACTATAGGGATGTCATCGTGCAGCCGGCTATACGGAAAGTGAGTGGAGTAACAATTATTAATATTTATTGAAGTGAAAACTTCTTTAGCCGCGTTGAGCGTTTTTGGAGGGGAAAAACTTATAGGTTCGCGTCACCGACATGCTCATGCTAATAGTTTTCACTTCTATCGGCAGTCCCCATGATTGCCTGTTCTTTTTATATGTTCCTTGCTCGATTATAATGTCGTTCGGCTAAGTGTAAGATTCCATATCATATAAAGCGAAGAACGATTAATCATTTCTTTCTAATATTAACGTTTCAATATCATTCTCTCCTAATCTGTCACTACAAATAATTCGGTGTCAAAGTCAATGAAATTTATTAAGTTTAGACATGAAGATCGAATTTACTGAAGTTACCACAAATTCGGAGTCTGGAATTACGACTTATTTTTTTTTAAATTATTTATGGGAAACGTATAAAAAAAATTCCTATATAACGTCAGAGCGGCGCCAACCGTGAAGCAGAAGTCCAAGCGGAGGACGAGCAGGCGTTCCTCCAGCGGCAGCTCGCCGCGCTGCAGGCCGGCGCGCCCGCGCCGCGCGCCGACTCGCCGCTCCGGCCGGCGCAGCGGCCCACTGCGCAGGTAGGTGCCTTCATACGAACTCGAAGGGCTCGTCGAACGCCCCTTTTGAACAATCCTATGTTATATATCGCTAAATGCAGATGCAGCCCGCCCGAGACCGGGATCTATCGGTGATTCTCAGGGGACGCCTATTTCCAGCGGTGGATGTCTCGCGACCGAGACTATAACGATTATAAAGTTTGATTTTTCAAATAAAAGTATTCGGTGACTTTCCAAATTTTTAAAGATCTATCTATATCTTTATCATCTAATCTAATGATAGCTTCCAGATATCAAAACTAAAAATATGCGTTAAGCCCGCTCTCGATAGCCCCGTATGACAAATAACATGACATCGATATTGACAGTTGGAGGGCGCCAAGATCGGCATGGGTCCCGGCACGCCCGGCAACGAGGGCGTGCTGGCCAACTTCTTCAACTCGCTGCTGTACAAGAAGACGGGCAGCCCGGCGCGGCCGGACGCGTCCCCCGGCGCCGCGGCCGCCGCCGCCCGCTCCGACGCCGCCGCCGAGCTGGACCGGCTCACGCGCGCCAAGCGACCCTCGCCCGTCGACCTCAACTCCTCCTCCGAGTGCTAGTGCCGGTGCTAGAGACTCTGCCCTACCGATACCATAGCGGGCTACGGTGTGTCGGTCAGTCTTACCTACTCTATCTACTCTAATGACGATCGTTATCCGGCTCGAAGGACCAAAAATTAATGGCGACCCGTAAAAAATTAACTTCCAGGTACATATGTAGGGCGGCGGGCGGCCGTATCCCCGGTCGGGCCGACGCCGCTTGCGCCCCGCGCGGATCCGACCGTTCATTCACTATTACGTAGATTGCCGGCTTGTACTTTAACTACGCGCCCGTTGTTAGGCCTGCGCGTTCCACGGTAAGCGTATTAATTTATTCTATCGACCCACGTGGCCGATTCGATTGTTCGCTTAGATTGGCCTTCGGGATTCGTGGCTTCCGATGAGAGTCTGTATCATACAATGAATTGTTAATTTGTTGGAGAGGTTAACTATTCAATTTGCATTGGGTTTCTGAAATACTTGTAATGTTTCGCGATCTTTGATTGAGAAAATCCATAAATGATGTATATGGGATGAGAGACGAGCAGCTTTGTTAAGTGAGTGTTTCAGACACCACGTGCTGAGCTCCTATGCCCCGGTATTATGCAACGGTTAACGATAGGCGTTCACACCGGCGACGAGACACTGTATTGTTTATATAATGAGAAATTAGATTTATATTAATTGTAAAATTAACACTCGAGGCGATGGGGCATTTTGTGAAATGGCCTTTTTTACTAAGATTTCATGCACACAATACTGATTAAAATGGAATATCTAATGACAATATACCTTTTTTGTCGCTCTATTTATCCATCTCAGATTTCAACGAATCATGCATCAAATACCTCCTTTGGAAAGGCGATTCTTTTGTAAATACTTGCACTAATTTCCGCCAGAAAAAAATGCCCCGAAACTTTGAATAGGAACAACTTTTTTCATACATTTCCATTACGTTAAAAAAAAACGAAACACGAGTAACATACTATCCTATTCAATTAAATACAACTTTATTTGTAATATTGTTTATGATATTAAATAAGTATTTATTTAGATAGCGTCAAGGGACTTGGAACACGATGCGCAAACATTTCCCAAGTTTAATATTGTGAAAGTTAAATTATCATCTGAGATTAAAAGAAGTTCCATAGTTATGTGATCTTCTATGAAGACTGGTCGTGCAATGATTGGTTAAAACATGTATAATGCACAATGAAGTCACTATTTGTACAAACCATTTACATGTTATGGGTATAATGATATCTGCGTTAATTTTATTTGCTCATAATTAATATATGTGTAATGGTCATTATTTGTAAAGCCTTTTTTCCGGTCGAATTTGGATTGTAATGGTGACCTTTATTGTGTTTTGTGGTAACCGAATTTATTTATTTGAAATATACTATATATTTGGATATTCATTTTTTACTTTCCCATCCCATATGCAATGGATGTTGAAAACTTTTTTATACAATGTGCGTGTAATTTATTATTACTGAGATTGGATTTTGTTCACATGTGGTGCAATACTGAACATTCCAAACGTCGTTTGGTGCTTATTATTTGTAGTAAAACTATTGAATAACATTTTATTGCGTTTCATTTAACATGACTTGCCTGTCTGCTCTCTCATTTTAAAATTCTTCGGTTTGTGATAAACTTTAAGATAACATTAAAGGTCACTATTATTAAGTTATTCCAATACAAAGTTTCCAGTGAAAACATAAAATAATAAAATTCTAAACCATATCTTAGAGAGTACTTAAATTCATCATCCCATTTTATACTTATATTACAAATTCCTGATGCAAAGGCATAGCTTTCATACGTCTAAGTATTTATATCAATTATTAATAATGGAAAATATCTTTTGATTCATATAATAACTTATTAACTTGAATAGTTTAGGTATTAATTAATTTTAACAATAATAAATTAATTACACGTGTTTTTGACAAACTTATTTCAATGACTTGAGGTCTGGGTATTGGCAGCTACAAATTCCGCTCGATCTTCAGTGTCTATGTGTTATAGAAATTCTTCACTATGTTTAAATGTTCAATACATATAAAAATGAGCTTTATTCTTGTGTATTTACAATAATACAACTGAAATTTAAATTAATGTGCATTGTGATGTACTTTGTGATCACGTTTATCTAGACGACCTATCAGTTACTACGACTTATGTTGAGAAACACTTATAATAAAGTCCTTATAATGGTTAGCTGTATTCATAGTTTGGTTAAGATAAATAATAAGTTTGTCAATAAATACAACATCGATGTTATAGTTAATAACACATTTGTATAAATATGGTAGACTTGGCAAGTTTTGATAATGTTATATTTGTACAAGGGAATATACCAGGTTTAAAGATGACGAAGTCTGGTTGATTGTCTATTTTTATAACGGGGATACAATGTTAGGTGGCTAAAATGCATAATTGATTAATATAGATGTATTTGTAAACTGTAAGGGCTTTCTTCGGCCATGTTGACGAGGCTCCTGAACGAAGGATCGGTATTAGATATGGGGGAAGTATTTGAAGTGCCAAGTTAATATGGTCGCCTACCTATACGTATAATATTCATTATAAATAGCAATCAATTATTTTTCTATAGTATAATTGCATTATAATCGTATACATATTTATTATTGGTATAAAACATTTAAAATGATTAGGCGAGGGTAATCGGCATTCATAGAAAAAAAATACCCAAAATTATAGATCACAGAATTTATTATTTTTATTTTGCTCAGTTAAAATTGTATTTTAAACATTTATATGTACTAGTCAAAATATCCGTTTGATTTTGTTAATAGTGTTTTAAATACCTTACACCCTTTTCTGTGATATATTTTTATATGGAACAAAGTAATGTTTTTTTTTCTTTTTAATAATCTGTGTATAATGTATTAGCCACATAACATCCTCTGATAGGCATAAAGAAATATTGAACATGTCAATCTCTTTATTTCAAGCTCAACTGTTAAAGACAACATAAATGGTTAAAAATAAATCTTATTAACTGAGAATTGCTGCCATGATTTGAAATCTTTAAATAAAATTATCATAATGATGTAATAGCTATTTGCTAATTTGCTTTAGAGCTCTCTGCACTATGTAACTATACTCTTTTAAATACATGTGTAAGAAGACATATCAAATGAATGTATAATTAAAAAATATCATGTATTTCGTCCCAGAGGTATTCACATAGCTTGCTTAGTTGTTAAGTATCGCTATAACTCATTTATAGATCCGTGGATAGCTTTTATCGTCATAATGTGATAACTTCAGGGCTATTCAATGTTTACCATAATCAAGAAATTAGTTTGCTCAGGAGAATAGATCCCGATGAATTTCGGCCCATCAAAAACAGTATCAAGTCATTTTGAAGGAAAAAATAAGGTATTTTGTAATAAAAAAATATACAGCATTTTCACCTTAAATGTTGTTGGGATGTATCGGTTCTCTGGTATACTAAATAAAATGTATATGTATTATTTGACATCTCGTTCCTTCTTGCTCATGTATGGTATAACAGAAGAGTGTAGTTATATGTCTTTAGTATAGATGTAGCACCTGTTCAATTATAAAATAAAGAGTTGACTGTTTACCAACTGCAATGCGTGTATGCCATTTTGGTTGTTATAATAATGAAGCTGTTAAGGCTTAGTGATTTATAATTAGATTCTCAATCAGTAATAGTTTTGTTACGCTTTGCATTAGTATAGATTCCAATATTTATAGTGAAAGTTTTAGTTGTTTAAATATTATTTAAAGAAAAAATAAAACATTATATTACTAATTATCCGTTAAGCAATGGTCGCGAGACCGAATCCGAACGATTTACTTGTATTGAGTGTAATAAAATATTTAATATTCAATTTAAAGAAAATAAATTATGAAAAAAGCAGACAGTGAACATCCATAATGTATTGGTGACATTTTTGTTAGATATGTTTCCCATTTCACTATTTTGGGTGTGAATTAGTTTTCTCAAATATTTCGCCGCACACTCGTCTCTGTAAAACCATTCACTTTACAGAGGTATTGCAGTGATTCAACACATTCAATTACTCTAGGTTGGTTATAATGTCTTTGTCTTGTTTGATTATCTTATCGGCGATATTGTACAGAAAATAAATTGAATAAACTAGCACTGGAACTGTTCTGATCAATTATTTGTTTTATTTACAAACCTCTAACTAGCAATTCGCAATTTCACTGTCATCATTTAAAACTCATAATTTTCGTTATATATGTCACCGGAAAATAACAAGATCCGCGAGTTTATAAATTTTCTAGGAAATATTCGGAAATATTTCGGGGACATATATATTCCATGTTCAAACGTTCGTAGTGGTAGGTTTTTTTTGTGGAATTTGGAGCGTATCTTGTATCTTGGATTCTTTTGACTTCTTAAATAAATTACTGAAATACTCTGGATGAAATGTAGTTTGTACTTACATCAGAACAATTCATTTGGTGAGAGACATGAAGTCTAGAACCCACCTGTCGTAAATTTATATTGGGTAGTATTTGTAACTTCACCAAAAATACCTATAGGTCCACTTAATAGCTAGTACACTCTAGGCCTAGGCCCTAGGCATTGTGTACTTACCACCTTTTGCCACAATCCACATCATCACTTACCATGGTGAGAATGTGGTCAGACAGGCTTATACATACTAAATATACCTATTTATATCGCCCATTCTAACAGTTATATCGTTATATGTTGGGTAGGTATTATCAATCAACAATGGGATTATAAGACTGTAGGTATGGACTATGGTATGTATACTGGGTGATTTTTGAAGTTATACTTCTTTTGGCGCGTTAGGGAAAAATTATAAGAGTAAATTTTTACGATGCGCGCGCACCGATCCGAAAAACCGACACCATGATTACCATGAAGTTAGCTAGTCAACATTGTCAGGTTGTCCCATACACAGTAAAAAATGAGCTATATAATATTCAGTAGATTACGTACGTGGAACTTTGAGTATCTAGATCAAAGAGTAAAATAATAGACCTATCTAGATACTCAAAGACGTGGATACCAAGGTTTTATTCCGGGGTGCCAAAAACAAAATTAAATGCCTCATGTAGTTCTTTCGGTAGCAAAGATCAATTTGTAACATCACATTGGCAAACCAAGAATGGGCGTACTACCTATTGTATAAAAGGTAGTCATACCCCAAAAAGATATAGGATGATCATTTTTATTGTGATACCAAAAAAAAATAGGGTCGCTCGCTGCTTGCTATACACATTATTATGCAATACAATACTCCGTTATACACACCTACCTACCTGTAAATCGTTTTGTTTTGGTTGGTAGGTATCAGAATAAAATACGCAGAAATACTTGAGCTCATGGAACACCAAAAAAAAACATTTAAAGTAGTGTTTGAGGCTACTTTTCTGTGAATGACCAGCGACTCAGCGACATCAACAAAAAAACAAACAAAAATAGGGGAAAGTACCCCTCACAGCCATTGAGCAAGTTGCCGCCATAAAAACAGCTTAGATTAACGTAGTATTTCGTTTGATATTCTTATTTGATACCGACTACATACCGATATTTTTTACATACCATCAAAATAATTCATCAATCATTGCTGCGATTTAGTGGACGGTGGTTAGTCGTGTTGTTATTATTAATAGTGCTTATTTTTCGAAACGAACATACACGAGCGCAGTTGGGATTTTATAAATTATAGTGTTGTTTTTTTATGTTTTAGTGATAACTTATTTTAGTGTGATTAGTGGTCTTATGGTCAATAACTAACTTTGCAGTTACGGGCGATATGGGGCAG
The DNA here is from genome assembly GCA_951216915.1 of Tetheella fluctuosa. Taxonomy (NCBI): domain Eukaryota; kingdom Metazoa; phylum Arthropoda; class Insecta; order Lepidoptera; family Drepanidae; genus Tetheella; species Tetheella fluctuosa. Next base: position 2,016,747 of record OX578214.1, read on the forward strand.
AATCCAAGCTCTGTAAGTATGCGTAGGAGCAGTAGCCTGAGATCAGTATGCAGCATAAAGAAGCGAAATAAACTAAACAAGTTGAATTTGGGCTACACGTTCGATTTATCAACTTATGAAGAGTTTCCTGAGCTGATGAATATAAACACGGCCACTGAAGAACAGCTGATGACACTGCCGGGGGTGAAAAGGCACTTAGCGCGGGAAATCGTTAGACATCGCCAGATTATAGGTCAATTCAAACAAGTTGATGACCTTGCTCTTGTATCAGGTGAATACGTAAAACTAAATCAATACCGGTTGTCTAAATAAACAATGCCTTATAAATTAAATTAAGGTCTTCTACCTTTCCCGACTTGTCAGTTCAGCTTTGGTGCAGCATTGGATCACTCGCGCTATCACCTGATCCAGCCTAGCAGACACTGGAATCCGTGCCGAGACGCAATATTCCAAAAAGTTCTGTACCAATCAGGAAGCGCTGTTTAATATGTTGGTGCCTTTTGGGTGCCAATATTCATCGATGTCAAGGAAAATCTAACAAATATATAAATATGCTATAGATAGGTATGAGAATATGTAGGCAGCCACAAGGAAAATGAAACTGAAATTATGTGTTACTAAATTGAGTTAATTTTAACAATTTACCTTATCTAATTTACAATCCATAGAATTTTTTAAAACACTGTGAGTTTAAATCATGTCAATAGCTAAGGTAGTATTCCTTTTCATTTGCAAAATTTGGTTACGAACCAGTTCATCATAATTATATAAAAAACGGTATCTCATAATTACTTTAATTTTGGTGTCATGGTCTCTATTTTTTACATCAAATGAAATATTTATTAAAATTTCAAATATAACGCTTTTTAGGTATCGGTGCTGAAAAACTAGAAATAATAAGAGCAGAAATATGCACAGAATCAAGACAACGGTTATCGCGAGCGAGTACTTGTGCGCAGTCATTAAGCAGTGTAAGATTATCGATAGAACCCAAATTATTATCTATCAACTCATCAAGCGTATTCCAGCTTCAGTGTGTGCCAGGTCTTAACCAGGAGATTGCTGCAAACATAGTGGATTATCGAAATAAGAAAGGTCCATTTAAATCCCTAGACGATCTAAACAAAGTTCGTGGAATTGACATTGTAAGATTGAGCACAGTGAAACAGTATTTGAGTTTGGATGGAGCTGATAAAATGCGAGAGTGTGAAGCACTTGAACAGTCGTGTCAATAGATGGAAGGATATATCGTTCAATGAGACTTGTCCAATTGGGGTAGGAATTATTCCTAGAACACCTAAAAAAAGAACTTCAGAGTTTCCAATGACACAACTGACCGGTTATGCTAAAGGCGCTAAATATTTATTAATAAAATTAAATACTAACACAAGTACTGTTCTGGTTTTGTGTTTCTTTTCCAATTTCCTATGCTGCAAAAATTTTATCCAAATTCCAGAAGAAAAGTTTTTTGTTGAACCATTGGTTCAGTGAATAAAGGTGTACGTTCATTTAACAGTATCATGATCGAAATCCTCGAATTTACCGATAGTTTTCGCATCGAGCTTTTGATAGCAGTAGTTTTCAATAATAGAATCATGTAGGTAAGCAAATCTCAGAACTATTATAATAGATTATAATTACTAATGTAATCTTTTTCTTTCAAATGTGTCAAATTAGCATATACCGATCACTAGATTTACCGATCTATCGGATACTTGTTTGATTATATTTGTTATCTGTATTTGTTACGTCTTTGGTTGGCTGTCACTGTCTAGTTTGTCAGTCAGTTTTACCATTCATTCATTCATTCATTATTGTTGCGATTTAGAGCTAACGAGGGAAGGTTGTTTTTAATTACATTACTTTGTGTTTTACCTTTTTGTAATTAATTTTAAAGTAAGCGGTGATTGCTTACGCGATAAGTGCTTCAACAGGTAGACGAGTTGAGTTTTTGTTTAAATGTGCGTGTGCTAACTTACTCAGTGCTCGTGAGACGTAAGGATCTATTTTTAGTTTTTTTTTTTCGTTAAGTATCAGTGAAATTACTGGTGTTATGATCGATAATTAAAATTTTGAAGTGGCGGGTGACATGGGGCAAAGTCCGAGCTCTGTTAGGAGCAGGGGGGGTCGTCAGAGATCCTTCCGAAGCTTTGTAAGGCGAAGTAAACTGAACAAGTCTAGTTTGAGCCACACGTTCAGTTTGCCGCCTTCGGAAGAGTTTCCCGAGCTGATGAATGTGAACACGGCGACTGAGGAACAGCTGATGACACTACCGGGGGTGAACAGGCAGTTAGCGCGGGAAATTGTAAGACATCGCCAGATGATAGGTCGTTTCAAACGAGTTGATGACCTTGCTCTTGTATCAGGTAAATAAGCAAGATCTTTTTTGTTTATTTTTTTCGTTTTTCTTTGTGGTGTGCGTCAAGCCAGCAACAATAAGTAAGGTATAAACTTTTATTTTACCATTTAAGTTTCTTGGTATGTAGTTATGAAATATCCATTCACTTATTAAGTACTTGAAATTAATTACTCTTTGTTTAAATAATCCTGAAACTAGTTCCTATTAGAATTCTTGTGAAAGTGAAAAAGGAAGGTGTAGGTGTATGTATCTACTACAGTTTGCGCCACCAAAGTATAGGTAGTATAGTATAGTTTAGTATTTTACTAGAATCTCACCATGGTAAGTGATGATGATGTTGTCTGAAGTACTGTTGTGTAGGACATACAAGAGGCAGTACACATACAGTGGTATGAAATTTTGACACATACTACTTCAAATTTAATGTTGCGTTACTCTTTCATATGATGTGAACTGTAAGGTGAGTGAGTGAGAAACATAGAAGCATTACATGCCTCATTTCAATAGCATGTCTTTTTATTTTATGACGGCCATTTACGTGACCGATACTTAAGTACCCTTTACTTCAAAAGTACTGCAGAGCTTCACGACACCTTGCCTCAATTGAAGTGGGACATTGTACTGGCTCATTACAAAAAAGAGGCTACTCTTACAAACTCATTTTAAAACCGTGTCCTACCCATCACTAGTCTGAAGGAACACGAGTTAGGATCTCTCAAATACAGTTGTCGGAACACTGATAGGAGCTTGGTGATAGATTTTCAACATAATGTTAATAGCCGCCAGACAGGTTCTACAAACTACCCTTCCACCATACTATGGTTTCCTTACAATATTTTCAAAAAAGTCCAAGTTCATTGTAGGATTTGAACCTAGAACTTTTGTCACTATATTGTTTGCCACTACCACTGAATCATCATGAAATGTTTGATAGATTATAATCTATCATTCTATACTAATATAAAGCTTAAGAGTTTGTTTGTTTGGTTGAATGCGCTAATCCCATTAACTATATCTAATTGAAAAATTCTTTCATTGTTGGATAACCCATTTATTGAGGAAGGCTATAAATAGGCTACTTTTTATCCTGGGTAAACATAAGATCCCTCGGGAACGCGGGTGAAACAGCGGGACGGAAGCTAGTTATTTATAATACTCAATTCTTAGCAAGTATTCTGACTTTTATTGTAAATAATTATTACAATTAGGTATTTAATGTAGTAGTATTTATCTCTGGGTATTTTAAGTATATTTTTATCTTAGTTTGTTGGAATTTGTGTTTTTCTGAGTATATAAGAAACTCTTATTCATACAATGATACATTATTTTCTTGTTTCCTTTTCCTAGTAAAATGAATTGAAATGAAATTTAAATAATTATTTTGATTAAAAAGACTATACTTAATAGATTACAAGATTTATTATGTATGGAGCATATTACCAATTTTCATAAATTCAAAATGTCCGTTTTTCATTAAAAAATACAATATATAATACTAACTAACTATCCATACAAACTATATACTGTATTTACTAATACTTTATTTTATTGTATTTACTTACTATACTTACTAATATTATTAATGCGAAAGTTACTCTCTATCTGTCTGTTACCTTTTGACGCCTAAACCACTGAACTGATCGCAATTAAATTTGGTATGCAGATTATAGTATGTAGAAGGAATAGGCTACTTATTTTTACAGTAAGTGTGTTATAAGTCTCCTAAGTTAAGCATTGGTGTGTGAAAGCGAACCGTAGAGAAAACTAAAAAAGGAAGATATGGTTTGTATGCTCAAAACTGAACCACACAAAGTGTGCATTGAACACATTTCATAGTGCTATCTCATTCATACTAAAACCCTAGATTTCACGCCTTAAAAGGACTTCTACTAATAATATTAGACAAAATATGTTCTTAGATAAAAGTAAAGTAAATTCATAGACACCATTAAGTACATAAAACCGACAAAGAATTTCCTGATCAGTATGTATAAAAAAAATATAAAAAAGATCAATCACATACAAGTCACTGCATTATCTACATTAAAAATCGTGTACATTGTTTCACTTCCTCTGAAAACATGAAATGCCATTGTCACAGTAAAGGCCGGCATACAATTAGCGAAGAGAAGCGCAGGCGCAAAAAAACAACATCGCTAACTTTGAAGTAAAGTTAAAAATTAATATAGACATCCAATCTACGAGAGAAAATATCCAAGATTTGTTTAAAAATAAATATAGAGTAAAATGAAGTTTATTCAACACCTAACACCACATTTTTATGCTGTAATTATTGACAGTAAAAAACATGACGTTTCTTTTGACCATATTTGACCCAATGTGCGCCGACTCCAACTGAAACTCATTAAGTTGATTTGATTAACAAGGACATTATTATGTCTGTCTCACTTTTGCACATGATTAGCACCCATTTTTTAAAAATAATGAGTATATAAAATAACATCAATTTAAAACATCATTCTATCCTAGCAGCAAGTGGCCATATTGATATGAGGGATTCTCTACAGTCTCCTATGATTGTCTCGCTATGTTTGTCCCTTTTTGGCACATGTACTAATATGGTCTGTCAAAACGGCCATCAAAGTCTTAGAAGGGATCCATTTGTATAAGAAACAAAACACCTCTTATAATTATTTTATCAACAATGCAACATTTTAATAATTGTTTATAGTTATCTGTAATCGATTCATGAAACATAGGAACATAGTGGAAGCAAGTTGTTCATTAGATAGGGTATCACGCACTCACGTAGCCTTGTACGTGTTTGTAGAAAGAAACTACTGCATTAAAAATTCATAGAGAGCTCACCACTGAAGCTACTACTGAAATACAAAACTTTTGTTTACCTAATTGTGATGATGTGGGCGAAAGTGGTAGGCTAAAGCCTAGAAAAAAAGCTAGCTTTCTAGTACAACAGCAGTGTACATTTTCAACTTGAAAGTAGTAGCAGACGGGCCATACAAAGTACTAACTACTACCACAGTGCTAAGATTTCTTCATGATGTTTTCCTAAGCCGAATGGTCAAGCTCATTTTTGGATTCAAAACCACGGCATTTTCCGCGGCATTGACGTCTCCATCAGGTAAAGGTCTGCATAAGTTACCTAAAGTCCTTGATAAGTCCTTGTTAAAGGTCCCCATTGTTGCTGTTGTGCCAGCAGTAGAATCCGCAAAAGATACAATATATCCATATCTTTTTTTTACATCCAGTTACTAAAAAATCTCAACCAAACTTAGCATACCACTCTTTTTTAGGTATCGGTGCTGAAAAACTAGAATTATTAAGGCCAGAAATATGCACAAACTCAAGAAAGCAGTTATCGCGAGCGAGCTCCTGCACACAATCTTTAGACAGCGTTAGGTTACCGATAGAAAGCAAACTGTGCTCTGTCAATTCATCGAGCGTATTCCAACTACAGTGTGTGCCTGGTCTTAACCAGGAGATAGCTGCAAACATTGTGGATTATCGCAATAAGAAAGGTCCATTTAAATCTCTAGATGATCTCATTAAAGTTCGTGGTATGGATATTGTAAGGTTGAGCACGGTGAAGCAGCATTTGAGCTTGGAGCCGAGGAAATGCGAGAGCGTGCAGCATCTGAACGGTCATGTGAACGGTTGGACCGATATATCGTTCAATGACACTATACCAAACGGTGTTTCAAGTACTCCAAGGACACCTCATAGAAAGAGTTTGTCAATGCCTTCGAAACTCCCTATGACACTGCCAAACGGTTTCGCTACAGCACCAGTTAACGATATCCTCGATTTGCTCTCGGCTTACTCGCACAGGCCGATCGTCGAGGAAGATTTCAAGTATGAGAGAAATGGCTTGAGATGTTGCCGTCTCGCGTCGTGGAATCTTCATCAGCTTAGTGTAGATAAGATCACCAATCCTGGTGTTAGAGAAGTGGTTTGCAGGACTATTTTGGAAAATAAGTAAGTGTTCTTTACATTCGTTTGTATTTCTACAATAATGAACGCTTCATTAGGAATTCTGTAACGTTTCTGAAAGTGTATTTTCAACGCAATGTTTCGAGGAGAATACTAGTAGCCAATGAAGTTAAGGGTCACATATGCCTGAACTTGACCCAGAAAATTTATTGACTGTGCTCTTTTGTCACCAACTGCATATTGTGTCAAGGCTTGCCTTCACAAAACTTAGTATCTTTAAAAACACATAATTTCATGCATTTTAATTTGAATGACCCTATTATTTCGTCGTTCTCTTATACTTAAATGAAATATAAAGTAAATAGCTACGTTATGCCTTCAACAACAACAAATAACATTAGGCAATATACGTAACTAATCGGCTTATGAATGCGATAGTTGTGTTGTCAAGTATTAACGATATTATCCTTGATATATTCCGATATGGACTGTTTCTATTCATCCATTTTAATTTATAGCGCAAAATATTGACGCTGTGATTTTTTTTAATTCGCATTAACTTAACCAATGTATTTTTGATCCTTACAAGTGTTTTCTCTTGTCTAGCCTAAGCTACAATTAGCATAAAATGGCACTATATAAATAAATTAAAAATGTTCGCATTGTGAGCATTTCTGGTTACACGATTGCATTTGTAGCAAAACATAATTAACTCAATATAAACCAACGAATAGTCGTATTTAAATAGATTCGTACATTTAGAGAATTTCCCGTAATACTGAAAGGAATTGGCATTTCATTTTGGATACAAAACATTCGATAGCGTCACTAAGAAAATAGTTTTACATAGATTTTTTTTCCAACAGAATTTCATTAATAGCCGTACAAGATGTGATGGATGAAGCGGCCTTGAAGATATTGTGCGATGAATTGAATTCGCCCGCTTTGAGGCGGGTCAGAGAATGGCGGTGCAACAGTCATAAGTGGGAGTATTGTATATCGGAACGAATAGAAAAGTAAGTATTATCTTTATTTTTGTTTTTTTTTTTCATCATTGTAAGCAATGTGGACTAGAATGGCTCTCAAAAGATGATAGTAAATGGTGTTCAAACATGATGTAATCTAGAAAAAAAGATACACGAATATTACCTATATTTATACACATAGATTTCGACTAAACAAACTAACATGATACAAATAAAATTAAATGATCTGATAGGATGAAAACAATGTTTTGGATTAGGCCACGATTGCGACAGATATCACACAAACTTTCGCACATTTTTTAAAATATTTCACTACCTACTCTTTTGAAGTGATACTCTTTGAGGGTAATTTCTATAATGACTACTAGCTGTCCCCCGCGGTTTTGGAAATATACTTTACGACCTATTCTCAGACGTACCAAGTAGGTAGGATATATGCACAAAAAAAATCATAAGAATCGGTCAAGCCGTTTCGGAGGAGTTTGCAGACAAACACTGTGACACGAGAATTTTATATATTAGTTAGATGACCAGTTAGATGACCAATTTGTTGAATAGATGATATTATAATGTATAATCAAAAAATCAATCAATCAATTTATTTATTTGCGTTAAATGTTAAAATAATACCTTTATCCACCTAGTATACAAGATCTAAGATAAATTCATGTGTTCCAACACAAAATAAATCAATAAAAACTCGAATATGAAAGCCCAATCAATATAAACCAAACTACAATTATGCATAGGAATTAGAGCCTTGTGGCCAGCGCGTAAGAACCACAACCATTAATGTTGTTAATAACATATAATTGTTTGTAATTACAGTGTTGTAATAATACAGTGGTACATTGTGTTGAATCAATAACAACTTGGAATCGATAAGATAGAGTTTCGAGTGCTACAATATCGATATTTCTATATTATCGGCATGTGCTTGTTGCATGTGCATTTACATTATTACATAACCTATCTTTTACGTCGTTAATTTTCATCATTTCATTTCCTAATGTAAGTTTGTTGCATAAGCAATATATTTACTGGAGTAGCAAGAAAAATTACATAAATTAATCGGTTATTCTGTTCGGAATGTTAAGTGTGTTATTGAAAACCGTAACTAATCGGTTTATTCTGCGAACACGCGACAATTATACAAAAACAATGAAGTCGGTTAAAAACCGGTTGTAGCAACAGAAGGGCTGGAAAACTTGTTTATTATATTACTACTTTACACGCAGAAATCTTCATCCTTTCATAAGAAATCCGGTTAATTCAACGAAACCCATTTTAGAACAAAACTCGGTAGTAGAATATAGAATTTATGCCTATATACTCTTTTAGCTTTGATTACAAATCAAAGTACAAAATTTGGGTGTTTCAATAGAAATTCAACATATTTGTAACAATTTCATAACAATTTTCGAAATACTGATATTAGAGTGAATGTTATCGCACAAATTCATGACTAACGAACCATTCTCGCACGATAATACGTTAACAAGTCGTTGTTGTTGTAAATGTACACAACGAAATGTTATCGATTTATGTCGATATTGTCCTGCTTCACATTCCACATAGATGAATTTAATTTTTATCCTCGATAACGATATCCTCGATACCTGGTCTTTCCGGTTCAAAACTTACTCACCTATTTCTATGGTTAGGATAGACTTGTGCTTATCACAAACTCCATGGTAAGTGATGATGTGGCCGAAGGTGTTAAGCTGTAAGGATCTAGGTCTCGAGCGTAGCTACCGTATCACACCGGCAACAGATTTTCAACGTGAGAATAGTAGCCAGCCAAGCGTGTACTAGGAAGTACCCTACCACCGTCATGATGTTTTCCTCACCGAAAACTCAAGCTCATTGAAGGATTCGAACCTACGACCATGGCAGCCGCTTCCGATGTTACTGAGCTATCATCGCCCTGACATAATAAAAAAATTGCTTATGTTTTCTACCAAAAAGCCACAATTAAGTCACTTGTTATTTAAGCGTTATCAAAGGACAATATTGAAGTATAGTCTAGACTGGTTATTTAAATATTAAAAATTGCATATTTCGTGCGGAGCCTGTCAGGGCGAACGGTCGATGACATCTTTTAAGTAGGTACTTTCTAACCGGTGCCGTCCGGGTCATATCATATCTCGTAATCAATGATTATCATTATTAAATCTTTGCTGTCTATGTAGATGCATTGTTAGTACTAACTTAAGTGTGTGTTCTTTTACATATATCAGTGATTCCGTGACAGTATTTCAGCGTAATTTTTTCTTACATAAATCTATATTATAACATACTAGCTTTCGCTCAAGGGATCTTATGTTTTCCCAGGATAAAAAGTAGCCTAAAGCCTTCCTCGATAAATGGGCTATCCAACACTGTAATAATTTTTCAATTCGAACCAGTAGTTCCGGAAGCTCGTTCAACCAAACAAACTCTTTGCTTTATAATATTAAAAGTATAGATTCAACCATTACTCAAGCTTTAGTTAGTTTGTTAGATTGTTCAAACAAAATTTTATCGTTAAATGTGCTTGAATATGTGAGAAAATATGGAACCAGTTTTATGAATGCGCGAAATATTTTAGCCGACTCGACGCGTTATTTTTGGTAGCAGTAAAAAGCAGTAAGCTAGTAAATGGCTTATCATTTAGAATTCGAAATTCGATTGTATGTTATGTAGTTACTTAACTTATTTGGAATCACCAAAAAAATGCACAAAGCAATTCTTGCGCAACAGTTGCCTCCAGTCTGTATATCCAATGAGCAACATAAACAGTTGCAATTTGATAACGAAAACCTCGTTTATATTACTAAACATTTATTATCTGTTGTTAGTAATACAGTTTTCAATTAAATAAGTGCAAATTCCAATTTAAATCAGAGCTGTTTGAATTGCATGATATATTATTACTCATGTTTATTATTAAAGGGCCTTGATGACCTACTGGTAGGTAAGGAAAAAGTCCAGCGTACAATCTTTAACTTCCGTTGATATATTTACCAGTCCAAAACATAGGTAAAACATTATTAATAGAATTTAATATAGGCCTGATTATAGCTGTAGGCAGTCCAATGCGATGTTTTTTTTTTTGCAGAACACAATGTAATTAAAACTTCTTTTATAAAATTGCTCCACGTGAGTTACTATAAAATCCATCTATTTGCATTCACAAAACATCTTCCTACAATATCATGGATTCGTCAAACGTATAGAGTACATACGTTTGCCGAATCCATGATATTGTAAATTTCAAAATAATACGGATTCAGCATAATTAAATGTATTTAGAAGTTGTCTGTATTTCTAGCATCTGCTCCTTATTCCAGCCAACACTTAGGTTTCATCTTCGATTCGGGAAACAAGCGTGTAGCAGTGGAAGATATAAAGCTGGATCAAGTGTGCTTGCTCACCGAATCGATCGATGCGAGGCGGCTGATCGACGAACTGTCGACTTTGCGCACTGACCGATATATCGCCACTCCGCAAGGTAAGACCATCAAATAATTCTTGTACTCGTTATTTTAACAAAAAATATCCGACTAAACGAAAGATACTTAAATATTTTTAGTTTTTATGCAAAATATTGGAGAATCGTATCTTCCCATCTTACGATAACTATTATTCTTAGAAATTGAAAGAACAATGATAAAATCTACCTTATCTTCAGGATGTTTGTGTTTTTTCTGATCTTCCTATCAAATTCTCAATCTAATATCTATTATTTATTATGTATAAACCATAACTCTTTGAAAATAATTGCATAATAATATTGCGAACGTATAACATAAATAAAAGTGGTCCAAATGCATCTCCCGAGGTAACACCAAAGATTCCCGGCGATTGTTTGATGAATGCGTGAACATTCACGCGTGGATTGCCAACGGAAAGCCGATAGGCGATCCATAATCGTACGGTTACATGCCCATATTATTGCGTGAAAATTCCGGCATGTGCATTCGTAACTTTTTATTAAACGTAAAAGATTCCGAATCTCGGAAGTGGAGTAGCACTATATCTATGTTATGTATTAGTAAAGATTTAGGTTTGGATGGTATTCGCCTTTTTATTGCCAAATTACTTTAAATCGTTTTCGAGAAAGCTTCAAGAACTGTTAAAGACTTGTTTAATACCCAACTTACCTTACCTACTTAATAATAAATATTCTGGGACATCAATCCTCAATTAATTGTTGTAATTACAAATAACAACGGCAGCTACGCTTTTTTCATTTCAATACAGACGGACAGTCGTTAAAACAATGTCCATGATTAAATAATAAACATTTGCGGAGCGAGCAAACAGACAACGAAAACAAAACATTAAACATGCCGTCTTCGACATCTATCGTCATTATTATTGAGACGCTCCGCTTGATTGACAGCAATAGGATATGAATTGACTTTGGTGCCCCAATTGCTGGGAATGGAGTCGCGCATTGGCCCACTAACAAGATTCATTGGGATTTGTTAGCTGAATGTACTCGTACTTTTGTCGAAATGTATATTATTCAAAGTATCATTGGACTGAGTGGTTGCGAATTGAGTTTAGATTCACTTCACGTAAGGTTTTATTTCTTTACTAGCTTCCGCCCCGCGGTTTCACCCGCGTTCCCGAGGGATCTTATGTTTTCCCGGGATAAAAAGTAGCCTATAACCTTCCTCAATAAATGGGCTATGCAACACAAAAATATTTTTTCAATTCGAAGCAGTACTTCCTGATTAGCGCGTTCAACCAAACAAACAAACTAACAATAGACATATATTTTTTTCTTTGTATAGGCTTGTATTTGACCACAATCTCACCATGGTAGGTGATGATTGTGGCCGAGCCGAAGGTGGTAAGCACACAAAGCCTAGAAAGATCTGGCTCTCAAGTGCAGCTGCCGGAACACACCAATAGATGTTTGGCGACAGATTTTCAACTTGAGGGTGGTAGCCAGCCAGGCTATGTAGGACTCCCTTACTCTACTTTCTATAGACATTTATTTTAGTAGCCCCACTTATCCAACCGTTATGTTATACAACGAGGTGCACTATTCCTAGCACCCTGTAGGGTGATTCTGTAAGGTAAATGTCACAAACTATGATGCCTCAGCGCTGTCACTATGCTCTGTCTCTATCTTTAACTAAGCAATGACTTGTTACCGTTTCTATAGTTTGGGCTCTTAGTTTGGGATCAGATGACCGAATGTCCCAGGATATTTATACCTTTAGACTGATATGCCGCATTTATAAGCAGTTGCGTATGTTATTATCGGTACTGAACTCGTGTATAAACCTGCCAGTAATTACTTATAAGTTTCAAGTCAACAGGTCAAGGGAACATGGTTAAAAATTGATTTGCATGAATTGACGCTAATTAATGTAAAATTACAAGGTAGAAGGTGGACCTTGTAAAGGTCGTCGGAAAACGCTGGATGCAAGCCGCCCAAGACCGTTCCTATTGGAGATGCTTAGGGGAGGCCTATGTCCAACAGTGGACGTCTTGCGGCTTAGATGATGATGATAATGATGATGATGTAAAGTTATTAAAACTTGTACATCCCTACTATTAATACTTACTATTATATGCGAAAGTATGTTTTAAGTTTGTCGGTTTGTCCTTCTTCCACGCAACAACGGATAGACGTGATTCTTTGTATAGAGATAGCTTATAAACCGAAGAGCGACATCGCCTACATTTTATCCCAGGAACGCGGGTGATACCGCGGGTTGAAAGCTAATAATATACCTAGACATAATCATGTGCTAAACAGTTTTTATCAAAATCTTATCGAAGGCCTTTATTACTTGTTGTTTCTAATTTTATATATTATTCTGATTACAATTAATCCCGAGGTGAATCTCAACGTTAATTCTTCTAACAAATTCTTCGTAGAAGGTGACATAAATGGTCGACCCCGTACTATAAATAAAACGTCTCAGTCTTGACAAAATGACTGAAAAGACCTAGCAACATACGTTTATAACCGTCTACCGACCGACAACGAGCACTTCGACGTGCCATATTTGCATGATTGGTTCAATTCATGTACCATTGTGTGAATTCATTACTTCACCGACTTGTTTTGATTTCGTTTAAAATTCATGTTAGTGTTCTAATTGTTTACCAACATTATTGTATTGGTACCTTTGTACCTACATACATTAAAAATAAAAATGTAAATGGCGGCGGCCCAATGCGAGGCTACTTTTACCAATAGTTAAAACTTTTTTCACTAGTCGTTTCCCTCAGTTTCTTCATACAGAATATGGTCTCTGAAGCTCACAATATCACGGGCAGGGCAGCACGTATGAAATTAAAAACAGTTTTAGGCAATGGCTCACATTACTCGGTAATAACCAGAAGGCTTGGTATTTTCCACTAAGTAAACTGCATCACACACACACACACACACACACAGCACACGCCACCTACTTATACACTTACACTGTTACATGATAGGCTAATAGTATATATATATATTTTTTCGCTCCCAAGTTACAGGATTTTCATAGTTTGGACTGTCGCTTCTTAATTAATGCTAACACTAATTTATCTACTATATAAAATTGAGGTAATTGTTGGTAGGCCAGGTGCTTCTTCACCTTCTGTCACTGTATATATTTTCTAGCTAAATAGATCGTTGACACCATGACAAATGATACAAATTGTAAAAAAACAAGACAAACAAATGTAGTGCAAACAATGTAGGCGGCCTTATCGCTTTCGCGATAGGTAACCTAGGGTATTAGGATCCATTTATGATGACTAATGAACCAAGTCAGTAGTAATTAACTATTTGTTTTCTTTTCCATTTAACCCTGTCATTGTTCAAATTGAGGCAGGTGTTCACCAAATTCTAATGGTTGTGATTTAGAACATTATCCAATGAGTTCGTTCAAATTGGTCTATGGAATTCGTTTTCGATCGATGTAATTTAAGCATGTCTGTCTGCAATAATATCACTGTCCTTCGTCAGGTCATTGTGACCTTGATGTACCGTACAGTTCACAAATTACAAAAACATCTGCTATTTTTTTTTATAACGTCTATATTTTTACACCGAATTTATAAGGAGTATATATCATTAAAATAACTTAATATGTGTGGCTCTACCCAAAGTGTAGGGACAGAAATCGGCCCGTTGTCTACGTAATATCTATACAAATAAATTAAATTGAAGTGTCTGTTTGTAATGTCGAAATAACAGCTTTTTTTACTAAATTCATGTGAAAGTATATACGGTAGTTATAACAAAAGAACAATTTTTTTGTCTGTCTGTCTGTTATGTCGGCTAATCTCCGAAACGGCTGTACCGATTTTGACGGGAGTTTCTTTGGCAGATAGCAGATTTTATAAGGAGTAATTTAGGCAACTTTTTATACCGGGAACGTGGGTGAAACCGCGGGGAACAGCTAGTCTAGACATAAAATTGACTCTCTGACTTAAAATAACCGAGTGACGTCGTACTGTTAGTATACTGCTATTTAGACGTGCAATTTCCTTAATATCTGCCAATATGAAGATCTGCATTTTATCAAACGTTAATAAAACAATTAAGATATAAACACAAGCTAAAGTCGTGGATTCTGTTATTGTCATAATGTTGTCATATAAGCATTGTTAAGAGGAAACACTATAATGGACAACGAGTTAGAAACATGATAAGCTATTGTTATTCTCAATTTAATAAATAAATGTGGTCATGGTAAATATGAATTATCTGTATTTAGATTTACTAAAATGTTGTAGGTACACGTAATAAAGCTGGTACCCGGTCCTAAAAGTAGTTAATACCTATATTTTTGATCCTACTTTACTCTACAGTAGGGACAATCTATAACATACTGAGTGACTTTTTAGTCACTGGCAATACTTGCAGGGGTGGAAGTACTCATCAATATAATAACTTTTATTACGAGACTAACTGTGAAATCACGAAAAAAATATCAGCTGTTCCATACAAAAGTTCAATACCTATTCGACCGAAATGTATGAAGCAACCGTTTTATTTTATGTGATATCAGAGTTGGTCCCATAGTAAAAGTTGTTCATATTGATGAGTACTTCAACTCCTGCAAGTATTGCCAGCGACTAAAAAATGACCCTGTATAATAAATCTGTAGAACAAGCATGTCTGTTCTGTACATTTTTTTAGGGTACCGTACCCAAAGGGTAAAAACGGGACCCTACTACTAAGACTTCGCTGTCTGTCCGTCCGTCTGTCTGTCACCAGGCTGTATCTCATGAACCGTGATAGACAGTTGAAATTTTCACAGATGATGTATTTCTGTTGCCGCTATGACAGCAAATACTAAAAACCAGAATAAAATAAATATTTAAGGGGGCTCCCATACAACAGTAACTTCAGTAAATTCGACCTTCATAAGTGCCCTCCTAGGGCCCAAACTGAATAAATGGCTATGACTTTGACAACAAACGTGATTTTTTTGCCGTTTTTATAGATAATGGTACGGAACCCTTTGTGCGCGAGTCGACTCGCACAGTCTACTGGTTAATTATTCCTCTTTATTAATCAGTCGGCTATGCTCGTTTACTATATATAGAAAGTTTCTTTATTAGTATAGATAGATTCTTATTATGAAACCAACTTTAAACATGTTAGGTATATAAATGCACTAGGTAGGAGCCGACATATTTTTTGGCTGCGACTCAGTCTGTTAAATGTGGCTCGACGCACTGCAGATATAGAAGCATAAAGTAAATAAACTTTTTCATGACAGTTGTTCCATGTGAATTTTATATGAAAAGACTATCATTCTGCAGTTTTTACCCGCAAGGGATCTAACAAGTTGTTCAATTCAAACGTTGAAATACTTTTTTTTTAGATCTAGCATATTCTTCGATTTCAATTTCCAACGAAAAGAATAATTACTATGTAAAAAACTGGCTAACTAATGTGTTTAAAAGGACATTAATGTGGAAGACCCGAGATTCGGGCCATTGAACCGCTTCATTTATTGCAACCAATGTCTAAATATAATAGGGATGATGACTATCAAATCAGCTACTTTTTATGTACCCTTCATTAAAAAAAACGATAGGTTTATATCGTAGGTTTATATGGAATTTTGTATTAAATACATACTTGTGACGTCATAATGAAATAGCATCAAAAGTTTTACTTTTTATGTTCCTCACAAATTGGACTATGAAATGCAAAAATAAATTTTCAAATCCGACTGGTAGTTCCAGTGATTAGCAGCGCGTTCAAACAAACGAAAAACTCTTCTGCTTTTTTTTTTTTTTTTTTACTTTGTATAGGCTTGTGTTTTGACTACAATCTCACTATTGTAAGTGATGATGTGGCCAAAGGTGGTAAGGTCACAAAGCCTAGAAGGAACTGGCTCTCAAGTGCAGCTGATATATAGCTTATTATGTTAAGTATAGGTTAATTGTACTTAGGTTCTTTCCAACTTCCCTAAAATCGTTTTTATTTGCACAAATCCTGCCATCACTCTCTATGGTTTTTATGACCAACATATTTTAAAGATAATGTATTACTTATCAATTTTACCGGTATAGATAGTATGAATATGTAATCCAGATATCACGTTCATCATTGTCAAACTCCAAAAATATGTTTAAAATATAAGACACTAGCTTCTGCCCCGCGGTTTCACCCGTGATCCCTTATTATTAAGTCTTCTGAAATTTTCCAATTTTCTGCGCAATTTTCTAATTTTTTCTTTCCATAAGAACCATCTACAATGTATTGGAAAACTTAAAAATAATGAATGAAAACGGTAAAGTCGTTCTCAAGTGGCGTGACCAAGGGAAATAAGGAGTCATTTTTATATACATAGATAGATAAATTTAGGCAACAACTCTATACTCTTCGTGTAAAGCAAGTTCCTGTAAAGACATTTCTTTATAGGATTCGACTGACACGACCCCCCCTGTTTTGGAAAACTCACGGAACTAATTTCTCAAAATACTGATTCTGAAAATACAAAATTTTAGTAAACGCAATCCCGATTACAGTTTCCAAGCGTCAATTACAACCAGGAATATGTTTACTACAATCCTATGAATATAAATTTAAATACATATTTATTGAAGCGAATTTTTACTCACGCTCGGGATAGGTATCTAACTCACAAAATGTGTAACGAACGCGGGGATACAATACAACGCAATGAGCGTCGCGTAATTCAATTTTACATACACGCTTCGATTCTGTCGGGAATCCCACGACACCAAACTAGTTTTTGTCATAAATAAATACCATTACATTAGTTAGTATTAATAACTAGCTTACCGCCCCGCGGTTTCACCCGCGAACCCCTATTTTACCCCCTTAGGGGTGGAATTTTCAAAAGTCTTTTCTTAGCGGATGCCTACATCTTAATAGCTATATGTATGCCAAATTTAAGCCCGATCCGTCCAGTGGTTAGAGCTGTGTGTTGATAGATCAGTCAGTCAGTCACGTTTTCCTTTTATATATCCTACAGACAATTGCAAATACGAAACGCAAATTATGAATATAAAAAGAAATAGAATTAAATTGACCGGTTGTATCACATCGTACTAATTATAACTCGACTAGGTCAGACCGGTTGCGGATATTGAAGCAAAAAGGACTGTCAGTCAGTGGCTACAAGCCATTTACACGCGACGACATTGCTAACGTGATATTTCGCCAATAAAACCGTGGCATTGGCTATGACCGTGAGAATGTTATATTGTATTGATTATGTAACAAATGCAAAGGAATCTATTCTGAAAAAACTAATCGATATTATACGGTAGTTACAGCTCGGTGACAGCCCACGTGCCATGTTTGGTTCTAGGATTTTTCTAAATTGAACAACCTTTGAAAAAAAAAGGTGCAGTTTTATAGCGCAAATGGTATAAATTTATTATACAGCGTTATTTAATTATCGGTTCCTTGGTATACTATTCTATACTATAAGTAATGCTAGTTTCAGGGACTGAGTAAATACCCGAGAGGTTTACAGGGTTTTATATCAAGTCCTTGTACAAAGTTCGGGCAGCCATTTTGTGTTTTATAAATAAGAAACACGTGGAAACTTATTGCATTTTTATGATAATTAGAAGAACATTAATTTCAAATAAAATCTCATCGTGCAATATAAACGAGCTATGTTAATTACTTGTCCTTTTACAACACTGACATTTACTTTAACCTTACAATTTGCCTTATGCCTATAACAATAGAGGTCAGTTCCGTTTGCCTAAAGCGCCGTATGTGTTGCCATATTCGGCTTCGTTTCGGTGAATGGATATACACAAATGCAACGGCTCATTGGTCACCGACGTGCATATTAATATTTTAGGGTTGTCAAAACAATGATTTTATAGAAATTTGCGAGGATCTTCATCTTTCTCAACCGAGCGTTTATAACTATGCAAATAAAGAAATAATCTTTTATCTAATAGTGGCCGGTTTCATGCTATCTCGGTATAGACATACAAAGACAGCGATAACATTCTAAACTGACAAAAAAGTAGCCTGGTTTAGCATTCACGCTGTATTGACGAAGCTATATTATATAGTTCTTATTTTTGTTGAGCTTATAATTATTTCTTCATGTTTTTACAACCTATTTTGCTGACTCTTCCTTATCTTCCGCTGGTATCTGATAGATAGAATATTCGAAATTGGCGGATTAACAAGTTATATTTATTTTCCGAGACACTAAAAATGACTTTAATTTAAAAGTATTGGTTGGAGGTTTAATAGAGTTTTTTCCCAAATCGTTTCTTCTGTCTACTTCAACTGGTAGAAAGAAAGCTACCAGTCTCGGCAGATCGTAAAAACCTTCGACAGCCCTATTAATCTCTTATCAACATAACTAAAGGAGTTCCTGCATTTTGTGTTAGGACTAGTTAAAAAATTTGAATAATTTTAAACCTTACTTGACTTATGATAGGATTCAAAACACCTTGAATGCCTCTGATGCCTCACCAAATGTGGACACGGAACATGACTTAGAATACCATTATGATTCACTGAAGGATTACATACTTATCTGGTATTATACAAGTTGTTTTTTCTTGCTAGAGGAAGACAGGAAGATATGTAAAGGTACAGACGTTATTGCTATCGTGAGATTATTAGAATTATCCAAAAAGCTGTTAGGTCCGGGTGACAATCATTGATATAGAGTTATCTAAAACATACATGCATTAAATCACTATAGGCTTTTCGATGGAGGACAGCATCATCATCATTAGACTTTGTCGGTCCACAGCTGAACATAGGCCTCTCCCAAAGCGCGCCATTCCTCCTGGTTCCTCGCCAGACGCATCTAGCCCGATACGGCTACCTTTTTGAGGCGTTACTCCATCGGGCTGTGGAGCACGCTGTCTCCATGCTGTCCTCCATCGTGAGAAAAATCTGTATGACTGATAATTCAAATTCAAAGACATACTTATACACTATTTTCGCGAATGTAATTTAATTTAGCGAAAACATCATAAGCAGTAATCGGTTCTGTAAATCTCTACAGACGAGATTCATAATTTAAAACTCGTACCAAATCTATCCACTGTAGAGATATATGTAATGAACATGCGATAAGGTGCGTAAT
This sequence comes from Tetheella fluctuosa, assembly GCA_951216915.1. NCBI lineage: Eukaryota > Metazoa > Arthropoda > Insecta > Lepidoptera > Drepanidae > Tetheella > Tetheella fluctuosa. The sequence goes on from OX578214.1 coordinate 2,036,570, forward strand.
GAATGTCATGATTTATCGGTGTATTGTACACATCACGTGTAGACTCACGTGTATTGGTTGTAAAACCCATGATAGTTGTTGCCTTGTGCAACTGACTTCAGTCAGTACATTTTTCATAATTGAATTTCATTTTTGATGTGAATAATTGATACATAGGTGCATACCTAAGTTAGTTCTTCTAAACGGAAAGGACGATTTTATTTTGTTAAATTTAGACTGATGCTGTGTTAGTCGCAGAATTAATTTGCCGCGATCGTGTACGTACCGATCGAGTGCCTCATTCCAAATGCTAATTAAATTAACTTTTAACATGACTTCAAAATGGGTTTGCACTAAAAAGTATAAAATAACGATGTTAGAACTCGTTTTGAATTCAGTGAAAGAATTTTTGATTCTGGAACACGTGCTTTCCTTCATAGAACCTCCTCCTTTTTAGGGTTCTGTAGCCAAATGGCAAAAAACGGAACCCTTATAGATTCGTCATGTCTGTCTGTCTGTCCGTCCGTATGTCACAGCCACTTTTTTCCGAAACTATAAGAGCTATACTGTTGAAACTTGGTAAGTAGATGTATTCTGTGAACCGCATTAAGATTTTCACACAAAAATTGAAAAAAAACAATAAATTTAGGGGGTTCCCCATACTTAGAACTGAAACTCTTTTTTTTTTTTCATCCAACCCATAAGTGTGGGTTGTCTATGGATAGGTCTTTAAAAATGATATTGAGGTTTCTAATATCATTTTTTTCTAAACTGAATAGTTTGCGCGAGAGACACATCCAAAGTGGTAAAATGTGTGTCCCCCCCTGTAACTTCTAAAATAAGAGATTGATAAAACTAAAAAAAATATATGATGTACATTACCATGCAAACTTCCACCGAAAATTGGTTTGAACGAGATCTAATTAGTAGTTTTTTTTAATACGTCATAAATCGTAAACCGCAATTTACCTTTCATTCCATCAACTCAAATATAAAAAAAATGGGCAAAAAGCAAGGTCTTACAGCACAAATAAAGGAAAAATTCTAAAAAATTTAAAAAGTTGAAAATTAAAGGTGTCCCCATACATACATAGTTACGCCAATTAATAAAGACCTCTGAGTTGTATCGGCGCTCATACAATTTAGAGGTCTAGCTTAATTGGCACCAACCTCAAATAAGGTAAATAAATAAAATTGTGCATTTCCCTTGATGGACGAAGTTTGTACGGAACCCTCGGTGCGCGAGTCCGACTCGTTTTTTTAAGTCGTTTAAAAATAGGAGCCATCCTATTCAGTAGACTACTCAATGGGTTTGTCTACCCGATCGGGACGACAACCGAGCAGGTCTGAATAAGGGGGTCTAACATCGTACGAAATGTTGTAACAGTTGAGAACTTAGCAATTACTCTTTTCAAAACCAACATATGTATATTTATTACATTCAATTATTTATCTAGTCTCACTGACATTATTTGCGTGTTATGGCGGGGAACAATACCAGATGATTAGTGTAAACATGTAAACAAATAGCAAACTGAAGCAGTAACTTCTTAATTCCTCTTAATTCTCAATTCATTTCTTAATCTTCAATAATTATTTCCAGCGTTTCTGCTATGCGGCCGACCGATAGTGGTAATCAACGTGCTATGCAAGGAGCGCTTGACGGACGAAGATAGCAACCGTTTGAAGATCGTAGCTGATCTGGCGGAGTCCTCCAAACTACAGTTGGTGTTCATGGGAGAGTTTATAAGCTGGGATAATGTGCAATGTAAGTGTATATTCATTGGGAGATGTTAAAAAATATATAGACTTAAACCATCCAACCGATGTGCCCCAAACCGGTTTAAATTAGAAATGCAATAATGAGAAGATGGTTTTAGAACTTACATAGGTACTGTATATCCCGGGAAGACATTAGATCCATCGGAAACACGGCTATTCCTTATATTTATAACCAGAGCTAGTTTGATTTGATGGTATTTTAGTTGTCGATTTTGATTCTTCTTTGATGTCTTCTTCTTGAAACTTTGCAACAAAAAATATTCAATTCCCCATATTACATTATCTCACATTCACGGTCAATTTCATTCGTTCTTTCATTCGCTTCGTGTGTACCGGCCATTACAGGTCTATTATATATCATTGTATTTATGATGACAAGGTCGTTCGTGAATGCCTAAGCCACTGATAATGATATCCCAATGTTATCAAACGCAGCTGTACATGATTGCGTAAGATAATGTACGGAGTATGGAACAAAGAACTAAGGAGCAGTTTATCAAAAGGCATAGTCCTAGGTCAAGATTGTAATGTTGAACTGGTTACATAGAGTCTCTTTGTCTAATGGTTTATAGACAATTTATAGTCAATATTCTATGTACATATATATGAGAAATGATTAGAACGTTATTTGTCTCTTACAACAATTTCGGATCTTCTCAATCGCCCGGAGGGTAAAACATCATTTATCGTTAAAAAAAATTATTTACAAAATTTTTGTTCTTTTCAAACATTTATCAAATTGGATTTAAACTGTTATCAATTAAAACCTTGTATTATTATCGTTCAATATTGAGTTCATGAAATTATAATCGATGATTATAATGTGACTTGACATATATTTACTTATTCTTTATCTTTTTACAGTGCTAACGTCTTGTGAGCCGTTATTGAATGAAGAAACCGTGACAACAGTCGATGTGAGCACTATGGGACAAACGACAATACTATGTCCCGGGACCATAAACAAAAGCAATTTTAATGGACAATCTGGCGTCATTAAATCGGGCCTAAGCCATTTAGCTATACCGCGAAATTGGTCTTGGGGTGGACCCGCCTCACCATTTTGTCCAGTTTGGGCTGAAATTAAGGTCCCCGATTGACACAGATGGTCCAAAATAGGCGATAAATACCAAAATCTAGTTAATTACGCCCATTCGGCAGTTCTTTTATTTATACAATGTGTTATTTTGCTGTTACTGCAGTTTTATTTCTGCTAAGCTTGGCGGCCATTTTGTTTCCAAACTTCAAACTTGACGCCAACTGGGAATAAGTGTCAAATGAGTTTTTAATCTATGATAATGAACTATTTCTTCTTCCAATTTATTTAATGCAAGGGCATTTATGAATTTTGAACCAAATGTATTTTAATCTATAATATTATTTCAATTATGTAGATAAAATAATAAATATTTTGATGGACTTTGTTGACGGTCTTGCAAATAGTGTATAGTGTAACGAGTAAACGTCCTTCACAAATTATATGTAGTTAATATTTATGAAATAATATTATTTAAGTTATGTATGGAGGTAAAGTCTTTGCGAGGTTTAGACAGAATGAGTGCTTTTTGAAGTTTAGGAATTAAAATATCTTTTTTGTCAATAGCTGTGTCCTTTTTAGTAATTTTGGGAAATATACTACCGCCCTTATACCTTATAAATCACCTTAAATACAAATTTAAGGGGTAGATCTTCATGAAAGCCAAGAATACTGCTAAATTATGAGCCCCCTTATATTATGTCCCTTATGGAGTCATCTATAATTAAAATGATATATGATACCGATACAGTGTACCTGGTTTACCATATTCGAATTAGATTAAGAGCTATACTTATACAATCAATCAAATAGAGAAGACCTTATTGGTATAGACATAGAGTCTATAATACAGTGATCCATTTGAACGTAGAGTAAAAACTAAATGTCACTGTAATAGTTAGTAAATTCAAATAAATGTCTGTTCCATATTATCATCGACTAAATTAGAGAAAAAAGGATAGCTGTATGCATGTGAGCGAGATACACTGCTTTTTATATTGCTTATATGCAAACGTCTATCTATTAAACGTCTAAGACTGCCAAAGAAGATTCTGATCAGAGTTTATAGGTTCCCCCCCCCATTTTCAAATTATAAGAATTAGATGAACAACTTTCCTATGGGACCAGCACACCTGAAAGTTTGGCATTCATACACCGTGGGAAATCTGTCACCGGTCGCGGTGGTGTGCTTACCACCTTCGGCCACATCATCACTTATCATGTTGAGATTGTGGTCAAACTCGATCCTATTCAAAACAAAAAAAGAATAAATCGACCCTTTTATATTTAGCAAGTATACTTGGAAATATTTTGATAATTCCAAAAAGGTGATGATTTTTTAAACGGTTTCTGGTTATGTGATATAAAATAAGTTAGCAAAAAATTACCTCACTTACATTGAAATAGGTACTTTTATGGATTGACCGTAGAAAAAAAAAAACGATGTTTTTATACTACATAGTTGGCAAACAAGCTTACGGCCCACCTGATAGTAAGCGGTGGTTTTTCTCTACCTTATTTATTTATTTGCTCGTACTCGAGACTCGTCAAGTTTCGTTGTCCCGAATTGTAATAAAACTAATATGGAAAGAAATGTCAATATAGACGTGGGACTGAAGAATGATGTAAATGTAAATAATATAAAGAACTACTTAACTATTTTTGTATTACAACGTAATTTTGATCTCGTAGTAAGAAACAAAACTAGGCTTTATCAAAATTACGTAGGTAAGGTATTGAAATCATTAGCACTTTTATAATTAAGTCTAATTTTGTTTAATCTAGAAATGTAACTAGAAAATTTGATAGAACAGTTACGCAATATGGATTTTAATAGCATTTTTTTGTCTTCTTCATCTTTTGTGAAACAACTCGAGTATAGAAATGGTTTGTCTCAATCATAGACATAAAAAAATATATAATTTCAATTTCTTATTTGTGACTCAATCGTGATATTGGCAGACCAGACCAGAACGAAAGGCCACACGTCTTTTTTTATGTTCTGCTATAATTTATATTTTTGTGTAACTAAATAATAACTTCACGGCAACACAAATACTTTTATCGGGGTGCACCATCTATTTGGGTTTTTTTTTTACTTATTATAATTTATAATATTTTGGTAATTTATAAAGGTAATATTTGACGCTTTATCAATTATAGGGACTAAAGTCTTATTATGATTTAACAATGTGATAATTCATACTCCCGTAATAATAATATTACGTCTTAACTCAAAGATTCCAATGTATTAAGTCAATTTAATATAACCCATTTATGTGATATAGGTATGGAATATATTATTATTTTTTGTGAAACAATTTGTTTATCTAATTTAATCTGTATTTTTTTATATTTATTATTACTTGGTATAAATTATTGGTGAATAAATTATTTAAATTATGATTTTGGATGTTTGATTTGCCAGTATTGAACGTTACATGAATTTTTAGAGGTCGGCTTTATGTCCCATGTATTAAACTTTTTTGGAACGCAACCTTTACGCGGCTAGCGGTAGAAGTTGACTGGCAGAAAAGGTAATGTAACGAAAATGCGTTATATACGTGTGTGTGTGTGTGAAATGTATAAAAGTTGTTTGTATTTGTCTTAAGGTGACGCCGCGTTAAGCTTAAAAATCTGAAATTCAACGTTCTGCGTCCCGCTCCCTACTATAGCGATCTCTCATAGAAAACCAGCGTAAACGGAACGGGCGTATGCGACAAAATGGTTTTTATTGTTTTATTTAAAATCTACAAATATATTTCATAAAACCTAAGTACAATTTATAGTATCAGTTTCAATATGTAGAAATTTTGGAACCTCAAATCGATCCTCAATGCCGGTAAAATTGGAATCTCTTATTTTAAAGAGGTCTTTTTGATTAATTATTTTGTGTTATAAATACCAATCGTGTTATGCAACGTACAAAAATACATAAATGAATTCTTACAATAAATTTCAGTTCGTTCGCTTCAGTCATTGTTGAGAAAAATCGGAATCCAACCAAAATCTTCAAGGCGTCGCCTTAATTCGTACGTGAATATATCGATGGCAGCAAAGTAGAAGAAGACATCTACATAATCGCAATTTTACATTTAGTAAAAAAAATAGTGACCATTTCGTGAGTTATGGACCGATTAACATGAAATTTTCTATGATGCATTAAAATAACTTTCTTTATTGATTGTATAATAGGCTTAATCGATCCCGTTGGTTCTCGAAAGCCCTTTTGATCCCACCCTACCCGCGACGCAAAAAAAAATAAACAAAAATCGGTCCGACCTTGGTGACCTACACTGTTTGGTATGTATGGAAAGCGCTTTAAATTGTCTATGCAATGGTATGCGACAAAGTACTGTGAACACCGGCAGTCTGTCAAAAAAAAAAATGGAAGTCAGTCAAAATTTTCTGTCCGTTTGGGCGTATGGCGTCCCTCGATTACCTTCTAAAATATATAATTGTGAGTGTATTGAGTGTTTGTTGTTGTGTAATATCGAAAGAATACTTAGTAATAAATACAATACAGTTATTATTTCAGTGAAATACAAAGTATAAAAGTGTTTTTTTGTGAAATGAAAAAAAGTTGATAGGAGTTTGGTAGTGTTTGTGTAGTGTTTACAAAGTGTTTTGATCCAGTTTTCCATCATAAAGTGATTATTGGTAAGTCAGAAGTATCTTTTTGGATAAGAAATGTTATAATGTCGGTATTCTAAACAAAATCTATGCAGGGTACAATACATAATCTTTTCATAATATCGAAATTGATGAGTAGGTAGGTTTTAGACGGTAATGAAAAATGGCGCGAATTCGGAAATCAAGGGCTAACAAAAGACCTTTTTCTTGTTATATTTATATGAAAGATTATAACTATCGCATTATTGAGCATTTTTAGAAGCTATATACGTCTATACTTTTACAAAGTTGTTATAAAATTCGATGTATTGAGACCTCGAATTGAGTACCTCATTTTCGTCGCCGAGTCGTACAATTTTGTATTTTTCTACTTGAAAATGAAACAAACACATGTTTTTTTGTGATAAAATGAAGAGAATAATGTTCAATCTATCTAATAACATAAAGGTTTTATACTAAATCTATTATTATGTCAAGAAATTATATACGATAAGATATTTTTTTCCCCTTTTGTAACCCTTATCTTGAGAGACACATTTCTCAGTATTTTAGTATGGAATAAAATAAAACTAAGTATACGTTTTCAATCATTATTTATTCATTTACTTGAATAAATTCATTTGCTCGAAATAACAACATATTTAGCAATATATATATTCAAAATACATATGATGGTCACCTTTTTTGCTAATGGCGTACTTTCCAATTAGATCGCGGTCCGCTCTTATTAGTTTATGACAAGTGATAATAAGATTCCAATTGGAAATTTATCTAAGATTCTAATGGTAGCTTTGTTTTTTACAATGGATGTGTGGTTTTCGAGATAAACACGAAACTCTGAAGGTCGGCGCGCGTGCCCGTTCGAATGGCCGCCCTTTCAAGTACTTCTCGTACTTCGACGTAGAAGGATATTTAAAGAAACGGACAAGTGGCAGATGTCCGTGTTTACGCCCATTCGCTTTTTTGATCTCAACCTATTAACGGATATCAGGCAGATATCTTCTTCTACGTCAAAGTTTTTGCAGTACCGTGTTTATTCAGATAACCACTACATACTAGAATGAGACAAGTGACTGGTGGTTTTATTAACGTTTCAATCATCTGTCGAAGCTCCGAAGTAAAGGCGGACAATGGCAGATGTCTGTTTTTAGTAGTGCTCCACCGTGCGTAGGTACGCCATGCATGAAGTCAATACCTACTGATAAAATTGTTTGCACGTTTACATGCATCCAAAGAATCCACAAAAAAAAAAAGTTCATGTTACCTACATATAAATAACATGTTATAGGTAGATACCCATTCTCTTTTATATAGAAATAGACACAAGAAAATAAAAACCACAAACAATTTAAAAAAATCACTGCCAATGTTGTCAGTTCTGTCATGCTGACGCAAATCGCAATAATTCAATAAAAAAATCATAAAAGAAACCTAATTTTTCAAAATGTCTGATCTCAAAACAAAGATGGAAAACATGCTCTTCGTATACGAAACGACGAACAATTCCGACTTTCGTTACAGAACCGTCAAAGAACCAATCCCCACCGTCTATAAGGTGAAGCCAACTCATCCTCGTGCGAAACTTCCGCCGTTAAATGACGTCCACACGATGAGCAAGTGGAAGAATGGGGCAATCCCCTTCAATTTGCTGCATAAACCCCGCGATATCATTGGCACCGATCCGTGGAAGATACCAAAGCCGTGTGTTAGTTTTTAATGTTTATTTTAGAAAAACAAGTCCCACTAATTGATATTGAGAAATCAAAACAGAGCCTCAATCACCACTCAAGAACCATGTAGGAGCAGGGCCAGATTAACCCTGTCAGGATCCCTAGGTAATGCAATTCTTGGGCACTTTTCTTAGTTTTTAAAATATTTTTAACCGACTTCAAAAAAGGAGGAGGTTCTATGTTCGACAGTAAGTATTTTTATTGTGTGTTCATCGATTTCTCCGTCAATTTATATGGGACCAATATAAATTTTATTATGATCCGATCATGGACTTTGAAGATATGATGGAATTCCTAATCGAAAAGGTACACGAATATCGTGATTGAATATCTTATTCAATATTGTCGACAATTATTATTGATATGCATATCCCCGATCAGTGACAAATCTTGATAGGTATTCAATACGCATAAAAAACTAAAAATGGAATAAATAAAATTAACTTTTTACAAAAAGTAAAACCAACTTCAAAATAGGTTTTCACTAATAAGTATAAAATAATGATCTAACATCATGATGATAAAAAAATTATCACTGAGACCACTCTCTGTAAAACTTTTATCCAATATTCTCATTCTTTGTTGAATATGATTCTTACTAATCAGTGTCTGTAGGTATTACATATTCTCGGTGCGTTGCATTATTCTCATGGGATTGAATTCTATGCGATGCATTTTTCCAATCAAAAATTCCTGTTTGAAATTGCAATTGGCTTTAAACTCCACCAAAAAGAACACATGGAAAAGAGTATACTTTTCCAGTAGATGGAGAATGAATCACTCTCGTTTAATTATACCACCACTTACCTATATGTTTACGAAAATACATTGATTGAGAAAAAAATAATAGATACTTGAGTAGCATATAACATCAATCATTATAAAGCATTAAATGGAAGAACAGTTTCTATTTAATAAAAGAAGTTGGAAGAGTCTACTCCTTAAGATAGGAACCTTTAAATTTAAACATTATTGTGACGCCATTATCCTCGAGGTAGAGGCAATATTAGGAGTTATTGAACAAAATTACAAACAAACATTTCGATTAATCCAGGAGAAATACGAAGACCACTGCCGAGAGCAGGCTCAGAAGACCCGGCCTCGTTTGATCATGACTCCTGCAGTGGGCATGGACGATATCGATAATCCTACAACCAGGGCTATACTTTGCAATGATATGTACACTACCTCAACGACAAAAGCATCGCGGCACGCTGCAAAGACCTATTCCAGTGTCCGAGCTCCATTTCCTGGTCTGCCGGCAGCAGCTAATCCTGTTAGTGGAACTTATTATTGTTTATCTATACCTACATTACGTGTTACTTACTTGGAATATTTTAATTAATACCCGCTCTTACTCGGCGCCACTCATAGCAAGTACTGTAGCAGTATAGATCAGAAACTGAATGTTCTCTCCTACAATTTTAATCTTTCTTAATTGCCGGTTTCCATATTGAAAGTTTTAAGTCCAATCAAGCTTATAGTAGTATTCTAATCTACCTACGACATTGCCACGGCATTTGACGTCACTACCATCGCCCTGAGCGAATATACATTTCATACAATCAACAGATTTTCTTGCCGACGTTGAAAGCACCTTACGTATCTCCGGAATGGCGGATGGAAACAGTCACCTGGGATAATAAACAGTTGAGATGTCACTGCGATGCTAACAAAGAGTTCTGGATGAGACAACCTCGACCAGAGTTCGTATTCATTTACTATCTATATATCTATATCCTTAGTCTATATCTATATAAATAAAAATGGATCGCCGAAATGTTTGTACGCGCATAACTTCCGAACGAGTGCACCAAATTGGATAAATCTTTCTTTTATGTGTTCGTTATTGTCAGAAGAAGGTTTTTATGAAAAGAAAACTGGTCAAGTACGAGTCGAAATCGTGCGCTCTAGACCTCTAAATTGTATGAGCGCCCATACAACTCAGAGCACTATCTTAATTGGCGTCAACTATGTAGGTATGGGGACACCCTTTAATTTTCATTTTATTTTTTGGAATTTTTCCTTTACTTGTGCTGTAAGGCCTTGCTTTTTGCCAAAATTCGTTATTGTCAATTTTAGTTGAAAGCAAGGTCTTACAGCACAAGTAAAGGGAAAATTCCTATAAATAAAAAAATATGAAAAGGAAGGTAAATTTTGGTACTTACCTACAAGTTTTCACGAAAATCTAAATTTGCCCATATCTTTTTATCGTGTTGATTTTTATATGCCTAATAGGGACTATTGACCTTAGTATCTGGTATAGATTTCAACTTGCTAGGTCCACCCGTTCCTGAGAAAATCAGTGGTGACAGACGGACAAGAAAGTGATCTTATGAGGGTTCCTTTTTTTTACCTTTTGAGGCACGGAACCCTAAAAATGACACCGGGAACGCGGGTGAAACTGCGGGGAACAACTAGTTTTGTATATAGGATGATTTTGATTGATGGTTATGTTAAAATTATTAAGCAGATAATTAACTGTTGGTGAAATTAAATCTTGGCATGTGAAGTGAGTGAATGAAGTGTGTTAAAAATAGCAAGACCTTATTACATTATAAACTTACATTACAGGAAACCCTTAAACATATTACGCATTTTTGCGTTCATGGGCTCCTATTTTTATTAGAGCTAATCAAGCATTGCTTCGACACAAATTGAAAGTATTCATGTTTTACAGATGTAAAGCTTGCGATCAGACTGCTATTGTTCGCGCTCATAGAAAAATGAAACAATAATAGGTGTAATGCAAATATATAGGGAAGGCAGACACCATAAGGTGGCTGCACCGATACGATGGACTATATAATCAAATATTTGATTATCAGTAGTAGGTATAATTAGAATATTTTATGATTATTAATGTTTTATGTAGATTTTTAAGCTTTTCTTTGTAATAAGTTTACTTACTAGATAATTTAAATAAATGATATACTTGGTTAAAAGTTGACGTTGTTTCTTTAAACTGTGTGTAAAGTTGTGGGTTAATGAGATACTTCCCTACTCCTAGATCCGATGATATTAAATTATTAATGAACACCTAGCATTCTAGCATCATGACCAGATCAAAAATCAAAACGGCTGCGATTCGACGAAAAGTGGTTTTTTTTTTGTAAATAGTGTAATATATATTAGGCCCTCAAATATGAATTGAGGAGCCATTTCAGATTTTAAAAAGAAACACTATATTTAGTAGCGGTTGAGCAGATTGTGTAGGCCTTATATTGACTAATTCTAAACGGTTGCTATCTATTAATATCTGGCTGTCTACTTGCGCTACATTTGGAAGAGATAATCTTAAACATTTATTTTTGTATAGGCTTGTGTTTGACCACAATCTCACTATGGTAGGATGATGTGGCCGAAGGTGGTAATCACACAAAGCCTAGAAGGATCTGGCTCTCAAGTGCAGCTGCCGGAACACACCAATAGGTGTTTGGCGACAGATTTTCAACTTGAGGGTGGTAGCCAGCCAGACGGGTACTACAAAGTACCCTACCACCGTGCTGTGGTTTCCTCACGATGTTTTCCTTCACCGAAAGCTCAAGCTCATTGTAGGATTCGATCGAACCCACGACCTTCGCCGCGGATCCGACGTCACTACCACTGAGCTATCATCGTCTTAAAACCTTTTTACAAAGTAGATATCATTTACTTTAAGTTCTTTGTCTTTTCTATCTACTTTGAAAATTAATGAAGTATCGTCAGCAAACAGGACGATATCTGAGAGACCATTTACAATAGATGGTAAATCATTAGGTAATATAAACTATATAGAAACAGAAATGGCCCTAGTATCGAACCCTGGGGTACCCCCATTTTAGCCACCAGTAATTCCTATTTTTTGTTGGCGTTTACCTAAATAAGATAAAACAAGATCATGAGCAGTTCCACGAATACCATAATAGTTAAGCTTTAAGAGCAGAGTACGGTGTACAACGCAGTCAAAGGCCTTGGATAGATCACAAAATACCAATGGCATATATAGCCCAGGCTTCGTAGATGGGCTTCAATAGTTTAGCTGCCGCATCTGATGTAGATCTCCCCTTCGTGATGATCTGATGACTGTAATACCTCATGTTTATTAAAATGACCTAAAATTTAATTAATCGATAACTGTGTGTATGGGAGCGAGATACACTGCTTCTGAAGTGTAAACTTCTTTTAGCGCGGTACGCATATTTTTAGATGAGGTAAAACCTCAGGACTCGCGACACCGTTGAGACGCGACACCGTTATGATGAGACGCAGTTTGACGTTTAGTTTCTTTTTAGATGAGGTAAAACCTCTGGACTCGCGACACCGTTACGAGCGAGACGCTGTTTGACGTTCAATCTCAATCTCTCAAAAAAAAATTATTTCATGGCACTCCCGGAGTGGAGTTTTTATCTAGCTTACATCTAACACTGCCAATGGAAATGCTGAGTAGAGCTTATAGATCCCACATCTTCAAAATATAAGAAAATCTCTTTGTTCGCTGTTTGTCTGTTTTTGTCACAATTTTGTATAATTTTTTTTATATTCCTATGGAACTGGTACACCTGAAAGTTTGCTTGGAAATATTTTTATAATTCCAAAAAGTTTAAGGTTATGTGATATATAAGAAAGCAAACAGATACCTCACTTAGGTACCTTGAAATAGGTATTTTTATGGATTTACCGTAGTGTTTACGAGCAGACTTCGTTGTTCCGAACTAATAAAACTAGAATGGATATTTATAAAGGAATTGACAATATAGACGTGGGACTGAAGAATGGTGTAAGTACATGTAAATAATATTAAAAAAACTACTCAACTATTTTTGAATATAATGTAATTTTGATTTCGTAATAAGAAACATAACTAGGTTTTATCCAAATTACGTAAACCATTAGCAGTTTTATAATTAAGTCTAATAAAAAAAAAAAAAAAATGATAATTAATAATTTAGCCAAGCCTATAGGTGCGTACCTACACCACAGTTTGGCTCTGGGCTATAAGGGGTTCCCTTAGTTTCGGTCTTGGATAATTCGTCAAATTTTTGATAACCGACGATTCCTGGGTGTCCAGGTACCCCCTGTACATTGTAGTGTTACATGGGAAGACATGGACGTAAAAGTGTCGCAACGGTTTATGAGCGCTCGACAAAAGTGGTGGGGGTGTCTGCGCAGGTGTACACTCGCGCACAAAAATCTTTATACCCAGACTTTTATAATAAGTACCAAAGGCCTACTTCAGCACGTTTCTTAGTCGATTTTGCGATTTGACTGTAATATAATACTTACTAAAGTTAGGTAATGATAATGATAACGATAATAATAAAAATTAATTAATATTATTTATTTTATTTTATCCATATTACCAAATTTAATGGCAATACCCCTTCCATTAAATTATCATCGCTGTACAAAGTTTCTGAAGCAAGTTTTTTATCTCTTTTAAACTGCCGATTATTTTTTGCGATTCTTTGTTAAGTGTTTACGTCATAATTTTTTTTTTAGTCTGCCATGTTAAAACTTTATTTTTGGCATTTTTACCTACACTGCACGACTTACTTTAGATATAAACAACAAAAACGAACAGAAAACAATCAACAGATAAATCAACAAAACGAATAATCGTCATTATGTGCGCAACTGTCCTTCAGGGACGCGAGACGTATGAACGAGGCGCGGGAGCGGCAAGCGAATGATGAACCAATAGAATGCGTTGGCGCGCTACCTCCCCGCGTCGCGCTCAGTCCTCGCGCCGAAGATACCCAAAGAATGAATTCTGCGCATTCAAGGTCACCGCTCATAAACCGTTGCGATACTTGTACCCACGATTTGTTTATGGGTGGGTCAAAAGAAAGAAAATTCTATAGTACTTAGGTAATAACTAAAAATATTAGTAACTAATTGTTTGCTTGTATAGCGTTACATGTCAGGGTGGGGCAAGGGCCCACTGTGCATACGCCATGCATGAAGACATATAGGTTCCTACCTCTTAAAATTGTTTGCATGTTTACATGCATCCAAACAATACAAAAAGAATGTAATAAGTTCACGTTACTTATAAATAACATGTTATATCCATTCTCTTTTATATAAAAATAGACACAAGAAAAAAACCACAAACAATTAAAAACAATCACTGGCAAGGTTGTCAATTCTGTCCTGCTGTCGCAAATCGCAATTATTCAATAAAAAAAATCTTAATAAACCAAATTTTTCAAAATGACTGATCTCAGAACAAAGATGGAAAACATGCTCTTCGTATACGAAACGGCAAACAATTCCGACTTTCGTTACAGAAAAGTCAAACAACCGATCCCCACCGTCCATAGGGAGAAGCCAACTTGTTACCGTGTGAGACCTCCACCGTTAAAGGACATCCACACGATGAGCAAGTGGAAGAATGCGACAATCCCCTTCAATTTGCTGCATAAACCCCGAGATATCATTGACACCGATCCGTGGAAGATACCGGAACCGCGTGTTAGAATTTAATTTTCATATTTATTTTATAAAAACAAGTCCCGACTAATTGATAATGACATAGGTATCAAAACCGAGCCTCAAGTTATAGAACTGCCCCTAAACTAAACTGCCCCTAGTTATAGAACCATGTAGGATTTTACAAAATACAGATAAAATAGAATGAAACCGCGAGGCGGAAGTCTAGTGATATTAATAAAATTAAGGTATATCAATACTACCTGATACACCTAAATAGCATAACATCAATAATTAAAAAGCATTAAATGGCAGAACAGTTTCTATTTAATAAAATAATTTGGAGGAATACTCCTTAGGATATGAATACACATTTAAGTTTAAACATTATTGTGACGCCATTATCCTCGAGGCAGAAGCAACATTAGGAGTTATTGAACTAAATTACAAACAAACATCTCGATAAATCCAGGAGAAATACCAAGACCACTGCCGAGAGCAGGTTCAGAAGACCCGGCCTCGTTTGATCATGACTCCTGCACTGAGCGTGGACGACATCGATAATCCTACAAGAAGGGCTATACTTTGCAACGATGTATACACTTCCTCGGCGACAAGGGTATCGCGGAACTCTGTAAAGCCCTATTCCAGTATTCGAGCTCCATTTCCTGGTCTGCCGGCAGCGGCTAATCCTGTTAGTGGAAGTTTTTATTGTTTATCTATACTTACATTACATGTTACTTGGAATATTTTTACTAAGTTACACTCGCAGCAAGTACTGCAGCGCAGCAGACTAAATATACATCTGAAATGGAATTGCTGGTTTCCAGTTTTAAAGAAAAATGTTTTTAGTCCACTGAAGGTCATAGTAGGATTCGAACCTACCTATGACATTTGCCACGGCTGTGATGTCACTACCATTACGCTACCATCGCCCTGATTGAATACATACATTTCACAGATTTTCTTGCCGACGTTGAAAGCACCTCACGTATCTCCGGAATGGCGGATGGAATCAGTCGCCTGGGATAATAAGCAGTTGAAAACTCACTGCGATGCTAACAAAGAGTTTTGGATTAGATACCCTCTACCAGAGTTCGTGTTCATTTACTATTATTAACTTTGTTTATAGGATGATTTTGATTTATGTTCATGTCAAAATTATTAAGCAGATAATTAACTGTCTGTCTTGCCTTGTCAAGCATGTGAATGAATAGTGAGGAGGCTTAGGCTTCATGCGCACTGAGCGGCTAGCCGCGTTACGGACAGCCGTCCGGCTGGCCGCAGGTTGCGGTTGCAATTACGGCTAACCGAATGGCGGCTAGCATGTAGCCTTAGTTATACCCGCTAGTAAATTAGTGTGTTCAAAATAGAAAGACTTCAAATATCCGTAAGGGTCATTACGCACTATGGACTCGGTGGGCGGGGACTATTTTATGCGCTCTAGCGCCGCGGTCGCCGTTTTGGTCGCCGAAAGACCATATTTCCGGCGATCACTGTAGACGTATGCGTAGGTAATGGACCTTAAAAATATAATGCGATTTTGCGTCCATTTTTGGGTTGATGGTCCTTGTTGAAATGTGGTTTGTATATTGGAGCTAATCAGGCATTCGACACAAATTGAAAGTATTCATGTTTTACAGATGCAAAGCTTGCGATCAGACTGCTATTGTTCGCGCTCATAGAAAAATGAAACAAGATTAGGTGAAATGCAATAGGGTATAGGGAAGGCAGACACGATATGGTAGCGATGTACCGATGCGATGGATCCTAAAATCAAATATTTGATAATCAGCCGTATATACTTAGATTAGAATATTTTACGATTATTTATGTTTTATGTAGTTTATATTCCTATTAATTTTTTTTTTAAGCTTTTCTTTGTAATAAGTTTACTTATAAGATTATTTAAATAAATTATACCTATACTTAGAAGTTGACGTTGTTTCTTTAAACTTGGAGTTTTGAATTAATTAAAATCAATCTTATATCTTCTTGCATAGAGGTGGGCCTTCGGAACTTTTTTGGTTGCGTGAAGCGAACTCTACCTACTTTATTTGGATAAGATTGCGGAAAAGTGCTCGCGCATGCTCAAAATCGTCTTAATGATATTAAAATAAAGTACACCACACTGTTCTATATATCAGTAGTACTTTTAAAAAAAAATCGTCTTTTCCAAGATCATAAATCCTCTTTTAACGACAAAGGATTAGCATTATGCCTTCTATGACAGATGGACTTTGAGCATAAAGCTAACGTCATATTGTTATTATTATAATCACGTATAGTTTTCGATGTCAAGTTAATTTTTGAGACTTTTTTTCAGAAGAATTTAATTTTACTATTGCCAATTTAACTTTTGTACTCAAAATGAACCACCCCCATCGCATAGACAGATATGAATCCATGATTTTTAACAACGAAACGACACTCAAGACCGATTTTACTGATGGTGACATAAAACCAATAATAAAAACGGTCTATAAAGAAAAACCCGGTTGCTTAAAAATAAGACCACCTCCACTAAAAGATCCTCAGTCGCTTACTAACTGGAAAGTACCGAATGTGCCGTTTACCTTATTTATTCAACCACGTGAAATCGTTCAAACGAACCCTAGGAAAATTCAGGAGCCTTCCGTAAGTTTTTATCTATCGATTAAGGGTGACCAAAATCTATCTAAATTGTAGGTATTGTACCTCCTAAATATTATAATTATCATAAATTGAATTTCAGTTTAAACTCGAAGATCTTGAGCGGGAAAATATCCGAAAGACACGGCCTCGTATTATTATGGCTCCCTTTGCAAGCATGGACGACTTTCAGAGCCCAGAGTAAGTAAATCACCAGAATTATTTCTTTCTGAATAAGTCACCAATAATAATGGTACCTGTAGGTTATTAACCTACTTAGAAAATAATGTGCTATACATACAATATCTATTCTGGGAATTAGTCTCAATATTATATCGATTACTGACGAAAACTTTTCAAGTTAGTATCCGAAATCCTGATATTTTCAAGAATAAAAATGTGAATTTTGACAAACAGAGATCAAAGGCGTTTGATAGATGATTTCTACACAACTTCAGTGATGTGGTCTACGAGAAATGTAGACAAAGTCACCTCCGACAGGCCTCCACTTTCGACCAGCCTACCGTCTCCTCCTAACCCGGTAAGTAAGTTTTGTACGTACAGTTTTAATATATTCTAGATTTCTAACCCTTCTAAACCCACAGTTTCAAATCGACTGATTGATTGACTGGCAAATATCGCACAGTTTTAACATTAATCCGTTTTGCTTAATTGAGATTGTCTCGCTTAGTGTCAAGCTAAACGTAACTCACGTCTCTGAAGTGATGATGTGGCGTCTGGAAGATAACTCTCAAGTGCTCCAGCTGCCGGGGACAGATTTTCAATTTGAGGGTGGTAGCTAGCCAGGCAGGTAGTAAAAGTTCCCTCCCTGTTTTTGTCACCGAAAGCTCAATCTCGTACCTAATACGGCTTTTCACGTCACTACCACTGAGTTATTTAATACAGATTTGCTTGCCGAAGCTGAATGATAGATACGTATCTCCGGAATGGCGGATGGATACAGTATCCTGGGAAAATAAGCAGATGAGGACTTACAACGATACTACAAAAGAGTTTTGGTTAAGACGCCCTATATCAAAGTTCGTGTTCATTTACTAAATATTATATATGTAGGTATCTATAATCAATGTAAATATTAATTTCAAGATAGACAAAAATACATAGTTTTCAATTTATCGACAATCTATACTCGCACTGTTTCGGTAAGCAAGGCGCATGTTGAATGACCCGAATAATCGTATACAGTAGAAACTATATTCGACTCATGTCTATTAAAAATTGCAATATCTCAATCAATAGCCGATCAACACGTGTCGCGGTACGTTATTTTGAAATCAGGCGGTACGAATAGCATCATCGCCAGCTGCATCTCTATTTCGAATCAAATTTCGAATTATCACTTAATTTCGTGTAGGTATTCTATCAGTTAACATATCCTTGAGTCGTCTGAAATCCCGCGTAGGTAGGGCCTCTGTGTTTCGTTTGATATTGTGCACAGGGGTGAAAGAACTCATCAATATGATCAACTTTTATTATGGGACCAACTCTGATATCGCGTAAATTAAAACGGTTGCTTCATAAATTTTGGTCAAGTAGGTATTGAATGTTTGTATGGAACAGCTGATAATTTAATCGTGATTTTATAGCTAGTCTCATAAAAAAAGTTATTCATATTGATGAGTACTTCCACCCCTGCAAGTATTGCCAGTGATTAAAAAGTCACGCTGTATTTAAAAGTATTCCTGTTTTATAGATGCATACCGTGCAAAGAGACTGCTACTGTTAATGCTCATAGAAAAAAGACGTGTCAAATGAAATCGGGATCAGGAAGGCAGACACGTAAGGTGGCTGCACCTATGCGATGGGTGGTCGCCAATAAATCATCTCCACCTTGATTATTTTATAGTTTTTATTACAATATTTTGATAAGCGTTTTAATTATGAATGTTTATGTAGCTAGATTATTTTTAATTTCAGTTATTATTGGTATGGTTTTATTTGTAAGAAATTTACTTATTATTAATAATTATTATTATTATAAATTTATTATATGCTTATATGACGTTGTTTCTTTAGGTATAAAACTTATGATTTTTATAAGTGTTCAAATTAATCTACCATATTATTTCCCGAAAAGTACCTATGATAACTCGCTTAATATGTTTGAACAAAAGTTGGTTTATGTTATGAAGAATAGCATAATAATATACCTACATTTGCCAGAAGAGCAAAACTATTGTTCGTTTAGATACATTCGACTCGCGAAGGAAAACTCGAGTATTTTAGCTAGATAAGCTATCAGAAACTTATCCGGAACCTGTGAAACAGGCCCTAATCTTGTCCAATTAGAGTTGACGCGAGGAGAATCTGTCTCTCTATTTTTTAGAAAATGATTTGCAAAATTCTATTTGTTTGAACCAAAGAGGTTCCTCTTGCTTGATGGCAAAAACTATTATAGGTTAGCCTTTATGTCATAGTGTTTAATTTGTCAAATCATTTTTATTATCGAGTTTATTTTTGAGATTTATTTTTCAGAATATTTTTATTTATCTTTTATATTCAAAATGGACCAACCCCGTCACATAAATCGTTTAGAATCCATGATTTTTAACACCGAAACGACACACAGAACCGATTTGTGTGATGGTGAGATAAAACCAATAGTAAAAACGGTCTATAAAGAGAAACCCAGATGTCTGAGAAAAAAGCCGCCGCCCCTGAAAGATCATAACTCCCTTTTTGATTGGAAAGTACCAAATGTGCCGTTTACATTGTTTATTAAACCAAATGAAATCCTTCACATGAATCCCAGGGAAATTCAGGAGCCTTACGTAAGTTTATACATGTCGCAGTTGGATTGCTAGTTAGCTGTTTTATATTACCGCTAGCTGTTTTACAAAACAGACTCGCTGTTTTACATAACGTCTAATTTTGACACCACTGCATTGATAAATGCAAAACGTTTATGCAATTCTGCGTATTAAAGTTCAGTTTTTAAAAATAAAACCACTACACGTCGTTAAGTTATTTTACATAACGGTGCTGTTATGTAAAACAACTAGCAGTTTTGTAAAACAGCAGATTCGACAATCCATCTGCGGCTATACACACCAATTTAGGGTGAGCCAGACTGAGCACCTAAATATTATTATATATTTTATTCCAGCATAAGCCCTCAAATCTTGATCGTGAAAATGTCCAAAAGACCCGACCACGTGTGATTATGGCCCCCTTTGTAAGCATGGATGACTTTCAGGGTTCGGAGTAAGTGAATCACTTGACAATATTTCGTCAAGTGGTAACTAAATAAAGAATTGATCATGTCACGAGTAGATACTATATAAGTACGATGACCTTTTTAGATATTAATCAAGTATGTATGAATTAGTGATTTATATTTCTAGACTGCCCTTTCTTAGGTACATAGTAGTGTCGAATGTGAAGGTCGTGGGTTCGAATCCTACTATGAGCTTGGGTTTACGGTAAAGGAAAACATAGCACTGTAGTACTTAGTACTGTAGTACGTACCTACATTGTGTTCAAAGTCTGTCGTCAAGAACGTACAGGTACGTTCCAGGTGTTGCACTTACCACCTTCGGCCACATCATCACTTACCATGGTGATAGTGTGTTAATACACAAGTCTATAAGAACCATGTAGAGTAAGTTACCCTAGAATCATTATCGAAATCAAACATCGAAAATCTGAGACTAGACTCGATAGAAATGTAAATTCTTGCACAGGGACAGACAACGTTTAGTCGATGATTTCTACACAACTGAGTCTATGAGGGCTGCCAATCAAGTTCTGGAAGACATACACAACGTCAGGGCTCCGCTCCCGACCGGACTACCGGCTCCTCCTAACCCGGTAACTTATGTTTAATTTTTCAGTCTATTGACTAGATTCCCGGGTTTTCGGGATTCTTCTATTGTAAACCTACAGTTCACTGACGATTTTAAATCGAATATTTATGATTACATTACTGTTAAAATTGACGTATGCTCCTGCGCCAGAGCTCACCGGTGAGGGATGGAAGGCGTGAGTGATGCCCCGGGTGTTGCAAACGTCCATAGTTTATAGTAGGACCACTTACCACCAGGCGGGTCGAATGCTTGTTTGCTGAATTCGTAGTATAAAAGATGTGCCTTTCATAATGAAGGTCCTATTCATAAACGTATTATTTTATATGAAATGAAAAAGAAAAGTACCTAGTCGTGATATTTATTTTATCAGATTTGTGATATTATTTTTTAAGAAATTGTTTTTTTTTAACAGATAACGCTACCAAAACTAATGCCGTCGTACGTGTCGCCTGAATGGCGAATGGAGTCGGTGACATGGGACGGCAAGCAACGGAGGTCTTATTCAGACTCAACCAAAAACTTCTGGCTGGCAAGGACACCCAAGTACCTACCTATGCCTCATATATTTTTATAATATACAATATGTTGTTTTGCATTTTCTCCAAGAAAAGTTAGGAACCTTCAAATGTTTATTTTCTTCACTGATTCATATTCTATTCTATCAACCTCTGTAAATATGACGATTATGAAAAACCACATGTATAGATACAGTCAACCAATGACGCGGTAATCTATTTGAGTAAATTTGATTGCTGTCTCTTTCTAACAGCAGATACATTATCGAATAGACTGCCACTCAAAAATAATCCTTATGTTTAAAGATGTTTTATGTTCAAAATTGATTAAATCCACAGATGCCAAGAATGTGACGACACTGCCGCTAGAGAAAGGTTGAAAAAACTGAGAAAACATTAATTGTACCATATATTTTATTGTCAAACGTAAACACATTATAACACAATTTCATAGACAATATTGATAATTATATTATTGAATTGTTTTTTTTACGTAACGTCACACTTTATTATTTTTATTTTTTTGAATGTATGACAAGTGTGACGATACCTATATGTAATTTTTAAAAATTTTAATTTTGAATGAATATTATATGCTTGTTTAATATCATTTCTTTTCTTCTTTTTTCAATAAAGTATTGTCAAAAAATCTCACCGAGTCCAAATATCTTAAGAATAATAGCTTTAATATCACATTTATCAGCACTGACTAATTAAAAAATCTCGATATAAAATAAAATATTCTTAAAACGCCACAAGAAATGTAACGAAATAAAATACAAAACATAATAAATTGCTTTGAATAGACAAATTACAATTAAAATGGAAATGTTATGTACTTAAATCCTAAAGAAATTAACAAATCGTGTGCAATTTATTTTAAAATCAATCAATAGTTTGTATTAACACAAAGCAAAAACCTTTTGGACTATTCGTTTAATATTTCACAAATAAACAGATAATAAATTGCTTATTATATTATCGTATTTATGTGTATCTAGGTAGTCAACCAACAACTTTGTCAATAGTATCTGCCATTTCGATGGAAATTAAAGAACAGTATTAAAAACCAACTTTTAAATATATTTATATAAATAATATTCGATTTCAGTCTCTACATGTAACCAAAGAATGCATCAGAGATAATAAATTTAAAGATTAATATCAAAATTTAAATAAGTGTTAGGTAATCAAAATTACACCTTATGTTCATGAAAAAAGGATTCAAATTCAACTTGACTCAAACCTATACTAAATATGCGATATTGCAATTTTAATCTGTCATCTTTGGTAAGAGATAGGCGAGTTCGCACTCAGGGACAGTACTATAGACCAGGAATGAAAACAAACAATTCTTAAGTCATTAACGATTTAACTCCCGATAGAATGGAAATCTAATAATTTACTGATTATCAAAACTGAAAAAATATTAGCATTGATCTGGGGGGCTAATTTCACCATTTTATGGGCCATCCATAAATTACTTCACACGTTAAGGTGAAGGGAAGGGGTCTTATGTCAAAAACCAAAGTATTAAAGATATTTTTAATGATAATAAAAATATTTTATAATTGCTGTTTGAATTTAATTATTAGAAATAATAAAAAAATGTCGCACTAGAGGAGGGGGGGGGGTCACAAATATGACCATCATATGAGGGGAGGGAGTATAAAAATCATGGGATTCGTGTGACGTAATTTATGGATAGTCCCTTAGCAGCTTTAGTATGAAATCGTAATTTTTTTGGCACTAAAATATCAATACTACAGTTTACTTTTAGTTATTATTTCATCTATATTGAGTAAGCTTAAACAATAGTTAAGTCGAAATTGTCATACATTTAAACTACATTTTGGTTAAGCAAGGCCCTATATTTTTATTTCATATAAGCTCAATCGTACCGGTAAGTGATATATTTTTTTTTTTTGGCCGAAAGTGATAAGCACAGGTATGAAAATATCCGTAAACCGTTATTCGAACATCGAACTTAGTCAATTCTGATAAGGCTGATATTACGGCGAAATAAGACCACTAGTTTCAGTGTCAGTAAAACATAATTCCGTAGACGTACGTTCACAGCGGATAAGCGAAGCGGATACATAAAACTCGTGACTCGTCGGTGACGTGACGCCGCCGTGATCTCAAGCAAAGCTTTTGGCCTCCATAAAGGCAAATGTTAGCGTAGAAATTTGATTTTATTCTATGTAATTATTATATTCATCACATTGGTTCCAATTCCATAGACAACTCACCTATCATCTAATGGTGCAACTATATTTTTTTTTTTTTTTGTTAGACGCCACAATCGGTTTTCGATATCGTTTGATTTACTTACCGTGTTCCAAAGACACCCAAATACAGGATAAGAAGCAATAGTAACTGTTTAATCTCCCAATTTAACATAAACCAATCCATATTTAACTTTCGGTCATGCGTCTAATGCGTACACTAAACATATGTTGGCGAGTGCCATAGCGGAGTTCTGTCTAACTTGTGAGTTGGGGTCTTTGATCAGCTGTAACAGACGGGTCCGAGCAGTTCGGGTGATGTCGGGGTCCAAATCTGTGTCTTCGAAGCTTTTTTCTCGAAGACGATAGAGTTCAGCGTAGAGAAGGCCTGGAAGAGATTCACTAATTAGGTACTAGATTTCGCTCGCAACTTCGTAAAGATAATAAGCCCGTATTATAAGACTCCTGAGTTTCAAGAGCAGATTATCTTGGTCATTAGCCACTCAGCCGGCCAGCAGCCTTACCACTGTTACGCTACATAGTTCCACTCCGCAGTTTCACTCGCGTCCCCACGATAAAACTATCCTCTATGTTAATTCAGAACATATTCAAAGCTCATTCTCATTATAAGATTTCAACCCACGAACTTTTTTTTGTCTTCATATAGGCTTGTGCTTGACCACAATCACACTATGGTAAGAGATGATGTGGCTGAAGGTGGTAAGCACACAAAGCCTAGAAGGAACTATTTCTCAAATGCAGCTGCCGGAACACAACCAAAGGTGCTTGGCGACAGATTTTCAACTTGAGGGTGGGAGCCAGCATGGTGGGTACTACAAAGTACCCTACCACGACTCGAACCCTCGACCTTCGCCGGGGCGTCCGACGTCAATACCACTGAGCTATGATCGCCTTAAAGCTTCGTCTCGGCATTCGAGGTCACTACCATACCACGGAGTTATGAATTCTTCAAAAACTCCTTACCAAGCAACAGAGGCGGGTGTGGTTTCATTTCTTCCCTAGCACAGTGCAGATAGTTGACAGCTGTCTGCAAACACTTGGTGACACTAGAAGGCATCTCCTCAGCTAGTTTTCGCAGTAGAGCAGACAGGAACTCGTCCAGGTACAGTCTACCCTCGTCTAGTAAGTGGGTTTGGACGAAATCGTTGGATTTTTTCACATTGAACGTCTTGAAGACTTGTTTCAGAGTGAATTTGCTCGCCTGTAATGGTAAAAAAATAATAGCATACTAAAGCGAGGTTTGTCAAGCTGAGCAACTTTTATTAAGAGAACCAATCACGAAAAAAATAAGATGCTCTAAAAAAGTTTGAATTTTCTTCACAATTGAAAAAATGTTCCCTGTATACAAACGATAGGCTGTGACTTCTTAAAACAAAGACTTTATTTACACTTAGATTATTTTAGACAATATTTTTTTTTACTTGCTACCAGTTTTTAGTAAGTAGTAAGTCAGAACAATATTGATCTCTTTTTATAAAGTATACCTGTCACTGTAAATGGCGTAAGAAATGACAAAGACGGCAAATAAATAGTTTTGATCATGGATAAACTTTGATAGAGCTTTCAGAAAATGGTGGTAAAAGTTGTGTAGAGATTGTCCCACCAAGATCCTTCAAAACAGCATAAAATCAATTTATACATTTATTTAATTCCTCTCGAAATCACGTCACAAAACCATTGAGCTGTAAAAGTAGATCTGAATACTGTATCAACGTATATTTTACGAACAAAGTATCAAATAAGAAAATCGCAGTACCCAAAGACATTTATTCCCGATACAGCAACTCATTGTACTTACCCTGATAACAGCAGGGTTATTGTCACACAGATGCAGTAGAAAGCAAGGCAGCGAGCTCACGGCCTGCTCCACTAACGCTTCAGACTTGACTCTCTCCGCTATAATACCGAACAGTCTTATAGAGTGTTCCCTCAGTTGGGCACACTCTGTGTTCATGAACGGGCGTATCTTTTGGGATATCGAGAGGAGTTCTCGGTCGTACTCATTGTCAAAGTCGTTTATTTCTGTTAGGAGACGGCTTAAACCTTGGATTGCGGCTAAGGGGACGTTGTCTGTCGGTGCTCTGGTGGAATAAATAAGTAAATAAATATATATCCTCGGATAGAAAGTCGTTTTAATTAAAATGATTTCTTCACTCATCGTAATAATAGTGCCACTTGTCTATTCCAAAGCTCGAAAAATCGACACGATTTTTTTATTTCAATGAAATATCGTTTTTTATCCTAGGTAATTAAATAAAATAAATAAAAAAGCCTTTTATTTCCTACAAATTAATTTTACATATAATTTTACGTTAACTTATCTTTAAACGCTTAACTAATTAAAATTAATACCTTCTTATTTTGTTTATGTCCTATATTATGTAGCTATTTACTGTTTTTTATTTACTAGTATTATTATACTTGTTTGACACTATATACTATTTAAACGCTTAACTAATTGATCTTAATACCTACTTATTCTTATTTATTTTCTATATTATTTACCTATAACTATTTTATTTACTATTATTAATATACTATATAATATTTGCTACTATATAATATTTACTAGATAATATTTACTATTATTATTAGCTAGCTTGGTTAGATTTTAGATACCTAAATAATATAATTTGTAGGAACCCCATTATTGGGTGAAGGCCTCCTCCAAAGATCCTAGGTAATTAAGGAACCGTAAAACTTTTTCAGGGTCGGTTCCATAGTAAAAGTTATTCATATCGATGAGAACCTACTTTCACCCCTCAAAGCTTCGCCGGTGAATTAATAATAACCTCTACTTTGGTGATCGTTATCTTTTTTTCATCGGATGTACGTCATCAACTCGGTTCTCGATTCTCGAGCTTTGGACTTTGACGAAGCATTAAGATTAGAACAATTGGTGAAAAACATGTTTGATCACTACCAGGTTCTTTTTTAGGGTTCAACGAGACCCTATTACTAAGACTTCGCTGTCTGTCCGTCTGTCTGTCTGTCTGTCTCCAGGCTGTATCTCAAGAACTGCTATAGCTAGACAGTTGAAATTTTCAAAAATTATGTATTTCTGTTGCCGCTATAACAACAAATACTAATAACAAAATAAAATAAATATTTAAGGGGGACTCCCATACAACAAACGCGATTTTTTTGCCCTTTTATTTGTTTTGTGGTAGTTCCCGTTGACCTAGAATCACGAAATTTGGCAAAAAGCAAGGCACAAATAAAGGGAAAATTCCAAAATATAAAAAAAGTTGAAAATTAAAGGGTGTCCCGATACATACATAGTTACGCCAATTAATAAAGACCTCTGAGTTGTATGGGCGTTGATAGAATTTAGAGGTCTAGCTTAATTGGCACCAACCTCAATTAAGGTAAATAAATAAAATTGTGTATTTCCCGTGATGGTCGAACGAAGTTTGTACGGAACCCTCGGTGCGCGAGTCCGACTCGCACTGGGCCGGTTTTTATAAATCGACACGGTGGCTGAAAACGCAAGACGAACGCCCTGCATACACAACACATTCACTACACATAGAGCTATTGCACTCACTTGTGCGCCTGCGCGTCGACGCCCTGGCCGAGCGCGGCGAGCGCGTGCGGCAGCGCGAGCGCGCGCGCGCCGGCCCGCAGCCGCGCCAGGCACGCGGCGCCGCGCAGGCTGCACGCGCGCACGCGCGAGTGCTCGTCCTTCCACCCGGTGTTCAGCGTCGATATCACCGTCTCTATCAGGACCGCGTTGTCGTTGCATCTGCACAGATCCGACGTACCTATTTTAGTTTAACCTCTCGAGACCCGGTGACCTACGCGTTCGAACGAAAACGTTCACGATGGGATAAATCTTCTAATATTAGGACCGAATGTTCGAATTGAAACTTAATATCTACTCGGGCCGTTCTGTTGATACCTCTCTCGCTCGGCCCGATGATCGTCGATGATAATTTGGTCGGTCTCCGAGCTATATCTTTAGGATGATCAAAAAAAAACAGAAATTAACAAATGACATCCATCGGTATGAATGTGTAGTCGAACGAGTAAAACGTACCTATAGTTAAGTAAGTCGGCCAGCAGCGCGAGCGCGGCGCACCTGTGCGGCGGCAGTGTGGACCGCGCGTAGGCCGACACTCGCGACACTAGTTTAGCGAGGTGTTGCGGACACTCCCGACTGATTGCCGCGCTTAGTATCGGAGCTAGCTCTAGAAGTGTCGTCGAGCTGTCGCCGTGCTCTATGGTCAGGCATAGAGAGCATGCTTCCCGAACCTGGACGAAGTTACTATGTTTAGGTGATTGCGAAGTGTTCCAGATGCGGTACATACGTTATGGGTTAAATCAAAGATCGATCAGATAGTAAACAAATCGGTCCGACTGTTCTTGAGTTGTAAATGGTGTAACTTTTTATATATTATAGATTATAATAAAAGGTGGCATAAAAGTTAAAAAAGCTCAAAAGAAAAATAAGTTAAAATACAAAAAAATACCCAAAAATCATACCTTATGACAACCAGCCTGTTCCAAAAACGCGTTGAACGTGCCAATAGTGATCTTCGCCGGAGATAGCCGAACGGATTCCCGATTGGGCACGAAGCCGAACCTCTCCTGTCCCTTACTGCCCAGCGCGTAGCCAGGCGGTTCTGCCTCTATGTAGCAAGCTAAAGTCGTGTATAGGACAGAGAATAGGTCCGAAAACTTCGCCAGACAAGTTGGCCTCATAGTGGATTCTTGAAGCATTTCTCCTAGGGCGCTCATAAGCTGGAAGAAGATTTAAATTGTTGTAGTCTAAAAGATTTGGGGTTATTAGTCATCAAGACAGGGACAAATGAAAGCAAATTATGTATTATGTTGTTTTTCGAAATTGAACTTTATCTCAACCCCATATGTAAGTATTTCCTCTTATGATTCGGTCAGAATTTTGGAATCTTCGAAGGTACAAATACAAACATTCAGTAATTACAATTCAATATTTCACACTGATTGCTTGCGGTTCTTTGTTAAGTTCTGGACTACAGGGTGCTTCAGTCGATCAACTGTCAGGTGGAGTTACTTTACTCACTAATATGAACTGAACAACTTTTACTATAGTACCAGTACCAATAGAAACAACGGAAAAAACATGACAATGTTATTAGTATTTTTTTTAATTTTGTATCAGCCATACCAGTTTCTTCAAAAATCTCGAGTTTTAATATATCACCAAACCACAAACAACTTACAGTTAGTGGTTGTAGCGCGGCGACGTGGTTATCAGTTACGTGGTAAGGATCCTCGTACAGCTCCACTGACGTCATCAGTCGCAGGAAGTTGTCCGTGATGGCGGCAGATAGCGCTTCATCACGTGCGAGGTAGCGCCAACATGCTTTAACGCACCTGAAATAAGGTATTTCGCTCTATATGAGAAAAAATCGAAAAATGTACAGTTTAAATAGCTTAGGCAATAAGCAGTCGGAAAATGTTAGTTTTAGTTCATAAAATAACTGAATTCATTTTAAAATTCATTTCAAAGTTTTCAGTTTTTTTATTCTGTTTCTAAACAAGCGAAACAGTAGCCGCCATTATAATGACGTCATACGGTGCTGTAAGTAAGCTAAAAAGTATCAACTGAAGTATTATTATTATTATTTTTACACTAGTATTCATGTATTCAGGAACAGCACACTAAGCTAGCCCATTTTTAATTAATAAAATTTTTATAAGTCCAATTGAGACCAATATCAGCGCATTTATTTACTTACGAGAGAGCAAATACCGTCATGACCGTAGAGTAACATGGCGTCCAGCGTTTTCATCAAACTACGCGCGATAATTGAAAATGTAAAATATAAATGCGTTTTTATGGCACATTTCGATTGAATAAAATTTTTGTGTTATTTTTGGTGGCTTATTAGCACCTTAGGAACGAATTGAGACTTATCAAAAATGGGTGTAACTCCCTATTGTTTATATCTCACAATGAAGTACAAATTTGTTTGGAGAATTTTGCAGGTGAGCCATTTATTAAACAGCGTTTCCAATGGGACCTATGAAGAGATTTTTCAAATAAAATTTGTCGCAAATAAATTGATATAATTTAAGGGGATTAATTTTGAAAAGTCCTATCTTAGTGGATGGATGGAAGTCCATTTTAGTACAGAAGGCATACTATAACATTAATGAATATTTAAATGACGACAATGCTTGGGTGTAGCGCTCGCTCTTGCAGGATACATTCTATGTAATAAATCTAAGTTTGTTTTGAAAAGAGTAATTGAGTTTCTTGCCGGCTCTTCTCAGTAAAAGCAACCTTCCGAACCGTGCGTTAGAATCTGACTATTCACAAGTGCCTGTGAAGGCCTATTTGAATGAATAAATTATTTCATTTCATTTCATTTCGATGTCTACGTTTTATAAAGAACTTGTACCAACTTTCAAGTTTATAGATCCAATGGCTTAAGCTTTGTGCAAATTTGTTAGAGAATCAATTTCTCTTTTTAGGTTATAATATAGATTTCGTGAAATATAAATATATCACTTTGGATTATAATATAGTCTTGAGAAATTACAAACATTCATATTATTATGTAGATAAAATAAAATAATTTACTCACGGTTTCAATGGAATCTTCTGCCCCAACAGCACTGCAGTGACAGCATTGGAGTGATGACGCGTCAATGACGTCAGAGGCCTCATCAACTTCGTCCGAGCGTCATCATTCATATCTCCCATCGTCTCCAGCATCACCTCCACTATCCGCTCTATATTTTGAAATAGATCCTGACCTTTCTTTATAATAAACGCGTCTAAAACTGAACTGATTCCAACACCTCTAAATTCTTGACCATCGTACCCTTCTAATAAACTCTCAATAAACTGCATAGTGTGGTGATGAGGGATTTTAGGTGATATAGTATCACACAATACGATACAATATACATTGATCATGTTCAGATCGTTTGTCAAGATATTATTCTGCAGATTTGAAAGGCTCGCCAAACATTCATCGCCCGGCTCCACCGTGTGACCTTCGTACAAATCCTGGATTTGAATTATCAGTTTTAAACAATCAATCGTTGATAATCTCACGGCAAAGTTAGTATCAGAGACACCGGGAATAACGAGGCCCAACAAAAAACCCATCTGTCCGAACTTACTCGGCGTTTCATAATTCAATTTCACGTTCTTAATATACGTATCTAATATGACATGTAAAATCAATACGGATGCAGTTCGGATCTCATCGTTTTCATGGCGTAACCATCCGATCAATAACCCGGTTAAATCATCGATTGTACTTAAGCATGTGGATTGAATGATCAGTTCCTTAATTAAATCGTGCAGCAAAGACAAGCTGTCGTTCAACGTCTTTGCCAACAAATCGTTTTTATCACCATTCGCCTCGATTTCGTATTTGCGTTTGAATGAAGACAATTCTCCAAATATACTATTAAACAACACTCGTAGTATAGTATTTCTTTCTTCTGGTAGTGTCCCTTTTTGTAGTTTAGTCAACGCTTTCGAAGCTTTAACTATAATTGGATATAATTCGACATTACGCTTGTCTAAATTAGGGTTGAATATTTGTTCGAGCACAGCATTTAGGAGTTGCCACCTATTTCTTAAAGCGACGTTGTGATGAGACGCTGGGTGCAACGCTTTAGCTATTTCATATAGCGTTTTAACACTTGCTTTACATAAATCAAATGGTGGCGAAGATTTCAGAATTTCAAATAGTATCGATGTGACATTATCGCCCAATCTCGCCAAAACGTGTACATCTAAGCATTCATTGGCCACTTTTCCATAACAAGTTATAGTCGCATATCTCACCACACTTAATTCCATCTCATTCTTAGAACGATTCGACGAAAGGAAATTCATGAACTTACTACCTCTTTTAGACTCGTTTTCTTTATAAATAGCATCTAATTCATTTAGCAGAAATTCTCCGTGTTGTCTAGAAGCGATACCTATCGCTTTGCTGACATATTCGGAACTTTCCATCGGGATAGACTTCAAAGCAAGCAGAATAATTTTTAGGACTTTCTCGACAACTGCTGCATTGGACATATGGCAAGCAAGAATAGCAAGATATTGTAGCGAAACCCCTTTGATCATTGGGGATTGTTTTTTGGTTAGAATTTGTTGGGACAATAAAGTAGCAATAACTTCAACCCATTTATTGCTGTTCACTTGTTCCACAGCCGATACTAGAAGGTCCAGCAACATGCAGTGCCATTGGTCTTTGGATTCGCTCTTCTCAACAAACTTCAATAGCCTTTGTATCTCCACAGTCCACGAATTCTTCAAATTCTTATGAACATCTCCAGAATATTCCTCTAAAAAGATCAGTAGATTCTTATTCCGCTCAATTTGATCAGGTTCTACAATGTGAGTAATACATCGAACGAAGACTAAATCTGGAGGACATTTTAGTTCAGCTTCTTTATCTGACTGTCCCTCGTCGATTATAGCAGAATTGTTTTGAAGTAATGACGTGAGACAATGGCTCACTGTCGATATTGAAGGAGTAAACTCTTCAACAGTGAGAGCCGTTAATAAAAGATTTCGTAATTGAGACCGAATGCTCGTCACAGAATTGCACATGAGCACCAGAGAACTCTTGCACGTATCATGTAAATCCGATATATCGTGTTTCGAAGCATTTGGAGCTCCCTCGTAACCGCAGTGCTTTATTATAAACTCCACCATATTAAAATCTTCTGGAGTCGTTATACAATTTCTATAAACTAACCCCACAATCGCTTTGACTAACAGCTTCTTCATTTTCAATCCTTGCTCCATGTTTGTCATTATTTTGAGTATACTTATAAACTTCGTCGCGTAATTGTCTACGAAGACTTGTGACGACGTTGTCAGGTGTGTCAAAATTATGACGGCTTTCATTCTTTCTTTTTCTTGATTGTTCTTGCATTGGTGTAGGAGACTTTCTATAGTTTGATCTGAGAACTGTCCAGCCATGTGATCGAAGCAACGGAGTACTTCGAAGTGATTCTTCACAGTGTGTGGTTGGTCATAGTCCGGCTCGAGAAGCACCAAGTTGAATAAAATATGATTTATGGAATTAATTGTACTGTCATTTAAACTCAATTTTGGATTCAAAGGCGACGGAGATAGTAGATAGGATATACACTGACTAATACAGTAGTAGTTTATATTTGGTTTACGATATAGAGACAGCAACGAAAGCATGAATTTGTTGACTGTCTCATTGAACTGCCTCTCAGGTATGAGCCTGGTGATAGGTCCAAGAGCTTCTAATACACACTCGGATACTTTGGGCTCGTAAGATGCAAGCCACTGATTGTACAGCACATCGAAAATTATGGAGAATTCCGTGACAAAATTCTCTTTGATGGATGTTATGTTGTCGTTTTCGACGTTATCGCCTATTTGTTCGGAAACGGCGACTGCGAAGTGACCGAAGGCTGTGGATATAAAATAATTCGTGTATAAACTAATTTATTCGATTTTATCACTCTATTGGCTGGTTTTTTTAGTTTGTGAATTCTAAAATAAAGGAAAGAGTCCAATAGCGACAGTTAGTTTTATTATTTGTTTGTTACATCTTGACTATTCTTGACATCTTAGGGTCTGATCCCACCGAGAAACGACGCGGCGAGCATTTTTATGATAGCGATACAATATAGAACTTTATTTACTACACAAAAAGGAATACATTTAAGCCGCGGGGCGTATTCGAATTCTCTCACTGAAATGTAACTTATTTTATCCTACTTACCATAAGCAAAAGATTGTTTCAAAACGTCCTGTTTGACTAGAGTGAGCAAGGGCAACATTTTGCCAAGTATCTCCTTGATGTGCGGCACAACGCCATGAGTGTTGACAGCCGCAAGAGTACCCAAGGTATGGGCTATCGTATAGTCAGGTATAGATCCTGGTGATAACTGGTTGATTAGAGATCGCAGTACCTGTGGGATAAGTTAAGCTAGATAAAAGAAAGCAAGTAGGCTGTTGGGGATGGCAACACGTTTTCTCAGAAAGTCTACAATTGACAACTTCCACCCTTTCGCGCATATAGCTCTTGGGCTCCACTGGTACAGTGAAGGCGAGCCGTAGGTTGGGGCACAGGTGCCGTCCCCGAGATCTCGGGTCCGTCGTGTCGCTACTCATCTCCAGCTCGCCTAGTTAACGGTTGTTAAGGCTCCAGGGTGAGGAACTCCTCACTATGCGTGCCTTATTATTAATATCATTAAATGTCTACTCCGTTGGCGTCGCTAATTAGATTCCTATACAAAATTTACATGATACTTACGTTAGCTAACATTAACAATGACATCTGGGGTATGTGTAGGTAAAAGTAAACTGAACCCAAAGGCATACAAAATACGTATTATTTTGCAAAATGACGTAAGTAGTAAACAATTAAATCTCCTAATCTATTCTGAACCAATATTCAGACGATAAATTTAAAATTAATATATCAGTTTATATTTCTGGATAAAAGAACTTAAAAATATATATTTTGCAAATAACAAAAGAGTCAAAATAAATATATGGTAACATAATAGTTTTTATGAACAAAAAAGTATTGATAACGAATTCAAAATAGGAACAATAATCGATATATGACAACAGATATGTTAACCTTTGGTGATTCATGATTGTCTGGTTGGATTCTCTGGCGTGGCCTCATTTGTGTGAACACAATACCAGTGTTACCCGCAAATAACTATGATTTTATATTACCTGTTCTAATCCTTACTAATATTATAAATGTGAATGTGAGTTTGTTTGTTTTGTTTTCACTTTTTCACGCCTAAACCGCTGAACCGATCGCGATGAAATTTAGTACGCAGATAGCCTATGGTATGGAGAAGGACATGGGCTACTTTTTTCTCGGAAACGCGGGTAAAACCGCGAGGCGGTAATAAATTAAATTTGGTTTCAAAATGAGTAATTACGAGTTTATTGTCGGCTCTTCTAAAGTCGGCTTTGCAAAAGTAACCTTCCGAACCGTGCGTAGAGTCAGACTATTCATAAGTGCTTGTGAAAACTTATTTGAATAAAAAGAAATCAGCATAATAGAAAACATACCAGGTCCAAGTACTCGTGCCCCACGGCCACCAGAACAGCTGACGCGCCCATTTGCACCATTGGTTCGTAGGACATGTTATCGATCATCGCTCGCAGCATTGAGTTCACAAGATATGTCGCCACTTGAGGATCCAACTTCTTTACTTGATTCACGCATGTTTGTTCTAGTACCCTGTGGAGTTAGATGTGTAGAATTAGCTATTAATTGCTGATTTAAATGATAATGTCCCAGAATACTTAAATTTTAATTACAAAACTATAAGGATTCCTTGTTTAACTATGGAACCCAAATTAGAAGGCATACATAATAAATAAAAATACGGCAGAAATAATCACTAACTACAACCAATTAAGGGTTTAACTTTAAAGGGTAAAATGTTTCAGTGGATATTATTTTATTTTATTTTATATTTTTTATGTAATTAAATTAATTAAGGTTATTTCTTTTAACCTTCAAAATTACAATAAGGAATTCAAGTTAAAGGTTCAATCTACTGTATTAGGACTTTTCAACAGACAGACTGTTTAAGCTATGCTCGCATAACTTTTATAATATTTAAATCTATCTATATATTAAAAACAGAGTCGGGTTAGTTACACCATTTATAATTAAAGAACGGCTGGACCGATTTTTATGATCTTTGATTTGTTGGATTTGTCTTTGCCCTGAATTGCAGAATAACTATTAAAACATCGTTTTTCTTTATACACCGCATCGGGAACACAGGTGAAACTGTGGGGTACCACTAGTGATTTTATAAAAGTATATTGAACCTATTTATACACAAACAAATGTGTTAATATAAACAGGAAAAACCTTAATTAATTGTAAACCGTAGTAGTGAATAATTCGAACAGTAAAGGATTATATGAGTATATGAATTATGTACTTTGTAGCAAGCAGTTTCAATTGGAAACAATCTCTAAATCTATAGAAATATTACAATTATTATTTAAGAAACCACTTTTGTTTATATATTAACTAGCTTATGTGGTTCCGCGAACCCCTATTTTACCCTCATAGGAGTGGAATTTTCAAAAATCCTGTCTTAGCGGTTGCCTATGTCTTAATAGCTATCTGTATGCCAAATTTTTGCCCGATCCGTCCAGTGGTTTGAGCTGTGCGTTGATAGATCAGTCAGTCATTCACCTTTCCCTTTTATATATACAGATATTATAATGTTAACAAAAGTACAAAGTACACCACAGACATACCAACACTTTATCTTTATAAAAACAACATTACAATGAGTAATACACTTTCATCTTAAAAGGTACAGGGTAATTATGTGCATAATTTATGTTTGGAAAACTTTGACATACTTTGGATCTTAAAATATGCATTTAATAGTTGATTTCATGCATTCATGATTAAGTAGAATACTAACATTAAACATTATGGAATGCAAATTAATAAATAAATTATCCATACTAGTGCCTGATGGTACGGTTCTTTGTAGTGACTGACTGGCTATTAAGTCACCAAGCAACTACCAGTATGTTCCGGCAGCTGCATTTGAGAGCCAGTTTCTTTGAGGCTTTGTGTGCTTACCACCTTCAGCCACATCACTTACCATGTTAAGATTGTGGTCAAACAAGACTATATCAGTAACTTTAATTTATGAAATAGGGTATTACACCAATTTTTGAAAAATGTCTCAATTCGTTCCTAAGGTGCTAATAAGCCACCAAAAAAAACACAAAAATTTTATTCAATCGATAAGTGCCATAAAAATGCATTTGAATTTTACGGGAGTAGTTAAATGAAAACGCTGGATGTCATGTAACTCTACGGTTATGACGTTATTTGGTCTTTTGTAAGAAAATAAATACGCTGATATTGGTCTCAATTGGACTTATAAAATTTTATAAATTAAAAATGAGCTATTATCCTTATTCTGTATCCTTATTAGTGTACTGTTCCTGAATGCATGAATACTAGTGTAAAAATAATAATAATAATACTTCAGTTGACACTTAAAACTGAAAACTTTGAAATGAATTTTAAAATTAATTAAGTTATTTTATGAACTAAAACTAACATTTTCTGACTGCTTATTGCCTAAGCTATCTAAATTGTACATTTTTAGATTTTTTCTCATATGGAGTAAAATACCCTATTGGTACCTAATAAGAAATTAAAAGAGATAACATGGTTATTATATTTACCCGTTTTCATCAATGCTGAGCTTAGGAGATTTTAATAGTATGACAAATTGGTATGTAAAAGTTGTCATTTTGACATGCATAAGTGTTGTCCAGGTTTTTGTTGTCTTATAACTGGGTAGTGAAAAAATATAAACATCCAAATTGAGAACCTCCTCCTTTTTAGAAGTTGGTTAAAAATGGTGGTGTCTTATTATAAAATAAGTGGATAAACTTTGCAATCTTAATATAATGTACTTTTATATACTCATTCAAATTCTAATGTGTTATATTTGAACACTAGCTTCCGCCCCACGGTTTCACCTACATTCCCAGAGGATCTCATGTTTTCCAGGGATAAAAAGTAGCCTATGTTCTTCTCTATACTATAGGCTATTTACCAAATTTCATAGCGATCGGTTCAGCGGTTTAAGCGTGAAAAGGTAACAAACAAAAAACTCACTTCCGGATTTATAATATTATAGTTAGGATGATTGAAAATTAGGTTGCCTATTAGTCACATTTGTATAGCACTCTTTATGAATAGGTAGGGTAATTATGATTGCCATGACTTTATAAGTAATCTAAACATTTCTGAATTAAAAACAATAGGAGTCATTAGGTTTAATAAAAAAAGGGGTAGTTTTTCATTAAAGTATGGATTCTAATACTCAGCCTTGAAACCGCAGATTAATGGATGGTATATCATTTTAATAACTTACTTGACGATGTTCCCCAATTGTAATGCATTAACTTTAACAGTGTTCTTGTAAAATTCGCAGAATATTTCTATTACTTCGTTTGGATGCGAATTGGCTATCTTCACGAGGGATTTTATAACCACATTGTTTACGGAATTATCACTGTCTCCAATAGCGTTTATTAACACTGTCACCGTATCTACGAATGAATAATAAATTATGATTTTAACGTTATAATTATGAATCCATAAAATGTGCAACTAGGTCCCTAGTTGTACATTTTTTGACTTTAAAACCTTTATTTTAATACCTTTCAAACATTCAGAGTTTGACGTCGACATTTTAACGCTTTCACATATCTTTTTTCTCAGTATTTTTACTCCTGTTTTTCACAAAAATCAATGACAAAAATTGAAACCGCAACTCAGCCAGCTGACGTAATGTCAAAACGGTTTCCTACTGAAAACACGAATGACTGACTGACATGACATTTAAAGAAAGAGTGCTGCCAAACCAATATAAAGAATTCGGGCTAAACAAAGCAAATTCATAATTTTATTGTTTAATTATTATTATATTTTTTTTTAATTGCAACAAAATATTTAATGGAATCTTTAGTATATAGAAAATGTCGTAAAACCTTAGCGTAAATCTTATCGGATTCGTAAAACTAAAAGTTTTTTGTTAAGTTTCAAATGTTGTATGTATTGAACTGAACCATCTTAAGTATAAATATGAATACTTTCTTTTAGTAGCCAAACTCCGCATAGCTGATAAAAAGGAAATGAAAAACAATTCATAGTTAGTAGGATTGTCTTGTCACAGCTATAAAGTCAAAATTATTGTAAAAAAATATTGTATTTCCTATTATTATTCATAGATTTACATTAGGCATCCATGCCTTATTCAAATGCCTCAGGTATCTTTTTAAACTGACTCCACACATTAGGTTTTATAGGAGGCACCATTTTTTGACTAATCAGTTTTATGAAGCAAAACGTCTGATCGAGATACTCGGTGACAATAACAAAAAGAAACTAATCAAACCATACATTATAACTCCTACCTATGTTTTCTTACTTACCTACACAGTCAGATTATAATAAGATGCTCGTATATCTACCCACAAAAGACGCTGCCGCCGGCACCCCGCCAAGTGTGAAACGAAACGTAAACAAAAGATCAAGTTCGGTCCTAGCAAAATCGTAAGTAGTTAATTAAGTAAAACGCCTTTCAAATCATACGATCCAAGCGATCCGATCTTCAAGGTTTTGTATCGATCCGCCAAAAAATCGTAGGGTCTCGATACGATCCAAAAATCGTCAGATCGTATGCCTTTCGATCCGATTTTCCAAAACATCGGATCGGATCGGTGCATCCCTAGCATTTCTCGCAACTTCATTCAAAGGCGATAAACCACTGTATGCAATTACGCTGTGCTTACTGCTTATAATCTACCCGTTAATTACTTTGTGCTCCTAGCACAGGTATTTCTCATACTTAAAAGGAGTCCCCAATATAGGCTATTGTTATTGTAGAAGTTAAGTTACTGAAATAAAAATTTACATTTATTTTATTTTTTTTATCACTTACCACTGAACAAATATTTAATACTACGGGGAAAATCGAGGTCAGTCGAACAACATTGCTGAATACAATTATTTTCCCGAATTCACAGTAAACTATGTTAATTTGGTAAAACAATCACTCCATTTGCTCATCTTTAATTTTTTTATGTGCCAGTATTTTTTAAATTTTTTATTATATAAAAAATGAGTATAATAATATGAGAATAAGATTTCCACCACCATTTTTCTGGCTTAATTTTGTATACTACATTTTATTTTACGTTTTCTTTACGTTTTGCTTCATTTAATCATAAGCAACGTAAATTCGGGCCAATAAGCAACGGTACCATATAAGAATGTACCTGTGGGTACGAACGTTGGGTGTGTGCGTGAGCAGCCTATTGAGTTTTGATAAAAAAAACTTACATAGGTAAATAAACAGATGCGCATGTTGGCATGTATTTTACAAATTCATTAGGTAAATTCATCAATGCAAAAAGTAAAAATAATCGTTTTCGATTTTAAGATGGTGAAATAAATACCTGATTCGTTAATAATTATTCCATAATAATAAGCATCTAATCTAACATTTTGAATTGGCAAAGAAATAAAAGTGAAGTGTAAAACAGGTTCTTAACTTTGAAGAAAGAGCTAATAAAAAGTTAAGTAGTCAAAGTTGGAGATCAAGAATGCTAAAGTTTAATACATTCGTATCGTACCTTATAAATGTAAGGGGTTTCCCGAAACAAATTTTCGTCCGAAAGATTTTTAAAGTAGATTAGACAAAGATCCATCACAATGCTATTGAATTAATTTTAATTGGTTTGGAAGATTCGTGTTACTGTGGGTTTAAATTAGCCTTAATGAATCGATGCCAAAAATATGCCATACCTATATAATAATAGGGTATTTTACTCTATATGAGAAAAAATCTAAAAATGCACAATTTAGATAGCTTAGGCAATAATCAGTCGGAAAATGTTAGTTTTAGTTCATAAAATATCTTAATTAATTTTAAAATTTTCAGTTTTTTTAATCTGTTTCTAAACAAGCGAAACAGTAGCCGTTCTAGATTCTCTAAGGTAGCCGCCATTATAATGACGTCATACGGTGCTGTATGTAAACTAAAAAGTGTCAACTGAAGTATTATTATTATTTATACACTAGTATTCATGTATTCAGGAACAGCACACTAATAAAATGGATAATAGCCAATTTTTAATTTATTAAATTTTTATAAGTCCAATTGAGACCAATATCAGCGCATTTATTTACTTACAAGAGACCAAATACCGTCATGACCGTAGAGTAACATGGCGTCCAGCGTTTTCATCAAACTACACGCGAAAATTGAAAATGTAAAAT
This sequence comes from Tetheella fluctuosa, assembly GCA_951216915.1. NCBI lineage: Eukaryota > Metazoa > Arthropoda > Insecta > Lepidoptera > Drepanidae > Tetheella > Tetheella fluctuosa. Next base: position 2,077,189 of record OX578214.1, read on the forward strand.
TTAAATGCATTTTTATGGCACTTTTCGATTGAATCAATTTTTTGTGTTTTTTTTGGTGCCTTATTAGCACTTTAGGAACGAATTGAGACACTTTTCAAAAATGGGTGTAATACCCTATTATTGCAATGATGACACCCAATTCACCCACCACCTTTTTTGAAAGTATATTTTGATAAAAGAATCAATCTTTAGCTTTATTTATTTTAGAAAGTTCTTACTACTTTGACTGACTGAGCCTGAGGAGCCCTGAGGAGAGTAAAGGCCTCTCTGGTTTCTATTCTCATTTAAAAATCATTACTCTATGCTCTTCCTTCCTGTTGGTTGGATGGACAGTAACCAACCGGGCGCGTATAGATAGGGGGTACCTGAGTACCGAACGAACCAACGAGCTTTTCGTTCTCGCTCGACTCGACTTCTCTCTCGCAAATCGTGGATAATTCAGCGAACGTGCGTGCGATTTTATTCGACTGACGGGACTCATTTTATTTTTCGTTCAACGAACGAAAATTTTAACGTTTACACGCCATTTTTTCATTCAAACGCGTATGACCGAATACAAACTACTTTCTCCGGATACATCGATAATTTGATTCTTTGATTTGATTATCGAAAGCAAGGGGCTCGCGAAAAAACCCACATATCAGTGAATAATTATTAAAATAACAATGTATCCGTGCATATGGTCAGCATTGTACATATCCGTGTGATGTACAGTGTCGTTAGTAAGTGACAAAGCAAAGCAAAAGCGTTGCGTGCGGCTCCCATTCGAGTCTATTATCCCATCCGTGATTACGGGCCGGGAACTGACCACTCAGTTTAGTCGTCGCGGGGACTCCAAAGCGGTAAATACGGAGGCGCAGATCCTGATTCGCATCATTCACCGACAGGACTGCGGTGAGTACACTTCCCGTTTTTTCTGACCGACGACGTTCTCTCAGAATGTACCATCGTTTCGAGCTCGCCACTTCACGTCTATGTACTTGGCATCTGACATTGAAGACTGCGCGATCAGCTGCCCGAAAGTCTTAAAATAGCTATAAAATGTCAAGTCTGCCCTGGCAGCGACGCGATCAGCTGATATAACATAGGTTTTAATTATTGTAATTGTTCCTTCGCTATGTAGACTACATTATCGTCGCAACTATAATCACTTGATTATTTCATAAACTGATAGTGTTATCTTGGTGATAAGTGTTACAATATATTGGCATTCTTGACACATATACAGTGATTTGAACTTTGTCCTTTTACAGATTTAAAGATGGTCCAGCAAGATTTGACTTAGACTGGGACAGTGGGTGTCGTATGAACAAGTCTAGTTTCAGGGGATGGCTCGGGGCGGCTCACGAGTGTGAGCTCCGAGCGAGCTACGGATACTCAGGGACTGCAGTGTAGTGTTGTGCGGTGTCTAGCCATAGTGGTAGTGCGTGTGTGTCCAAGGAGCCGGCCGGGATGCCCTCCGTCATGTTGTCTTCAGTGCTTGAAGAGGAGCCCGACCTTTATGAGGCATTCCCACCTCATGTAGACCCTACTGGCATCACTATCCTCACTGACAGTCCACCAGGTAAGACAATCTATAATAATTTAAAATTTGTTAACTTGTTCCAAAATTTATATTTTTTGTTATTTTTTTTATTTTGTACTGTCTGGCTACTTGAATATAACAATTGAATATTCTATATTAATTATGTAATTTATAGTATACAGAACACTTGTGATCACATGATAATATTTATTATCTAATACGTTTTCTTTAATAAATTATTGATAAATTGTTTAGTAGTAGTGTTTATCAATAAGGTATGATTTGAGTATCAGTCAATATTTAATTATATTTCATTTGTAAGAATAAACGCCAGTGGAACATATTTTGAATTAAATTAAAAAACATCATATTGTAATAATATAAGTAGGTACCTGTTCAGTATATTAAAAATAATTACCGAACCTACTATAACTTAATAAAAATATTATTAAAACTTCCTGCTGGATGAAAAATTTCCTCCTCTATGTTAATAAGCCTAGAAAATTCTTATCATAGACATAAAAAATTAACAAAGCGTGTAAAATGTCCTTTTTGCATAGTACTGTTAATTTATCAAACATGAAATTTGTTCACATTGTCTTAGTGTTTGTTTCTATTATACACTTGCCGATGATTTTTTTTATAAGAAACAATATTTTCTGAATTTTAATAAAAAGATTAATAGTCTTGCTAAGTAGGGTAGGTTGATAAATGATGGTCACTATAAGAACTTACAAACATACTTAGATAATTGAAGATATGCAATGTAAACTACACTTAGAAGTGTCCGCAAGCAATTCAGTTTTGAGAGATAAAGATAAAAATAAAATATAAATAATTGTGAAGATTTATTTAATTAGTGAATCAAGTTATCAGTGTGTTTGAGATAAGTTATATTATTATAGATACTTTCAAAGTCAAAGTCAAAGCCAAAGCCATTTATTCAATTTAGGCCCTAGGAGGGCACTTATGAACGTCGAAACTACTGAAGTTACTTTATATGAAGTGGGTATTTATTTTTAGCATAACATAAGTAGGTATAGTTATTTAAACCTACAAAATAAATAATTTTTGATTATTTTATCTAAAAATACTTACATAAATGATTTAATTTTTATGCATTTAAGTAAATCATTTATTATATAGGTACCTACTTACCAATATGATAATTCATGAATTATTCCTATCTTTATGTTGAAGGCTTAATTTATGTGTCTAACTAATTTAGAATACAAAAAAAAAACAATTGAATAGATGTATCGCCATGGCATTATAGCAGTTGTTAGAGGACTCCGGATCCATCGGTATCACTCTTTCTCCCCCAATCCGCCCTGGAGATGTAATGTTTTATAGAAAATCTAATTCGAGTTGGGTAGGATTCATTGAAATAGAAGTAGTTTTAACGATTAATTTAGTCGTCACATAATTTTTTTCTTCTGCACCTGAGATTAAATCAAAATCTCGACCCTGATGCTTTAGAGGACTAAACTTCTCGACAATTCCGAGTTAGTGCTGATCTAATCCTCAGCCCTATTTTCGTCTTCAGTCCAGTCAATTTACCGAATTATGACCAAACCAAGACCAATACCGTATCCAGGACGGTGTCAGCGGTGCCACTGTTGCGGCACCGTCTAGGAGGAGTTTAGGAGGCTTAAAAATTAACAAGCAACACGGTGTAACTAACTAGGAAGCTTGCATTAGGTGTACAAACTAGTTACAGCGCTGATCACGACGGTTAGAATCGAGATACAGTACTGCCAACAGTTCCGTGGTCGGTATTAACATAGCGTTTCACCACCAACCGTCCGTTTCCCTGAAGCAGTTTATGTCCCATCGCATTGTTTGTGACAACAGAGACGTGTTGTGGATTGCGTTGTCTAAACAATTTAACAATAGGTGCCTTAACATGTTACAGTTGATTTTGCGCTGTCAAGGCATGCTTGATTATTTGCGCTTATTTCATCATGATCTAACGTAAAAAACAGTTTCTATGCTCCAGCCAGACTGAGTTAATCGATTTGAAATTTAAATCGATTGAAATATTTTTTAATAAAAAATTAAGTCGAAATTTTTAAAAACATAAAAGATGTATAAGTAAACAAGTACCTAAGTAATAGATAAGGTAGTCAAACTTGATTAATTTTTAAATATTTTCATTGAGATTGGAAATGCTTAGACCAGAAGCAGCAGAAGAAATTACGTGCATATTTAAGTAGTAAATAGCACTCTTCGGGTTAGAGCATTCGCCAATCATGTTCTAAACCTGTCACTGGCTACACTAAAATAAAGGAGGTTCAATGAAGAAATATGTATTATTTTATTTCTGCACCTGTCTTAGGATCTATCTACTGCTACAGTAACTATTCAGCAAGTCTAGCTGGTTCAGATATGGGATAATATGAAGTAGAATATATAATAATATTCGTAAATTCGAAACTGCTGTTTCAAATAACTAAATTTAGATCTAAAATAGATGGTATATAGGCCATGATCGTTTGGATCAGTGATACCGCGCGTCCGATTAGTTGTGTGATTTGCATTCCATAAACTAAACTATCAATAAGGGTATCTAAAACGGAGAAGACGTGATTCAATCGGTCATTATGTATCACAGAGTATGATAATTATTATTCTGTGTCAGTGATACGCATTGGGGAATGCCTAGGTGTCATGACTTGGCTTATTTAAGTGATTCAGGCGTTGCTTACCGGAGACGGGAAGACCCTAAAACGTTGGGCTTACGGTATTATATATATCTATTTCATAATTTTTTCCCATTGCAGTTAGGTTTGGAACAAATTGAAATTTATAATTTGGTTTTCCTCCTCGAGTATGTTGAATTCGAGACTTCTCTATCCACTTTGCTCTATTGGTTGGTCTATAGACAATCAGTAGATATTCTCTATCACTTCCTTCCTATACTATAGCCAACCATCTTATTTTCGGTCTACCGTGAACCAGAGATTTATCACAAAATGATAATCTGGAGGTATCCTTTGCACGTGTCCTTCTACTGAATGTCTGAACATTTCATATGGAAATTTTAATCAATATACGTTGAATCAGATGGAGAAATACCCGGTGCCGATTTTTTGCATGATACTTAAATAATAAATATTTTAATATATTAAGTATGTAGGTACATAATGTAGAGATTAGAAAAGCTCCTGACATAGGTTCAAAGAATAATTTAAATCAGAATATAGGCCTGTAATCTTCTCGGCCTTTTGCAAATGGCATGAGATAATACATAGCGGCATTAAAATTGTTTATTTTCCACATTTAATTGAATTAGATAACGGCCTCGTATATTATTATCGGGACGTAAATAGCCTTTGTTTGTTTCACAATAGGAAATTAAATTACTACATTAAGTACCTACTAATTTAATAACATATTATTATAAAACGTTTCACTTACATGAAAAAAACGGTTAATTTGACCTAGAGATGTGAACTTTATTTGAGCAAACATGGTGTAACATCATTGTCCTAATTATCATTCTTTAGGAATCCAACAAATTCAAGTAACCATTTCTTTTCTGGCTTGCCACATTTTGACCACAACCTCAACATGGTGAGTTTTGACGATTGATGTTATGTCATTAGTATATCAACAACTGATAGAAATTCCTTGCCAAGGTTTCAATATGCACAGACCACTATGAAGTCTTTACTTTAGTGACAACGAACTAGGTCAAGGCATTTGTTTCATTCATTCATTAGTCATCAACTGAGATGATTCTATTCTCTACCTTAAATATTAACAGGCAACGACTAATTGTACGGTGAACACCAAAAGTAGATGATAACTCTATGTAGTGTTACTCATTACGTAATTCTTAGTTATCAAGAGAATGTCAATAGATTACTATGAATGAAGTGATCATCTACTTTTGGGACAAATTGTACCTATACTTTATTTTGAAGAACCCTTTTCATTGCACCAAACACTTGGTTAGACTCTTACGTGAGATATTGGAAGATATGGTGCAACAACACTATTTTAGCGACATTCGCTTATATGTCAGTGGTGAGACAAGTTCCTTACTACCTCATCACTTACCACGGTGAGATTGTGGCCAAATATAAGGCGCAAAACACGTAGAAAGGGAGTGACGTGAATCGGGCACACCTCGGGTACAAAATGTATAAAAATCTGTTGGTGTGCCGTGTCAATTTCATACATTTTGAACGCATCACGCCCATTCTGTCTATTTTACGCCCACGCCCTATTCAAAACAACTTATGTTAATATTAATAAGCTTTTGTAGGCATTTATGTTCAACTTGCTTTTGCCTTCAGCATTCGTCGTCGCATTTTCTGTGACTTGTTTAAAATGCTCTCAACGGCGCTCCCTTTAGTTATAGCTCAATGTAAAAAACTTGAAACCTTAAGTCACTTTTGGTGTAACCGTGAAAACAGCATCAAAAATCCAAGACAACTAAAAATAAATGAGAGAACAAAATCCAAGATTAGTATCTCGATAATGTATTAGGAACACTAGCAAGCTTTAACAACAGATTTACAAATGACCGCGGTATAGACTTTGAAGCACAACGTTATCAAAAAAGCAAACAATTCTCATCTCGCAAGACTAATGAGGCTTATCAGCAGAGAAATCTCGGTGGTAGAGATAATACGATACCAATGAGTTATCATAAGTACCTATTTGTGATAAAGAATGCTTTCCTTCAGTTAGAAATATACGCTTGTCTTTTTAATCTCTTCTAAATATTGTATGTATGTAATATGACTGTCGGTAAAATAATGTTGGAAAACCATAATTTATTGTGGATTGCTGGAATAATAAAATAACCTTGAAAAGCAAGGTAGAAAATGGTAATAATTCGAAACCACATAAATGTAACTACCAATTTAGAAAACTATTAAAGAACATTTTCCTTAAAACTATGTGACTGTGTCAGCCAATTACGCACATTTACGCGGTTATTTCGGCCTAAATATGAAATATTTATTTGCGAAATCAGCGTTAAGCCACTTGAAACATGGTTCGATACCATCGGTCCAATGCCATGCGCATGCGCTTCTGGTGGGGATAACACGCCACCTGGCGAAAGGTGTGCAATCTCCACTCTAATTATGAATTGTGATTAACTTGGGGATTTCTACTCAGGCTGGTTTTTTATAGATGGCATTTTTCATGGCTGTGTTTGTTTCTGATCACGAATTTTAATGTAGTAAATTACTTAAATCACGTAACTATAGTCTTACAACATTATATCTACGTGATATATAATAACGAATCGCTAAAAAACCTCGCTTTCCAGGAATCGATCGATTTATTTATTAGAGAACGAATTCCTGTAAAATCTCGTATGATTTCAGGTTAGGTACTCAGAGTATACATGACGTAATCAAAAGTTCAGGTAAAAACGGTAAATTTTAACAATTTCAACGAAGAAGCCATGGGAAAACCTCATAATCATTCCAAGTTAATATGAAACGTTGGTTTGCGTGACCAGATACATGTAGAAACATTTTCTTGACCCTGAATGCAAGACATTAATGGGTTTACAACAGTTTAAAATTATCAATCTAGCTCGAAGCGGTCGTAACTTTTGAGTTAAATCCATATTATTCTATTATTTGAATTGTGGTCCCAAAAATTTACGATGATGACAAATCAAAAATTTTAAAATGACGATTCGAACCTATTTCGAAAAGTCGAATAAAAATTTAACAATTGCAAGCAGATCAGCAAATGCTGTTGACGTAGGTAGATTGATATAAACAAAATTAAACCTCGTGGTGAAATTAATAATAATGGAATGTTAAATATCATAGGTTCCGGTATTGAGAATTCATGATTCACGAATGGCGGGCATATGTATGTTGTATAATTTACTATTCTACCTTCAGGTTATTTATGTTTCCATGCATAGTCAATTGTGCTTTGAAAAATTTACTATAATTAACTCTTGGATTATATATATTAAAAATCTAATGTATCAAGGAAATTCAAACTTGTTGGACATGGTTTCTTGAACTCATTTTTTTATAGGCATATTTTACATAATTATTTACTTAACTAAATCTGATGTCTATCTATAAAAGTAATGTAGAGTAAATAAAGGGAGAGCATATATATATAATAAAGAGCACAAGCAAGACAAACTAACTAGGTATACGTCATCAAAGACTCAACAAAAAGAGCAAGGAAAGCAAAGCAATATTCTCTTTCGCAGGGATATTAAATATTTTACTGAGGTAGGTAGGTATTCATAATTTTATCACCCTGGTCATATTTCTCCGTGGGAACAGCCTGAATTACTTTATGGGTTTTCGAAGAAATTATGTGTACACCAGTTAAATAATCAGTTATATTCTATTAACTATGATGAAGATAATTAAAATGTTTAACAAAACAGTCACAAAGATATCTGTTTTAGACTGGAAATATTACTCTCCTGCTCTACATTTATAGTATCCAACTGATGTTACGATCTAGGTAGATACAGATGTCTCAAGGAGGGGTTGTTATCGGTTGAAGTTTTCCCAGTGTTGCCCTAGTTTTAAATGAATTCTGTGGTCGTACAAGCGTATAAAACTCGCATTTAATTAAGAAAACTTTGAACCTTATCGTTCATTATCATACAGATGTAATAATTTCTGCGTCGTCGCATCTTATTACAATCTCTGTGATATGGGTCGTGCCAGTGTTGCCAGTTGACAGAGTTATTAAAAGATTCCCAAAATCAACTGAATTTTTCGAAAGTTTTGGACATTCGAAATTAATAGTTGGGAAACCAGCATAACGTCTCATTTATCCATTGGTTCATACAACTGTTCTAAAAAGTTCAGTAGCTTCGACTACCTTAAGTGCCCTCCTAAATTGAATAATAGCTTTGCCTCTGAGAGCTAAGGGGTAATGGTGAGGACCATAAATTGATTCGAACATTGAAACTCCGAGCGTCAGAACAAACTCAGAAGTAAAAATACGACATCAATTTTATTAATGCCTGGGTATAAGCAAAATTATCTGGGTTAGACTTAGTAATTTGACAGATTACGTGGCCCTGATAACTACTGTGTAGAGACAATGGGGCCTAGTGACAATAAAGTGTTTAAGTGCTCTTTATTATGCCCTTTTCTCAAGGACCTTAGGTATACGATAACCGCATATTAGCCAATAGCTAGATAAATCAGAAATTGCACCACTTATGTTGTCTTGGATATTCATAATCTTAAGTCTCAAATGGAACGTTGGCATGGTTATCTGAAACGCCAATGATTCAGTTTTGTTGTTTGATCTCTTGGATGAGATTCAGAACTTGGGATTATCGTTATTGAATCATCTCTATTGTTTTCTTCGAATTTATATAAATTCCTATGATGATTTATTAGATGACGTATCCTATGGTCATATTAGTAATATTAATTTATTTCATTGCATGTGAGAAAATCATAATTGTCTATTATTCATCGATGCATGAGCGCAGTTAAGTTTTTCCTCTACAACTTATTGGGTAATTAAATGATGGATAATTAACTGCTTACAGTTAAAATACAGTAGTTTGTTTTTGTATGTGGTGTTTGACCACAATCTCACCAGGGTAAGTGATGATGTGGTCGAATATCAGTGTGATTTTTTAAGTTAAGAAACTAGGTACTAAAGTTAAGAATTAAAATTACTATAGTATTGGTAGTTATCTATTTATCCTAATCCTAACTTCCTAACTTAATTTTATAAATGCGAATATGAGTTTCTTTGTTTGTGTGTTACCTTTTCACGTCTAAACCGCTGAATCGAGCGCGATGAAATTTGGTACGCATATACCCTATGGTATGGAGAAGGACATGGGCTACTTTTTTCTCGTGAACGCGGGTGAAACCGAGGGGAAAGCTAGTTTTCTATACATATAATTAATCTGTAAAACCGGTGTGTCAGTACATTAATGATGTACGAAGAGTAACAGAATGCAAAGCTTTTTTTTCTTATCTGTCTTTCTGTTTGATTGAACACGTTAATCTTGGAAACCACTGAACGGATATTCATGGAGTTTCCATATACCTAGGTTAATGCGGCTTAGCTTGGCGGCTAGGAAATAATTTCAACGAAATTAGGTGGAAGGAAGAAAAGATAGGTATATAGATATTTTATAGTCTGCGCGAGCGAAACGCAGGCGCAAAGTTAGTAAAGGTCTTAAAAATATTTCGTTCTCATCACACACTTCACCATACACTAGCAAGTCAATTTATTAATATTTTATTTAATTAAGGAAATGTGCTACATCTGGTAATTGACTTTGACTAGGTAACACCTAATGTTACTCTTTTTTACGATTTATCGACCTGTGACTGCAAACTCACTATGGTGAGTGATGTGGCCGAAGGTGGTAAGCACACAATTACTATAAGGAACTGGCTCTTAAGTGCAGCTGCCGGAATAGACCTATAACGCTATTTAAATGCTCAACGTGTGAGTTGTGACACATTACAAATATTATGTCAAAGATTAAGTCTTTTAATTAATTGAGTCAGTACAAGTAAGTAGTAAATAAACATTGTAATTACATTACTGCACAACCTTGGAAAAGAAAATAATCGTTTCATTTAAAATTATCAAACATGCGCGTACGCAATTTAAACAGAAATAAATATAAGAAGCAAGCGACATGTCTGTGTACACATGAATGTTGCCAACTCGACGTAAACAAAGGATGGGTTTAATTGTTATGCATACGAGCGACCTTTACAAATGTCACTACAGTAATTCTTATCCCACATGCTATTTAAGTTACAATTTTTTTTTTTTTAATAGATAACGCAATTATGGACGAAGAAGTTAAATAAATTGATGTAGTATCGTCTTGTTTAGTGTAATGTCGCAGGGTTATAATGATACCCGCGTTCCCGAGGAATCTTATATTTTCCCGGGGTAAAAAGTAGCCTATAGCCTTCCTCAATAAATGGGCTATCCAACACTAAAATATTTTTTCAATTCGAACCAGTAGTTCCTGAGATTACACCCTACAACCTCACAAACTTACCTCTTTATAATATTAGTATAGATAGAGTATAGACTAGCTAAAAAAAAGAGACCGCTACCCGAGAAAAAAGTAGCCTATTTCCCACTACATACCATAGGCTATTTGCGTACCAAATTTCATCGCTATCGGTTCAGCAGTTTAGGCGTCAAAAGGTAACAAACAAATTCACATTCGCATTTATAAGATTACTAGCTTGCGTCCCGCGGTTTCACTCGCGTTCCCTAGGCATTTTGTATTTTCGCGGGAAAAAAGTAGCCTATGTTCTTCTCCATACCATAGGCTACCTGCGTACCAAATTTCATCGCAATCGGTTCAGTGGTTTAGGCGTGAAAAGGTAACAAACAAACCAACTCACATTCGCATTTATAATATTAGTTGGATAGTTAGGATTATGCTTGTTGTGTATATAGCGTGTTTCAACATTTACACTAGCTGATATTTACATACACACACACACACACACACCTCCACGCCTCTTATAACACACCCCTTATACTTACACCCACATACAATACTCCCATTGTTTAATTTCTAATTTTTTTATTTTTTTTTATCTAGGTAAGTACTTACTCAATTCTATTTTATCCATGTATTCGTAGGCTTATGTATTTAGCAAAATTTCAAAACGTGCAGTTTCGCAAAAAAAAAGTATAATTCATGATCAACATTGAATACTCATAGAACTGCTAGAAGATAAATATTAACTATAATTAATAAATTATAGTTAATTAAATTAGTTTTAAAAAAGATGTGCACAAATATGTGAAGAAGCGGGACAGCCGCTTCATTTTCCTTTAGATATCAAATATTGATGACTAAAGGAAAACACATTTGTGCATGTGAATTTTTTTTTTTACAAAAGTAGTACTTATACAGTTTATTTTACTCTTTGAAAGTTGTCTATCTAAGGCAGCGCTCAGGCCGCGACTGCAGGCGCAGATAACCTCGCCTTATCACCGTTGTTTACTTAACACTGTATTGCTAGCTGACGGTCTATTAGACCCTTACCATACTATTATTATAAGAATATTCTATAAGAATCTACAATAGAATAGATGTACCTATTCTTTATTGTATACTCCACATACAGAAGCCATTACAATACAAACAAAGGAATATAATACAACATAAGTGGCCTTATAGGCTTATAGCTTATGCGATCTCTTCCAGGATACATTTGGCCTAGCTGAAAATTAACCTAACTTGTTTGCAAAAGGTATAAAAGCTCCGCCCATCTCAATGGTCTAATGGTTAATCGATGGATTTGCTAGGTCATTGGTACTGCAACGATTATTTTGTCATTGTCAATACATTTTTGATTGAGCTGGAAACTAAAAGAATTTTTAAGAAAAATATTTATGAAAAGAGTAAGTGTGTTAGGCAAAGTGTAGGTATAATTGAATGATACATATGTAATACGTATTAGTGGGTGTTGTGCTGTGCTTTGCTCTGCTCTCGACCTTACATTACGTATGCACTACGAAAATTTCGTTCCACTGGCGCGTTTCCAAAACGTTGCGTTTTGCTTTGATTTGATAACTATTTATACGATTGTGCACGATGTTATCGCGTGATATGTACTGTACTGGTTGTTTACTTCACATATTTTGTTACCATGTAGGTTGGTAGTTTGGTAGTTTCCTCCCGAATAATAATCGACAATAATATGAGAATTGGTTTTGTGTTAGAACTACCTTATTAAGTAAATGTTTGATACGTAGATTATTATTATATTTGAATATTAACAAGATATTTAATTGGTTTGGCAATTATTTTTGGTCTTTTATACCGCAAACCGCGTCACTCGGTCAAATAAACAATCGATGTGTGGCAGTGTTGGCGTTATCGCATTTTCCGGAGGCTGGCGAGCTTGCGGACACGGGCGGCAGTGCCGCCGGCGCGCGCGCACCGAAAGCATGTGCCCCGCGCCAACAGTGCGATGTACATAGAACCGGCCGCGTTCCGCGCACCAAGCGCCGAGTCCCTTGCCGCTACCGATCCCCCATCGGCCATATGGACGCAGTGCTTACCTTCCCCGTTATTCGCAGGCAAAAAAGCGCCCCTCAAAACCTTCGAAGAGATCCATACGCTGCTCCAGCAAGGCCGCAAGCGCGAGCTGAAGCTCATCATCAGAGAGAACTCCTGGCCCATCAACAGCCCCGTCCGCGCGTCCCTCTGGCCGATACTCTGTCGGCAGCACCAACATGGAAAGTCTATGCTCGAAGGATTCTACTGGGACATGGTTACACAGGTCAGTGATCTTTAAATTACGCAACTTTGTAGCGATTGCTTTTTTCCCAAGGTGTGCGAGTCGCTTAACTCGCATGTAAAGAAATTGGTTGAATCTCACAAGGTGACGACAATAAGAGGCGTTATCTCGCGAAACCGGCGAGTACTTCACATTCCCAAGGTCATGTCTATTTACTTTGCGCAACGCCGCGCCGCCCAAATGTTTGTCAGATATCGCGCCCCCCAGATAATAAGGTAACGTCCCCGCCAAGGTTTCTAGTTGTTTTCATTCAAGAGCTCCCGTGTTTACTTACCAACGCGGCTTGAATAAGGCCGGTTTGATTAAAAATTCACGTCACGTGACTGTCGCTCACGGAAAAACTTTTGGGACACACTAGTACAATATTATACGTACTATATGTCTGTGTTAAAAAAGTATGCAACCTAAATGTATTAGAGATATATCGATGAGACTTAGTACACAATGACACGAAGTTGTAGCCAAAAGCGTCGAATGTAATGCAAAATGAATTTTCCGACGAGGGGGCTTGTTTGTATCCGTCATTCGGCAGGTCCTTGTGTTCGACATCAACGTGCGCGCGCGCATCCTCCGCGTCACAATGTAAATGTCTCTCGCATCTTAATTAGCCGCCAGTCTATTAAACAATGGCCGACTAATTATACAACAGGTGGCTGTAGATAATTAAAAATAGAAGCAAGCAGCAATTTATGACTTTATTGTTTTTGTCATTGCGACTTTGCGACTCATCAATATTTTGACAGGGAAAAACCGAAATTGATACCTTTATGTTCATGGCGAAGATTTTCAAAATGCTAAATGTTTTGGTGTTATTATTTCTGCGTAAGCGATTGGCACGGCATCAACTGTTCTGGGCCCGCTTACCTTCGCATCTGCACACGCGCTTGTGCACACCACACATGTACTGTGCAGAATTGAGTACATACATACGTATGTACAACAGGATTTTAAACAAATAGATAGATAGATTACCTACATTTTATTGCTACACCACATATAGTTGGAGTACAAAATATAACTTACGAATTTGTGTTGACATGGGCGGTCTTATCACTAAAAGTGATCTCTACCAGGGAAGAGGAGTTAAAAAACTAAAAGCCGTCTTTTACAGGGAGTACAATACTAACAAACTCACTTTCGCATTTATAATATTAGTTAGGATATATACATATAATAATATATAATTATAATATTAATACGTGAAGAAAAACCTTTGGTACTTACACCTTTTTACGAGAATTACGCGGACGGAGGAGTATAAAATTTGGCACAGTTATAAAGTTTATATGGAGAAGGAGTGCAGAAAGCTAATATCTTAATATATATAAATCTCCTGTCACGATGTTTGTTCGCGATGGATTCCTAAACTACTTAACCGATTTTAAATTAAATTGGCACACCGTGAGCAGTCTGGTCCAACTTGAGAGATAGGATAAACGGCTGGACCGATATGTCTGTGTATATTTGTGTATGAGTTGGACAGGACAACGTCTGTCGGGACAGCTAGTTTTTATATAACATGCATTTGAAATAAATTAACTACACACACTACCATGCATTTGACAGACACACTTCACACATGTCACCACTGTCAGTGCTTTGTCGATAACGCGGCGATGACAGACTTAAAGAAAAGAGTTCGTATATGAGTGAAGTGATTTTCTTTATATTCTTAATATATCTTAATATATATATTTCTTGTGTGCGTGTGTATGTGACTGAACTCCTCCTAAACGACTGGACCAATTTGGATGAAATTTTGTGTGTATATTTGAGCGGGTCCCTGGATGGTTTGAAAATACAATTGGACCCGGTAGATGGCGTCGTAATCGAGTTTGGACAGGACAACGTCTGTCGGGCCCGCTAGTTTATTTATACTCTTTTGTTTAATGATGGTTGAATTTGACCACAAGCGACCTTTAGTATATGTAAACCTACAAATACATAAATATTTAATGTCTGTTTGTTTATTTGTAACGTATGTGCTCCTACACTATTTATCCGATTGCGATGAAATTTCAGAGTTGTTGTTGAAAGTCTTGATAAAATTTAATCAACACTTGCAGTCCTTTGATGCTCATAAACCTTTTGCAATTTATCATAATGCATTTTTTTTTCCAAAACTTGATTCCTTATCATACGATTTCGTGTCAAAATTACTGTTTCCATCGCGGCACAAAGCCCTGAATTTAAGATTCATGTCAAATCGTTTTGCCAAATTTTCTCGATAGTGAAAGCATCATTTACAATTTTCCTATTTCTTTGTCGGATGTCTTAGTAATGACACAGTAATTTCATTGAAATATTTCTCCGATACACAATTCAGATGAGTCAAAATACCGGGACACTTGCCACGTGCTGTCCCCAAGGGTAGCTCGACAAACAAGCCAAATATTCCGGTTTTCTTAGAACTGAGGAGGAGAGAACACTTCCAAAATATTCACTTCCACGATGATCTCATTGCTCTTAAATTAACTTACGACATGAAGTAAACAATGATTGTTTATGACATTTTCTTTATTTCTACAACCTTACGACTCTCTCGTTGGACATAAGCATTCGAATCAAATGAAATATATTTAGCGTGGCACTCATAGACTATTAGAAAGTAATGCCCTTAATCACCACTGTGCGTAGAGTTGTTCATCGCAAAGCTATTTAGCTGAAATCATTCAAACTGATAGTACTAGCGTGAAATGAAACGTAGTTTTTGCATATAGAGTAGTAGATGAAAAGTTTGTTAATTATCCTGTTTTTTTAAAGTAGTGCTTTTTATATTTTTTCAGCTACTTAAACCTTATTTTATAGAACGACTATACGACAAGTGCTTACCACATTCTTGCGGTTACAGATGTTCACACCACGATCGGTACTTGACCACGAAATCGTAATTAAAATAAACAATTGTAGACAATTGCCTATGTCGTTAGATTCATCACATTCTCACTGAGCATACGTAATTAATTGGCTACGCATGGAATCTGTTCGAGGGATAAAAGGGAGTAGCATGTCAGAAATGTGGTGCGGTGCCAACGACTCGCGCGCCTTGACCTCGCGCTTCGTCACACGTTGTCACACACCGATAACGGTGGATTTCCAACGCTGTATCGCCATTTGTCATACGAATATATTCTGCCAGTGAAAGAGATGGATATGTTACTAGAAAATAATAAGAACCGCAAATTTATAAATTTTCTAGGAAATTTATAAACCTTCGTAGGATTGTAAACGAGAGATTAATTGTATTATTTTACGCCCACATTTTCGCAAATTGATAAACTTACCGAACTCACGCGTAAAATAAGAAGTAAGCAATAACCAAACGCCATGTGCGCCCTGATTGGTTGAATAAGTCACGTGTTCCTCCGCGAGTTTATGAATTTTCTAGGAAATTTATAAACATACCTAACCTAACCTTTATCCGTTAGTTTATAAAGTTACAACGACACATCGCAAATCGATAAATTTGCGAAAATGGGGGTGTAAAATAATACAATTAATCTCTCGTTTACAATCCTACGAAGTTTTATAAATTTCCTAGAAAAATTATAAATTTACGGTTTTTGTTATTCTCCGGTGACATATACAAGGAAAACGTGACAAGAAAACTCTTGATATTTCGACGATGATATTACAGAATATGGCCTAGACATTACTATGCGCTGATCTGTACTGCGCTGAAATATATATTTAGAGATTATAGTAATAAAAAAAGATTGGAACGCTAATTAAAGCATAAAAACTCGTAATGACAATAAATTCATTCATGTCAGATTCCAAAGTCAAATGAGGACATTCCTGTATATTTTTAAGTGATGCAAAAGCTCGGTAGCATCAATGTAATACCCGTATAAAAGCAAATGTCACTCAGATCAAACTGCCTACGTCATTCTTTAATCTTATTATGCTAAATCCGATTATGCCGGTCGGTCGGTATCTCTGTTTCATATTAAAATACGGTCCTCATTAAATCCCTTGTGGGAATTTAGGCAGGGCTTAACTTATTCGGGTAGAATGCCAACGACATTCTGTTTTTTTTTAATCTCTTATTGTAAGCTATTCATTCAAAATTACTTTGTAACTATGTTCTCTCTATGTTCACTAATGAAGTGTGATCAGATGACTTGCTTTATCTGCTTAACTACACTTAAAGAGTTGCTAACGTCTATGTAGACAGCTTTACAATCTTGATTTTATCAATGAACTGCATTGAATGAAGCACGTGTCGTAAGTGAGCTTCCATGTCTCCCGTTTCAGATATCGGGTTGCTTGGAAGTGCATCGTAGCAGAAGCAAATGTGTCGATTAATCGAGTAATATCTATATCGATCGTGCTTTAATTGCTTCACTTAACGGCACTTCGGATTTAGTTTCATTCGATATTCTGTCGCTTGTTAATTAGTTGGCTGTATAGATTTACAGAATTCTTGAGGCTCTACTAGCAGAATTTGTGCTTAAAGAATATTGTTTCGCTTCTGATTTGATTGGCTTGTAGCTTCTTATTTGGAAATGTGTATGAACGTCACCGTGATATGCATATCTGGAAAAAGTAATTTATAGGAAACTGAGACTCGTAAAAAGACTAATCAAGTCATCGATTAATCATCATATATTTTTTATTAATTCACAATAATTATAAAAGAGCGTTGATATGAGTTGTTAGGGAAAAGACCTACAACAACATAATGAGCGCTGTGGCCAAGACTAATGTGTTGGTAAAGCGTGAATACTTGATTGATTACCTACTTACTGATAAGGTAAAAGAGGTGTGGCAAACGAAAGCACCTAAAATAAAGCTACACCATTTTAATGCCAAGATACTGGAATGCGAGAAGAATTTAGAAAGCAAATGCGTTGAGAAGTACTTGAGATTTCATCTCGGCCTTCGGCTCGGTTACTTCAGTATCTCTAGCATCTTCCTAGTTTTGAAAAGGAGCAAGTTGATTACGTAATAAAAAAAAAACGAAGTCTGACATGGCAACAATTGAATGTTACGAAGAAAATCGTCTTTAAGTCTCGTCCTATTTCAGCTTATTGTCATTACTTTGTACTGTATTTGTATACTTAATACGCAAAAACTATATTGCAAACAACACTTCGCTGTAAATCTGTTGCTAGAAAGCCTGTCTTCAAATCATCATCCGAACTCTCAAATTAGACATAAAAATTCCAGACTTAATTTACTGTGACATAAAAATCATAATATCTCGATAATTGATATACTTACATAGGTAAAGCTGTACGAGTGATGGCCGAAAGCCAAATCTTAAAATAGCCAGCACCACTTTGTTTCTCTCACCTTCTGCCGCTTGCATTGTGGTCATGTGAGGAGTGGGAATTAGTATAACATTTTCTATTCTGACTTTTGACTGGGATTCATTAACGCTCTCGTTTATATTTATATTCGTTTCAGTCTGAACTTTTTCACCTTTATCAGAAAGTAGTTTATAACGATCATTCTGTTTATGATTATGAGGAACGATGAGGAATCTGAAAACAAATCTGGCTCCTTTGACATGAGCATGAAACTATTATGAAAGATGACGCATACACATAAATATGCGATTAAACATGGATTCTTGAATACTATTGTTGTAACATACGATGCTCTTATACAATCATAAATAAAAAGCGGTTAACGTAACGAAGTATGTTGTAGAAATGAAGCTATTATACGCTCTACTGATCACGTCCTTGTAACCGAGTCAGCTGATGAAGTCACACCGAAACTTGCTGCTATCGAGATTATGACCGGTTATGACTAAGCATCTCTATTGAATCGATCACAGGAAGTTAACAAAGGCGCAGACGGTCAGACTGAGACATTTCCTGCATTTAAAAGACTTCACACATTCACCGAGACCTTGAGTTCTAGTGGAGCGTTCGTTTCTTGAACTTACATCGTGGTAAGAAGGTACAGTTAACGTATATGTACAAATACTCGGTTGTGCAAGAGCAAGTCACGATATCTGGTGTTTTCAGACAGGTTTATTTATACTCGTATGCTTGAGAACTAAAGTTGGTGGAACATAAATCGTTGGGTAATAATATTATCCTAAATCAATAAACTATGCGCAGCTATAATGTATTTAATGTTCAAATTTAATAACGTATAACGCCATTCTTGACTTCCAACTATGATTATCTCAGAACCGATCTTCACCGAAAGTTAAACCATCAGATTCTGAAATCTCTATAAAATAGTTCTAGTAGATAAAATACTTTCATAATTTTTGATCAATCTTTAAGGTGCAAAAACCACTTAATCGGCGACTTCCACCAACCGTTGCAACCACGAATCGTGTGGTCTAGCTAATCGAGTTTAAGCAATTGAGTCTAATTAATGGCTAGACCTGTTCAGATGTTGCTCTTGTTGCGATACACATGCGCCCTATTGAATTACTAGGTTGCCAAGCAACCAAAACTTGATTCACATTATGATTTCAGCTCTCTTCATTTACATCTTCAGACTACCATTTAAATATTGTGTTCACTTTGATGTTTATGTAAATTGTGATTTTTGTGAATGAATAAAAGATTTAGTTACAATGCTTGAAGTTCTTCAAGATCATGATGACGTATCTTTAGGTGGTATTATATCCATCGTCACGGTATTATACGTCGCTACCACTTAGCTGTCATCGATTTTAAATATTTATTTCAAATACCCTCACACACAAACACACCCCCACGCCCTTACACACACACATCCTCACACCCTCACACACAATAGTCTTAATATGCTTGGTATTTTTTAAAGAACCATATTTTGCCCCACCAAAACATTAAAGTTGCTACTAAAACTGAACTACAGTAACGAAATTAGAGTTGGAACAATCAATGTAAATCAGGACCCACTAATAAACATTGTTAGTAATTAGTATTCATTTTAGTCACGTGTCACGTGTGTGTGAGTGACGCGTTTGGAGGATCACAAATAGACTGTCATTAATTTTGATTGAATCAATTTAGTAACCATTACGCTTCCTATCCGTTTGATGCTAATTGAATGATTCTTATTGCTTTAATTTTCAAATGAATCATTTTTTTCTGGAGATAAAATTAATTATGTACATATATTGGATTTGATCTAGATTTAACATAGCATCCCCCAGGTGGACTAGTGAGTGTGGTACTGTGGTAGTATTTTTTTTTTGTAAGTATTGAGCTGTATAAATGTTCTTTTATTCTTGGTAGCAATGTAAAAAACCTATGTTTAAGGCTCCAGTCTCCCTAAAATCAGTTTTCTTGCGGAATTTATCAGAAAAGAAACATTTTTTTTTAGTCATCAGAAAATCAATAAATGAAATATATTTACGTTATTTTAAAGTGTGAGATTTGAAGTTTCCAATACATATTTTATTTTTTAATTTGATGCCATTTTTATTAGCTTTGTGAGGCTTTAAACATACCTCTATTTACGTTCCACACGTAGAGGGTCTTATTCATGCACACGCCACGAAAAAAATATAACAAAAACAAGAAATGAATTCAGATTACATTTGTCAGCATCGTCTCAAAAGTAGCTTTTCAAAATCGTCTCAATTTCTTATTTAAACTGCTTTAAAAAGTTATAAATTTCTGAAATTGACCCTTGCAACATATATTTTTTTCTATTATAAAGTAATGGTTTAGAGAAATCACACTTTAACCACTCCGAAAGCAACTACTTATCTGACGAATAAAAAATATATGCATTCAAAAAATCATTTGAAATAAATTTACCGAAACTAAACATATAACACAACGAACGCTGTCAATTCCCAGCGGAATTGAATGGAATTTTGGAAGGATTTGCCGACAAATGTAATCTGAATACATTTCTTGTTTTTGTTATATTTTTTCCGTGGCTTGTGCATGATTGAGACCCTCTACGCGTGGAACGTAAATAGAGGTATGTTTAAAGCCTCACAAAGCTAATAAAAGTGGCGTCAAATTAAAAAATAAAATATGTATTGGAAACTTCAAATCTCACACTTTAAAATAACGTAAAATATATTTCATTTATTGCTATTCTGATGACTAAAAAACAATATTTCTTTTCTGATAAATTCCGCAAGAACACTGATTTTAGGGAGACTGGAGCCTTAACACTTGATATCTGCTGGTTTTTTTATGTCAGAGGACTGACAAGCACCTGATAGTAAGTGGCTACCGTCGCCTATGGACATTAGCAATATAAGTGGTATTGCCAATGTGTGGCCGACCTTTATAAAGCTTAAAAAGCAACTGGGTCCTGATTTCAACATGAGGGTGGTAGCCAACCACCGTGCTGTGGTTTCCTCACGATGTTTTCCTCAAAGCCCAAGCTCATTGTAGGATTCGAATCCACTACCTTCTCCCGTGGCATCCGACGTCACTATTACTTTCATCGCCTTAAAACTCCATAACTTCTAGTATGTCCTAGAAGCGAAAACATGGTCCATCAACACAATTAAATGTAAATTAAAAACTATATAAAAAAGTTAATGCATTAATATTTTTGCTATAACTTTTTTATTCGTATTGCAATGCAGCAAATACTTACCTGACCTAACCCAATTTCATTTTTCTAAGGCATTTGCTGTTTTATGTTATTTTACGGCCGCTATGCACACGACATATCACGTCACCGGATTGTATATTGTAAACATATTATATTATACTGTAACTGCATGCTTAGGACATATTCTAAAGGATTTGTTAAATAATATTAAGTAATCTTTCAGCACATTATAGTAAGTTTCTATATTATAATTGTAAGTCAATTTTCTAAGTGTGGAAACTATTTCTTCTTAGATCTTTTTTAGCTTATAATATTGCCTCTAAACTCCCTCATGTAGTCTCCCTACTCCCCGTGCTCTATTTGCATTAGACGTCAAAACGAAAAACTGGCCAAGTGCGAGTCGGACTCGCGCACGAAGGGTTCCGTACCATTATCTATAAACACGGCAAAAAAATCGCGTTTGTTGTATGGGAGCCCCCCTTAAATATTTATTTTATTTTGTTGATATAGCGGAAACAAAAATACATAATTTGTGAAAATTCCAACTGTCTAGCTATCGCGGTTCTTGAGATACAGTCTGGTGACAGACAGACGGACGGACAGACATCAAAGTCTTAGTAATAGGGTCCCGTTTTTACCCTTTGGGTACGGAACCCTAATAAAAAATGTGTGTTTTTTTTACAGCATTGGTATAGGTAGAACAGTCTTAGATGGAAATAAAAAAAAATATTCATGATATTATTTTACGGCATGGGTTTTGAAAGTCACAAATATAGTTGAAGTACCCATAACATACCCTTTTATACTTACTATTATTATTCTGTACTCAAGTACATATTTATATATCATTTCAAGAAATGCAGTAAATGTGACATAACAAAAACAGAATCAAGTGTTGTATTTCATGATAACGCATATTAATTATTGTTGCAATAAACATATCGCCTTCAAGAATTCTAGATACTGCGTAGTATATAAAGTATCGAACTTTGAGTTTATAATATTTATGAATATATCAATACTTATCTCCTTCCCAACATTGTCTTGTCGATGCAGTGTTTACTGTTGGTGATTTAATTAATAATTGATTGTCGCCTGAGGTCCCCGAACTCAAAAACTGTGTTCCCTTTAGAATATTATTCACTGTACTATTGTTTGTTATCACTATTTCTTGTATATCGAAGTATTTCCAAAACAGCAAGCAAGATACTTAACGACCATTCATTAATTAGAAGCGTAGAAAAATTACATAAATGAGTAAACTGCACATAAAGTATTTAAATTTATATTCATCCGTTTATTTTTAGATAAGGAAATGCTCGGGTGTATTTAGTAAACAATCGATAACCAGGTGCACATTGAAAATTTATTCTAATACATACGCTATTGTGCAACAATCTTGGTAGGAGCACATTCACATCCGTGTCGGAGGCACGTTGCGTAATGGAGCCACGACGTCGTTTCCTATTTATTAGGTCGATCTATTTTAGTTCGTTATCGTTGTGAGCATTGCCAATATTTATAATATCATTCCGATTGCAAAAAATAATAAAATCTACCATTGAAGCAGACTTCTAATTTCACCATCGAAATATTTTCCCCCTTCGCAAATTCTTCCTTAAATTGGCACGTGGGAACAGTAACTCTCAGTTTCGGACGCAGTTTATTTAGGTTAATGCTACTATGTAAATAGTTTCGGACTGCTATCGGAGTTTATGTTCAATTTGCTGCCGACATGGTGAAATGTTTGCCGACGACCGACGCGCGGTGGGATCTGATTACTCGACTTTCTTCAGCTGACTTTAAGATATGTCTAATGATACCAACTAATTCAGGTTACCTTTGAAACTGGTATCTTTATTAATATTTATCGCGTCCATTTAATCTCAGTAATATTTCTTAAAATACTTTCGAATTGAACTAAGTGCATTCGTCTTTCATGAATCTGTATTTTCTCATCTTAATATTGCTTTCGATATAAGCTGTTAAACTAAAAATACATAAAGTAAACATTTATGACCTACACGTAAATCGATAAACATGTGAAAATAATCTGCACAGACTATATGTGTACGTACATACTGCTACTCCACAGATAACCTTTTGGGTCGTGTCGCATATCACATTATCAATCAAACTAGGTACAGTAAACAAGCTTGACTTGCGCGGGGTTATCGGATCAACACTGTTTACAGGCAATGCAAACTTGAATGACACGGAAATTGTCTTCGTATGACAAGACACACACATATCTAATAATTGTTGTTATGTGATCTATCAAAATTAGAACAGTGGAATTTCACTGTAATATCTACCAGACATCTGTTTGTTTGTACAGCTACTATATTATCTCTAGTCTTAATGCCTCTTGAATGATTTCAAAATATGTTCAGTATGTTGTAACTAGCCAGTGAAAGTACAAGAGTAAATATAATTCATGGCAGCACACTCCATTATCTCGCATGTTTAAATTTGTGGTTTTAATGATTATATCTTAGCTTTTTAATTTTTATCAGGTACACTATTTATTTTCTTAACTAACCGTTGTTTCAAATAATATTTAGGTACAGGCTACCTACGTGAACAGCGCACGCATTTCGTTGTGTTGCTCACAAAAGATTCTTTATCATTCTTATGTAAATCTGTCTTCTTCATCGGCTCGTTTGCCTGCCGTTTACTAATCATCGTATGACATGAATATTGATCTTAAAACTATAACTCAAAACAATTTCGTTTTGAGCTATGGTTTTAACTTTATAGTAGTATTTTCTTTAGTGTTATTTTTTTCTTTATCACTACTAGCTTTTATTGTTGCATCATTATCTTGAATTATAGCAGAGTTTCTAAGTGCTCAATGTCGTTCTACTCGATATATACGAATATCTGCACGCAGCCTCATAGATAACAAGAGTGCTTTTCACAATCGACTTATGGCCGCGAAAGATTTACATTAGTGGCTCACTGTGCGATGGTAAAATACGAAGTTATTTCCGACGGAATCCGCCTTGTGGATTTGCTCCGCCGAAAATAGTATCATCGATCTTATTCGCAAGAGAGAATAACAGCGGCAACGTATTTATTTATACAGCGGCATATAGGAAAACTTTTGCCTTATTTTCGGAGTTCATTTAAATATTCATGTTGCCGTAGTATTTCGCTAAACTCCCCTTTGTTATCTTTTGCATTCATGAATTTAAAATATTACCCGTATGTGATAGTTCGGTTGATAATCAGCTCGAGTGGTTATCTAGAATCAACTATGAATAACCAAGTGGTACATAACAAAGCGCATCAAATTTGCAATTTGGCTTTTGTCGGTCCACTTTATTCAATTAAGCGTTGATTGTTGGTGGCAAGAGGTCGCGTCGGGGTGGTGTCCGTTCGTAATAATTAGGGCATTAGCGCTTTGCCTACGCGTCTGCTTATTGTCACTGTACCTATAATCCGTGATATGACTATGTTAATGTCATGTCATGAAATTTGCTGATTTATTTAGTTTGATCGTCTATGAATTTTCAATCGTTATCTTTTTTAGTCATTCGAGATCTGTGGCTACAATCAGCGGGCGTGTTGAAAGCACTCAGTAATGCATTACATTATTCATGTCCGACACCAAGGCTGAATGCAAATCTGCACTGTTGAAACGTCAATATAGCTGAAACGTTACATCCACGGATTCCGTACGTTCTTGGAAGTCTAGGTTGGATCAACGGGCCCTGCCCACGTGCGGTGTCGACCTCGATAGTACTAACGCATCGGTAATACAAAATACCTTGCTTTGTATCGGTTTATTTTTCGTCCCCGAACTGATGCCAACAACATTGGTTGAATTTTATCTGATGCCAGTTTGTTTTCCCACTTAGCGTCATTGTTTGGGTTACACGCTCGATTAAAATAGTTCTGTTTTTCTGAAAATGCTTGTGCATTGTAAAGATTAGCGTTATCAGATCGCATTCATACGTGACTAAATGTGTATAATATGTACTAATCATCATATTATATTTCGTATTGAATGAAATAAGATTCAATATATAATTAGTCACGTTATTTGTGTCTCATTGTTTCTTTTCAATGATGCTGATTGATTAGGTAATTAAATTTCAGCATAAACAAGACATCACTGATATATTTTTCATAGCAGATCACGTGGTATTAAACTCCAAACAGGTTTAGAGTCTTCTCATTTATAAACAAAACGGGCTGGGATCAGGTTTGGGTGCGTTTGTTTCTAAACGCGTAGGCGGCCTTGACTGAGCGAAGGACGACCGGTGAGTCGCGAGCGTGCGCTGGCGCAGGGGGCGTGGCTCTGCACGCGATACATACAGCGTATAGATGATCGTGTGTTTTTTTCTTCTGTTTTTGCTCACGTTAAGTTGAATCATGTTTATTGATAAAATACATGTTTAAATTTTCGTGTTTATGGAAATGTAAGGAATAATTAATATAATACCAAGCAAGATAATTAATATATTAAGGAGAAATTAATATGCTGAAAATGTTATGTTGTATTGAAATAAGAAAATTATTAAGAAATACTTCGAAAATGTTATCCATCAGAACTTAACCAATATATTATTTAATAATAATGAACGATACCATAATAACTGGTTGCCGTACTTTATCCATTATTCAAGATGCCCGGACGCCGGATACGCGGCAAAAATAATAAATAGATCATCCATACGTAAGCGGGCTTGTCTATCTGTTTTCATAATGTCTTATTCGATTACACTGCCACCAGTCAAAATATGTATCACGTGATTCGATAATATAATTTATCTTCTAACTTCAAATTCTAATCGTTTTTATACATGGTGGAATTATTTGATAATACATAAAATGAGAGCATTTGGAAAATAATCTATTTTGTGACGCTTACCTTTTTATTATATCGGTATTTAGAATATTACCGCAATTTGTATGGTTATCTTTTGTCAGCGTAACATAATGGGTGTTGTTATCGACGTCTATTCAAAGTATGTAACAGCTTTGACTATTTCATTACTTACACGATTGAAAAACAATACAATTCCTTCATTACTCATACATTTGAAACTCATTATTGATGACAAAAGTCGTTCGTTTTTACAGTCTTAAGTTCAGTTAAATGATGTTGTTACACAAGGTATAATATACACACATTTATTTCAGCGCACATTTTTGTATGCTCGCGCTTGAGTGAAAATAATGTGTGATAAAAAAATCCATGTGTCACAAAAATTTTATGTACGACTCCGTTTATTATTGCACTAAAATTATCTTGCTCTGGCTTTGACACGGCTGTATTTTTAATCCTAATATTATCTTTCTTTGCGAATCCCAGAGCTGTGTTGATATCTAATTTTAGATGCGTGGCGTCCGCCAACAACTCTGTTCAATTCGGCTTTTGTCTCGTTGACAAACGTTTATTGGTTTTATTTATTTTATTTATCATTCGGCCGATTTACCAACACTGCTTTCGGTCGTTGCTCTACAAAATTTACGCAACACCAGCCATATTTCAGGAGCATATTCTTTAACTCTTTATCCCTTATCTTACGAAAGATTTATATCGTCCAATGAACTCTTTACACATGTATGTTATCCGTTGTGCTAGGTTGTTTCAAAATCACCATCATACACTCATATACTTACTCCAAATTATACCATTAGCTAGCTAAGTGAGTCATTAGCGTGAACTAGCAATTTCTTATCTTCACTCACGAAAATATTGATGCAAGCATGTGTTTGTACTGTACTGGTTACTGCGATAATAGCTTGAGTAATTTGTATAGTCATTATTTTCCATTTTAATTATGCTGTCACGAAATGAGATAAAAAACATGATATACGTAACGATGATTTATGGTACAGAATAGATGTTATAGCTTATTTAAGAGGTAGAGTTATATATAATATGAGTGCCAAAGTACACGACGTAGTTCCAAGTTCCAACTATAGTCAAAGGCGAAATGTGTAATTTGTGGGGCTTGGATCGAGACTACGTCCTCGCTTGTAAATTGGATAATCACGCCCCAACTCGTGAATATGTCCGCAGGAGATTGGATAACAAATTCATATGTATGTCCTAATCAATTTGCATGCCTTGAATTTAAAAAAAAACATCCTTAATCGTTCTAAAAAATAAATATGCCGTAACGAACTAGCATTCAGAATGTACTAATTTAATTTAAAAAACTTGTTTTGAAATTTACCTTAGTCCTAATTATCATAATGTATTTTGTTTTCACTGTAAATCATATCTATTTAAGTTATCAATGAAATCAAAATTATCTGATCTTATGTTTCAACAGTTGTAAATTTTTCATTGTGACAGCAGAATCTCGGTGTTTTTCAATGGGTTCAAAATTTTGAAATTCATTTTGTGCGTAGCAAATAGAAGGGATAAGTTATATTTTATTGTGTGCTTAGTATATAAAGCACACAATAAAATATAACTTAAAAAAATATCAAGCAAACAATTTAACAGTATTTCCCTTACAGGTGTTCGGTACAGTGGAGCTGCCAGACAAGCCGATTATGCTGCCTCCCTTCGTGGAGGCGACCCATTGCCTCGGGTACCATCTGACCCGCAAGGGGCGGGCTGTGGCCGACAGGGTCGTGTCAGTCCTCGGGTATGCGTGCCCCGACATCACGTACAGCCCAAGCTTGTACCCCATCACAGCTGCCCTGCTGCACTTTATGCCTGGTGAGTGCTTCCATCTTAGTCGGTACCTTTATTTGATATGTCTAGTTTTTAGCATTGCTCTTATTTTTATCCTCCTGATATTTCTGTCTAGACTTAAGTTATTAATGATTCTTCATGATAAAGTGTATTCGTATGAATTTTGATTTAGCATCGTCTTAAACTTTTTATCTTATCACTAGCTTCCGTCCCGCGGTTTCACCCGCGTTCCCGAGGGATCTTATGTTTTCCCGAGATAAAAAGTTGCTTATGTACTATTCCAGACTATAATCTATATCTTTGCCAAATTTCATCTAGATCCCTTTAGCCCTTCTGGCGTGATTGAGTAACAAACATCCATCCATCCAAACTTTCGCATTAATAATATTAGTTAGTAGGATAAACTTTCCGGTACGTCGATACACGAACTATAGGTACATTATACATATATTTTGCAAACTAATTCTGATAACGTCATTCAAGTAAAATAAAATAATATCTATAAACCTTTTAAGATTATGATGATTAGCTAACATGTTAACTTTAATATGTTTGATTTATTTATTTCGTAATCATACTCTTCTTGAAATAAGTTGAATATCAACCCTGAAACATCAATTTCCTCTCGACATTTCACACAAACGGCTGGATGTCCATTAATTAATTTTAAAGTGAAAATATCATGATTCCGTTCATCGAAAACATAACTCACGCCCGATGGTCTGGAAGCTGTTAATTTTATTACTGCGGTCTACTCGGTTTATGAATAACCTAGCCGCAGCCACTGCTTTATTGGTTGTCATTACTACTGTTATGACGAAAAATTTATTATAATAACTACTATACGACCGATAAATAGCTTTTCAAAAGTTTATAGCTTATTTCCTTTCGTTTAAGACATTACTACTATATATAGATATTTCGTTTCTCCTGACTTTGAATGGAAATTAATTCGTATCTGGTGACAGTTGATTTTCTTAATGAATCTTCAAGTTCAAGAAAAGCGATTTGTTTTAGTGATGTCAGGTAACAACCGGTTACATAAAACATGCTCTCAATTCTAGAGCAGAGGCGTCACAAAATTTACAGTCGCTCTCGCCTTAATTCAGTAATGAGTGCGGGGGGCGATAATTGAACTCGGCAATAGGCAAATTGCCGGCGTAGTCTCTCCCGTCCATATCTCGATTACCGCTTTTTATCAACAGAATTGAACTCTGTGCCGTCGCAATACATATTGTTATCGCTTGAACTACGACCATATCCCTGATCAATCTTATCAGGATCTAAATTGAGCTCTCATACACCGTAACAGAGTCTTGTATACTTTTCATATACATCTGACCGGGTTGACGTGATCACACGACAAATGGACGTCGCCAACACGCCACAGATTTGCATTGCGTCCGTCGGTCGTACTGTCAATTTCATACATCTAACGTCCTCTGTCGCACGTTTTCGTGTAATTGGTTGAATGCTAACATAATGTTTGCTATCAACATGAAATTCGATTTTGATTGTACCAAACATTCAGTCAAATTTTAGTACATATGGACAAACAGCATTACAAATGCGTAATACACGACAATTTATCACGCTATATAACGTCATTTGACGCTTGAAGAGGCGGTCTAGAGGGCGGTTGTGTCAATTTGGTTACCGGATGACTCTAAAAGTGACAACTTCCTTCAATGTAGCTACTGTTCTGTTATACATGCACCTTATTTATAGTGTATGTAGCAATAACTTCAACAGATTTGTTGCATTATATGTTACCTGTTATGTCAGGTTGTAAACATTAAATGAATCGACGCTATCTATCAAACAATCAGATGATGCATAAATAAAATAGATATCTAGTGTTATAACAATGCGGTTTCTCTGGGACTGTTTACTATTGAAACATGTTTTCCGCACCACCAAGGATTGTGACTTTGTCACCTTAGGTAACAGGGGACCATATCCAGCAAATTCCATGTCCATTGTCACGTTTCACGTACTCTGCTCTGTACTATTGCTCTGAAATAGTTAACGACGTTGTTTCGGATCACGTGTGTCGTTCAAAACATTCGATTCAGTTTCGTTGTGATGAACGAAGTTCTTATTGTTGACCGCCTCTAGTCGTGTGTCAATGTCATTTATATTATTAATTTCGTGCGTAACGAAGAACGAGCGCGTCCATGACACTGCCAGCTGTCTCTCACCGAGCGTTATCATTGTCTGATACTCTGGTTTAAGCTTGATATCAGTCAAGTCAAGAGTTCACGCTCCGTCATAGGCATCAGCCAAGGCAATGTTTTTTAAGAAAAAATAAATTCGCTGTTTGTAATTTGGCTTAAAGCGTAGACATAAACTCGATGCCTGCCGTGTTTTAGTGTTTGGCTTGCCGCCAGTTCTCTTGCTCCAACGTATTGATTTGAAAACTGTTTCACCAGCTCTAGTGGAGTCTAGAATAGGGAACAATGTGACTGTTGCGGATTCTCGCTTTGTTAAGTCGGCCACTTGTCTTATCTTTATCGTGTTGCGTTATCGATTATTGTCTGATAAGCCTGTTTCTGCAGACCGAACGAACGATTCGTGCCATATCACTGGTATTACATATTCTGAATAATTAGCTTTCAAATTTAGTTTATATATATCCCACGTTAATTCAATTAAATAAATATTGTAGCCAATACGTTTACTACAATAGTCACAAAGGTCGAAAGGGCCGCACAAAAAGCTTGGATAAAATCATTATTACATGTTGTTTGTTCGTGCTCTGTGGGCATTGGAGCGAGACAGAGCTTCCTGTTCCGTTCTCGCACCACACGAATGCTTTATATCACCAGCAACACACAGATAAGCCTTAATAAACTTTTCCTGTTCCAAGTTACTGAGACTCACAAAGGAGTTCTGGTTGAAACGTCGCCGCCCTAAGGGAACAGTTTCTTGTTTTAACTTTTCATTAGAGGCAGTACAATTTCAGGGGTCGTGGCTTCCTCGAATTGTTTCCTTTGATATCGTTTCGAAATGTTGTAACGACGCTACCTTAATTTCTTTTTGTATTAAATTGTATTACATTTTCAAGCGTAGACACAATCTTGAATATTTAGTCTTATTTTATTTTGTTATCGTGTCTGAAAGTAATAATGTGGTTACGTGTTACAATTACATAGCTAAAGTAGAAAACATTCTATTTCCATTCTTATAGACCAAATCCACCCCATTTTATGGACCCCAATCCCCCTCACAGCGTATATCGCGTGGCGATAAAACGACTTTCCTTTTGATAACCAGAAAAACTTTTCTGTGACATATTTACGACCTAAATAGTCTTTTTGTTTTCCTATGACACTAGTTTAATGTACACTATGAGATCTAATCTAAACGTTATGGCATACCAAGGCCGTAACGATTTCCATATGAGTTGAGGTCCACAATAATATCACGAGTTAGTCAGGCAAGTGATATCATTGCAAGCCTGGCTTGAAACAAGGCGACGATTGTAAATTGTTTACGTCTATAATTAGAATAAAAAAGCTGAGCCAATTGCACCCGGCCAAAATGTATGTTTGTTATTTTATCGGTATCATATAAACATTGTGCCAAATTGAACCAGTCATTTAAAAAATTCTTAAAATTAACCTATTTTTTCTCAAGGGTAAATGTTGTACTAGCTAGACGTTTCATGTTGTTCCTTTGAAATATCGTTTCTTTTTTATTCAAATAGAGGTTTCATTTCAGTAATGATATTATTTCAGGCCTCGTCACAACATGATGATCTTAAATTAACTTGTAATTTTTCTATTGCGCCTATTTATTTACATCGTCTTGCCAAGGTTCGTGGTCTGAGTTTATTCTATTTCTTGTTTGGCTTAGAACAGGGAATAATATTATGTGTATAGAATTTTGCATTGACACACACAATGTCTTTAACTTTATGAATATCATAATGTACAATTTTCGTCGTCAAACAGTTTTAATCTTATGACATAATTGTTTGAATTTTATTTGCATACTGTCCCGCCATTTTGTATATTGTGATTTGTTTCTTTCGGAATTTCTCTAGTCTAGTGTTGCTGATAAGAGAAATTTGACAGCTTTTAAGTTATGATATTTGGCTGTTACTGCAAGATCTTGATGTCTTCTTTAGTAGTTGTTTAACGTTTCTGTATTAAAAATTAGTTTGTTTACCAAACACAAAAAATCGCGATTTGATGTGCTTGTTAATTTGTAAGTTATTTCGAGTAAAAAAATATGAATTACAAGCCACGCCGCATACGGGTCAACCAGTCGCCACAGCCACAAAACGCTGCCACCTAGCTTGCGGACCTCAGTTTTCATACATTTTATATGAACTCGCCGCATACGGTTGTCACTGGTCAACAACCACTTGTTTCCTTCACCGCCGTGTGGCTGTCGGACGTTTCCGCAACATAGTAACCGCTTCTAACTTGAGACAGCAGCGTTTTGTGGCTGTGACGAGTGGCTCGCACGCGGCGAGGTTAAGCCTAGTTTTATACCGAGTCAATGACGTACTGAAAAATCACTAAGGTCTGTATAGTATTAAAGTGAGGGAGAAATATATAAATATTTGAATGGACACTTGCGTGCGAGTTATACTGTCTTTTTGCGGAAAATTTCCATTGGTTCCAAATTTTTATGGAAGGTATTATGGACGCGCGCGTCGGTCGCTAGTAGCGAAATCTCAAGGACGTTTTTCTTCGGACCAATTTTGCAATCGGTGTAACATTTTTTGCACTGATGTTCGTGAGACGTATCAAAAGACGTGTATAGTATTCTTAAAATTTTACAGACGCCACTCTAAAACTACAGTCTATTTTTGGTCTGGTGATTGCTGCGTTTTCGTGTCGATTTTTCTCCTACAAAACCTATATCTACGCACATAACATGATCTTTTATGCTCAAGCAGGACGGATCACTGAGCAACTGCTAGGTAATATCAGAACTTTTTGAATGGTCGATCCGTTTAGAAAGTCCTGTTCAATATCTTGGTGCTACGTGATCCGAATGGTAATTCTCATCTCAGTCCCATTGTATCCCAACGCAATCTTCGGGTTCGTTTCACGGCGCTTTTTTCATTTTTTTTTACGCAAGATAAAAGTCTTGTTTTCATTTTGTTAAAACATAAATCTAGACTATAGATACATCGTGACTGTATTGGAGTACAGTAACAGTTTTGTTCGATAGAAATACTTTAGAAAAGGCACTAATGATCTAGTATTTAACTACGCAGTTGAAAACACTCTTGAATACTATAGGCAGTTCGTTCACTTAGCTCGCAAAATCTAGGTCAAACCATTATGAAGCCGTGACGCAGACTCTTTACTCAGACGATTTTTACAGTCAGCTGTTTTCAAAAGATTGTTATCCAGGTTTTATCTTAATTTTCATCTATCACGACTCATATAGAATTTTGTCTCGAACTCGAAGACAACATAACAATACTTTGCCTTTCTTATTTGGAACTATATGTTCCACGGTAGCTAAAACTTCAACAAAATACATATTTTTTGCTGTAAGTTTCAGAATAAAACTACCCTTTCTACAATTTCATTTTCCTGACACTTTACCCTAAGGTCGCGCTCTCGACCGTCTACAAGTATTTATGTTTCTCAAAGGATTTCCATCTAATACCAGCAAAGCGTTGCATTACAGTTGAGAGTGCTATAACCCCAATCCCTTGGAGCATCGTTACCAGTGGTACCACGAATGTAGGTCAACCCACGGCTTGTCGTAGTAACTACAGAGTTTGATGCCATTGTCTTTTTCTTTGACTTTACTGCTTTTGAAGATATAAAAGCTTAAGCTTTAAGTGTGGCTCGAATTTTTATCTGTCTCTTTATGTATGATGTGTTTGTAGTGACTTGGGGATTGTGGCGAAAATTCATCAATAGATGTTGATGAATTAAGACAGATGAAAATAATAATTTCCGTTCCTTTCAAAATGTATGTAGACTAGAATTTTGAGACTAGAATTGTAATTTTGAAAATAAATAGGCCGATGGTACGTGACCTAACCGCATGATAAAACTAAAGAGTTTTAGAGAGGATTCTGGCATCGCTACGGCAGCTCACGGCAATACATCAAAGCTATAGTTTTACGATCATCGTCCGGACCACGAATTGCGGCCATGTTTACTGTTTGTTTGTATGGAACTTGCAAATAAACGTTCGATTATACGCGTATAGATTCATTCACTTACCTTGTGTCTTTACTAATCCAGTATATCCAAATGTATTCTTGATGACACGGTTGCTAAGTGAATCTTCCAAACTTCTGCTGAAATATACCCTCTGGAGAATAATCAAAGAGTCAGAATAACTTATTTCAAAAGTTAACCTTTTAAAAGCTCTCGCGTTTAATGAAGGGGAATTTTATTATTATTCTGATTGCTTCCCTGCATTTCGCCTCGCGCCCTTATATTATTATGTAGATCGAAGCTTGGAATTTTTTGTAAGTTCTTCGCCTTATGAAACGTCTACAGACTAATGATTTTCTTTGACAATTATTTCTCAGATTTGATAAATATAATGAATCATAGAAAATCACATGTTATTCGTTGTTACACATTGCAATTATGCACAAAGGTGGTTGGCCTCTAACTCAATACTCTCGACTGGCAATAGTGCAAGGACTTTTATTTCTAACGTTGTTTCTTTATTATTGGAAATTATCCATTGCTGTATATAATTGTGTCAATGTTATTGCGTGTGTTTAATTAACTACCTGTATTATCTTTATGTATATTATATATGTATCAGTTATATAGTAGCATGTTCAAATGGTATAGTCTATGGCTTTTTATTTACGTGATTCTAATTTCCTGTAGATATTGTTTGTGTAACAGTGCTTGGTTGTGCTAGATGTTAATGATATGTGTCCACTTTGCTATTTGTATTCCTTAAAAAGTATAAGGTCACTGGCATCTTTGGTAACACAATCATTTCGTCGTATAATATAAGTAATGGATTTGAAAAATGTTCGTGAGCTTTGGCAAAATTAATTCTCAAAACATATTTTTTTAACGAATGATTGAGTACGAAAATATATGGCCTTCTAAAAACTGTAAAGGTTTTATTTGAAAATTGCGTGACAAATTAATTTCGAGGGCACAAAGTCGGCTAAACGAATGAGTTTTGTATTGAAATATATAAATTACTGCGTACTTTACTTCTATTCGCAGCTATAATACAAACCCATACTACTGTGTGACCAATGCTTACACAATTTCTTTGTTTCACGTTTCAACTCCTAAATAGTTGCATATTCATATATTTCGTACCTTGGAACATGCATAGTAAACATCGTTATAGTAAGATTATTGTTGGATTGAGAAGCAGTCACATGTCTCATATAATCATTTTCTTTTACAATGGCCAATTATTCACTATCACTTGCGTCTTCGATCACATTTATATCACCAGTTGATGTAACGTAAGCAAGGTCAAGGCTGTCATTGTGTTTACAACTTCAATCGTGGCTTTCTCTTCTTTTATTGCTGCTCGTGCTTCTCACTTAGTAGTATTTACTATTTGATATCAATTTACTACTATCGTTGTATCAAGATCTTTAAAAACGAATTGTCGACATGAAAACTCATGATAGTAAGAGTTTTAATCGAAAAAGTTAAGTAAGTATTAGTCCAGGACAGTTAAATCGCCCTCCTTTTAACTTTCTTTATTCCTAACAATGGCGTCTGATGTGCCTCAGTAGAGCAAATTGTATCTTGAAAATTCAGGTATTTGTTCTTAGATAAGCTGATTTGAAATGTTAATTTATGTTTTAACCAAGTCTAGAATTAGTTCAGAAATTTGCGTAAAAGGCGGAATGCCGTTTGGCAGATTATAATTTCTCGAGTAAACCTTCACCCAGCTTAGCTTTAGCGTAATAAGATTTGCAGCTTCCAAATTCAATCAACGGGCTTAATTCGGCCTCTTGCGAAGGGAAGCAAAGAGAGTTTCGGGGATATAACTTGACTAATCTTAATGAGATGCCACCGTCAATTTTGCTTAACTAAGATGAATAACATAATCAGTCTCATCTTTGGAACAGCATTAGGGGATTTCCAAGAAAGTTGCGAAACACTGTTTCACTAATCCTGGTTTTAGTTAATTTTGTACATAATTCATGTTTAAAAGTAAAGATTCTCATTAAAAATATGTAGAATGCGATTCGTTATGTATTTGAGATTGAACATAGTGGTAATGTCTTTGAGTACCTATACCCAAATTGATTTGATATAAAAATATTCTTTCATCCCTCATAAAACTAAAATTAAAACGGTATTCATATTTATCGGGGTCGTCTTGAAATTGAGGATTCGTGAGGTCGCCCAACTGCTGTGACAGCCACTTTAGACTAAACCCGTATCAAACTTGACCTGTGTCGTTTGAAGTATTTCTGAGAGGGGAAAAGCTTTTTAGAATTATATTTTATCCTTGTATTTATGAAGGAATGATAAAATTTTGCTGATCAAATACCATGGGCATGTAAATCTACATTTTATAAACCATGTAATCAATGTCAATGATATTTTAATGTTAAGTATAAGATACAAAAAGAGTGCAGTTTTGTAAAATGTATGTTCTGAAAGAAAATTCAAAAGAAACTCTTTCCCTCACCGCATCATCAAAATAAGTATCAGGTGTTAATGTCGTACAGCAAAGCGATACAAGGACCAAATATTTGCTATTTTAATGAAACACCTTAGACTCTTATTGCCAATGTAATGAAACATAAGACAAAATAAATGTTATAACACCTGTATCAGTAGACGACACATAAGTCATGTACCTATTTACGAAATTTTATCGACGATGTGATAAAATTGTGACATCGTATTGTTATAAGTAGAGTAAATTTTCATACAATTTGATCCAAGTTAATTTTCTTAAGACGTATCCCTCACGTGGTTTGATAAACATGAATATTATTATTATATAGTAACTACTATGACGTTTAAACAAATTAAAAAACCATAATAATCAACCATTAAGTAATATTATGGGAGAACAATAGAGGTTTGTCTCTCATCAAATTGATTCTTGATTATGAAATTTCTATGAGACACCTGAAGACAATGTAACAATTTGAGTATGATCAATCACTCAGAAGAGATAAATACTTTTAAAGCTGAATAATAACATAAATAATGCTAAAACAAGTGAGAGTAATCTTACTATTAAACATAATCAAATCATGCTCAAGATCACGTAGACACAAGTCGTGACTAGAACCTCTAAAGATGTTAAAAGTGACGTAGAAAATGACGCTCCCACTATTGAATACGATATGATTGAAATTAAAGATGTCACGCTAACGTTCAATGGCAAATATTCATAACGCTGTAGCTACGGCGGCAGCTGACGTAAGCAGATTAGATTAAACTAATAATGATAACAATACGACTATGTTAAAAAGCGTTTCATATAAAGAAAAGTATCTCCTACCCTAACTGTTTTTATCAAATAATCCTAATGCCAACATTTTTTTTACTTACAAGTTGGTTAAATGTATCAGTTTAAATTCAGGAGTAGATGAAGGAGGAGTATTAGTGGTGTGGTGATAGTTATTTTGATAATAATATATCCCTTATGTATGATGAAAAAAAAACTGCGTGTCATGATGTTCTTCGCGAAAAAGCTATTATACAGTCATATTAGACGCACATTGAAATCATAAAATTACCTTTCCTAGTGCAAAAACTTACGTACGCACATTTAGTAATATCAGATCTGATTGAATCCATTACTCAGGAACAAGATATAAATAAAAATAGCCTCGTGGTTATTAATACTTAGAATTTGTGATAACGTGCGATTTTTATCGCAATATTGTTGAGGATATAGTTATATCCTATGCGGAACAACAATCGCTGTCAAATTTAATGAGTAATTATGACTTCAATTTAGGACTTAGGGCAGTGTTTCCCAATTAGTGGTACGCGTACCCCAGGGGGTACGCGAAGTTGCATCAAGCGGTACGCGCAGCAATCTTTTGACTAAGATAATTTAATCAATAAAAAAAAACCAGTATATTCTTAATCGTTCAGTGTAAATATGCACCTTGACTCAACTCGAAGACTATTTGAGACTGAAGCTGACCAGAGAGCAAAGATTTTTCAGAGTTATGCAAAGAAAATCGTGCACATTCGTCACATTCAACAAATTTTCACCGTCATTAGATGGCAAAAATACTGATTTCATTTTTTTGTTATCATTTCTGCAATTAGGGGTACGCGAGTTTGTGGTCTATCTCGAAATGGTACGCAGGAAAAACTAATTGGGAACCACTGACTTAGAGCAATGAGAATGTTGTCTGTCAACGCTTTGGATAACCTTCAACTAAACGATAAAAGGCGACACCGAAACAGCTGTTCCGCTCTAGTCTCGTGCTGGATTAATTATTCAATCGATTATCTTACGTCTCTCGTGTGTCGTTGCGATCTCGTTTCGTCATTATAAAGGTCGCTCACGATAGATGGGTCAATGTTGACGTACGACTCATTCGCGAGTTCAAAGTACGAATTGATCGGATTACAATAGAATGAATTGATTGTTCAAGTCTTATTTTTATCATGGCTGTAATTTTTGTGAGCTTCTTGCTGTTATCTGTTGATTTTTATCAAATCTAGATCATCTTTCTTACATTTCTCTTATCATTCTAGACTTCTAGCGGTTATTTATCAATGCCATTGAAGTGAATATAGATTTTTATAGTGGGGTGAGATGATTGGTTACTGCCATTATTATTTTCTGACGCATTATCTCGATTTATACCCTTCGACATTCATACTGCTTTCATATAATAAAAGCTCGGACATTGACTTGATTCTTATGTTTTCCCGGGATAAAAAGTAGCCTATGTGCTATTCCAGACTATAATCTATCTCTGTGCCAAATTTCATCCAAATCCGATCAGTAGTTTTTGCGTGAAAGAGTAATAAACATCCATCCATCCGTCCATCCAAACTTTCGCATTTATAATATTAAGTAGGATTATCTCTGGAATATCTTTTAATATTTACAATAGTTTGTTTATATTGTTGTTTGAACTAAATTTCTTCAGCATCACAGTTTCTGTTTGCGCTACTGCTGGGAACAATTAAAATAGTATATTCTTGTAATGAAGGTATAATCAACATGCATTAAGTTGAGTTGTCTTTCTATTGATGAATAACCTGAGAGCTAGATGCATTCTAAGCTTTATAAAGGTCGGCAATATATTGGCCATTCCTCTGGTATATTGCTAATGTCCATAGGCGACGGTAGCCACTTACCATCAGGTAGGCTTATCAGCTCTCTGAAAAAAACAACAAATACTAATATGGCGTCTGTTTTTCAATTCACAGTAGTGTTTTAATAAACTTATGAATTTCAATGCAAACTAATATAAATTTAATGAAGTAATAAAGCAATACCACAAATAACTACATTTAATAGGTAAGAGCTATTCTTGTAATATTTTACTACAAACATTATGTTTTATTTGTATTAGTTTTATGTGCACAGATTTCGTTAGGTATTTCATTTACTTTCTCTAAGTTCAAACGCGTGTTGCGGTTACTTTATAATATAACATTAAAATACTAACATTATGAATCGTCACAACTTCTTTAATTTGGGATGTTTCAATACATTTGATTGTGGTCTATGTGCTCGTAGTTCGTTATAAAAATATTCGACTGAGTGTTTTGTGGCATATACTGAAGCGGAAGCGATTTTATAACTATGTTTTCCTTGACTGCTTTATTGAGAAAATCTTTAAAATTTTGAGATTTGAAGTTCTATATCTATAGGAACTTAATAAATAAATTTTTGCTTATTATGATTGTCATAGTAATATTTTATTACGGATCGGCTTATGTCTCACGATCACTTACTTTGTACAAAAATATACTATTGTGAATTATCGCCAATCGTTATGTTCCATGTCTTTACGTTTACATCAATGATGAAAGAAATAGCGACACCGCGGACATTTACCTATATTTTACGGTTGCCATTAACGTTTTACGAGTGTCATCAAACTGTTCCAGTGTTTTTGTGTGCCAGGACTTGTTCTTATTTGCTAATTATTGCTAGTACATGCTTTCTCGGGTAAACACCCGATGATGATGTCATCATCATCGTCATATTGAGCTTAGGGATGTCCAGTACTGGACGTGGTTCCTCCATAGATTAACACACAAGCTTGGGTGTAGCGCTCGGTCTTGCAGGATACATCTTATGTTAGTTTATAGTCGGCTCTTCTCAGCAAAAGTAACCTTCCGAACCGTGCGTTACAGTACCTATATCGATTCATTAGTGCATGTGACGGTATATTTGAATATTTCATTGATTTCATAAGCTGCTTCTAGTAACTCTCAGGCCACTCAGAGTTATACACGGCCAGAAAAAAGCAAAGTAAAAATAAATATTTTATAGAGGCGAAGTGCGTAGCAGCGATGTTCCCCTTGTTAGTTTTACAAACCTTTCTCGTGTATGAGACTGCAAGTGCACAAATCTTTCTCTAAAATGAGCACTACCTAACAAAAACATGCAGTTTTTGTTTAAAAAAGAAATCGTTGAAAAATTGCAAACTGATGTCGTCTTCTGTCTAGCTACATTGTGGACTGGCTGTCCTCCGCGGCTTCACACGCGTAACCGAGACAAAAATTAGCCTATGTATGTCCCTCTCCATAGGTACAGTCAGCGTCAAAAGTAGATTGGCACTTTAGAACGCTTTCTTTCATAATAATCTATTAACATTTTCCATTGACAGTTTGTATGAAAATTATGAATTGTGTGACACGGTACTGAAGTGCCAATCTACTTTTAACGCTGACTATACCATAGGCTATCTGCCTCATCGTGAATACACGATGAGCTTATCGCGATGAAACCATTGCGATTCAGCGGTTAAGGCGTGAAAAGTTAACAAACAAACTCACATTCGCATTTATAATATTAGTTAGGATTTTTATGGCCATGCAAGCAATAAACTTTTTTTACAGTATAAATTCACTTTGGTCTGGCACATATTTTGTAGAGATCTCTGGTGTTTTGTTTATTTAAAACTATATCATAAAGAGGGAATAGCTGTGAATGTTTTTTACAAAGCATAATCTCCAAAATGTAAAAGCATGCGAGCGGTAGGATTTTTAGCGTTTTAAATAATGTTTTACAGTGGCAAGTTATTCTGAACCATTTATTGCCCTTGAACATTTATTTTGCGTTATAAATACACTATTAATCTACAGAGTTATCCCATATAATAAGTCCATGACGGAGTAGGTACAGAAGATACGTAACGTACAGGGCAATCTCCTTTGAAACTAGGACTCCCGCCAAAGGGCAACCAGGAATCTATCCAATTTTGCACAAAAATAATACCATGTTCATGGTGCCAGGTACTTACATGCACACAAGTGTTTATCCTGGGTGGCAATCGTACCCACGACCTGTGACGTGACAGTCAGTATACCTAACCTCCACAGCAACCGGCCCATAGAATTATATGTAGGAACTAGTAGGAAGGAAAACCATAGTTAAAAATAAATTAGGAGAATTTTGGCTCTAAAAATATTACATTAGAGTTCAATGCGATATAAACTTGTAAGGTAACTCGATGTACTAGTAAGTGATAAGTACGCCAGTTGACATAACTAATTATCATACAGAGGTCAGTGTTTTGATTGAATAAAACATGGATGACGTCAGTGAATACGTTGCTTCGTTTTGCATACGCATAGAGTTGGTGTTAGTTAGGTAGGCATATAGTTTTAATAATATTTCGAGCAAAGGTAATGCTATGTACAGTATATTTATTTTTGTAAATCTAAAAAGTAGTGTCTCAATGTAGTAAAGATTGGCTCATTCAGCTTAAATATTGCCTTATATAAGTACTAAATACTTGGCAGTATATTATGAAAACCTAAAAAAGAGGAGGTATATGTGTGATGTGAACGAAAGTATTAAAAAATGTGGTATAAATAACAACAAAAAAAATATAGATCAAAATAAAGAGGAGGAAAAGTCTACCTTAAATTAGTGTGGACGATGATAATAAATATACCGTAAACTTTTACTTTATACTAATGATATAGGTACGGGTCTGTCGTCACAGGCCGTCTAGTCTAGGGCGTCGAGACGTGTTCATTCATTTTTTCTCATAACTCGATTAACTGTCCATAAAAGGTGGCATGACCAATATTCCTTACTTTTATGAATATTTCACTCGGGCTATGTGGGTGAGGCGGCCATAAGCATCCAGCTGTTTTATAAGTATTGCATTGAATATAATAAGTTATATTTTATGTGGCATCAATCGAATATTTATGACTCGATGGATCTTGTTGGTTGGTGGAACATAAAACAAGTGATGGAAACGCATTGAGTTATTCACTGTTGCTGTTTAATCCGCATTTAAGAGGATATTTGTTTAACTAAGACAGCTTTATTGAATTCCTGTGATTGGTATCTGAATTTGAATCCGAATTAGGAGATCTTCCGAATAGAACCACAAAATTTTAAGGAACAATACAACGAGCGTGATTTGATGCTGACCTTAGAAATAATCTAACCGCATATGAAACGTTTATCCAAAGTATGCAACAGGAATTCCAATTCGAATCTAAACCTGTCGATGATATTCGATCTGACAAAACGAATGTCGACATCACGAGATCGTGCGGTAAACACGCATGCATAAAGCCCCGGCCATATTTATTGCCGTTTCCGAACCACAGCTGATGGGGCATTTCGGGAAAA
This sequence comes from Tetheella fluctuosa, assembly GCA_951216915.1. Classification (NCBI taxonomy): domain Eukaryota; kingdom Metazoa; phylum Arthropoda; class Insecta; order Lepidoptera; family Drepanidae; genus Tetheella; species Tetheella fluctuosa. The sequence goes on from OX578214.1 coordinate 2,119,898, forward strand.
CTCAATAAAATATTGAAGAACAAAATACTCATATTGTTGCTTTAGATTTTAATAATAGGTCTATGCAATAGGTAATCTCATGCTTAATACTTGTGTATATAAATGTAAGCTTGTTTATACATTGGAAGAATACATTCTATCGAAAAAATATTCTAATGTCCATATTAGAGTGATTATTTTTCAACAATTAATCAATCTAAATTCCATATTATGTATGTATTCGTTTTGAAAACTTTATGACCTCACCTCTATTCATAAAAGGCATCATCAACGTACTGTTTTCTTTAATTCTCCATTCTTTACACGATCCAATTAGTTTGACTGACATGTCTAATAGACTTATTTCATGAAATGTAAAGAAAGATTCGAATTTAGAAGGAAAAGACTTACTATCCGATACGTTTCTTTTAAAATATATTGAGTCCATTATTCAAGGTGGGGACAGTAGACACGTTGAACTCTGAAAAAGATTACATAAACTGAACAGTGACTTCGGGTTAACGTTCGGAAACCGAGGCGAACAGTTCCATTTCAGTGTTGTTCATTTATTCATGAAGAAACAGTTTGTTGCTCCTTATAGTGGCTATCGAAGTTTTCACATATGACGTGTTGTTCGATTAATGAGGTTTGAGGAGTGGTGTTTTGTAATTTTGATTGCTCCAAAAGTCATCACTTTTTCGCCTTCTAACTTTTTATCTTCATCCCCGATGTTATTTTATTCAATTTGTACTTAACTTTTTAGTATGCCTTTCTGAATTTTTTGTTCTTTTTTATCAGAAGTGACGAGGAGGCAGATGGTCCACCTGCTGTTAAGTAGTCACCTATGGACATTATGGTAAAAGGTACCAGGGGACTGCTTATGAATTTTAGACCTTTACAAATCTAGGTTTAAGACAACTAAGTCTTAAATGCAACACAATGTTTATTTCACAATTAACAAAATACCTGCCAAATTTTAACATCTAAATTTACAAAACATAATCCAGCCCTTAACAAAAACGTTTTCCTAACTTATTAAACCCATTTCATCTTGGCAGAAAGCCTGTGTTACTCTATTATTGTACAAAGAGCAAGGACCAATAAACGTAAACATATTGTAAAGGTTATGATATTGTAGAAACCCGAAATGTCCTTCGCAAAGCTCATTCATATGAAAGAGGCCAAGTCTTTGCTTACTTCCGGAGTCTTTTGATAGTAATGAATCGTTTCGTGTATGTTATTGAAGTGGGGCCTTGGAAATAATTTTAATAGAAATCTTTATATTCATCGAAGCTTTTCAGATAGGCTAACATTAGGTTATGAATTTTGTTAGGAACACTATTATGTACAGTAAATGGGTATTAACTATTATTATAGTTAAAATTCAAGAACAGTACTATCTTCTAAATGAAAAGCTACATGCATTGCTCTTATTGGTCTCCAATTTAATTCATGAGACTGACGAAGATTTTCTACATTCGATATTTGCAATGTTAATTTCATAATATTCTTATATTCCGAACCATCTCCACTCAAAACTGCTTTCAGTGATAATGCAGCTATATTTTTGCAATTGAGTTTCACAAAATCCTATGGCTGTGTGTTGATTTTCAGCCATGGAGTAGTCTTTGACATACTCCCTCAATTACAGATTCCATAAAATAATAAATTATCCTTTCTTTTCTTAGCCGTCCATTTAATACACTTATCCCAGATCCCCCCCACTGTGAGTGAAATCACTTAGCGCTGGTCTGGCAGATATCCCGCGGGAATCAATAATGATATTACATGGACTGGATAATGCTGGAGTAAAAGCTTTTTTGTACCACTTATATTTAGTGTGAAACCATTAATGTCTGCTATAATTTACTGGAATTTCATAAGTCTCCCATGGGTTGGTACTGTTGGTACAACAACTGTTTTAGCCGGTTTTCATGTCTATTTTGTATCGCTGTTAATACTATCGTTAGCAGATGCTAAGGTGACCAATCATAATTGACTGTCTTCCCCTGTACCTATCTTACTGTGATTGCGTTCTCATTTCAACTGATGATGAATCCGGGTCTATTAGGCCAACTTGACCAAAGCACCGTTACTAAAGATCTAAAGGAGTGTGCATTAGAAATCAGCCAATGACTAGTCAAGTTTTTAGTCGCAGCTAATTACCAAGTTATCTGAAAGTGTAACGGCTTCTCAACCATCAATAGAAACATTAATACAGGATATTCGTGGAATGAATCGTACTTAATTCTATTGATTAGTTGTTAGTGATAAATTGGCCTACGTTTGAACACCTTATCACCTACACTTAGCGACGGAATCATTAATTCCAAAACGATTCCACCTCCTATAAGGAAAATAAAGTCTATTCTACCAAAAGTCTACTAATAAAGGCATCTTTAAAAAGTACCAAACTAAAACATACTTTTTACATATAGAATCAGATTTTTACATTCAAACGAATATTTTAATACCTTGTTTACACAATATTACGTAACGCTTACAATAGTATAACATTCTATGTAGGTATATTTTGGTAAGAACTATAGCAGTGTCCGTTCGAATTAATTAGGTCAGGCACTTGGCACGGATTGTCAAAGACACCTGTGATAACGAGGTATTTTGTAACATCACTATGGAAATCCGTCACTTCTGGAATTTCTTCACATTCATTTAGTAAATGGCTTTGACATTTTTGTTTGAAGATAGCTTTTATTAGTATCCTTGTGTCTTCATTGTATATTCACGCAGTTCGAGCATTATGTATCTTTTGTAAAGCAATTCGTAAATGTTTATAATCTAATGATACTACGATACGACTTCCGAAATTTCAGACCCTTTAGCTGAGTTTTCAAAGTTCTAAAGACCCTTCCTAAGTTTGTTAGTCTTACTTTCCTTGGGATTATTTCTAAATCAGTGGTCTCTTTGATATTCTTGTTTGAAGAGCTCTTAACAACTTTGGAGATTTAGGACTCTTTACTTAGTTTATCTCTAAGACATTAATAGGTATATTAGATGCTTTTCATATGCTGAAAGGATTTTTTTTTTCTCTACTTTCATGATAATAACGCTGGTCGTCGATATTAACAAAAGACCAAGATAAATAATTCATGATTTTTTTCCGAGTCGGGTACAAATGAAGGGTTTTAAATCGCTTGGTGAATATTGGAAACCGATAACAGAGTGCCTGTCCTGTCTCCTCGGTAATTGCATATATTTTCCGCAGTCCCACCTTCCTGAACGACTCTCTATTTGTCATGCTCGGGATATCGCCCGTTTTTGTTGCAGGGAAATTGGTCATCGTTTTTCTCTCATCCATTTTTTTCTTTGCCAATTCTCTTAAGTAATTGGTCCGTATATAATCGAATTTCGGGTCTGCGAAGCGTAACACTCGAAATTCGATGGTAAATGAATGAATCGTTTTTGTCGATATTTTTTGTATTCTACTGCAGTTTTCCTTTGGCTTGTCATGTTTCCATGTATGAAGAATGTCTCAGGATATTTATTTAGTAGGTTTTTTCTCATAGTTATCATATGGGTCCTGGATATGGACTTCAGAAGTTCTCTAGGGAGAGATTAAAAGCTGGGCTCCGTTCCAATGTCAGGCTACCAAAATTGTTACTAATATAAAAATATTTTCCATAATAGCATTCTGCAATAGAACAATATTTTTGTTTACAGAGGAGGAGTGCTACCACTGCATGGCCAGCCTCGTGGCGTCCAAAGAGAAGATGTTCATCACGCAGACGAAGCTGCTCAACGAAGTCACATGGAAGACCGTCATGCAGATCGCCAAGAAACATGCCGTAAGTCAGACTTTTGTACTATCTTGTTCTAGCTACCACAGGGACGCAAGTCTCCCCATCCCAGGCTCCAATTGTGTTGTGATTTATTTATTTTAAGGCTGGAAGACTTACAGCAAAATACAATGGTGATAAATAACCGTATGATTAGCCAATTACATGTGTTCACGTCTAGAGCTTATGTGGTATAAAAGTACTGTGGAACAAAATATACACACTGCCAAATTGCGTGATTGTGTTCTAAGTACTTAATTTTTAAAAGCAAGAACCATCCTATGAGCAAAATACATTATTATATTCTGCCACTATGTGGGATGGAATCGTTAAGTATTTCTTTCGTCAAATTACAAGTTATTGCATTTTTTGTAGAATTTCCATTTTTTTTGTGAATAAAATGACATCATACGATTTATCTATTGAGTACTCAAAAATAGTGCAGTCAAAGTAGATGCATATACATATATTTTTTTTAAATATTTCAACTAAAAAGCTTTTAAGGGTCTAGTTTTTTTATTTATTTTTACTTTGTATAGGCTTGTGTTTGACAACATTCTCACTATGGTAGGTGATGATGTGGCCGAAGGTGGTAAGCACTCAAAGCCTAGAAGTATCTGGCTCTCAAGTGCAGCTGCCTGAACACACCAATAGGTGTTTGGCGACAGATTTTCAACTTGAGGTAGCCAGCCAGGCGGGTACTACAACGTACCCTACCACCGTGCTATGGTTTCCTCACGATGTTTTCCTTTACCGAAAGCTCAAGCTCATTGTAGGATTCGAACCCACGACCTTCGCCGCGGCGTCCGACCACTGAGCTATCATCGCCTTAAAAAGTTTTTTCAAAAGTTTAGTTGCGTAGATCATATTTGCGTAAGGGTAATTTTGTTCGGGAAATACTCACAATTTTTGTGAGTAAACCTATTTTTGATCATGCAAAGTTACATTTGCTCTCTAGTCGACCATTTAAATTACCAAGTCTAGAAACCGTGGACTGGTTCCAAAATATAAACAAGCCATAAAGAATCGTGTAAACGGTGAGTAAACCTTTGGAAACAGCATTGCCAGCTATTTATAATCTTAATCTTGAAGCAAATAACACGTAATCAGTTTGAGAGTTAAGCCTAAGAAAGAAAACCTAGGAACCACGCCCCTGAGTTTTATCATTTATCAAGATATTTGCCGGGGGACTTTGTTATTGATCAACTAAATCTTAGTCGTATTTTTACATAAAAATTTATTTCTGACATCGATGTATAAAATAATTTCAAACCTTTTCCGCCCATTATCGCATAAGAGATAGGGTACTCTGTCTAGTTTTCATCGAAGATATTTATCAAGTCCTGAGTAAAGCGAGGGGTTCAAGTCGCCCAAGACGAAGACAGGCTTTATCCTCGAAATGAATACTCTACTTTTCATACCCACTGCGAGACAAGACCCAGGGCTACATGAGATATAAAGCAAAGTAAAGCAAGTTATTACTTGCTTTAATTTGAGGTTGCGTGATATGTAATTGGACATTGTCGAGCAGGTGGTATGATGCACCGGTCCTTTGCTAACTTGACAGGAATCGGGCCGTGAGTCGGGCCCTTTATTTGAAGGCATTGCGTGATATTCCAAGGGTCATAATCATATGTGTTACTATCGGATTGTGGGACATTGTATGCACCAATAAGTCATGCAACTGTTACATTATAACATTGTAAATATTACAAAATACGTAGGGTTGAATAATGTATTTCTTTGTGAGTCATACACAAAGAAATTTCTAGAATTTCTCCGTCCACTTTGCGCCCTTTTCATTCATAATGCATTGTGCATTGCAATACATTAGTTTAAGTTTATTAATATATATTTTATTATATGTATTAGGTAAGTTAGTATATATAAAAAGGTTATAAAATTAAAATGTACCTAAATTACTGATATGCATTAATGGAAAATTTTAATAACTTCAAAAACAATAATCAATCAAACACAACACAATCGTTAAATAAATATTATGTGCATTAAATGTATTTTTAAACCAAACATCTCGTTTTAGCGAAATGACATCATCCATGCATTTGTAATATGGACATTCCATATATTTGTCTAATGTTAGCAAAGAGACAATACACAGAGAGACAACAAGATTCTTATTTGACCTGATCTGAGTCGATGGAGGCCGCTGGACTCAGAGCTTTCGTTGTGGAAGTCTATGGGGTAGGCCTATGTTCATCTTGGGCTAACGATGGTAATAAAGGCCTTTACGAATTGTCGTCCAGCTCCCATCAACCATCTCATCAACCTCATCATCATCATCATCTCAGCCGCAAGACATCCACTGCTGGCCATAGGCCTCCCCTAAGGATCTCCAATAGGACCGTTCATTACCTAAAGATAAATAATTGCGAACAATCAACTAATTAATGACCAATCAATTCACAAATCACGCCCTGTATTCGACGTGACCAAACTATAAACTATCGATAGCGATATCTGACGGGCCTGGGGTTACGGAACTACTCGCTTTATCGACTCGATAAATAATAAACATTGAGGTGAACGACCCTGGTGGCAAAAATCGATTCTTCTAAGTAATGTGTGGTTGAAGGGTTGATATCGGGTTTAATGTTCTATTGAGGTTATGTTTATTTCTTCAGATTTATATCAATCAAATATGATATGTGAGCCTTTCTTATTTCATCTAGCACTAGTAGATCCATTTTCATTAATTCCATCGGTGGTGGCGCGGACTCTATGTCCTATTCCAGGACCTGAGGTAACTATATACCTAATTAAATGAAAATCCTTTGAGCCGATACAGAGCTGAGTGGCAACAAACATAAACTATTAGTATCCTACTAATCGATGGGTAAACCCGTTTTATTGTTGCATCCATAATTTGGCGCTTTATAAAAAATGATGAGATATCCTAGGAGATAATAAACTTAATATCTTCCATCTTTAGAAACCTTAAAGGGTGCTGATACCGATGTAAATGATCTGGTGGCTTCAAGTGTATTTCTCAATGGTTACGTCAGTTTGTGCCCGTAGAAAGCATGACTCATGCTGCAGAGCTTTCGAGATAAGGCAATGAACTCGATTACTTTGGTCTTTGATAGTCTCGAAGGGATGATGCATGTTTCTTTCCAGGTTTTATATCCGTAGAAAATGCGACAAAGAGCCTTCGAGAATAACCTTAAAGGTAATTAATGATATTTAAGATCTTTCGAAGACTTTTAAGGTTTAAAGTGATACTCCATTAAATGTGTTGCCGATTCGCTGTTTCTTACGGCTTATGTCAGTCTGTCCAAAGAAAGCGAGGGTCAAACCTCTTTAGAGGGCTAACAATGTGAGAGTATCTATAAAAACTCGATCACTTCGCTGTTTCGAAGCCTCGAAGTGTTATACTTGATATCGGTATAAGTATTATGCTGGGGTTAATCGTTTATGACTAATAGACTCAGGACTTTTACAAGTCATCATTAAGGCAATGTACTTGATAACGAACTGTTGCAGAAGTTGACGACTTTGATCTATCGAAGTATTGATATTTTTGTAATAAAACTAGCGACATCATGTTTATTTCTTAGTGGTTACATCAGACAATGCATGTGTCATTTATTAATCTCGGAAAATAAATGTTTATGTCCATATACAAATTGGCGTCTGATAGAAGCCTATACCTATGTTAGAATCATCATGCTAAACAACTTTTAGGGTGGGATTTGAATCTAGTTTGATACATAATTTAGACAATGTACAGAACTTTATTTTGACATCACAAAATCCAGGCAATAACACAGATATTAGCACAGAAGGCAAAAGTACAACAATTTTGTTTTGTTTGCACAACAGTAACGTTGGAATTAGACGGAAAGTAATAAATAGATGTAATATGTAATATAATTTGTGATGTGATTCCAAAAAGGACTCTCAGAATATACTGTGGCAAGGACCATCAGCACTGATTTTCACCGCAGCTCCTTAAAAATTCTACATGAGCTAGCGGGGTTTTTCAAGAAAATTTCTGTTCTGTTCTGTTCTGTTCTAAAAACTATTGGCGTCAACCAGAATTATACAACTGTAAACTACACTATCCAATACCTCCGTCCAGTTTCCGTACAGTATCAAATTGTTTGCAGAAGTCGGCGGCACAGCATCTGTCGCGACTGTCCGGCGCCATTGGCCCTGAACGGATCTACACCGACTGGCAGTGGTGGATCCTCGCCGCTCTGCCCTTCCCACACCTGGTCCGCGTGCTTGATTGCTTCTTTCATGAAGGCATCAAGGTATGTTAGCTTCATTTATATCAATTTCTCAGATCGTGAACAGCAGTGACGATGCGGTTGAAGGTGGTAAGCATATATAGCCTAGAAGGAACTGGCTCTAAAATACTGCTGCCAGAATTGATAATCGATTAATAGATTTTCAATTTGAAGTTGGTAGACATCCAGGTGGCTACTATAAAGTACCCTACCACTGTGCGATATTTGATTTGAGAGTTGACTTTGAAATGACTTGTAAGAATATGCTAATGTAACGAGTTATTAAAATAAAACTTTATGTTTGTGTAAGATAATAATATATTTGTTCAAATAGACAAATAGATTAATCGTTACACAAATATTGAACAGACGTAGGTACATTATTATTGATTTCTTTAAGCTATTTTTTTTCGTCCTAAGGTATTCTACAGGGTGGCGCTAGCGATCCTGATACTTTTCCACAAGCATTCAACGAATCAGAACTCTGAGTGGTACGCTGAAGCAACGAAGAACGGCGTAGATCACGCCATCGATAAATTCTGCAGGAATATGCCCGCGTCGCCGACCAAGCTTTTAAGGACCGCTTTTAGTATAAGAGCTTTAAGGTAAGATGTTTTTTTTTAAATTTTGATCAATTAAATGTTGCCAGTAGGTACAGAAAAAAAAACTAGACAAAGTATTATTTCAATTAATATATCATGAAAGGTATAAACACGAGCGCATTTGTTATTATTTTGTTTGTTTTGTTTTTATTTCTTCACTTTTGTTTTTTTTTTTTTTTTAATTGAGTCTCAGATGGATCAATTCAAAAATTGAAGCATTGATTCATTGTTTCCATCAGTTCACAGTACATATCCCGGGTGTTTATCAAGACAGAGATGACATTGAAATCGAAGCAGGTGATCACCGGCTCCCGTTTGGTACGATCGAGGTCATCAGACAACCTCCCCACTAGCCAGTCCCAGGTCAATATACAGATGATGTCGCACACTTTGACCATTAGAGAGGTGAGTTGACCATTATGATCTAGGATTGGATCATTGTTAATTAATGAGAATTTTTAGGGAAATTTAATTTTTTTATTGGCACAGAAACGTAGGTGTTATAGTTTGGATCAATTTGATCCATAAATTTTATTGATGCTATGAGAAAATATTGTATCGTAACTGTTTATGTAATTAACTAAACACATTGCACTACGGATATTAATAAATATCTAATAATTATGTATATCGGATATTATTTTACTTGGTTTGCAGAGAATGTCTGAGGAAACGTGCAAACAGATGGTATCGTACACGACGACATTAGGCGTGGCTTTGGCTTTTATATATTCATTCAATCATTCGATTGCGATTCTAACACGACTAACTTCAATATCGAATACTTATACACATTCGATACAATCAGACATTTGAATCTCTAATTGTTTTTTTTTTTTTAAGAAACCTCTACATCTTTATCCCCTTTAGTTTGGCAACACCACATAAGTTATGTTATGTTCAGTCTATGTAGCGAGAGATTTGTGAATGATTATTATAATGTTGTATTCAATCGATGTGATCATTCGACACGAGTTACTTCCATAAATGAAAAAAAAATATTCTCGAATGATAATCGGATCAACATTCATTTCATTAGCTTTGAATGTATGATTTATTATTAATGTTTTTTTTTTTCAATGTTTTAAGTGTGTTGTTTCTATTTCTTATTTGTAAGATAAGTTCTACAAATTACGTTATTCTTGCGTTGTTGGGACTTGGCATGCGTGTAAATCCCATGAAAAATAAAACAGTCAAAATATACCATAAACAAGTGTATAAAATTGCAATAACAACCTATGAACATAGCTTGAGAGATTATTAACATAATGTGAAAAGATTATCGATAATAGTGATGTGACGGTCGCATGTAATCGATTGTTTTGTGTGAGTGCTAACTGTGTGTCGATTTTCCCCGTTAGGGCTCACATTCGCCTGGCCCGCGCGCCCTATCGATGGGCGTATACCCTATACAAGCACTCAAGTCGCAGATACTTGACCAGAGTGAAGTAAGATACAATGTATTACGTCACCAAATATAAGTGTCGCCCCATTTATGAGCTTGCGACATATCGATGTTTAGATGCACCGCTTGACACATAGGTGTTATTATTTTTTTAAATTTTAATCTCATTATTAAAGCGTTGAAGCTTTGAATCGTCGCCATTGAGGTTAGCTTCGATTTGTTTTTTTATTTGCGTTTTATGATAAGTATGTGTAAGCTAGAGATATGCATGATTGCTATTTTTTGTACTTTTTCTTTATTATTCGTTATTTTTATTATGTTTGTAAAGTGCCAATCTGCGACGTTAGAAAAATAAATAAAAAAACGAAGCATATAATTTTGGTTTAGGATTATTAAATTATAGGAACAGGATGTTATATAATGACCATAAAACATAGATCAAAGTAACCAATAATTAATTGATCACCAACCCCAATGTCATCATCACAAAGTCCGGTGTTTGCAGAGCCCACGATCCTCCCACCTGGCCCTGTGGTTCCCATTCCCTAACGCGGTGTTCAGGGACCAACATCACCACTCATCAGATCTGAGACAGAAGGTTTGACAAAGCCAAGTGTTGCAGTTAATACCACTAATTTGGGGCGGTAGTTGTCGTGGTGGCACTCTAAAATATTATGTATTTGTGTAACCAGCTGGATATTAGGGTTCCGTAGGATCAGTTTTTGCTGATGGATCAATGAAATCAAAACAGAAAATATGTGGATCAAAGTGATTTGTTAAAATTCCTATAATGTATAATTTATTTCTACACACATACACCCATTCATAATACTCACAGATATAAGGCAATAAACATTTACTCTAGATTTTAATGCAGACATAAAGTATGCAATTACCTACGGAACCTTAAGAAATGCATGTTATATCTCTCTTTCCTTTCCAAGTGAACACAGTCCTAAATATCGTCACAAAGCTATTGCACCATTATTCCGTTAAGAGGCGAAATAAAGTTCTATTACGTATTGTTACTTACCCGGTTTACCCGCTCTAAATGTGAATTAAATTCCATATATCTTCAAAGTTATTGAAAAATTATAAAACTTATGACAGATTAGAACATGAAATACGCAGAGACGTGGCATAATGTTAGATTGTTTTTTATTAGTTCCTTTATGTTTTGTTAAAGAGAGATGTTGATGTATTTTATTTTATTTACACAACAGACATCACGATATCATTATGAATGTAGAGACACGTTGAAATTTGTTGTAAAGCAATATACACACATAAACTAGAAGTTATATATAGTTAATACACAAATCATAAATAAATTCACACAATAAATACACATTTTTCATAATATCATTTTACAATTTTCACGCTAGTCGAGTGCTGAGCTAATCAGAGTTTTATTTAGAAAGTAGTTGTAACTGTTTTCGAATAAAATTAGAACATTTTTTTTTATTATATTATATTTGTACTTGATGGGGCCATTTTTACAACTTTTGAGTTTATCAGTTAATTTAAACATTCGTATCAAATTTATGAAAAAAAAAATGTTGGTCCTTCTAGCCGGACTAAAATACTTTTTATATAATATAATAGATATATAGATACATAATGGGCGGCCTTATCGTTAAAAAGTCGGTCTTCGAGACAACCTTTGGACGGAGAAGTTATATTTTCTATTTTGAACGTTTGTGACTTGGCTCCAGAGAAACGTTTTATTTTGTCGTTTGTCAGTGTTGCATGTTATGTCGTTCGTTTGTAAAGAACTTTAAGTTGTAGATAATGTATTGTATATGTATAGACTCGTCTTAGGTGTGCACAATATGCACTTGTCACCTTGTAGATGTCTACTAATATGAACAACACTAATTTTGTGACGTCATTATTGTGTATTTTATATCTTTGTACTTTTAGAATTAAACAATCTTAATTATAATATTAGATTGTTCTCAATGTTACATTAGTTGAGCGTGCCATGAGAGTAAATTGAATCGACAGTTATCACAGCATTATAATCCTTGCGCTATTGGGATAAGACTCAAATAGCATCTTTATTACTTCTCGTAATGGCGGAAAGAGACAGCACAAATTTTAACCAATTCGTGATTTATACCTAGTTCTTCGTCATTTGATTGATATTAGCCGAATGAGATATTTTTTTTCTCTTTCTCTAAAATCGTACTTTCACCAATTGTTTCATTATGGTCAAGCCCGAAACTTAACTTCCTGAATCATCAAGAATATTATGCTTTCATGGTACGATCAAATAGTAGATTATTTAGAAATTACTATCATCTAGCTTACAGTCTGTTCACGATAAGATTTTCTGTATCGCATTAAAGAATGTCACGGAAAAATGGACCTTAACACTTTTCAATGAAGAGTTTATTATCAAGCGATAAAGTTCATTTTTCTTACAATGAACAGACTTTAGTTCCCATCGTAGATCATGATACACGTAACAAAACTCAACACTAACACGTTTGAACACGTTTCCAGCTGTTCACCCTGTGGTCATGGCTGCCGGTCAGGATCACTATGTACCAGCCTGTGTTACTGTACACAACTGAGGAGCACGGGTGTTCACTGACCACTTTCTATGTGAGGGTCGAACACCATGAACCGACGCTGTTGATGATCAAGACGTGTAATAATGAGGTTAGTTCTTAAATTATTTATAAGCTTTTATTTTATTATTATATTATTTTTATTGATAACATTAAAGCTCTTCAAATAAAGAAAAAATAAACAAAAAAAACAAACTCTTCAAGTTTATTATATTAGTAGGTATATATAATAAATACGTGTGATTAGAAAACTGTTATGGTATTATAGACATCTGTTAACTTAGTCAAAATTGAAAATAGCCAATAATGATTAAAATAACTATTGCTAACAAAAAATTAACTAACATCTGCGAGAAATTATCAAAATATGGTTAAATAATGAAAAAATCTCACTCGCGCTCGATCGCTCATTGCTCGCCCCGTATTCCTTCAAGTGAAATAGCAATAAAACGCCCCATTTGTCCATATCTATCCACCTGTCAAAAAGAGACAAACATAGTGCGGCAAGACGAGACAGCCTCCTGTCAAAAATATTGAGATGGCTAGTATCTTGTTTTTTTTTTTTAAATTGCAGGTTTTCGGAGCGTATTGTTCAACTCGATGGTTCGAACGAAATCAAAAGGACGAGAGAGGCAACCGACAGGCATACTTTGGCACCGGGGAAACTTTCCTATTCAGGTAACATTACATTCTCAACTTTACCGTAAGGATTTTAAGGTGCAAATTTGTAAACATTGGATATAGTATAGATTGATATATTGTAACATTCAAAATTGGTCATTATGTATCTATTTATATGGTTTATTTCATGATTTCAGGTGTGGTTATTGTTATTTTCTATTTACAAGATATTTATTTATGTGTTTATATTAATATTGCGTAAGTTGTACCTATTTCAGAACAAATAAATATTTTAAGTTTAAATGCATGCTACATTTAATAATGTATTCAATTATACACCCTAACGGTGAAGTAATAAAGTATTTATGCTTTTTATTCTGATTTATATTGTAACTTTACAATTATGGGGCTCTCCGGGTATAATGCTCACATTTGCATTGATTTGGTATCTGTTGTTTTGCCCTTTTGCATGTAATGGAGTGTTGTTAAATATTTAAATGTGTGCATGGTTTTATAATCATTTTACTGACACTCCCATTTTTTTTATACCTAATACTTTTGTTTAATTAACTATGTATACATTATTATACTCAGTCAATGCACTTACATTGTTTTTGGAACATCCCAAACGAAATATTTGAATTATTTTCTCTCCATACTATAATATGGGTGATCCCTAAGGAATGATTGTATGATATTTTCCTGTACAGTATAGTTACTGAATGTAATGTATGCGGGTTCGATTCCCGTCCTAATCAAATATGCAAATGAATTCTTCGACTGATTGTTGTTTGTTTTGTATTGTCACTGGACCCAATGAACAGGGTACCCTGGTTTTTATCATCCAATGTGTGTTGTCGCAACGGGGAAATGCACGAAGTACTTTATTTAATATGTATAAATCGTTGGTGTCATTTTGATATAGTTGTTTTCAAGTTGTATATTTAATTCTAATGGGACGGGTACAGACTAAGAGAACGAAGTAATTATGAAAAAAATAGAAAGAAATAGTATAACCGTTTAGGGTTATACGCATTAATTCATGTTTATTTTTTGTATCTCGTGTGAATTAATATAAAATCAATAAAACGGACCTCCTCTAATACAGGTTTTCGAAAACTTAAAAGGGGAGTCTAAATACATGCAGGCAAATCTTGTAATGCAATGAAGAAAGTTTTTTCTCTGATTGTAACACGACTTTATGATTTAATGACTGCGAATTTTAAATACTTCCTATATTAAGGGTAGAACGTGCATTTCCCTCCTCCCCCCCCCCCCCATTCACAACTAACCCGCAACCAAACGCCTGCGCTTGCAGCCTATACCCGGAGCGTGCCAAGTACCCGTGGGTGGGCTGCAACACCAACACCAACACCAATGCTAGCAGCGCGGAGGGCAGGGGGGACGACACCCGGCTCGGCCACGGCTCCGAACTGTTCATGGCGGCCGACTCCAAGATGATCACCATCGGAGGAGGGTCAGTAACTTGTACTTCACCTTACAGCTTGTACCCACTGCGAGCCAAGTACCCCTGGGTCGGGTGTCTGCAGGAGGATAAGATGAAGATCGAGGGGGAATCCGAAGCGAGGACCCCACATGCCAACTCGCTGTTCATGGCAGCTGATAATACGATGATCACGATCGGTGGAGGGTATGGATGATTGTGTTCGTTTGTCAACTCCGTCATGTTATTGTGGTTTTGTGTTCTATATTTGTGGAGGTTGATTAATTGCATACGACACGAGTCGACTAAAAAAAGCGCGCGTTCAATTTAGTACACGTGACTGAAGTGAAGTTATAGTTATCTCTTTTTCTCTCTCTGCCCTAGTAATCTGTCTCTCTCACCTGTGCATATGCGCTCATACCCTTGTTTTTTTTCTCATACTTTACTCGTCACTTAGCAACGTATATAGCATAGTTCTTTTTTTTCTCTCTCAGGTCAAGAAGCTATTTACCATCCCTTTTGCGTCAGAAATGTTTCGTTTTCGAAACATTATAAAATGTTGCACTCAAATTCGACCTTGAAATTTTATTCGAATAATCCCTAAAGTACCACTTCGAAAACCTTTGTAAATCTTTATGTTTGGTTATATATATTCAAATCTGCCTTCACAGGCACTTATAAATTGGTTCACGATTTCTTTTGGTGAACTTTGTTCTCTATTCAAGGAATCAACATCAATAAATATGGCGACTTTATATAACCACCTGTACAAATTAGATCACATATCACCTGTACAAATTAGATCACATATAAAATACAATTTTCACGTTGGTTCGCTCTGAATCCAATTGTATTGAAATACTTTATAACATATAAGAAAGTCATCGAAAAATTATTCTTATTGCTTTACCATAAGGTTCATTATTGAATATAATTATTTTTTTTATGACATTCTTAAGTGTGATAGAAGACAAAATATAATTAAAGGGCTGATCTAAAGTGTAACTGAATTTCTCTAACATAAAACAGTTGTATCAGAAGCAATGCTTTGTTTACAAATTAATACATTATTTGAGTTTTATGATTGTTAGCTGTTGTATTAACTCATCAATTTTATTTTTAGAAATTCTCAAAAAACTTGCTGTACCTAGACATTAAATGTTCAGGGCTGTGTCAATTTCCTTTTCTAATGTGTAAACTAAATGCATGTTAATTTTGAATGTATTTTGTACACCTGTATTTTAACAAATGCATGTGTCTTCCTAAATCTGTATAATTTTCTTAAAATAAATTATTATATTACAGTGAAGGCCAGGCTATATGGATGGACGAGAACATAAGGTTCGGCAAGACTGACCGCTGCTCGACCTTCAACAATCCGCCGCTGTGCCCCAGCGGGGACTTCGAGATCCGCGTCCTCGAGGTGTACGGCTTCTCCGGGGCGTAGGTCCACCTGTCACGGCTACCTCAACCTGAACAAGTGTCGAACATCGGACATCAATCGGAGTGAAATAATCTCGATATATTATTATTACGATGGTGTCATATCCCCGTGTGATAATGTTGTGATCGTGGCTTTGCGGCGTGACAGCCCTAAGCGTATGTACGTGCGTGTGAGTGCCGGGCGAGGTCGTCAATATATTACATTTCGCTACATCGAAGGGATTCAATCCGATAATATCCAAAGGATCCTATCACTTTTTTACATAATAAAACGTGCAATGCATTATAGATTTAAACTAAAAAATAATTTAAATAATATTTACAATGAATTATGTATGGGAGTCCCGTTTAATGCGATGTATTGATCACCCCTTACCGTAGTAACAGACTGTGTAGATGTATTCCTATATTTATTGTACGAATCGTAAATCTCTGTGTGTGTACTATTGCCCCCGTGGCCCGTAGCTATCCAATTATGTGTAACGACTGTCCGTACAAGACAACGAAGACGGGGAATGTAGGTTGTTTCGATATATATTTACTCGTGTTTTAGATGTCTGGGTGTAAGTACAAAAATGTATGTATAGTAACCTACTCTTGATGGATTTAAATACGCTTATAATGAAAGCAATATGTATCTGTGGGGCCTAGCCGTGCGGTGGGGACGTTCCGATTCAGTTTTATTGTCTACGTCGATAGCAACATTCCAGTGAAATAAAGGGCTTTTCAGTCTTCTACGCGTTCGGCTCACAATAAAACTCGGTTCTAAGATCACTATAGTTCTCATTGGGGTGCAGGTGTCATTAATTGGCACGTAAGGATAAATTCGGTCCAAACTTCAGTATTTTTGGTATCGTTATAGTATGAAGTATCTTCATTATTGCTTGTAAGGCTTGGTTGTTAATATACTCAATCAGTAATCACTTGTCGTTTGCTCACAAAAATGTACCAAAGAATTTAATCGTAGTAAAATTATTTGTATTTCTGTTTCACGAGTTTCCTACGCGGCCACAGAAACAGTTTTATATGTGATTCAACTTATTACATTCATTAAAAAAATTATATAAATCACAGATAAACATATTTACTGATTCTATGACCTTGCAAGTGTCCATTTTATAATAATGTATTAACGAACAAACGTCATCGCGTGAAACAGAAGGACAAGGGTCTCGTGAGGTCACTCAAATATCGCTCTTAATGGTTGACAACAGAAAGAACGTTTCAGAGTGAAAGAGTGCTCGAAAGTTGGGTTCCCAAAAGCTTAGGACGTATCTATGAATTAATTGTGACTAGCGTAATGAAAAATAAACTTTTGTATAAACGTGGTAGAAAAATGAGTTGTTAAAAAAGTACAGGTAATTACGGATGGTCACTATTAAATTTCTTTGAATTAATTAGTTCAAAATCTGATCAATGACAGTGATAAAAACACACTGCCATTCTAAGCAGTTTCATAGTATTATTTTATTCGATGTTTTATGTGCCAAAATCGGACCATTTGGTAAAAAAAAAAACAAACTATGGCTGGATTGGTAGTCTACAGGAAGACTTATGTCCAAAAATATGTTTTTTTTTCTCAATTACATTTATTGTATAGTATTTTACAAGTTATGTGTATTTTTGATGTCGACGAAACTTTTATGTGGATTATTTTAGGTTTTATTTCATTAGGCGGATTTTATGTTTACAATATAATGTCGAAATTGTGTTTTTGTTTTAAGTTTTTACTATGTATTTATATTAATAATGAATGTAATGAAGTTTGTTATGTAATGCAGTAGGTATTGTCGGTTGTCACAATCTATTTACATATCCCTGTCGGTACAAAGGGGTAACTGCGTTCACCGTGCGTGTCACCCACGGCTTTATCTGGCTACGATTTATTTTTTTGTAAATATTTTTATTTTTTAAGTTCTCTTACCCACTTTTGACCGCAATATTGTAAAGGTAGAAACTGAAATATAAAAAAGATATCATTAGTATAAAAAAATGATTTCTACTTGGCAAAGTAGGTTAAAATATGAGTTAGCTAATGAAAGTCTAATACCAGTTTCTATGAATCATTGCGGTAAATGCAGTGGGTAAGTATATAAACGTAGTTGTCGTGGTTCTACATTATACAGTTATGTTTATCGGAAGCCTAAGACTTGTTTTAAAATTCAGATTATTTATGTAATTTATTGAGTAGGTAACAAGTAATGTTTTATAATGTATGTTAAAAGTAAAACACCTCTGTGCGGATCATGGTTTAGTTACATAATGGTCACATGTTTTTTGTTTTTCGTGTTCACTCTATGCGTTTGAATATGTTGAGTTGACTTCGTAATGATTATTCCTAGTTTATATATTTGATAACATTTGAAATGGATAATTATGTTGTTAGCTGGACGTATTCGTGTCTTGACGGGGTTATATTTTCGTTGCGTCCAAGGTCCGCACAGAGGCGCCACTCGCGATATGTTGCTGTTAGCCAATTTGTCGTTGATCAGTGTAAAGTCTAGTCTTTATCCTGTTTTAATTATCTCTAACGATATATTATCTAAATATTTACGAGTTGATATTTAAATTTTTTCGTGCGATTTTGCCCGCTCGTGGGGCACGTAGGCTCGTGGTTAGTTAGTTTATAAGTACATTTAAATGTAAAATATACAGTTATTAATCTCCATTCTCCTTTTCAGTATTTGTGGTGTACGTTTTTTTATGTGATTAGCGTATCATGTAAAATGACATAAGGCGTGCGCAAGCGCGGCCTGATCGAGAGAGCTTTGTTTTGTTACAATGTACTGTTACATTCGAATAGTTTTAGTCCGCCGCCCGCGCGGCGGTGTAAAACTCGTTTATGGTAATGTAAATGTTGCTTTATAATGTCTAAAAAATATATAATCCCATATACATGTTGTGGTTTCTTTTTATTTCTAGTGCACCTATTTATTTTGTATGATATCATAAGTTTTTATAAGAAATAGACATGAATACATTCTACAGACAATTTTATTTTCTTACATACACCTTAAAGTACTATAAATGAATTATACTTGTTAAAATTTTTATATTGCGCGTGACGATGGCAAGAGGCCGGATGGTATGACTTTGATCCCGTGGAGTGTTGGCAAGCCGCTGGTGTGGGATGCCACGTGTGTAGATACACTTGCGCCTTCCCACTTACTGGCGACTTGTAAAGTCGCTGGGGCGGCTGCGACCGGTGCTGAAAAATCCAAATTTAAAAAATACGCTTGTCTTGGTTCTAATTTTTCGTTCATGCCATTCGCAGTTGAAACCATGGGTCCATGGGGGTTCGAGGCTCGCCGATTTGCTCGGATTTTATCATCCAAGCTCATCGAGGCTTCGGGAGACCGACGGGCTGGGAGCTTTTTCCGCCAACGCATAAGCTTGGCCATCCAAAAAGGGAACGCTGCCAGCCTGTTGGGAACCTTGCCTATCGACAGCAGCGAGGGCTTTGAGGATGTTTTCTATATATCATAGTTTGTATTTTTTACTTTAATTGTAAATATGTTAATTAAATTATACACACAATATATGAAATCTATATATTTTTCTAATTCAAAATACCTAGGTAAACACATTCTAGAATTCCAAGGCACAGAATACAACAATTATACAATAAGCCTGGTCAATTTATATTATATGCACAAGCACTCAGTTTATTGCTATTTAAAATTAAAGTAAGGCAAATTACAACTGCATAATTAATCATTACATTTTAAAAACTTAAATTTAATTTCTCTTTTTAAAAATAGGTGTACTTATATTACAGTATTTGAAATTATTGAATATATAATTATTGAAAGAAATCAACAAAATATATTATTATTGGTGGCATAAATCACTTTACGAGGAGTAATTTAAACAAGTAAGTTCTTATCAATACTTCATTATGAATCCACATTTTCTATAAATCTTGTCCTATAATTTTCAGTTCTTCTTGACACAACCATTTTCAGTTCTTTATCATTAAGAAAATTCACAATATCATCATAATTTGTTCCAATTTCATCTAAAACTTTGAACAAATTCTCATCTGAGCAATTTGCCATATATATAGATATTAGAGTACTTAATGGTGTTTTCATTTCTTTAGAAAACACATCCAATTCTTCTTTATCATCCTCTTCAAAGTTTTGACCATTTTTATCTGATTTCATAATTAAACTCACAGCTTTCCACATATTGAAGCTTTGTAGAAAATATCTATCCATATCACAGGTTTTACTAACATCTAGTATTTTGACTACTGTATTTGTAGATTCAATGATATCAAATAAATCCGAATCTATCTCTTTTTGGGTTACAAGTTTATTTTCATAATATGTTAATATTATATTTATCATGTTAATAACATGTTCTTTACTATTGCTGTAAATTTCTTGTGATTTATCAAATCCTAGTAAATTGAGAACTATTTGTAAAGTTATGACGAATATCCTTTCAAGTTCTTCAACCTGAAACACTTTTCTTTTATTGATTGTTACTTCTATGAATGCAACAGACAAAGATTCAAGAGCTTCTAAAGTAACAAAATGGGTATAAAAGTTGGTTCTGGTTTGCTCTACATTGCAATATGAACATATGGTATTAAAATTTTCTAATGCAGTCACCAATAACTCTTTATTTGAAGAGTTCTGAAGCATAAAATATAGTGCATTTGAATACCCAGTATTGATGAATAGGTTCATCCAAGGTTTTAATATTTCATAATCATCAGCTAGGAACAAACAAGAATTAATCAAACGTAATAACTGAATAAGCACCAAGCTGTCGTCAGATTTAATATAATCAAGTAGGAACGACATGAAAGATTCCATTTTCAAAAGGGCAATCACCACATCCTTGTGGCAGCACATATTACCAATAATACCGACTATAATTTCCACAATTCTTGGTGTTTCTATGGCCGGTAACGTAAAATTTAAGAGGTTCAGAATATCATGTTTCTGTAGGAATGTTACCACATCTCTTTCAGCGGTCATATCCCAGAGAGTGCAGAGGTCTTCTTCGAAAGATTTTTCTTTGACCTCCTCTTTCAAAGTGTCCAAATTAGCGAGTTTTAATAAAATTTTGAGTACAAATCTCTCGCTGTATGCGGTGTCTCCAATCGCGTCTCCTGATATAGGAGCCGCGTTGTCGGCTTCCTCCTCTTTACCGTTTTGATCTGGCTTCATTTTTTTTATCCAAGAAGACTACTCTAAAGTTTTAAATATCAAAATAAACAATTAAAGTCTGAAATTGAACATGATACCAAACAGACAAGGAGACATTGACAAATAAACGCTTTGATGACATTTGTTTTTTTTTATTACCATTTTGACAGCCAGCGTGACCACTTTTTTTTTGAGATTCTACTAAAAGTTTCGTCAAATTCTACCAAAACCTACTATACACATTTTAAAATCCTACTATGTTCCTACTCATCAAAGAGCATAGGTAATAATGTTTCACATAAAATAAAAGTCATACTACGGAATGAAAAATGGTTAATTTATTAAAGCACTAGCTTTTCCGCGTAGTTTCACCCGTGTTCCCGAGGGATCTTGTATTTTCCCGGGATAAAAGTAGCCTATAGCCATCCTCGATAAATGGGCTATCCAACACTGGAAGAATTTTTCAAATCGATCCAGTAGTTCCTGAGATTAGCGCGTTCGTACAAACAAACAAACTCTTCAGCTTTATAATATTAGTATAGATTAGAACGATTTACAGTTATTTGACAGATTTTTTATTTTTCTTCTGAAAAAGTCTCATTTTTACCAAAAACCTATATTTTTTTGCTTTATCTGTGATTCTTGCAACGAGTTGGTTTGTGATCTTATAATATATTATATCTCCTAACACCCTGACACTGGCGGAATTTTGTGAAATAAACACATCTGTGCCATTTACAAGACGTGTAGTGATCTCATAAATGTATTGCCATCTGTCAAATTACCAAAACTACTCAATTTTACTAAGGTATTTCGACCTACTAAAGGATCATAATTCAGACTCATGATCTTCTACTAGAAAAGTAAAAATCTACCAAAAGTGGTCACACTGTTGACAGAACAAACAAATGCTGCCGGAATTCAATCAGAACTTACATCTGGTTTTTTGTTTATGATTTGGTCGGTGCCTCAACCAAACCAATGTGTGCTCAAGGGGTAATTTAAACCACGAAGGTCGATCATTTTTTTTTTCATCCAAGGAATAAGACGTTTCCTTATTACAATAAAAACTCTGCTCTGCAACCCATTTCAATGAGTACTTTTAATCACAATGCACCGGATAACTGATAAACTAGTGATGTGCCGAGTATGGCTTGACTCGAGTCAGACTCGATTCCTGCTTTGGACTCGCCTACTCGAATACCAATTTATTTTGATTCGAGTACGCTGGCCTCAATTCCGGTACTCGAGTCAGGAAGAATCGATATTGTACTCACTGACTCGATTGTATTATGAGAGTCCCAACTGACTCGTAATAAGTAAAATGACTTGCAAAGCTTGTAAAAAACTAATAGAACAAATATCTGAAGCTTCTAAACAGATATCTTTTTGTTGTTTTATAAAACAAATAGATCTTGATCTCATTTGCGGTATCTCTACTATATATACTAAGGAGTATGTTCTATGTTTTTTGGTAATGATTAAAAAAATTCTCATCAAAAATGTTTGGTTTATTATCGTTGTGTCATTATGCTAAACCTACATGCCGTTTGAAGTATACTCCTTTTTGTTCTAAAGTCGCTATCGGACTCGAGTTCTGGACTCGAATTCCCAGACTCGAGTCAACATTTGAATACCAAACATAGAAATCGAGTACTGAGCTCGAATCGCGGAATCGGAATCCTGGATGGAAATCGATCTGTGGCTTGGCAGTCAGGTCGTATCAACCGCCAGGCGGATCCGCGCGCGATCGTATTTAAGTATTTATAAGACGCACCATAGAAATAAAATTAATAAAACACTAAACGATTTGGTATTTTGATAATTTCTGTGTTTGTAGGTAAGTTATGCAAAAAACTTGTTACAATGTCTCGGAGAGAGTGCTGAGGTACGATCGAGTACAATTTTTTATCTGTGGTGGGTATCTAACTTCCACGCTAACCGACCCGTTGACCCATCCCTCCAAAGATTTGTACACCCGTTTGCAACATATAACATAAAAACACAAAAAATATATATATGCAGTCGGGGGAACCCCGTTAGGACACAGAGTCGCACGGAGGGGGCGTAACTGGTGACGTCACATCCGTAACGCTTTTTCTTGTGACCATTTCTACCACGGATGTAAAAAAAGATACATCCGTGATTTCTACTAGTCCATAATCCAAGAGGCGCAGTATACTATTGTACCATGTACTAGTCAACCTATCGCAAGCCGCGTATATTTTACTTATAGGAACTTCGTTCCAAAAAAAAGAATCGGCTAGAGTCAATTTCAACCACTGATATTTTTCATTAAGAAATTAGCTATATTCATTATGGGCGAACAGTATGTAACAATAAACCTTACCTTTGGAATAAGGTTCCTTTTCAAAGGGGTGCAATTTACTTATGTTTGAATTATTTAAAGGCTAAGTTAAAAGGTAAAAGAAATATCTATTGTAAATAGCTGGAACTGAAACTACAATTTATGCATCAATCAATAATACTTAAATGAAAGAACTATGTACACTAGTTTAAAAGATAGAATTTAATCAACATTTATGAATCAGTCACATACAGCAACCCGGTTCCTCTGATAGTAAACATTGCTCTCAACAATAAACGTGTACTCATGTACTTATAGTAAATAATCAAATATTTGCATACTTATGCTATGCTACTTTAATGGAAAACAACACATATAGCAAAGTCGTTTTTATATTTTAGACTTATTATAAAGATACTTAAACTAACTGTCAGTTTTGACTTTCCTGGGTGGTTCCTCATCGTGACGATCTGTCTTCCTTTTCCTCCCCTGTTTTCCTTTGAAACTCTTTCCTTTATTGTGTTTAAAGTTCTTCATGTTTTTGCGGCGTTTGGCGATTTCTTCTACTGTTTTGGCAAGGTAAGTTTTTTCTTCCTCATCTTCGAGAACTTTGAACAGGACTTCAACATCGCCTATTTTCAGTTTACCATCAGTTATCTTGTCGTATAGCTCTTTGGCCGTGTTCTCTTTGACAAGACGTACCCAACCTTCCGTGTCACCGACTTTGAAGTCTATGTACGCTACTTCGGCACCTTTAAAAAAATGGTTAGTCAATTTATTTTTAAGTCAAAGCTGTCCTGTACCGCCATGAAATGGTTTCCTCATGATGATATCCTTCACCGAAAGCTCAAGCTCATTCGAACCTCGACCTTCGCCGCGCATTCGACGTCACTACCACTGAGCCAACATCGCCTTAATATCGAATAAGTTAATTTACTCCATATCCGACTAATTTATAAATGGGATGAAATATAAAAAAAGGTTAAATTACACAAGAGATGCTAGTTAGTTTTCTATAATAAAAATGACATGGGTAAGCTCACACTCAGAGGAGATGTCATCATAAATATTGGATATAATAAGAAAAAATTGGTGATAGGTAAAAAAGGAGCAATTTCTAAATAGTAGGTATAAAAGTAGCTATCTGCCTCTGTCTATTGCTCCACTAACTTCTCCTAAACCACGCAACGGATTTTGATACGGTTTTCACTAATAGAAAGAGTGATAAACAAGGAAGGTATGTGTACATATATCACACCCGTGCGAAGCCGGGGCGGGTCACTAGTAATTTATATGTGGATCATACCCAGAGCAGTGAGTGCATCCTTGACATCTTCTCGCTTCATTTTATCATTGGTTTGGCTGAAGTGTAGCACTGTGCCTGTGGGCAGTTTGAATTCTTCCTTGTTTGTCTCTGACTGTAAATACAAAAGATTTTATAAGAAAGTTTAACTTATGAGGCTTTGTTTACTCACCATCTTCGGTCATATCATCACTTACCATGGTGAGATTGGTCAAAGAGATACTAATTTGGAATATAATTTGAGTCAATGTTTGTTTACAGTTCAGTTTCTATCACACCACACCTGAACATAAAAGCTATGTAAATATGTAATTCTTACCTTTTCCTTTTCTTTAATTTTCTTTTCCTTCATTTCTTTCTTTGAGGCATATTCTTCTTGCTTCTGTTGAATATAATCTTCTTGCCAATGAATAAGTAACTCTGCATCATTGTATTTCAAACCTTTATTGTTTATGAATTTTTCTGCCTGGAAAATGTAGAAACATATCAATGTTAGTACAATTGGCACTGATGTTGCGAACTGTCTTTTTCCTTTGTTAGTTTCCAACTGTTGTGTATTGTTTGACAGCATTATTGGACAAATCCATACCTTGCAAGTAAAGTAAACATGCTTATCACCATCATCAGCAAGAAATGATTGTTTTAAAGAAGACAAGCTTTACATATTTCTGCATAATCTTATTTTATTATGTTGAGTTATTAAGAAATGTTGTATTCTGAGAGTATACATAACTAAGCTATAGAGTAACAGTATCGCTCCGGTCTGTTGTGCGGATCGTAAGCAAATGTTATATAGATACGATAGATAGCTATGGTATAGCGCTTTCATGCATGACGAAATGTCTGCACCCGCCCCGCGTCTCCTGCATCCTCTTTCGAGACCCTTCTGTGTTCATACTTGTGCTTTTGGTTCATACTTAGTATAAGTAAGGAGTGCTCTATAGCTTGCTTATGTATACTTTAAGGTTGTATTAAACAACTTCAGCTCACCTGTTCTCTAGTTTTGAATGTAGCAAAAACGGATCCTTTAAATAATCTTTTCTTCGTTGACTTTTCCTGATATTTCCTCAGGATAACATTTTCCACTTCTTCAAACTGCTTGAAGAATTTCAGTAAGTCATCAAGGGATGAATCTTTTGGGAAGCCCTTGGCATATATTGTCCGGTTTGATAGTTCCTTACGACGTTCCTCATTCATCTCCGGTATATGCATTTCTGGATTCCTGCGTACCTTTTTGTTGTCCTCTGACACCTTTGAAATTTGTTGTCAATTTAATTTCAATATAAATTAGAAGTACAAAAGATGATATAATAACATATTTTATACTTGTTTGAATTCAAATTTTATAATATTTCAACTCATATTTTTAATCTATGTTGACATAGCCACCCACAAGAATAAAATCACATTAGTCGCAACAGCATTGTTAATCTATTCAAATAATATACTATAGAACCAGCATGTCTGTCTGTACATTGAAATGCATTGAAAATTTTAAAAAATAATTTTGAACATGCTAATGTCTGAAACTACAAAACAGATTCTCATAGGGTTTTTACAGGTTAATTAAGATTAGATTGGCTCAAATAGGCTTTGTTTTATCAAAAAAAAAAAAAAATGATGAGGTACTTAAAATTGGCAATATATTATGACATACCTCCAAAAGACCATTAGTAGACTTGTTCAGAGCAGCAGCAATGATATCTAAGTCTGTACTGAGCTTGGCAAGTCTGTTGAACTTGGTGAGTATCTCCAGCGGCACCCATCCATCGTCCAGCTTCACTTGCTCTCTTAGGAACTTGTCACGTGGAAGATTCAAGTCTCCTGTAAAGTGTGTACATTGTCTTTTAGGAAATTAAATAATGAATTTAGGGAGGTGTGTCCTATACTAAGATTGTTTAATATGATAAATTAAAAAATAACCTTTCACACTTTTTATTATTATTAATTACTAGCTGTTCCCTGCGGTTTCACCTGCATTCCCGAAAAAAAAGGAGCCCATGTCCTTCTCCATACCATAGGCTATCTGCGTACCAAATTTCATCATGATTGGTTCAGCAGTTTTAGTGTGAAATGGTAACAAACAAACACACATTCGCATTTATAATATTAGTTAGGATTTCGGTATCATATAGATACATACAGATAAACATTAAGTAATACTATTACTTGAAAACAACTATGTTTTTAATTAATTGCTTTAATTAAAAACATAGTACAACAAACTACTTTTTTTTTTTAACTTTGTGAATAACCTGTGAAAACGCAAAGTATATGTTCATAATAGGTATTGTCTATTACAAAAGAAACAATTTATTTACAATGTATGTACATAGGTACCTATTACAACATACATTACTCATACTCACCAAAATAATATTCTACTTGACGAATGATGGCCCTTTCCACGTCAGTCTCTTCGTCAGCTGCATCTTTCTCCTCATTTTCTTTACCATTGCTTTCGGCAACTGCTACTTTTTCAGTCATTTTGGTTTCACTGAAAAACATTTTATTTTACGACCTGCAATTTTATGATGTGCGCGCAAATATAGTAGAAACACTTACCAAAATGTTTTAGAACGTGTAATTCACTGGATCAAATAGTTTATAATGTTTTTAAACTGATTTTGGTTGATTTAAAGGTAATTACAAATCTGAAAACACGTGTTTCGATTTTATAAACCACACGCGGCCGGCGCAGGCAGTCTGACAGAAGGGCGGGGCGGGGCGAGCAGGCGGGACAGGGAGGGAGGTAAATGGTAAATATGGTAGTTTTTTAATCTGAGGTAAATATATATATATTTTTTTTAAATTTATTTAAAGGCTTTAATCACAAGACTATCAGCCTAGTGATATATTCGTTCTGATATTAGAAAATATTACATCTAAATATTTAAAATTTATTATAATAAATAAAATTAAATGTTCCGTGGTTATCATCATAAGTTTTATTATTCTGTTTTTACGTCGTATACAAAATGGAAGTAATTTTTCTGAATAAATAGTATTATGATCTTTATTTATTTTTTATGTAAAGACTACTTTTTTCAAAATCAAAAACATTATAAAAAATCTAGCCTAAAAAGAATACATTTTTTACAATATTTCTATATAAAAATAATAATAATTATTATTATTATTTACTTTAGCGAGTTGTCACCACTTGATAAAAATACAAATACAAGAAACATTACATAATATATTTGTTTACTTATAATATTTAATTTTGAAAAATACAAGAAACGGATTACCTATTTATTATATTTGATATTATGTTCGGTGCTGCCAGTACTAATAAATGGTAATGATTTTATAAGACCATTTAAAAAATCTTAGCGGCCCTTTACGTACTATTAGTAGTAGTCTATGGTAGTGATGTTCATGTACAAAAAATATCGATATTTTTTCCGATGTAATATATTGAAATATTGTATCGATGTTTAACGATATATCAGTCAAAAACATCGATATATTCGATATATCATATTGTAAGATCCTTCTCTTCCTAAAGACTTTATTAGGAGTAAATAAGTAAACCCACCAAGGTTAAGCTATCTACTATCTACTACTTCATGTATTTTATAAGATTCATTATCACTTGAAGTTGAAGTATGTGAAATATTTGATTTATGAGTTTTTTTAACGGAGTAAACACACAACTTACTTTACCAAAGATCGCACGCATAGGCAGCCATTTTATTTCGACCAATCCACCACAGATATTACAATAATCAAAATAGATCTGCAACACTCACCATATACAATACATTAAGATAGATGTGCAACTCGTTCGTGGTTCAAGCGGGATGATACAAGTACAGTGCTGCTATCTTGAGATTATTTCGTGTATCCATCGGGTTGGTGAACTTGGACAACAGACTTGATAGATTGGTAATTTTTTGTAGTTAATTTTTTTATTGAAAATTAACGGTAGGTGTAGTTGAAGTATAAGTTTAGATCATGTTTAAAACGAATAAATATGTAAATTAATTAATTATGATTTTTCCTAAATATTCAAATTTCGTACAATATTTCATATATCGGATAAAATATATCGATATAATATATTGATTTCAATGATTCGATAATATTGAATTGATCCGATATATCAAAAATTAACATGATATATTTCTCTATACTAAAACTATAAATACAATAATCACTTTGTTACATAAAATAGTCTAAATTAAAAAAGTCGCTATCAGGAGGCAGCGTACCCAGAATGCTGGCGGCATTGCCACGTTGGAATGCTGATTCTCTGACCAAAATATAAGCCAGCATTCTGGTCACAAGTTGCTTCGACCAGGCGTTTGGATATTTCGCGATAAAGATGGTGAGCTCTCGACCCCCACGGACCCAGAGTTTCAACCCCAAACGGCTCAAATATTTAGCTTGTATCTATGTTACTATATTTGCGCCGCTTGAGGCTCTCTGCTGATAACGTAGCGCCGCCAGCCTTATTTATTGTTTCTGGAAGATGAGACAGTGCCAAAGTATCGACACACGTAGCATCCCATACCAAAGGCTGTCCCAGCTTCCAAGGGATAAGTGTCATTCCGTTGGGTCTCTTACCATCGTCACGAAACAGGCCATTCGGTTCTAAAATAGCTGTTACGTTGGCGCTGGTAAGGGCCCGGCGGATGATATCATTGAGACTGGCGTTCTGCCAAAGCTTTTGACGCAAGAAAGACCGTGGTGACCGAGTTGGTCGACAGCAGTGCCACACTGACAGCGATGTGGTGCGTATGTATGTATAATATGTATCGATATTTATATTCGATACATATTGAGAACTCCTAGTCTATGGTACTACGTACGGACGGTTTTTGCGTTAGCATCTGTAGTAGTCTGTGCATGTATGTATGTATTACTATGTATATATAGCGTGTGTGTGTTATAACCTCAAATTTACTTACGAAATAATTGTAAACAAACAAATTAAAACATGAACTGTTGAATAAATGCTCAAGAATGGGAGTAAGAGGCTTGACAACTTATATTAATTATAATCGAGATGCAATTCTGCAAAATCATTTGCTACATGATTCAAGCTTGGTCATCGATGGGCACAGTCTGTGTGCCCAGTTATACAGATTACTCAACTGTTTCTCAGCATTTGGCGGTGACTATGATAAATTCGCAACTTATACGAGGAATTTCTTTAAACACTTACGTAAATGTAATATAACCCCATATGTTATATTCGATGGAAGTTATGAGCATAGGAAACTTAGGACAGCCTATAATAGACTGAGATCTAAGATACATGGAGCATCAAGACTAGACCCTGTTACCCAAGATAGCCTGCAAATATTCCCGTTATTACTACGGGATGTGTTCAAAGAAGCTCTCAGTGACATGAATGTACCTTATACAATTTGTGAATTTGAAGCTGATGATGAAATTGCAGCTATGGCAAGACACTTAAGCTGTCCCGTACTGAGTTATGATTCGGACTTTTTCATATATAATGTACTATACATACCATTCAATAGCTTAGATTTCAAACCAAAACCAATTGATGAAAATGGCAAAAGACTTTATGTTTTGGAATGCAAAATCTACAGAGTGGAGAAATTAATCAAACATTTTGGAGGACTAAAAGAAGAAATGTTACCATTGCTAGCTACATTGCTCGGTAATGATTATGTTGAAAAGAAAGTATTCAAGAAATTCTTTTCACAGTTAAAGTTACCGAAAAGCAAGAAAAAGAAAAATGATCAGCAAAGATGTATCCATGGGTTGTTCCAATGGTTGCAAAATGAATCTTTAGATACGGCAATAGCAAAAATATTGGGAAGGTTAAAGAAAAATCGTAAGGATAAAGTTTTTGCTATAATCAAAAAAAGCATTGAAGGTTACAATAATAAACACTGTAGATCTTTGAAATATTTCAATATATCTGATGAAATTATAGAACCGCAATCTGAATTAATTATGCCTGAATCTTTTGTCGAGGAAGGCGGTCTTGAAGATGAATCAAATGATGATGTTGATTCATCAGATAATGATAATGATTTGTCGGATAACGATAATGACAGTTCTGTTGAAGAAAATACTGATGACGAAGATAACATGGTGCTTGGCCTACCAGATTGGTTTGCAGAAGGTATTCGCAATAATCTCATACCACAATCTATTTTGAATCTTTTCACACATCATTTACATTTCTGCTCACCGCAAGCAGAAGATTATACAGAAGTAGACTCATTCATATGTACATTACCTATATTACGGTACACCTTTGATATTCTCACAGATTTTTCGAATGAAAATTGTATTTATGTAAGCAGAGAAAATAGTAGTAGTTACCGTAGGATATTTTTGGGACCGGAATATGCAATATCAAGGCCTTTAGATATATCTTTTCAAGAATTATCGGAAGAGCAATTAAAATTTTTCTTCATGCATTTTATGGAAGCAAATTTACCATTATTAGATATGACTATGTTGGAACAACTGCCAACAAACTTTCAGTTATTTATGGTATGCTTACTATGGTGGGTTGACAAATGTGAAGTGCCATTAGGAAACGTCCATAGTCTGCTGATGTGCTATGTAATGTTAGAAGTTATTGATGAAAGAACTGGAACATTTCGCGGTCAAAAGCATTTCAATGATAAATATTCCAAAAAAATTGAGGAATTAAAAAAGAATCCCATAAACATTGAGGCTGATGATTTATTTTTAAATAAAAATAAGGTTCAATATGAAGATTGTCTTATAGCTGCCAGTGTTCTTTTAAAACACTTTGAATTAGATGAAAAGATTCAGAAAAAGCCAAAAAGTTATGATTCTAGGAAGATGCATTCATTTGCACAGTTCCAATGTTGTTTACAGCAATTTAACTGTTTAAATACCCTTTGCCATAATCCTTTTGAAGGAACAAAATATTCTAAATGTTTTAATGGTACATTTATTTACAATATTGCTGTGAAATTAGAGAATCAAGTTGATCCTAAAATATTTATAGACCAGTATCTAAAAGGCGCTACCACAGTTTTAATGTTTTACAGAAGTTTATGTACAATTTATGAGAAAATTGCAGAGAAAATGTGTTTGAAAACATCAATATGGATGGGAAAGAAGAAAAGGCGGAGGAAGAAGGTTGAAAAAGACGATGAAATAAGCTTTATCATGAAAGGTTTTGAATCAGAAGTTGTTATTTAAAAAATACAAAATATACATAATAATTTTACAAAAAGATGCTATTATTATTTTAAATATTTACTAGGTAGGTAGGTAGGTACAAAATTTCTGTAGTCATCTATTCCATGTATTTAGGTTAGGTTTAAAGAACTTTATTCTCATATGAACTTACATTAGTTCACTTACAATGAGATACATTTTAAAACTATTATTATAGATGTAAGTCCTCTGGCTTGAGAGACACACTAAAATAAGTTTTCAACAAATTGTTTAAGTTTATGCCGGTATGCGTTGACACTAGTGCACTCTTTGATTTCATCAGGTAATCGGTTGTATAGCCGTGCTCCTTCAAACAATATCGTTGTTTTGCCGTAATTTGTTCTCGGCGTTATCAGTTCTAATCTATTTTTTTGTCTTAGGTTGTGTGTGTTGTGTTTTTGTGTGAATTGATGTTATTATCTTTCATACTGAACAATAAAATTACAAATGTTGACACAATTAAAATGTATGAAAGAAACTATTTCAGCTTAAGTTCATACCATAGTGTATGTTGTTTAGTATGTCGAATACAATGCTTATTCGAAAAGATAAGTATATAGAGGAGCAGAGCATCTAAATATCTAATATTATAAAGCTGATGAGTTTGTTTGTTTGGTTGAACGCGCTAATCTCAGGAACTACTGGTTCGAATTGTAAAAATATTATTGTGTTGGATAGCCAATTTATCGAGAAAGGCTATAGGCTACTTTTTATCCCGGGAAACATAAGATCCTTCGGGAACACGGGTGAAACCGCGGGGCGGAAGCTAGTTAATTATATTAGGATATATACAGGATTCGAACCCAAGACCTGTAACTTGGTAGTAAGTGTATCTAAACCACAGATAACTTTAAATTACCTAGTCTGAGAGAGAGAATAACTTGCCAACCTTAATAATTATTATAACAATTATAATAATTTATAAAAAGAATAAACTAACATAATTTCCATACTCTTTATACCACGTCTTTAGACTTTTTTTTTTTTACTTTGTACAGCCTTGTGTTTGACCACAATCTCACTATGGTAGGTGATGACGTGGCTGAAGGTGGTAAGCACACAAAGCCTAGAAGGATGTGGCTCTCAAGTGCAGCTGCCGGAACACACCAATAGATTTTTGGCGAAAGATTTTCAACTTGATGGTGGTAGCCAGCCAGTACCCTACCACCGTGCTATGGTTTCCTCACGATGTTTTCCTTCACCGAAAGCTCAAGCTCATTGTAGGATTCGAACCCACGACCTTCGCCGCGGCATCCGACGTCACTACCACTGAGCTATCATCGCCTTAAAAACCGACGATTAATAAATTGACTTAAAAAGAGACTGATGATTTATAAAAAAAATATGGTAGATCTTTAAATCAAACTACATAAATTTATCTTATTATTATATTTTATTGTTTCTTTGTTCCATTTGTGTACAACTTTTGTCTCTTAGGAGATACTAAATAATTCAGTTTTTCACCTAAAATATACACTCCTAACCCCATAATTGTACTGGTAGCACAAAACAAACCTCTTAAAGGCCAATTTAGGAATGCTAAGAAGGGGTATACCCACACCCCAGTTCTGAAGTAAAGTATATGCAACCAAACTACGTACGCCATGTTAAAAGTTAAGGCAAAGGCAACGCCTACGGGCCTTGAAGGGTAATTCCTCTTAGAGAATACTAACTCTAGAACAATGAATGGCAGTATAAGAGTGTGCATTGTGTGATTCGACCACACAGGGAATAGTTTCTCGATCTTGTCGGGGAATATTAAATCTTTGTCGACAGCATATATCCCCCAAAATGTTAATGAAACGTATAGAGCTGTGGGGAAAGCTAGGCTGAATATGGTGTCTTTTATTTTTCTGATAATTGGTGATTGCTTTGGTGCAGTTGCGTTGGTGCCGATGATGTCGTTGAGGAGTGCGACGCTGAAGTAGATTGTTTGCAGCATCTGAAAATAAAGGTTCATATTTTTTTACAATTCCCCTCCACTTCTTGACCCTTCTTTTTAGGGTTCCGTATCCAAAGGGTAAAAACGGGACCCTATTACTAAGACTTCGCTGTCTGTCTGTGGAAAAATTCCAAAATATAAAAAAAGTTGAAAATTAAAGGGTGTCCCCATACATACATATAGTTACGCCAATTAACTGAGTTGTATGGGCGCTGATACAATTTAGAGGTCTAGTTTAATTGGCACCAACCTCAAATAAGGTAAATAAATAAAATTGTGCATTTCCCGTGATGGACGAACGATGGACGAAGTTTGTATGGAACCCTCGGTGCGCGAGTCCGACTCGCACTTTTGTTTTTTTTTTACTTAGTAACACAAAGCTTAGAAGGGAATTCGCTCTCAAGTGCAGCTGTCGGAACACACCAGCCATCGGCCAGCCGGGCGGTTACTACAAAGTACCCTACCACCGTGGTTCTCTGGACTTATATCTGCTCTATGACAAATTCTTTATTTATTTCAAGCCTATTCTATAAAGTAGCACTAAGGTCAATACTGGAGGTATCTTTGTGGTCGAAGGTCAGGACTGGCTAGCTGTACCACTGTCTCTATATGTTCGTATTGTGAATGCTATTAAGTATGTACCTACGTAACTACATAGGTACCTAGTTACTTCTATAGATAATACTATTGTTGATGACGGATGTCGTCGATTTAGCGTGATTGCAAACGATTATAAAAGAATATAAAAATCATTGAAATTAGTATAAATTATTAGTAGATACCTACATATCTACTTAGATTCAAGTGAATCAAAAATTGATTATCTTTATTATTGGCTGACATTTTGCACAGAGATAGATTATAGTCTGGAATAGCAGATAGGCTACTTTTTATCCCGGGAAAACTTAAGATCCCCCGGGAACGTGTTTTAAAACCGGGGCGGAAGTTGGTTTGCTTCATAAAGGAATCAAAACATTGTTTAATACATTAATTTAATTAATTAAAATTTATTTATTTTTATTTTTTTATTTTATTTTAGGATTGAATCGTTTAACCCCTTGCCTCGCGTGAGCGTCTCAAAACTACATTAAAAAAAAACAGTAACTGCGATTCAAGTTATAATTATACGTTATTATAATGATATTTATGACGGGTCGGTTGGCGTGGTTGGTAAGATACCCTATCTATCACGCCACAGGTCGTGGGTTCGATTCCCTCTCAGGACAAACATTTGTGTGTATGAACATGTCTGTTTGTCCTGTATCTGGTTGTAATTATCTATATACGTATGTATTTCCAAAATTAATGTAGTATATGTAGTAGGTATATCACTTATCTGGCTTCCATAGTACAAGCTCTGCTTAGTTTGGGGTCAGAAATAATGAGGAATGTGAGGAATAATGTCCCAGAATATTTATTTATATTTATTTTAGGACGTAATGTAATTTATCTCTATCATCTATGTTTTACACATTAAATGAACTATTGAGTAAGTTAACATATTTCAAAATGACTGTTATTTATCTATGTAGGTACCTATATTGGTTGGTGGATTCGTATGTTTAGTTTTATTCAAAGATAAAAGTTTAATTCTATTTTGTACACGTTTAATTGATCACATATCTTGATCAATTAGTAGAGATTTACATATTCTATTCGCGTAGCTTTGTAGTTTAAAACAATACTTGTTAAATATACTTTTTTATACTCATCAACTGCCTCAACTGGCAAAACAAATGGTCCTATTATAAATTCGTTTGCATCAAGGATTATGTCTTTATTGAATTGGTAATTTTAAATGAATTGATTCGTAAATATATGAACACTGTTTATTGGTTATCTTTTTCATATTTTTATTTTATATTAAACGAGTTATGTTCAGATATGAAGCATATATCCCTCCTGAAGTCATCCATCCATCCTTGTTCCTTACGTATTGTAAAAAAGCATCGCCTGTGTCTGTCAGTGTGTTTATAATTCGAAAATCAAAATACTGATTTTTATGCTGTCTTCAGAGTAACCTACGAGGTTTGGTTTTAGGTACCTATCATCTAACATAATCATTACGCTATGATTAACGGGAACTCAGCAGTGAGTGACGTATTCGCCATTCATGTGGGTGCGACCTATAAGTCTTTGGGAATACTAATTGGTAACCAGATAGATAATACCGCCTGAAGCCAGCTTGTTTTAAAAAGTATAAAAAAATACTTACAAGACACCAAAACGTTAGAAAAATTGCCCGCGCCTTAAATGGCATTGCATCAAAGTCTTTCGAAGGAAATGGCAAGTCCACATACATCTGATCATACCACAACGTGAACACATTTAATGAAACGACAGATAAATGAAATAGAAACAACATTTTGAATAAATAAAAACTACAAGATATACAATCGTCAGCGACAACGACTAAAGATCAACTGATTGAAGATCCTCCAACAAACAAATCATTCCATCGTAATATTAATGTAATAACCAATTTGAATTATCTATTATTATAGGTTGGTAGTTGTAGATAGCAATTGTTGTTTTATTGAATTAAAAAATGCCTTATCTATGCCGTGGCGTGATTTTATATAAACAAAGTAATTTGCTGTCAATTTTAAAACGCGGCATTCTTTTTTTTCTTAATTTTTTTATGTCACAACACAAGGCTGAAAAGCAGTCGGATATTTGACCCAATTAAGCATTTTATCCAAAGCCTTATTAAATTCAAGGTATTTAGAGGATTTTTATGTCAGAGGGTAGACAAGGAGCCATCTAACTGATGGCATTTGGCAACTTTCGCCTATGGACATGAGCAATACCAATGGGACTACCAAATGTGTGGCCGACTTTTACTAAGCCTAGAAGGCAACTGGCTCTCAAGTGCAACGTAAACACACCAGTAGTGCATGGTGAACAGATTTCACCTTGAATAAATAAATATTCTGTCTGGGACATTATTCCTCACACACGGCCATCTGACCCCAAACTAAGCTGAGCTTGTGCTATGGAAGCCAGATAACTGATATACTACATATACTACTTTTCTTTTGTAAATACATACATATATAGATAATTACACCCAGACTCGGGATAAACAGACATGTTCATGCACACAAATGTTTGTCCTGAGTGGGAATCGAACCCACGACCTGCGTCCTGATAGATAGGGTAGGTATCGAACCCACGCCAACCGGCCCGTCAAATCTTGTTCGAGATCCTTTCTTATTTGCTAGGTCAAGTTGCTCGATCAAAACGAAAGAATTTTTTTTTTTTTGGGAATTTAAGAGTTTGTCCCATTATAAATGTGGTTGCATGACGAACCATAATAGATTAAAAAAAATGCTATCTCAAAAATTGTTTTGTATTTTTATACCAAGTTTTATTGAAGACCAGATTCCACCCCGCGGTTCCCCAGGATCTACGATTTTTGAAAGATTTTCTTTCATAAAAACCTATAGTCCTGACAATTACAAACGCAATAAAAAAAAAAATTGCCAAACAGGTGCAGCCGTTTTGAAGTGATGCACCTATATAATTCGGCAATTGATTTTTATTTAAATAAAGATTAAAATAAATAAATGTACTTAGCTATCGACGTGCATCTCCGGTTTAAAGTTGAATAGGTCACAGATAACGAATGAAATTACAGTCCAGTTTTGTTATTTTATGTGATATAGTGTTGTCAACCGGATTTGACTTATATTGAGTTATGATATTAAATCAGTTTATTTATGTTACTTATGTAAAGTGAAATGGCAATTTTATGCGTAAGTTTATATGCATAAAATAAGGTTTTCTTTAGGCAATTAACCCTATACATAAGTGCTGTGATTTGACTTATTTTAACCTAATCTTTACCTAGGTACTCATCAGATGCAACCTTCTATACTTCTCTTTTTAAAATTACATAATGACTTCAGTCAAAGTCAAAGCCATTTATTCAGTTTAGGCCCTAGAAAGGCACTTATGAACTTCGAAGCTACTGAAGTTACCACAGTTGCTGTAGTACTGGGTGGAAGTGCTCATCAAAATGAACAGCTTTTATTATGGGACTAACTGTGAAATCATGAAAAAATTATCAGCTGTTCCATACAAAAGTTCAATACCTACTCGACCAAAATGTATGAAGCAACCGTTTTATTTTACGCGATATCAGAGTTAGCCCCATAATAAAAGTTGTTCACATTGATGAGTACTTCCACCCCTGCAAGTATTGCCAGTGAATAAAAAATCATCGTGTATAGGTACTTACCTATGTTTATACTTGAGGGAGACCTACACCATTCTAAACATATTGATTGAAAAAGAAATTCCTTTTTCTTTTGTTACAATAATTAGTTAAGAAGTATTACACAAATAAAATCCAATAGGTAGGTCGGTGGCCACGCGAGGTGGAATCTAGATTAGGGAACCAATTAGATTATTACTTATTTATTTGTTTGTCCAATTATTTTTGAACAAACTAATCCGATTGTCGACAGGAATGCCTTCACAACAGCTCGTTTAGTCCTCGTGGTCAATATACGCCTTTATCATGGACTCGCACGGAACCGTAATCCGCGCGCATCCCGTCTGGGCACGGCTTTGTATAGTAGCCACACTTTTAACTAAAATAACAGGAATTTCATAATACAGTAGGATTAGGATTTTCACTGAGTGCGCTCTGTGAAAGTTATAGTATTAATTCATTGCTTTTACGATACTAGGGTAGGACTTTAAAATATCTGCCTAGCTACCACACTCTAGTGGAAAATCTGAACTACCTACCTGACGATGTCCTCTGCCAGTTTTATGTAGGTACCTTTGAGCCAGATATCTTCTAGATTTTGTTTAGGGGGACAATTCCCCTGGCCACTTACTGATGGTAAGTCCGTCTGCCTGCCTATCAGACTTCTGACATTAAAAAGGGGTAGATAAATATCCTGGGACATTCTTTAAACCCTGACATTTGATGCTAAACTAAGCAGAGCTTGTATAGAAACCAGAACTTAAGGTAATGCTTGTAAATATATAAGTACTTATATACTTATACTCAGACTCTAACTAAACAAAGAGACATTTTCGTACAAACAAATATTTGTTCAGGATGGGAATCAAACCATGGACGTGTATTTTTCTTAACTGCGTGTAATTAAAAAAATAACAATTATCTTATTTCTTTTTCACATTCCTAAGAACAGATTTAAAATTATTTAAAACTTTATTGTCACCCGACTATCAGCTAAACTTGAGCTAAGAAAATGAAGGTATTAAGTTTTCTATTAACCCCGCACTGCCGTTGGATATTATTAGTAATAATGTCAATCCGGGATTTAACCCCCTTTGCAGTAAATAAAGCGATATTATGTTGACTTCACTTCACGAGGGTCATTCACAACTTTAAAAGGCGGGAACACGTGGTTTTAAGATAAAATACATGTGAATTTTATTCTAGAACATTTCGATATGCCTTTTCGGTCATCATATAAAAATCTTATCCTGTTTGTGATGATGTAGCCGAAGGTGGTGAGCACACAAATCCTAGAAGGGAACTGGCTCACGTGGAGCTGCTGAAACTCAAGACATTTCAAGACACATTCAAGGCGATGATAGCACAGTTTTAGTGACGTAGTATGCCGTGACGAAAGTCGTGGGTTCGTATCTTATAATGAACTTGAGTTTTCGGTGAATTAAAAATTCGTGAGGAACCCATAGCACGGTGGTAGATTACTTTGTAGTACCCGCCTGACTGGCTACCACCCTCAAGATAAAAACCTGTCGCATGTGTTTGCTTCGCGTGTGTTTCGGTAGCTGCATTTGACAGCCAGTTTCTTCTAGGCTTGGTGTGCTTAACACCTTCGGTCACATTATCACTTAGCATGGTGAGATTGTGGTCAAACACAGGCCTTTATACGGGATGTTTTTTTGTTTGTTTGAACGCACTAATCTCTGGAACTACCAGTCTGATTTGAAAAATTATTTTTGCAATTGATAGCCCAATTCTTGAGGAAGGTTATAGGATACTCTTTATCCCGGGAATGCACGTGAAACCGCTGGGAATAGCTAGTTTAAATATAAAAGCAACTGATAATAAATTTGTTAGGTAGGTCAACAACTTAATAACTTTAGTAGGTCATAAAAATGCTATATTCGGAATGTAAGGCAACGGAGCGACCCTAAGGTTCCCTAGGGAAATCGTTTAGCTTTTACTTATTGGGAAAATAATATTAAATAACTTGGTTGTAACTTAGGTACTACTAAAAAATGGACAAAACTTTAGTAAGTTTTGGTTTACCAAGTTCTTATTTGCGCTGCGTCTTTTCTATTAGCATAAACATTAAATAAGGCTAAATATATTCACCCCCGTTTATTATAAGCTTGCGATAACATTTTTTCAGAGGTAAAATGCCCCACGCGTTTCTTTTCAGGCTTAGAGCAAAAAGCCGAGTCATTAAGGCTCAGTTAATGAGAAAAAAAAATATTTGTAGTAAAATTCTTAAGGTTCTTTTTCTGAATAATAATAAGACCGTTTGATGTATGGCGGTAGATATTTTTTAAGATAAATAAATAGTAAATCTTAAACTATATAATACATAACAAAAGCAGTGTTGGTATAAAATTAATTACAAACTCAATATATTTAAAAAAAAAATCAAAGTCTCTTTATTACTTAATCAAATATTAAGTATGTTTAATATCAATTTTATTACTGTGTATAGACCTGTGTCTGACCACAATATCCTTATGATGAGTGATGATGTGGCCGAATGTGGTACGCTCAAAATCAGTTACCGGAACACACCGGTAGGTGCTTGGAGACAGATGCCCTACCATCTAAAAATATCTATCTACTTATATAATAATCTATCTATACTAATATTATAAAGCTGAAGAGTTTGTTTGTTTGAACGCGCTAATCTCAGGAACCACTGATTCGAAAAAATATTTTTGTGTTGGATAGCCCATTTATCGAGAAAGGCTATAGGCTACTTTTTATCCCGGGAAAACACTAAATCCCTCGGGAACGCGGGTGAAACCGCGGGGCGAAAGCTAGTGTTATAATATGAGTAGATCATGATTTGCTCACTATCAAATGAAACAATGCAATGAACCGACTTTAAACGGTCAGATAAGTGGCCCAAAGCGCCCCAAAGTTTGTCCAAACCCCCCGCGGTTAGGCGTAAACTAATCTAGCGGAATGCCAACAATTTGCCAGTTCCTCCCAATTAATATAAACTTTGAAGGCCCACTCCAATTTGAAAGGCAGTTCGTAGCGTTTCTAATACGCCATTAGTTTTGATTATAATTAGTAAGACGGGAATTAACAAAATGGAACGCCTCGAAAATAAGTTTGACATTTTTTTTTTGCATTGGGATGAATTTTATGTTTGTAAGTTGAGTTTATTGCATGTTTCTTCTCTACGATGGTATGATAGAAGGCTGACAAGCAAGCAAGATAAGCTTTGAAGTTTATGGACATTAAAAATTCTATGTCTTAACATTTTCAAAGGTCTAAATAAAAAAAGTATTGAATACTAGATGAAAAAAAAACTTTTTAATTTAATAAATCAGCACACGCCGCCAGTGTTTCAGTGATTCGTTTAGAAATGCAATACAACGTATACGTACTTAGTAAACTGCATCGCATATTGTGTGCTCTACATGTCAGCCGAGGCGCCACGATAATTATCACAGATGATGACAGGTCTTCGGAATGTCAAACTTCACTGTTTCTGGGTGGGCTATGCGGGTTTATTTTTAATTAGAATAATATTGTGAACATTTTGCAATACCTTAGATTAATTATGGCAAATATGAGTTACGGGTCAATTAATGGCTTTGTTTTGAGACAGATTTTTCTTTTGGAAACTTTTACCTAGTTACGAACTACGTAAAACTGAGGCATGCTCGATATTTTTACGGTTTAAGGTATTAAATATGATTGAAATGTAAACATGGTTTTCATGTACGTAATAACGAACTTTTATAGGACCTTACTCGACAGTGGCGCCAACTGGTGAGCACAAAAACGATAGCCCCCATTGTGACGATGTCTTTATCTATGTATATCTATGGTATGATTTGCGCCACGTTTCAACCCCTACATTGTAGATTAGTTACAAACAGAGACAACAGTTACGATATACTGGGTGATTTTGTTATCACTGGCAATACTTGCAAAGGTGGAAGTACTCATCAAAATGAACAACTTTTAATATGGGACTAACTGTGAAATCATGAAAAAATTATCAGCTGTTCCATACAAAAGTTCAATACCTACTCGACCAAAATGTATGAAGCAACCATATTATTTTACGCGATATCAGAGTTAGCCCTATAATAAAAGTTGTTCACATTGATGAGTACTTCCACCCCTAAAAGTATTGCCAGTGATAACAAAATCACCCTGTATATTAACTACTTTTGGATATTTCTTATTATCATATTTAAGTACCTACCTACCTCGTGGGACATGATTAATTTTCAAATTCATTACATTTTTTACATTAACTCAATTAAGAAATTTCATCACATTATCCCCTACAAATTCCATGTTTCTAAATCTTATTTGTGTATTGATTGATTTTTTAAATTCAGTTACGATCAAAGCCAGCTTGATCCACTTGCCTCGGTGGCAAAGGCGTTGACGATCCCGAACTTATCCCAACCTTCGAAAAGATAATGGCTCTCTCTGTGTATTTTACTGTCTTTATAATTCATTACCTTTCTACCATCGGACCGCTTGCCGGCAATGTGGTGCTCATCCTCATATCTTCGAGCTGCCTTGAAAATATAGAAGGAATATTAAA
Source organism: Tetheella fluctuosa (assembly GCA_951216915.1). Taxonomy (NCBI): domain Eukaryota; kingdom Metazoa; phylum Arthropoda; class Insecta; order Lepidoptera; family Drepanidae; genus Tetheella; species Tetheella fluctuosa. The sequence continues at coordinate 2,162,701 of OX578214.1, forward strand.
ACCTAAAATCTCTGTGTGTACCTACCCTGTGCACGAAGAAGGTCTCGCTAACGAGGTATTCAGAGCCTCCATCGCTTTTGAATATCGACAACCTACTGCCGTGGATTCGAACATAATCTATGGGTGGTGCCTTGGATAGGTATTATCGCTATTTTGTGAACTGATTAACTATCTGACTGACTTTGAGAATCAATGGACCAAACCAAACAGTTTCAAGCATTCAATAGGGTCGCACTGGTTGTAATTAAGTATATACATACCTACAGTGTGTAATTTTATTTATCCTCAGTATGAATGCATTTTAAACTGTGCGACGTAAAGAAACATATACTGATATTAACCATGGGCACCATTTTGAAGAAAAAAATGTTTTGGTAGTTTAGGAGATTTTATGAAAATTGGGTGGGTAGTACCTCGTATATTTATTTTATTTATCCCTAGTAACAGTAAACATTCATGGCAAAAAAAAATATAAACTTGTTTACTGATACAAAGCTAGAAAGCTAGTGAAACCGCAGGAAAAAGTGAGTATTATTAAAGAAAACACTTCCTTATCTAATCCAAAATAGGGGTTAAAAAATACTTTATTTTTTACAAAAGAAAACAAAATGCATTTATAAAAGAAAGTTAAGAGAACATTTCAATTATAAAACTTTTTTTAACATTTACAATTAACGATTATTTTTTATTATCAAAGAAATTATGACGATATATCGAAAACGATACGATTCGCCCGATAAAGGTTTTCCCCACGTTTTCACATTTTATCCACCTAAGTTTTTTTTTTATTGTAGTTTTAGCTTCTCTCTGGACTTACATCCTCCCGGTGAAGTATCTTTGAAATAAAAATGTATTTTACTGAAAAGAAAGATCTACAATTTAATAAAATGTCTTGATGATTTTTGCCAGAGTCTTCTCAATTTTTGTGGATTGCCTGTCGGAAAAATGTTACATGGTTTTACCACAGTCTATGTAACTCTTACAATCGGCCAACGGACACGTCTAGACAGAGCAATTGTGCGGGGTTTGCGGGGTGAGAGAGGGGTGGTAGCGAGCCCAAGCTGCCATACACTCGCTTGGGACACAATGCAGCAATGACGCATGCCTATACAAAAGCGGCAATTCACGTGACTTCAACTGTATGTTTTTTACGCTGTGGTTTTACTGTTAAATTGTATGCAACGGATCCAGTACGCACTAAATTTATCCTAAATATCTATAATATTATAAAGCTGAAGAGTTTGTTTGTTTGGTTGAACGCGCTCAGGAACTATCTACTGGTTCGAATTGAAAAAATATTTCAGTGTTGGATAGAATATGAAGAGTTTTGAACAAAATCGTCGCCGTCGTATCGTACGATGTAAAAACATCGCATTATACTAAAATTTTTGTTTTGTTGAAACTTTCTTTGCCAGGGCTTTTATTGTTATTTAAATGTACCAAACAAAACGTAAAAGGGAAACGGTGTTTGAAACTTCGACGCGGGGCAGTTTTATTATCACTGTACTGCAGGATCGGCTAAGGTGTTTTATTTTTCGAATAATTATGTTTCAAGTCACAGTTAACCCCCCTTATTATAGTAAAACTCAGGTTTTAAATTTATCCGTCAGTTTCTATCGACAAATAACAAAAAGAGACGGGGCTATCCAAGACTTGGTTTAAACCATTTCACGTATTGAGACTGAATAAGTTTACCAATCGTGCCCGCTAGGTGGCGAAATCCAAATTATCTTATTATATTTTTTTTAAGTATGATGGTTTGGAAAGAACCGAGTACAGCCCTGTTATCCTTTATCTCTTGTTAAGACATCTGTTTGTTGGCTACAATGAAAACTTTGTGCGATACGGCAAAGAAAATTAAATAATTATTTTGAATAAGCGTTGCTAATGTTAAAACTTTTGTTAAGAGGCTTTTGTTTTTTTTTAAATTAATGAGTACAATCTTAGAAGGGTTTTGCTTATAAAACTGCTGCAAATGTCGTTACATTGTAACTCTAACAAAATAAAATAAATATATAGGTAACATAAGAAGATAACTACAGTCCGTTCATCATAACTCGTCCCCTAGCCTTTATGTTGGCACTATTGATTGACAATACAATGCCACAACAATATAATGGAATAACAGGGCTACCAACTTTTAAACGAGGGGACAAGTTATGATGAATGGTCTGTAAGTAATTTTTTGCAATTTATTTTTGTGCCCTCCGCAAATATAACTGCAACTTTAAAATAAGGGTGGCAAGTGTCCTCTAAAAGTCTATACTAGACAAATAACCATACAGTTTTTGCATATAAACGACGCAATAAAACAAATGAACACAATTGCTATGTAATAAATCGGGGACCCGCATCGCTATTGATGGCATCTCGCAACACCAATATTTGGCGCGTCACGTCCGTTTTGTGTACGGTATTGTCTGTCCGGCGATTTATTTGCACGCAATGGACATTGTATTGTGTTTGTCAGGACATGGACAATAGACGAGTGTAAGCTTTTGGCGGGAAGTCTATGTGAAAAAAAAAAGTGTTTTCTCTATTTCGTAAACTGATTTCCGAACCAGTGGAATGGTTCTTGAGCCACGAAGATACAGTTTAAGTAGGGACTTAGTGGCCTAAATCCTATCCTACAAATATTATGAATGCAAAAAATTGTGTAGTGGCAGTTGGTGGAAGTTACTCAATCACGATGTAATAGCTGAACTGATTTGGATAAAATATGTCACGAATATAAATCATAGTTTGGAATAATAAATGAGATACTTTTTATTTCTAGGATAACATTAAATACCTCGCAGCGGGTAAATCCACGGGGAAGTAAAAGAGCTTTTAATAAAAAAAGACATTGAATAACATCACAGTATATAATATTTTGGAATATATTTAGATACTCAAATAATTTAGGATATTGATTGAAAGATTCACTCAACTTTATTACTGAGAAACACAGTAAAACTCCAGACCATATTTTTATTTATGCGCCCAGTTTTATTGCTCCCTTTAAGTTATTGGAAGGTCAGTATAGAAATTGAATAAAGACCGGGCCGGTTGGATTGGATGCAATATCTGAATAATTCAGATGTTTTGTGCGTGTTTGATAAAAAGTAAGCAAGGCGATGATAGCTCAGGTGTATTGACGTCGGATGCTACGGCGAAGGTTGTGGGTACGAAGCCTACGAACTTGAGCTATCGATGAAGGAAAACATCGTGAAGAAACCATAGCACGGTGGTAGGGTACTTCGTAGTACCCGCCTGGTTGGGTATATATCACCCTCACGTTGAAAACCTGTCGCCAAACACCTAACGGTTTAATTCTGGCAGCTGCATTTGAGAGCCTGTTCCTTCTAGGCTTTGTGTGCTTAACACCTTCGGCCAAACACAAACCTATACAGAGTAAAAAATAATATTGTTGTATTATGGGGATGCTCATCGTTACTGATGCTGACAGTAAGTCTAAGTCTACTGTGCATTGGGGAACAGTAATATTGCTGTAGATTATTTAGTCTATCTAGGACTTGTTTCGAAAGAATTCTATGCAATAAAAAGTAGGAATAAGTTTATGGAATAACATATTTCGCGCGATCATATAGTTTGTGAGTTAAATAGATGGCGCTGTCATTAGTTTATTTTATTGAAGTAAAACTTCTTTAGGCGCGACTAGGGAGTAACTCAGATTTTTTTTCTGACGGAAGTAACGCTTAAAGGCGGCAAAACAAAAGAAGACAATGAACTTCAAAATTAAACTTTTTTAAATTCAAAAATGTAGACCATAGACCATAGATAGTCCATAGCCCTCGAGATTCATGTCACAGATTGATGCACTTAAAATGTCACAGACTAAATTATAATTGAATCTTATTATATTCTATGGTAATTCTACATTAAGTATTCAACAGTTTTAAAAACATTATTTTAAATTGCAATTTTTTTTGAAAATCTCTAAATATACTTGTTTATTTATTACTTTTAAATTATAAAATATGAAAGTTATATTAATGAATTTTAAATAGAATATAAAATGAAATAGTGAATATTAAATGAAATGGCAGAGTCCCAGGAACATTTTACTCTTTCATCAATAAATAATAATAAAAGAAAAAATCAAGTACCTGATAATAACTTGACCTGTAAAAAACGTAAGTGTTCATTTTTCTATTGTTTAACAACTTATTTTTTTTTTCAATAATCAAATAAAATATATTAAATCTCATTTATTAAGATAATGTTATTATAAGATAAATTTTTTATTTTAGGTAAAGAATAAGTTAAGAATAAGTTTTACTTCAATCGCGCGTAAAGGTTACACGCACACACTTTTTTTTTGTTTGACGTCTGTTTATGGTCTGCCTATTTTTTTTTTTCTTTGTGAAAAAAAATATAAATAGACAGACCATAAACAGACGTCAATTTTAAAAAATATATACCTACATCGCTGAGCGCTAGGTACCAACTTACAAATAAAGCATACAATATAATTTACATTTAAAATAGTACATAAAATATCGGTGTAACTTAAATAGCGTAGCTATAATTGCAACTGAAGTTGTCTCCACATCATAAGTAAGTGGTAGATCTAAATTCTCTTTTTTTTTTCGATGCCCGCGATATTCTTTCTAGCTGGCCTTAGAGCATAAAGCCAACTTAAAATTATGAAATAATTCGCAACCTTTTTTGTTGAACTGAGTGGTAATTATATTATATTTTAAAGCCTACATCAGCTACAACAACTTAATAAATATCTAATTATTTTTACTTACTTTCGCCTTTTAGGGAAGACAATATCTACAATAAAAATTTAAAAGGGTAGGGTAGGTACCTATTACCTTCCTACCTACACAAGTCAAAAGTATTACACGTCCCTAGCTAGTTGCTACATATATACCTACTTCTAAGCTTTTAAAGGAAATTCGTGCATTTTCCTTGACACAGACAACAAGACTGAACAACAGGAGCTATATTGAAAAATCGGGTCACAGCAATCTTGGACTTTATTTTGGAAAATTCAAAGTCGATTTTTGTGTGTAAAGGTAAGTAGTGGAAAAGACGCACGTTTTATTTATTATGTCGGCCTTTGTTTGATATATTAGTTTTAATTTAGATTTACTTATATTGTGTTTATATTCTCTTCAAGTTTAGAAGAACTGCCACCCATCTTTCTTTTATCCTTGAGGTGAAAGCCTATTACCAGAGATCTGCCTGTGTGTTCCAGCAGCTGCACTTTAGATATAGTTTCTTTCTAGACTTTGCCCGCTTCCCACCTTCGGCCACATTATTTAGCATGGTGAGATTGTAGGGACATCTGGGTATCCATTAGTAAATGAAAAAAATATCAATACCTATTAATAATTTCAGTTTACGTGGTTTTATGTTTGTTTGTTCAGTATCTGGATGTAAAAATCTGTACACTTTAACATGTAAAAGTATATCAGTTCTTTAGTTTGGGATCGAACGGCCATGTGTGAAGAATATCCTAGAATATCAATAAGTATATACGTATGTACAGTATAGTAAGTACTCTTTTACCTGTTTTGTTAAGTTCTACTTACTAATCTAGGCCCCGTCTCTTGGTTCTTTTCTCTCTGACTTGTTCCATCGAAACGGGCTCATATTCACCTCCTTTTAATCACGACGCAATGATATATACCTTAAAACCTTTCTCAAAGATCCACCTGGTTATGAAAATCGTATCAAAATCTATAAAATAAAATACCCGAATTGGATCAGTAGTTCCAGAGATTATCCTACAAATCACTACTATATAATACGAATCAACTTTATCTCTTTATAATTATAACCTTATACCTATAGGTATCGAAGGTACCTACCTATTTTGCGTTATGTTGTATTTGAGGGACCCGAAATCCCCCATAGAGCCCCCTGCTCCCATGGGGGCGATATAACTCAAGTTGGGAACCACTGATCTATGGCGAACGCGTGGTTTGGATACAGGGTGTTCATGAATTATTCAACAGGCCGGCCTATGTTTACAGTTTCCGGTTACCGCGTCGTCGGCGGAACTACGGACATCTTGCGGTCGCTTTCCGAACTTGGTGTACAGTAAAACAGTTATAAATGTAAGTAGATTGGATATATTGATAGTTATTACAAATTACATTGAATATTTTATTTACTGGTACTGGCGTTCTCAAAAACGAGGAAAAAACTGTATTATATACGATGCGTGCCAGTGCGGATATCCTTACTAATATCACAGCGTATACAATTACATACAGTGGTCTATCGCGTTTGAAGTCGCGCGAAATGCCGCTTTGTATAGGCATTCGTAATAAGGTATTTGACTGACATTCAAATCAGCAACTTTTTATGAAATGTCAAAACGATAGGTTTATATGGAGTTTTGTATTAAATACAAGCATGTGACGTCATAATTATATAGCATACTCTTTATGGTTGATTGGTCATTAAAAATCATAATAAGGATAAATTTAATAACATAATCGTGGTTTCCCCTTTTTTTTAGATGTTTTATACATTGGTAAGTGTTGCATAATTCATTTTGAATACAGGCAAATACCCTATTGCTGCATTGAGTCCCAAGCACAGACATAGATTTAGATCTATGTCTTCGGTCCCAAGCGAGTGTATGGCAGCTTGGGCTCGCTACCGCCCCTCTCTCACCCCGCAAGCCCCGCACGAATGCTCTGTCTAGACGTGTCCGTTGGCCGACTGTAAGAGTTACATAGACTGTGCTAATATTATTAACGCGAAAGTTTGTATGTATGGATGTTTGTTACCTACGCTAAAACTACTGAACAAATTTTTATGAAATTTGGTATGGAGGTAGCTGAGACCCTGGATTAACACAAAGGCATATATTTTGCCGCTGCTGATGGACATGATGACCACCCAGCAGGCTGCCAGCTATTCTTCTAACAAAACTGTTTATTACCTATGTAATAATAATAATAATTAGAATTAAATATCACATTTTTTTTTATTATTTTCTCTGCTGTAAAAAAAACTTTTTTTCATTTTTCCATGTCATTTTGTACATGGACCAACTACGTACCTACCTAGAATATTCCACTTTCAAAAATGTGACACGTAAACTCGGTTGTGCCAAGTCCACGTACAAATTGCGGCTATAAACAAATTACCCTAAACCGTGAAAAGGATTTTAACAGCCATTCCGTTGATAATTCCGCACAATAACCGAAGTTGGGGCGGTAAAATGGGAATACAACGCCGCTTCCTTTATTTTATTTTAATTAGGACTTGTTTAATTAGCGGAGTAAATACGGTTATGGTTTTTTTCAGTTTTGTTCTTGTAAATAGTGGATAAGCTTCCTTTTAACCTTGTTTCTGTATAGATATATACTCTGTTTACTTTTTTTATGCACTCTGTATTTTATTTGGATTCTTACTTACCATTTATAAAACGTATATGTATAGCCTGTACCTTTTTTCAGCTTTCTACTTGGATGAAAGAGTGATTGGAACGGGGTTGGATAAAATTTTTGAATTCTCATAAATCGGTTAGGTCCCTTTATTTATGACCATAAGCACGACACTATTTCCCCGTCTCTTGCCTTAAATTGTAATATTTAGAGTCAAGCTAGAGAAAAATTAACTAATTAATTAATTTTCTCATTTTCGTTCCATAAATCTAAATATAAGTTTTGATTATATAATATGTTTTTAGAAGATATTTTTAGTTTTTAAATCTGTTGGTGGTTGGTTTTTTTACGAATTTATATGGTTTGATAGGTAATTGGTTCAAAGGACCAAATGGCATGGATCTCTCGGCAAATAATAGCTATGACTATAAAAAAATACAACTAGTAAGAACTTTTTTTTTCTATAACAATACTAACAAAACTTGCAATGAATGAATGAAATAAAAATATTTTTTTATTCAAATAGGCCTTCACAAGCACTTATGAATAGCCTGACTCTAACGCTCGGTTCGGAAGGTTGCTTTTACTGAGAAGAGCCGGCAAGAAACTCAGCAATTACTCTTTTCAAAAACAACTCAGAATTTACATAAAATTATTTATCTAGTCTTACTGACAATATTTGTGTGTATATGACGATAAGGAAAAAATATATGTAAGTATCAAAATTATGAGTAATTCAGTAAATTAATGGATTGCAAACTTAAGCAGACCAGCCCCCACAAGCAGCACCTGTTCACAAGTATGACGCATGTGGCAGCCATCGCCCTCCTCGCACATATTATAGGGAAGTGAGCGACCCGCCACACGACGCCGCCGCAAGCAAAGACCCCAAAGTGAGCATGACTAACTTAAGCTTACTACAAATAATAAAAAGATAAACTATTTCAAGAAATACGAATTAATTTACGAATCAATAGAATATTATATTATGTTATTAATTATTATATTATTATTTCAGATTATTTGTTACACGCTGCGCGCTGGTGTCATAAAATTTATCTGTTTAGTTAATTAATATCTGTAGAATTAAAAGTAAATTTCAACAATTTCGTCAGAGTAAACCTTGCTTCGGGCATTTGTTTTTTGTTATTTGTCTCTTCGTTTGATGTATAGGTGGTATATTCGTAGGCAACTCTTCTATTCACCAGGGTGATCATGTGCAGAATATCCAGGTCCTCATGGTACTCTTCTATGATCTTACAGAGGGACTGGATCATGAATGAGCCGAAAGAATTGCGGTATGACAGGTAATCTAAAACATACGTAGTTTTAAATTAATAGGCTAGTGTTTGACCGCAAACTCACCATGGTACATAAGTGATGGTACATAATGCTTAGAAGAAATCTGACTCTCAAGTACAGCTTTCGGAATATAGCGGTAATTGGTGACAGATTTACAATTTGAGGTAGGTACTACAAAGTACCCTAGCACCGTTTTATAGTTTCCTCAAGATATTTTACTTCACGAACATTTATGAATTGATTTAGTAGACACCACTATCTTGCATCTCGTCAAAGCAAATTGAGTCAAGTTACGGTCTAATGTTTTGAGGCTTCAACCGAAGTCCTTTGTGTCGCAGCTATAATGCAAAATCAGCCAATTTAACATTCTGACACATACCCTTATTATACGGCTGGATAATTATCCAGAAATCTTTTTTTTTTTATTAATAATAAAAATTAAAAATATTTTATTTTATCGAAATTATCCAGAACTTACCTTCTACAGTCGAGTAAAGAGTGAGGAAATCGGCATGAGTAGGAATAGTGAAACTAGCTTCTCCATCTAATTGTACTTTTTTACCGGCGTCAACTTTGTCACCTCTACATGCCTGAAATAATAGAATAAGTCTTGATACTGTTATATCATCCTAACTATCCTAACTTTAATCCTAACTTAATATTATAAATGCGAAAGTGAAAGTGTTTATTTATGTTGGACTGTCACGAGCAAACATACATTTCGTGACTTTCAAAAGAGATTTTCTATTAAACTATTGATTGAATGTTTATTGTGTTACAAACATAGTATTGTCGAACCAATACTTTCATGATATAGGTGTTATCTCCAGGTTGCAGTCGTTATTTTATGAGAATTTCGGCTCTATATTTCAGTTTCATTTCAGCATGTTGTCTAAAATACATGTCAAATTCGTTATTTCAATGGCAAAAACATTTTAACTCGAACCTTTACCTTATGGGGGCTTAAACATGAAATGACAGACAAATTAGCTATATATAATAAATGACAATGCTTGTTTGTTTATTTGTAACGTATACCATTCATCCGATTGCAATGGTTTCTGACAAAAGCAAGGGCAATGCAAAGGACGCTGGGCACGTAACTAGTACGAACCTAATAAAAGACCACAGAAATAATAACTAGTTAGCTAGCAGCAATTAAAGCCTAAACCACTACAATATACGACCTAAAACGGCATAATACTATAATCTTCGGACGTTGGAAACACTGTTACCTGTATAAAGAATAGTTTCGGTTTATTGACGAGACTGGTATGACCTTCCAATATGGCCATCAGATCCTTCAGCCTGTAGGGTCTGTCTGCTGCATACACATCACCACTGTCACCATGTGTCATCATAGCAATGCATATACACGACGTTGTACTGTGATCCATTCCACATACTGCAATTAATAATTTCATGATTCGGCTCGAAATAGTTATAAAAGTTTTTTTATTCCAGCTCGAATAAAACAACTTTTATTTTATTTTATATACTAATTAGGTGGCAAACAAGCTTACGGCCCACCTGATGGTAAGCGGTTACCGTAGCCTATTAGACGCTCATAACACCACGGGCAAAGAAAATACAATTTTATATTTTCCCTGTCAGGGGTATCACTCACGCGTTGCCGACCTTGAGACATGAAAGTGTTAAGTCTCCTGTGCCTGTAATTTCACCGGCTCCCATACCCTCCTAACCGAAACAAGTGCATTACTATTTCACGGCGGAATTAGATGTGGTGGTAGTAGTTCCCCGGGCGAACTCTGCACTGTTTTGAGTTGATTAAATGAAAGGTAAATTGCGGTTTACGATTTATGACGTATTAAAAAAAAACTACTTACTAGATCTCGTTCAAACCAATTTTCGCTGGAAGTTTGCATGGTAATATTTTTTTTAGTTTTATCATTCTCTTAACCCGAAACCCTAAAAAGGTAATACCATAACCATAATCGAAAGTAAAAAAAAACTAGATAAAAAAAGGTTTTCCTTCGAGGGACTAAATTTGATGTCGAGAGCAGCGAAGAATTCTAAAGTAGAATCCTGAACGTCGCGAGGGATACAAGAGCCGAGATGTTTTTTTTTTCAGGAATTATTTCGTAGGCTCTACTTTTTATCATACCTACAACGAGAAAATAAATATTAGTTTGGTCAGAGATTTAAACTTGGAGTTTGGTGGCAACAATTATCTAGCACGAAATGAATTCCGAATTAGAATCACATTTTCATTACTCGTCATTTTATAGATTTTCAATGATGCATCAACTAGAGAACATAAACCATGAATGTATGATCTTTCGTCTAACTAAGACGAAAATTGGCGGCATTTATTTTTCTTAATTTAAATTAAGCTAATAAAATAATTCCAAGCAGACAGCCAGTACTTTCAGCACGTTTTTTTTTTGTATTTAATTCGTATATTCTCGCTTGTTCCAAATTCAATTTCTCTGTCAAATAAATGCTTCTTTTTGGGTGGCTAATTGGTAAAAATAAATATTCTGGGATATTCCTCATACACGGCAATCTGATTCAAAACTAAGTAGACAGACATATCTCAACACTGAGATTGTATATAGTGAGATTGTGGTCTCACACAAACACAGGCCTTTTGATAAAAATCCTCGTCTTACCCCGTCGTATCTCCTTGATTATCTGTTCATAATCCAGATCTGTATGTGTCGACACTTTGAACCCAAGCTTGTTGAAGAGTGTCTCGAGACTTCTGACGTCATTCTCTGTACCGCTGCGTGTCGTAGGTTGTTTATAACTGAAATTTCATGATTTTAGTGACATAAGTTTTCCCGCAATAAAAAGTATCCTATGTTTTATTCCAGGGTATGATCATCCATGTGCCAGATATCATCCAAATCTGTTCAGCTATTAGGGCGTGATTGAGTAAACAACATCCACACAAACTTTCGCTAAAAATATTCTTCACACAAGAGCCTTTTATGCGCAGGATTTTAATCTATAGTTAGTTATTTGATTTAACTGACACCTCTTCTGGTATACCTAGTATTTAAACAATGATTTGAATTTTATTAACAGCAAAGATTTTTAGTGCACATTTTTGGGATCAAACTAATATGTCCTAAACTGACGCACGTCTTATGCGTATACGCATCATTCTTCGCATTATTGATATGCGAAGAATAGCATAGCACACAAAAGCATATGTTCTATAAAAAACGTTATGATGAAGGTATCATTAGGGGAGGCATGTCCAGCAGTGGACGTCTTGCGGCTGAGATGATGATGATGATGAAAGGTATCACTGGTGTACCATATGCTGTAAAATTCCAAGTTTCTGCCTCCAATTGAGAATTGGACATTACACGACATAGATATTTTGCGAAATAGACATTCTACGCCAAAATGTGTCATGATGCATGAGTAAAGGTAACTTCAAGGTTGGTACTTACTGAAAATATTGAGTCCTCTTGAATTGGTAATGATTCAGTATAATTAGATATTTATCTCCTGACATATCGTAATATAATGCGTTTGGATCAAACGCCAGTTTTGGTACCAGATGACTAGTATTTTCACTTGGTTTAGCTCTGATTTTACTGAAACTCGAACAAGAGGTGTTAACTGAATCGTTATAAATATTATTAGATTAGTTAGGTGTTGTGGGGTACTGATGGTAAGGGGCTACGGGCATTAGCAATACCAGAGGCATTGTCGATGTGTTACCGATCTTTACAGAGCCTAGAATGCAATTTATGTGCAACTGCTGGAACACAGGGGTAAATGCTTGGTGACAGATTTTCAACTTGAGGGTTGTTGCCAGCCAGGCGAGTACCTGCCATCGTACTATGGTCAAGCGCGGATCCACTATTGTGGGCACGGTGGGCACGCTTACAACTCTTCTTCTTTCATTCTTCCCTTCTTTCTTTCTTTCTTTCTTTCTTTCTTTCTTTCCGAATTGAGGTCGATATCCAATGCCTTAATAAAATTAAAAAAAAACGCTATGAACTGTGCGCGATTCGGAACAAGTAATAAATTTTGTAAACGTCTCCATTGTTGGAATGCAATTTATCATATTATGATTATTCGTCCTAGGATATCATATTATGATCCAAGAATGTATCGATCGTCAGCGATAATAGTTAATAGTCCAACGTGCACTTGGACCGACTTTCGGGTGGCCGTGACCACAATCTTTTTTGAGGGTTGGATCCGCGCCTGACTATGGCTTCCTCACGATGTTTTCCATCACCGATAGCAAAGAGTCAATTTTCTTTATCACGGTCGACGTCACCACTGCCAACTATGCTTCAAATATTGACAAACGGCCTCTGAAATCTTTAGTTTCTAGCGAAATTTTACTAAGGAGAAATTCCCAAATCGATGGACACATTTGTAAGCAAATAAACACGCTTACCTTAAAGCTGGATTATTAAACCACTTGGCATCGGCTGATGATTCCTCCATTTTGTATTTCTAACGAAATAAGTTTGTTTTTTCTTTTAACTTTTTAAATATGTTGATGAAACTAACTAAACATATTCTAGTTTGTTCATGTCTCTACAGTTTTATTTATTGTTACACCAAAATATTATAAAAATATTTATTAACGCGTTGGCGTAAGTTGATAACAATCGACATTATGGAACAGATACCTATATGAGCGATAAATTTGATAAGCTTAGTATCGAACAGTGATAACTGATAAAATAGCCTCGGTTTGGCTTACACTTACAGAGTATACTGGGTGATTTTGTTATCACTGGCAATACTTGCAAGGGTGGAAGTACTCATCAAAATGAACAAATTTTATTATGGGACTAACTGTGAAATCATGAAAAAATTATCAGCTGTTCCATACAAAAGTTCAATACCTACTCGACCAAAATGTATGAAGCAACCATATTATTTTACGCGATAACAAGATAGAGATAAGATATTGCCAGTGATAACAAAATCACCCTGGATAAATAAACAGACAGACTCATTCTATATTAAAAATGATTACGTATTTGAGCATTGATTGTATTATCTATATGTATCCAAATTAGAATTTTCAAACAAAAATTCACTTAAAACATTTGCACTATGTGAATTTGTTTTTCCCAGGATTAAAAGTAGTCTAGGGTGTCAGCTTCCTCCATACCAAATTACATTAAAATTGGTCCAGCCGTTTGAGCGTGAATAAGTAACAAACGCACAAACACACACACTCACAAAGTTTCGCATTTATAATATAGTGTACTATAAAAAGTAGCATATAGCCTTCCTCCATAAATGGAATATTCAACACTGAAATAATTTTCAAATCGAACCAATGGTTTCTGAGATTATCAAACAAACAAACAAACTCTTCAGCTTTATAATATTATTAGTATAGATTGTGTACCTTAATTTTTAGGGTACCGTATTGTTGAGGTAAATTCTATCTCGGTCCGTTGGGCCCGACTGTCTCGGGCATCTTAATCTAAAACCAAGTAAATAGAGTCTTTAAATTTCACTCATATTATTATCCAACGTCTCAAAGACAAGATATAGCTATAAAGTTTTGTACAGGTGAACCAAACAATGGGGGCCCTGGGGTAAATGTACCCTAAATATTGAAGTACAGTTCATTTGGTTCACCTGCATATAGCAGCATAGAACTTTAAAATCTTAAAAGTTATTTAATTGTGTTCGCTCAGCAGTCGCTTTCACTGTTTTCAGACTTTGTTCGATATAGAGCAATAGCATTTCGTTATGGCTTTACCTCGGAAATGGAAAAATTAGATGGAATTTGGGTGTAATATTATTCATATTGAACTTAAACAACAAAAGATAAATATGACGATTTAAGAAAATTATTTCTTTCTGTAGTAGAATTACACAGTAAAGAATCTACAGACTCACAAAGCTAAGTTGGTTTAATTATTTTTGTACGGAACCCACCGTGCACGAGTCTGATTCGTGTTTAACATGTATTTATGAATACAATAGCTATCCAAAAGTTTGGCTGTAAAGGAAATGATTGCCAAAGTTCACCGTTCAACATGGCTGCAATACGGCAAAGTTAAATCGGCCTCTGACGGATACTGTGTCCGATTGAATTTTACTTTGTTGTATTATTTTGCATTCCTGTTTTGAACTTCGACCTGTTATCTCAAGATTCTGGTTAAAGTTTTCAAAACCGGTTTGGATGCAAATTCTCCTCACTAATCTATTAGGTACTGATGGATGATTTTAATAACCTATTACTTATTAAAAATATATAATAATAATAAATCGGTACTTTGTTAGACCGAATCACTTTAAGTTTATCCATTTGTCTCCGTCTTGGTTCATCCTCATCGCTGCCGCTGCGGAGACTTTGTCAACGAGCTCGGCCACCATGGGCTTTCGTGCTCTTTAAGCGCCGGCCGTTTTTCACGCCACGCGGCTCTTAATGATATTATCGGTAGGGCTCTTGTTGTTGCCAACGTGCCTTCTGTACTAGAACCAGTCGGAATTGTGCGTGACGATGGCAAGAGGCCGGATGGTATGACCCGTTGTATGACCCGTGGAGTGTTGGAAAGCCGCTGGTGTGGGATGCCACGTGCGCCTTCCCACTTACTGATGACTTGTAAAGTCGCTGGGGCGGCCGCGACCGGTGCTGAAAAATCCAAATTTAAAAAATACGCTTGTCTTGGTTCTAATTTTTTGTTCATGCCATTCGTAGTTGAAACCATGGGTCCATGGGGGTTCGAGGCTCGCCGATTTGCTCGGATTTTATCATCCAAGCTCATCGAAGCTTTGGGAAACCGACGGGCTGGGAGCTTTTTCCGCCAACGCATAAGCTTGGCCATCCAAAAAGGGAACGCTGCCAGCCTGTTGGGAACCTTGCCTATCGACAGCAGCGAGGGCTTTGAGGATGTTTTCTATATATCATATTTTGTATTTTATACATTGATTGTAAATATGTAAATAAATTAGTTACCTTTAAATAATAATGAACAAATGTCTATTTGTAAAATTTACAATTTACACAAAACATTAAGAGTCATATTAGTGTCGAACTTTTGATCCCTAAACTAAGTACAAAGAGTTGTGTCTTAGGAGTCTGCGTTCCTCCAATATAAGTAGCTATAAAATGATTACAAAATGTCATTAAGTCATTATTGATTCGAATAAAAAAAAAATTGAGGGTCTTTAATGTTTTAATCTATTTATTAGAAACAACTTTACATTAAATATTTTATATGTTATTTTATAATTTTTTATTTTATTATTATAGCCGTTTATTTCTTTAATAATATTTTTACATTTCATTCAAATCTAATATTAAGTATTTAAAATAATCAAAATAAGATAAAATAACACATTAAATAATTAGAATTGTTACACTTATTTTTATAATTATTATTATTAATTATTATTATTAATTATTATTATTCATGTTTAAGGACCTCTCTCCTCCAGTTTTCTCCACTTATTTCTGTCTTGGGCTATTTGTCTCCTACCAACTTTTTAATTTCGTCCGACCATCTTTCCAGTGGTCTACCCCTTTTTCTTTTACCGGAAGGGCCAGCCCAAGAAGCGACTTTCTTAGTCCATTTGGTGTTATTCGTACGTGCAACGTGATCTGCCCATTTCTATTTCAGGTTTTGACAGTATGTGTCATTTTTGTCTTTAAGTTTTAAGCTAAGCATGCTTCGTTCCATGGCTCTCTGACATGTTTCGATTTTTCTTTTTGTGAATGTGTTATAAATCCATGTTTGGCTTGCGTATGAGAGACAAGGCAGAAGGCATGAATCCAGAATTTTTCTTTTCAGACTTAAAGGGAGGTCGGATTTTAGAACTTCTTTGTAGCTCCAGGATTTATTCCACGTCATATTCACACGCCTGTTTAGTTCGTCACGATGTCTGGATTTCTTGATGGATATCTAATAGTTGTTTGTCAACATGAATGGGTTTTTCTGCGTTATTGGTCATTATTTTTGTTTTTTCTTTATTCAGTTCCAAACCTATAGCGTGGCTGATACAATGAAGTTCTTTTATCATTTCCTCAAGTTGTGGTGCCGTTTCTGAGAATAATACGATGTCATCAGCGAATCTTAAATTGCTTAAGTAGTTACCTTTTATGATTATACCTTTTTCAGACCAGTTAAGTTTTTTCATGATGTTTTGAAGTATCGTTATAAATAATGTCGGCGATAAAGGATCGCCCTGCCTTACGTCTCTACAATTTTTTATTTCCGGGCCTTTTTTTTTATCTAATTTTACACGACTAACGCTTTTCTTATAGATGTCTTGGATCAGTTCGATTGTTTCTAATGGTATTTTGCATTCTTTTAGCGCTTGCCATATACTACTATGAGATATCGAATCGAAAGCTTTGGCGTAGTCGATAAATGCCAGGTAGAGTGGGCGTCCATGCTCTTCGTATTTCTCTATAACCTGTTCCAGAACGTATATGTGATCTATGGTTGAGAAACATTTTCTAAAGCCCGCTTGTTCTACAGGCTGGTGTTCTTCGGTATGTAAAGAGATGTGTTGTTCTAAACATGAAGCGAATAGTTTGTAGAAATTAGATTGTAAGCTAATGGGTCGATAGTTGGCGATGTTAGCAGGGTCTCCTTTTTTGAACAATAAAATGATGTCTGATTCTGCCCATTCTTTTGGTATTTGCCTAGAGTCCAGAATTTTGTTGAATAGGGTTGTTAAAAGTGGTGCTAGTAGGAATCTTCCTGTTATAATCATCTTGTTGGGTATCTTGTCTGGTCCACAGCTTTTACCCTTCTTTAAATTGTTAATTTTTTTAATGATCTCAGCAATGGAAAATCTTTGTAGCGATATATGTTGTAGAGGCGTATGATCTTTGGTATCATAATATCAAAATAATTATTTATATAAAATTAAATTAACATTTCAGCGTTCTATTCTATTATTTGTAAAGGTCAAGTTATTCCTAAACTAAGGGTCAATTGAAACATCATTCCAGATTCACTATATTATAAAAAAAAATTGAAAAAATGGTTAATAATATGCGTATCCTTGATCAATGACAAATGTTAAAAGAGATACTCGAAATTAAAAAATAAAATTCAGCTTTAACAAAAAAATGGAACGAATTCCATAATAGATTTTCAATATAAAATAATGATGAAAGAACTCTAATCTAACTGTAGTTATTAGGTAGAGATGCTATTTTGAAGTCAAAACTCCTTTTAAGATGGTTAAAAAACATGAATGTTAATTAATTGCGAGGTGGTAATTAAGGAAGGTAATTAAAATTCTAAAATATTAAATAAAATTTTAATAAAAACAAAAACAAAAAATATATTCGATGATAATGAGATTTTTACATAATAATATAAGAATAAATAATTTTAAATACCACATTCATACATAAATATCTATAATCTAAGTACATTGAAATATTTGTTGTTTTCTTTAAATATTTAATAAATATAAGAGAATCAGCCTCATATCAGTCTTAATTAACTATTTAACGTGAATTCGATGAACATCTTACGTTTCAATTGAGAATCATTCAAGAAAAGGTTACAGATCTTCTATAGCTTCGTGCTACTAAAGTGTATATAAGTTTTAAAAAATAATAGAAATCATTGTAAAGGTCCATCTAACGACTACATAAAATCATGATTTTAACGAAAAATACTGTATCTTGAAGATTGTAGCCGAAATCATCGAATTCAAAAGAAAAGAAAGCGGAAAGCGCGACTTCCACCTAAATACTGAAACGGTATTAAATAAACTTTGTGTTAAATAATTACTTATAGATCAATAAATGCATAGTTATAGAGTATGTAAATAAATTAATAATATCTATTGGTATATCTCTGAACTTATTGTGCGAGATAATACACTAGGATTGGTAAATATAAAATACAAAAATATATAAAGTCTTAAAAAGGACAATGTAAGATTGTATCTACGTATAATTACGTCTATGGAATTAACTTTTTTTTTTTATTTTTTTTTTACTTTGTATAGGCTTGTGTTTGACCACAATCTCACTATGGTAGGTGATTTGTTTGATTTCATTCATACGTGTGCCGTGTAGTAATTAATTAAGTAAATGCAGGTTTTGTATTGAGCATAAGCAGCTAATGTATAAATTGCTGTTTAAATTAACGTAAGCAAGTATATTTGCCTAGAACCTTAAGATTTTGGTTAACGAATACCGGGTTTCAGGCATCTGTTTCATATTTCTTAACGCGGGATATCTGCTTCTGGTCTGGTATTCGTAAGCCACAGTCCGATTCAACAGTGTGATCATATGCAGCAAGTCTAGTTGTCTATGATGGACTTCTATGACGTCACACAAGGCCTGGACCAACCACGAACCAGACTGATTGCGATACGATAGGTGGTCTGTGAAGGATAAAGATTTGTTTTTAAAAGGTACCAAAAAAAATGTAAAAACTTACTTTTTTCTTGTACAAAATCTGTGATGATCCTCGACAAGAATGTATAAAAGACTGCCATCTAGATGATTATTAAATTACAAAAATATATAGAAATATATAATTACCGTTAACAGTGGAGTACATAATCAGGAAGTCTGCATGTGTAGGCACAGTCTGACGACGAAGTTCGTCCGCATCTACACGAATTTTACCAGCGTCCATTTTATTTCCTCTACAAGCCTGAAAAATATATTACAAATTAAAATCACGCCAATTAAATCCTCTAAATAATTATGTATAAAACGTAAGTGTACCTGGACAAAGAATAATTTAGGCTTGCCTACTAGATGCGTTACATTTTCAGTCATGGTTGTCAAATTATTGAGACTATAGTAGCGGTCTGCTGCGCATACTTTGTCTTGTTTGTCACCGTGAGTTAGAATGGCAACGATCACGCATGACGTGTCTCTATGATCCATTGCATAAACTGAAAACATTACAATTAATAATAATCCAATTCTTCCTTTCCTGGTTTGTTGGTGCAACATATAGGCGCGATATTGGTTTGAGGCCTTGGTCCAATTTTATTATAGGTATACTAGCTACTAGGGGTATTATGTTTTCATGCTATTCCATCTATGTCTTCCAAATCCATTCGACTGTTTATGCGTGATTGAAACACAAACATCCAAACTGTCACACTTTAATATTAGCAGGATTAAGTAGGATTTATATTTTACTTTACTCTTTTGTCAAAATAACATTATTAGATGTTGAAGTTTCTTTTTTTTTAAATACTCACATTTTTTGAAGAATTGCACGATTTTGTGATAAGACAAATCATCATGCCTCTCAACATGGAAATCAAGCTCTTCGTACATTTTTTCAAGCCTAAAGGCATCATTATTGGTACCTTCTCTCGGCGATGGTTTACGGAACCTGAAAATGAATACCTGATTATGGTACGTACTCCTTTAATACTCAGAGGTTCTCCTTTACAGGACCACCGCCCCTTTTACAAGAATAACAGTTTCTTACGCACTCTCCCGCAATAGTTATCCCAATATTTAAATATAGTTCCAGATTACAAAGTAGATTTTAAAAGATTCATTAAATGTGGCAGAAATTGCAGAAAACACCTTTATTTCAAAACTATCTATAGTGCAGAAATGTATAGGTACTAAGGAGCTTTATATTTGTGCGTTATATTCATTGCTGATCGTTCGGGAACCGGTACGGTCTACGAGCAAAGAAATACTTAACGATTACCATATTTGAAACATGATTTTTAAAAATTTTAGATACTTTACCAAAAATGTCTTGTCCGCTGGAACTTATAATGATTTAAGATGATCAGATACTTTTGACCTGACATGTCATAGTACATGTCATTAAGGTCAGGTTGTGGTAAGCTGTTTTGGCTTGAGCTACCATTTTGAGTTGGATTTTCACTGAAAAAGTAATGCAAACACATGTTTATTTATTGCGTAAGAATGTATTACGATCACTAAAGTAGGTCAGACATTAAATCCTTTTCTTATATTTTTTATTAGAATGAGGTATTACGGTGTAGCGTGAATCATCCTTTAATAATAAATGTCATTATATGCATGTTTTTTTTACTTTGTATAGGATTTGCCGAAGGTGGTAAGCACACAAAGCCTAGAAGGAACTGGCTCTGTAGTGCAGCTGCCGGAACACACCCATAGGTATTTGGCGACAGGTTTTCAATTTGAGGGTAGTAGCCAGCAAGGCGGGTACTACAAATTACTCTACCACCGTGATATAGTTTCCTCACGATGTTTTCCTTCACCGTAAGCTCAAGCTCGTTATAGGTTTCGAACCCACGACCTTTGCAGCGGCGCATCCGACGTCACTACCACTGAGCTATCGCCATGTTTTGTTACAAAGAGATAGAGTAGTAGAGAAGGCTAGCTTAAATATATTCACTAACCCAGAATTAGTCCTATTCCTGTTACTTGGCGTCGCATCCGGATTATCGTCGTCCATTTTTAATGTTCTACTGAATCTGTAACAAATGTTTTATTTTTTAGTTTTAAATTACAGTAGCCTCCTTGAAAAATAAATTTAATTCCTGGTAAAACCTAATTATGTACCATGTTTTGATTGGTACAAAGCTCATTTCAATAATCAGTTATGTAAAAATTAATGAAACTATAGGTCTTATTATGTTCTAAACTAAGCTGTTCTCTTTAATTTTTTGTATGACCGTTTGTTTCTGTAATAAATAAAAAAATAAAAAAAGATATAATTATTGTGTTAAAACAAAATAAATCGATATTAAGCGAAATATTTTTATTCAAATAGTCCCACTTACCCAGAATTACTCCAATTCCTGTTACTTAGAGACGCATCTGGTCTATCGTTGTTCATTTTTAAGGTCCTGTTGCATATGTAACAAATATTTTTTTAATTATATGTTTTAATGAAATATCCGCCGTGACCATTTGGTCATATTATGTCGAATCAAAATGTATCTTATCATTGATAGAAGTTCAGTAATACAGACTTTAGTGTAGTTTCCATAGGGTATAAGTGTATAGCTGTTGTTATTTCGACTGCAGAGAAAACTCCAAATAAAATAAATAATAACTACTATAGCTGTTCCACGCAGTTTCGCTCGCGTTCCCGGTATTAAAATACCGATGTTTTAATAGTAAGTAATTGTGTTATTCGGGGCGGAGAAAAAAATCTGCAAATCTAAGATCATAAAAATCGGTCCAGCCTACCATTAATTATAATTGGTCCTACATAACTAACCCGACTTTATTTTAACCGCGGCGGGGATTATAAAACTGTTTTTTTTTTTAAATTATAAATGGGGTGTGGATGATACAGAAATAGTGACGGAATCACAGAATAAATAATAGTAGGTACCTACGCAAGGAGTTTTTTTTTCTTGTCGGTCTGTCTGTCTGTTCGAACACGCTAATCATTGAAACCAGTAAACGGATTATATTATAAGCGTGCAAGCTGTTTGCTACATAGAGATAATTTAAATATTTTATTGATATTATATTCACTAACCTACAATTAGTCGGATTCCTGTTACTTGGCGACGCATCTGGACTATAGTCGTCATTTTTAAGGTTCTATTTAATCTGTAACAAATGTTTTGTTTTTAAGTTTTATATTTATTTAAATATACGCCATAAATTCAAATATTACGTCTCAAGATTTAGAAATTAAGTGATATATTTTTATTCAAATAGGCTTTAATTAAAATCACATCACAGGAACTTGCGAAATGTCAGACTCAAACGCATCGTTCGGAAGGACATTTTTGCTGAGATGAGCCAGCAATAAACTGAGCAATTAGATACGTAGATTAATTATATATGCAAGAGTGAACGATGAAAGGTCGATCGGTACACGATCGCGGCAAAAGAATTCTGCGACTAACAAAAACGAAATAAAATCGTCCTTTCCGATCGGAACGGCAACCGAATGCGTCTGTATACGTATTGATGAATCAGTAACTAAATATTTGCATCATAAAAATCCGTGATTGACTTGCGGTGGCGTGATATATAAGAATGAGCCAATGGGAGATAAGTAAGCTCAGACCGAGGCTGAAGAAGCCCGTAAACAAACACAGATGCGCAATCGTCAACCCAGCTTTCGTCCTCGCCGGCGAGGACCGTCGCGTCGTCCTTCCCAGTCTCGTCCCATTTAAGTGGCCCGAGCTGCATATTAGCAATCCGACCGATCCCCAAATAATAAATATTTGCATGCTAAAACCCTCCCATATTCCCCAGGCAACGTCCTGAGCCGAGGTCGAGCCCCACAGGGGGCACCCTCAGGCTACCGTTGCCCTAAATTTATTTAGTTTTAAGTAGCGGTTGAGAGCCCTCAGCGCTCAACGCAAAGTCCGATTCTTTTCTGTTCCTGCTCAAAAAAAAAAAAAAAGGAGATAAGTACAGGGCGCGGGAATGAGACTTCTCGTCATTTATTTTCGTAATATTATAACTACACGCAATCTTTTATCACAGAATAAGAAAGTAGTACAGAAGGTCCGCTTCATAGGTACTAAGTATGTGCGCTGAACGGTCTGTGCGCACACACTTCCTTCTCACCCCGTATAAAGACAATCAAATAGTTTCAAAGGATGTTTTTTATTTTTACTGTAGTAGGGATGTTACGGAGCTTGGACTCCGACTCCGATATGTCGGAACTTCCGATTGATCTTACACCTCCGGTTCCGACTTCGGTTCCGAATTTCCGATACTTTTAAATCGGAGGTCGGAGCATAGCGGCGGCGCCGACGCGCGGCGGCTGCAGTCAACGTGTACGAACAGGTTTATGCATGTCGCCCGAGGAACACGCGTTCTGTCATCGATTAATATTTCACATGTTTTATCTAACTGTTATAAAAATGTGATTATTTTTGTTTGGGACACCTATATTATATAGGTTTATTATTTTTTAATTGAAATTAAAGAGGCTGACTGATTAATGTTTGAACTCCGACTTCGGTTCCGATGAAACCACCTCCGTAACATCCCTGATTTTTAATAAAGGTTTATTAATGAAGGAATTCACTATAACTAGGAATATAATGGGTTCGACTTGTGCCACTCTAACAGTACAGTAACAATACTTTTATACGGGTTCGTAAAAATCCGATCCGAAATTGACATTTTAACCAATCTCGTCATTTCTTTACGTTATTATACTGGATGATTTTTTAGTCACTGGCCATACTTGCAGGGGTGGAAGTACTCATCAATATGAACAATTTTTATCATGGGACTAACTCTTGAGGTCACAAAAAATTATCAGCTGTCCATACAAAAGTTCAATACCTACTCGACCAAAATGTATGAAGGAACCATTTTATTTTTTGCGATATCAGAGTTGGTCCGATAATAAAAGTTGTTCATATTGACGAGTACTTTAACCCCTGCAAGTATGGCCAGTGACTAAAAAATCATTCTGTATAATACCTAACTAAGTTGGACAAATTGGCAGTAATGTTCTCTATTGCTTCAAAACTGTAGGTTAAATAGGTATTTTTAGTCGTAGTTATAATGACTTGACGTAAAACATAATGTACCTTTCAAAATTAGGCGACTTTTTTACAAACTACTAGTTACCAAGTTACTTATAAAAAATAATACAAGATGGTTTCCATAAAGATTTATTATTTTTTTCGAGTTTTCTCTCATGCCGGTATAACAAAAACTAATAATTTATTATTTCTCAATTTAATAATGTTTGCGGTCCACCAATGGATAATCAGACAATAAATATGCAGGATGACGCAACATGATGCCATACATTACTTATCGTATTCGTTCAGAACGCCTGATAATAAGATATAAGGCTATCAAATGCATACAAGTAGCCTTAGGGGTGTTCCAGAGATAAGTGCTTTCAAACAAACAAACAAACTCTTCAGCTTTATTATATTGGTATAGATATATAATACATACAAGCTATAAATAACTTATATGTCATAATTATTAATTTTGAGATGTAAATTACCGATGTAAAAGCATTCTTTAAGTCTTATTATAGATAATATAAAGAAAAAACACTCACCAGATGTAATAATGTAATAATTATTTGCAATAAACCACAATAACACACACTTTAACACTTCACAACAATGATTGATAATAATGAATTCCTGTTGACTATTCAAAACAAAATTCACTTTTAATATGGTGGGATAGCCGACAGGATGTCTCTATTTATACTATATGAGGAAGGGGGGATGGGAGTAGGAGGGAAAAAGGGGGCGGGGGGGGGGCGTAAAGGGGGGCTTCCCCGGTATAATGCATGTTTTAGCTTGTATGTACTGGTTTTATCTTTTTTATTATTGTGTGGTTGTATAAACTTTTATTTTTTTTCATGATAAGTACTTAGCTGACTAATAGGTAAGTAATACTCAAAACTTGGTGCAATTTTTTAGCCGTTGATTGTGACGGTAAGAAAGAAAGAAAGAAAACATTTATTCTGACACAACTGCACACAACAACAAACATAATTATACACATCGAAAACAAGACAATGACAAGAAAATAACACAATGAGAATAATAGTATAAGCAGATCGCCAGCGCGCATCAATGTCAGAAAAGGCCTGAGCTCAGCATAATGCTGCGGTAAAACCACAACGCGGATTTTCAGCTCATGCCTTTGGTGACGTACGGACGAAAACTAAACAAAAAGTAGAATACTATAATATACTTACAGCCTTTGAAACAAATAAATATAAATTATAATGGAAGAAAAAATAATAATAATAGTAATTAAAAAATAAAATAAGTAAGTGAAGCCCTGAATAATAAAATAATATATAAATTATAAAGAAATAACTGTCAAAACAATTTTTGCCACTATGCTGGAGGGGTTGGGGGGGATATTAGGTTACAATAGGTTACTATACATAAAAAGTAAAAGTAATAATACAACAGAACCCAAAGAAAGTCAAATAATTATATAAGTATATATGTTTGTAGTATTAGTGTCTGTTTTGCAAGTCCAACAATATTTTTTTAAACTTCAAACTAAAATTAAATTTACAATTGAGTTTTCTTAATGGAGGTGGAAGGGAGTTCCAGCACTTGGTGGCACAAAACCGGAAACTACCGCGAAACGCAGCCGAGCCGTGCCGTGGAGTATGTATAAGGAAACTTGATGCTCGAGTGGCTTTCGTGCTGTGATCACGAGCCCACACTAACTTAGAGTAAAGATAATGGAGTTTTTCTGATTTAACCACGCCAAACAACAGACTTGCGAAGTGGAGGTCTCTTCGTCGCTCCATATTCAAAATATTGCTTTTATTCAAGAAAGGTGTTATATGGCTACGTGACGGCACATCGAAGCAAAAACGAGCACATGCATTTTGGACTCTCTGGATGAGCCGGGATGTTTTAGAGAGTAGACGAGGACCGTACACGGAATCAACATAGTTAAATTTGGCAAGCACAAGCGAATCTACAAGTGTAATTCTAAGTTCAGTACTAATTTAATTTCTTATATTGTATAAAATTTTCAGTCTGTAAAAACAGTTGCTTGCGGTTTCAGCTATGTGACGCTCAAACCTTAGCTGCTCATCCAAAAGAAGACCAAGGTTTCTAGCCTCAGAAACACGATCTATTTTCTCGCTATTGACTACCAATAGTGGAGTAGATAGTGCTATCTTCAGAATTTGTTGCTTAGTACCTAATATCATATATTTAGTCTTCTTTGCATTTAGCAGCAAAGAATTCGACACAGACCAAGCCTGAACCCTTTCTAAGTCTGCATTTAATTTAGTTTCTGCGGAGCGTATGTCTTCTGGTTTAAAGGATAGATACGGTACTGTTAACATTATCGGGTACGTAGAAGGTCGTGGGTTCGTTCTAATTCTGACAATGTGCTTGAGTAGAATGAGGAAAGAGGAAACCAAAGCACGGTGGTACGGTAGGTACTCTGAAGCTTTACATGAGAGCCGGTTCCTTCTAGCCTTTATGTGCTACCACCTTCGGCCACATCATCACTTACCATGATGAGATTGAGGCGAAACATATGCCAATACAGTGTGTCTGATCACCTGTGCGGCTGTGCCCGACCCGTTAAGACGAAGCAATATGATCAATTTTATCGACAAAACCACGATAATAAGGCATCTTGCCCCAACTGTTTTGAAAAGGCGGCCATTTTAATTTTCTTTTAAAATGAGTGTGTATGAGTTCATTTATTTTGCAATATCTACCGATGTAGACGTCCTACAGGCATAAAAGTAGTTACGTTCGATAGCTACAAAAGTTGGCAATAAGTTTACATTAAAAGTTTTATCAAAAATTTCCATTAAAGCCTTTAAAAATACTTGAAACCTAAAGTGTGAAAAATTTAGTTGTTTTTTTAATGTTTTCAAAAAACTTACTGTTAACAAATATTTTATTTTTACTTTTTACATGCTTTAAAGTATTACCTAAAAACTGATGCACAGACCTAAGCTCTAAGTAACATAGTTTAGGTGTTGTGACTATTTGAATATAACCCTTTACTTTAAAGATTCTGAAAAGTAGATGGCAATGGCGTTTAATTTAAAAAAGTACAAAAGCTATTACTTACAAGAATTGTACAAAATGACTGACAACCGTTTGTTTGCAAATATTTTGCAAAATCATTTGCAAACAAACGGCGGATGATATTGCAGTTGGATGACGCACCGGTATACACTGCGTGATAGCCGTTGAAAACTGCTCGCCGTGGATCGGATCTCTAAAGTAAATAGGTCATATTCAAATAGTCACAACTCCTAAACTATTTTACTTAGAGCTTAGGTCTATACGTGGGATGTTACGGAGCTTCGATACTTTTAAATCGGAGGTCGGAGCATAGCGGCGGCGCCGACGCGACGGCGGCAGCGCGGCGCGCGCGCGCGGCGGCTGCAGTCAACGTGTACGAACAGGTTTATGCATGTCGCCCGAGGAACACGCGTTCTGTCATCGATTAATATTTCAATTGTTTAATTATCTAACTGTATAAAAATGAGATTATTTTTGTTTGTGACACCTATATTATATAGGTTTATTATTTTTTATTGAAATTAAACAGGCTGACTGATTATTGTTTGTTGTATTTTATTTTATTGCCTGCCCATCTCCACTCCGACTCCGACTCCACCTCCGATTCCAACTCCGAAAAACCAAATTTAAAAACTCCGACTCCGACTTCGGTTCCAATAAAACCACCTCCGTAACATCCCTAGTCTATAACATCAGTTTTTAGGTAATATTTTAAAGCATCTAAAAAGTAAAAATAAAATTTATCTATATTAACAGTCTACTTATTTTGCTTGCCAACATTGTCAGACTGTCTAAAAACAAAAAGTTTCAAATATATAAAAAAAAATAACCTTGCTGAGTTTTTAGCCGATTTTTCTCAGTTGAAGGCAACTTCCGAATTGGTGGGGACTTCAGTACCTACCTACTCATAAGTGCCCTTCTAGGACCTTAACTGAATAAATAGTTTTGACTTTGACTTACAATTCAAATTAATTCAATGTCTTACTTACATGAAATATAAATACAGTTAATAAATTTAAAGCTTTCTGATAAACTGTTTTTTGTTTTGTTTTACGGGACGTAAATATAAAAAGATGATGGCTTTCCGACGCGCGAACACGGTTGTCCACGCGCGAATCAAGGAAACTCCAAGCTAACTCCGCAAACATCCATCGACTGGCCTTGTGATGTCAAAGGTCATACGCATGGAAAATTGTAGTCACTTAAAATCGAATGGCAAATCCGTTGGAATCATCGGTAGACGTGGAGTGAAAACATCATCTCCTTATTTTTCCTTGATGATTGTTGACTCGATGACGTTGTTCATTTTTCACAGCAAGTTTCGTTCCATTGCACAGTTGAGGTTGAAGTTGATCTACTTTTATTAGCAAATTGTGAGGTTCTAGTCTAAGCTCTATTTTTCTAGCTACTCTTTTCTTGTCCATTTTTTTCTCATTTGTTGTTTATAGTTATTATGTATTGCTTAAAAAATTGTTAAACATTTAAAGGAAAAAAAGCCAACATTGTCAGACTGTCCAAAAAAATGTAACCTTGCTGAGTTTCTTGCCGGTTTATCTCGGTTGAAGGCGACTTCCGAATCGGTGGTAACTTCAGTAGCTTCGACGTTCATAAGTGCCCTTCTAGGCCCTAAACTGTATAAATGGCTTTGACTTTGACTCAAGCTATTGCGGCGAATCCAAAAATTCTATGGGTACCAAATATCCCAATTAATATTTTTATCTTTATCCAACTTACTGACTCATCATCGCCGATAAAATTGAAAATTTGGTGAGTGTGTTTATTTAATTTATTTATTTAGGTTTACTAACTATTGTTACAGTCATTCATTAGTTATACATAAAAAAATGCAAAACTTAGAAATACTAACTGCACAATCATTACAGGTAAACACCGCTTGCAATTTAGGATATGTTGTACAAAGTTTTTTTTAAATTAAAAATTTTAGAAAAATGAAAAATTTTGAGACAATCTTAGAATGTACAAGCAATAAAAAATAAAAATTTCTTCGAAGACATAAGGTTAACAAAGCAATACCTACAGGATATAGCTTGTTTATTTAAACAGTAAGGTAAGAAGGGAATTCTTTAAATTCAATCCAAGGGGGTGGTAATATATGGGGAATAATATTTTTCTGATCAAATATACTATAAGCATGTTTAAACTTTTCTTTAAAAACAATTTATGAAACACGTGTTTCAACGTTTTTCAGCTATTATATACCTAAATGTCAGTGAAAATCGCACAAAAATTAATTGCGTAATTAATAATAACTAAGCAGGCAAATAGGCAGAGAAAAGCGAGAAGGGACATAGTTTCATAATATTAAAAAAAATATATAAATTACATAATAGGGCACGAAAATGACGAAATGATAAACTTACGCGACGAACTATAATTACCCGATTAGGTAGGTACAATTATTACAGCATTAGTTGGTATTATTGCAAGTCTTATCATTTATCATTTTGAGTTCGTTTGACGCATATTGTTACAAAACACAAGGCTGGCCATTTTTAATGTTCGTAAGCAGAAAATAATTTATTTACATAGTTGTGCATTTATTTTACTACAATAAAAGTATAAAATACAAACTATAATATGAAAAATTGCTTCGAAGCAGTCGCCGCTGTTGAAAGACAAAGTTCCCAGCAGGCTGGCAGCGTTTCCTCTTTGGATGGCCAAGCTAATGTGTTGGCGGAAAAAGCTCGGCCCGCCATTATTTTTCTATTTACCCGCTAAATATCTGTAAACGGAACGGACCTGCCCCCCTAAAAGGCTGCAAAGCAATATTGCTAATGAAATTAATTTTTCGTATTGTCGGCAGATTTAATGTAAAATAGTCACTATAAATAGTCACATATACAATTTAATATATTTATATCCTGTGTATATAATTTACATATTTACAATTAAAGTAAAAAATACAAACTATGATATATAGAAAACATCCTCAAAGCCCTCGCTGCTGTCGATAGGCAAGGTTCCCAACAGGCTGGCAGCGTTCCCTTTTTGGATGGCCAAGCTTATGCGTTGGCGGAAAAAGCTCCCAGCCCGTCGGTCTCCCGAAGCCTCGATGAGCTTGGATGATAAAATCCGAGCAAATCGGCGAGCCTCGAACCCCCATGGACCCATGGTTTCAACTGCGAATGGCATGAACGAAAAATTAGAACCAAGACAAGCGTATTTTTTACAATTTACGATTTGGAATTGATGAATTTCATCTGTGTTTGTAAATTCAGAAAAATGAATTTCATTAGGGATATTGCTCAAGCTTACTTTTTAGCCCTCCTGTTCAAAACGGAGTGCATAGTGCATGCACGATAAAATCGCTCAATTCTGCGGCCGAATTACTTCCCTCAGAACTTTCCTTAATAAATCTGTACAGTTGGAAACCTTAGTTGTACCTAAATCCACTTAAATATCATAATTATCATTTGAAAAGCACTTGAGAACTATTCATAAATTAGCGACGTTTGATTTGATGCTCATTGTCAATAACAGTTTTGAAGGAAATAACGATGACTTGTCGACTAGTTCTTGGCTTAGTTCTGCTCGCGTTTACCTACGCTGTAGAAGCTAAGTCAGTCGATGGACCAATTTTGCTGTAAGTTATCACTTTTAATAACAATAAAAAATTAAGTATCCTAGACGTAGCAAGCAGACTAAATGTGAATTCCCTCGGTGCATGGTTTCCCGACGCACATGCATGCATTAACAGCGTATTGTGGATACATGGACGTGAGTCCTCACGGATCTTCGATTTCCCCAATCTACTTCTATCAGCTAGCATCAAATGTTGTCTACAGATCACATCACTAGCTAAATATAAAAAAACCGCAAAAATAGTAACCACATTTTTTTATAGTAATAAATTGTGTTGCTTGCTTTTTCACAATAAGGATAACCTTATTACGAACTTGAAAGCATGCAAGTATGTGGTTTATACCCTCACATTTACCCGTGCTATTCACCAAATACTATAATGACAAATCTTCCATATTAGAATCAGTGTGGGCTACAACGACATTCCACAGCGCTGCATCGACTACAACATCACAAGAGTGTCGTGTGAGCATGTGACGAGCAACGACGCCCTCCTGCCACACCCTGACGACTGTCAGCTTTTTTATTACTGCGTGAGCGCAGACTCTGAGCCTATATGCCGCCAGTGCCCCGCTGCTCTTCACTTCAACCCACAGAAGCACGTTTGTGACCAGCCTGAGAATGCTGGGTGTTTATCATCAACTGATCAACCAACAACATACGAAGAATCAACATATTGATTTATTCGGTGGACCCCGACTTCAGGTGTTTGTTATTCTGAGCCGGTATAATATTTGTTGTATTTGGTTTAACTAAAATATGTTTGTAATAAAAATAATTAAATCTAGAATGGATCTGAAGTGGAGGTGCGCATTAGTAGATATTTAAATAGTACACACATTTTGGGTCGATGAGACATCGGAGTAAGTACGACACATAATTTGCATTTAGAGTTGCAGAAAGCAAGTCTTTTTTATTGGGGGGCCATCTGGTCCAGTCTGTTAATATTATTAATAATGAGGCGGTAAATCCGGGTGCATTTTCTGTCTGTAATTAATTTGGCACGGTTTCAACATCTGTGTAAACTGCGTCGACGCGCTGTGGTGTAAATTTACCTCGCACTTTTTTATTATTATTTAATTAACAGAATTAATATTCGTAATTGTGATGAAATACGGTACCTACAAGATAGGGATTTCTGTTTGTGTGATAACACACACACCCACTCAATACGATAGGAAGATAAATAAATGCTATGCTATGTACAGATAGACACAGCTCGCCAAGATAAGTCCCGCCCGCAGCTAAAGTTCAGTGCTCGCAGCTCAAGTTGAGTCGTGTGGTAAGACTCAACGAGAGGGAACAAGTCATAACGTGAATTCTTTGGTCCAAACATATAAACCTATATGTAAGTGTGTGTAAGTGATGGTACGATGTGTAAAACATTAGATCCTCTTTACTATGGAATGTAGCTGTAGTAATAAAAATATATAGGAGTACTATTTCAGATTATAAAATTCCAAATACCTACCTAAGTACAAAAGTTATAACATACCTATTTATTTAGTAAGGCGATATGATGGAGTATAACCATAATAAGGCTGTTTTCTTAGGGAATCGTTTCATAAAGCTGGAATCAAATTATCGGACGCGGCTGACGGACGCGGCTGACAGCCGCGACTGATAAGTGAGCATAGTTTGAGACGTGGTTTCGGCTGACAAAAACATCCAGCGCGCCAGATTTCTGTCGGACGTCCGAACACTCAAGGTCAGCCCAAGGTTATGTCCACGGCTTACCTCCGATAGTTTGCACAGCTCAGTGTGCGATAGTTTGTTCCCGGCTTTAGATTCGTTTAAAGGCCAGGAAATGACGTATCTCTCGACTTTTCAACAAAAGAATATTAACTGCCTCATAATAGTAGGCAAGCTTTTAAACGAAAATGATCATAATCAAATTGACCATCAATCAAATACTGCCTTGTCGAGGGAAAAAGTTATATCCTGTTAGGAAATCAAGTTAGTTATCAGGAGTCGATTACCAAGGCAGTGGTCTACGTTGAAGACTTTAGCGAGTGTATTATTTTACACTTGTGGTCTACCTATATCTGTGTTGCTATTACGCAACTTGATTGCAATCAGTTTCAATTAGAAAAAGGTAAATATAGAGCTTTTCTAATAACTTTTTTACGTTCTCATAACTGCATATCCAGTGCTTCATTGCGAATGGAATCTTTTTCTATGGATTTAGAGGTTGTTTCAATTTGAAACTTATTTGCAACAAAGTTACGTAGTCCACGTACAGCAGAGTAATATTTACCAGAAAAGGAGGCTGCACGCCATTGGTCGTAGATAACTGGCATAATAACGTTCTATATTGTCTTTTGTACGGTGAGGGCGTGTCGATGTACATTTATGCTTAGAAGAATAACGCCTTTTATGTATGTTCTCTGTGCTAGATATTGCTAATTGAACTCTAGAGTTCGCGCCACCAAAGAAGTCCACCTCTATCGCAGAAGAAATAAGATCCTTCGAGACTCTATAAGAAGAAGTCTAGCTCTCTAGAAGTACCGTGAAATTAATGAAAATCGAAAAAAATGTTCTATGATAGAGGCGGACCTTTGGGACTTCTTTGGTGGCGCGAACGCTAATTCGAATCTCGCCGTGAATTTTGGACTGATTGTTCTTGTTTATGTTCTGTGCGTGTGAATTTGTTTATCTATTGTGATCTGACTCCATAGTAAGCCCACTATACAGAGTGATTTTTTAGTCATTGGCAATACTTGCAGGGGTGGAAGTGCTCATCAATATGAACAACTATTTCTATGGGACAACTATGAAATCACTAAAAAAATATCAGCAGTTCCATACAAAAGTTCAATACCTACATCAGAGTTGGTCCCATACTGAAAGTTGTTTATATTGACGAGTACACTGGTAGTGTACTCGTCAATATTCCCCTGCAAGTAATGCTAACAACAAATCAACCTATATATGGGTATAAGAATGATGCTGAAGTATTATTTATGCTTTTAAACCTAGTTAAATCTACATGTTGGTTCCTTTTTAATAAATAACAGACATTTGTAATTAAAGAACCAATGTATAAAGTTTGCAATGTAAAATTAATTCATATATAAATCTATAGCCAACGCATAAGCTTGGCCATCCAAAAAGGGAACGCTGCCAGCCTGTTGGGGGCCTTGCCTATCGACAGCAGCGAGGGCTTTGAGGATGTTTTCTATATATCATAGTTTGTATTTTATACATTGATTGTAAATATTTGTTGTAAATAAATTTATAGTTTGCCTATTGAGACAATAAACATAAATCTATAGCCATAATCTACAGGCGCAAATTATAAAATTCTTAAATGCCCTTCAAAATTTAAACGCATGAAATATTATAAAGGAAAGTATGAGGTTTAAAATCGCTCTCTCTTAAGACTCAGGTCATAAGGGAGAAAATAGCGCAGACGGAAATGAAAATACAATGTTCTATGGGCCATTAAGTCACCAGTTACCTACTTGACACAATCGAGTGCTAAATACTCATGTCATACCAAAAATGTTTCATTATGCTATTTTCACAGAGTGTTTAGTAAACAGGAAAATACATAATATTAATGTAAGTACCTATTCAATGATTCATAGAACGTCTCGTGTAAAGACAAGTTATTCGTGTAAATTTATCATCACTATTAAGTATTTCATATTTTTTATCATTAAGATTATTTATTGATTTAGTTGTCTAGTTACTCTTGTTTATATCAAAATTGTTTTCTAAGTTGTTTTTTTGTTTTAAGGCGATGATAGCTCAGTGGTAGTGACGTCGGACGCCGCGGCGAAGGTCGTGGGTTCGAATCCTACGATGAGCTTGAGCTTTCGGTGAAGGAAAACATCGTGAGGAAACCATAGCACGGTGGTAGGGTACTTTGTAGTACCCGCCTGGCTGGCTACCACCCTCAAGTTGAAAATCTGTCGCCAAACACCTATTGGTGTGTTCCGGCAGCTGCACTTGAGAGCCAGATCCTTCTAGGCTTTGTGTGCTTACCACCTTCGGCCACATCATCACCTACCATAGTGAGATTGTGGTCAAACTCAAGC
Source organism: Tetheella fluctuosa (assembly GCA_951216915.1). Classification (NCBI taxonomy): domain Eukaryota; kingdom Metazoa; phylum Arthropoda; class Insecta; order Lepidoptera; family Drepanidae; genus Tetheella; species Tetheella fluctuosa. The sequence continues at coordinate 2,197,412 of OX578214.1, forward strand.
CTATACGAAGTAAAAAAAATAAAAAAAAATCCTTATTATTGTAAACGTTCAAACGTTGTACATGCTATGCCCCTTATAGGGTTACATAATCTGAACATTAATTATATATGTTTATTTAAATAATGTAGGTAGGTATCAATATATATGTTGGTTTGTCTCATATTTTAGCCGACGGGCAAGGGTTAGGCCTCGGTCTCGATTTAGGTGTTGGATGAAAACGGGAGACGGACTTTCTCACACTAATTTATTCACTAAAATCACTTTCACACATATACTTATTACTGAAAACCATTACAAATCAAAAATGGTCAGCGGCTCATGTACACGGTCGGTGTCGCGTTGTGGTGCACATCGGTCACAACAGGATACACGTTCTTTTTCGCGGAAACGCGGGCGGCTCAGCGGCAGCTGTATGCTGGCCGCACAGGGTGTAATGTATGTAATGAAATAAATAAACTTCAAGTTTGCCGTCCCGCAGCTTGTTCACTGTGAATAGACTTGTGTTTGACCACAATCTCACCTTGGTATGTGATGATGTGGCCGAAGGTGGTAAGCACACAGAGCCTAGATGGAACTGGTTTTCGAGTGCAGCTGCCGGAACTCACCGGTAGGCGCTTGGCGAAAGATTCTCAACTTGGGCAGGCGGGTATTACAAAACTATGGTTTCCTCACGATGTTTTTATCGAAAGCTCAAGATCATTGTGGAATCCGAACCCCCAACCTTCGACATGCCATTCGATATCACTACCACTGCGCTATCATCGCCTCAAACACATACATACATACATAAGATAAATAAAGGCATTTAGGTAGGTACTTGAATAATTTTACACAGATTTGCAAACTCGTTGGACTTTATAATTCCACAGATTCGACGAACAAAACACGTTGAACAACTTTATTTGTTTGTCCCAACTATTGGTAGGGTAGTTGCATAAAGTTGTTGATATATTCAGGTCATTGTTGGTTTGTTTGTGCCGACGTGACTGCATCGCTCGGCAAACTTTGCGATGAGAAAATATTTTCTTACATAAATGGGAGTCTATTTTTTAATAATTTCACATAGCCCGCTAGAAACTAACCTTCCATTTTTTGCAACAACCTTTACTTTATTGTTTACTTTATAGTCTTTTAAAATCACCTGTGTACAAGACTTTACTATAGGACCAAATCTAAAACCGCAAAAAAAACAGTAGAAACTTTTCACTACATTGTGTATCAAAAAGGTGAAGCAATAATTTCAGAATATAATATAGTAGCTTATTATGACATTTGATTTTCCACAAAAAAAACATGTTCGCGCCTCGCACTTGTGACTTATAGGTATACTAGCTGTCCCAACAGACGTTGTCCTGTCCAACTCATACACAAAATTTCATCCAAATCGGTCCAGCCGTTTAATCTAAACCATTCTCGAATCTCCACGAACACACACAAAAAATTTCATCAAAATTGGTCCAGTCGTTTAGGAGGAGTTCAGTCACATACACACGCACACAAGATATATATATATTAAGATGTAATGTATTAATGTTTTCTATGAGCATATTGATAAAATGCACGGAAGGGGATGCAAAAAAAGAATGGGGAATCCCCTAATTTGCCTTTGGGGATACCCTTTTTTGTCTTTCGTTTGTTTTACGTTCATATTTTTGTCTCGTCTAAATATTATATTACAAGAACGTAAACGAAACGCAACCCAGAAGACAATAGATATGTTTTTCCGAAAAACAAATTCATAATGTAACGCTACACAATGTATTTTTAGAATTAAAGTGTCTATTTATTCGCATTTTGTCCTACTGCCTTTTTTGGCGATACGCGAATTTCACTTTGCGGAACGTATCTCTCGCGTAAAGCGGGGTATTACCTGTAGGTACTATATGCAGAACTACTTGGGTAGGCTGATCTAGTTAATTTTCAATATTGTCTTTTATATTTTTTTCAGTTTTAAGAGTTTATAAATTGAAACCAAAAATTGACAACCCTAGCTTAGTAAGAGGTAGTAAGTGGTAGTAAGTACCAGTAGGTACGCAGTAGCGTTGCTATCAAAAATTACAGCACATAAATGACGTATGTATGACATAATATAGGTATTAGTAGGTATACCTACTTGTTCATCATAAATAACTCTGGTCCGTTTATTTACGTAATATATATATAAACATAATTACGTCGTAATTGAAGATTATAAGTAAGTATGTACCTGAGTATATTTCTAAGTGGTAAAGACTGGAATTAAAAACAAAATAAAATAAAAAACCAAATATGTTTCCGTTCAATTTCAGTGTGGCCATCCACACATTCTATGCCTGACCTCTTGAATTTATGATACATCAATTTATAATTTATCAAAGTCAAAGTCAAAGCCAAAATTCAGTTTAGGCCCTAAAAGGGCACTTATGAGCGTCGAAGCTACTGAAGTTACCACCGATTCGGAAGTCGCCTTCAACTGATAAGAACCGGTAAGAAACTCAGCAAGGTTACATTTCTTGTAATTTTTTGGACAGTCTGACAATGTTGGATTTTTTTCCATTAAATGTTTAACTATTTCGAAAGCAATATAAGTATAATACCTAAGTATAAACAACAAATGATAAAAAAAGTAACAACAAGAAAATAAATAAATAAACAGGTTCAAAACCAATAATTATAGTAAATTAAATTATCTGGTGTAATAGCCCGTAAGAGATAGGTTAATTGACGGGCCGGTAGGCAAGATACCACCCTATTTATCACGCCACAAGTTGTGGGTTCCATTCCCACTCAGGACAGAATTTTGTGTGCATGAACATGTCTGTTTGTTATGAGTCTGGGTGTAATTATCTATACAGGATGGTGACGACATAAGGACATTAAATGGAAATACGATCCCCACTAGTCAATCAAAACATTTTAAATTGATCACATAAGTTATTACACCAAATTCCGAAAACCTACTTTTTCGAACAAACTAAATGCGAAAATAATCTAAATTAAATACAACAGCCTTTATAATATTGTCTACTAACCTCATCTGACCGTTTTTTTTTTGAGCAGGACCAGAAGGTGGACAAAGAAAGTGGCAACATCGCTCCCGTTCATTAAAAGAGATCGCCAAATAAGTACCTACTATTTGGCGGTATCTTTTAGGCATAAAGTTTCATTCATATAGGTAACAATAATCTAAAAAAATGGCGCACGGCATCTTCCCTGTTTGCTTATGATAATAAGAATGATATCGTTATAGTTATTAAGTCTAAATTCAATCAGCAATACAATACAATATTGATTATTTCTGAGTAGCGAGCTGCACATTGTATTTGGTTGTATTTACAAAAGAAAAGTAGTCTATGTAGTATATCAGTTATCTGGCTTTCATAGTACAAGCTCTGCTTAGTTTGGGGTCAGATGGCCGTGTGTGAGGAATAGTGTCCCAGAATATATATATTTATATTCACAGAATACTAATTCCTTCGATTGGTTTATCAAAACTAATCATCGTACTTCGAAATTTCTGTTTGAAACGTGTGGTTCCTTGATCGGGAAAATGATACGGAAGCCGCTATATCACCCACTACAATAATCTAATCTAATCTAAATTTTTCTAATCTCTGGGACCACCAGTCAGATTTGAAAAATTCTGATTGGTGTTTTTCTCTTATGTTTACGGAATAATATCCTGGCTACACTGATTATTCTGTAGCTCACATCAAATGCAAACTTGCATCAGTTTAGACAGTTATATCAATAGATAAGAGCACTTGGGAGCAACTTCCAAGCTCGAGTACTCACGCGGGTATTTTTGCACGCTGCTCAAAGAGACGATAAAGGACCTCAACTTCGTCTGAAGAGAGGCCTCGCAGGTCGGTCACCGCTGGGTCGTGGAATAATATTTCTCAGCAAAATGCGACACCAGGAACGCCATGGGCTTTTAGTCGGCTGGAGTCTGATATAACTTCTCTGATGCATTCACATCGGAGCAAGGTTCCCAACTTAGGGATTTTGTCCCTAAATTTCGGGGCTAGAAGTGTTGAAAGGGACATTTTAGGGACTGGAATATTTTGGGGATTTTTTTAGGGATTTCAAACAAAACTTGCAAAATCGAAAACAAAGCATGTGTTTTCAGTTTTGTGCGTAGAAAAGAACGCACGATATGAAACGAGTGAACTGCGCGGCGCATTGCTGCATTCATTTATTTATGTCACTCACTCACCTCATTCACTCAATCCTTCATATTTGTCGTTGACGACAAGTCAACTTCTTGTTAGTTTATGTGATTTGTTGTGACTTCGATACGATGTCTATAATTTAAAATTCTATTTAGGGTTTTTAGGGAAATTCAGAAAACGCTTGGGGTTTTTTTTGGTAAAGGTTGGTAACACTGCATCGGAGGGGGATCCAGAAAAAAAAGATAAATCAATAGATAAGCAAAGTGAGAAATTAAGCGCTACATTTGCCGCGGTCGCTATTAGCCGGCGACTAAGTTGGCGATGTTGCCAACAAGTACCACTGAATTAGTGAGCTAACAGAATTGGTGTGTGCGCTGGTGGATTCGTGGATTAAGGACTACTGTTACACCGTTGTGTAATGTTAGTGGTGGTACCTATAGTCAATTTGTAACGCTCATAAGTTCATTGAGTTTGACAATATAAAAAGACGTTGTTTAATTTTCAAACTATCTCGGCTATGTGTACCTATGTCGGCTATGTGGTTACTCTTTGAAGGGAGAATATGGCATATTTTTATACAGTTTTCACATAATTATGTATTTTGGATTAGGTACCTATGTTATTTTTATGGAAAATAATTTTTCTGTGTAATCTATATTTTTTATATTTTACCTTTCTCAGTTTTCAAGAGATAATAGAGGTAAGATAAGAGAGGTAGAGTAAAGCGATATATCGCTCAAATAGCAGCTTGACTGGGGAAGTACCTCCACCTTACAGAAAACCGCAGCCAAATAACTTATAGTTGTGTTCCTGCGCGTGAGTAAGGTCGCCAGAGCTCATCGGGGCGGGGGGAAGGGTTGGCAACGCGTGATTGTTACCCCCTGGTGTTGCAAGCGTTCATAGGCTACGGTATGCTTGTTTGCCGACTATGTTGTATAAAAAAGATAAACTGCAAAAAAACATCTGAAGTATGTTCAAATAAAATGTAACGGTGTAACAGACAGCCTTGCATTATGGATGTGGAAGATGTGGGTAAAAATGCAGCGAGCTCTGTATGCAAGCATACGCCTACCCGCACAACATTGTGAAATATTGAGGAGCGTCATATAAGCTCTCTAATTAACGTTAAAACTTCAGTTTGAAACGGCGCCGCGTCGGTTTAATCCACTTCTCGTTGGTATTGTGGTTTAAATACAGTGCAGTATAATATTTCTGTTTGTAAATTAGTGCAACGTGTGTTTCTTTGTACTGGGGTATGTATGACACAATAATTTTAAAAAAATACCACTGGTATGTGGATTGTTAGGAATGGTTGCGTATGAGCACTAGCCCGATACCTAATAATTAATGTGAAATTTGTGACAGCTAAATAAAGACAAATATAGTTCTGGTTAGAGAGTTGTCTTAGGGGCGGTTTAAGGTGACGATATAGGTACGCGAATAAACCTGTCCCGCACTAAACTAACGGGTGAAAGAGAGAAGGAACAAAAGCTATTTCCTGGTAAAAAAACACGTTTAAATTTTATTTAAAAAACAATAGATTGTTTTTCTTTGGATAAGTAACAAAATAGTTCCCTTTGTATTAGATCTTAGAATGTCTGTTAATATTTTCAAGTTATTTGGGTAAAACAGGAGAAAAATTCATTTTCAATTTTAAAAAGGCACAAATTCCCTATTTTTCTGACGCTCAAAATGTTTTTTTTTTTTAATTATTTAAAAAATAGTTCCCTGGCATAATTCCTCTAGTTTAACATATATTTTGTACAAATCTCTTGCATTAAGCAATACAGAGAAAAACTTAATTTAGAATCATCATTTTGCGTATTGTATCAAACTTTTCAAACTAAATGTCAAGCTACTCGATCAAAATGTATGAAAAAAATGATTTTTTTCCCGATTTAAAACTTGGTCCAATAGTAAAAGTTGTTCATTATGACGAACCTAACTTAGATTTTGAAAATATGCCATATTGATATCTCGCCTTCCTAGTATGTACCTATAGAGTAGCTTCAAAACAAAGACCCATTCTCTATAATACGCTCTATTTGTTCACTTTTTTTTAATCAAAATTAAACATCAAAATAAATGGTTAGGGCCCAAATACCTATAATGTGAAAGATACCCAAGAGATTTCAATGTGGGTAGGTACAGAAAAAAAATTAAATTTATTATCTATTTGGTATCTTATATTACCTACATGTTTTTTTTTACAACAATAGGCCTATCTAAATCTCGTCATGGTAAGTGATGATGTGGTCGAAGGGGGTAAGCACACAAAGCCTAGAAGGAACTGGCTCTCAAGTGCAGTTCTAGGCTTTGTGTGCTTACCACCTTCGGCCACATCATCACCTACCATAGTGAGATTGTGGTCAAACACAAGCCTATACAAAGTAAAAAAAAATAAAAAATCTTGCTAAATGACCCGGCCGGACACATCACCATCCGGTACTTACTGAAGTAAATAATTTGCAGGTCATAAGCCTATGTAGTCGCTTAGTGGTGAATGTATTTGCCTATTATGAGGAAGTAAGATAGAATAATATACCTGTATGTATGTTATTAAATTTACAGTTTCAATGCTGGTTTTTGTTAAAAAAAAAAGGATAGGAAATTCAAATGTACTTACCTACTTATTTGAAGTCCACAATTTGCAGTTGGACTGACCCTGAGTTATGGGTCATTTAAGGAAAACACGTAGCCCAGGAGTGGGACGAAAATGTTATTTTCAATAAAATTGTTAAGAAAATAGTTGAAATATAATTATTTTTCCGCCAACGCATAAGCTTGGCCATCCAAAAAGGGAACGCTGCCAGCCTGTTGGGAACCTTGCCTATCGACAGCAGCGAGGGCTTTGAGGATGTTTTCTATATATCATAGTTTGTATTATAATAAGAATCTATAAAACAAATATCTATTATGCCAAATTTCATCAGTAGTTTTTGCGTGAAATAGTAACAAACATCCATACATTCATTCATCTATCCATCCATACTCACAAACTTTCGCGTTTATAATTCTTATATAAGTAGCTTATTAGAAGGATATATTTTCCTTTATTCACCCCATAAAAAATTCATACAACTCGTTAAATTACTCGTAAATAATACCTATTTACTAAACGCTGAGCGATAATATCAAAGAGAGAGACCTTTGATCCATCCTAAGAGATTTTGCCCGGATGGGTCTTTAATATTTCAAGTGTTTTTATAGCTTTACATAATTTAATTTATTCCGTATTTAATGGAATTTGGCAAAAAAAAAAAATAATGTGGTCGTGTCCATTCTTTCTATGATTTAAATGTGATGGACTAATTGGACATAGTGTTTATAAACTTAATTAAAATTATTTATCACTAAAATCTCTTCGTACCTATTCAGAAACAACTCGGATACTTTAGGTTAGAAGACACACATATATAGACATATGTAGATAGGCATACACTTCGTGGTTATATATTTGCCCTCTCATATAGGCCAATTTATCAAATTTATTACTTGCTCCATAACACATCTAATCGGTTAGCAAATCAATAGATTAACTCTAACAATGTCAGTTTATTTCAGAGACATTTTAAACCCTAGTACAGATAGCTTACATATAAACTTGTAAGTAGGTAAAGTACGTATCCATAACTATAAATAGGCGCTCGTTACAAATTCTGTGGGTTAGCAATCATGAATGTTTCAAACACCCCGACGATTTGCCCTGCTTGATGCCTAACTTGTTTTGGGCTCACAGATTAATTAGGAAAGTGACATGCAATGATTATCTTTTCTTCTTATCTTAATACGCGTAAGGTTAGCTTTTTTCCCGCCGTTTTGGAAAATGTGCTGTGCTGATTTATGGGTAACTTTTACTTAAGTAGATACCTATCTACTTGAATATTGTATAAGTAGTTATTTGTCTTTACTTTGGTTTGATGTATCGATATTGTGTTTGTGGCTGAATAAATGACAGAATGGAATATCATTTTTAGAATCAATGATCTAGAACTTAGGTAAATATCACCAACGAGCGAACTGGACCTCAAAATACTGTCGAAATCAAATAAAATAAAATTTATTTGTATTTGTAACAAAAAATAACACTCAACATTTATGGAAAAAAACACCATGTAGGTAAATCTCAACATGCAAAAAGACAAACTGGATGGACACGAATAAAAATAATAAATTAGGGTTGCCCACAAAAACTGAGATTTTTATGCGACCGTATATTAATTATTCAAAAGGTGTGGTTGAATCCTTGAATTTGTACCTGTTTCCGTGGACATTTTCTACCTTTACAAATGGTTTAGGAACGACAGATATGGGACTCAATACCATGAGTATAACAAATATAATACCTACTAGGTATATCGTCTATAGTAGTGAATTTTTGAAAAAGATAAATATAATCGTATGTAATTTTGTTTCCAGTTATAATTTAAAAAAATACTCTAATTACATTCATATACTGCCTACTGTTTGTACCTACATTCAAACGCAGAGCAATATAATGTTAGTAGAAGTAAAAGATTACGCTATATTTGTAGAGATATTACCTACTTAAGTATTTATTTACAGCAAAAATACAAACTAATGTAAAAAAAAACCTCGAACCTACCACCGCTTCCGATGGGCAAGGTTCCCAACAGGCTGCCAGCGTTTCGTCTTTGGATGGCCAAGTTAATGAGTAGTTGATGGAAAAAGCTCTCTGCCGAATAATGTTGATGTAACTAACTTTGATGCCGTGTTGAATACTTTAATAACTTGACTCGCGTTTAGCTAGCTGTGCCCTCCGGTTTCATCCACGTTTCCGAGAAAAAAATAGCACATATCCTTCTCAATACCATACGCTATCTGCGTACCAAATTTCATCGCGCTCGGTTCAGCGGTTTAGACGTAAAAAGGTAACAAACAAACTCACATTCGCATTTATAATATTATAGTTAGGATTAGGATAGGATAGAATTTAGGTAGGTCTGTAATTTTGATAGCCCTGAATAAAAATAAGGCAACGTAAGGGAAGCGCCATCCATCACGTCACTTCCTCCGGTAGAATTGTTTTAGAGTCACGCAAACGTTATAACTGCGAAGGGACGATTTTTGTATCACTCGACTGGGATTCATTAATCTCTATTAGTGTTGCTATTTTAGTTATTTAATTTTTTTTTAAATAAATTGTCCCTAAACTTGTGGCGTGGTAGGACAAAATGTGATTTGGGCAGCTGTGATCGTCCGCGATAGTAATTAATATGTCCTTCTCCGCTTTGCCAGCTATCCCCGTGCAAACATCAATTCTTACTTTGTTTTACGTGAAAGAAGGAAAAATATTTTTTTTTTCTTAATTATTAAATAAGCAGGTTCTTGAAGCATCTATTGATCCTATTTTATTCCAATTGATGATCTATGTATGTGCTAAATTTATTCAAATCGGTGGTACCTACCTCCATGCATTAAGGCGTGGTTGAGTAATAAACATACCTACATAATATGTTTAACACCTACTAGGTGTACAATATAGGAAAATCATTACCAACCGATATTAGGAACAGAACTAAGCACCCCTAATAAGTGGTTGCGAGATATTTCGGCAAGTTATTAGTAAGTGCTTTTAGTTTGTAAAGGGCTCAATATTATCCAAACAATTCAAACAGCAATATCCACTGGATATTAAGCCTTATTACTAAACATTAGAGCACAGTAAATTAATATTCGAATGGCAAAATAAACTTCCTTGTTGCCGAGGAAATCTGCCGAGCGATTTTGAGACTTGTATCTGTGTTTCTAAAGAGTTTTGTTATTTTAGATAGTGTGTTATTGAGAGTAAGGAAATATTTTATGGTCACGAACGTGGTGTAAAGGTTGCTTTTATTTACCAGAAAGTAATGTTACATAGATTTTAAGATAGGTAGGGTATTCGGGTTTGAGATAGGTAATCTCGAACTCTAGGAAAAAGTTCAGCGTTCAGCGTTCATAGGAGAGTTTTATAATGTTTTTTTTTTTGCAACTTTAGGTATGCCAGGCTCCATACTAAAAGGATCCAAGTCTTTTGTCCAAAAATAAAAAAAAACAGCTGTCTGCTAAATTCACGATCATCAAACGCGCGAACGTCGCCGCGTCGTCGTTAAGTTTTCTGAAATTTTCCAATTTTCTGCGCAATGACTATGAACATGTATTCGGTCGGGTAGATAAACTGATTTACAAAAAAATAGTTTTCGTAACATACCTACCTACTCAAATGAGTAGGAATTCAAATCAATATCGGATTTATATTCAAGACTCATATTTTGCCTTAGTATAGATATAAGCGAGAGACCATGATTAGCGCCGATATTTAAGATTCGTTTCTTTAATGAACCGGGTACTACATTCCTATCTCTATCTGTTTTTTGTTTTGCTTGTCAAGTAAGTTGGACTTTTTGGCGGGAAGTTGCGAAGTGAATAAGTAAAGTTGCGTTTTCGTTTTATTTTCATGAAACCAGTGTATTGTTTTTTAGCGTTGTTTCCAATAAAGATCAATACAGGTGCACGAGTGAAGTGAAATTTAATGAATGCATGTATCGTGACTTGTGTGTTGTCCACGAAGTTTTAGTAAAACCGCCAGCATTTTACTAAAACCTGACTGACTTGGCTTGACTTGACTATATCTATACTAGATTTGGCTTTGGCCTATGTTATATTTGGATATCGGACATAATTATTGTACTAAGAAGAAATACTAAACATGATTAGGCTGTATGGGCTAGAACCTTTTGCCTACCCGAAATAAGGGAAAGGAAAACACAAATAAAAACCGGCCAAGTGGGAGTCGGATTCACGCACCGAGGGTTCCGTACAAACTTCGTCCATCGTTCGTCCATCACGGGAAATGCACAATTTTATTTATTTACCGTATTTGAGGATAATGCCAATTAAACTAGACCTCTAAATTGTATGAGCGCCCATACAACTTAGAGGTCTTTATTAATTGGCGTAACTATGTATGTATGGGGACACCCTTTAATTTTCAACTTTTTTTATATTTTGGAATTTTCCCTTTATTTGTGCTGTAAGACCTTGCTTTTTGCCAAATTTCGTGATTCTAGGTCAACGGGAACTACCACAAAACATATAAAAGGGCAAAAAAAATCACGTTTATTGTATGGGAGCCCCCCTTAAATATTTGTTTTATTTTGTTTTTAGTATTTGTTCTTATAGCGGCAACAGAAATACATAATTTGTGAAAATTTCAACTGTCAAGCTATAGCGGTTCTTGAGACAGACAGACGGACGGACGGACGGACGGACGGACAGACGGACGGACAGACGAACGAACAGACAGCGAAGTCTTAGTAATAGGGTACTGTTTTTACCCTTTGGGTACGGAACCCTAAAAACAAAAAAAACAAGTAGGTCGTAGGTAGTTACACAGTATAAAGTCTTTATTCTGTGGTAGTTACTTGTCAGTTAGGGATGTCACATTGAGTGAAAAAAAACGATTAGTTAATTATCGATTTTTCTCTTTTCAATTTAAATGAATTTGTAAAAAAACGATTTTCGAAGTAAGATATATCAATTTTTATGTGAATGTGACATCCTTGCAGGGCTGCCACCTCTAAAATAATCTTGTCACTAGATCCAGTGTAAAATATATCTAGAAGAAAACCGTTAAAAAGATGCGAAACTATTTTTCATACATACATAGTACAGATGGCGCCGTCTTTTGATTGACTTGTTTATTTTAGTGAACTTGCGTATTTATTAAAAATTGATTAATATTTTTAAAAAAATCGATTATTTCAAATCGATTATATGAATAAAATATTCGATTAATATGAAAATCGATTATTTTCTCACATCACTGCTGTCTATCAGTCTGTCTATTGGTTGTTGTCTGCTGTCAAGTCACTAGTCAGTCTACGTTGTTTGTTATTTACCGGCCTCGGCGTAGTTTAAATTTACGTTTTTCGTTACGGTATATACGTATTCGAATTGATTAGATAGGTACGAGCAGGAGCACTGGTTCTGGTTACCTGTATTTATTATTAATAATCTGGGATCAATGCTGAACGCATTTGAATTCATCTGACGACGGATAGTCTTGCAGGCTCGGTTTGTTCTTTGTTCGCCAACAAGTTTCCCTAGTGTTCGTTAAGTTTCTGCTGTGCTTGTTTCGAAATGACTGAGTTGCTAGCTACTCAAGAAATGCTGGAATCTCACAACATCTCATTGACAAAGGATCAATTGGCTCGGTTGATTTCACATCACATCCGCAGGTCGTTTACATCTTCAACTAACACCTATGATGGCACACAAGACGCGGTTAAGGCAGAGGAGTTCCTTACTTGTATTTCACATTATAAGTCTTTTCAAAATATCAGTGATGACGATGCCATTATGAGCCTACCTCTGGTATTAAAAAAAGATGCAGCTATTTGGTGGCTAGTAGTCAAGGATGAAGTAAATACCTGGTCAGATTTTGAAACTCGTTTTCGCCAAACATTTGCACCAATAAAGCCATCTTATGTTGTTTATCAGGAAATATTTGCTAATCACCAAGGTCTAGGTGAATCAACTGAAATTTTTCTATAAGGAAGAGAGATTTGTTTTCTAAGCTGCCAGCACCCAGACACGAAGAGAGGCAGCAGTTAGACATGGTCTATGGACTTCTAAATCTGAGAATTCGTGGCAAAATACCAAGGGATACTGTATCTTCATTTGATGATCTAATTACGGCAGCCCGTCAAGTTGAAGAGCAAGTCACATTGAAAAAGTTTGATCAACCCACTGCCAAGCCTCGGTTACTGTGCAATTATTGCAAAGCAGTAGGGCACACTAAGGAGTTGTGTCGCAAACGTAGGAAAGTCTCACTTAAAAGTGGTGCTGGTGGTAGGAGTGACTATACCGCTGAAAAAATGTCTAATCTGGATGTATCAGTACAAGTACCATCGCCTAGCCATATCAAGATTTCATGTTCTGGCTGTGGTACCCCTGGAGTTGTCATGAGCAACTGTTCCACATGTGCCAATATGACAACTGAAGTTGATAGACAAATTAGCTTCAATACGATTGATGTCATCACTGATTTGAATGTTGATTCAAATTGTCAACCTATTAAAATGTCCACCAATTAAATAGCCCCTGTATTTTTGTCTAATCCTATCCTGTTAAGCTTTAATTTGTTTTGGTTTACTCTTTTACTGGGTTACCTTAATTTTAAGATTATATTTTTTGATCAGAGATCTACAAACATGTATTTTTGAATTAATTGTATCAATGTAAAAAGGTTGAAATTGTTTTCTAGCTTTTTGTTTCACAGTATATTTTCATAATGATTTTTTTTTAGTATATTTAATGTACTTATTATAAAATAATAATAATAATTAACACACTTTTTTTGTCAATTAAATTATGTTGTTGTCCCTCGGACATATTAATTAAGGTAGCTATAGGGAATTGGCATTTATAAAAAGCCGGCCAAGTGCGAGTCGTACTCGCGCAACTTTCTTGGATGTCAAAAGTTAGTGATATTCATGTATTATCTAAAAATACCTGTCCACATAAAGTATATTTGATTGTGTAGGATTTTTGATGAATAAAAAAACTGGTCATATAATTTTTCTTGTTTTGAAAATTGTTTTTTTAAGTATTAATTTACCATAGAACAATTTTATCCCACTTAAATAGCGACTGCAGGTTAACCTTGCAGACTTTATTGATTATAATTAAATAGGTAATATAGAAATCAGTTCTATCATAACAATTCTTTAAATTACATACAATATATGATTTAGACGTGATAGTCCCTGAGCCAGCAACAGGTTTTCATGACCAAGTTCCTCTCCGGCGATAGCTCGTAAAATGATTGACATAGTTGTGACATGAAGCCTCGTGGACGTCAGCTGCGGCTCCGTCGGTGGGTTGAGCAGCGGCAGCCTCTCAAGTACATAAAAAAAATGTGACTTATCTAAAGTTATTCGACGTTATGCTCCACGCACTAACTGAAAGATACAATTTTATTGTAACAACTTGTCACAAGAAAAAATACTTACGCATGCGTTGCAATTTGCAATGCCTAATATCGTAGGCGTCATCTCACCAAAGTTTCATTGTAATATACCTAAATGATATGTAAACACATATCTACCTATGTTACAAGCATAAAAATAAACGGACTAAAGACAAACATTGATTTCTATATCAAACTCAAAACTTATTTAGGTATTAGACTAGGACCTAGTAGTAGGCACTTCAAACATATAACATATCGCCAGGGGGGTGCAAGTGCAAAGAGAAGTTACTACAACGATATATTCCTGTCTTCCACACGCAATGAACCAGCTTATAGCATAGTATGTAGAAAATTAGATATTTGTGTAAAATACGAAAAAATTGGATCAACATATGAAAAGTTTGGAAGTCTTCTCTATGACAACAGGAGACAGTGAGGCTAGCTAGCCTAACTTGTCAGGAGAGAAAAAGGGATAAAATGTGTTTGACTGCTACTTCAAACCTGATGCGAAGTTATCGATAAAGCTTGTGCTGTACCTACTCCAAAAAAAATCCAACTAGGAAAGAGTGCGACAATCAGTAAGTTGCTTAATTCATAATAGTGGGTCCAGTATATTACATTTTTGTAATAATAGTCAAATGAAACAAAACGCAATTCATTGATGAATTTTTATTCTAATTAAATTTAAGTGGAAACATGAATTTCTTATAACATGAATCTAAAGAAGGAAACACTATTATATTCTTAATTATGAAATACTTATTAAATTAACAAATGTCTTTCATTTTGTCATCGTTCAAATTAAGTATAATACACATGAAATAATTTCAACTAAGCTTCAACATCGCTTGCCATAATCTTATGGCACGAACACACTAATTAGTAAAACAGAAAAACAAAACAAATTACGACATTATAATGTAAGTAATAAATTACGCAAAATATAATGACAAATATTTATTTGCGAAATTGTACAGAAAACGAGCAATGTATACTACATATGATTAGAGGAAGATATAGGTAGGTACTCATTATGTGAACAATATTGTTGTGATTTTTTTTTTAACATTTTTGGCGCTGAACATTATTTTTATAGTCTTGAATATTTTGGAGGTATTAATTTTATTTACGATTAGGATATTATATTCAAAAAAAGAAATAATACCTATAATGATTTCACATCCTCTTCTCATAAGTAACACAATTAGCTCGCCAGTGCCAAATGTAAACATTACAATAAACGTGTAACAAAAATAACTGGTACCTAATTAAAAACATACTTTAACATGTTAAATTTTATTTTTTTATCATCATTATTTTGAGAAGGCACATGAAAATTTCTTACAAATAAATGAATCGATAGTGCGGCGACGTAAACGGTCAAGCGAATTTAATACCGCTATGGGCAAAAATAACGAACTGGTCAATGGTTTATTTTTCAATAAATAAATAGTAACGTATGCGACTGCTGCAACAATTACTTACTATTATTTTCATTGTGTATATTTTATATCTAGCATAATTTTTTGTCCAGTCCAGTTTGTTATATTATTTTCCCAAATACGGAGTGCTATCCCGCCATTTTTATAACCCACTAAAAAGCGAACATTTATGACGAACGCTGATAAAAAATTAAAATTATATGTAAGACAGTTACATTCTTAGCAGCCATTGGCTCTATCTCAATAGTTTTACAGCTTTATGTGTATCACCGCCCTAACGTGTAGGTTGAGAGAAAAGTCACAATTGTACAACCGGCCTAACTTCAAGCTCGCATCAGTCACCATTTTGCACTTATTTATGAACAACTCTTAAGCACTATATAAAAATACAACAATATTTTTTGACGATGGAAATTATTTTGATATTTCCATAAAAAAAAAATCAAATGGAAATATCAAAGAATTCCCGCAGTGGTTACGTGATATGCCACACATACTATCTTATTTTGTACACGCTACCGTTATACCATTTACAAAATATGTATTAATTTAAAAATTATAAATGAGCAGGCGTTTACAATGGATACGGAACGAATACTGTTTGAAAATCGAATGACTATTCCATTTCCAATCGTACCTTACCTAACTTCTGATAATTATTTTGTTCCCAATACAGATTATGATAGCAATTACGATTGTTTAAATGTTGAAAGAACGAAAGAAAGAAATAAGAACACGTAATACAACACTCAGCATTGTATTTACACTTACATAGACGATAGCGATACAATTAATATATGAAGATTAAAAAGAAAGTGTTGAAATACTTTTGTAAGTTTGACTTTTACCCAATATTAATTTCCATTATTAGAAAAAAAAAAAAACACTATAAAGTTCCATTGAAGTGTTTAAACTTCAAAACCATTTAAGTAGAGATTTAATATAAGAACAAAAAGAAACTTGCACACATACTAACACTATGCTAGAAGTAAGAAAAATATATAAATATATCATAGAACTAATTTTCATGAAAGCTCGTGATAACATTTCTTTAATGTCACAAAAATGTCTTTTTCATTTTTATAATACTACTATATTACCTATTCTAATAGATGAACGAAAAAAATAAATAAACGATCCAGCGTTTACAATGATTTACTTTAACAAACAATCCAATGAGAAAACGGAGACAAAGATGGACATAACTCTAAAAACACTCAAACTTATAGAATAAACGAAATCCTTACATGTCTTTAGAACTTGCTGCTTGAGACGGATCGTGAATATTTTTCCATTCAATAGGAAAAATACCTCAAGTACACAAATGTCTTGGTCAAGTCCCGAAAGAAGTTACAGAAGAATCAGTATTGGTTACAGAAATTGCTGTCTTTTTCAAACATTACGTGTCTTGATTATACATTAAATAAATATGATAAATGCATATCACAACTGGCCTTGAATGATGTCACAGAAACTGATGAATGTGTAAATTAAAAAAAAAAAAAATAAGATGAAGAATTCTAACATAAAGATGTCACTTTAACTATATTAATGTAAAATACAAAATTTCGTGGAACCCACTCCAATAATTTTCGTTTTCAAATATTACACTACTTCAAAACTATGGAAGCCAAAATGCGACGACGTTGGTAAAACATCGCCTCCAAAATTGCGTCATTTTTTCTTCATATTATTATCCACTATGCGTTTTATTGTGAACATACGTGTCCCTAATTTATAGAGATAGCTTTTCTATTTAGAATAGTGGTCCTATTTTGTTAAATAAGACGATAAGAAAATATAGCGATGGTCCAAGATTCCCTTGAAACTAAATCATTCCCCACGATTTTTTTACAATTACTGTATAAAATTTAAAAGAATCGAGGGTTTATATGTAAAAATTTTGCTTAATTACCGCCATAAATCTTTTTTAGAAGAGCTATCCCACATTCTCGTATCTTTTAATGATTATTTATCATTTTAAAATTTATATTCACTTATGATTGTGGTTCTGACCCTGCCTCGTTAAAGCGATATTAACTATTTAACGTTACGATATTACAAATTGTTACAATATATTTTTTTCTTAATCCCTAATCTACAAAAAGCTTGACATAACATTCTAGGCCGATAGGAACTGAAGGAAAAAATACAACCTAAATATATACTTACTAATTTGAAAAGTAATAATGAATAGTAAAAATTAAATAGTGCTCCATAAGTCATCTTAATAATAAAAACAAAGAAACCAACGGCGTGTTCTTTAACGCGCAGAAATTATAGTGAATCTATCCTTATACTAATTCTCACTTATTTTAATTACAAAACTTATATCAGAGCACTGTAGTTCTAACAGCCAAGTTTGTTACGTTATCTTGGAACAGTTTAACGTCTCGCATTTAGACGATTCCTTTCTGGATCTGTAATTTTTTCCTCTAGTGTTTATTATACATTTTGTCGTTTAATTTATTATCAGTGCAAACTACTGCAAAAATAAATCGATGCTTTAATACTGACTAACTTTTAGCTTGTCATATAAAACTGTTAAAAAAGGAGTAGGTATTTTCTATTATTTTTGTAGCAAAAAGCGGCAGTAATAATCGTTTGCACCAATATTTTATATCAAATCAAATTAAAATTATCATCAAATAAGTATTCAACCTTATTTCTAAGTTCTTTAACATCATTTTGATTTAAGTCTTAAAATCATTGTTCATGTATTTGGTTTTGTAATGTACAAGTAAGTTGCGAGACGCCTCCTCAATGGTGTTAATTCGCGTGACTATGAGGTCTCTGGTTCATCCCAATCGATGCTTGCCCACTGTGGAAGCTCCGTCTCGTACTCCCAGCCGGGTCCCTGGTTATAACATATTTTATAGTTTTTTTGAAGTTCTCAAAATTATAAAATATTTTTTCATAAATCATTAGAGAAAGGCTACAATTTATCTTATCCCATTAAAAATCCACAAAACTGAAAAAGAAAATCTCTGTTCGCTGTTATTGGGCAAGGTTGCAATTTATACTTCGTTATTGGGCAAACTCCTTAAAACTCAGAAGGCACTTTTAAAATTGTATTGAAAATCGAAAATGATAGAAATATGGATTGCTGAACAAAGTATTCAAGAAATTGTTTTTTTTAAGGACTCACCTTGTATTTCCAAGCGTGTAGATACATAACGAGGTCCCTGGGCCTCGGGTCCCGGTACCTGACGCGGCACTCGTAGCAGTGCGGGTCGGTGGTCAGCGGGTCCGGCGAGCCGCTCGACGAGCCGCTCGCCAAGCCGCTCGCCGAGCTTGTTGCCGGTGCCGAGCAGCCCGTCTGTGTCGCTACTGTTACTTTATCCGACTGTGGGCATTTTGTCATTATTAGTTTTTCTGTCATGTTTACCGCAGACTAAGACAGTATGTTACTATTAGAGGATCATTTATTAACTAGCTTCTGCCCCGGGCTCCCGTGGGATCTTATGTTTTCCCGGGATAAAAGTACCCCTATATGTTATTCCATGCTGTTTGCGTGATTGAGTTACAAACATTTAAACATACAAACTTTCACAGTTATAAGATTTGTAGGCTTCGGTTACAAAAAGTTCGAGGCCAAATAACATTAACATAATCTTGAAAAGAAAAAAAAACTTGCACTTCGCATTTTCTTATTATTATAATTTTAATCAGAAAATTAAAAAAAAAAAAAATCGTTCCCTTTTTTTTCATTTTGTAGTAAGTATAAACTTTTTGGTATTGCCTGTATACCAATTTGGCATAACTACGATTTTTTAGATATCCATCTCCTATATAAAATAAATAAATCTTCTCACCTTAGCGTCCATAGAGTCATCATTGAGGGTAGGAGAGGCCACCGGCGAGGGAGCCAAAGTATATGGAGCTGGCGATGACGCGTTCACTTCAGGTGGGGCCTCTGCGCCGCTCGATGGGCTTGGTAGGGTTGCTAGTGGAGAAAAATATATCATCATAAACAAAAGAAATAAATAAAAAATGTTTTAAAACCATAAGAATAAAAGTAATGTTGAGTAACAAGTCAAATCAGCAATTCTTTAAAATTAATTATCAAAACTGAAATAGAATGGTGTGTAATCATTTTATATTGTTGTTTAAAAAAAAATCGGCCGATTCGTAGTCGGACCACGCAATTACCTACTCAGCGGCAAGTTATAGTTTACAAATTATAAAGTTATTTTTTAAGGGTTGGTTTCCTAATCTGTTTATATAAAAGAACAAGTCCTAACTGACTGATTGATTGATTGAGTGGTTTGCAGAGCCTATACCATAGAACCATGAAATTTGGATGTATACTTTTTGTAACGTATAGTGATACTAAGAATGTTTTTTTCGACACGCGGGTTGCATTTTTAGAAAAACCATTGTAAGGGAGTAAAATAGGGGATAGCTGTTGGTGGAAAGCTAGTTAAATTATATTTGTATTTTAAGATTAATATTGCTATTTTGTTGCAAAGATTTTCATTTCAAGATTTACCTTACAAGTTTCATAACAATATCATATGCAATATAAAAGTAACTGATAGTTGAGTGGGTTAGTATCTAAGACAACGCGGTCATAAAATTATTTTCAGCCATTTATTCCGCTAGAAAATATGAGGCTGTATATTTTTTCGCAGCGAAGTGAAAATACAGCCATGTGGTTACTTTTGAAAAAACAAGGCGGACAATTTTATTTACTATCTATTATTTAATTTATGATTTCCTACCCGTATCTACTAATAAATCCGATAAATTACTATAAATATGAAATTATTTTGCGAAAGTTTAAAAGTATCCACTTAAAATGTTACTAGCTTACGGCCCGGTTATACCCGCGTTCCAGAAGAAACTAAATTGTTTTCACGGGATGAAATGTAGTAGCAAGTATCCGTAAAACGATACTAAAATACAAAAAATCCGTAAGTATGTATATAGGTAAAACACATTTATCACAAACTAGTTCCACAATTCTGGGATATAAAGTAGCCATGTTTTTCTCCATGCTATGGGTACCTGCAAGCTAAACTTCATCACGATTGGTTATGTCCGTTGAGGAGTCAAGGGGTACAAAAAACAAACGATCGAATTCACTTTCGCACATAATAATGTGACAAACAAAAAGTTTTATTTCAAAATACTTCGCTGAAAAATAACCCTAGATTGAATAAAAATGTGTACTCACGCGTGAGTACCGCGGCGGGCGTGGCGCCGGGCGCGGGCGAGGCGGGCCGCGGGCTGCACTCCCGCGACGCCGGGCCCGTGTCGCACTCCTCCTCACCTACTGTCATATTACAATACATTATCTAAATATTTTATAAATATAAAAATAAAATGGAATAGAACTATATAGGAAATATTTGAACATGGTATAAAATAACAACTGCAATAATTATACCATTGGCAACTATTAAGAGACAAATAGTGGTCAGTGGCCCGGGGTCCTAATCTCGCGATCCGACGTAGACGTATTCGAAATAAATACATTCTTCGAAATTCGAGGAAATTTAATACATATTATAGATTATATTTTCTATTTTTCTTGTAAATATAACCAAATACACATCTACATGAAAAATGCCTACATTTTAACATAATTATATCCATCATGTTTCGACAAATGTCAAAACGCAAGAATTGGATACCTGAACCTAAACCTTCAGTATAATTTATTCATTGTATCATTTATTTATTGTATCATTTATTTATCATATCATTTATTTATTGTATCATTTATTTATTGGATGCCTAATTATAATCCCATACATTTTGCGTTTTTTTTTCTTGATATCGTCAATAATAATTTTCCCCATGATCAAATTTAGTGATGAAGTGGCGGGAATGTAACTAACCTTTATCATCAGGCACCGGCTTAGAGAACAGCATGTCATCGTCACCCGCGTCCACACCGAGCCAGTTCTCAGCGTTGTGGATCGCGATTAGATCACTGACAAGTTGCTCGTCTGTCTTGCCTCCTGTGTCGCCGCCTTTACCGCGCAGAGGACCGAACACTGGGTGATTGTATAGAGGATCGTTCACTACTGGGTAACCTGGGAGGTATAAAATATAATTAATAATGATATCCTGGGACACTTTTTCACTCATTGATTTTAACAAAGATTTTTAGCAGACTAGACCGCATGTTCATTAAATAAAATGAAAACCTAGCGTGCCATTTCATGAAAATAAATATCCTCATTGACTCTGCTTACTGGCGCGACTGAATTTAAGTTGCAAACTAGAGTAGGAGTGTGGCAAGTTGGTGCATCACACGCGTGGACGGACGACTTGCGGTATATAGTTTTAAAATATTTTTTAAGTTATATCGTTCGACAAGATATCTTCCAAATTGTTTATTGACAGAAGAAAAGATTATTTTCAACTTAATAAATATTTTTGATCTAGTTTCAGTCAAGGCACCAAGGATTAACCTCACGTCATTCTAACTGCTGTGAAAAACAATTACATATACTGCCAAAATAGGGTATTTGCCTGTATTCAAAATAAATTATCCAACACTAACCAATGTATAAAACATCTAAAAAAAAAAGGGGAAACCACGATTATTTTATTAAATTTGTCCTTATTATGATTTTTTATGACCAATCTAACCATAAAGAGTATGCTATATAATTATGACGTCACATGCTTGTATTTCATACAAAACTCCATATAAACCTATCGTTTTGACATTTCATAAAAAGTTGCTGATTTGAATGTCAGTCAAATACCCTATTGTACCTTATAACATTTTCATACAATTTTAATATTATAAAATACCAATATTTTTCGACGTGAATGCCTTCAGCAAGGGTCAGCTTTTTCATTTTTTCAGTAGGATCACGAACAATCTACGAACCAACTACTCAATAGATAGATACCTAATGACATATATAAGCAAATTGGACCATTTACTTCCATACGGCCACAGCCCTTTAGACATAGCGTGACATAGACTATTATTATATCGTAGACCTTGGACTTCACTTAATGACGGATAAAGGTTATGTCAATTGGTCATTCTAACTGTTAAATTATTTTGTCACTTCCTTAGAGTATACATAAGCAAGCTATAGAGTAACAGTATCACCTCCCGGTCCGATGTGCCGATCGTAAGCAAATGTTTTATAGATACTTAGATATGTCTACGCTATACCATAGTATAGCGCTTTCATAGCGATGTTCCATGCATGACGAAATGTCTGCACCCACCCCGTGTGTCACTTGTGCTTTTGGTTCATACTTAGGAAGGCGTAATCTATAGCTTGCTTATGTATACTCTAAGGAAGTCTGTTTATTTTAGTCAATGATGTACTAACCCAAGTATTGCAAATGCACCCTAATTTGATGCATTCTCCCGGTTTTCGGTTTGCACAGCACCACGCTGGTGTTGGTCGCCTCGTTGTACCCGAGCCGCTTGAACACCGTCGAGCAGTCCTTGCCTTTGGGCGACACTTTGCACACTCCGATCTTGTAGCTGACCACTTCTATTGGTTCTTGGCATTCTATTTCATCACTGGGTAGAAAAAATATTAATCACAAAAGGTAAGGTGGTAATTTTTCCTATATTGTTTTATAGAAAATTTGTAATTGGGGGCGATAATATCGAAAAATAAAATTTATTATCCTTAGTATAAGTTTAATTTTCGAAGGGATGCTTGTAAATAAAATACCTATGAAATCGATTTAGTAGCTGATTCTTAACAAATTACTTTCAACTCTTAGATCCCAAACTTAATGTTCGAATTGAGAAAATTTACTTACTCTGGGAAAGAACCGTCGACCCTGCAGACATATTCTTTCTGCACTTGCCGGTTCCTGATCTGATGTTCCATCTGTCTCGCTTTCTTTGGACTCCTCCCGAATAGGAGTAAACCTGATAATTATCATAGATTAATTATTACCAAATTGAGGGTGATCGCAGACCTCAGGCCCAACTCACACCGCCCTTTTAAATATGAAATGAAATGAAATGAAATAATTTATTCATTCAAATAGGCCTTCACAGGCACTTAAGAATAGTCAGACTCTAACGCACGGTTCGGAAGGTTGCTTTTACTAATAGCTTTGTTAATATGAGATTTAGTTCTTCTATTCCCTCTGACAAAAAGTCGCTCCGCGCATTAATAGTAAATAATTAGGTAGTACCTTTATTGGAAGTACGCGGAAAAAACAGATTAATTTTTAATTTTTTTATTCAAATTTCTGACCGGTGTTCCGGTAGCTGCATTTGAGAGCCAGTTCCTTCTAGGCTTTGTGTGCTTACCACCTTCGGCCACATCATCACTTACCATAGTGAGATTGTGGTGAAACACAAGCCTATAATACAGTAAAAAAAAAATAGATTGTAAGTGTAGATGCTAATTTTATTTATTTTAAGAAATTTTAAGGGACTTAAAATTAAATCAATTGCTACACAATAATACTACACCAATTATATTAATAAAATTTCTTAAATTAAAATAATGTGTATTATGAATGTTCCGACTACTTATCAGCGATCACCAATCTTTAAACAGAAGACCATAAAATGGGTAAAAAAACTCACCTGACGTTAGCCTGTCGAGCCGATGAATGGTCCTCAGGTTCTTCAGGTTGTATTCTTTGGCGAGAATAAAAACAACCGTGTTGTGACGGTATCGGCCGCATGGATGTACCTGGTGGAAATACATGGATTTTCTCATAACTACGCGTGCCGTCCGTGCGTAATATGAAACGTGAATCAAAACGTTAGTCAAGTCTCAAAATAGATTATGTTAATCGAAAATAAACCTTATGTCACATACCTAGGTTTCAAATTCAATTGTTTCAATCTCGACTCAAAACTTGACGTATGCTTTGATTGACGTTTTTGTTGCGACATTTTTTTTTATTACAAAAGATTTTTTGATACTTGAATGTTTTTTTTATATTATTTAGAACATTGAAAAAATAGACTTTAGAAAACAAGTACTTGCCTACTACCTACTTAAAAATTAACAACAGATGAAATATGTTTTATTTATTGATTCAAAACAGGTAAATATTAACAAATATGAAACAAACCGTGATGAAGACAGATGCATGCATAGGTGATGAAAGTGAGATTGTCGGTAATAAGTGGCACACAATTCTTACTAATTCTGCATCTCACTCATTAAGAGTCAAACGATAGAGACCAAACTGTTTAAAAACTCAAAAAATAAACTCACCTATTTTATAGTTTACTCATGCAGAAATGGAAATTTAAGTACAATTTAGAAGAAATTTAAGATTTTAGTACAGAATAGTTCTCGAAGAAGAACGAGATAGTATAAGTAGTGTCATGTTATGTCTTTAATTTTAAACATATTTAAATCGATTATTTAAAACATTTAGTACAAATATTACAGACACATAATCGAATTAAAAACTGAATTGCAATTCACCGACATAATTTAAAAAAACAAAATGCTAAAAACTTACCCAAACCTGGACATGTTAAAATGACACCACTCGTTTTTTGGAAGAAATATTGTGAAATCATAGGAAAATATACAAAAGGCCTTGTACTGTAAAGTTTTAGAACCACTTTCAAGTGGGGATTTTCGACGAGACCGCATTTTCAGTACCGTTTCGAGTATTTACAGTCTCAAAACTTTGTGAAGATCACAATCTTCTGTCAGGCTCTGAAGGCGAACTTTGTTTTCAACCAAAGTTATTTTGAACTGAGAGAATTCTGTTTTACACGCTGAAATACTTGCTATATCTTGGTTGGGAGATTTATTTTCCTTTCTCTTTGTAATTTTAAAAGAAGATTTGGCTTAAGTGTTGGGAAAGAACATTTTGACGCAGGAACAACGTGCAAAAATGTCATGAAATTTAAAGTTTGGGTAATTTTATCAAGTTCTGTGAAAAATACAGTATTTTTTTAAATGATTTTCAGTTCTATTAAAATATTAATAAAATGAGCCCGTTTTCAAGGTAGAGATGGAATAATGATAAATGACTGAATATTTCAAGGCACATGATATTGAGTGTTTCCAAGACCATATACCTGTAAAATTTAAAAAATTGAATGATTTTCTTAGTACTGAGCTAACTGAAATTTTTCAAACGGATAGGTACTTGAATAGCAAAAGATCTCCAACCAAAGAGACCGTATATGAAAATCCAATGAGCCAATCAGAGCCTGGCAATGACAGTATGGTCCCAACGCAGACTCACCGGCAGCGAGCAAGGCTTGTCAAGCACGAGTAGTTCCTCGTCCACGTGTATGATTCGCAAGGGACTAGCGAGCACTGGAGTCTCGTGCCTGGCCCACCATGGACAATATTTTTAATACGGATATTCATAAAAGTCTAGATATTTCTATTGCTTTTGGTTGTATTGATAGACAATATCAGTATTCTGAATAAGTGACTAAACTTTAGTCCATGGAAAATTTTCAATTTAGACTAAACTATGATAGAAACATAAAACTTTTAATAGGAAAATTGTTTTCATAGTGCTTCGGGAAAATATTGAATTGTGTCTAAATATTAGCATTCTGAGAGTATTTATAATAAAATCAACAAAATATATTCTAGTATCCACATACAAGCCTACATCTTTATCCAATATTCGGTGTGTAAAGAACGTAGTTAATAATGTCACAAACTTCAATCATATGGAAAATACTTCTTTTGTATGAAAAGGTAAGATCGAGTCGCAAAAGGTAAGGGTAGAATCTAAAGTAGATCACACTGATGTACGAGATGTTTGTAAAGCCTTTAGGCTAGGTATTGTTGAAAAAATATCGAGAGAAAATCTCTGGAAAAGTCTTTTAGGGCTGGTAAAGGTCTTAAAAATTCCATTAGCATAATAAAGTCGACTAT
Source organism: Tetheella fluctuosa (assembly GCA_951216915.1). NCBI lineage: Eukaryota > Metazoa > Arthropoda > Insecta > Lepidoptera > Drepanidae > Tetheella > Tetheella fluctuosa. The sequence continues at coordinate 2,223,810 of OX578214.1, forward strand.
TTTAGTGTTCAAGGCCGAACAGCAAACTTATTATTGATAAATTTATTGTGTAAGTAAAAACATAAAGCTCTTGAAAATATCTATACTAATATTATAAAGACGTAAACTTTGTGAGTTTGTGAGGTTGTAGGGGGTAATCTTAGGAATTAGTGGTTCGAATTAAAAATTTATTTTAATGTCGGATAGCCCATTTATTAAAGAAGGCTATCCCGGAAAAACATAAGATCCCTCGGGAACGTGGGTGAAACCGCGGGGCGGAAGCCGGAGTTGGTGATAATTTTAATAAAATAGATGCTAAAAGAGATAAAGTGGAGATTAATGAAATTAATAATCGTATAGATAATAATAGTTACATCAATAACAATACATCCAAATGCAATACAACATCAGCAATAGACGATACTATAAATAAATCAGCGCACACAATTGTAAATAACATGTTTGAATATATGCGTGAAGTTATTCACGAAATTCTACGTATTATGGGTTACTAATCCCCCGCTGATATGAAAGCGGGATTGAGTAGGTACTAAGACATAGACTAGTTTCAAGTGTTGTTTGGATTTTTGTGTTGAAACTGTAGGATTTGTGTGAGATTTAGATTGGAGAAGCGTTTGATTTGTTAGCGAAGATAATATTCTTTATAATGCTGTTTACGGATTGAGAGCTTATGTTTTTGATAAACTAATAAAGGAATTGAGGAACCAAAGTTTGGCAATAATTCTTCTTTCAAATATCATGCTTCTCAATTGAAAGCTGTTAGATATAGAGGGAATTTTGAATGTTCATAAACGGCAACCTAAGCTAGTTTTTTCTTTAACTTACCACTCCGTAAACAGAATTTTTATTTTAGTAATATAATAGTATAATAAGAAATATATCTAAGTAGGTACTAAATCATTTTCAGCACCTATTTAACAAATAACTTTAAGTAATTGAAAATAAAACAAAATGTGCTGTTCGCAATGAAAACGTAAGTGTACGAGTTGAAATAAATGATGTTTTTTTTTATTATTTATAGTGTATTGTATAGAATGAAGAGTGAAAAGAAATAGAGAAGAGACACCAATAAAACATTTATAAGGCTGAGTACGGAAGCATAATAAAGCCGAAACCTTGGATATAAAAAATATTACAAACCAATAATGTTGCCCATATCACCGTATGAATATTTATACATTATAATAAATACTTACCTTATACCGAAATTGTTGAAATTGAAAATTTAAACATGGAAACACTAATTAAAGCTAAACACATAAAAAATATTAAAGAGAACGTTCCAAAGGAGCTAAAAAGTGTAAATATGAATCAGGTGCTAAAATAATTGTCTGGGTTTTCAATAGAAATGGGTTTTTTGCAATAAATGACCGCAATTTTTCACGTCTGTGTGGGCCACTTCGGGACCTCCCATCAGGGGATTGCATCAATCAATGTAATGGAACACAATCATTTCGCCCTTTTGACGAAATAAAAATACGAGCTCTGAATGCAGTTGATGGAGAAAAAAATATTTTTGTTTTATTTTTAAGCTCAATTTATTATAACATGATGCAATTTACAAACCCAAGGTAGAAAAATATTAATTTATCTGTTTCAAAGAATGTTGGATGATATAAAAAAAATACACAAATTTTACATAAGTACCTACCTACTATCTTATTGTAACCTATGTCAGACGGCTGACAAGCAGACAGGTGGATTGCCAATGTGTTGCCGACCATTATACAGCCTAGAAAGCAACTGGCTCACACACCAGTAGGTGCTCCAGCCAGGCTGGAACTACAAAGTACCCAACCACCGTGCTAAGGTTTCCTCACGATATTTTCCTTCACCGAAAGCTCAAGCTCATTGTAGGTTTCGAACACACGACCTTTGCTGCGGAATCCGTCGTCACAACCACTGAGCTATCATCGCCTTTCGCCTTAAAGCAAGTGAATTAATATTTTCAAAACCGCTAGCAAGGTATCAAGGTTAACCGACGTGATTTAGATCCTATCAAATCAATAAACAACTGAATGAATTTAACGAGTTTTGGAATGCAGATCTAAATGTAAACAGTGTTGTACGTAAGCAAATAGTTTGCAATATGCAATGCAGGCGTGTAACATAGTTTCAAGTTTCCAAAGACAATCTGAACGTGCGGAGAAAACTAAACTGCCGGCAAACTGGTACGTTTAACTGGGATAGTACGAATACCTATAATGTAACTACCGTCTATTGTATATTCAGTCTTAATAAGGTATTGGATAGTCGAAGTTTGTTTAATTTTGTTACAAATGCTTTCCTTTAGATAAGTATATTTTTTTGGTTTCGGGCTGTGACGTAGCTGGTGATATTTGTGTACTAAAATTGCAATAGAAGATGTTATTCGAATTATACGATATCATTTTAGTATTATAATAACTCTTTATATCGTTAAAATAAATCTTTATATCCAAAATGGAACGAGGCAAGACGAAGGATCGGACTAGATTACCTACCACGTGAAATATGTCCAAAATAAATTTAGTCGCATTATATATTTTTGATTATTTCCCAAATATTTTACATAAAGGTACCATTGCGTTTGCTTTGAAATCGTGAATTTCAACTAAAAATTCACATAACATGTGTTATATTCAATTATTTTTACAGGCTTTTTGAATGCACTAGAAATTTTTCACTAAAAGCCACGCAAAAAATCTCTTTGTGCCGCCCGCTTTCCTCCTAATTTACATGCAAAATACTAACACCGATACCCGTCTACGTTTCAATTTTATTTCGTAAAAGCCGATATGAAACCCACCGCTCCCTTATATTAGAAATCCTCCATCATACACCACTGCAGAATATATCTTGCCAAAGGGACCGCTTTACGTAAACGCAAAGGACTGCCGAAGGATGCCAGCTTTTAGAGCCAGAAAAGGGGATTTCAGTGGGATGGAAGCCTATAATATTTCAGAAGAGATTTGTTCTCGAATTGTGGAATGAATTAAATTAGGACTACTCGTTTCAGCTCCATTGGGACGCTCTAATTATATGGTGTAAATTGCATTGTTCTCCTCTAATATATTTGCTTTAATTTGCATTTCCCTTGAACCAACTTCTAAATAACACACCGTATTTTATTATTACAATATCTAAGCCATACATAAAAATGGTTTGTATTTATACTGATAAATACATAGAACTAGAATACAGAGCATGCAACACGACCACGAACGAAGGATAACATACAAAATGTGGTGTATTTGTATGATAGAAGCGTACACATAAATATGGCTGTCTCAATTGCCACTTACGGGGATAGAGGCCGGTTTGTTGACAACCACAATGTCCTCGTCGATATGAACGAGGTTGATGGGTTGGCTGGTGACCGGTACTTCGTGCCTGCAACGATACACACGTCAGGCTTACGGCTTTTTTCGAGAGCCGGACTCTGAGCAAATAACAAAATATCGTTTATATTGATGACTTATTGTATACCAATTGGTATGTAGCAGTATTTTATGATAATACAAACTGTATGTTGCTCAGAGTCCGTTCAAAGTTCCAGTTCTCGTGACGTATGAATATACATTAAGTAAAAACGACCACAAATGAACATGCGTGAGCAAACTTTACACTAGGACATGTGACAATAGACGCTAGACTGTAATTCAACGTTTTACACACTCACGTAGCACGTTTAATCTGCGACAAAAAAAAACAAGAAAATTTATTTAATACAAATACACTGTGTCTCAGTTGGAAAACGGCCAAACAGTGCACTCGCATGCTCATTCGGTGCTCGAGACTTCGTTATAGAAGATTATAATCGTGTTACAGTGGACTAAATACAAATTAGACCTGATATACAAACAAGCCTTGGCATTTATTCTCAATGCACGCCACATTATTTTTGAATAACATATAAAACTTCTTACGAATTAGAGCGAAAGTGACATAAAATTGCACGATTTCATCGTAAAAGTGTAAGATAATTAAAAGGCGGGAAAGAAGAGATATAGTTAATATTTACAGCTCTTGTAATTGTTTGTGTGTTTGTTTTATGATATGTGAAATAATGTAGGTACATGTATGTTTGTGTACATCGAGAATTTTATGTTTTAACTAGAAGTGCTTTGTCTATAGTATAAGCTATCTACATACATGTCTTTGATATTACAAATTTTTCAATACCTATGAACGACATTGGCAAGGAGGTCATTGTGTTTGAGTCTGTAATCAGGGTCGACCCTGTCGTAGTTGACTGTGAGGGTTCCAGCTCTGATGCATCTCTCGTACTCCGCTGCAGGGTGAGCCCTGAACTCTCTGGCGAACACGTCGAGGATTTTCTCCCCAACCCACCTTCCTTTGGTGAATGTGGTGAATGTAAAATAGTAGGGGTAGACTTTTCTGAGACCTGCAATAATATAGTCTATATTTTTACATAAGCACTTATTGATCGTATCGACGAAATAGTAATTTTTTTTTTTTTTTTAATTTGTATATAGACTCAATATTTTACTAACAACATGAATTTAGTTCACAAAAGTTAAAAACGTACTAATTCGTATACAAATTAGTTAAATACACGAAGAAACACTATTGCAATGTATAACCTATATAGTAGAATATAACGTAATTTATAATACGTTACGGCATAATAGCCGCATAGCCACAACTGAAAACTCTAATGTAGGTAAATTGGAGAAAAACCGGCAATGCGGCAGGATGACTAAGGCCATTAGATCATAATGGTTCGCCCCCTACCTTGTATTGCTACTAACATTTACTATGTTCACAATACGTGGGTTTTCAGTGACTCCGCATATTTAATATTATAAATGCGAAAGTGATTTTGTTTGTTTGTTACCTTTTCACGCCTAAACCGCTGAACCGATTGCAATGAAATTTGGTACGCAGGTAGCCTATAGTACGGAGAAGAACATAGGCTACTTTATATCCCGGAAAAACACAAGATCCCAAGGGAACGCGGGTGAAACCGCGGGGCGGAAGCTAGTAAATTATACTCGCATTTTACTCGCCTTCCCGTGGGACCTTTATCCGTATACAAATTACGCTATATTTTATTTCAGGATATCTATCTCTGTGCCAAGTTTAATTCAAATTCATTCAGCCGTTTATGCATGATTGAGTCACAAAACTAACAAACATCCAAATTTTTGTAGACTATGTACTCTATGACTCATTAACTTTGTCAGATTGTCCAAAAAAAAAAAAAAACGAAATATATAAAAAATGTAACCTTGCTGAGTTTCTTGCCGGTTCTTCTCAGTTGAAGGCGACTTCCGAATCGGTGGTAACTTCAGTAGTTTCGACGTTCATAAGTGCCCTCTTAGGGCCTAAACTGAATTGACGGCTTTGACTTTGACTTTGACTAACATCGATATTGCAATACATGTGAATTCCTTTCGTAAACATCATTTCCATACCATCCTAACATCAAACATACTTGTTACGAATCAAACCTTACGCAATCAAAATCCCGACGTCTTGTCTTGATTTCCATTTCTTAAATATCCATCATCTTCCTTAACGTCTCAATACTCAGGATAGGATTTACTATATGTCGACTCTCCACTTCTTACGATCAACTGTCAAATTCACACAACACTATCATTTCCTCATTTACACAGTCATACCATACTTTCTTTGACCTCCTCCTCTTACGGTTGTCTTCAGGTCTAAAGTGCACCGCCATTTAAGTTACGTGGCCCTCCTCTCTTAAGGCTCCAGTCTCCCTAGAATCAGTGTTCTTGCGGAATTTGTCAGAAAAGAAATATTGTTTTTTAGTCATCAGAAAAGCAATAAATGAAATATATTTTACGTTATTTTAAAGTGTGAGATTTGAAGTTTCCAATACATATTTTATTTTTTAATTTGACGTAACTTTTATTAGCTTTGTGAGGCTTTAAACATACCTCTATTTACGTTCCACGCGTAGAGGGTCTCATTCATGCACACACCACGAAAAAAATATGTATTAGAAACTTCAAATCTTACACTTTAAAATAACGTAAAATATATTTCATTTATTGCTTTTCTGACGATTAAAAAAATATATATCTTTTCTGATAAATTCCGCAAGAACACTGATTTTAGGGAGACTGGAGCCTTAATTAAGAATACGAACTACGTAAGTTTAGTACTTTATCTTTTCTACAGTTATTTCTACCGAGTTTTGGTTTTATTTGTCAGCGATATTAACTAAATTTAGAGGATAAATTCATCATGTTGCTATATGAAGGTATACAGCTTATTTATGAAGATCTTTTTATTGCAGTACCTACATTGGAAACAATACGTCATCACTTTCTCATACAATTGAATTTCGAAATCCACTCAATTGGTCTCTGCTTCAAAGGAATCACACCTTTAAAGACAGATGACCTTAATTCCACAACTATATGAGCTTACGACTATTTCTTACCATTTTCCATGTAATAGGAGGTCTCGTTATATCGGTCATCTGTAAAGCCGGGCCTTTTCGCTTTTAAGGCTTTTGTTTCTAATTTTGCCTGAAACAAAAAACAAATCAAAACGTTAAGCCGGGCATGGTTAACTAATTGATTTAGGTGTATTTTTAATTTAATAAATTAAGCACCTGGTTTTTTACTGGCAGGTAAATTACAAATTATTAGAAAGAAGTTAATAATAAACTATCATTATAATTGCATTCAATGAATAATATTTGTAATTCTTTTCAGCTTCGTAATTTGCCAAAGCCATCTTCTACAGGTAAATAAAAAAAGGGAATCCATTCAAACTTTCCCATAAGGAGCGAAACAATAGCAAAAAAAATATCCTCGGAAGTAAAAATAGATTGACAGAATATTGGCTCGAAATTGTTCTCAGAAAACGCTTATGAAAAAGTTTCGTCTGCCGGGACATGCCTGGGCGATGAAATGAGAAAAGTTTATTTAAAAAAAAAAAAAACAATCTACAGGGTGCCGAGGGATTTTGTACATTCTTGTGACGCGCGATGTACTCCATATGTGAGTCTAAGCGATGACATTATTAGAGTGGAACAATTTAATGGCAATTTTTTAAACATGGTATTTTAAGCTATAATATAAGGACTTAAGATTTAAAGTGGATAACATGCACAAGGGTTGCAACACCAAAAAAAATTATAATGTTATAGTAGATTGTAGCAGTAATGAATATCTTAAAAGTTCATAATATTGACTGATTAATGATTTCGCTAAACTTATAGATATTTAATAAACGAGTTTTTGCCAAAGGTTTTCCAATAGTGAAAAGCGATATTGTAAAGCTTCCAGGCTTACATGAGATAAAGAAATAAAAAAAAAAAACATTGGATATAAGGAACTGATTGGGATCGTACAGACTTCTGATTAACAATGTATCGTACAATTTACGAGATTTGCCGAGTGATTTAATCTCGACAGAAATATGATACAAATTAAAAAAATATTTGGTTTTCGGAAAATAAAATATAGAAAAGATTTTCAATTCGACTCTAACTCAAAACCAATTTATATGAGACCCTGGTAGGGTTCTTGTGAACGTTACAATTGACTCATATTTTTTTAATCACTAAGGTAAAGGCAAACAAGCATACAGCCCGCCGGTTGGTAAGCAGTTACCTTAAAACTTTATGCTTTGAGTCAAGATTAAAACAATGGAAGAACCTGACCCTGTGACATAAAATTCATCTTGAGTCTTGATTTAAGTTTTGATTATTGTTATATACTGGGTGATTTTGTTATCACTGGCAATACTTGCAAGGGTGGAAGTACTCATCAAAATGAACAACTTTTATAATGGGACTAACTGTGAAATCATGAAAGAATTATCAGCTGTTCCATACAAAAGTTCAATACCTACTCGACCAAAATGTATGAAGCAACCGTATTATTTTACGCGATATCAGAGTTAGCCCTATAATAAAAGTTGTTCACATTGATGAGTACTTCCACCCCTGCAAGTATTGCCAGTGATAACAAAATCACCCTGTATAGCGCTTAAATTTAAAAAAACTTTTTTGTGTGAATATTTTAAATTTATGTCCTTATTATATTTCTACCTTTGACTAAATGACATGTGTTATAAAAAATAATTAATAACTACCTATTTTTTTATTATCGTGTCGAAAATCACAGTATTCTAATTTTATTTAAACATTCAATTATTCTCAAAGTGGTAAAGTTAAGAATGGCAGTAAACTTTTAAACCACAAACCGTATCGTGTGTAGTGGTTTTTGGTTTTAACGCACAAATCATTCATTTCATTCATTCATTTTCATTTCATTTTCATTCATTTAATAATGACAGTGCGGTTTGGAACAGGCTTAAATGACTTAAGACCTTTTTTTATATGCACTAGAATGTTAGCAGAACTTTCAACCGCATTCCTCGGAATAAATTCTATGTTTTGTATCTTATGTTTATTTCCGTGGTCCAAGGTACTTATTTCACAAATTTCATCTAAATAACTTCGGTTGTTTAGCCGTGAAAACGTTAAAAACAGTAAGACTATCTATCTATTATTCTAAAATTAATAGGAGATAGAATAGATTTAATTAACCAGCGGTTTTTCTCGACCTAATTAATACCTACCTATTTAAACTGATTAAAACACCTTATATTTATTTAGGCTATAAAATTGTATTCCAAACAATCCAACCCGTTCAACAATAACGAAATGTTCAAACAAATTATAACCATAACATTTTTCATATAAGCCTTCCAAAAAATTGCACATAGGTAGATACTTTAAAAAGAATATCTTAAAGTTGGATGCAACCGGTTATCGGCAGACGTAAAACCCAAGGGTATACCAACACAGTAATGCCTCTACACGTCTCAATGGCCACTGTGCATCAATTTAAGCGAAGATCAATAGCTTAACTTGAGAGAACCACCTAAGTCGGTAGTGTGTAATCAACTGAGTACTTGCAATGAGTAAAGAAAGCCATTAGAGTATGGGGAATTGGTTTCCTTATTACTTTTTAAATTTGCTATAGTGGAGTATGTTCCTTACAAACCATTCGGCTTTATAATGACAAAAGAATAAGTAGATTCATCACACAAACTCGGTGTCACGTAACATACTTCATTATGCTTTCGAATTATTAACAAGCATAAAGCATTTGTCACCAAAGAAAAACGCAAACAATAAGTAAATAAATCCTGGAACATTCCTCATATGCCATCTGATCCCAAACTAAGCAGAGCAACTTATGTCTGTCTTAGCTCTTATTATAATTATTTATTTTACGTCAGCAACACATCGATAATCCCCTCTGGTATTGCGACAATGACTATTTACCATTAGGTGGGCCGTCTGTCTGCTTATAAACCTACTGACATAAAATAATAAAACACGACATATTTGCAGTTGTTAAAAAATGCAGTGTTATTAATTTTAAGCAGCTATATTACCTACAGGCATTCATACTATCTCTATAATATAAAAATGAATCGCAAAATGTGTTGGTAAGCGCATAACTCAACAACGCCTGGACCAATTTGGCCAAATTTTTTTTTTAATGTTCGTTATTGTCAGGTTTGTATGAAAAAAAAATTACACCGGGAACGTGGGTGAAACCGCGGGGAACAGCTAGTTATTTATAAAACTCCACGTTATATGTAAAATATTTACATTTTACACTAAAATCCAGATTTCCCAATAAATTATAGTGTTTCCCGTTTGTAAAATTAACTAGTATAGCCCGCACAAACATCTGTTTTCAATTACCAGTGATTTATACGAGTTTTGTGTACGTTACGCAAACTGTACTTCCTATTAGGACGGGTTCCGTTAGAGTTTATATATTAAAGTCAAACTATGCGTTGAATGTCCCATAGAGTTAACAGCATAAAGGTTATGAAGCCCAACAGTGTATGGACACACAAACAGATAAAGATATTGTTCGTATGATTAATTTGCGTTAAACAACATTATTTTCTTTATTAATATTTTATATAATATTACATGAGAGGTAGAGCATAGCGATATGTCGCTCAAAGAGCAGCTCGACTGGGGATGTACCTCCACTTTACAGAATACCGCAGCCAAATAACTTATAGTTGTGTTCCTGTGCATGAGTAAGGTCGTCAGAGCTCATCGGGAAGGGGGGAAGGGTCGGCAACGCCGTTCATAGGCTACGGTAACCGCTTACCAACAGGCGGGCCGTATGTTTGTTTGCCGACAAAGTGGTCGAAAAAAAAAATCTTCAAAAAGGGAAGTTTTTTTGATGTGTTAAAAGGCTTATTTAAACTTAAATTTAAACAAAAAGAAATACGCTCAGCAACCAACTTTATTGTCACAACAAAATCTTCATCGTATCAAGCGACAAGTTACAATCAAGCGAGAATCTCGCAAGTCGACAACTACAATTACTGTCAAGTATTACAAAGGCCACTCCCGCTTTTAAAACGAGTAATGTATTTAAATTAGGGTCGAGAGTCGAGAGCATACTCCTTGTCGTAAATTCGTGGCCCCTCTACACGACGTTCTGCGGAGATAATGAAAACAAAATGACCCGAGTTGGAGCGTGGTTAAATAAAGTTTGAACTTGAGTAAAGTTTTTTAAAACTTTGAATTTAGAACAAAAGTGGAATATAATCGTTAGGCAGCAAGTACCTACCAACAACATAATAAATAATAATAGCCTTGAGATATATTGATTTTTCACTATATCAGTGCTTCATGGATCATAAAATCCATTAATATGAATGAGAATCATAGGAAAAAAATACATAAGAACAAAATAATAACTAATCATACAAAAACTCCATTCCTTTTTTGAATAATACATCCAAATTAATTCGAATTTAAGTCGCAATAGCGTTTAAATCCACGTATTTCGTGGTCGTTACAATATGCTATAATAGACGAGTGCCCTACCGATGCCGTCGCGTGGTCGAACCTATTTGTCCGCTAGTGTAACACGACCTTAATGTCCACGCAAGTGTAATATCTTCATTATGAACTGCACATACATTACATATGTATCAATTTGCGAACTGGTTTTGGTTGGCTATCACTATAGGTCCTGATGTCGTGGGCTTATTTTGTTTAAAAAAAGAAGGATTTTGTTCACTACACTTGATTATAAGCGCAATGTGATAAAAATCATAATTATTAAGGCATTTTTTATCAATTAGTTGCGGAATTTTTTTTATGTTGAAAGGCAAAATAAGTATCTCGTAAGTACCAAGATTAGTATATTGATCACTCAAATCATATAAATGTTATGTTCTGTTCAATGATCAATAAAATTTACATAGTTATTTTTCAAACATAAAATAAGGACTCTATCAAAGCGCGCCACATCTTTTATTTCATAGCATGTTATGTAGCCAATCCAGCTACTACATATATTTCAAATTAATATATAGTACGATATGGATCATAATGAACTTAGAAGAATACAAGCATAGATTTCTTATTAATAATATTAACAAAAACACATAAAACGTAATTTTAGCGTAATTAATTTTGTATTTCATCATTTTTGTCCTTTTGTCTTTTTGACATTTGTCAAACACTATTTATGGAACCAAATAGTCTATGGTTTTTATAAGTTATTATAAAATAACTCCTGAAAATTAGTAAATCTTTCAGTTTGAAAAATAACCAAAATAACGAAACAACAAGAAAGAGCAAAATACGTCAAATATTTCCAGTGAAGATTCTTTTGATGCAAAGCAAACTGATTAAGATATTCCATTTATTTATAAAATTCCAAATATAAATTATAATATACAAGATAAAATATATATCTGCTTTATATTTTCCGGTAATTAATTATCGCCGACGAGGCCGACCGAGAGCCGAAATTTAAAATTCAAATTTTCCCGTTTAGTTTTTTTTTCAGCTTGTGGAAATCGTACATCAGACTTCAAATTGTATATTCATAGATTTAAAGTTCAATATAGCGTGCAAAGATAATATAGAATGGGAGTAAACTAACCTTTTTCAAGTCTTTGTTGATGTCAGTGTCATCAGCTTTCCTCTTTTCGCAGGAGAGTATGCAATTCTTTCCGTTGTCCTTTTCACCCTGAAACCAAAAGAGAATGGCGTAATTAACATTTTTTCCGTTGTTGTCTTGACAATAAAGTATTTTTAGGCACTGAAAAGTAATTCAAGAAATACTTTTTTAATAGGTACAAATTCATTCTCGACAGAAAAATATGATATTTCAGATATAAGGGTGACCTAATAAAATAATTCCATATTAGGTGGATTCATTTAACCACTATTCTTACAAAAACGATAAGTTTACCTAATGATAAATTCAAAATAGGTACGATGGCATGGCCGAGGAACGTAGGCTTCTCCCCGCCCGGCCCAACCACCCCTCACCTCAAAGGGGGGAGGGGGTTCAGGATAAAATGAAATTCTATATTAATGCAATATCTCTGTTACACGTGGATCATAATGAAATACTTGTTATTTATCTGTGGTTCGGCGCTCAAGTATTCGATACAATAATTAATTATTCATTATTCTGTTATATTTATTCGAGTAAGGGCTGGATAGTTTTCCATTTAAGGTAAAATCTTGAAACTTCACGGAAATTCTTGAAATTTGTATAGTTTCGGGTACAGAATATACAGTCGCTAACAATCGTATCAATCAATAATATATTTTCATTCTGTCATCGAATGATTATATATCCATAACAACAAAGAAAATTTATAAGTAATTAATAAAATAAAATATCCTGGGTATTTTTAATTCGCTTGCTCACTTGCTCCTCATCAATAAGAACAACTTATACTATGGGACAAACACTGAAATCACGAAAAAAATATTCATACCTTTCATACAAAAAAACCTTGCTCGATCTTGCCGATTATTTTATAAAAAAAGAGATTTTACAGACTGATAATTGTCACAATCAAATGAATAAAAAAACACAACCAATCAAGTGAACAACTACAAAGAGAAACATTTGAATAAAGTGTAGTAGGTATAGCGCAGGCTGTTCGCACACTTCATAATTAGTGACAGAACAAACCAACTAACAAACATGACCGCGCTCGCTGATTGCTGCGCGTGTCTCTTGTGCAAACGTGTGCGGTAGCACTTAGGTTGTGGTGTCACACTATTGTAATATAAAATTGTTATTTTCACTCTAGTCAAATCTAAATCTAAATTAAATTGTGCTTTGTTCGTACATTTTCTGGAAACATACAACATAAACTTTAGGTTTGTTTTATGACGGGACTTGGTACCTACGCGAGTTAGGGTTTTATAGGTTGGCAATAAGTTCCTAATATTTTTACAGGCCGTCTTATTCTGTTTATGTCGAAAGAAAGAGACAGCATTATCAGATATCGGTCAGATAGAAGGAAAATAAACAACATGAGGAAAACATACCTCGGTGGTAGGGTACTTTGTAGTTCTGTAACTTACATCCTAGCTGGCTAACACCCTGAAGTTAAGATTTTGTCAACAAGCACTCATTGGTGTTCAGCAGCTTACGACCTTCGGGCAAATCACTTCATATATCACTAGATATTATATAAACAAAGTCCCCCCGCTGCGTCTGTCTGTCTGTCTGTCTGAACGCGATAAACTCAAAAACTACTTAACGGTATTTCATACGATTTTCAGTGTGATTCATGAGAAAGGTTTCGTAATAAATATTATTAAAGGTTTTGTGTCAATTGTCGTGAGCCACGTAACCCAGACCGTAACCAGAGCTCATCGGGGTGGGGGGAAGGGTCGGCAACGCGTGAGTGATACCCCTGGTGTTGCAAGCGTTCATGTGCTTGTTTGCCGACTATGTTGTATAAAAAAATACCAATAGAGTAATAATAATATGCTCATTAAAAAAATGTAGGCGTATATGCTCTGCTAGCCGTGCGAAGCTGGGGCGGGTCGCTAGTTGTGTATACAATAAAGAATACTTCTATTTTTATTATATTCTATAAAAACAGCTCAGTTGATAATGGAACAAGGCCGCGAGTATGATTTGATACTATGAGTGACAGACGGTTGTATTAAATAATTCCACTTCATAACTTTAGCTTTGTCGCAGTTTAATTCAAAATATTGACATTGTTATTTATATCTGCTTAAGGCTCCAGTCTCCCTAAAATCGTGTTCTTGCGGAATTTATTTGTTTAGTTTCGGTAAATTTATTTCAAATAATTTTTCGAATGCATATTTTTTTTATTCGACAGATAACGACTAGTTGTTTTCGGAGTGTTTAAAGTGTGATTTCTCAAAATCATTACTTTGTAATAGAAAAAAATATATGTTGCAAGGGTCGAATTCAGTTTTTAAAGCACTTTAAATAAGAAATTGAAACTATTTTGAAAAAAAGTAACCAGATAAGATTATTGTAGAGGATTTGCCGACAAATGTAATCTGAATACAATTCTTGTTTTTGTTATATTTTTTTCGTGGCGTGTGCATGAATGAGACCTTCTACGCGTGGAACGTAAATAAAGGTATGTATAAAGCCTCACAAAGCTAATAAAAGTGGCGTCAAATTAAAAAATAAAATATGTATTGGAAACTTCAAATCTTACACTTTAAAATAACGTAAAATATATTTCATTTATTGCTTTTCTGATGACTAAAAAAAATTATTTCTTTTTTGATAAATTCCGCAAGAACACCGATTTTAGGGAGACTGGAGCCTTAAGTTTGTCATTTATTTATTTACTTGCTAAGTCACTCTTAACCTTTTAAATTTTTTCCGTCATATTGTCAAATATTGTCAGTGACACTAGATTAATAATTTTATGTAATAAATCAACGTTGGTTTTGAAAAGCAATTACTGCTTAGTTTATTGCCTTAGCTTATTGTTTAGTCTTCTCCGTGTGCCCTTAACTTTTATATTTACATAACATATATATTACATAACTTTTTCTTAGAAACGGTATGAGGTATCACTTTCACTAAGCTATCTAATAGCTATCTAGCTAATCCTCTAAAATCGCATTAAAAATGAAATTTCTAATTAAACGCAATAATACGGCTCTTCAAAGCGAATTTCAACTCCCTGACTGATTACTTCATGGATTAAATAAAAAAATTGAAAATCACTTTGAAATTGGGCAATCCATTTTCATTGCTAAAAAAACTTTTAACGAATTACCAAACTTTTATAAACCCACAGATATATCATTTGCCTAACATTTACACAAGCCAGAAAAGCTTTTTATAAATCTGGGACGTTAATGTCTTATACGACCTAAAAATAGCTAGCTGTCCATTAACTGATTGATTTACTTTTCCAAAACCAATATTATATATACCTACTATATTCCATTAGTAACTACCTATGAAGGTTTTCGATGCTTTTGATGTATCCGTACAAATAAATGTCCCTAAAGATGTCTACTGCGTATTGTGAATGAGATAAACTTATTTTATGTTTATTCTTTGAATAAAGAACTGAATTACTTGTAAACTAATGACTTTATTTATAAATGGATTTGCTTTTGAGCTACGAGAAGGATACAGCATAGTTAATAGTAATATCCTAAAACAGATAATTGATATACTACTTTCTTATCTAAATATAGGCAGAACAGCTACATCGTGCGTGCAAGCAGACATTTCAATGACATAATGTAAGGAATATGATTTAGATCCATTCAGTTATCTGGCTTCCACAGTACAAGCTCTGCTTAGTTTGGGGTCAGATGGCCGTGTGTGAGGAATGATGTCGTTTTTTTTTTTTGTTATGTGTTTTTTTGTGTTATGTGCTCACACCAAAAATAATTATATTATAAATCTATACGGGAAGATTTGTAATTGGCTTTCTGGTGACTATGGTTTCTTCTTTTTGTTTGTTTTACTATGTACTAAATAAATAAATAAAGTTTCACACAATTTGAACCTATTACCTGTGGCGTGATATGTATAATTTTTGATAAATATACACAATATTATGTTTTCGTATTACAATAAATAATAATAATTACAGCCTATATCTGCCCACTGCTGAGCACAGGCCTCCTTTCACGAGTAAGGGTGAAAGGGGAATGGGCAAATACTCCACCACGCGTGCCCACTGCGGATTGGTGGAGGTAGGCTAGTGGTCAACCTACTGTTGGAGTTGTCAAGCCACCTAGGAGGTCTCCAACTAGCTTAACGACTATCACAATTAAGTGATAGTCCGGACCAACAGCTTTAAGTGCCTTCCGATGCACGGAAACGCTCAAGATGAAATACCACTAGATGGTGACCCATCCAGGTACCGGCCAGACTGGACGTTGCTTAACTATTCCGATCAGTTAAGAACGGCTAATCAAGCTACGCCACGAGCCATTTTACCAATATTGCATTACACAAAAACTGCGGATAGACTTATTTGAGAGTTTATCATGGACAAAGTCTTGAAGAGAACTGAATCTCAAGTGTACCTGCTGAAACATACTGGTACGTGCATAGCGACTGAATAGCAATTGAGGGTAGAAATTCTGATGCATACACATTACGTACTTGCACATACATATGACAAACAAAGTATCAAAAAATAACATCCAACTACACGTATCTATAGCAAGCGTTACAAAAACATGTTGCATCTTCTGCGGACATCCTAACCATGTCAAAATACTAAAACAAAAGTGACAATGATGATACCTTCATCATCATCAATAACAACCAACTATGAGTGATGGGACATCCCATCGATCAGTGCCATGACAAATGTCCCTTAACTTCGGCCAGAAAGGTGTAATACGTTTTCATAGAAACGGGACGAAATCTTTTTTACTTCGAAAATAAAGTTGACTTTTATAAAACAGAATATAATAACAAAAACGTTTCTACGGACATTTGATTTTTGAATTTGAGTTATTTTGAATGTTAGGTAAGCTCGAATTATAAATGTACTGTATGTATTTGGATGAGTTTATGAACATAGATAGGTTACATTTAACACGAAAGCTAATTAGATTCCAGTGACCACGATCCAGAGATGTGGGAAAAGCAGCAGAACGGTACGAAGCTAGTGTTAAATAAATTAGTTTTTTTTTTTTTATTGTTTTCTAAGGAGGCAGGTACATCAACAGCCATGAAAATTGGAGAAGTAATAACAACTCAGAAGGAATGAGAGAAAATGTAACTCATTTTGAAAGTAACTAATTTCGATACTCTATTACTCTCTAATATAATAAATCTTTTCACAACAAAAATTCTCGAACCCTATTAAATCGATCATATTTTGCAATTTTACAGAGGCAACCTAAGACATGGTGAAGAACGTAAGCAACTTTTCATACCAGAAATACGGGTGAAACCACGGAAGACAGTTAGTAATATTATAAATGCGAAACATTGTGAATGAATCACGCCATAACGGTTGACTGAAACTTACAACATATATAGGGCATTCCCTGAAACAGAAAACATATTTTTTTTTACTTTGTATAGGCTTGTGTTTGACCACAATCTCACTATAGTAGGTGATGATGTGGCCGAAGGTGGTAAGCACACAAAGCCTAGAAGGATCTGGCTCTCAAGTGCAGCTGCCGGAAAACACCAATAGGTGTTTGGCGACAGATTTTCAACATGATGGTGGTAGCCAGCCAGGCGGGTACTACAAAGTACCCTACCACCGTGCTATGGTTTCCTCACGATGTTTTCCTTCACCGAAAGCTCAAGCTCATTGTAGGATTCAAACCCACGACCTTCGCCGCGGCGTCCGACGTCATTACCACTGAGCTTTATCCTGGAAAGTGATTTATTTTTATTTTCATCAATCAATAATTCAATCAAACCTTATAACAAAAAGAAACTGCCTTCGCCATCATAAATCCAAAAAAAAAACTGTCCCCCATTGACCATAACATTAATATTGAGAAGGGTAAAAAAAGTCATGGCACATTTACCTCCTCTCCTAGCGGGTAATAAGAGCCCATCTCCCCTAATATAGAGGTTTCTAGATTGATATGACGTCACTCCCTCACATTTCGCCCTTGATTTATTACTCGGGTCCATAGTGAGGAGTTGGAGAATATGTCATAAAGCGGTTCCGATAGATTACATCGTCCATAACGTGATTTCTTAACATCTCCCGAGTCGATCGTTGTGGGATGTCAGTTTGAGTAGCTAGTAGTTGGTCGATATATTGTCGGACGTTTTGTATTGTGAGACAGTAGAAGTACAGTCGAATAACGTGAAAAAAATATTTTTTAAGTTTGTTTTTTTTTTTTTTCAATATAAAACAAAAGCCATATCAAACTTTAGCTCCTAAGTACTTTAGGCGTAAAAATTACAACTCAAATCAAACCTGTCGAATTTTTAGTTCAAAACCAAACAAACATTTCCGCTTTATAACAAACACGAGGGAGGGAGATAGCAATATTTTGTTATCTTTCGGAATATAGCGTCGTTATCTTTTATAGACGAGCCACAAAGATAATGTTACACGCGTATATGAAACCAGATACGACCAACATTATATAAATTCTATCATATAACCGACTTTTAAAAAAAATGTCATAAAGGTCATTTACCAAAGTTTCATATTTTTTTTCGTCACACATACAAAAAAGCTTTGACCCGCAAACATTCTAAAAAATATAAACACAAAAGATAGCCTTCACCTCCCTCTGGAACGAATCATCGTTAAAAGCTTAGAAATGAAGCCGCGAACGGCTGAGGGCGGCGATCAATACCGCTACGAGCCGCCCTACGAGCCGCTACACGCGTAGCCGTGCTACGGTGTGAACTGCTACGACAGCTCATGTCATTCTTCCGTGGAATATGCAAAAGTACTGATTATGCAACTGAAGATAGGAAGTGAATTGGAAAAAAAGTAAGGTAGTTTATATTTAATAGGTTGGTGTTTGACCTCAATATTAATGATCGAAACGATTTGAAACCTTAAAGTGGATTTTACTAGGAATTACCAAAAAATATATACGCATATTATTATTTAATAGACAGTAGAATACAGCACTAAAAATGAATTCTTTAACTTTGAGCAACGTTACATTGCATAGCAATGACAATTCATACATTGTAATTTCCGCAATATAGAACACGTGCGTGCGCGTCATAACTTTTTATATTTCGTATCTGCAGTCTACACTGTGCTATTTTATTATTTTTAACTTAAAGTACATTTTTAGGAATATTTATTATACGTATTATATTTACTTTTTTATAACTTTCCATCCAAAAAGAGAAATAAAGTTTGCACAAAAAATACGTAACATCAAGGATTTATTCCTAAAATATGACTACCCATTGAATTGCGATAAAAACCACAAATTTAAGAAAACTTTTAATTGAAAGACTCGACAACCTCAGTCAGTATAATAGATTGATTATGAACGCGACGATCCCAACTTTTTGATGTTGACAAATTGTCACAAATTCTATACAAAACAATTTTGCCAATTTGTAAAGTGAGTTCTTATCCAATTTTTATCGATTCTTGTACTCGTGATTTTATTTTATAGTGCCTATTAAATATATTTTTGTTAAATTGTTGCTATTCAATCATAAGTAGGCGCTCTAGTTTATTTTGGATTTAGTTCATTTTAAGTACCAACTAAGTAATGAAGTAGCAACTATGTTTTATAATGTAAAAAAAGTTAAAGATTAAAGATTTTACCCTTGTTAAATATTATTCTTATCTGTCCAACCTTTGAAACATGATAGGCTTACAAACAAATATCTTCAGTATCTTCACGTCTACGTACAAATGTATTTATTTTTACTACTAATTTCCATCCCGCGGTTTTACTCACGTTTTCGAGGGATATATTTTTTTTCCGGGATATGTTTTATTCCAGGGTATTATCTATCTGTGTACTAAATTTTATCTAATTCCGTTTTATCGTTAGAGCGTGATGTTAATATTAGTAGGTAATAATTTATAGACAATTTTGTAGAGTATTAATTTCACTAAACTGATCTCCGTATATATTTATTTAATATTGTCACCAGTACCGAAAGTATGTGTGAAATTCTAGCTCAATCAGTTGGATAGAATTCTGTTGCAAGATGCTGTCCACAGATACAAACGGCTAAAGTTTAATAAAAGTTTGTAATTTGAACCGGTGGACTTGGAGTGACAGAGTTCAATTAAAAGGGTTTTCCACAATTCAACCCCTGGGGGTGGGGGGGGGGGGGGTAAAATAGGATATCGCGGGTGAAACCGTTAGGCTGCGCTAGTGACATAAAGCCTAAATATCGGTATAAAAAGAAAGACATCCAGTTTACAATACACAAAACCATCGCTTCGAAATTCTATTTCTCACACACGTTGCACATTGGAGCGAGATAGAACTATATATCTATCTCACATAGATCAACAAGTCAGCTGAAACACGTGCCAAAGGCGCCGCCCAAAAATAACAATAGTTTC
Source organism: Tetheella fluctuosa (assembly GCA_951216915.1). NCBI lineage: Eukaryota > Metazoa > Arthropoda > Insecta > Lepidoptera > Drepanidae > Tetheella > Tetheella fluctuosa. The sequence goes on from OX578214.1 coordinate 2,244,123, forward strand.
AAAATAAATGACACTTCTTAGCGAATTTCTAATCAGGCCACATGTTCTGCATGTTCCTAGAAAAAGACATTGAATTGCAAAAAAATATATCGCGTAACAGAACTATAAATATTCTGGGACATTATTCCTCACACACGGCCATCTGGCCCCAAACTAAGCTGAGCTTGTGCTATATATGGATGCCAGATAACTGATATACTACATATAAAAGAAAAGGGAACGAAAAGGAACTCGGAGGAAGATTTTAAACCATTATGAATGACATCCAGCACTTAATGTCACAAAAACATAATTTAATGTAAAACAAACACAATAATCGTAAAGGAAATCGTCAAAATCACATATTTAATAGATAAATTTAACAAGAGCTAGGGTGCTGACTGCGTGGAGTAGCGGGACAAGACCAGTGTACAAATAGCGCTACCTAATGCTACAGTACTACCGTTCTTACTAGTAAAAAAAACTAGAGATAGTGCGACAATACTTGGTAATAGGCATGCAACGGATCGACGTATTTTTTTGCATAGAGATAGTTTACGAGCCGGAGTGTCATACCGGCTACATGTCATCCCTAGAGACCGCGGGGACAGCAAGTATATTATATCATCTGACGGCTACTGCAAACAAATTATATATCTCAACATTTAAGACGAGAGAAGTTTTTAATCATACGTTGTCAACATCGCGCCCGAACAATATACGGATGGACACGTTTTGTTTCCACACTCCGCGGTTATGTTCCTATCTTTTTTATACTACGATGTTTTTTATATGTCAGTTTTGTTTATATCAGAAAGCTGACAAGCAGGCTGACGTTCCATTTGATGGTAGCCATTGTTACTTATTTACATTAGCGATACCAGGAGGATTGACAATATGTTGGCAACTTTCATAATCCCTAGAAGGCAAATGGCTCTAATTTGCAACGACCGAGCACACCGTTAGATTGGTGACAAATTCTAATGGTACACAAATACAGATACAAAATTACAATTACAAAGTACCCTAAGTCTCCTAGCTCTTGTACTATACATTTTAGACTAGACCGAAATTATACTTTTTAATCTAGATATATCTACAAAATCATTAAATGAGTCATGAAAAGCAGTCTATAAAACAAAGTCATAATGTCAGTATGTCAAGTCATCTTATGAGTTATTGTAATTGGGTTATTAGTTATTAAGTGTGGAACAGATTCAAAAATTTATTAATCAGACTAAGTATATCTATGTGCTGATATTTATTCAGATTCGCGATTCACATTCCACGAACCGTAACGCACAATGTTCAGCACATAGACCGCACAGTAAACAGCCACAGTGACGTCAGCACAGCTGTGTTGTCTCACTGTTGTCCCAACTTTCAGTTGTTTCGGGGCCACTCCAACTAACTACAATCAGGGCGCTGACAGAGTGAACCAAAACGAAAATGGCGGCCAGATTCATAGTTATCTCTGTTCTTTTTTTAAAAATGACTGTTCTTTTTGTCGATAATTAAAAGTTTGAAGGAGAACACTATAGGACCGTAAAAACTGGAGCCAAACAACAAAATAAGTAAGATAAATAGGCTTTGTTTTTAAATAATTAACATTTATTATCATTAGGTACATCATCATCATCTGCTGCCTGAAAAGATTTGCGTAAGGATAAACAACCTAGAAGGGAACTGGCTTTCAAGTGCAACTGCTGGTACACGCCGATAGGTGCTAGGCGACAGATTTTCAAGTCAAAGGTAAGCCATGCAGGTGCGCATTACATAGCACCGTGCTATGGTTAGGTTACCCCGATTTTTTGTCGCAGAAAGCACAAGCACATAGGATTCAAACCCAAGACCTTTGACATTCCACTTCACTACACAGTAGTAGTGACATGCCTCATTGCAAAAAAATAACTTAAAAAACTTTGTTTGTTTATTAATATTTAGAATACTTTATAATGGAGACCTGTCTTTGACTTAAGGTACAATTAATTATTTTAACAATCCATAGACAATTAGAACAAGGTTTTTTTTATGTTATGTTTCATATCCATTGCCATTACTAATATAGGAAAAAAGTTATAATCTACTTTCTTTGAAATTGCTTCATATTTTTTAAATATCCTTATATTTTTATTCAAATTTATTCTAAGCATAAAAAAAAACAAAATTTATTAATTCCACTGCCAAATCAACATCACGTTCAAATCAAAAATCGTGATTAAATATATATTAGCATAATATCAATGCGATTGCAAACTGGTATGTATGCAGATCTAGATTGTGTTATATATCACAGATTCTCAAACTTTTTACTGCAGAATTTTTATAAAAATGTAAACACAAAAATTCGTCAGTAGAAAGTTTTATGACACCGGGGTAATATTTTCATATTCTTTTTTCTTTACTTTGCATAGGCTTGTGTTTGACCACAATCTCACTATGGTAAGTGACGATGTGGCCGAAAGTGGTAAGCATACAAAGCCTAGAAGGAACTGTCGCTCTAGTGCAGCTACCGGAATACACCAATAGGTCTTTGGCGATAGATTTTCAAATACAAGCCAGCCATGCGGGTACTACAAAGTATTTTTTTGAAATATTTAATTTAATTAAAGCTATGTTGTACTAAATTACTCTCAATGATAGGCGATCAAATATCGGAGACAATAAAATAATGATGAATTGAATATCAATATAATGAATTATTTAAAACAATTTCTACAATACAAACACTTTTTTATACTGCCCCAAGCAAACAGGTTTCTTATATTTTTATTAATTAAGTTTCCGCGCCGCAGTTTCACTCGAGTTCCCGAGAGATAATAATATGAAGATTTTTTTTAATTTTTTTTTTTCTTTCATTAGGCTTGTGTTTGACCACAATTTCACTATAATAAGTACCCTATATTTTAATCCAGGACTAAAAGTAACAATGTACCAAATTTAATGAAAATCTTCTGCCATTAGAAAAAAAATACACACACAAACTATCCTATTTATAATACGTATAAGATTCATTTATTTCAAGAGTAGTAAAAAAAAATTAGATACTTTGCACTAAATATCATATCATAATTTTATTAAAAAAAACATGTCTAACAAAATAACCCTGACATTAATACATAAGTATATTGATTATTAATAAAATCTAGTTATTATGGACTGTACTTTTATTTTGGTTTTTAATTCCAAGCCACAAATGATCAAATATATAAAAATGATTGTAACATTCAATCAAGGTGAATTGGTGAATAGACGGACCGGTTGGTGTAGTTGGTAAGATACTCTATCTATCACACCACAGGTAGTAGGTTCGATTCCCACTCAGGATAGATATTTGTAACGAACATGTCTGTTTGTCCCGAGTCTGAGTGTAATTGTGTATATAAATATATACAGGGTGATTTTTTTGTCACTGACAATACTTGCAGGGGTTGAAGTACTCATCAATATGAACAACTTTTATTATGGGACCAACTCTGATATTGCATCAAATAAAATGGCTGCTTCATACATTTTGGTCGAGTAGGTATTGAACTTTTGTATGGAATAGCTGATATTTTTTTTTGTGATCTCAGAGTTAGTCCTATGATAAAAGTTGTTCATATTGATGAGTAGTTCCACTCCTGCAAGTAAAAAATCACCCAGTATTAACAAAAGAAATGTGGTAAGTACATGTTATTAGTTATCTAACTTCTCAGAGAATGTCTGGGACATTCAAATTAAAAATTGCACTCCGGGAGTGCCGACAGAAGTGAAAACTTTTTTTTTTGAGAGATTGAGCTCTTTTATCATCATCATTATCATTAAAATTATTACAATCTAATATATAATTATTTTTTGAGTGAGTTTGTTTTGTTATGGCGCCAAAACTACTGACAGCGACTAGCGACATATTTAATGGGAGAAAAAAAAAGAAACGAAACGTCAAACTGCGTCTCGATTTAGCGAGTCCGGAGGTTTTACCTCATCTAAAAATATGCGTACCGCGCTAAAAGAAGTTTACACTTCAAAAATCGACCTTTGATTTATATACTTCAAGGTAAAAAAAAAAACAGGCAGTCATGGGGACTGCCGATAGAAGTGAAAACTATTAACTTAAGACTAATTGAAATTATATGCAAAAATTACTCATAGCTATAGATATACTATTAGCATGAGCATGTCGGTGACGCGAACCTATAAGTTTTTCCCCTCCAAAAACGCTCAACGCGGCTAAAGAAGTTTACACTTCAACAAAATAAGTATTGAATTAGAAGAGGTATTTTTATTTATAACAAAGTTAGGTCGTTTCTCCGTAATTAATTCCAAACACAATCTATATATACATAAATCAATGTTAGTCTGTTCATATGTTTGTAACGTATGCGCTTCTGTACTATTCATCCGATTGCGATGAAATTTTGTCAGTTGCGCACGCTCGCGATGATTAAAAAAAAAAGAAATATGGCCAATGGCGTGCCATGATTTATATGACATTAGTTTCGTCTTGTCATTGTAACCAATCGAGTAATTTGTTCACGTTGTAACACAGTGGCGCCTCTAGCGGGAGAAATAGGCAGATACTCTACATTCTTCAAATACTACACTAATAAACAATTTCTAACTTAGCATAATCAAATGACTGACTAAGGTCATAATAACTTGTATGCGAAATGACCACGATATGTGTAGTCGTTTGTAGGTCAAGAACTTAATACGAGTGTTACTATTACTTGATTACTTGTAGGTAGTTTGTAATCTATACTTATATTATAAAGCTGAAGAGTTTGTTTGTTTGAACGCGCTAATCACAGGAGCTAGTGGTACGATTTGAAAAATTCTTTCAGCGTTAGATAGCCCATTTATCGAGAAAGGCTATAGGTTACTTTTTATCCCGGGAAAACACAAGATCCCTCGGGAACGCAGGTGAAACCGCGGGGCGGAAGCTATATAATATGTTTATTACCAACTAGTCTTTAGCCTTACGGTTTATTTTATATTTTAGCCCCTTAAAGGAAGAATTTCGTAAAAAAAAAAATCCAGCAGCAAAAATTGAGAGTTTACTTACCACCTTCGGCCACATCATCACTTGCCATTGTGACATTAGTACCATCGGGAACGCAGGTGAAACCGAGAGGCGGAAAGTATTTTACTAAAATGAAAGCAGACTATCACTAGAAAGAAGATTCTCCTATAACATAAGTATTATTATGTTTCTGCGATAATAAAAGGCAGTTGGAAACAATATGACCTGTAGTGACCAAATGTCACCTTCAAATCACATTCATAAACCAGCATAACAACCAACAACATACGAAAGGCAGACGACACATAAATAACAAGATAATGTCCAATAATTACGTCTTCTTCTATTTTGTAAACCAATTACTAAAACAAAACAATTTCTCACGTTTTGTAATAAGCACAATTACGTTCAAGGTAACGCTGGCAGTGTCGCAGAACATAACCAAACATGTTTAGTTCAGTTCAAAGACACCTGATCACACCAAATCGCGTGACTTAGTACCCTTAAGCGGTGGTATCAGCACCTTGGTGGATGGTGTGAGTTGTTAACTGGAGCATAAGCGGCAGCGGGGCGGAGATACAGAAGATTTCGTTCTAAGAAGCGACTGAGACAAACTGATAGTAAGTGGCTAAGAGTGCTTGAGCCGCTGAACGAAATAATAGCATCAAGTTTGATTCAAGGTAAAACTGACCAAATATTTTGAACAACTGCGATATTAAACTAAAATTTGTCAAGGAAAGAATCGACCTAAAAGCGCTTTTTGTTCGAAAGACATTGGAATCAACGGACTTACTATACATAGATGGGGAGCAGGATCAAGCAAAGAGCATATTTTTGTGCGGAAAAGATTTAATACCATTTTGGCTTCATAAAATTGAATTCCGTATGAGAGTGTCTTAAACCAATAAATTTTCTTCAATTGTCTTGGCTTCACTTTGCCACAGTTGAGTGGAACTTGCTCCCGGCGTCTTTGTTTCCTGACTCCTACAATCTAGAGATTTTCAAGGCCAGAGTGAATAGGTTTCTTCTGGGTAAGCGTGCTTCATCTTAGGCTTCGTCTTCGCCTTTCGACGGGTCAGAAGCCAAACGCAAACCCATTCTATGTAAAAAAAAAAAATTTGGAAAATATGTGGTGAGTCTTAAAATCCACGCCATCCATTATTGTAACTTAATTCGATAAACGCCTTCCCTTATCACTTACGGCAAGTACCGAGACAATCGTGATGAGCCCTCATTAAGCACAAAAAGAGGCAATTCTGACATCCGATGCGAGCGATTTTTGGCGTTGCGAGTAATCCAAGTTCGTCGGTTCATAGAAATAAAGCCATTGCTTCCAAAATAGGTTTTACTACGTTGCCATGAAAACCTGCTCGTTGTTCTATCGTGAATTTTTTAGCCTTTATGAGTCCTGTAGCATTTGTTACTCCTTTAGCTTGATCGTTAATAGTTATTGTAATATTCTAACTGTGCCCTGCTGTTTTACCAGTATTGCAAGTGCGTCACTTTTCACCACGATTAGTTTTGTCGTTGAGGCATCAAGAGGTAACAAAACAAATTCACTTTTGCATTTATAATACTTGTAGGATTCAGCAAAGTAAATCATGCCAAAGTCTTCTCTCTTTCTCAGGGATAAAAAGTGTATAAAAACACTCTTATATGAAAACGCAACGTTTTGTATTTAAAGTAAGCCTATTGAAGAAGCAGATTTTTTATATTTAAATATACCTATTAAATGAAAATAATAGTATGTTTACTATTACAAGGTTATTAAGCCACCTAAGATCCTCATAAATGGTAATTTTAAGATAACTCTTCGATAAACTTAAATTTTAAACCAATCAGTAGATACCTCATAACATACATTCAGTCATAACTTTCTCAAGATTCACAGCACAAATATCTAATGTATTTATGTCAAAGAATTTGGTCTCGTTCATTGTTCACTACTGCTATGATGGGAATGCTATTGGCATCGACACTTAGCTGTTGTCTTCGGACTGACTGTGCCACATCCTGGGTAATTGTGGCTACTGTTTAGTTTGTTTTATCTGTAATAGTTTAATTTAGGTCGTGGGTTCAAATCCTACAATGAGCTTGAGCTTTCGGTGAAGGAAAACATCGTGAGGAAACCATAGCACGGTGGTAGGGTACTTAGTAGTACCCGCCTGGCTGGCTACCACCCTCAAGTTGAAAATCTGTCGCCAAACACTATTGGTGTGTTCCGGCAGCTGCACTTGAGAGCCAGATCCTTCTAGGCTTTGTGTGCTTACCACCTTCGGCCACATCATCACCTACCATAGTGAGATTGTTGTCAAACACAAGCCTATACAATATAAAAAAAAAAAAAAAACTTTGGGGATGAGAGTGAGCACCTTCATCTTTACTAAACTTAGATTTAGGCTTTATTTACAAAACTAGCTTTCGCCCCGCGGTTTCGCCCGCGTCCCCTAGAGATCTTATGTTTTCCCGGGATAAAAAGTAGCCTATGTCCTTCTCCATCCATACCATAGGCTATTTGCATACCAAATTTCATCGGCGGTTTAGGCGTGAATAGGTTAAGAATAAACAAACTCACTTTCGCATTTATAATATTAAGTTAGGATTAGGATATTTGAATTCATGACAGACCGATTGGCATGGTTGGTAAGATACCCTATCCATCACGCCACAGGTCGTGGTTTCAATTCCCACCAAGGTCAGACGTTTGTGCATGAACATGTCTGTTTGTCCTGAGTCTAGGTGTAATATATAAGTAATAAGTGTACTAGCCCGCGGTATCACCCGCGTTCCCGGTTAATTTGCCTATAACCAATCAAAGCAACAAAAGTTACTCCTTATAACATCAGCTATCTGCCAGTGAAAGTCCCGTCAAAATTTGTCCAGCCGTTCGGAGATTAGCTGAAACAAGCAGCTAGATAGAGAGACATAAATTTTACAAATAGCGTTTTTGTTGCAAATATATACTTAATTTAATTGCGAGGAGGGCGATGGCTGCCACATGCGTCATACTTGTGAACAGGTGCTGCTTGTGGGGGCTGGTCTGCTTAAGTTTGCAATCCATTTGTTTACTAAGTTACTCATAATTTTGATATATTTTTTCCTTACTGTCATATAACACACACATATTGTCAGTGAGACTAGATAAATAATTTGATGTAATGAATCTGAGTTGGTTTTGAAAAGAGTAATTGCTGAGTTTCTTGCCGGCTCTTCTCAGTAAAAGCAACCTTCCGAACCGTGCGTTAGAGTCAGACTATTCATAAGTGCTTGTGAAGGCAGGCCTATTTGAATAAAAAATATTTTCATTTTAATTTTTCAATTTCTCAGACACTTCAATTTTATTAATTTGTATGTATGTATGTATAGATATTTAGGAAATAAGTACCCGGTATATTAGTTTTCTGGTTACCATAGTCAAGGTCACAAGGTCTGTTTAATTTGGGATGAGATGGCCGTGTGTAACAGTGTGAGGAATATCCCAAGATATTATATTATATCATAGATAAAATCCATGGATAAATGAGATATTTAAGTGTGACAAGTAAGGTAATCAACATAATATGTAATCTAAAGGTTATAAACATTAATGAGTTCCAGAATATTCTTAGACGTTTAATCAAAGGCGGCGCGGCGTAATTTAGGAAATAAGTTCTACTGAAATCTTCTTCATCACAGTATATAATCTTATAAAACGAAGGAAACACAAACCTGTCACATAGACGAACGGATATTGACGAAGACGTGTAAATAAAATCGACCCAGTTTCTTGAAAAAATATTCCAAAAAAAAGAATACAATAAATTATGTTCGCTTCACAATTCTTTCTTTTTTTACAACAGACGATATTTTTGTCTTATTTACTCGTACACACAATACACAAAACAATAAATTGAAATCAAAGCACGTCTATTGCGCCCGTAAAATGGCTGCTAATACCGGGGCAATTAAACATCTGAGGTTTGTGCAGACGGGCGCATAAATTATTACGACATTATTTATGCATTTAATTGCTCGGCGAGCGATTGTCGCTAATGTTCTATTAATTTAGTTCAAGCCAATTAGTAAAATTGTAAATAGCAATAAATATTTATATAAATACAAATAACACGTTTTAAAGAATTGTCAATATCGAAAGATATACGGTGTGTAATGAATTATTTATAGTTGTATTTACTTTGAAGATAATGTAAACAATAACGTTCTGCCTGTGAACATTTTTGAAATGAAATATTAACCTTGTAAATAAATAAAACTTTAATAATTATTTGTTTGAATAACTTAAATTATAATACAGTTTACGTTAGTTCATTTAGAATTATGATAATTTTACATTCGTTTATTGGACTTTTTAAAGATTAAGCTGTGATTTAGACCCGATTAATTTTAATGGGACATTTTAAATACGTATCGCGTCATGATGCCATATTATCACATATCTATCATACATTTAAATACAGATATCAACCTCATCAAAGCTAAAAAAAACTGCTACAATTTCCGTGCGTTTCAAATAAATGTGACGTTTAATCGCTGTCGTAAAGTTGCGCGTCTGTTAAACAATAAATTTCACCGACATTAAGATAAACAGGTAGGTATCTGTGTCGTTTCTAATAATATTATAGGGACGTACGAAGGCCTAGACGGATAGACAAACGGCTATGCAAAGAATGCTTATCCGACCTATGGATTTGGATCACAGCCAGAGTAATTCCTGATCAATATAAGAGAAAACATTATATAACAAAAGAGTCAGTACAAATTAATTCAAGTACTGGAATCGATTTGAATTATAGAATAAGGAAACCTGATATCGTCTAACCTCACTATGTTTACCTATAACTCTTCAATATATTAAGAAGAAAGAAAAACTATTTATTGACCCGCATAGTCACAACACATGTGCAAGTTTATAAGCTAATAGGTTAATAAATAAGTTACTAATTAGTGTATTACGCGGGGTCAAAAGGCCCCTACCGCATAAAATTATACTGCACATAATTATGAAGCAGTGCACCGCTGGTATTCCGTGTACTTAAAAAAATATTCTATCCCCTTTTCTTTTTTTAATTTTATTTGTTACGAATGATTTTTACTTTTAATAAAAAAAAATACCATAACATCAATAATACTATACGTCAAAATTTATGAATAAAAATCGGCCAAGTGCGAGTCGGACTCGCGCACCGAGGGTTCCGTACAAACTTCGTCCATCGTTCGTCCATCACGGGAAATGCATAATTGTATTTATTTACTGTATTTGAGGTAGGTGCCAATTAAGCTAGACCTCTAAATTGTATGAGCGCCCATACAACTCAGAGGCATTAATTGGCGTAACTATGTATGTATGGGGACAGTTAAGAAAAAAAAAAAGTTGAAAATTAAAGGAACTTTTTTTATTTTTTAGAATTTTTCCTTTATTTGTTCTGTAAGACTTGCTTTTTGCCATTTTTTTAATATTTGAGTTGATTGAATGAAAGGTAAATTGCGGTTTACGATTTATGACGTATTAAAAAAAACTACTTACTAGATCTCGTTCAAACCAATTTTCGGTGAAAGTTTGCATGGTAATGTACCATATATTTTTTTTAGTTTTATCATTCTCTTATTTTAGAAGTTACAAGGGGGGGGGGACCAACATTTTACCACTTTGGAAGTGTCTCTCGCGCAAACTATTCAGTTTAGAAAAAAATGGTACTAGAAACCTCAATATCATTTTTGAAGACCTATCCATAGATACCCCACATTTATGGGTTCGACGAAAAAAAAAATGTTGAGTTTCAGTTCTAAGTATGGGGAACCCCCAAAATTTATTGTTTTTTTTCTATTCTTGTGTAAAAATCTTAATGCGGTTCACAGAATACATCTACTTACCAAGTTTCAACAGTATAGCTCTTATAGATTCGGAAAAAAGTGGCTGTGACATACGGACGGACAGACAGACAGACAGACAGAAAGACATGACGAATCTATAAGGGTTCCGTTTTTTGCCATTTGGCTACGGAACCCTAAAAAGTCATGATAAATATTCATCAAACAAAAGGTCGCCAGTCAGACTAAGTTATTAAATTTATTTTGTTCTTTATTACAATCATAAATTGTTGCATTTAATTTGCATACTAAAGGTATCAACTTTGACGATCATTTTAATGCTGTATTAGTGAACAATGTTTTGCTACGAAGGAAAACAGAGTTTGGGGTTCAGAGGTCAGTACCATGATGATTTTAATTCTACTATTATATTATAAATACCAATGTTTGTGTGGATGTTTGCTACTCAATCAAAACATATTGGTTGAACTACTTGGTAGGTTTAGTCAAGGGCTGAGATATAGTTCTGTACGAGTAAAAATCTTATAATTTTTTCTCGTACAGGATCGCTAAATGACTGCAATTTATTTTTACATATTTTTGATTATGATGATGGATTGTTTCTATATTGATCATTAGTGTGCCATCTTACCACTTAAAGCCGCATCATGACTGAACATGGTGAGGTTGTGGTCTACTAAAAAAAATACAACTTTGGTCAAAACTTTATTTTTCCGATGGCAATGTAGTTTTGCATTTTCAATATAAAAGTTTAAGAGCTATATTACACCTAGTAACCCATTATTGGTGACCATCGACACCATAAAGTACAGTAGTATACAGTCAAATTAGTCCCCACTCTTTCATTACTAGGACTCAATAGTGACCCAAAATTTAAAACCAACCCCTACCCAATAATTAGAATCAAAAACACGTGGCCACAAAACCTTAAATGCCTGTAGGGTACACCCTTGGCAGGATTTTTTTAATTTCGTTACGCAAAGAAAACCTTAGCTCGGAATTTCCTTTTGTTTTGTTAATAAATAAGGAAGGCAAATAGGGTCTATTTAATAGAATGCGATTACCGTCGTGAGTGGGGAAACGGACGATGTCAGTAGAAAATTGGAAGGCAAGTCAATGAACTGTTACAGTATTGAAGTACTTATCTATAGCAGTAAGATAAATATTTAAAAGACTGGCTCTATGTTGCATAGCATTATTAATATGAATATGTATTTACATACTGTATTTTTTTCCAGAAAAAATATTGATAGAATGCTTTTTTTATGTCAACAAGCTGTCAAGCAGGCTCCTACAGTAATATTGTTAGATTATTATTTAGATTTACAAAACCTGTCACATACATGTACTTTTGTAAATAACTACGTAAAATACTTATCTTTTTTATAGTTTTTGGCATAAAATAACTATTTTTAGTGTGCCTCTCATGTTTAAACTTTTAGAAGGTAACAAAGGGAATTTTATGTGGGAAAATATTTAGAACATAAATAAAAATAAAATTATATGGTATAAATTGTGTGGTCCAAGAGTGGGACCAAGTCAAGGTCAAGTTAAGCGTCAAGTAATGACCGTTGGCCCAAGGTATGAGCGGAAGCATAGACTGGCTACCACCCTCGACTTGACTTGTTGCCAAGCAACCTACCGGTGTGTTCCGAGTCAGTTGAGAAACCCACATGTCACACGATAAAATTGAGTTGAGTATAACAAACTTATTCAGTTTAAGTTTAAGTCAGAGAAACCACAGAAGTCTCGTTTCATATGTATAGTTTATAGCTATACCTAATAAATATAGTATTAATTTCAAATTTTAGATTTAAGTTTAATTTTAAATTTGTGCCTCTTGTAAACGCCGTCTCGCGGACACGTGGGCAACCCTACGTCTCTCAAATAATGAATTCAGTTGCACTTGAGAGCCTTCTAGGCTTTGTATGCTTACTACTTACCACATCATTACCTAACATAATGAGACTGTGGTCAAGTAAAAAAAGTACTTATTTTTTTTTGTATAAAATGAGCTTGATTTATGAAATAACTTCTTCTAAACGAGTGCCGAGTTGCTGAAGATGTAATGTACATTGCTTGCCCAAAACATGCAATTCAATAAAAAAAAATGATATTTGCATGCTGTCATTAGCATTAAAAATGTAAAATCTTTATTACCCTTTGTCACAAGTACGACTATAAAAAACTTTACGCCACAACCTGCATTTTAGCCCACAATATTACTGCGAACATTTTACGACTTAAGAGAGCCCACCATTTAAGGAACAATGTGATATTAAACAAAAATCATTACCAACCCTTGCGGTTTACTGTCGAACAGCCAAGTACAATGAGGTTTTTGGTCAGGTCAGGTGAGCTACTAATGTATAATTGTTAAAGTCATGCAAGTGAAGTACATGTGAGAATTTCAGGTATACCATGTAAACGAATCAAGGAATTTGAGTATAAACTCTATTTTTATGTATACATCACAAAATAAACAATAAAAATGAACGCTTAAACACCGCTAAATTCGAAAATGTTCCTTAGCAAAGCTAGAAAATACTTATCGGGATTCATAAGTAAAAGTATATGAAAGTTAAAGAAAAAAATACTAAAAAGAAAGTCGTTAAAATTAAAAATTTAAAGAAATAATACCTTAGCTTAGTGAGTTAACCAATGGTACCACAAAGTTAACAAAAGGCGATAACTCAACGAAACCAAGAAATCAGTTTTTACATTTAGCAGAAAAAAGAGTTATGACGTATTAAACGAAATAAAGGAGAAAAAATAGAATTTACGAGTCGAGCCGTTGCGTTGTTCTCATAGGTGTCGATTTGTGTTTTTATGTTTGGTAACAAAGACTATATTGTGTGGCAGTTTATTTCACGGCTAGGATTATAGTTAAAGAGACCTTTCAACTACGTTTCTTTTTTGGAATATTAATGGAAGCTGGTTAAGATAAGGTGCAAGTCATTAACCTACCTACATACTACCTATTAAACATGAAAAGTTGACGTATACTTACAGATACTAAGAACAATCGGTATAAAAGAAAGAAGAAGGAAATATGTAGAGAAATGTTTCACAATCCATAGTCAAACATAATTGGATTAAACATTGCAAAAGGTCTAAAAAAACCGGCCAAGTGCGAGTCGGACTCGCGGACGAAGGGTTCCGTACCATCCTAACTAATCCTAATCCTAAGTAATATTATAAATGCGAAAGTGAGTTTGTTTGTTTGTTACCTTTTCACGCTTAAACGCTGAACTGATCGCGATGAAATTTAGTATGCAGATAGCCTATGGTATGGAGAAGAACATAGGCTACTTTTTATCCCCTGAAAACATAAGATCCCTGAGGAACGCGGGTGAAACCACGGTCCTCGAAAGCTAGTTATCTATCTAAAAAAATCACGTTTGTTGTATGGGAGCCCCCCTTAAATATTTATTTTATTTTGTTTTTAGTATTTGTTGTTATAGCGGCAACAGAAATACATAATTTGTGAAAATTTCAGCGGTCTAGCTATCGCGGTTCTTGAAATACACCCTGGTGACAGACAGACGGACGGACAGACTGCGAAGTCTTAGTAATAGGGTCCCGTTTTTACCCTTACGGAACCCTAAAAAATAACTCTTTAGAAATCAAGCATGAAGATCTAAGTGTCAAAAATAAGAACTATGTATGTAGCCGTGTTTCAAGCAAATAAATTATCTTTATCTTTAAAGCAAAATTAAAATGAATAATGCTAATCACAGATTCAACCACGAAAAATGCAGGCCATAAATCTATAGAAAGCGAAAACAAAAACTGGGCCGAAAGCGCTCACAGACAAAAAGAAAACAAAAATGGCGAACCAAAAACAAATACGATACTAAATGGATATATGAAACGAAATCCCGGCGACGAAGGCGACCGACAGCCAAAAAACGTATAAGAAAAATTTTCGGGCTAACGACGCACACCCAAAAAACCAGCTACAATGCTAAACTGTGACGACATTGGAAGGAATTAAAATAAACATGGTGAGAATACCTTACAAAGTGGAGTCGCGAAATGCTTCTGGGAAATTGTGCTTGATGTATAGACGTAGATAGCGATGAATCTTGAAAACAATGACATACCAAATACCCGGGTAATTGGAGGCTGATAGCAATAATTATATAGCCAACGATTCAGAGTCAATTAAAGGATTTTAATGCAAAATACAGCAATGTAGAGTCTATCGGAAGATATGTACTAAAATGTGCAATAACAGATTTAAATGGAGACATAAATGGATTTAACTATGGTCCGGATACAAAGCAAAAACTTTTAACATGCAGATTCCAAGCTAGAACATGTTACTAGCTTAACTAGCGTACTAATATTTGAAACAGATTATTTTGCATTACAGTAGCTGCAGTTAAACTATGCTAAGTGGGTTGTTATTGCGTTCTAAACAAGCTCATTTAGCTTTATCAGATCCAGTAAAAGTTTCGCGATTCTTGTATATTCTTTCGGAGGAGATTCTTGGCAAAACCTTGGATGGATTGGTTATCAATGCAAACCCTTGGTGAACACTTTTGCTTCACTACTTTTAAGTGATGACCCAATTCTAACCTAATAGTCGTTGGGTATCTTCAAGCATCTCTGACAATGAAGCGCAAAAAATCATCTGCATACAAAAGCCTAACGACGGAGATATTTTTCTCATCCTTGCACAGAATATTTACGTATCTTTTGGTAGATACGGTTCACTTGACTTTAATGATCCTTAGTCCATTTTCACGGCTGTTTGCTCCAGTTTTGTAGCCAACTTTGTTTCTGAAGAAACTTAGTTTCCTACGTATATTACGTTTAATTTGTTTCCTGGTGTGTACGAAATATATTTCAGTGGAGTTGTTATTGTTTTATCTAGATAGTGTGGTTTGGTCATTTCTGTTCTAAGTTCAAATTGAAGAAAAAAATATACATTTTGTTTTATTAGTGATACTCATTAATATACAATTCAATTCAGATTATTTAATCCAAAACTAATGAGATAAAAAGAAACGTAAAAGTAAGATTTTTTTATTCAATAAAAAACAATAAAAAAATATCTCTCTAATTTAATTTCACCTTTAATATCCAATACAATCACGTACCGATAAGCGATCCAACGCAATCGAGTTGACTCGAATCGAATGAAAAAAGACGATTAGTTGAAAACGATGACCGACTAAATAGCGGGAGACAAATTAATCGAATTATGAAAGCAAGATACGAAATCGATTAACGACTGCTAGAGAATTTCCTGGACGTGTTTGTTTTTTTAATCAAGTGAAAAAGGACGTTGTTTAATTACGACCGATTAGAAAGAGAAAAAATGGCGCAGCGGGTAATAATTTGAATAACTTCCGCCTGAGGGTAATTTTTATTAGAAACGGATTAATAAGTTTTTTTTTTTACAGAAAACCGGTTATGTAACGTACTATACAGCTTTACTACATTCTTTTGATTTGATTTTCTTTCTTAGGGAAAGAACTATAAAGTGATCGCCTGATTTCAATTTAAGAACCAAATACAATAGTTGAAAATCCAATTTATTTTAATTATGCCTATAGTTAAAAGTCAGGCGGGAACTACAAAGTACCCAACCATCATGGTTAAATTAAAGTTAAAAAAAAGCTTGTAACAAATTGGCAAGTCATTTATTAGGAATTAGCCAATCCAAGACTACTATTGAAATGCCCGTAAGCAACGATGCACGATCGCATTTCCTTTTGCCTAGAATTGGAAATTGGAATACCTTATTCCAATCTCGTCATATGGTTTGGAAAATAGGCGGTATATTGGTAAATCTAGGTACCAACCAAACGACTTGTGTTAAAGAAGAAAATTTGTACAATACTTATAAACCCATTATAGATCTCGAAGTCATAAGGTTGTTGTGATATTATCGCTTTATCTCTATCTAATGACTAATTAGATATATTAATTTATCAATATTTCTTTAATCTTAAAAATCAATCTATTTAATGCCAAATTGAACATTGTCTTTTCAAACCCATTTTCTTTTGTAGTTAGTAGAATCAAAGCTAGATTTTTGCGACAGTCATTATACTTGCGCTGACACTAAAAGAGGATAAAAATTTTGAAGAAATTCCCGTCCCACTGTCGTTTCATTCCAAGAATAGGAAAAGGGAATAAAAAGAGAAGTATTCGTTTGACCCTCATCGCCGAGAAAGACGAGCTCTGCTTACACTGTGTCGGTATTATGTATTGTTCAGTATTGATAATCAAATTTCGTGTCGTTAAAAGTTCTGAGAAATATGGTAGGTTGCTTTACGTGTTGCGTTTGTTATTTTAAGTTTTTTACTGTTTGGGTCACAAATATTTTACTTGACAAGGTCTGTAATAAGGAAATTCATAGACTGGGATGAAGACGTACACTGAATTGTCAATGGATAGGTAAGCGACATTTTTCTAACTAGTGATAGAGTAAAATATGATAATTAAATAGATAATGTGTTCGCGACATGAGAGACGTCACGTCATTAATTTGTAATCCACATACTCATAATACCATGTAAATTCTAGAAGCTTTACTTATTAAAATTATTACAACTGAAGGGAACCGTTTCTGAACATCTGTATGTTGTGTTTCAGTAATGTGAAACTCTTTATGATATTAGAAGGAATCTGTTCGTATTAGTGCTTACTAAACATATTTATAGAAAGATAAGATACGAAGTAATAAGATGCTATTTATGTCATAATTATGATGAACTAGAAATAAATACATAGGTAATCACATTGAGTCACAGTGTGTAAAATGAAAAAATAAAGTTTGATAACAATAACGAAAAATCTAAACGATACCAGATAAAATTTAGGATAACAACACTTGAAAAAGTAACTAAACTTTGTAAACAACCTTTAAAATTTGCAAATTATCTCTGAGGCGTAAAATTGTCCGCACCCAATGCGAAACTTTCCGCGTCATCAAGTCCCTTGACAATTTTAATAAGGTCGAATTTCCTGTTGGTTATTATATTATATTGCTGATCAAAGAATTCCGAGTAACATTTGTTTCAGAGCAACAAACAATAATTAATGAAAATATTTCAAACTGCCCGAAGGGTTGCATGTCTGGTAAATACAAAGTTACGTGTTACTTTTATATTTAATGAAATCATACTGTATAATGCATTAAGTAAAATAAGGAGTGTAGTGGACAGCGCAGCGTTCTTCATTATGCATTTTTGGATGTTAATTATCTGTTTGGCATTCAAAAATTATGCAATGCATTCATTATTTTTTTTCTAAAATTTTACTGACAGTACATTTAAATAATTAAATAAAAAATCTTAGACATCTTCACACACAAATTAAAACTAATTAATTCGTTATGTTTTTAAGATACGTAACTCAACAACCAGTAGGTCTGTATCTATTCTATGAATAAGTAATATGACAAATATAAATACGATAACAGTAATGATACCTCAATTATCGATAAAATCTAAAACTCAACCAATTCAAAGCTCTTAGCTAAACTATAGGTATACTAATCCAACAAAATTGCGCATACTCAAAGTTTTCTTTTCCCACCACAACTTAAAATTCAAACCGAACTTTAAAAAGTTCATGTAAAACGGGTGCCACGGTCCATAAACCCGCCTAGCTATTTGCTAGAGGGCGCCACTTACATTTCAATATGAAAGGGAACAGGAAATTGGTTTCCAAGCACACGACTCCCGTGAATGCTTCCCGTGATTTGTATAGATTGACCGAGATAATTTTGCTGTTGACGAAAAAAATAACTATACAACAATAGCTCTTATTACAATCACAATAGAGTATTCGACTGGAGTGGTTCTGGTTTTGAGAGGAGAAGAATCAAAATGGACAGGTGGGAGCGTGCTAGGTTGTCCAACTTTCAATGAGATATAATGACATATTGCTGATATTGTATCGAAAAATCTATCATGCATGTAATATCCGGAACTGTACGGATCGTGATTCTGACTAAATGAAGTAATGTTAGACCAGAGTTGAGTCAAAAAGGTTCCACGACCAATTCGTAGGTATATACATTGAAACTGTGTAAAAGAATTTCTAAATTAATTTGAAATTATACTTAGGGAAGGTATAACATCTTAGAAGAAATAAGAGGTGTATTTGTTCCGAGATGTGTCGAGTGAATTTATGATTACGAAATGTAGTCTCATAAAGATACACTAAAAGTTCACTATAAAATTATTTCTATGCAAAATATGATCTTTACAATTCACCTTATAAAATTTATGAATCTACAATAAAACAAAAATTAACTGCCTTAAATACTTAAGGTCAATGTATTTTAAGGAATTTTATGTCTTCAATGATTTTTCCTTGTCGGCAAACGACATTTTGACATATTTTTGTTATGACTCTAATGCAATAATCCTCAAATATATGCCATTTTGAGTCATTCGAAACAGGCTTCGAATTTATTTGGAAATATCCTGGTTTCTTTATTGACTGAGGGAAGCTGAAAGCGAACAAAATGATATAGCATTATAATATTTAACAACTAAAATTTTTACGTAAAAACTTAGACAAATAGACAATTTAAAATACGTTTCATTGTACTTTATTTCTATATGGTACTTCCATAACAATCAGTTATATTAAAATACAATGCTATTATTTATTTAAATAAAAAACAAATTAAATTAAATTCATACAAAATTTGTCTGCCTTGGCAGCTATTCCTGTGCAAAAACCGAATCGTATCCATTGTTTCATTATCAAGCAAAGGAAAGTTAAACAAATTTCCGCATTCATAATATTAAGTAAGTATTAAATAAACAATATCAAATTAAATTTCGATATAATCTTAATTACACATACATAGTTATAATGCTTATTATCGATATCGAGATTATTCTCGGTCACGTCACAACACTAATCTAAATCTCTAATGGATTCGATATTAATCCAAATATGCTCACACGAACAAACACCGCACAACCGAAAGCAAAACCATATTCCGAATCATAGATACACTAATTAACAACAGTTTCATGCAAATCAAGCAATAATTCGTGTATCAATCGCTCACCACCGATTAACGATTATCGATTACGAATCATTTCGTCATTCGATTCTCACGCGATTCAAACGCCAATGGTTTGTTCTATTCGAGCTGGCGTGTGTCGAATTTTAAATAGACATCGAAACATCCCTATTTTTTGTATTATGTATGAATGTATATTTATTGTGTGGTGTTCATTGGCAGAGGTCGTGATAGGAATATAGGAGTACATTTGTTTTGTTTACGAAACGTATACATTATTGGACTCAGATTTTTTAAATATGAAAGTAAGAGTCCTGTATTCATTAAGAATCTGGTACATGCAGTGGCGTGCCTAGGGCTTTAGATTAGGGCAAGCCCAACCTATATTTTTGGGGGTTCTAACCGTTTGACGTAAAATCCATCTTGTTATTTCTTCAATCAGTAATCTTAGTCTTCAACTATCACTTGCTCCTTTAGGGTCCTTGAGGCGAGTTAACCAAAGCACACTGAAGGCATACTACTTCTAGATAGATTATTTAAATCGTCATAACCGGACGTATTCCAAACATTTGTATCGTTCGAGAAAAACAAACAGCTCCAGCAAAACAACTTGTTCAAATGAGAATCCCGCAATCCAATTTGTTTTATAAATAGATCTACTGAATTTACGTTTGTGTCCCTTGCTCTGAGAAATACACAGGTCAGGTGTTGGTTTTGGTGAAGTTATCAAAACTTTTTTTTGAGAAAAAGTCAAAGATTTTACCTTGCCCTGGTCGAGTAACGCTTTAATACACCTCATATCCTCACAACGCACTATTTCTTCCATTTTTAAACACAAATCTACTATCTAATAAGTATTGCAATGAATCGACAACAAACAAAACTTTTCTTTCAACTCAAACAATCCAAAAGTTCCAAAACAAACAATGTCTATGCACTGAAGTTGCAGCGAAACGAAGCTATTTTACGATGTACACGAGCATGCGCAATACTCGCGCCAAAAATCCGCAGACAACTTCATGGTAAATCAATGCTTCGCCCGTCCATACTAATGTGCAGTTTCGTAACAAAGTAGCGCTATTTTCACTATGCGTAGATTTCATAGGTTAGAAAGAGAGATGTGCAAGCCGCCGTTTTTGGGCTTGCGTTAGCTTTGCGGACGTGCGTACGAGCGGGATGGAAGATGTGGAATATTGTGAACGTGTGTGCTGTACGCATGAAGCGGCGCGCGTGTAGGAGTGAGCGTAGCCGGCCGGCCGCCGGCCGCTGTGTTCGGGGTAGTTTACCTACATCGTATGACCGCGCGAATTTTTTAGCGCGAAATTCAAATTATTCGATGTTTGTTACGTGTGGGTATAAGTTAGGCAAGCCGGGCTTTTGGGCTTGTATGAAGGTACCGCCACTGGGTACATGGTCACTTACAACTATAAATTAAAGTAAGGAGATGTTATAAAGTACAACGATTTGTCGCTATTGACAGTGACAGATGCAGCGCTTCGCCGTAAAGGCTAACCCTGTCAATGTAACGGGGTACAAAATTAACCGAGCATAAATTATTATCCACATAACCCGGGCGAGGAGCCGACTGAACGGTTTCTAGAACGTTTAAAATAGAACTCTCACGTAAAAAAGAGGAATAAATTTTCAACGTTTAAAAGGACGTGAAAGAAACAAAAAGGTCTGCATACTCGTTTATACGTCATGTCAAACTTAAAAGTAAATAAAAAAAGACATTGAAAATCAATGAATCAATTAATATACTGCACGCAATGCTAAAGGCTCGGACGACACGCATATCAGTGCAGTACTTGCATTTTGCAATAATAATCACCGTACAGCCGATTCCAACAAAATAGAAAAAAAAAAAATAGAACTGGTTATGTTGGCGATGCAAAGTGAATTGTATTTCTTAAGTTTTATAGTGCATTTTGTAGTGACATAATGTTATATGGTGATAAAAAATACGGAGTCTCCTAGTAGCTACTGTGAGAACGTCCCCAGGTGGCTATATTACGCTTTTTGATGTGTCTAGATAGATTATGTGGACGTAGAATGGCGTATCTGTATTAATTTTATGGCACAAACACATGCAAAAATGATGAAGGTTATTTTAAGGTATCGATAAGGGAGAGCGATGACCTTCCGTTCATCTTAGCTATAAAAATCTTTTTTTTTTATTATCCAAGTAGACTCAATAATAAAAATTTTATTACTCAATCTTGAATGTTTAATGAGCGTGAGCTTAAGATTAAGTTTAAAATATTTTTACATTTGATTTGATAATGGTAACACTTCCTGTGTGATGTTTCTCATTAAACTGAACAAGTTAATATTGTGGTATAGTTAGAAATCCCAATAGACAATTTAATATAATACTATTTACCATAGACAAGCATTAATTTCATATGAATGTCACGGCATTAACGCTCAAGTACTAAGTACGAATAAAGGTGACTTTGTTAGAATAATTGATATACATATGTTACTCGAAGCATCAAAGATACTCGTTTGGTCTGTTATTTTAGAATTTATTGCCTTAATGTTGGTAAAAATATTTTTTTAAGAAAACTTTCTTAAATTTTTGTATAATTATTTTTCTTTACAAAATTACGATGTTTATTGATTTGAATAAAGTATTTGATTGGTTTATTTGTTTCCAATTGAATGCTTCATTTAACCCACAAGTTTGTTAAACTAATGTTTATTCAATCGAAATAATAATTAAAACAGAAAATTTCAAAACTTCTTCACATTAAGTAAACTTCACAAGTTGTATTTCGTAAATTTACCGAGCAAAAGGGTTCAACTTAAGAGAAATTAACGCGGGATCGTGTTCATTCGATCTCATAGCGATTAATAGATGGTTGTTATATTTAGACGCCCAGGGTAAAATGGACCGGCATCGACTAATTGAGGGTTAAGCTTTTTTAAGATTCCGCATATTGAAAATAGTGAGTGAAATATTAAATACTGTAATTTTTATAATGTTCATGGCACAAGGGCATAACGCTTCCTTTCCAGTCATGAGATTTAAGTATGAGATATCAGTTGCTTTATTTTTTCATACGCATGTAAGGCGTTCAGTGGTACTGACGTAGTAAGCCGTGACGAAGGTCGTCGGTTCGAATCCTACAATGAGCTTGAGCTTTCAGTCAAGGAAATCATCGTGAGAAGTGGTAGAGTACTTTATAGTACAAGTTTTATACACAAGTCTATAAGAAAGTAAAAAACGGGAAACGCATATGACATTTAATTATATAGGATGCTATTAAAAGTGGTCGCGGCTTCTACTTGAATGAGATGAGATTACCGTCGCGTTGATTAATAAATACGTGATCCGTTATTGGATTAATGGGATTAATCTTTTACATCGTTGCGCGCTGTGGGCGGTACAGAGCAGCCGCTGGGCTAAAGCGAATATGATGTAAATGTTATCGTTGGGTTGATTTTTAATTAGATAATCAAATTAAATTTTATGGTACGGTTGGATCATTTGCCGATACTAAGGGAAAATAAGGTATTTACAGTTCATATTAACTAAGGAAATAACAAATATTTTTATATCATCCTGGAAAAAATTTCATACATGGTTTGATACCAAACTACAGAATCTTGTGCTATGGAAGTAAATATATTTTTACACCTAGACTCAGTACAAATGTTCATGCACAAGTTTGTCCTCGATGAGAATCAAACCCACGGCTTGTGGTATTGGTTTGATAGTCAAGCTATGTAGTACCCACAATCTCGCCCTTATTATGATTCCAAATTTAAATAAATAAAAAAACTAAATAACCTTGACTATCAAACATTTATATGCTCTAAATTACATTCTTATACAAAAAGAACTTGATAAATTTAATATTGCACTAAGTCAGCGCGTACGCAGGAACCCCGAAGCACTAATTTGTGAGAGAGTTAGCTAATGACCGTGAACCAAGTCTCATGATAGCAATTATACCTTGATTTATGTTATAAACACAACAATTACTGTGGTGGATGGGAACCACCCGTCGGTCTGGCGAACATGTTCATTTTAGCTCGGATTAATCTAATATCAAAAGCCTGTTATGAAATTTCGATATGCGACGGGTTCTCTTTAATCCGGTATCAAAAACTCAGCCCACTGTGTAGTTGTTTTATTTTTAGGGTTCCGTACCCAAAGGGTAAAAACGGGGCCCTATAACTAAGACTTCGCTGTCTGTCCGTCCGTCCGTCCGTCTGTCTGTCTCTAGGCTGTATCTCAAGAACCGCTATAGCTAGAGAGTTGAAATTTTCACAAATTATGTATTTCTGTTGCCGCTATAACAACAAATACTAAAAACAAAACAAAATAAATATTTAAGGGGGGCTCCCATACAACAAACGCGATTTTTTTGCCCTTTATTTGTTTTGTGGTAGTCGGAATTTGGCAAAAAGCAAGGTCTTACAACACAAATAAAGGAAAAGTTGAAAATGAAAGGGTATCCCCATACATACATAATTACGCCAATTAATAAAGACCTCCGAGTTGTATGGGCGCTGATACAATTTAGAGGTCTAGCTTAATTGGCACCAACCTCAAATAAGGTAAATAAATAAAATGGTGCATTTCCCGTGATGGACGAACGATGGACGAAGTTTGTACGGAACCCTCGGTGCGCGAGTCCGACTCGCACTTGGCCGGTTATATTAAGCTATTGTATAGCTTTTATAGCGGGCTTCGGGCGCTAGGAGTAAATATGTTCCTTGGCTTCGAGCTTTGAGCGCGGCGACCGAATCAAAAAATTTCGAAACGAAAAAATTCCGTAACCAAAAAACCTAACACCTCCCACACACACATACATACACGTTAAGCGAACGATGTTTGTGAGAAAGTATATAGGTGTATAGGTATCTAATAATATCAAAGAAAATAAAAACTGCCTAAATAAAAATAAATAAATAATTATAATTGCATAAGTTGATAAAAAATGCTATGCAATAGCTTAACCGCGGCAGTCCCCGAGTGCCACACGTATTTTAATATAGATTTTACCTTTTATAATACTGTTTTGATTGTATATTCTATGGACTAATTGAAAATAAAATATGGTCATAAAATAATTTTAATTACACAAAAGAAAAATAATTTTCTGTTACCAAGAAAAATATGACGGATCAGTTAATAAAATAAAGGGTTACCAAAAAGATATATAATAAAGAAAATGCCTTGCGAATTACGGTTTGGGTAGGTACTAACTCCATAACAACGAACAAAAAAGGGTCCGGTACATTTATTTGGATGAGAAATTCAGTAAAAAGGAAAAGATAAAGAAACGTAATCCTATATTAATATTACAGTAATCCATCGAACGGTTTCGGTGATATTGGAAAGAAAAGACTTTGTATTAGATATAGAAAAACAAAGTTTTGTCTATGGTTTATATCAATGGAGACAAGTGCTTTTTTATATTCATTTTAGCGAGAATCAAGAGGAAAAGTTTTAGATGAACATACATCGAGAAATTAGACCAAATTATTAAAAAGGGCCAAGCAAAGTTAAGTGAAAGTAGTGAGTCAGTTGCTTAGCAACGGGAAATCAACCAATGACAGCAAAGCATGACGATATGCCTAAGTTTAGCTAAAATATATTATTATTAACTAAATTTGCATAAACAAATTTTAATGTCAAATCAATCATAGGCTGAACATAAGTCGATTCAAAATCGTTTCTAAGACACATGCTGTAACAACCGGTAAATTAAATTGACAATAGAGTCTTTCCCATGGCTCTACCTTTGGGGCGGACGGTGTACAAACGTAGTTAATCCGATGACACGATCCCGGGACTATTAAACGCCTTACATAAGCTAGACTAGAACCAAGTACTTATGGTGCGGTCTGTGGTATAAGCGGGAGCGATATGTTCAGAGTTTCAAAGAACGATAGGCGATGTTGAATGGACAAGACCGATATGGTCATTAATTTAGACCTTATATTTCGATTCCTTATATCTCTTAGTTAATTTTTTGTGTTAATAAGTAAAAAAGGAAGATACAGTGAGCCATGAAAGGCTTACATTATATTTATGGCAGAAACTTGGGAGGGCGCTTACTAATAGTAAGAGTAGATCAGTTAGAATATGGTTCTGTTGCGGACACATATTATATATCAAATATTGTTTTTTTTTTCGCATGTGAACATTTTTTACCAAATGCCACCTGAAGATGAATGTTGGGTACCTATTCGCTTATTACTTAGACTACACTAATTTCTGTACAAGTTAAACGAGTCCTGCAGATAGTACGATATTAATAGCGTACAAACATGACACTGATGAAGGAAAGAGACAGTTATAATGAAAAGAGAGAGACAACAGCGCCTGTTATGGGGCTGGTATAGCGACATTGCTTGTTCATTTATATGTAGATCTTAATAACGATAGAAGAGGACCCTATATATGGATGAAGTAGCATTTTCATTTATTTTTAATATGCCACACATATATTAGATATCAACAGATAAAAGTTAGGACGAGTCTAGCTAACTTGAAGTCAGTTTTATTTCTTTTCATTTGATTACTAGATGTAGCAATTTTCTATGCTAAGAATAACTTCTGTTGAGCGTATATTTTAAAAACAAGTATGATGATATTAAAATATTTCAGTGTTTATTTATTTTATGCTTTCGTATTCACAACTTCATTATGTACGAGAAGAAAATTAAGTTTCCTATTAACAGTCAGGCTTTGAAGCAAGAAATAATAAAATCATATAAAACGACCTAAGTATCTATAGAATACTTTTGAAATTCCTTACGCAATATGTTATTATTCTCATTTCGGAAAAGCTAACTAGCCAACATTTTTCATTATTTCTAGACTCAATCTTTGTCCATTTTTATTGCTATTCAATAAACAGACATAGATATACTTTAGTCAGTCATCAAATTCTAATAGACACGTCTGATTACGGCAGATAGATGAATATAACTCAATTACCTATTAAAATTGGCGGTGACCGGGAGATTTCAGGGGTATTTCTGTCATACAAAATCTGACCTTATTCATATATTACGATTGATTCCAATTTCAAAACACTGAAAAGATACATTGCGGTATCCATTCAGTCGTGCAAAATGAAGGAATCTAAGAGAGTAGCTTCTACCCCTAAATTACCTTTAGTAACAGATAGCGGAACCCTTGTCAGGGATGCCTTTTTCTATTACTCTATTTATAGCCCCAGCTATGGGTGAAATTGTTTGTCCCTATACGTATAGGACGTTAAAATGTCAGCGGTATGTCTGGTATGGGGAATATTTTCCGCTGAGAAATATGATAGAGCTTTTTGGGCCGTTCGGAATGGCATTTGGGGTATTGTTTTATGGCTTAAATAGGTTAAAATGCCCCTGTTCCTCGGCTCTGTCGGCTAATTAACCACTACAGTGATAAGTTAGACATAAATTACGATTCCCTCACAACCTTGAAGAAAAATATAATAGGTAATTTTTAATTTATTTATAATAATGTTTATACATTGTAAGAACTGTTTACATATTATTTAGTAGTGCTTGTGGTGTC
Organism: Tetheella fluctuosa; assembly: GCA_951216915.1. Lineage (NCBI taxonomy): Eukaryota > Metazoa > Arthropoda > Insecta > Lepidoptera > Drepanidae > Tetheella > Tetheella fluctuosa. Next base: position 2,271,483 of record OX578214.1, read on the forward strand.
CGCTTTCAAATGTTGTACATTTAGATAGTCTATACAATTTTAATGTACCTAGGATAAGTTATAATGTAACAACAACTAGTGGAACTTAATAATAATAAATAAATAAAAATAAATAAAACAATTCTTGGGAATGATGAAAAGAAATCTATTTTATCATAACCAAATGCTCTTTTCTTGGTAGTAAAAATAAAACTACAGCTATTTAAAGATATTTATACTGAACCCCGCGTAAATAAATAATTTTAAGGTTATGTCTCTATCAGTCTAGCTTTTTTCGTATTAAAAGTATACGGATTTGTGTGTAACCGCCAGTTTTTGATAGGTCAATCAAAGTTAATCTATAATCAATACCATTGCCATCTTTATCATTTTATACGCAAATGATAGAGACAGGTGTATTTATAATCAAATATTAACATTGGTTATTCTTCTAAAAATTAGGAAATGAGTCAAATAGCTATATATATTTCTTACCTTTCTCCCAGGTTGCGCCTGATGCTGCAGCGGAGGAGGTGCTATAAGCCTCAATGGAGGCGGTTGGGGCGGCAAAGCTGCCAGCAACGGTGGTACCAACGGCATCACTCCGCCCATAGGCAGAGCCACCGCGAACTTCTGCAGGCCCATGGTCCATGGCACGAACCATCCCCCCCCGGCCTGCATCGCCCCCCCGCCGGCCCCGTACCACGCCAGCTCGATCAGCTTCTAACCTTCCACATCCACATCCACACACCAGCTCACTTACACTAACCGGCACAAGGGTTGGAACATTAATTGGACATTAGCTTGCACTTTCACAATTTACCTGTGGACAAAGAAATACGGGTACTTAGAAATGATCTTGAACAAGTTAAAAATTCCAAAAAGGTCTTAACTCTGTAAAACAGCTCAATTAAACAAATAAACTTTCTGTAGCATATGGATGAGAGCTTAGTTCGAGTCAATCAAAACAATTTAAGTTTTGAGTTAAAATTTAAACAGTTTTACCTACTTGAACCCTATACTAAAGTTATACTATTTATTTTCATTTGAAACAATATATTATTTTACAATACAGGCCTAAGGTTACCTACTAAGCAACTGACATCACATAACTACGTCACAAAGTTAACCTACTCGGCAAAAAACTATCAAATATAATGGTGTTTTTTTACAGCAGATTGATCGAAACTACTACCCGTGAAATCTTTAATCACGAATCAAATATATACCATCAAGGTCAATAGAAATACTTTGTAGGCCTATAAAGAGCTTTGATAAATAAAAGACAAGATCTGTGGGAAACTTGACGGAAAAAATGTTGGTTCTTTTTTTTTACTCCATTAAAGATACACTACAGTAAAATCATTAACTTCCATTTATCATAGTATAGTCCGAGGCCCAGCGAACAAAAACCGTTCAACATGTACGACAGACCCAAAAGCAACTAGGCACAAAACCCCCCATTTGTTTAGCGTCGTGTCTGCACCGGATGGGTATCACATGACAGCCAGATCAAAGACACCGACGCGACGCGTAGGCATTCATTGAAGTGGAGAACAGAAAGAAAACATGAAATTATTCGGGAGTTGCGAACGCCGTGAAATTGCACGGGTGCTTTATTATGACAGATTTTGTTTAATATATGATACATATTCCGTGATTCGTGTTGTTAATTGTTTCTTTACGCTGTTGAGTTCTAATTAGATTCCATAATGAGACAGGATCAAAGTGTTGTATTTATTCAAAAATGTCATGAGTGTAGGCAATGATTATTTTAGAAACGTATTTAATGACGACTACGCTGATGCGAGATCGGTTAAAATCGCATGAAAACATAAAGCAGGAGGCAAAGAATTATTTTTTCTGTACTAGTTTCTGTGTAGATGATTCAATTTGCCATAACATCAACAGATGGTATTTCAAGAAAAGGAATGCAGCATGTATATAGGTAGTTGGTAGTTTAATTAGATAGTATCATTATTTATACTATCTAATTAATTTTCTAACAACTGGCCAAATTAAAACGCTTCTAACATGTGGCTGGTAACAGGAACAAAATATCCGAAAGCACTGTCGTCAGCCGCAAGCAGTTTTTACATTTTAAAATAGTTTCAAACAAGATTGATGTCTTGAGCACCGTCCAAGTTTATAACAAAGAATTTTTTTGGTGACAATTGTGTTAGGCTGACTGCACACTGATATAAGTGTAGCGAATGAAGACATTGATACGCGAGACATTGACAAGCGATACGCGACGCTGTCATATTTGACAGCTGTCAGAAAGTCCGAAAGCGTAACAGGGTCAGCTGTTAAATGGATGGTGCCTTGCTTGATTGTTTCCTGATTGAAATTTATTTGAAGAATATGGCATAGATTTATTTTGAGCTTGGACCTTCATAACCTGAGCAATTTTAGACGGTGTTACGTAAGGTTATTAATCAAGACTCACCATGGTGTTTGGTCAATGAAAATGCGAAATAAAACTGACTTTTAATATTTCACCTACCTTCACCTAACCTTCAGAACTACACAGGATAGCTTGTGATTGGGCAGTGTGGTTGGTAGTTCTTTTATTTCAATGCTAAGGTGACAAAACAAAAGAAAAAAATGTATTAAATACTATAAAAATGATTACAAGAGAGTTCATAAAAACCTTTACATCGTATACGATAAGCAATAACGCCAATTCATTTTATTCAAAACTAACATTAAATTACCCTAATCTCAGTAACGATGCGATTGTATAAAACGGCACGTAATGATATTGACGTTGTGCACACACCTTTATACTGAGCGGGACCTTTTTATAGGGGCAAGTGGGGCGTTTTCACCAAATTAGATTAGGTGCCTATTTGAATAACAGCGCTGCAAATAGGGGGCGCCACTGACAATAGGATACGATTGTAGTCGCGGAGCCCGCATATAGGCGATTCGAAGAATTGATAACGCAATTATTTTACATTGAATATTTTATGCGGTTTTATCACTCAAGGACCTTCTCATTGAGTGTGTAATACAAACAAATTTTATATCATTTATAGAGCAGAACTGGATATTAGTTAGTCCATGTTGAAAATATTGCTACAACATTTAATTTATCATACATTATTTTATTTAAAAGTTATTTTTATTTAAATTCGAAAATTCATGATAATGTTGTGTGAAATGTACTCGAGATCCAAGACTAATACGAAAGAGATTTTCAAGTATGTATATTGAGTTAGCATCCTGATGCAAATTCTTCTTATCATGCTCCTTTGTTTGCTTTTTAAAAAATGGAAAAAAAAGAAATAAGAACGCTCACACAATAAAGGCCCAATTTATGTTTGCAACCTGTCTCAAGGAATGGTAAATAATATAACACATTTTTGTAATGGATTTTTTCGGTAAGTATTCGTAATGGTATAAAGCTTTCTTTATTATGATAGAAGTAGAGTTCTAGCTTGCTAAGTCTTTGTTATTACTGTATTAATGATTTAACTAGCTTTCCGTTCTGCGGTTTCACCCGTGATCCCTTATTTCTTGTCTACGTCATAAAGGTATGATTTGTAAAATTTCAGCTTTCTAGGTTCAAGGGTTTGGGCTGAGCGTTGATGATACAGTCAGAGAGTAAGTCAGAACTTTTCTTTATATCAGTTATTTTTAGTAAAAATCATAGGGGAGATTAGACAGGCATCATTATTTAATTCGAATTTTAATATATAACGATACTATTTTATTAGAGTTGTCGTTAACTTAAAAGCACATCCAAGTTTTACAAAGACATAATTATTATACTATATAATAATGAACTATATATTTAAAAAACATTCCAGAGGGTATCCATCGCTATCATCCTCTAATATTATAAATTGGAAAGTGAGTGTTTGTTTGTTACCTTTTCACGCTTAAACCGCTGAACCGATCGCGACGAAATTTGGTATGCAGATAGCCTATGGTACGGAAAAGAACATAGGCTACTTTTTATCCCGGAAAATCATAAGATCCCTGGGGAACGCGCGTGAAACCGCGGGGCGGAAGCTAGTTAAAAATAAAGTTTTGTATCTGCAAGTATGTTCGTTCCATCTGTCACTCTATATTATAATAATATATTTATCTATGTGTCCAAATTAGGTACATCAAAAATTAAAAAAAGTTTCATCCGTTCATAATTATCTTAAAATAACAAAAAAAACCTTTAAGCACACACAAAGCCCTCCATATCAAATTCATAATAAGACACTAATGAATCATAAACCGACAAAAAGGGAAACCCTTTATCCGTCCCACAAAAAGGTACCAACACGTACCGGGACAATGATCCCGAGATAAAAAAAGGCTGGACTTCACCGCAATATCGGTCATAGTTCAGTTAACAGATCGATCGTCAATTAACAGAACAATGGTCGGTTTTATTCGGTCAATGGATATCAAATCGATAGGGATGTGGACAATGGGGACGTATAAGCTTTGAAAATATATCGGTTTTAAAATTTTGACAGGCTTCGTTTGAAAACAGCTAATGATATTTGAAGCACTAATGATATATAATCAAAGTAACATATTTTTTTAAAATTATACTATAATTATCCTAACTTCCTAATCCTAACTAATATTATAAACGCGAAAGTGAGTTTGTTTGATTGTTTGTTTATTTGTTACCTTTTCACCGCTGAACCGATCGCGATGAAATTTGGTACGCAGGTAGCCTATGGTATGGAGAAAAACATAGGCTACTTTTTATCCCGAGAAAACATAAGATCCCCGGGGAACGCGGGTGAAACCGCGGGGCGGAAGCTAGTTATTTATAAAACGTATATATTATAAATAGTCTACAAATTTGTTAACTACGAATGAATCTTAATAAATAAATAAAAAATGCAAATATTTATGAGTGTGTGACAATAACAAAATACGAAACAACAGCATATTATTCGAACCCATTTATAAACACTAAAACCGACACCAATTTTACACCATAGTTAAGGCATTTAATTATCGAAATATAAATTCACTGAAATGCAACGCCAATGAGTATCGATCGATTCTACGAGCCAATTATAACAGATACTAGACATTCGATATTCATAACTATTGTTTGTCGGTACGGGAGCGGGAACGTATTGTTTGAATCCCTATTATTGACTCTTGATTCCTAATTTGAAAAGCTTGATTGTCAGAGTGCTGTCAAGGAATGTTACCTGTATTCAAGATAAATGTTTAAACAAGGTTTAAAAAGTGTATGAAATAACTTACTATTTACCTACATATAAATATTTATTTTGGCGTCATACAAAAATTACAGCATATAAAAACTCATTATAGACACGATTTGAAGCTGTGTGAGGCCAAAAAGTCTCAACTAATGCTATAGTGTAGGATATCGGCGGTAGAGTACTTTGTAGTATCCGTCTGAATGAAAATCTCTTGCCAAGTATCCACTGATGTATTCCGGCAAATGCATTTAAGAGCCTGTTGCCTTCTAGGCTTTATAAAGGTTGGCAACGCATTGGCATTCTCCCTGGTATACCTATTGCCAATGTACGTACATACGCAACAGTAGCAATATATCATCAGGTGGACCGCCAGCTCGCGTGTCAACCTTCAAATATAAAAAAAAAACACTAGTTTAATTAAAAACAAACAGAGTTTACAATTATCCGGTGACATAATTCAAACTATAGTTTTGACATTTCATAAAAAGACCTTTGTGACAGCTGAAATAATGATGCCAACATCCTTACGGAATACAGATTTTTTAGTACAAAAATATGTTTCATTTAGTAGGAAATGAGATCTAATTCTGAATCGATACTATATTTTATATCTATTGAATTACTAATGGGATATCTTAATCTTCATAATCACTATTGGTATTATTTTAGGGGACATAAATAATACTACTTATATTTTGAGACGCTTTAAATTAGGTAATTACATAATTAGTTACTGTATTTTGTTCTAGATGTACTATACATTACCATATTTATGAAGTATGTATTTATTTAAAAAATAAAATCCAGAAATGAACAGTGAAATAAAATTGAAAACATTTTAATGATCTATAACAAAAATAATGAAAATTATAATAGTGCGTGCTCCAATAACATCGACATCGATTCAATAGTTCGATTAATCGATCCTAAATAGGGGGATTTGGTAACAGTGATTATTCGACCGGAATGTATTGCCTTCCGACCAATCCCTCAGACGATATAACAATGGGGTATTATTGAAACGTTCTTTTTAATAATTAAAATTCGTGGGAACACATCCCATTATGTTTTTGTTATGGGTATATAGAAATTTTAAAGAAATAACGTTTTACGACTTTTGTATCCTGATTATTTAACAAAGGAAGGTCACGTAGCACAAATAACGTTTGTTGGAAATATGACCAATTGATTTAAATACATCTTAAATCATTGGTAATAGGTATTATTCATCAAAGCAGCCACTGAATCTGTTCATTCATAAAAGTGCTGCGTGACTGAATCAATTATTATCGCTTGATATGGCCTACGATACAATCGATTCATATTATCGACAACTTTGACAAAACAATCGAATATGAACTACACTATTCTATAATGCAAATGCTAAGTAAATGATCTACGCTTATCCTTATATATTTTAAAATGTAACGTCTTTCTATCTGCCTGTCTGTCTGTTAGTGTGTTTATAACTAACGATCGTTTGGTGCACGTTTTTTGAGGAAAGTTTTAGACTATACATATGTATATAATTTCACTGAGACTAAAGGAAGCTGCGCAGTGACAGTTTTTTGTAACAAGTCAAAAAAATAACCATGCCGGTGGTATCATAACTTTTGCTAAATTTTGTAGACGACTCGCATATCAATCTAGGTTTATGAGATCGACATTCCAAACGATAAACGATAAGAATGGATTAATTTCAGCGCGCTTATAAAAAGATTACCGACTTAGTGGAACATGTGACGCGTAAATGATCTACATATTTATTATATAATGTTTGTGTTTGTTCGTTCGTTCTTATGCGTTTGCGCATCGTTCGTCCGATTGAGTCGAAATTTGGACAGTTGTAACAACAACAACAACATCGGCGGAACAACGCCGGGTCTTAGGTGTGATTCAAAACTAATTGATTAAATTTAGGCCCTGATAAGACTACGAATGTTACAATTAACTCTACCACTGGATCGGAATACCTTTAAACTAAAAAATACTCCGGCAAGAATCTCAGCAAGGCATTTTTCTTTGTGGATCATGAAATAACAATTGCTAGCTGGTATAGTTTAAAAGATAATGTAGTTTAAAATTGGATTCACTTAAAGAGTACAGTTTGGACCGACTTCCAAACCGGTGGTAACATCAGTAGCTTCGACGTTCATAAGTGGCTTTGACTTTGAAAAGATTTATATTTCATTAATCTGGTTACTGGTGAGAACATAAAGCCTACCTTACTAAAATAAGATGTTCAACAAAAAAGCAACAGTTCAATACATTCTAAAATCTAATACAATCTAATTGGTTGATGGCTTCTATGCTCACAATTCATCAACGCAACGACTCAATCATCAAGCACGCTCTAGTATCTAAATACCAAAGACTGCTAGAATGCGATCACCATTCACTGCCAATTTCCATTACTTCGATTGTATAATATGTTATAGTCATCTAATGGGACAGGTCGTCGATGTAACGATTGACATTCCTGATTAGTAAAATTAGATTGGTTTTCCATTGACGTCATCGAGGTACTGTAACTGTATGCTATAATTGTATGCAAACAAACCATTGATGAACAGGGCCACCCTACCCCGGGCGAATCTCATCCACTTGGATAGTTAGAGCTACGGAAGTTGTCTCATAAACATTTTAATAATAAAAAAACTAAGTATCATTGTAAACCCTGAAGGGAATTAAATGTGTATGACCAATGTACCTACATATAGTTAATTTATTGATGAGAAGATTACTCGAACAATCATCGTTGCTCTTTAGAATCATTATTAAACCAAAATTACTTTTGATTTCTTTATGATGCGTTGTGTTTTGGCATCAAGATACCTTCTAGGTTTCGTGTGCTTTTCAAAACTTATATATTAAAAATATTGTACTTACTTATATAAAATTTTGCTAGCTTGTAAAGTATCTTAATATGTACTTTCCAAATATTTTGTCATCTAAAAGCCCATTCAATTTTATTGGGCATCGAAATCTCTTATGCAAATGTTAATTTATTTAAGAGATACTGTGAAATGGGGGGTGGTGGCCATGGCAACGCCATTCCCCAGCGATATGCCATATTCAATTAATTAAACTCTGTAAACCGTACATTTGGTAATTGAATCTCGATGTCACTGTCATTAAATTGATATACCCGTATATATTTTTAAACAACATTTCTGTAATTTCTTTGGATATGTTGATTTCCCTCGTGTTTTTATTAACCACAACAATGTTGGTCACACAAGAAATATTATGAACATAAAGATGAAATTTATGGAGCCCTTTTCATTTTTAAGGGCCTTAATTCCACCTAAGAACTTGAGTACATACACGCAAAACTTATTAAGTAACACAATGGTTTTAAACGAATAACAAAAATAAACTCATAAATCGAGACGAATGACGCATAATACTTGCAAATTTCGACCGAGCCGACGGCCATTTATTCCTCCTAACTTATTTCGCATACAATAAATTACAATAAGATACTTTTTGAGATAAATTTTACATTTGACATTTACTTTTGGGAGTTAGGGAGATGGCGTACTTATCGGAAATCGCAGCGAGTTTGATTGCTTTTAGCAATTTTTATAAAATGGATTCTGTATTTCTGAAGTAATGAATTCAGGCTTAGAATCTAATCTATGTGTCACGGTAAAGACAATGAGCATTACATTACATCATCAGCTATTAAACGATCTTTATAGGACAAAGGATTTTCAATGAATTCCACTTCACCCGCATTCCGCCCTCATTCAGCAAATTTCCATAAAATCTTTAGGTCATTAAAATAATTATCATTTGCATCATCAATACACCAGTTCAATTGTTCTATAATAAAAACACATCCATGAATTATTTTATGTGACCTCTACTAAATATCTTTTTGTCTTATATTCATTTAAAAACGGATGTAGTATGCAATTATTTTTAGTTTACCGGCTTCTTGAGTATCAGTCAGGTTGGACTAATATGCTGTACGCACTAAAATAACCAGAAAACAATATTTACGAACTCAAACCAACAGACCGTGAAACAAAGAAACAAAGCAAAAAAACTTGATAACTCATATAACCTATAATGTTAACCTGGCAAATGAAGAAACGGCAGAATAATCACTTAAAACTATATACATACAATAGCATCCACTTAAAATTTTCAAGGTACAATGTTAACAGTTGGTCGCTCTAGCGTATCGCAGCGATACATCCCGCGTGTACAAGGTTCTTTATTAAACTTTCGGGACAACATTAATGATATTCTGATTAGATGAACATAAATTCTGGATTCACTTTGACGGAAACACGCTGATTTGCTGTATTCTTTTTTTTGAAAGCGAAAGGGTCGAAGCTTGTATGATATTGAAAACGTGGTTTATTTTTTCCGATACTTAATAAATATGCAAGGTTTTTGCTGTGGGGTTTGGACGTGATACGCGGCCGCGTATTTATATCTGGTTTTTAAAACACCCACCGCATGATCAATATTTAAAGCATATAATATTTTTACTGCGTTATTAATCGTGATAGTATCGTCAGTTGTAAAAATGATCGCTCAAATTAACGTACCGCTGAAACACTATCTACTTTTATTGTTCAATATCTAACTTCACATTTATTTCATTAACATTAAGGTACAAAATTGTTGAGATATGGATAAAAAATTTGGTAGTTTTAATCGAAATAATATAGCCGGCTAATAAATTAAGAATAACATGATAAGTATAACTATAGGAAAACTTATCGAGTTTATTATACTTAATCTGACTGTAAATAGGCCATATTTGAGCACTAATCTTAGAAAACAAATTTGACATTGTATTTTATTATGTATTAAATAAATATTTGTTAAGGTTACATTTGCTTTTCCGAAACTAACCAGTTATGACTTATGAATTGTTTTGTATTTGTTTGGTAACACTTAAAACTGATGTTATTTAGGGACAGTGGTGATCGATGGAATATTTAATTGTAAACGATTTTGTACCGTGAAGCAACGTAATAGGGTTCAAATAATTTTGAAGTTGAACGAAACCTTTGTATTTTTTTTACGATTTTTTTCATTTTCAATGTGGTGGATTATTTTTGTTAATATTTATTGACTGTTGAAACAAAATGTTTTCACGTGTCTCTAAAACAGGTCATGGAATACCTATCAGAGATACGAAAACAAAAGAGCCAATTCACAAAACAAACAAAATAGAAAACCATAAATAATAATATGTAGGTACACGACAAACAAGCACAATGTGTGCATATTCAATTACCGACGACATGGCGATCTGTAATGAGTGGCAATCAACACGTCCCATGACATCACTCCATCTTGAGATAATGCTAGCATGGGAGGAATAATGTGATTCTCATGTAAAGACATGGTTCTTTTTAAAGTTATGTTTGGTTTGGATCCGGTATCATTAGAATTGTTGCAAATCTTTGTAATTTTTGTATGTAGGTGCTGGTCTTTGTTTCGAAACATACAATGAGCTGGCTCTGGGATAAGGAAAACATCATGAGGAATTTAATAGATCGGAGCATATTGGCAATCTCCCTTAAATTGCTATTTTTCTTAGGCGATGATGACGATATAATAATCAAAATCGTCATCAGTCCGTGGTTATCCACTGCCGAAAGTAGGGCTCCAACGTTGATTACCACAACTAACGGTTTAGGGCCGCTTGCGTCCATCGGCTTCCAGCGACTCTGGTCCACCTAGTGGAAGGCCGCTCCGTTCGGGACTTTCCAAGAGATAATAGAGAAATATGGCCTAAATAGAGTAAAGTATGCCTGTTTTAGCATAAGTCTTACTCAATTTGGATTAAGATGTTAACTAGATCTAACCAAGTTTAGTAGTACAGTACCATGAAGACGTCAAAACAAGGAATAAAGATCATCTATATTCAATTTCTTAATAGATATAATACATTCTAATAAATACCTGGAAGAAAATAGGTATACCAAGAAAGAAGCGAGGTAAGAAGTGACAAATCAGTACAAACCTAAACATAAACTGCAGCAACTGGAGGACACATAAAAACCAATAAGCGAACATACAAGAGCATTCATAATGAGTGAGATAACACTACCGGTCATTCGCCACTGAATTATGCCTCTTATCTCGTAAACCACTCCACTTGCAACAAGTTCCCATGCCTCGATATAAACCAGAAATATTTAAAACCACCATATTTGCATAATCTAACCGTAAGAGCAAATAAATAGATAGTTCAGATCGTATAGCCTCTCAAATACAACGATTTATGCGCAATGTTAAAGCTGGATGCATATTTTATATGGTTTTAGTTTAATATAAAATGCTTAGGTGCATAACTACCGGATGACATCATGTTTATTTTCAATGCAAATAGTTTTGACCCTTAGGTTAAGGTTATAGAATTGAAAACAGAAAACAATGATTACACTGTACAGTCAGCTATAAAATTGTTTAACTTTAAAGGTCTAGTATTAGCTCATCTCACTTATAATGTTTTGTTTAGGGATTATAATCCTACTCTCAACATTATAAAGGTTAAAATTTGTGTTCATGTGTGTTACTCAGTCACGCTGTAATAGCAAAACGGATTTAGGTGAAAATTTTCATGTATATCATACCCTGGAATAATACAAAGTATACTTTTACTTTAAGGTACAGTAATCCCTCAACACCCCTTAAAACCACGGAGCAAAAACTAGTTCTTAATAATCATAACAATGTTGTAATACTATAAGATTTAACTGACTTGAACTGAGGCATTAAAATGCATTAATTGAGAAATAAATTGCATATGAATTGTACGCTACATAAATTCTAGGGTAGGGTAGGTAGGGTGGTAGTAAAGTGGTAATACTAGGTAGGTAGGGTAATGATTTCATAGTTTAAAGTAAATAATAAATATTCCCACGACCACGTAATGATTTGCAGTACCTTTTGTGTGAATTACATGTAATTTTTATTATAATTTATCCTTATTTTCTTGCGCACAGTCATGACCTGTGTCACGACACCAATACAATGATTTATGCGTTTACAATGAGTATAGCCAGCGATGACTTGTTCTAGGCTATTACTTCATTGGCAAAGGTCGTGGGTTCGAATCCTACAATGAGCTTGAGCTTTCGGTGAAGGAAAACATCGTGAGGAAACCATAGCACGGTGGTAGGGTACTTTGTAGTAGGTACTCGTCTGGCTGGCTACCACCCTCAAGTTGAAAATCTGTCACCAAACACCTATTGGTGTGTTCCGGCAGCTGCACTTGAGAGCCAGTTCCTTCTAAGCTTTGTGTGCTTACCACCTTCGGCCACATCATCACTTACCATAGTGAGTTGTGGTCAAACACAAGCCTATACAAAGTAAAAAAAAAAAAAAAAAATATTGTTATGGTAATTAGAAGTACCCGCTTCACCTTTATCCAGGTTGAAAATCTGTTATCAAGCACCTACAGGTGTTTTAGCAGCTGCATTTGAGAGCCAGCAACGTTTACACAGCTTAGCATGTCATAGACCTAATGAAGCAATCCTATTGACGGGTTGATACATATCCGTCACTACGCATCACTGGTGGAGTTGTTAGACCACAAGCTCACCGGAGTTTCTTTTGGAATAAAATACTAAAGACATAATAGCCACAAACAATGCTATTATACAGCAATGACTACCCCCGGATGGTGAGCCAACAACGACGCACGCGCCTTGCGATACATCGGAAATCGTACGGCGATAAGGTGACGAAACCTTTTGCGTGCATGTAACCTGCGCATGCGCCCGATGCAACAACACGGTCCCTTTGTTCATTAGGACATACGGTCACAACACTGTATTACTTGTGAATGTGAATCTGACACTTTGTGAAACGGACGCTTTGCGAATGAGATATATTTTTCAACATGACGGAAATTCTGCGTCAAAACCAATTCCAGGTAGTTTACAATCCTGCCGAAAACAATTATTAAATCTAATTATGCGTACTATGCTCATAAAACGCTCACTGTCGAATCAATAATGCATTGGTGGGAATTTTGTTATCAAGTAAATATCATTTAATAATAACAATGTAAAAAAATCATTCAACACATTGCGCCAAACACCTTCCCGTAACTAGTCCGTAAAGGGTAAGACTGGTTCGTAATCATCCTTTGAGTCACGGCTACCTATAAGCTCCTCGTAAGGCCACACAGTGAAGTGTACAGAGACCTTTATCAAAAGAAACGTAGTTATTTATGTGTCAATGGCACACCGGCGGATGGACGGACGTGAATAGGGGGTACGGCACTTAAATTAGTTCCTTTGAATCGTTGAAGGTCGCTTAATGAGATGGGACCGTATTTGATACATTACTAAATTGTAAACGAGTATTTTAATAATACATAGTGAAAAATTGTAGGTTTTTAAAGCAGATTAGAGTCATCCTGCTAATTCGCTGTGCTTCGGGGTTATTCCTCGATGGGAATGGCAATGTTCTGGAACTCACTTCTGGCATCTGTTCCCTGACAACTAGAACCTAGTTATTTTTAAAGTCAGGGTGAGCCTTGTAAGCCCATATTACATTAAAAAATGAGTATGGGTCAAATAGCAGTGCATAGACAAAACCTCAACGAAAGCCATTAAGAAATCGATCTGCCAACACCGGTCTATCTATAATATTTACTTAACACTAAAACCGATTGATCGATTCGAGATTATCCATACATTTGGCTAAAACTATTGAATGCTGTAGACTAAACAAAATGCGAAATTCATTCGAACTCAAGATTTGGCACGGTGGTTCCACATTCAAGTTGAAGATCTTGGTTCCGGCACTTGCATTTGAGAGCCAGTTGCCTTCTAGACTTTGTAAAGGTCAGCAACACACTGAGAATCCCCCTGGCATTGCTAATGTCTAAAGGTGACTGTAATCGCACACAATGGACGGTCTGATTGTCACATTACTGGCCAAGAAATACAAACTTACCCGGCGTCTCTATAGGCTATTTTTGACAAAGTGAAACAAATACGAATAAAATTGTTCTTAGAAATACTATTCAAATTGTACAATATGTGTATTATAGTGAAATTATTGAACAAACCAAATAACATTTAACTGTCATTTTATAAAAGCTTTATAAAACGTACGTACGTTTATAAACCAACTGTCTAAAGGTTAGCGGTTGAATTTCTGAAAATCCTTTCTTTGTTATTTTACTACCGGTCATTCGCCACTGAATTACGCCTCTTATCTCGTAAACCACTCCACTTGCAACAAGTTCCCATGCTTAGATATAATTCAGAAATATTTTATTTTATATTTCTCCCCTATGTTACAAAAGAAACCTATACTCGTACAAAATTTCTTGTTTCTAGGACCAGCGTTTAGACTCTGCGTTGATTATCACCTGTAAGTCAGTCAGTCAGGACTCCTTCTTTTGTAATAATAGGTTATGAATAACAGGATTAGTGTAATCAACACTTAATAACATAGAATAAAAAATAAACGTGACAAACATTAAAAAAAATACGGAAGTCATACACTAGGAATAATGTTAAGAAGACTTTAAAATGACACGACTATTTAAAACCAACATCTACCAATTACAAAGCGAATTGCCGTCGTTGAGTCGTGACGATTGCTAGTTGCACATACGTGTCGTATTTATAAACAGCTAAATGATGATTGGTAACACAAATAAGCAATTACTATACGCTATTAATTCAGCAATGGTAGCAAATAAGGCAATTATACTGATCAATGCGGTTCTTATAAAAACCGCAAGTATTCAAGTGATGTCATTTTATTTTAATTTAGCTGGTTGGTTCTTGACGGGATGAAAGAGTTACATCATCATACATCGGTTATAATTTATATCAATGTGCTTGGAAGTCGGTAATAAATAAAAAATCTTGATCGAAACATTGCCGCATTAAATAATTGCAAGATTTTATATAGCGTTTAAATCGTCATCATATAATTTCTTGAGAATCCAACATAACCTTATTTGATAGTTTAATCCTATAATAATCTTTAGGATATTATTTATTTCTCTAGTTCTTTGCGGTTGTTTATATTGGTTTGAAATTGTTAAACATTTGAAAAAATTCCAATACCAGAAAATATAACCATACTTGAAGGGTGAATCCTGAAACGGTGTAACTTCGACCTTCATTATTACCCTCTTAGGGCACCTGGCTTTGACTTTGAAAACATGGTGAGGAAAACTGCAAGCTCGAGATGTGAGAGTCACTAATCCACACTGGGCCCGTGTACTATATCCCTTTGTTTTCAGGAAAGTCTTTCACTGTACAAATCCTCTTGATCAAAAAGGTTGCCCAATGTGACACTATCAATTTTATTCTACTAATGTGTAAATTTTTCTTTTATTCATGTGATGTACGATCGAGCTATCTATCTATCCAGCTTAATAACAAGTTCATATCCACTATTGAATGAACATAAATATAGTTATCTAGGCCTATTGTATAACTACTCAAGGCTTACAGCGTTTACTATGGTGGTAATAATCGTGCGATAATTGCTCGGTCGTGTTGTTGCCGAGTTTCATGCCGTAATGTGACGTCATCGCATCGATTCTTCTAACTGTGCCGATGATTTGTGATAATGCCCTACTTAGCTTTTTAATGCTGTTTTATTAAAGAAATACAGACATAGCGTTATAATTTAAAATACGATTTATTTGTAATGCTCTAGCTAGAGTTGTCTTGCAAGTTTGAGTACATTTTTTTTTTATAAATATTCTGGGACATTATTCCTCACACACGGCCATCTGACCCCACACTAAGCAGAACTTGTACTATGGAAGCCAGATAACTGATATACTACTTTTTTTTTTGTAAATACATACATATATAGATAATTAAACCCAGACATAGGACAAACAGACAGAGAGTTCATGCACACAAATGTTTGTCCTGAGTGGGAATCGAACCCACGATCTGCGGCGTGATAGATAGGGTATCTTACCAACCACGCCAATCGGCCTAAAATCGGTATAAAATACAATCCATTTATATACTAAACAAAGGTGACAAAAAGTTAAGCAGCGTTATGAAATGAAATTAAGTAAAAAAAATATAATGAATAGATAATGTAGACAGGTCTATAACAATTTAATTTCGTATTATTTTGAACTATTTTGATAAAATAAATCAATTAGCAACTTATTTAACTCTCCATGAAAACGAAGATATAAAGAAGCGAAAAGACTTTGATACAGTTAATTAATATTTTTTTCTACAAAAACATAGATACTTCTATAGTCTTCAAATAGTATCAAATGTAGTTATAACCTTTTTTATTTTAACTGGCATCAGAGTAATAAAATCACATACAATAAGTAATTGGTAACCTACCGGAATATTTTCAACAAAAAATGCATAGGTACATTTATTTAAAGCAAATTCACCTTTAACATTTTGAAATAAAATATAATTTTGTATGAGTCATTCAAACTAAGTATCTTTATAATGATATATGTTTCGGTTATCTATTAAACTAATTTGGTGCGATATAAAAAATAATCAAATGGAAATATATTTTTCATGACGCTTTAATTAAGTTTAAAGAAGTCGATTTAAGGCGATGATAGCTCAGTGGTAGTGACCTCTAAAGATGTGACGAAGGTAGTGGGTTCGAATCCTACAATGAGGTTGAGGTTTTAGTGAAGGAAAATATCGTGAGGAAACAACACTTTGTAGGCACACCTTCAAGTTGAAAACCTGTCGCCAAATACTACACATGTGTGTTCCGCCAGCTGCACTTGAGAGCCAGTTCCTTATGCTTTGTGTGCATACCACCTTCGGCCACATCATCACTTACCATTGATATTGTGGTCAAACACAGGCATATACTAAGTAAAAAAACAAAATATACATAATTTATATTGTGTTCGATAATACAAGAAGAGCTTTTTGAAGTGAATCATATTTTTCATAGAATGAGTTTGGTTTATGAAAGTCAATACTAGTTTTTATGTTATTTTGGAAGAAATTTATGAATTTTGACTAAGTCTAATAAGGATTAGAAGATCATCCACCCATCTTACAGCGAGCGGCGTTGCTTAACTATAGTAGAATTCACGCTACAGTTTTGATATGTAAATGTAATCTTTATTCTGTAGTGAGAGCTAGTTTTCTCTATATAATCTAAAAATGAACCCCCAGGCAAAAAGGCAACAGCCTGAAATTATACCTACTTACATTCTGATAAATCGGCCAAGTGCGAGTCGGAGTCACACACCGAGGGTTTCGAACCTTAGACAAGTTAGGTTCAAGTGACTAAAAAGTCTTGCAAAATTATAAAACAATCAAATCGTGAGTCATCTTACTCTATACTGCACTTATTCAACTTTTTTCGTGAGAAAATAAGTTATGATAGACAGGCAGACATCCTATCCTTCAGTGATCGTATAAGGGTTCCGTTTTTTCATCGCAGTACGGAACCCTAAAAAATACATTAACAAGCAGCGTAGAAAAAATAACGTTAGTGTTAGTAAAAACAGATTCCGTGCGAAGCCACGGGCGGTATACTAGTTAGACCACTCTGTTTTATCGAAAGAAACTCTTTATTTTTTGTGAGATCTATTGTTCCATCTCGATATGATACTAATAACGATAGTGTGTTAGGGTTGGCACGCGCATGAATCACCTAAATTCATTATCAATCAATGGAAATAAATTTAAAATGAAGTTTCAAATTAGAAAAATTATCATTTCTCTGTCACAATTTCTTAAAAATGAAAAATTATCAACATACCTATTAAAAAAAAACTCGAGACCAATTATTTTATTTTCATAAACTAAAATTGATGTTCTATAAATCAAGTAATTTATTATACGTCAAAAGGAAAACAACGAAAGCGATTTTGCTACACCAATTAATGTGTCACAAAAATGTTGACAACCCTAGGTGTTGTGTTGCAAAAAGCGGCACACATCAAAAATAAAACATGTAATTTACGATTCGGTACGTGGATGTAGTTATGTAACTATTACGATTAATGGCCTAGAGAATATACCTACCGATTCATAATCGCTTAATCCGACATTATAGAATAATTAAGTTAATACATACGAAACTAATGCCATCTTATTATACTGATATCCTATCTACTTATATTATAAACGCGAAGGATGGATGGATAGATGGATGGATGTTTGTTACTCTTTCACCCAAAAACTATTGAACGGATTTAGATGAAATTTAGCACACAGATAGAATACTTTTTATCCCGGAAAACCATAAGATCCCTCGGGAACGCGGGTGAAACCGCGGTGCAGTAGCTAGTAGGTATGTATACTATATAATAATACTTGTAAAACTAAAATGGATATTTAATTTCATACGCACTTTATGATTTTTTTGGAATAAGTATTATTACATAAAATTTGCATTTATAAATAAAATATAAATATATTCTCAAAACGAATGATAGTGTATTAGCATTAAGAAAAGTGTTTTAAATTTCAACCGATCAATATCAAGACAAAAAATAGTCCTTACAAAAAACTAGTCAAGAATCCGAGACTAAAATACAGATAAGTAGCCAACTATCCAGACATAAACGAGAAAACCAGTCTTAAATAAGCACTTTTTAATACTATTTATTTAACTATAACCATGCGTAACGACCTACTGGAGACATGTTTAAAATAATAAATAATTTTATGCCAGGTGCATTATAGGTAATTAAATATTAAAAATAAAAAATTATAGTCATATGCCTGGTGCTAATTTGAAGCTAAAGGCAAGAGCAAAGACGATACCTATCTAGTAGCTACAAATAGTAATAAAATTGGTATTAATTCTTGTTTGCCTTAGCATAGTTATTAGTTTTAATGAATCATACTCGCTGTAAAACCTTTACTAAGCTGCGTTGTGTGGCTAGCTTCTCCGGTGGCTGCCACATGCGTCATATTTACGAGTGGGTGCTATTTGTTAATTTGGCAGCTTAATTAGAGATTACTTGAATAGGATTTTGGTTTGTTTGTCTTTAGAGCGATAAGTGCGTTAAAAACGTAATTAACGTAATTGTAATAAACGTTTTTTATATCTCTGTGTTTTAAAAAAAATATATTTTATAAATCATTAAAACTATTAAGGACAATGCAATATTGTTAGGTATTTACTAGAAAATGCAGCTGCGTTTATAATTGCGTGAAATAACCTTATGGGAAACATATTGAGGCAATAAAATAGAAGGATAAAGTATTAATATATCTCTTGGGCAATAAATATCTAAGGTCTTCCAAGAAACAGGCTATGTGGACGAACCTAAACTTGTAATGCAATGTAAAAATAGCAATGGCACACCACGGTGTGTAGAATAGACAGCGGTACGACTAAACTTGAGTCACGATATGATAGCCGTTTTGACATTAGGGTATCTCTTATGTCTCGCTATACTTATCTCTTTTTGGCACAGGGCAAAATAGCGGCACGTTATGATGATCGTTTTGAAAGCCCATATCCGTAAGCTTTCAAAACGACCATCATAACGTGCCGCTATTTTAGGAGATAAACATATGTTTATGTTATAGTTCCAAAAATCATACAAAACTTTAGAGGGATTTAAATGATTTCCGGGCTAAAAATTTACCAGCTATTCAAACAAGATCTATCTATGAGCATCCAAATCAACTCAGTCATTAAGGTGTAATTGAGTAAGAAATGGCAGGAGTAGAAAGTAAACAAGACCAGGTACAAATTAAAGAACCAAATATGTAGGTCTATGTGCAAAGCAAAGCAATCGTATAGCATAAAAAGCTAAAGCCATATGTAATAAAGTATAAGTAAGGTCTCATATACAACATGAATTATATAAATCTATAGATGAAGCGCCACACAAAGGGCTTTAGAATCCTAACGTATTTAGAGAAATAATGTATTTTACTTGAAGTTATTCTTTTACACAACAATACTGCTGGAGAACACATCAATACAATAACCTTTTGTTGACGTTACGTTACTTTGAAGCTTTAATATTTTCTCTTTGGACATAAGATACACATCAATGTCATCTTCAAGTTAGTTTTGCTCATTTTCTAAATCACAAGCTCTGATAAGTCAGCCAAGTGAAGAAATGTCTTAACAATTTATTCAGAGCATAACATAAATTAACGAAACTTACAAGGATTTTTTAAAAGTCATTCACAACTAAATACGAATAGCCAAACCGCAACCTTACAAAACCTATCAGAAACCATGATTTAAGCAACTCACAAAAGTACCAAGGACCAGCAACTATCACACCACGAAACGTTACTCAATAAAACAATGAAGTCGATAAACATAATCATTTGGCAGGACTCAAACGGTCACGGCTCGATGATTCTTTGCACAATACTAGAGCGATACATGGCGCAATGTGGTGTGAAATTCTATTCGTATGCATACTTTTTTGAACCAAAAAAGGTCCACTTTGTTTTATAATCAAACTGAAGTGTTTTGCACTGCAAGAGGCAAATAATGTGAAATTGATGACCGATTTAAAACATTTTGTTAAATAGGTAACGATAAAGAATTCGTGTCGACAGTGAGTTAGAAGCAACAGTTAAAAATTTACAAAAAAAATATTATAAGTAGGTACTATTTGAAAAATTTACTAATTTGATTAAAACTGTCATAATTTAATTGACAGATATGAACAAATTTATTATTAGCTCTAATGGAACTATAATATGAAATTAAGTCTATAAATGAAAAGCTGTGACCAGTAAACAATCCTTGACCATGCAACAAACTGCAAAGACGTTCTGTAATACACCAATTAAATAACTTTATTTACCATCTGCCATTTATATCATAGAAATGTATAAAGAAATCATAAATGTGAACACACAAACGACCGTTCAACATAAATACATCAGTATTAGATGCATATCACACCGGGGACGTTAAATTATATTCATACTGATGCATGAGCGAGATGTCCGCAAAAAACACGAGGTAACGAAACATACATTTTCATAATACCGATCGGAGTCGTAAACAATGAAATTTAAATTTATAATTTTGTATAGATACAAAACACGGAGTTGTACCCTTTGTTTTATCATAAGTTATAATTGATGCAATTTTCAGAGCTCCATATAAAGACGTAAATAATGCTCGCTCTAAAACTATTGTTTGTAATGTAATGTTATTTAAAAAAAACTTTTTACAGACAAGCTTTTTTGAGTTAGGTACCTATATTAGATTGTTGCAAAATTTCAGCTCATCGGTTAGGTGGGACTGGTTTAAAATTCAGTAGCATATTTCTACCCATATAAACTAACAGGTGAAGTTAAATAAAATCTAGTAAAAATAGTAACAGGCTATGTTGATTTCAAAGGCAATTAATGGTTGTCTACATACTGATGTTGTTGATAATTGAAAAAAAGGTATCGAAACTAATTATCCACTTAAGGTAAAAAGTAGGCGGACTTACACCGCCATCTGCTGTAATAGGTGCACTTTATAACAGAATTGTTATACAAGGTAAAAAAGAAAAGGATATGCCCGCAGGACACTTACAAATGAAACGAGGTAAATAAAAATAGTCCACATTCCCAACCACCACACACCATTATTTATATCAGCAGATTCCGATGCAAGGGTCCCTAAGGGAGAATTATATAAAGAACCAAAAAGCGTGTGAAAACACGAAATGTAGACTATATTAACAACATACACATTTTAGTACAAAATGAAATACTTACTATTATATTTCTCGTTTTATCCCTAGTTATTTCAAATGGAGAATGAAAAGGGATGTAAAAGGTGTGTAAACATTTTACTGAACCAACATGAAACACATGAGTGTGAATAAAATTATTTGTAGCGACATAACTTTATATTCGTTACAAACAGCTTATAGAATAATATGATGAAGTTAAATTGCTGCAATAAAATTTATTATAAATAGTGTCCCAAGAGTCAGTTTTGTCATGAACGACCTAATATAACAATGAACGGATGAAGTGGGTGGCTACACGTTGCAAAGTGGTCTGAATAGAGATGTACGTATAGATAAGGTAATATCAACCATGTAAGTAAAACTAAAGGCTAGAATTTAAGGTGGGCAACTTAATTATTCAACGACAATTTAGTAACTGGTAAAAAATATCTGTAAAATTATTCAAAATATTATAATTGACGTATTTTCACCAACGAAACAAACAAGGAAAAATACAAATTGTGAATAATTCAAAAGAATAATGAAATTCAATATGTTGCAACAAAAGTATAAATCGGAGTCTAGACTGTATTTTGCATTTATTTATTTAGTAGCGAACTAAGGGAAGAATAATTTGAATTAATAAATGTTCTGATCCTATATGACGTATAGACGCTAAGAAAATGTGAAAACTTAAATCTTGAAGAAATGAAATAGCAACCAGCAATTTTTTTTTTCAATCAGAATTCGTGCTAAAATGCCAGCTCTTGGTACATACGTCCATTGTATGAAGAACAGATTCTATTTATACGACAAATTGTGACTGACCTCAATAGCAAGTGACTCCAAGATGATTTTATTGTTCGTAAATCAAGTGCACGGGCTCAATTGCTCAATAGAGCAATCATGATGATGATACCTTTGAATCAACTTTGACTTGAATCAAAATCAGATTTACATAATTTAACAATGGGTTTAATATGGTATTGTTACTAAATCTGACAAGATTGATTATTGAAATAAATTGAACGACCTTGAAATGTGATATATTATTTGTAAATCAGGATCCAATTTTATATCGCATATGAATCATTGAATTAAAAGAAAAAAATAAAACTGTTACAGGCAATCAGGTGCCTCAATTTCGGTTGATTACAATTTGAAGGGACAAGGAAAACGAAACAGGAACAGTCTACATTTAGAAGTTTCAAACAAAGGCCGTTTGTAAGGCACCCCCGCTACGGAATAAAGTAACATTGGAGTTACGAAGTAAATTATGCATTTTATTGTCACTTGAATAAGTGAACAGAATTATAATTAGCTGTTGCATTCATGGTCCTGTTCAAAGGTGCATTCACACTAATAGCAAAAACAAAAAAACTAAATTTCTCGCTCCACAGGATGGAGCTGTCTTTTAGATAACGATTGTTATTAACATGTTTTTGCAATTAATTATACAAATGCCATATGAATAGTGGATGTTAAGTGGACACCTATAACAAAACAAGTCTTGGAGTTTTATTCTCGGTGTCGCACAAGGACTAACTATGGGACCTATTTTTAATATTTTATACATTACAGAGCTTATAATTTTACCATAGAAACTGGACGATGACTAACACTCCAATTAGCTTGTATTTACAATCCCATTCGAAGTCGCGCCTAGAATCATAAGTTTGAAGTATGAGCCCCTTGTAATATATTTTCTTTGACGGTAATAATATCAACTGTATATTTGAGTCACGTAGCAGTCCTTTAGATCAGTCGTTTATCAACACACTCATACAGAAGTCTTCGGTCATTTCTGTGCAATCGATCCCAATATTTGACGACATGAATGATAAGGGACCTTATTTTGAGTTGCAATGAATTGATAATCGCAGTTTATGAAATGAACATAGAATCTTTCTTTTATGTTAACCAAATTGAAAATAAATCTACAACACAAATAAGAACATTTCCCGGAAAAATAATTAAATGGTAAAACAATATTGTTCATAATTGAGAAGAAAACTTCCAACAAAGACGGATAAAATTACAGGAAACTTTGCGGGAAAATCTTTAATATCCGATAACCTACGTTCTTGGAAAGAGATTATGTACACAGGGGCGATTTTTCTTGAACTATTGAGTTTAACTGGATAACTAGATCTTGATAGGGAAACTAAGAACGTCAATGAGGCGGATGATTATGTAAACAAAACTGTCGTAACGTTCAACCTACCCAAGGTTGCGAAATGAGGTTACATTTTATGACTATTTTGTACACTACACTTACGGGTTGTGTTTAATTTCTCAAAAGTTACGAGGCACTTGAAACTAACCCTCGTTAACGACAGTAGAGAAGAAAAGGCGATGTGAGAAGCAGTAGATATTGTTAAAGAAAGTTTAATTATGACAGAAACCAAAGCAAGTTTAAATAAAACATGTATAATATAGCAAAGTTTTAACAAAAGACATAAAAAAGACGACATTATACTAATTAGCAGTCCAATACTTGATGAAAGAATGAAAGTCACCCAATTAATAAATAATAATTGACTTCTTGATGGAATCAAATTCCTTTCATGTCTCAGCAATACCAAATGAGCTTTAAAATATATTGTTTTACCAAATAACAAAAAAATCTAAGTTAATGAGTGTAATTGAATACGAAAACAGTTCATTTGGTAAGGAAAACTGCCAACTTCAGTAGATTGATGAAATTATTAACTGCGTAAACATTAGCACAAAATTTTGGTGATAAAAAACCTGATTGATATGTTATACTAGCCTCTTCCTTCGGCGCCACCCGCGTCTTTAACTTGTTTAATTATAACGGTCACTACTCAAAATCCTTTAGTCACGAGGCGCAATCATATACAACCTAAAATTTCCCTCGAGGAATATTGAGTAATTAAAAACCTTTTGGGGTTGAATTTTGAAAATCCCTTCCTTAATGTCACCAAAAACAGGTTCTAGATCCAGTTTGAGCTATGTGTTGATCTGTCAGTCGGTCAGTTTAAATAAGAAGTACAACATTTAATAACAAACAAAATCAGTTTGCCTTGTGAGTGGCATCATATCGACTTTGTACATTTACATTACTTTAGCCTTCATGCTTATCAACATATTTGATGTGAACCACTCTTGTGAGACACCATAATTATTTCAAGCTACTAATAACATTATAAATGCGAATGTTTGTATGTTCGCTCAATCGCGCCGTGATGACTGAGCGGATATAGATGAAGTTTGGGAAAAAAATAAAGCATTATCTTGGAATAACATGTAGGATACTTAAAAGTATAACGAAGCATTAGATCCCTCAGAAATACGGGTAAAATCTTGTTGCAGAAGCTAGGTTTATAATTATCTTACAATTTAATAAAATTACGATGTTATGCTCCGTAGTTAAGGCTAATTTAACTCATTTTAAGCTAACCACAATAATTATTCTACAATGAGTTAATCACAGTAACGTTTCAGTATGACTTCAAGGTGACATGTAACAAAAAACAGGAAAAATACCAACTAAATTATTAACATGTAACAACAACAAAAAAATACTTTGGTTCATATAGTATCATTAGTCTGTTATTAGGTATATTGATCATTAACAATAATTAAAAACCTATCTTAGAATCTAAGAATCAAAAACCAATGAATTCTAAACATCGTATACATAATCAACATCAAAGATAAATATACATTCAATCAACATAAAAAGAAAAAAGCGGCACGTATCTATAGTATACCTAAAATAAGTAATAGTAATAAGAAAAAATAAATACCAATAAATCAAAGAATACGAGGTGCAGTAAAAACGAAATGTAATGATGCTAAATTGAAAGCCACAGTAGCTAATACATAGGTTGATATCCCTGACCCGACAACATGAAGAATAGCTTTATCGGCTATAACGAGCGTCCTTATATCTTTTTGGGGATCCGTAAATCATAGATTTGGAGATAAACAAAAATAAGAGATTACGTGAGATTATTTTATGATAGCTTCGTCTTTTTAAGTAAATTTGATTAAAAAAGTTTGATATGATTTCGAAAAATTACATTCTTGATTTAGCAATAAATGCAGTGGACAACAATTTTGTGCAAAATTTGTAATTAGATATTTATGGTCTTAACTAAGCTAAGGTATAATAAATACCACTGCACAAGAACAAACGATATATTATGACGATTTGAAAGTCAGTTCGTGATCATGTGAATACCACAATACAATTTGTGGATACATTAAAACCTTTAAACGTAAAAAAACAACTAAACAGTTCGAAATTAACTCAAGCTCAAAATGTAAAATTACGGAACCTTATCCGCGAATCCATACCACATTTAACCTGTTTTTTTCTTTATAACGATACAAAAGCACGAAGCAATCAGTTAACTTATTACAGAACAGAACATTTCATTACCATACGTTTGCCGTTTGAGTCGACCGTGTAATTTGAACCTTAAATAATTAGGAGTTGAGTAGAATGAAAAAAAAAAAACGAATGCTACTTTGATGTAAGCACACTTAAAAAATACGTAGTTACTGCGCGAGCGCAGCAATTGTTCCGGCAAGGTTGTATTATGTTATTATAAACATAATTATCAGATTAATATTAAGTACGTAGAAGAATCAGTATTTTGTCAGTTTCACTAATAATGATAATAGGAAACTTACGTCTTATTTTCACCGTATCTACAGAGAAAAAAAGTTGATTCTAAACGAATAATGCTGAAATATACGGACAAATAGCATAAATAAACAAATTCCAATTTTGGGGGCAAATGAGAAAAAAAAAACATCAAGTGAATCATGTGACGTATCAAATAAAAGGAACACTAGATATGAGAAATAATTATATTCCATTTTATAATTTATTTTCATTTTATATTGGGAATCTCACGTAGTTTACAGGAAAACCCAAAAAAAATCCTAAGTCATCTCACGGAAAACGTTCCGGAACCCTCTTGACGCGAATACGGCTCACATTTGACCGCTTTTTTATACCAAGGCCCTATAGCTTTAAACACATCCTCATAAATGACTCCAACTATACATTATTAAACGGAACAAATCAAATTCGAAACTATACACATGTTCTCGTTGAATTTGTAAATAATAAAGAAGAACTTTATAATGATATGCAGATCGGTCAATGGCGAAAACACCGGTCCATGCCAATTTCATGTGTCGTTTAAACATGGCCATTACAGGTAATTTTAGTGCATAACTTGTGAACGAATACATCATTAATGTGCAGTTTGCACCCAAGGCTGCAACTTTTATACGCACTCGGCATGAGATAGCAGCAAAACTGTGCGCCATGGTGAAGCAATGGTTAAGTTTAACGATGCGTCATGAATAGGTTAAAGTGATTTTTAATTGCAAAGCTCTGATGAAAATGTTGTTAAGTTGCCAACAAGTTGTGAAATAAGTTAAGTGAAGCTTGGAATACATCTTACAAATTTTATTCGTAACTACTGAACAGATTTTATGACAGTTCTGTCACCTACACCTGACTGTCATTACTTTCTCGGCTTAACTTCGACCTCATCATAACTTACCACAGCTAGGTTATGGTTAAACACAATTAAAAAAACATTTTCAGTCTTTCTGGTTAAAAATCTGAATTATTTTCAAACCATAAAGTTTTCTAGAATAATAAAAAGCTTGTGTTTTATTACGTTGAACTAATGAAAGATCAAAGGAAATTAATTGCATATGTATGTACGTACGTACGTGCCCACATTAAAAATATATTCAAGGACTACTTAAACAATGCAGTTTTACCCGTAAAATTGTTATTTAAAAGATATAAATAGTATTTCGTTAATTCCCAGGTCACCATAAATAAATGAAATCGGTTAAAAATAACGTATTTGCCATATAGCTTATTTAAAAAGTGACGATTTAAATTATAAGTGGTGCTAATCGTTGTCATGGTAATAACATAAATTCCAAATCAATGCAGTAAATCGATACTTTTTATTTTTACAAAGGCATATATTTCCTATAATAATTTACACAACAGTCGAAATTAACCACTTCAAAGTTTTTTGACTCCGGTCGTGAGCAATCAATCAATGATACAAAATAAAACCTTTTACGATTCAGTTTTTATATTGCATAAACTAATAAATAGACAAAAACCTGTTACAAACTAGATTTCTTAGAAAAAAGATTATGAAAAGAACGATAGTGCCAGTTTCGAATGCTTTTTACAGAATCGGCAGTGACGTCATTCTTTATTTTAATTAAATACACGATAACAATTATTTAAATATTTATACCTCTATATTATTTTTAAATCTCATTATAATCTATGGTTATTTGTTGTTTGAGTTATAGCTGTGCGTGAAAAAAAACTGTCTGTGGCGGAAATATAAAAGTTATTTAACACAATCGTGGCCTATTTTCATATCGAGATGCTTTATATTTCCCGCAAGAAAATTTCAAAACTATGGCATATTTCTTTTACTACAAATTAATTGAAAAATATTTTCAGTCTTACTAAATGTTGAATAGAAATAAAAAAGGGACTTGCTATTACATGTTACATCTAATTATTTTGAGAGCTACAATTATATTCACGAATATGAGTTACCAATTAAGTAGGATAGGGTTGTCACAAATTCTTAAATATTATTTTTAGATATGAACTCGCAAGGTGAAATAATATTTAAAGTTCGAAATTGGGAAGAACAGTAAATTGACTAAAGTGAAATTGGTAATACATTCAAAAATATATATTTGTGATCCTCTTTTGTTTTTAAATATGAATGTACCAGTACTAATACACAAAATATGGTTGCCAAGAAATTGTCAACGATTATTTCTCGTGAACATACCAACAACAGTACAATTCTTTGATGTTAAACTATAATCATGGAGTATTTATATAAAATGTCTCATTCACAATCACTGGGGAAACAAATTAACGTTGTGTAACAATCATTATAAGATTAAAACTGGATTATATTATTATATTGGTATATTTAATTATATTATAATACTCATATATAATTATTTGTATGTGTGAATCCATCATTTGCAAAATTACTGTACGATTGTAGAAAAACTGCTGTGTAGAATTCTAATCTACATTTTGTTCCATTCTGTAATATATTTATGAGAAATCCCTATGAGAAGTTAAATCCAAAGGATATGAGTTTATTAAAATGATAAATATTTAAGATAAGTTTACATACGATGGTAAGTTACATAACATCTGTGAATATAACGCATTTTGTCTAATAATTTAATATTATCAAAGTTCTCATTTGGTTAAAATAACTACTTAAATAAATAAATATTTTGGGACACAATTTCTCACACACGGCCATCTGACCCCAAACTAAGCAGAGCTTGTGCTATAGAAGCCAGATAACTAATATATTATATTATATTACTTTTCTTTTGTAAATATATAATTATATAGATAATTACACCCAGAATCAAGAAAAACAGACATATTCATGCACATAAATGTCTGTCCTGAGCGGGAATCGAACCCACTACCCGTGGCGTGATAGATAGGGTATTTTACCAACAGGCCCGTCAATTTTATCTAATAATTTAATATTATCAAAGTTCTCATTCGGTTAAAAAAAAATAATACACTAATTTACCATACCTGTATTCAGAGTAATTGTCACAAAAATATACAATTTACTTTATAATGTAGGTAATTTTGTTAGTTCTACCCATTTATTGATAGAATAACGACAAACAATTTTAAGAAAAAATATTCCATCATTCCATAGTACGGTTTATCGATAGCCCTCGTTTTTTTTACAATTTATCTAGATACCCATTTCTATCGTATAGTCAAAACCAATTACATAGGTATTTCTGACTACAATAAAATATTATTGGCACTGGATGAATTACTCAAGGCGTGGTCTATTGGACGAATTCGTGAACCACATTCTCGTAATGGTCGGCCAAATATTCGATGATATCTTTTATTATTTTTGTGGATAATAACACCAGTTATTGGTGTAATGAAATAGGTGTGGTCACATTTTGTTACTTTTATATAGGACTTATTATTATTAGTCTAGGACTGGTAATATGTCTGGGAGAGAGCGACAAGGCTCATTACCCAAATTGTTGGAACTTGAATATTTTCGGTTAGATTTTTTATAAAAAGGTTTTTATGAGATAAATGACAGTTATAATAAAACATGTTTTTATAATTCGAATACATCATAAAACTATAAATTAAATTTAACAAAAAATAAGTACTTAGATAGAATAGAACATCGACTTGATTGCGTCGTTAATTAAAATTGTAAAATTAATTACATATCTAATTGTTAGTGAAGGAAAGATGAACTAGTAAATAAAATACAGCTGAGTCACATCTAATATGGAAAAGGAAATAGCTCACCGTGTATCATTAGAGCAAATCTGTGGGAATACGATTATACGATAAAAAAAAACCCATTACGATATAAAAATAAATTTTATGATAAAAAGAATTTGTTTGATTTTTCTTCTATAGAAACACAGCTCTAACAGTTTTATTAACCTTTCGGATTGCCTTATTTTGGTAGCATGAGAGGTAAAATTTATATCAGGGAAGTGTAACCTCTGTGTTACTTCATCTTTGGAAAAGCATCCAACAGGTCTCGACGCATCCCCATATTAAGGCGGCATGTTGTATGGACAGTTAGCCAAGAGTATAAATCAATCTAAGAACCGGTCTCCGACACTATAATTGGTATTAATGTGTACAGAAATACTCGCGAGTGCTGCGTGAATCGTTACTGATGTCTTAGTAACTTAGTTTTGATTGGGATTGTGAAATTTTGAAAATTTCCTCAGATTTTTTGATAGATTTTGATCTGTGGACAAAGCAGTCAAAGAAATAGCTTCTCGCAAAACTGGATACAAACATTAATCGAAAATAACCCAGTAAAAATACATATAAAACGTACTGCATCCTACTGGGGTATTAATAGAGCTTGTAAAAGACAGAGAATTAATATTCAAATAAAAAAAATATGAAAAGGGAAAAACAAAATAACAAAGAGGATTTAAAAAAATATACAGTAGCTATAGATAATATGACCAAGTGATAAAAAGCTCTATGTCCTGACGTCACATTGATCACCAATGATCTAATAACCGAGGGGGTAACATATCATTCAATGTTTCCATTTTTGAGAATCCCCTGTAACAATCAATGATGTATAGTTTAACTTTCAAGAATCGGCAGTTAATAATGCGAATCAAACATGGTTTTAAATTTTAGTTGTTTGAAGTAAAGTTTGATGCATATTTTTCAGAAAAGTAAATCCTACTAATATTACGAATTCGAAAATAGCTCTGTCTGTTACCTTTTCACGCCCAAACCGCAGAACTTATCGTGTTGAAATTTGGTACGCAGAAAGCCTATGATATGGAGAGGGACATGGCTCCTTTTTTTTTCGGGAACGTGGGTGAATCCGTGGGCACAGCTAGTATCTACATAAAATCTAATTTAAAGGTTCGGTTTTGTAACTATTTCATACCAAAGTATTTTAAATAACGAACGTTATGAAATAACTTGACTTATATGAAATTTTTTGTTTAAAAGTTTTAACTTTTAAAAAAATCCGTATGAAACAGCTTATTGCATTTTGCAAGAGCAGTGATACCTGTTTATATTACAAAACTAATATTACTATCCACTTTACATTGTACACCTATTTAAATTGTAATTCATAATCATGTAAATACTTTACAATTATATTTGTTCATAGTTGATTCTTCTAAAACATTCATTTGAACTTTTATTTCAGTTAGCAGCAACAGGTTTAAATTACAGTCTCTATTATTAGATAGTAATATTTAATCCCAAACTATAAAAATATAATTTATCATCAATATAGTTCCAAGGATTATGGTAGATTTTTATTATCAAAGTGAAGGTATTTAATGACAGGTCAACTAAATTAAACGTAAGAATTCTTAATATCTAAAGGTGGCAATAAATGCAGTAGCATCAATAAAGTCTATTTAAAAGCTATAACTACTCACTGAAATGCTAAACTCGAAGCAGGTTAAAAAGGTTTATAATAAAAAGTAAAAAAAAATAACGATACCATAGCAGATAATTAGCTAAAAAATTACCCTACACAAACGGCTATTAAAATTTAAGCAGTATCAGTGATTATTATTAAAAAACATAAAATATTTTCAATGTTGCCAGTTAAAAATAATACCAGTCGTATCACACGAACCCAGCGATCCAACGAAGCAGCTGCTAGCTCCAGTGGTACATAAACACGCCCCAGTACCAGTCGATCGGGTTAGTCAGTGGACTTACCTGAAATACAAGAAAAAACTATTGATAGATAGGGCCAGTGTATCTACCACCTTAGATGGTAAGATGGGTAAAAACTATGACCAAGAACGTGTTGGAGACGTATATAATAGGGTCGTATAGCAATTCTATTTTTCTACCCTAAATAATTAAAATTCTGTTGTTGGATATTTTACTTACTTACAACTACCTAAAGTTTCATTGTAATCGGATGAATGGTATAGGAGTGCATTTGTTACAAATAAACAAACATACAGACAAAATTGTTTTATACATATGTGATCATCGCCTATTTAAGTATGAAGGAAAATTAATCACTTTTAAATCCGCACAGTATTATAATTGATATGATAACATAATATAAACATTAAAAAGGGACATAAAAACTTCATCTAGCAAAAAAGAGACAAGGGCTATCTTGGAACCTGTGTTTTATAAGAGTTATTTTACTATTTACTTACAGAACCCTAAAAAGGAGTTATAATAAATCCTGCATCGGGCAAATTGTGCACTATCAAGATTTACAATTCATCATTTATTAGTGATGGAATCTACCACGTTTTTTGTTGGTCTATTTGCGGTTACATTTCTAAAAGCATTAGCCGCATCTATTTTAAATTTTATAACAGGAAATAAAATCATTTTTATCCACAAGACAGAACATTTCTAAATAGACTTTTAATCAGTTTTAAAAACATAATAGGAAATCGGTATCCTCAAAATTAAGTCAGCATCTTGTAGATGATGTAAAATGACTCAGAAAGATGGCCCATAATTCAAAACAACAATTGAGATACATCAGTAAAATTTTGTACAAGTCATAAATTTGATCGCAGAAAGACATTAATACTAGAGTTTACTCAACGATTATTAGTATCCGTATCAACGCACTACAATGTAGTAGAGCACTTAGCATTGAAATAAATGCTTTACCATAAACTATATTCTTCATTAGCATACGCATCCTCCTAGTATTTAATAAATATTATTTCTGTCTTTGCCACTATTAATTCTGTCCGCTCAACGAGCTTTAGAATTATCAAGATGTACATATTCTTTACTGTCAACATCTGCTAGGGTATCTTTTACATTTTTGTTACACCTATGTTGTTAAACTTATTATACGTTATATTTATTAGTGTTAAGAGTTTGCGTAAAGTTCCCTCAAGATGGTAACGTAGAATCTTAAACAAATACAACCAGTTCCTCATTGTCTATGGATTTAAAAAGGTAAAGTTTATTTAGTTTTGAATTTCAACCTTCATAGTTGCATACCTGTGGTTTATGGCATATATTCCACAAGCCAGGGTATAAGTGAAGTCATGATTGCGGGTGCGCATGCAATTTCTTAGTCGCGGTTTGCAGTAAAATACACAACATTGATTCTCGTACCGCAGAATCAACACTTCAACAGGTTTTGCAAGGTCTCTCGTAATGTATGCGAAGATAAGCCACTGTCACGTCTGTTTTTCATTATTATAATACAAAATCAATATGAGCGCACAAGTAATTGCTAAGTAAGTAAAATATTTCATTTTTATGTACAATTTTTCTGAGAAACGCCAATGGGGGTAAATAATGTCTCGCAAATTGACAGTTTCTGCAGAATACTCGAGGTAAAATTGACTTGGGTACTTATCTAAAATATTTTTCAAAGATAATGATGACGAAAAAAACGCTTAAAGCCTGTTTTACGACAATTTTAAAATTGTAATATTTCAAGTTGTGGAACGAGCTCCCCGCCGTGGTTTTCCCAAGGGAGTACAACATGGGGTTCTTCAAGAAAGGTGTGAAGAGATTTTTGCAGGGTCGGCAACGCGCGTGTGATGCCCCTGGTGTTGCAAGCGTCAATAGGCTACGGTAACCGCTTACCATCAGGCGGGCCGTATGCTTGTTTACCACCTTAGTGGTATAATTTTTTTTTTTTAATTATAGACTGTAATTTAATGTTTAAATAGGCAAATTTCTTAATAACAAAACAGGTTGCATTATTGCTGATAATCACGCAGAGCAAATCATTTAAAAAACTACGCGACAGCTAAAATGACAGTAATGTCGACGATAATTTTATATAAACAACCATAAAACTTTTAAACTCGTTCAAACCAGTAATGAAACCAGTTTAATATCCGTTAGTTTGCAACATTACACTATTTGAAGAAATTATACGTACACTTCTACATCTTAGAATAGAATATATTTTATTTTTACACTACAAAATCATACAGGAAATCAGAGAAGAACGTAGCTACCTAACCCTAATAATATATAATAAATGTGCTCATCCTATTGTTTACAAACTAAACCAATTTAATTTCACTTTATCTCTTTCTTACAAACATTATTATTGAAAAGGGATAGAAATGCTGTCAAATTAGTCTATGCGATTGTCATGTACGAATTAATAGTCGTGACCAATTTTGATGACAAAATTTACGTTGAAAGCAAGCATTTGGACTAATTTGACAGGACTAAATTTCTTTCTTTGGTGATCCTTAGGGGAGGCCTATGTCCAGCAGGACATCTTGCGGCTGAGATGATGATGATGATGAAATTACTTACATAATTATATAGAATAATATATAGTGATATATTAAATCAGTTATGCTTGAATCAGCACCAATATCTTATTATTTTTATGAGCCTATAATATTCTATTGTTTTTATTCATATTTCATTTATATCTTTTCTTCTCTTGCTAAAGAATCATTTTTCGCAAAACCTTGTGTTACATATGAGTTCGGATGGCAGCCATTTTTTACTGACGGCTAATTTCTTGTGCCAAGTTTGGGGACATATTTGGATGTAACAACTATAATTAGTGACTACGATAATCCTAACTTAATATTATAAATTCGAATGTAAGTTTGTTTGTTACCTTTCCACGCAAAAAAATTTAGTGAATTTTTGAATAATTTTAAGCTGCTAAGTAAAGTCTAAATACTTATATATTATATCCTCCATGACTTATAACTTAGACTTGTATCTGTCAAAATAATTTAATGGTTGAGCAATTTTTTTTCAATCAGGGTACTCCATCATCAGTAATTTACTGTATTTACTTACTGTAATGTAAATAAAAGGACAATTGGTTTTTCAGTAAATAACCATCTGAATATACATGAGAATTGAGGACATCAACATAATTAATGCGAACATTTACTCCATAGAAGAACTGTGGTATAAGTTATTTCATAAAATTAATAAGTTAATTTAATTCTAGAAAGGTCTATGACCTTCTGTTTGCGCAACAAAACACGAAACGTTACGAAGAGATAAAACTAAAATATTGCACCAATACGAACTAATCAAATACAAAGTATACGGTATCCACCATAAAAAAAACACATGGCTTTTAGTTTAGTTGTACTAAAAAAAAGTGCATGCACAATTATTGGAATATTTTAAAAAGTAATTCTAAGAGAAAAACTGTAGACCTACCGCATCGATACGACGCGATTGCGACGCGACGACCGACCGATGTCGCATCATAAAAATCAACATAGGTACTACTAAAAACTGATATATCAATAGATCTTTTTCTAACTATTTAAAGCCTTTTTTTATGTTCGCCAGCAGTGGAAACTTGCAAACAGTCACATCCAGTAATTGGATTTATCTGAAAAATTCGCATGTCACCTTGACAGTCCACCAAAGTTCATAGTAAATGTAAATACAACAGATGTTTCGTGATGTCAAACTGGTTTCGTATTTGTGTCACGACTTTTGTATTATGGTTCGGTTTTTAAACAACTACAGTAGATGTTTGACAATTGTAAATATTATTGTCTCTTTTGTGATTAATGAAATTCTGTATTGAATTCACAATCCCTTAAAAAAAAAGAGAATTAACAGATTTTTTTGCTGTCGATTTGCATCTAGATACGGCCATTTGATCCCAATGTAACCCAAAACAAACAAAGGTTCTGTACAAGGATTACGTAACTTTGTTGCAATCAGTTTCAATTTGAAACAACCTGTAAAATTGAAAATCAATAGAAATTTTACACTGCCGAAAATAATACCATTTGCAACAAAGCTCTGTTTGCATAAGCAGTTATGTTAACGTTAAAAGGTAATCAGAAAACTACTATACTGAACCGGTTTCTAACTGAAACTGATAGCAACTGATTGCAACGAAGTTATGTAATAGCAGCGCTGATAAAAAAAATCTATCAGTAATATCTACTAGTTATTTTGCTTATCCATCAAACTAAAAGCTAAAAATAAGAAATTCATTACATTGAATACCTCTTATCGTTTATAATTTCCACGAAGCATATATAAATGTAAAAATCGTACGCTACACGCAACTTTCTAATTAATTTAATCAAAACTGGCATTAGCACCATTTTATATTAATTTTTACTTGTTTAACCTTATTTTCTTATAATTTAGTATTTTATTGCAGATGTAATGGAACGAGATTTGATTCCATATACGAACATAATTATAATAAACGGGTATTAAAATTATGAGTCACAAATATTTATAATTGAATACCAGATTCATAAGTAACCACTTAACACTTGTGGCCACAACGTCATAATTACCATTTAATGAGAGTCTTGTGATCAACCGTAATTATTCAAACAATTAACAAATTAATGTAAATTGAATGTATAAACAGCTAAAATAATTATCGAACCGGTACCACGGCGGTCCTAATCTTTTCTGTACTATGAAAGACTTTCCCCACTATTTCACCATGGCTGAAGGTGGTAATCGAACAAAGCCAAGATGGGGACTGGCTCACACTGGTAGATCAGGCATATTATAAACTCGATGTTTTCTTTGAGCAAAAGCTCAAGTTAATGTAGAAATCCAACCCAAAACCTTCGCATTCCACATCATTACAACTGAGCTATTAAAAAGTAATACACTGTGGTTGACAACTGTTTTAAGGTTTCATCTTTTCATTCATACCTAAATAACTACAGTACGGTTTACACACTGCTCTATCTGTGTAAAACAAATGCTATTAGCGCTACACATGGTAGAGCTGTAATCCTCGTCATTTGACACATTTCACTTGACCCACTGCCTTGCCGAGCAGTAGGCCACTTGCCGGGCTAGTTAACTTGGTAGGGAAGTTGAGAAGCGCTAGAAGTGGCTTCTAATCTTAGAATTTTAGTTTAATCAACATTAAAAGATATTTTTTTACGAGATTGAAATCAAATGAAAGGTGTGATTTTTGATTGCAATAAAAAAGGCCAATTTACTATTTGACAGATAAAAGTCATATTTGGACATAAACTCTGGAGGTCAAAGATAACATGGATCTGTCACTTTAAATTTGTCACTGTGAATTTGTAAAAGGTAAAGGAAATATATGTACTGAAATGTAGTTAGATATACGATTCACAAAAACATCCAGGTACCTACTTACAATACAATTAGAGTTAAATGTTACTCCCATATTATTTATTACTAGCTGTTTCCCGCGGTTTCACCCGCATACCATAGGCAATCTGCGTACCAAATTTTATCGCAATCGGTTCAGCGGTTTAGGCGTGAAAAGGTAACAAACAAACAAATAAACAAACTCACATTCGCATATATGATATTATGTTTCGGATTAGGATTTATAAAACAAATAAATATCTCACGGAAACATTAAAGATACAAGTTGCATAGAAATCCTCCCCACTACACGTTATAACAACACCAAACTGCGCTCAAACCATCCAGCGTCACTCTACATCATAGCCGGTTGAGATTCAGCGAAAGTGGTCGTTCAGCCGAGGTCACTTGGCCAGGAGAAATGCACGAGTGTAAGAGTGGGGGAAACGTGCGTACGCGCCGAACGTTTGCGTAACATCGTGTAACCACTGGCTTCTGACATTGGCGTATCTTTAACTGGGTTATGATCAGAATTTTATTGATTCTGTTTTGGAATTTGTTGTTTGACATTTTTTTCTTGTGCAGGCTTGAATATGTTTTTTATTTTTTTAAGAATTGCGTCAAATTACGTAAAAAAAATTAAAAAAACTATTGACATTTCAAATAAAACTAACAGATTTACTTCGAGTGATAATATATCACTTCAGTTGAATCACATGTATGTAGTAAAGACGGTTAATTAATAACACGCATAATATGGTGTGATAAAAGGAATCGTAAGAATAGCGTGGCTTTAGCTAGGTTCAACGACTTTCCTTTTGTATTAATTAAGAACGTTTCATACTATTTGTATACGACATAAGTTTGTTATTTTAATGACCATTTTTAGTACCTAATGAAGAATAAAGTCATTGACATGAGATTAATAAAATTTCTTAATTAATACGCTCTATTATTTTTGTATAAGTGATGATGTGGCCGAAGGTGGTGAGCACATAAAGCCTAGACAGACAATTTGTTGAGGTAAAAAAAACTGAATACATTGTTTATATTTACGCAATACTCAAAGGTTTTTAGAATGAAAATATTAATAAAGAATACCTATTAAATAACGATGGATAATAGAACGTCTATTTTATAACGATCTTTAATATTAGTACAACGTCCATTTTAGAGCCACGAAACAACACATCTATTTATGTTAGTCGTAAAAACATTTTGATCTGCCACTTGGGTTTGTTACAAAATGCTAAATCAAGGCTGCCAATAATCGGCTGCAGCCGGAATGGTCTACGAGTGGTATTATATTTGGAATATTAAACGTCAATGTTATTGAGACCGAATGAATAATTTCTTTTGAATCATTCAATTTCGTTATTTAGACCGTTTACTAAAGAGCTCCCCATAATGCTAGCGACAGAATCTGTTAGCGCAGTAATATTATCTAACAAGCGTTTATAATTCAAACAACGTGTACTTAAATTCAATCCAATTTTCAAACAAGTAAATAATAAAACTGAGCGAAGACCATGGAAACATGCTAAGAAACATTTGGCATGACTTCAAAATTCAAACAATACCAATCTCACGATTGGGAAATCACAATGAGCTATGATTAATGACTGGCAAGATTTTGAAGATGCTAAAGTAATGACGGTAGTTACAAAAAGCCTTGCTAGCACGATAGAAGCACAAAAAGGCAACTTAATTCTAGTTCACGATATTGACACGTCAGCTAATAGTCGGATTGCGTGTTCCAACCGTGTTGAACACAAAGGAAATGCCACGAAGCATAGGGGACGTCAAATCCTAAAGACTCTCAAACCATTGTTAGCGGAGTTATTTATTATAGAATACATTTGTGAACTTCCATGATGAATATAAAATATGGAGTTAGTATGAATTGCTGTGGATACTTTGTCGTAGCTCATAGGTATAAGGAAAACGCTATAAAATCTTTTCAGTACGCAAATATAATGTCTTTTGCCTACTGTATTTGCATAAATAATGGGCTTAAGTTATTTCATGAATATTGCTATATGGCTTACCTCGTACTTTAATAGCTTAGGGCTGTGGCGTATAACTTACAACTAGAATATTATCATGTGAATCCAAATGATAATTTTATCTTGATTAATCGCTATTGGCGTCATTAAATTATTATGGCGTATCACTTTGTTATGAATATTTACTGGTAAATTTATTGATAGTATATAAATTTACCAAGTTTTACTTGATTTACCTAAACCTATTAAAAAGTTTTTGCAAAGGTAGATCTAGAGATCAGGATTCTATTTCTTCTTTAAAATCACAACATAAACTGATTTGCACATCTATACAGATCAGACCTTTGACTAAAGCGTCATTCATGAAAATACAGTTATTGTAAAATAATAACTCCATAAACCAAGATTAATAAAAACCTAAAAAAAAAAGATAAATATAAAACATACATGTTTACAAATCCCAAAAGAAATCGTCTTGTTTATCTACATCAATTTGAATCAAGGGGTAAGGACAAACAAAGGACCGGATGTATTATTTTTAATTTAAATGGGAGCGAGATAATTACTACAGATTGTAGGGTTTGGATGAGATATAAGGAAATGTTTGTATAATCTGTATTATATGTTGGTGTTGGCAACCCTACTAATATTATAAATGCGGAAGTTTGTGTGGATGTTTGTTACTCAAACATGCCATAATTGCTGGGAACGGAATAAAGGATACAGGATTTATATATTAGGAAAACGTCGGTCGGAATCGGGGAAACATCATTGTCGCTATCATCTGAGTTACCGAGAGATTTTATATTTTCTCTATAGTCGTTATACCTACTAAATTTCAAGAAAATCCCTTCAGGCATTACGAGTGATAACAAACACAAACAAAGTTTTACACTCATAATATTACGAGGATACTCATATATATATATATATATAAAATGCAGGCAAAAAGCATTCCAGATCCACATATTTTAATATCGCTGCTTCAAGAATGCTGCATAAAGGAAGACTGAGAAATAGTTCGCAGAAAACAACGGGAGGAGCAGTAAGTTGCACACAATATTAGTTGTTAAATATGGAGGTATATTCAGGCCTGTGTTAGACCACAATCTCACCACGGTAAGTGACAATGTGGCCAATAGTGGTAACCACATATAGCCTAGAAGAAATGAATTCTAAAGTATTCTAAAGTATGAATTTAAAAGTGCAGTTGATTGGTGGCAATGAGTTGTAGTTACTATCCATAATAGAACTTGCTATCATTGAGGGAACCATGAAGATCATGAAGACGAATAATATGTTCCTTGATACGTTTGATGTATGAGATATGGATGGGAGACCAATTCAAAAATATTTCTCTATGTTGTAACTAAGCACCATACGAAAGAGAGGGATAGTGCTACTTTAAGCAGTCTCCTCTCCAACTCCTTCAGTTGAGTTCAAGCTGACTTCAGAACTAGAGGTAACTTCAGTAGTTTTAACCTACATAAATGGCCTAAGCACTACTCAGTATGTATCTAAACTGAATGAATGGCATTGACATTACCTTGTTATGTATATAGTCTCTTTTTAGTTTTATATTTATTTTCATTTGTTTTGTATGGTGCGACAAAAATACAAGATAGAAATTTGTCTGTCTGTTCATCCAGACAAAATAAGTGTCCAATTTTATTTGAGTTTCAGCACAAACTGAATAATAAAAATGTAACACGTGTAAACCTATTAAAGCCGATATCATGGACAAATTCAGGGTCATACTGAACACATATGCAAATTGATTCAGTTGTCTCTTAATTATTAAATAAACTTACTTCCATATTTATCACTGACATACTTTTTAGATTTTTGACTTATTTCGACAGATCCTAAAAGTGTCCAAAAATAAAAACGAAACTAACGCCACGGTTTATGTAAAAGCTAGGTGCAAACAATAAAGCGCACCCTGTATTATCAACAGCGTCTTCGCTGCGCCACTGACCCAAATAGTAGGACAATGTCGCAAAATGGCCAACCCCCTGAAATATGTAAACTAGATGTGACATAATTAGGTTCATTAGCATGGGTCATAATGCTACAAGGAGAAAAATGAAAACAGGTTTTAAGTGTAAATTTTACATCATACTGCTTCCCCGAACATATTAGCTATACTTGACAGCATCCTGTATATCCTGGGCCTTTCTTCACACACAACTATCTAATATTTAAGCTTTTAACTATGGAAACCAGATAACTGTAATATGACTGAATATATAATTTTCTACTTTTAAATATATTTTTATATAGATAAATTACTGCCAGATATCATACATCATACATAATTACTTATCTGTTTGTTTGGTTGAACGCGCTAATCTCAGAAATACTGGTTCGAATAAAAAAAAATAGTGTAAGGTTATAGGGAATTTAATATCTCGAAGAATTATCCCGGGAAAACAAGATTACTCGGGAACGCGGATGAAACCGCGGGACAGAAGCTAGTTATTAATAGTCTTACTAAAAATAAAACTAGACCCAGAAACATATTAGTATACAACTTATCTCATCAGAACCAGTCACCTCAAATCAATTTAAAACCGATTGAACGTCAAAAATAACTCAAAAATCAATATAAAATGCCACTCCTGGCATAACTACATAAATAAATCACAAATCTTTCGGCTATTAGAGTAGATCACACAAGCGTCGTAAATCTTATTCATAAACGTACAATGACGAAACAGGAATATACACACACATACTGACACCGTTGCATTCTCCCATCCAATTCTATTAGGAGAAATGTAAAAATAAATTAGTTCCATCTATTACAGAGCGGGGTCTACGTGACTTATCCAGACGCGGATATTTATATCTGTAAAAGGTAGAGGCGCCACCGTGAAAAAACGTCACGCAAAAAGCGAATAACGGTCGTAGGTGGAGCGTTGTTTTTCGTTTGTCGAATATAAAGTTATTTTTCATGTTTGACATAACTACTACCATGTTGAAATGCTACTTAGGTATACAAAATACCTCGAGTTAGATTTTGATTTTTGCTTACAATCATTTACTTACGCTGTTTAATTTATTTTCTGTCGCTGTCCAAATATTAGTGATGTACGATACTTCTAACCTTATATAAATAATCTTATAGTGTGTTGAATAAATGTTTTCTTTTCTTTCTTATATTTGTTTGTCTTTAAATCGGCATTATTTTGAAAGATCGATTTGTTTCTTTTTTAACCGAAATTCAAAAAAAGGAGGAGGTCTACAATTCGTCGGAATCTTTTTTTTTGTAACAATAGTTTGTGCCTGTTGTGTTTTTAAAATTTATAAATCATACTCATGATTACCATTACTCTTTTTTCCAAAAACCTTCTTATTTATTCTTCTGCTTTATTTTCAATAATCTCTAAATATTACCCTAATATATTAACGAGCGTAGATACAGAACCTAAACTAAATATAAATCAGCGCCAGCGCATGGCATGTGCGCGTACGTCAGTTATCGTAAAACATATTTTCACATTGAAACGTATTTCGTACGTCACAGGTCGAACATATGTGTTTGTTTCGTTTTCTAAACAATGAATAGGGTTGTCAACGTTGTGATAAATTACTTTGTTCAAATGTTAACTGTGTAATGTTAGCATAAAAAACATGCTCAGTAAATAAAATACTATGTCCAGCAATGGACGTCTTGCGGCTGAGATGATGATGATGAAATAAAATACTAAAAATAAAAAATCTAAACTAACAACCCGCTTCACCAAAAAATAAAATAGTAAGTAAAACACTAGCCCAAGTAAATGTAAGGGTCTATGCGCATCATTGCAAAATGCTCGTCCAAGCAATACCACACGTTTTATGGTACGACGGACGGGGAGACGGACGGGTCGCATCGCAGCGCAATAACACGTCAGCCGGAATATTGCGTTACGCGACGCCCTCATATTGCATGCGTTCGTTGGTTTATTAGACAGGGTTACATCACTATTATGGTTTGTTTGGATTTATGTCAGTTTTGTTTGATACTCGTGATGCTTTATAGACATGTAAGTTTTTCAGTGTAAAGGCGAAGCTGTTGGGATGTCCAATTATTATTTTTAATTGATATCTGATAATTTTTAGTGCTTCCAAAAAGCTACCTGTATGTTAATATCGCAAAGGATATTAAAAAGGAACATCACAAAAATATAACAATTTGGTTTTCTAGTTCGTTTTTTTTACAATTAATTTTTATAATGTTTTAGTTTGTACATCAATCGATACAATCTCAATGTGGTAAGTTATGTAGCAGGTGGCAAGCACACAATACCTACAGGATGATTTTTTTGTCACTGGCAATACTTGAAGGGGTAGAAGTACTAATCAATATGAACAACTTTCACTATGTGACCAACACTGATATAGCATAAAATAAAATGGTTGCTTCATACAATTTGGTTGAATAGGTATTGAGCTTTTGTATGGAACAGCTGATAATCTTGTTGTGATTTCACAGTTAGTCCCATAATAAAAGTTGTTCATATTGATGAGTACTTCCACCCCTGCAAGTATTGCCAGTGACTAAAAAATCATCCAGTATATGACTGTTGTCACAAGGAGTGACACTTTCATGGCACGAGTAGGGAAAGGCCAGAATCCATCAAAGATATTAATGACACGATAATTGTTTACGGACTTAAATATTCATTGACATATATATTAAACTAAATAATTAAAACACAATAATAATTTAACGAGAGAATCTATTATAGCACCGATAAAGAACAATGGGTCGCGTGCTACCAATCTGGAACGTGTTAATTACTGCTGGTGGTTAAATAATGATGATAAGGAAGGGTTTTAAAAATAATGTTGCCGAACAATTTTTTGTTATTGTTATTTTTTTTTGTATTTAAAACGGTCTGCGGTCAATTTATGCTCCGTCTAAAACATTCGAAAGGAAGTAATGTTTCTTCCTGGAAATATCAAATAGGAAATATTAATTAATATTATTATTATTACAGATACTATATAAACATATTTATATTATTAAAAAGCGACAGTGAACTCTATTTATTTCGTTTACCAA
Organism: Tetheella fluctuosa; assembly: GCA_951216915.1. Lineage (NCBI taxonomy): Eukaryota > Metazoa > Arthropoda > Insecta > Lepidoptera > Drepanidae > Tetheella > Tetheella fluctuosa. Next base: position 2,315,998 of record OX578214.1, read on the forward strand.
CCAATTTTGATTATATTCGGTGGTGGGAAAGTTATGAAGAAGATTTTATGGTACTTTGGATCGGTTGTGAAACCGCCGGGTTCTAAAAATGGGGGGGGGACAAACATTATCAGTTGTTTAATTTGGAGTAGGTAATATAATATTTACTGTTTTGATACGAATCCCTTCGTTTCTAAACTAACTTCTGCCCCGCGGTTTCACCCGCATTTCCGAGGGATCTTATGTTTTCCCGGGATAAAAAGTACCCTATATCTTATTCCAGTGTATGATCTATCTAAGTGCCAACGCTCATCCAATTCAGCCATTTTTGCGTTAATGAGTCACAAGCATCCAAACAAGCAAGCTTTCACATTGATAATATTAGGATATAGATTACTTGACCTACCAACTCTTCGACTGGTGGTAACTTCAGTAGCTTCGACGTTCATAAGTGTCCTTCTAGGGCCTAAACTGAATAAATGGCTTTCACAGATACCAACATTAAAATTCTAATATTCATATTTGTAGGATTTCGTGTCTCCATTGCTGTAAATTAGCCATTTTGATTTGAACAAATGTTTGTCCACACATGTTTGTAAAACGCCGAATTCGTTTCGGCATGTTTACACTTGCTGTAAACATATCAACATCGATTTTCAGTACCTAATTACAGCTTTTAATATTATCGTTTGTTTATTTTGATCGGGTGGGTAATAAAATATACATAATTTAAGTAAATTAAGGGTTTAAGGCCGCTTTTCCATTACAGAGAGGAGATGCATTCTTTATTTATTTATTGACCAAAATAATTACATGATTTTTTTAAACGAAAGCGTAAAAGACCTATATGCCCGTTGAGAGTTCATTAAGTTTAAATTAATTATAATTTAATTTTAAGAGCCTATGCAACACATAGTTAAATTATTCTTATTCCAGCCAGAGTACAAACGTTCCAATTTTAAATTTACATTTGGAACAGTCAATGGAGCAGACAAGAGTGCAATCATTGGCGACGGTAATAAAAGCCTAAATAAATTTTTGGGGTTCCATATTGGGAGAGACTCGTGATTTAACGTTTTAAAAAATATTTTAATTATATTTCGAACACTTTTAAAATTGATTGATTTGAAGTTAATCCATTCAGTTGGACCGATGCGACGATCGACTAGTCACGTAGAAGGTACATGTCCAAACTGCAGTAGGCCAAGGAAGTAAGTTTTCTACCCAAATTTGCCACCCTGGTCGCAATTGGGTGTTTAATCAGATCGTGAGTAGAACTCATAATATAAAACGGGCCTGCGCAGGAAATAGCAAAAGCGATAACACTGCATCATTACGTATGCAGCTATGGAAATAGCTTATAGAGTCATTATTTTATTTTTAATTCAAGCAGATGTATGTAGTTTACTTTACAAAATAATTACAACTGATTAAAAATATACTGAAATATTTATATTTACTAGAGTACCTAGGTACACCCGGCCACGTTTCGCTAGCTACTAAACAAAAGAAAATCGATTCACAAATAGAAGAGAAAATGGCACTTAACTATTTTGCCTTTACCTATTTATATACCTACCTAATAATTCTAATTAGTACAGTAGATCTAAATAATATTATCATAAAACAAATAAAGGGAATTTCTATAAGCGCAAAAAGGTTCAAGTAGTTCCAGTTTCTGACCATATAGTAACAGGAGCAATACCTGCTCAAGTAAGTCCATATATGGAAGAAGCTGCTAAGTGAAAACTGCCTATATGAAGGTAAAAGTATTGCACGGGACAGTGAGTGTTTAAATGTAAGTATGTCGATTTAAAGTAAAATTTTATGTTTGTTATTGATATATTGGAAACGTTATTTAATATTTATTTAATTAATTATTTATTAAAAATATAATATACTATTTTCTATGCTACTAACACTAATGAACACTAAAAATTATTCAATATTATCGACAATTTTATTATTGGTAGATATGTCAAATGACATGAAAAATCTTGATAGGTATTCAATACACAAGAAAATAAAAATGGAAAAATAAAATTAACTTTTAACAATAAGCAAAACCGACTTCATAGTGAGCTTGCACTAAAACGTATAAAATATATATCAGCATGTATCTAGGACACTTGGGTTTTTAAGCTGAATATAAATACTAGCTGTTCCCCGCGGATTCACCCGCGTTCCCTGTATAAATATATTTTTCCAATTTTTTAATAGTTATTCTGCTATTTGGGGCGGAGACAAATCCAACAAATCAAAGATCATAAAAATCGGTCAAGCCGTTCTTGTGTTATAAATGGTGTAAATAACCCGACTTTGTTTTATAAATATATAGGTGCCTATAGATTTTTGACAAACATTTTTTTTTATTAATTTCATTCCCAGTTTAAACGAAAAAAACCTTCATAAAGTTTAATTGAAATCCACTTCGCATTTTTTTATTCCGACAAAATTGTAACAAAGGGACCAGAAAAATTCTTGAACAGTTGTTCCGACGTTGTTATCCCATAAATAAAGAAAGTCGCTTAAGAATCGACGTTTATTTAGACAGTTGGATACTTTAATTTAATTTATATGTTCAGATAAATGTAATAATAGGTGTCTATGTTATTTGAAGGGAGTTAGATGTCTTCTAATTTTAGTAATTTCTTGTTCTTTTTTTACATAACATCAATTAGACGAAGCTACAATCATTGGTTCTCAACATGAGGGCATGGGTTCAAGAGGCGATGGATAGTATAACGAAATACATTTAACTAGACAAGGAACTGCCTCTCAAGTGCAGCTGCCAGAACACACCGGTAGGGCTTGGCGATAGATTTTCAAGTTGACGGTGGTAGCCAGCCAGGCGAGTACTACAAAGTACCCTACCATTATGTTCCTCACGATGTTTTCCTTCACTGAAAGCTCAAGCTTATTGTAGGATTTGAACCCACGACCTACGTCACGGTATTAAACGTCACTACCCAATTGAGCTATCAATGCCTCAAAAACTCCTCTATAGAGTATAATATACTTAAAATTATGCATGTAGCATAATTTTTAATATGGAGACAAGAAAAGTTATTTTTTTTATTTGTGAAAAATTTACATAAGTAGAGTACTTACACCATTTATAGATTTATGATATCATCCTGAGATTAATTCTAAACTATCTAAGAAATCTTATATCTTCAGCAAAATGTTCTTCGATCCAGAACTATTCAGGCGTACTGAGTTGCATAAAAATTGTAAGGAACCAACCTTGTCATGCATGGACGATAACGAGTAGAGCGAACTGGTTAGACATGATAATATGAATAAGAAAAAATACTTCAAACACCTGCAAAGTAAGTCTTTATAAATGAGTAGATACTTAAGAATTTTAATGAAAATAAAAGCGAGCACATACATTTTGTTGTCATATCGCGAGATATATAAATATGGATGACACTATTATATATTACTAGCTGTCCCTCGCGGTTTCACTCGTATAGCGGTAAAAAAAATATAGCCTACGACCTATTCTCAGACCTACCGAATGTACATAAAAAAAATCATAAGAATCGGTCGAGCCGTTTCGGAGGAGTTTGCAGACAAACACTATGACGCGAGAATTTTATATATTAGATTATTCTATGTAACATGAGCAGATAAAATTAAAATCCTATTATCCTATCCTATCCTACTACCCTATTAATATTATAAAATGTGACAGTTTGTGAGGATGATGGATGTCTGGATGTTTGTTAATCTTTCACGCAAAAACTACTGAACGAATTTGAACGAAATTTGGCACACAGATAGAATATATTTTGGGTTAATATATGTAATAGCTTTTATACCGAGAAAACATAAGATGGACTTATTAAAACCTTAATCATATCATAAGCAGTTCTTCAAGAAGGGTGTGAAGAGATTTTTATACCCCTGGTGTTGCAAGCGTCAATAGGCTACGGTAACCGCTTACCATTAGGCGGGCCGTATGCATGTGTGCCACCTTAGTGGTATAAAATAAAATGCTCTCTATTTAATACCAATTATTTTTTTCAGATACCTTTTCATATCTCAACACGTAATACAGTCGCACGTGCGTGAAACGTAAAATTTCGGTTCTTTTATCTTGAACCGGACGAAATAACGTCCCTGACTAATTACCCGTGTTTATTACATGCCATATCGATGTACCGTGACGTGGCACGATTCGCACACGATTTTTCAAAGGAAAATAAACGTTATATAAAATAATTATCAACGAGCCGAGTTGGTTCTTTTAATTGAGATGATAAAAATATACATCGTTTGGTCGTGATCGTTTTTTTTTTTTGTAAATAGAATTTACTCTCCGTTTACATGTGTTTTCCCGTATGACGTCATTTTTAAATACTCCATGAGCACCACTGAGGGAATTAGTAAGTAGCTCCTAGAGCACAATATACTGTCTGACGTCATCAATAGATCTTTCACTTTACATTAGTGTATGGCTTTAGTTACGTGAATGACGTCTTGAGAAAATATACAGTACAAACGAAATTATACGCTTTCTTTTTGGTGTAAATAATACTAAACATTACAGTCAAAAGAACATATGTTATTCAAAAATAATCTGTTTTCTCTAGAGTAAATAAATCAAATATTATAATATATTTCCCTTTTCTTTCACACCATGTATAATAATAGTTTTTCTATCATCAACTTTATATTGTAAATCATCACTGGACACTAATTTCAATCTAAAGTCTTTCGAATAAAGTTCAAAATTGAATGTGATGAAGCAACAGTAGTTTGGAACACGCTAGCTTCGCGAAGATAAATTTACTTTTGCTAGAGACACTAATTATTAAAATTGATAGTAACTACTAGGGCAGTTAGGTGTATAATATATTGGTTACGGATATATATTCGAATTTTATTTGAGTGCGGATACAACTCAGAAGAAATGAAATTTGAAAATAGAATGTGAATTTACAGGAGATATATCTATCTCCTGATTCTAGTAAAATTCTAAAGCGTAAGTTTGTACGGATGTTCGATTGATGTTCGACGTACAAATGCAACAATTTGAGAACCTATATAGTACCTAGTTCATTTTCTAGTATAGTTATAGCAACACTAACATTAATTAGAGAACGAGTAACACTTTTGAATACGGAAATAAAATTTGGCGCGTGCGAGTACTGCTTAATAACAAACACATTTTATTGAACACTTATAATGTAAAGAACGAGGAAGTATATATAATTTGAAATAAGTATTAATACATACTAAATAAATATTTTATCTTAGGGTGCCATATATGTATGTATTTAAAAACGTTTCGGATATCTGATACATTCGGTTACGGTTACGGACGCAAATTTGCATAACATCCCTATTAACCACACAATCAACCACCCGCATAACGTAAAATTAATGAAAACCTGAACCCACGCTTTTAAAAAAAAACGATATATATGTGCTAGATTGCAAATGAAATTGGCGAAGCATGGTGTACACTTCGATTTTTTCCGTAACGACAAGACCGAATTTATAATATCCTTACATGTATAATACTAACTAATATTGAAAATAAATGTTTATTCGACTAAATCATCGATAAACAAGTTTACATAACACAATCGATAAAAACAAAAATAAAAATTGATTCTCTCTGCAAAGCTAAAATATTTGTAATTTATAGCGAGTCATTGTGTATGTGACCACATATGGTATGTGACCACGTAACCAATTAACGAAAGGAAATGCCCTTTAAAGTATTTTATGAGGTAGGATAAAGTATTCTAAGGATATCGCAAGGGAAGCAGCCGACATAGCTTAGTTTTTAAGTGCACACACTCGATTTAGAAATGCACATTGGACTGTGCAAATTGTTTGTATAAATACCTATTGCAGAAGCTAAACTCGTCTAATAGTGGAACAGATATGCAAAAAAACTGTATGTAGTAATTCTTTGTGGAAGGTTGCAGCAGGCAATGAAACACAAAAACGTATGCGGGCTGGATTTATAACCAACATGTACATAAATAAATGAAAAAGATATGCTTATAGGTATGGAATAGTAATAATGTAACGGATAATAACACAAATATAGTATCAGTCTATAGACAGAGAACACAATAAATTTCAATTTTGATAAAAAAAATAAAAAAAATCTTGTCCTCGAGAAAAGATCAAGAAAAAAGAGCTGCAGAAGTATATACGACCCTTCAATTAATTAAAAAACACAATAAACCCGCCAAACTAAATACAATGAGAAATAAAACTAACGTTTATAAAGATCTAGGTCACGAACAAAAAATCAAAACACGTTGATACAAATGAAAACAAAATTATTGGGTTCAGTACTGAGTAGTCGCATACATTTGCCAATTACTGCGCACATCCTCACGTTGGGTTGGACGGTGACAAGGTCAAGCGTCTTACGTATGAGCATGAACAATCAGACAAGGTTTTTTACAGCTCGGAAGCATGCGGCAGTAATTTTCTAAACAGACTTAAGAACCGTCAAAGAAGTAATTTATATTGAATCGAAACAACAAGATACAAGATAATTAATATCACCGATATGGATGTATTCTTTTCAGTTAGTAATATGTCAGCTAAATTTATCTACTAGATATAAGGTGTTATGAGCACAAACATATTAAATGCAGGAAGTCCAAGATACAAAAAAACTACCCTTGAATCAAAATCGTATACCTACTCTACAGAATAAACTTTTTGTGCCATTGTCTTTCAGTTCTATCAGGTTTTTTTAATAACCATTATGCTAAATTCCAAGTTGCTAATACACTGAGTGTTACATATATGTATAAATAAATAAATATAAACAACAGATCTGAATATAGCATAGACGTAAGATGGAACGAAAGCAAAAGATCTGGATACTAATTATGTTAGAGACAGTTTTAAACTTAATGGTAGGTATGGGTTTTGATAGTATTCCTTTAATTATGATGTTTATTGTACTCCAAGTTGGAGAATTGATTATTGTTTAGATAACCGTAATGAATTTCTTTTACAAGACAATGGATTCGATTCTACAACCAAAACATGTGTCATCAATGGCAAAGGTAATAATAAAAAAAACTTAAACACTGTGAAATAATCAACACGAAGCCTGCGTATGTTTTATAAACACATCGATTGAAAACGTTGAAGAAATACGTTACGCTAGATAATGGTTTACATAAACTTGATAGAGTATTGAAATAAACAGTGTAATGTTTACATACATTACTATTAAGTAGATTAGGAGAACTATCAAAACAGTTTTCGTATCATGTAATAAATTTCTACTGTAGACTATAGTACACTAAAATTATATATTTGATGAAGCAAGATGAGCGTAATTTACGCTGTCCAAAATTGGTCACGTAATATTTAAGTAATTGTCGGTTGAGAACTTATTTTGTGGCCTAAAACTGCAATAATACCTATATGAAACGAAATGCAAACGTAAATTACCCGACACGAAACGCGGCTTGTTTGGCCTGACCCTTAGATCATTTTGGTTGTTTAACTTTTCAGTATTTGTTTTATTTCGATAGATACTTATTTTGGTTTTAAATAGAACAATAATTAACGACAGACTAATTATCTTCTACTGTAATAAAACAATTACATAAGCATTTTCTTGATATTATTAAACTTGCTATTCGACTTTATAATCAACGGTATCGAGAATAATTTATCATAAAATGTCTTCATCCACATTTTCCCTTTTTAATAAATCCATAACCATTTTATTTTTCCTTTCAATAACTCAAATACGTTTCTCCGGAAATTATTCTTTCACTTGACGTCCTTCAGAATGTCGGCCGAATTTTTCGAGTACATTTGTCATACACATGTTAGTCTAGCGAGAGCGATAGAAAGTGTATAGCTTTGTTAAAAATACTACATATATTTTCTTTGAATATCTGTCAAGATAACATGTGTAGTAACAAATTATATGACGATCTGAATACATGTTCCTAGTTTTATTTCTGAGAAAATATAGCCAACAGTTTTGACAAGAACGTTGAAGTACTATCCAACATCTTATTATTAGGGAGAATTGAAGATGTGTGGAAAGACAGAGACGAGTCCACTCGTATGATAATTTGAAAATAGTGCCTATTGCCTACTAGCCGTAGGCTAGAGCAGAGTTTAATTAATAAATCAACAATGAAAACATTTGGCATTCAAATGATTTTTTTGTTTTACAAAAAGAGATTATTGTCATGTTATTCAACAATAACAATAAATTGCTGTTACAAGTGTACGAAGAATTAATTTATAGAAAGAATTCGTTAAAAGATGTGAAGATAATTAAATAGCGAAAATTAATTAATTCTCTTCGACTCATTAGTTGAAAATATCCGAGCAGTAAAACTTTCAAGGAATGTTATTCTATCCAGATTTATTGCAAAAATTAAATTTAGAAGAGAAGTGAAGGACAGTTAACATTCAGAAAAGCAAAGTTAGTTCAGTTCAATATCCAAATACTTTTCAATTTTAACACATTATTATTTGAAAATAAGCAATAATTAACATAAGTTTATTAGAAGCTTTCTAAAATATAATATAAAAGACAATAAGTACCTTATCTAAATTCTTTTCATGAAAGTTTCCAATTTTATCAACACAAATTATTAAGATCATAGTGTTTTATTCAGTGGGATCACGATTTGCGTTCAACTGACGGTATAACTGAAGATAGACGTTAAACTTGCATTTTCTCTGTAAGCATTCTATTTGTTTATGATTCTGACATTTTCCGGTGCCATCGGACCGTTTACAATGATAACTTCAGTCCCTGTTTAATATTCTGCATGTAAATGAGAACGCAGCCAGCTGTTCTGGAGGGGGTAGTGCTCTTTAAGAAAACATTTTGTTTGTGGTTTTGTTATTAAGAGTTGTTTCAGAAGTTTACAGTTCAATATTCTTGGTAGCAGATTTATTCGCTGTTAGACTTGGGAATATGAAAAGCTTTTGTTATTTATTTTTCGAATCAATAGAATTTTATCATTTCCATGTACATAATAGGAATTGAAACGGTTCTACAGGTAGAGCATATTAAACGATTTCTTCTGGATAGTAGTCATATATTTACAATTTATACAAGCATTATATAACAATATATTTATTAGAATTGATTTCAAAATCAATTTGCTGTCCGGGAACAAACACGATCATATTATTCCGTTTAAATTTCACGGTTTCAAGTAAGACAATCGCAAAAAAATTATAACCCACATGCGAGCCAGGGATTAATTCAAAATGTCACCATTGTTAAAAGCTTAGCAATAAAGTACATTAGTGTATCATGACAATAATGAGGCTAGAGATAGCAACAGCTGTGTTCAACACAAATTATTTAATAAATCAAGCCGGGGAACAATTCGGAATTACTACTACTTGGCAACGCAAACTAGAATTTTTATAAAGCAAAATGATGGTGAGACAAAAGATTTTCGAGTCGTGAAAAGAATGTCTTTTTTAAAAATAAAATGCGCAAAGACGTCGCCGTCCGCCAACTATCTGTCGTGGTTCAGTCGGATGTGTGTTTAAAATAGACCGGGTTTCTAGTTCGACTTTACAAGTCAAAGTAACAATCGCTAGGTGTGCATTAACATTATTTAGCTAGTCTTTTTGTCTAGCGTATTAATATCATACATATTTAGGATTCCTGAGAAATCAAATCAAATTATTTTCATAGAATTTGATACAAATGTTAATTTCCAATAATATATTTTCGGTGAAGTTGTTTTGATCGACAATATTGATCAATTTTCCTCAACAGTTTCTTTGCTATACGTTGTGTGTGAACTGCATTTTAAGTTTAAATTACAAGGAAAAGTAAAGTGGGCGTGTAACTGTTTTTTTTGAAACTGACTTACCAGCTTACTTCAGACAGAGCAAATAAAATGCTACAAAGACCAAATAATTATCGTGAGAGAGTCTAAAGAGTGGATATACTACTATTCTGATTATTATTACTAATAGGGTTAACGACAAGGCCATAAGAGTTAGCCAGGATAGTTCGAAATGTCAAGAAAGACATAAAATAAATATGTTTATGATACAAATATTATTTACCAAATAAATATAAAATTTATAGGAAAATAATGAAAAGTTTAAAAGGAATGACCGAAAATGTACACTTAGATTTTAAAGCAAACCCACAGACTAAAATATTAGTCCTTGGATTGACGACGATAAACGACTGTATAAATCAAGTCAATTATTGAAAATCATAAGCAGAATAAATGCGTTAAATCCAATACAATACTTCTGGTCCATTCGAATGATTTGACTGTGTGTCACTGACTATTGATAGAATGTTCAAATCCCCAGTCTAAATAGAATCAACACACACTATTTCTCGAAGCGTGTAATTGTATGGTTTGTGTGAGCAGTTTACGTCTTCAATTATTATGAAAATAGTCCCATCCAAGTCTAGACAGTTTGGGACGCCGGCTTATAGCGTTGTCACATCTTAAAATACTTCCAATAATCTTCAATTTATCGTGTCAATAGAATATACACCTGTTATACTCATTCAAATGCCACCTATTTTCAAATTCTTCTCTTCAATTACACGTATTATGTTTTGTCATTTTAACGTTTCACATATATTTTCGAATATATTACGCTTGCGACTTTTGTTTTCGTTTAAGTGTTGTTTTCTCAGCTTTATGCACTACTAAAATTACTCTTTCTTCTATGAATTGGGTGTCAGATGAAATTGTGCATTTTATTTATGACTGCTTCTTGGCAATAAATAAACTGGATATTCTTGTGGTTTTGTGTTTGAAATTACTAACCATGTTTTTATTGAAGGTGAGAAGGTGAGGTCATTAAAGTTCAAGCCTATGACAGTAACCAATAACATCATTAAAGTTGACTGGTGGAGAATGGGTACCGTTTGGCATATAGCCCACTTGACACAGTTAGTACCGAGAATAAATAAATAGTATCCTTAAAATATAACGCATAATAAATATAAAGGCTAAAGGAAACATAACAGTATTATTATGTGCTAGATTTAGTTTTATCCACAATATCAACATTGAATTTAATTTATAATAATATAATCTTTTGCCTCTCTTCTCAGTTGAAGGCGATTTCCGAACTGGTGGTAACTTTAGTAGCTTTGACGTTCATAAGTGCCCTTCTAGGGCCTAAACTGAATAAATGCTTTGACTTTGACTCCTATAACTTCTAAACTAAACATACAATATAACACCGAAATATAAAGAAAACTTGTTGATGATCATTATAGATAAAACCACAAATCTATAATTTTACGTTCAATCTTGTCTAAAAGACTAGCTTCTACCTCAGGGTTATATACTCGATCCTCTAAAATTTCTTAAACTATAACCAGTGGTTTAAGTTCTGCGGTGATTTCTGAAAAAAGCAATCAATCAGAAATATACACGTAACATTATGAAATGTTATATATGTAGAAGTAAAGGTATACAAAGGTTTTCTAAGAAACGAGAACGATGAAAGATATGAAAGCATATACTAAATAACACTAGGCGAAATATAAGAAAATCCTATTCAGCATGACATTTTCAACAAAGTACAAACTATTTATGACAGTATGTTTCGCTGTTTTTTTTTCTCCTTTACCTTAATTTGCCTGAGACAAATTATTAAAAACCAAGAAGTTAATTTATTTAGTATAAAGGAAGGCTAATAAATATTAATTTAATCTAGAATGACTTAAGGGCAGCTCATAACGCTCAATAAATCAGCGTTGCTAAATTACGTGATGAAATCTTAATAATGTTGACGATAGTAAAGCATAAAAATAGCTTACTATACAAAATATGAATCACTCATTAGGAATAAAGCTATATAAGTTTTCTAAAACAAACTATTGGTAAGCTGGGTTAAAAAAAACTGCAAAGAGCAGAAAAGTGATATTAGAGAAATCTTACAAAAAAAAAATCGGACTGAAGATAATGATGATGAAATTACTGTAGATAGAATCAAAATATTTGTTTTTAACAAAAAAGTGTTATGTGCAGTGTTATTGTCAATACTAGAAATAAGCATAAACTTGCGACCTCTGTTTATATAGATTTCAAGTACCTACAAGGTGCATTTTTAGGATTAAGTGCACGCTTTTATAACAAAATAACTAATAAGTATATGAATGACGACAATGTTTGGATATAGCGCTCGCTCTTGAAGGACACACTTAATGTACCTAATAGATCTATAGGTATTTTGAAAACAGTAATTTTTGAATTTATTGCCCACTATTCATAAGTCTATAAAGGCCTCTTGGAATAAAAAATATTCCATTGAATTTTGATACCCTAAATTTCCACCGATTGATTTAGAAGTGTCATGTTGGTGAGAAATTGAAACAAGCAATTGTAACCGAAACATAGATTGCCGACGCAGATTGTCCAAATAAACTTTTCAAATTTGTTCTTTATCGCGTAATTGATTCGATTATTCGTCAAGACGACGAACATTTGTGTAAACTTCAGCCCTGCAAAGTTTCTGGCCCCTATTGCTTTTGAGACGCAAAATTTGGACGACCCCCTAACTCTGGGGTCCGTTAATATTTTACGAAGGGAAACTTTTGGGTTCATTGATGAATATTCTATTGCTGTTCTTGTCATTATGTATCGATCCTATCTTAAATATTTTTCGCACGTTGGTGCTCTATTTTTTTTTCTACGAAACATAAATTATCGATGCCTTTTTCGGACGATTAAGAAGAAAAGCGCGTTGTTGTATATTTTTAGTTCATATATTTTTCTGTGACAGTGTTATTAATGCTCAAAATATAAATATGAAATTACTGTATGTTGTAATGCTCGTATCATAAATTGTGTAGTTTAAAAAATTTAACTAGAACTTTGAACAGCGGAAACAGTATTTGGCTCACAATGCGACGGTTTAAAAAAATAGTTCAAACAAAAATAGTTCCGAGCACAGCTGCAACAAATATTTGTTTCGGTGTTATGGTTGAAGTTTAGTCGATTTTTGGTTAAAATATTAATTTAAAAATTAAACTATTTTATTGATTTGCAAACAGATAAAAGAAAATTAATAAGTCTCTTTTGGTTATAACAGAACTAAAAAAAAATATAATATTTGAACCGGTGGAATCAAATTCATACCTGATATTACAAATATTTACAAAGGCTGTTTTCATAAATAAAACCGTAGGGTAATAACCATACTCACTTTAGTCAAAATCCGGCGAAGCAAAAATCACAATCCGCCCGTGGGTTAACCCTTACTACTTTAGATTTAAAATATCACTGGAATTCTCTCACACACTAACAGTACTATCAATAAACGTCACACAATAATTTATAATATTTACAATAACGTATTTAAAGTTTCATCTACGAACCGATTAATCAGAATTAAATTCAGGAAAATATCGTACGTAAATTTTTGCGCGGGAAACGTAGAACACGAACAAACGTTCCACCTACGCAGCGGACCGAGCACGACTGAAGACAGATTCACCTGCAATGCGTGCGCTGATCGGTGACGCTAGACAAAGAAGGCTATACATAAAGCTGCTCATGCCAGAAAGAGATAGACGCACATACACGTGCTCTTACCCACCTTGGGGGTAAAGCAGTTTTCAGGAAAGGGGCGCGTTATTACAAAGCTGCGAATGAATAGCTGTGTATTTTGCATTATGAACCTCCGAACAATAGATCAAGTTATACCTTTTGTTAGTGTGCAAACTCGATGTGACATTTTCGTTGCTCCTATCTTTTAATTAAGCCCACCGTTCCGAAGGTATTAGTGACGAAGGTGTTTCATTCACGTCGGTTTTGATTAAAAACTTGAATACGGATGTTTTCAATGTAACCGCAAATAAATAGATGATGTCATAGCGATTGAAGTAATAAAGCGTATTACAGTAAATGTTTAGATTTATTATATAAATGAAACATATATGACATCCGATGCGTTTACCAATCAAAATTTGGTATGAAATTTATGTTAGCTTAAAAGAGACAGATGTACAGTTTTCATATTTTGTATAACATGTATGTACATGTCAACATAAAGTTTAGTACTTAATCATGACCCTTAACTCATAAGCTATTTACTTAATTAAAAAATAAAATAAAATTGTCACTTATTTATCGACCATTTTCCTGTGTTATTGACAAACAATATTATGGCGTAATATATTAAAAAGAGTATTAGTAAGTGGTATGGTAATCAAGTTTATTTATAATTTAATTAAAACTGGTCACACTAGGCAATTCAACCGGGCTTCTATCCAAAAAGCGTTATAGAATATATTGGTAAATGTCAGATTTAGGTTGCTAGTTTTTTTAGAATAAAAAAAATCTAAGCTTATTATTACCTTGTGACAAATTTATCTTTAGTATTCTAAAGAAGCGATAAACTATCAATGTTTCATAATTATAGTAAAGTTTATATGTTGATGTAATAATAATATAAATAATACAAAATTTAAAACAATAATAAAATTTATCCTTGTAATACAATAAAAAAAAAGTAAATAGCTGTTAGTTTTCCGAAAAATAAATAAATAAAAATAAATTTGTACATAAAATAAAATTAAATATTCTACACAATTCGATTTAAAGGATCTATTCGAAAACATTTTTGTAACATCAGTAACTGGTTGACAGTAAAATAGAAGGTATGATGGATTCCTTAAAACGACGAAACAGATACGCGTCTAAATATAAGAGCAAAAACACAAAAGTTTAAATATTAACAAGCAGACTGTAATATACAAAAGAACAAGTCTAGACTGACTGAATGATTGACTTAGAGTGGTTCGCAGAGCCTAAGTTACTGATCATAGAATCATGAAATTTGAAGGATTTATTCCTTTTGGCCGCCCAAGACCGGTCCTATTGGAGATCATTAGGGGAGGCCTATGTCCAGCAGTGGACGTCTTGCAGCTTAGATGATGATGATGATGATGATTCCTTTTCTAAGTACCGGTTCTATTGGAAATCCTTGTCTAATGTCCAACAGTGGACGTCTTGCGGATGATGATGATGATTCCTTTTGTAATTTCCCCTACATATATCTACTAAAAAAGGATTTTTAGAAATTCAACCCTTAAGGGGGTCACGTGTGAAACCGCGTAGACTAAAGCTAGTTTCAAATAAAAGCGCAAATAACAACTCTTTGGTATAACAAGTTTTTTCGACAATATTATTAATTCTAATCAAAATAGCAGGTTATTGCAAACCCGGAACACTATGAGGGACATACCCATAGATAATACACATATACTAGAGAGACATACCGACACTAATGATATTTACAACAAGAATCGCGATGTAGACGTCACGGACGAAGACAGAGATCGAAAAACAAATAGTAATGTTTAAAGCATGTCTAGTAAACGTCTAACGTCATATACTTCTATGGCGATGATAGCGAAAGCCCTAACGATAGTCGTGGACTCGAAAACTTCGTGAGGAAACCATGGCACGGTGGTAGGATACTTTTTAGTATCCGTTGAAAATCTGTCGCCGTTGTTTTCCCGCAGCTGCACTTGGCTTTGTGTACTTACTACGTTTTGCAGCATCATTACGTTATCATTGTCAAATTGTGCTCCAATATATACGAAATAAAAAAAAACTTGCTTTATACCATCTCACATATGTAATTAAACCGTCAAAGGTCTTATAATTCTATAAATGTCAGACATGCTTAGTTCTTAAGTATTTTTTTTTTCAATACCTATAACAATTATAATACAAACCTGTTGATTGCATCTAGAGACTAGTATGGACCTTAAAGGTGAAAGTAATTCTGTAATGCAAAAGCTAAACAAACAAAAAGAAACAAGAGGACGTATCGTTTAGAGCACTACACTCTTTACTGAACCCTTAGTGTATACTAACAATAAAATTCCCATAAACCACACCGGTTGCGCGTCATTATGTCAACAATTCTTTGTAACCATTAAAGCATCTGAAGCAAGCAAAGCATCTGTTCCTTTGCTTTTAGAAATATTAGTAATAGCTTATTATAAACATAATTAATTTTCTAGAAACTTTATGATAGAAACTTTAATAAATATAAAAGACGGTATGGCACATTGATTGAATAATGTTGAAAAAAAAAAAAATCTACAGGATAAAATGTTAATTGCAATGAAACATAAAAAAATCAAATGGTTGTAACACAAGTCGATTCCCGAACGATTAGCAATATGAGAGACATATTATAACAATATTCTGGGGTAGTTACCCCTAGGTAGTTCTCAAAAAGTCCTCTGGATCACTAGTCAAACAGCTCGTACTACATTCTCTTCTAATGCACACCATTGGTACCTTTACTAAATTTCTTGGATTTGGCACTGGGCCTAAGATTGACTGGTCTAAAAAATTTGAAATTCAATAAATCTCAAACATAGCTTCGTTTTAAAGATTTCAATTTTAATAAAGCGGTAGCTTTTTATGACAAGAATTCACTTTTAAAATAATTACGGACTGGGGAAACAGGTCAAGGCTGGAACCCATTGTTACGGCCGCGTGACTTCACTTCTTTTATATTAATTTTGGCTAGTCAAGGTTCAGCTCCTAATGAATATTTACTAGAAATATGAACGTCATTATTTTTTCTTGATTATCATGTAGGTATCTGCTGTGCTAATGAATCTGTATTATGATTTCCTGAATTCGTCAGTCACAGCTTTTTGTACGTTATTAAAATAAATTGAAACCATGTTTTAAAGATATGTGAGTTTTATTACATCGTCCAATTCCACTATGGTAAGTAATGATAATGGCCTAAAGATTCTAAGAACATAAAAGGTCGAAAGAAAATAGTATTTCAAGTACACTTGTCAGAATACACCGCTATATGGATGATGATATATTTTCAAATAAAACAAGTCAGGTGTCTAAACATTGATTGGAATCCTAATTTATAGATGAAAATCAATTAAGTCTTACTAAACCGAATTACATAAAAACCAAACTAAGAATTCATCAAACTTAAGCACAAATCTATATAATCTAAAATACTTAATACCACATAATTCTTATTTATTACAATTTAATTTGGACTTTATCATTTAACATAATTACGCGAAATAACCTTGTTTAGAGGTCGTACGTGCAAAAACATAAATAAACATATAATTTATTCTACTAAAGATGGAAGATAAGCATAATATAATTATAATGGAGGACTTAAAATAAGGATCTACAATTGTAATGATGCAATTCTTGTGTTTATAAGAGTTTAAAGTAACACAAACACAGAGGTACAGGTAGGTACTTGCATTGTTGCTGCCTGAAAACCTGAAATCTTTGTGAGATGGCGCTAAATGATATCCAAATTCGACAAGATCTTACAAAAAACGCCGAGCAATGCTCGGTGGCCCAGGTCATCGTCAGCCGCAAGACGTCCACTGCTGGACATAGGCCTCCCCTAAGGATGTCCACCAGTTTTGGGTGACCTGCAAACAGCGCTTCCGGCGACCTTTACATGGTCGTCCGTCCACCTTGTAAGTGGCCTCAGGTACTGAATATTAACAGATCATTTTTGCTTTCTCACTGATGATAAAAGGGTGCTGGTTCGGACCTCATTAACAAATTTACTACTACTTTTTCAATGATATGAAACTATTTTATCTAATATATAAAATTCTCGTGTCACAATGTTAGTTACCATACTCCTCCGAAACAGCTCGACCGATTTTTATGAAATTTTGTGTGCATATCGGGTAGGTCTGAGAATCGGCCAACATCAATTTTTTAAACCACTGCGCGAGTGAAAACGCGGGGGACAGCTAGTAATAATATAAAACATCATGAGGAAACCTGCGTATCCAAGAAGAATTTCATTAAATCAGTGCTGGGTTCTCGGTACAAAATGTGCTTCATACCGTGTGTTCTTGAAGGAATCTCTGACCCTTGCCAGTTGTTAATAATATTATTCATTAGTGACCCGTCCCGGCTTTGCACGGGTTGCAGACCATATTGGTTTACGCCCGGCAGTGAAGCTCCCAGTCGACATAATTTTTTCCGACATCTTCAACAATCATCGTCATATTTCAGTCGATTTACACAAAATCTTAATAAATCACATACTTAAACCTTCTTCGAAAACCACCATATATTAGTGAAAACCAAATGAAAATCCTTTCAGACTTTTGCCTTTAGCACCACTCTCCTGAAATCCAAAACAGTAACCACGCTTTCAAACAACCTAAAAATGGGATGCAAGCCAACAGTACAAAGCTGCCGTTTAAACCGTCGACACACGTAGCGTGGAATTTGTCGGCGTGTCGGAAAAAGGTATGGCACGGATTAATGGTAACTTTATGCTAATACGGAACCCCTGTGACGGGTCGGCTAGTCAATTTGACCTGAACATTTTGGCCTGCAATTACTATGGCGTTATGAGCATGTATTTTTCGTGCAGTGTGTGTGAAAATGTCACATGAAATGTTTAATTATAAGGTTAGTTTTAATGAAATACTAAAGTTTTAATAGTTATTCTGCTATTCGGGGAGGAGATAAATCCAAAAAATCAAAGATCATAAAAATCGGTCCAGCCGTTCTTGAGTTATAAATAGTCTAACTAACACGACTTTGTTTTATATATATAAGAATATTATGTTTTTTTTTTTTATACTCTGACAATGTTATTTTTTTAAAATTTTGTATTATAATTACGTTTTGATCGAGTAAGGTTGATCTTTTGTATGAAAATATAATAACAATATCAATGTTTTTCCCATTGTAAAAGTTCAGCATGTCTTTCCCAAGTTTAGTAAGCTTATGTCTTGTCTTGCATAACTTGACCTTATATAAATAAATCACATAATATATAACAAATGCCTATCGCTAATGAATCTACACGGTACAATGAGAGCATCCCGCCATGGCTAATGTTTTTATAGGCCACTGAATCAGTTCTATGCAATAACAATGCAAGGCCGGCCTTAAGAACATGAGGCCTAATTGCAGAACACGATGAGATTTAGAGATAGCTGATGTATATCCTCTTTGATGGTAAATTAATGATTCGTAATTACTTATGTACTTATATTTATGTTTTTGTAAGAAATTTTAATTAACATCTTTTGATATTAATTTTGTGGGAAGTAATAATTAGGTTGGTATGTTATTATTCGTTCAAAAAATACAGATCTAGTTTTATATTTTCAGTACGTTTTGTTGAAGGCCTAATTTAGATTTTACTGTCCTATTGGAGATTTTTAGAATCCAGTAGTGGATGTCTTGCAGCTGAGATGATGATGATGATGATGAAGCTTGTGTTTTCGATGAACAAAAACGTCGTTAGGAAACTATAGAAATTTGTTGAAGCTGTGTGCGTCAGATGCGTGCACAAATAAAAAACTTTTTCTTTCTTTATAGAATGGTAGCTGAGCACCTAACACCTGAATGTGAATTCTGGCAAGCAAAAATATATTTTTAGTTTTTTTTATAGTCTTGTATTTGAGACCAATATTCTGTCTAGATTGTGTTGTTACCTTTGCCCATACATCAATAAAAAAAAATACTTAAAAATTTCAATAAATAAATTTTAATTAGCCCGTTTCAATAATACCCAATTTATCAAGGCCCAATATTGAAAATTACATATAAAATGATAAAAAGCGCGCAACATTATCATTTACGACGCCATAAAAACGTCTTTCATGTCAATAAACGCCACAATTTAGATTGTAAATCTTGCATTTATCAAAGGGATTTACAGATTGCGCTATTACACAAACACGTACATTAAGGTGGTATTTTCAATTAAGTTAGTACAGTTGCACTCTGATGCTGATAATAAATTTTGGTATGGCTGTTAGTATTTTTTTTTTTAATCATGAGCCTGTAGATAAACGCTCTGTGAAGTATCTTTATAATTTTTATCAAAAACTAGATATGCATTTAGAAAAAAGCTGTTATATGGACATTACAAACAGACACTTAGATTTTATTTATTTGTATAGATTGTATCTATTATTATGAAACCCTTAAACAATATTTTTATCTTAATATATATATTTCTTGTGTGCGTGTGTATGTGACTGAACTCCTCCTAAACGACTGGACCAATTTGGATGAAATTTTGTGTGTATATTTGAGCGGGTCCCTGGATGGTTTGAAAATACAATTGGACCCGGTAGATGGCGTCGTAATCGAGTTTGGACAGGACAACGTCTGTTGGGACAGCTAGTTTTACTATATTTTTTTACATTATTATAATTTTTAAAAATACATATTTCAGATTCTTAGCTGATAATAAAGTAATCTTTAAAGCGATGGTAGTTCAGTGTAGTGACATCGAATGTTGTGGTAAAGGTCGTGGGTTCGAATACTACAATAAGCTTCAGCTTTCGGTGAAGGAAACCATAGCATGCTTACCACCTTAGGCCATATCTTCACTTACTGTATAAAGTAAAAATAAAATATTTCTTGCATTTACAATACTCGTTTAAAAGTTTATGATGGTAAAATTTTGTAATTTAGGTTAATTAAGATTAATAACGTAGCAACATAAATGACAAACACGAAATGTTTCTTACCTAAAATGTCATTCAAAAATTAAGACGGACATTAAGAAATTGTTGTACAATTTACTGACGGCCATTAAGAAATTGTTGTACAATTTACCGTTTCTGTATCTTTAAATAAATATTTAATGTAATTATAAATAAATATATAAAAATAAATATTCTGAGACATTCCTCAAACACGGCCATCTATCATGCCACATGTCGGTTCGATTCCCACTCAGGATAGACATTTGCGTGCATGAAAATGTCTGTTTGTCCTGAGAAACGAGAGGTAAAGCACTCGACTGGGCAAGTACCTCCACCTTACACGTAACCGCAGCCAAATAACTTATAGTTGTGTTCCTAAGCGTGAGTAAGGTCGCCAGAGCTCATCGGGGAGGGGGGAAGGGTCGGCAACACCCGAGTGATACCCCTGGTGTTGCAAGCGTTTATAGGCTACCGTAACCGCTTACCATTAGGCGGGCCCTATACTTGTTTGGCAACAATGTGGTATAAAAAAAATAAAAAATAATAATGACCCAGAGTATATGTTTGGGGAATAAAATTACTACTAGACAAAACTAACGATTAGGAACCCACTATTCTTGTCCGCATATGTATTTGAACTAAACATGATATCACCCATGGCAAAGAACCCAAGGCACCCTCATCAATCCTAAATAATTTACAACTATACAACTTTCTTATATTCTCAATCCTATTACAGTTCTCTGTGTAAAGTAGGTTAAACAATTAATATATTGAACGTTAAATACGTTAATTCGTAGGTTAATTTAATTAACCTATAAATTAGGAGACCGTATAAATAAGTACATAATATACTTTACCAAAAACTGTATATAACTGCAATATCGGTTTATTTGACACTGACCTGGAACAATAAAAAAAAACATTATACCATAAATAAAGAAAGGAAAATTAAAATAATAAAACAATTCACATCTCAACCGACATGGCTAAATAGGAAATACTGCAAACACTATTATTTTAAGGCGATGATAGCTCAGTGGTAGTGACTTCGGACGCCGCGGCGAAGGTCGTGGGTTTGAATCCTACAATGAGCTTGAGCTTTCGGTGAAGGAAAACATCGTGAGGAAACCATAGCACGGTTACTTTGTAGTACCCGCCTGGCTAGCTACCACCTTCAAGTTGAAAATCTGTCGCCAAACACTTATTGGTGTGTTCCGGCAGCTGCACTTGAGAGCCAGTTCCTTCTAGGCTTTGTGTGCTTTCCACCTTCGGCCACATCATCACTTACCATAGTGAGATTGTAGTCAAACACAAGCCTATAACAAAGTAAAAAAAAAAAAACACTTCTCTGACGTAATAGACGGAATAATATTAACATAACATTAGATTTGATTAAACCCCTGAATTTACTGCAAACTACGACTGGAAACGATACGGTGAGAAATGACGGGAAATAAAGGAAAATGTTTGTGAATAACGTATTCGATGCGATTGTTTTTGTAATTAAATAAAAGTACAAGGGGGTAGTACTATTATGTATTCTGTGCCTATGCTTTAAGTAGGTAGGTACCTAGGTTTAGTTACAGCTAGTAATTAGATGTGAGGTATAAAGGTAGCCGATCGCGTTGTTGCCGCACCGCACACAACGTATCCTAGATATTTCAGAGATGGCCAAAAATATATAAAACACTACAGTAAAACAATTGTAAATATAAAAAAATGTTTCTAATAATTTTGTTGGTATTTTATTTTACTTTGCTTTGCTTGTCAAACCTGAAGCTCGAACGATCGTGTAGGTAAATTCTGAACACAAAGAGCGCTCTAGTGCGCGTAGCGGTAAGGTATAATTTTGAATGAACGCAGTGCTCTGTAAATTTTGTAGGCTATTAAATGGCGACATTCTCTCAACATCAAAGGAGTGCAACTTCTGTGCGTAGTACTATTAGGTATCTGTGAAGGGGACAAATTGATATTTATCAAAGAATCTGCGTACAATACACTATCTCTTCCTTAAAAAACACATAGCAGTGTAATTTTATATTTATTTAATGAATAAAAAAACGTAATTGTTTTTTATAGGCTTGTCTTACTATGGTGAGTGGTCAAAGGTGGTAAACAGACGAAACCTCGATGAAACTGTCCATCTAAATGTTAATGTTAAATAAACTTAGGTATTGTTCTTAAATATATATATATCTATGGTATGGTACCATAGAACAATAGATGTCAATAATAATATATTATCAAAAAAAAAAGAAAAATCATAACAATCTTCCAAATACAAATTTGTCTTTTGATCTCTTTTAAATCGTCTCTCGAGCCAATCAGAGTGATTTCCAAGGGCTTCTAATTTGAAGCGTGAAGTAACGTAACGAGCAACCTCGCACAAAGAAAATGGAGCCTTGATTAACATACAATAGGGTCTCCAATCAGTCGGGGGAAGTGCGAGGGGTGCGAATAGAACGATTAGGTTAACTGGGTTGTGATAACAAACAAGTATTTTGAGTTAAATAAAATGTAAGTAGAGTAGTGATGTTGGAAATTGGAACCAAAATATTTTATTAACTATAACAATATTATTCTAAAATGGTTGGATGGAAACAATCATTAATATAAAAGTTTATTTCAAATTTAAAGACCTTAGATTACTTACTTCCTAGTCTACTTTTTTTTTAAATTATAAATGCGAATGTTTGTGTGTATGTTTGTAACCACTCAGCTCCGTAACGGCTTATCGTATGTGAATGAATATTGGCACATAGATAGAATGGAATATAGGATAACCGCTCTAAGTAAATTCGAATTCCATAATGGTGGAGTTTTCATTGCATAAGGGATGCGCTAACTTCCATTTCCAATAATAAATGCAATTGAATCGTTACAAGGGCTACAGTACTGGTATAATGAAGTTACGCTTGGCCACCCTGTTAACTGCCAATTAGAGATATCATTGGTGAAATAACCGATATTTGTAGTAAATAATTGTAAGTAAAATTATAGTGAAGCTGATTTAAATATACCTTATACAACTTCTACAGGGTTCTTTTTAATCTATATCTATACTAATATTATAAAGCTGAACAGTTAGTTTGTTTGTTTGAACGCGCTAATCTCAGGAGCTACTGGTTCGATTTGAAAATTTCTTACAGTGTAGGATAGCCCATTTATCGAGGAAGGCTATAGGCTACTTTTTATTCCGGGAAAACACAAGATCCCTCGGGAACGCGGGTGAAGCTAATTATTAAGATAAATTTTCAAGTAAGTACTCATTTATACAAACAACTTTGACTATGAAACCAATTCTAAAAGTACGAATAAAATCAGCTGTTCTCTAAATTTAGGTGGATTAATCTACTTAGATTCTGACACTTTACTGATGTCGTTCCATTTGTCAGTTTTCGGAGACTTTTTTGTGGTGCCTTTTTCGTAAACGGCAAGTCATTGCCGCCAGGATTATCAAGGTTGAAAGATTGATTTGGCAGGAATCCCGTTGTCTCAATTAATAGCCCAGCAAGCTCTCTTCCCTAGATCCTCTACAGTGCCCTTCCTTTTCAGCAATAGTGACGGGCCGGTTGGCGTGGTTGGTAAGATACCCTTCTATCACGCTACAGGTCTTGTGTGCATGAACATGTCTGTTTGTCCTGTGTCTGGTTGTAATTATCTAAATATGTATGTATTTACAAAAGAAAAGTACTATATGTAGTATATCAATTATCTGGCTTCGATAGTACAAGCTCTGCTTAGTTTGGGGTCAGATGGCCGTGTGTGAGGAATAATGTCCCAGAATATTTATTTATTTATAGTCTTTAAATTAATGGGTGCTGTCATCTTCTGTATTACTTCGGTGCAGAGATATAGAATAGGTTTATAGATCTCAATACGTTATCATATCTTAAAGGGGAGGTTTTGTAACGCCATCAAAAAGAGCCGAGACAAAGAATAATAATTTCCTAGGATTTTTCTTCACCAGCCGTCTGATTTAATACTAAGCAGAGCTTATGTTATGGAAACCTGGTTTTATTAACTGATTAACTTCAAATATACTGCTATATATCGTCACCGTTTTTCTATGGGGCAGGTCAGTGACAAAACGCAAGCCAATTTAAAAATACTCACATATTTAGACTCACACTAAAAAGAACATGTTCACGTACAAATTTATTTATATAAAAAAAAAAATATATATATATTTTTATGGAGACTTTCACATTATTATTTTTTTTTTTTAAAAGCTGAATTTGTTTAGATGGAGTTAACATATTGTAAAAGATGTTATGATTGCCCACTAGAATCAAGGAGGCGAGCAAAGTCAAGTAGCTAATATTAAAGTTTGGACAGGTACCTAAATACCTACACCTGGATTTCACGGTAGCGGAATTTAATTGCCGCTCCAGCTGGGATATCACCTTTCCAACATTTATAAGGTTAACACCTTGATATATATAAAAGCGTTTATTAATGATACTAGCTTTCTTTTGAAAAATAATAGCACAATCTATAAAAGTAAAAACATAAAACTCAGAAGGAAACTAACGCCGAAGCACACCGATTCGACGACTTGGTAGAGATGATGTCACCGAAGATGGTAAGCACATAAAGCTTGCAATACAGTTGAAACTATATGTCCGGCAACTGCATTGCAAGCCAGTACTCTTCTAAGCTTTATGTGCTTGTTTATGGGCTTGGCGATAGATTTTCAATATAAGGGTACTACGATATAGAAAGCTCAAGCTGTAGAGTTCTAACCCATTATTTCCATAAGCGGTCATAACCGCTAACCGCTCGTCTCCGTACTCACACCTCGTCCAACAGATAGTAATTATTGAAGAAGTTCGCCCATAGACGTGGAAATGAACTTGATTCAATTAAAAGTTCTAACAGACACATCGCTACAAAGGTTTTGTTTGTATTCTTTATTAAATAATTTTGTAAGACCACTTCTTCAATTTCAATCACATCATCCAGTTTTTGCTAATAGTGGGTAATGTCTGCAAATTTGTAATAGACTTTACCTCAATCACAGCGTGCTTCCTTCAATTACTTTACATTTATCATTAATAGCTAGAGTTCGTTTCACCAAAGTCCCGTAGGCCCACCTCTATCACATAGAAGAAATAAGATCGTTTTCCATTCATTCCACCGAACTTTTTTGGTGAAACGAACCCCGTTTAACCCGTACGGGTCACGTTTTACCCTTTGGGTACGGAACCCTAAAAACTAGCTTCCGCCCCGCGGTTTCGCCAGCGTTTCCGTGGGATCTTACGTTTTCTCGGGATAAAAAGTAGCCTATGCGCTATTCCAGACTATAATCTATCTCTCTGCCAAATTTCATCCAAATCCGTTTGGTAGTTTTTGCGTGAAAGAGTAACAAACATCCATTCATCCAAACATTCACATTTATAATATAAAGTTTAGTAGGAAGTAGGATGAAGACAGGCAAAATCTTGTCTATTCCCCAGGTATAGTTGCTGTCTAAAGGCGACGGTAGACTGTCTCCCTGTTTGTTAATTTGCAGCCTTAAAAAAACATTCGTTATCCAAATAAACTCAATCATTAATCCAATTTAACTTTGTTCCAGCAACTGACATGCGAAAATCAACGATGACGTAAATGCTGCTCCCGGAATTCGGTACGTGACGTAATGAATAATGAGCTTCAATACGTCATACTGTTAAACTGGCATACGTGAGCAGTATACAATGATGTATTAAATTAAATTATGCAATGGAGAGATTCATGTATACCTTGGTCGTTCAGTAGCTAACGCACTTACCTTCAAAAAGTTAAAATAGCCCATACCTCTGATGTTTAGCCCGGGTAATAACCACGACTTTAAATTTTAAATGGACTTTAGATCATTTGCTTTTTGTGGAACGAGACGAGTTGCCTAAGCCCCCTTTAATCATACGAACAGAATCACCAAGTTCATGTGATAGTGAATAAAAAATAAAACCGGCCAAGTGCGAGTCGGACCACTCAGTGTGTAGGGTTCCATAGCATGTACAAATTAGCAAGTTATAGATCACAAAGTTAATTTAATCGGCTGTAAAAATAAGTTTGTATTTCATAGTATTTTTCAAAGACACTGTGTGAAAAACAAAGTTAAGTCTGCGGCCACTAAAGTCAAATTGCGTGTTACCGTAAATATCGCATACATAAATATATAGCTTCCGAAATTCATAGATAAACTTATAGCTAAAAGTCTGCAAGTAAAATGACTGTGACATACGAATGTGCTATTTGGCTACGGAACCCTAAAATTCGTGCAAATAACGTAATATATTTTCATCAAAAGTTATCGTACAGACATAGTATGTTAGTATTCAACCGTAACACACAGCATACATGCATAAAAAATGGCTGTGTACACATTACTGTAATAAATTGTCATTATTATTATACCCAGTTTGATCTTAAAGAAGTGTAACGTCACAGTACAAAAGAGACAGTAGTCAAAATATGATAACTGATATAATACATATTATACTATGTTTTTTTCTGAATAGATACTTATATACACAAACAGACATATTCATGCACACAAATATCTGTCCTGGGTGGGAATCGAATCCACAACCTGTGGCGTACTGACCACGCCAACCGGCCCGTCGATACCCCCCCCCCCCCCCCATTGTTCCTTAAATAGGTACCTTCTCGTGAGATACAGTATAAGTATGTAATTCCATTCAAGCTTTTTCCCCAGGTGACAGACAATTCGCAATGTTGGGTGCTCCCAATGCTTTTATGAAAAATTATGTAATTCATAATCTATTCAGCTTCTTTATAGAATTGTGCCATGTTTCTTAATTTCTTCATTCTTTCTTCATTCAAAAACGTTTTTTAATGCTAGGCTTTGAACCTGACCTAAAAACCTCTATCAACCTTAAAAGCAAGTCGAAATCTCGTGGAAGGGCCTTCTGCGGTGGTAACTTCAGAAGCTTTAAACTTCATAAATGCTCTCACAGATTCTACACTGAATGCATGGCTTTCATTTTGACAATGGACATATCATATACAACCATATAATTATAAATACTTTTCTAGTTTTTATTTTATAAAAACAAAAACATCTTTTCCTCGATGTTTTTCCTTTTCTAAGGAAGGCATAGGGTACTAGCTCATACAGTCTCGTCTATTTCTTTTTAGATGGCCGTCTGTAAAGAATGTCCCAGAATAGTATATTATTTGAGATTTTCTTAAAATAATACCGTCCGATATCTTAAAATTTAAAGGCCAACGCCAAGTCTTATTTAATTTACAGTTAAGTCAAGTCCAGATAAGTCAGTCAGGTTTTAGTAAAATGTTGGCTGCTTTACAAAAAAAAAAACACGGATTTTGAAAGGCAACCTGATCTTCATTGGATAAATCGAAACCAATATAATACAATAAAAATACACGCATTTCATGAAAATAATGACATAACAACGGCACTTTGCAAGTTCCAGCCAAAAAGTATGCGCACCTTGTCTACTGCCCGTCCTTTATACAATCCAGCCAAATATTTTCGACGTGCATTGTCCGCCGGATTATAAATCATTTTGTCTTATTTATCACCGTTGGAAGATAAATTATGACGTGGCGTCGACGTCTGTCTGTTTGTCCGCTCGTAAAACAAGTACGTATCATGCGTTTAATGAAATATTGCATTCCTGCAAACTTTTTTTGTAAAACACCCGCGTAAAATATTGCATCTTTGTTATAACAGATCTAGCACATGTGTTTCTAAGATCTAGTAATACCTTGCATATTATTAATTAGGTGTTTTCTGTGGATGAACATGTCTGTTTGTTTTGAGTCTGGGTGTAATTATCTATGTTCGTATATTTACGAAAAAAAAGTTGTATAATACTTATGTAGTATACAAGGTGATTTATTAGTCGTTGGCAATACTTGCAGGGGTGGAAGTACTCATCAATATGAACGACTTTTACTATGGGACTAACTGTAAAATCAAGAAAAAAATATCAGCTGTTCCATATAAAAGTTCAATAATAAATATTCTGGGACATTATTCCTCACACACGGCCATCTGACCCCAAACTAAGCAGAGCTTGTGCTATGGAAGCCAGATAACTGATATACTACAAAATAATATTTTTCTTTTGTAAATACATACTTCTGGGACATTATTCCTCACACACGGCCATCTGACCCCAAACTAAGCAGAGCTTGTGCTATGGAAGCCAGATAACTGATATACTACATATACTACTTTTTCTTTTGTAAATACATACATATATAGATAATTACACCCAGACTCAAGACAAACAGACATACATGTTCAATGTTCATGCACCCAAATGTCTGTCCTGAATGGGAATCGAACCCACGACCTATGGCGTGATAGATATCATATCTTATCAAAGTTTCAACTTGAGACTACACACAACTTCACTATGCAAAAAAAATTATAGCAATAATATTTCAAATGACTTTTGCGGAGCCACAACTGTCATAACACCAATTCACCTAATCATAACATTTACATTTACCGTCGGTTTTGATTTAAACGAACAGTATGTTTACGATCTTTGGCGTAGTGTTCGAGAGTGACTGATTTGCTGCCGCATATAATCACAAATTTACGATTATGTTTATATTAAATCCCGATTACTAACCTTAATGGGTTTTAATGGGGAAGTGATTATTAATTATACCTATAAATAAGATTAAACGATAGTCTGCTCACTGCTCCATTTTCATAAATATATATGATATCGATTAGTCATTCGAATCGATTTAATCGAGTGACTCAATATTTATTAGGTATAGCTATCTTATAAAATTTCTAACTGAGATTTTTTTTGTATGTTTGTAACTTAATCGCACCGTTATGGAATGGTTTGGAATTTTCCATGAAAGTGACTGACATACAGATCTTCGCGCAGGTCAACACACTAGATCTAGAAACTTGAAATTTTGTACACAGGTTCCTTATATAACCTAACCATTCACTATGGAAGGGTTTTTATAAATTCAATTCCTAAGGGGGTAAAATAGGAGATCGCAGGTGAAACAAACGGGACGACAAGGTAGTAGATCATAAATACCCTGGAATAACATAAAGGATATTTTTATACAGGGAGATAAATAATTTTCTCTTGCATAGAATTATTTGAAAATTTTATGTATGAAATATACTTAATTGAAATAGAAAATATGAATAGAATCTAATCTGTCCATCTTAATATTTATTATAGTTCTAATTATGAATTATAATTATTTAATTAAATACACCTTAACACCTTATTAAACCAAATATTATATATTTTTTAAGTCAAAAACAAAAAGTTCTTTCCATTTAGCAAAACTTCTATGTGCAGGTAAGTAAATATTATTTAATTACATTAGAATACAATATACGTCAAGGCTACACAATATATTTTCAAGATAATATCTTCAATAACTCTACGTGAACCTTTTACAAGAGCTCTCTACGTCATAAACAAATTTTCTTTATTCTTTTTCCCGTGTATCTTTCATTAGGAGATTGGATACCTACATTGTAACAGTGTTTGTGTCTGTCTGTTGAACTTTTGTCTTGCTTTATGACTTGCTTTCCGCTAATGCACATTTCTGTTTAATCTTTAAAAAGGGGTAAAATACTAATGGGATGTACCCGATCTTTACAAAAGTCTGGGTGGCTATAGGTTTTTGGAGGAACTGCTAGAACAAACTGGCTACAGTAGTTTATAACTTATGCGTGAATGAGAAAGTGGGATACTCTTGTGCAAATTGCATCCAGGTCTTGCGATCTATCGAGGTAAAAATACGAAAAATTTTCAATAATAATTGAAATTAAAGTTGTGAAAAAAATAATCGCGATTTTATCAAAAGCAGTTCTCGCATTAAAGGATGACATCCGATAGTTTTGTGTAAGAATAAAATATCTAATTTGAACATTAATAGCGTCTTTAATAAAGATAGATCTCCCTTGACATCTTTCTGAACTACTTAAGATTTTAATATTTACACTAATACATAGTTAATTTCAAAGAATTCAACTAAAACAGTTTATTACAATAATACTTAAACTTACTTAAACTCAAACATAAAACTACTTTATTGAATTCCAATGTCACTTGCGGAAGTGACATCCGTCCCAAGTGTTATAGAGATACTAAACATAATATCTCGTAATAGATCCAAAAGGTTATTCTATATTGGCTGACAGTCGAACGACATATTTTTTTTAACTCCAAGCCAAATCTTCTTGGTATTATCACAAAGTATTATCCATTTGTTATGATATATATCTTTAAGAGATGGGTGACCAATATATTATAAAAGCTCCCGTCGGGCTGTCAATCACCTGTAACTACAAAATATATTTATATTTAAACCTTCTTTCAATTTTTAATAAATAAATTTCCAAAAATAAATATTAACAGTATGTTTAGTCTGTGCACAGTAGGCAGAAAACTGGGTAATTTTTTTTTTCCTAAATTTTAAACATAAAAAAATACACTTGGATTTCACATGAAAAATAAAACATATAACAAGACTAGACACTAAGTGGAACTAGACTAACTAGAGCGGTAAACTCTGTGAAACTGATCAAAAACAACTATCTTCACTTCACGTGCAACGTCATGAGTATCACTCACGTGACGTCTGGCAGACACGGCACATTCGCGTGATGCCTGAAGTCTGTTTTTGGACGGCGGCCATGAAAAAAAAAACTTTTTAAAATATCATAAATCAACGCGATCGGTCGTGACGTCACTTCTTCATTGAATGAAGCGAAGAGCTACTATGAGTCCCCGATCGTTAAGTAGGAGTGAGAATTATATGAGTTCAATTCAGATATGAACCTGCAAATGTGGCAGAATTAATCCCCCTGGTCGTTTTACTCTAATTCCTGAAAGTCTCCTATGGTTTGATGGTTATATGAATCTCGGGTCGATTCCATATTAAAATTTCTTAGGATCGTTGTCTGTTTGGCAAGTCTCATTTAACTGTCTCAAGGTGAAAAGGTACAAATAACCTTTGCTTGATTGAATTGCTTATCATTTAAATCATATTTCACAGCTATAGTTAAGTGAGTAGGTATCCGATTGTCGTATTTACGCATTTAATTAAATTAATTTGTAAGGCCACTTCTTCAATTTCATTCACATCAAGTTTATGCAAATACGAAAGGTTAATTGACTTTACTTAAATTACAGCTTCCTTCAATTACTTTAAATTTATCATTAATAGCTAGAGTCCCGAAGGCCCACCTATATCAAAGAAGAAATAAGATCGATATTCATTAATTCCATTCCTTTGGTGAAACCAACTCTAGGTGTCGTACATTACTGGCTGAACACAAGGTACCACAGATATCATAACTAATGTGCCAGATTTCGGTCATCTAATCAGGTCGACTCCCAAGGTCTCATTACACCTACTCATTACACATTACTGCTCCTACTTACTTACATCTAAATTGCGGTAGGTTGATGGTATCTAAGTAATAATGTCAATAAACTTATATAAAAAAGTCGACAGGCAAACTATTTTCTATTCTCCAGCTATAGTTGCTGTCTAAAGGCGACAGTAGACTGTCTCCCTGCTTGTTAATCTCCAAAATAATTAGGTAAAATTGTTTAGAAATATTCATAAAATTCAAGTACCACCTTCGGCCACATCATCTCTTACTACGGTGAGATTATGGTGGCTAATAAAAAAATATTTATATTCGAGAACAAATAGTAATTTCAAAACTAGACCGATCCGGAACACACTGGATACCGCGATACAAATAAAACAGTCGTTAGTTTTCTTTTCTTTATTACTATAGTGTTTCTGAATTATTGGTATATACACAAACGTCTCAGTGCTCTATGATATCTATTCTAAAATTTATTTTTATTTAAGTCCATAAAAAATATTGAACTTTACGACTTTCTGACGTCACGGTGTTAGATACATCACCGTACGTATGGTCTGCGAACGTATTGAAAAGAGATGGATGCAGACTGCTCTGGCAATTCATAAAAGGGGAATTACAAAAAGAAAAGTGGTTTTTTATGCTTTTTTTGTGTGAGTCTACAATAAATGACTTATCTTTTCTTTCTTTTTTGCATCCATGCGACAAAAAGAGACAAATATAGCGAGAACAAAATAGATATCCTCTTGTCAAAACGGGCCTATTAGATTGTGACTTTAAGTTAATTGTGACGTTTAAGTTCTAAAGTTAAAAATATATCTAACAGATAAAGAGTAAACAAGATCATTATAATTAGATATATTAAACAAGAAAACTAAAACAAAAACAAATTGAACCATGCCCAAATATTTTTTATATGTATTTTTAAGTTTTTTAACTGTTAATAAAATATTACAGTGTCTACAATGCCGCCAGATTCTGTCACTAAAGCATTAATAAACACTGACAAACAGAGTGTCTAACGTATTAATTTAAATTAAATGTAAAAATAAAATCATGTTGGCTTAAGATATTAAAATACTTGTTAAAATAGATATCTGTCTGTTCGTATATATACCTACGTTAAACTATTAACATCAAATCTAATTTGCTTACAAGTTGTATGTCAAAGTGAAAACAATGTAATAAAAAATGCCGCCCTATCCAAGTACTTATCGAAATTCGTTCCAAATCTATCTAGTCCCATGGAACTAGTCGCCCCTGGCATTTTTTGCATTGGACAACTCGTCCCACTGTCAAATCGAACAAAAAAACGAAAATGTTTTTTTATTCAGCCAGTTACTTGCTGCACTAAACTTGCTTAGCAACAAAAAACCACCCACGAAACCCGAAAAAACCCCTAACCACAACCTGTCCGCCATTTGCCAGCGCCGAACGAAATGTAGGTCGGGACGAGCAAGTAAATCCACCCCCTTTAAACTCTGTTAATCCCCCCAGCTTTTCAATAGTAAAACCTTCGGATCATAAAAATAAGGGGATATTGTGTCGTTCCAATCTAAAACTAGTTTACAAACAAAGCAGATAAATCTCGATCGCGCCTACGTGACGTAGTGTGGCAGACCTTTAGCCCTCGACCGAACTTGGCATACGATGTCTTGGGTGAAGAAGTAAATTAGTTTTTTAACTGAGGAAGGTATTTTTTGTCACCGCCGCTTATGGATATTTACAATACCGAATAGATACTTTGAAAAGCTCTTTTTAAGACCATTTTATATGGCAGAATTTATATAATAACTAGCTGTCCCAACAGACGTTGTCCTGTCCGACTCATACACAAAATTTCATCCAAATCGGTCCAGCCTATCTCTCAAGTTGGACCAGACTGCTCACGGTGTGCCAATTTAAAATCGGTTAATTAGTTTAGGAATCCATCGCGGACAAACATCGTGACAGGAGATTTATATATATTATTATTATATAAGATTAAAGATGAGTTATTTAAACTCACAATCAAACATTTTATTGGCTTGTACAACAATACTGAGTGACTGAATAATGAGACAAATGATATTAATATGAATCATAATACCATCAAAGCCTCATTACTCCATATTTTGATATTCAGTGATAGAACCTTTTTTGAACCCGTCGGCGTTAACTCACGGACAATACATTCTGTCGTAGTGCGAAGACTTGAACGTTTCTTTTGTTAGGTTTCTTGCAACTCATTAACAACTTGTTTTTGACTATCCCGTTTATTGAAAAACAGGTTATAAACAACATTTTTATTTAATTCAATCAACAAACGTATGGAAATTTAATATATATGCGTTTTAGTAAATGATCGGGGCTTGATTTCCGAATCGCGTAGTTTTCTGAAAATTTATGAATGCAAGTTTTTTGGGTTACGTACATCTGTCTGTCCGTCCGTCTATTAGAACTTATATTCTCCAAATCTACAAAAAAAAAGTTCACGATATCGGATTTGGTCTCATAGTAACAGTTGATGAGTACCTACTTCTACCCTATAAAGCACTACAGGTGAATTACAAATAACCCTGTCGATACGAAATATTCGCATTTATAAAATTAGTAGGAAAGTAGGATCTATAATGAAAATAACTAAAACAAAATGGAGTACCAAAATATAAATTATTATTGGTAGCTTAAAACAATTTCGTCAATCCAACCATCTCGTAAGTAACTTACTTTTACTTTATAAATAATGGAACAAACTAAGTTTACACTTCACCACTCTTCCCTTTTCGCGCAGAGTACCAACTTCTGACTTATAATCTTGTGAAATGTTCAAGACCTCTGACACCATTTGTACTTTCCGTAACTTTTCCAACATAACCTGGCTTGTTTGTCAAAGGTTGGGCGCCCCTTTCAGAGATGTAAATCTGAGATTACTTTCTATTAGGTTTACAGATAAAGATGTAACCAATCAATCGATAAAATAGTTATCGATTAATACTTATAAGATATCAAAATTTACCCTCATTTATAATCCCACACATCATGCAATAACCCCTTACAGCGACGGACATTAAAGCCTAGCGATATATAGACAATCACGCAAGCCCAATTGTTTATGTTAGTAAATCAATTAATGCTTAATGATGCCGAGTAAATAAGGAGACGAATATTCTTATTTCAAAAATCAACTACACTTGTTGATTTAAAACTACTCGATGTTTAGTTGCGATTTCAAGATACAACACTATTTTCAAAGCCCTTTCAAATAAACATCCTTTATGGCTCCAGACTATTTTTCAATGTTGGAACGCCTTTGATAAGGTTATGTGTCACACGTATTTGAATAGAATAGAGACGTTAGTTCGATCTCTTTTGATATTTGATGAACCGTGAAATACTGTTCGAGACATGTCGAAGGTATTCCTGATGGTATTGAGTTTGGTATCATTTTAGAGATATTTATTTTTGGTTTTGTTTCCATTCACAGGCATTTTCTATTGAAGTTATTAATTAGGGGAAAATATAATATATTTCTTTAGGAAAATAAATGTATTATATTTTCCATCCATTTATATTTTCGTATAATGATACGCTGTATATTTTTTTTTTGATAAGATCAAGGCGATGATAGCTTAGTGGTAAGTAGTGACATCAAATGCCGTGACAAAGGTCGTGGGTTTAAATCCTATAGTGAACTTAAGCTTTCGGTGAAGGAAAACATCATGAGGAAATCGTAGCACGGTGGTAGAGTACTTTGTAGTACCCACCTGACTGGCTACCTCAAGGTGTGTTCCGTCATCTGCACTTGAGAGCCTGTTCCTACTAGGTTTTGTGTGCTTACCTATCTTACCTGGTAGACCAATGGATAGTAAAAAAAACAAACAGATTAAAAATATATATATTATTATGATTTGATTTTAATTAAAAAGTCGCTACACATCTGACTATAAATACGCAAGACAAATAATAAACTCCTAACTTCCGCTCATAAAGCGGTGAGTAGATCAAACATAGCACGTGCACAGTGTTCCTAAACCTTTTACCGGACAAAATTAGTTACGGCAGCTTTGAGGATTTATTTGAATTTTGAACATTAAAAAAGTCGACGTTCTAAATTAAAAAATCCAACAGGAAAAGTTCACGCACAATTTGTGTGGGAAGCCCCTTTCAGGCTGAAGTCCAACGTGCGGTATACCACAGTTCAGTGCCGCACTTATCAAGGCTTTTGTGCTATCGATGCTGTGTACCTGTTGCACTGGACTTTCCAGGGCTGGTACTTATCGATATTGGTTTTGAATATTCATGGTCGAGGCAGTCTAGATGCGATATGAATTGAAAAAGGGTTGATTATGGGGAATTTATGGCGTCATAAATAAAGCAGAAAACTGAAGCATATCTATAGGCCAGATGCTGAACAATATTAACTACTGATTACACAAAAGAACTAATATATTAATAGATATAATATATTAATACATATTTGTGACGGAAGCAAAATTCTGAAATGAAATACAAAAAAAAATGGTGTACCACCCCTATATTTAAAATAGTGTAGTCGTTAGTTCGAGTGATTTGTTCGATCTGAATTTTGTTAAAAAGGTATTTTAAAAATATATAGAGTACTAGCTGGCCCCCGAGGAGGTCCACGAGGTTTCACCCGTAGCGGTATGAAATATATTTTTACGACCAACCGAATATGCACAAAAGTTTTCATAAGAATCGGTCAAGCCGTTTCGGAGGAGTTTGCAGACAAACACTGTGAGACGAATATTGCATATTAGAAGATAGTCTCAAACACTTATTTTATGTAAAGATTCGTTTACGGAAAATCAATTAAGCTTTACATTCATATTTTTTGTCAGATCTGTGTCACGCCCCTGCTAAACTGTTTCTTCTAAAAATCTAAAATACACTGTACTAGCGTATATGTTTGTATAATACATTTAAAAAGAAAAGCATCCCCAAGTCTTCAGTTAAATATACAATGATAGTATAAGTAACAGAGATGTTGCGCATTTCGTTTTTAATTAAACTTACCTTTAATTTATGTTCAGTCTTAGGTTTTAGACATCGTAGAACAGAACCATAAACTGAGCATGTTTCAACATGCACTTGGGCTATTTTTAAATATGGAATACACACATTTCACCAAAATATGCTTTAGGCTTTGGAAAATCTTGTATTGTTTATTATATATTTTCTCTTCTATGCTATAAAGATTCAATGACGTAATTTCTGTTACCATCATTATTTTGAGTCAAATACCGAATCATTAAGAAGTCTGCCGACCTCAAAGAGATTTTATGGATCGTTTCTAGTGGGCTATTTGTTCTGAATGATTTATTACGAGCCTGAGGTGGACGTTACGCACATTTCTATAGTTAACGTTGAGCAATATGCTTAGGGCGGGGTAAAAGTATAATTCTTCA
Organism: Tetheella fluctuosa; assembly: GCA_951216915.1. NCBI lineage: Eukaryota > Metazoa > Arthropoda > Insecta > Lepidoptera > Drepanidae > Tetheella > Tetheella fluctuosa. Next base: position 2,353,241 of record OX578214.1, read on the forward strand.
AACATTTAGTTAAACATTAATCTTTACCATGAATCAGTTCTATTGACAATAAAGTATACATAATTAAGCTATAAACTTCAAGATTGTCCCATAAATCCATAAGGGACACCAAAACTACGCCTTTTGATTGAAATTTAAGTAATTTTGATGGCAGTTCAACATTAGAGACGTTTATGTCGAGACAGATTGCAATGAAAATGCTAAATAATTTCGTAGACTTGTCAGTAAAATTCATAGTTTATTAAAACATTCTGGCTTATGTCACACGTGTGGTGTTAGAAAAATGTTATAGCGTTGTTATTAATCATACTCATACTCATACTAATATTATAAAGGGGAAAGATTTGTATTTTTGTATGTTTGTAATGAATTAACCCAAAAACTACTGGACCGATTTCAAAAATTCTTTCACCATTAGAATACTACATTATCCCTGAGTAACATGGACTATATTTCATCCCGGGAACACGGGTGAAACCGCGCGAAAAAGCTAGTGATTTATAAACACTACTATTTACCAATAAAATGATTAAGTTGTTTATACTACATAAATACGAATTGAAAATGTTATCCAAGCCCATAGGTATGACGAAACAGAAAGCAATCTATGGTATGGATATTTTTTTCTATCCTCCATGGGGAACCTCAACAAATGAACGCAGAGCGAGCGCTGACCGACGAAACGATACAATGAAAGCTGCGATATTGGAAATGTTCGAGAGAATGACGCCCCATCTGTTGACATCTGGGATGTTACTAGAGTAAAATTAGGAGCGAGTACTTTGTGAGTATATTTCGAGAATCTAGTTCTTTGCAGTTTTAAATGAACTAACTTCAACGATTTTTCAACAGAGATAAAGACAGATAAACATTAGTATTACCTAAATATATTACATAATAATTTACATTTTTAACCCAGTTTACATGGTATGGAATAGGTATTTAAAATATTACACTTAAGAGATTTATCACAATAATTACTTTTTTGGATATTTCTATTATTTTATTATTTGATTAGTAGCTAATCAAAAACTCGTCAGTACTATTAGAGTCCCGACGCCATGGTAAGGGAAGTCGGACCAGTAATTCAATATGCTTTGATTTATGATATGGAAAGCGATTTCTCTTCGTTATGTCCGAGGCATTTTTCGGTATGTTACCCGATACACGACTCGCCCACCCTAGTGACGGATCGATCCTAACAAAATGTACCCTCGTAGGAGGGTGTTTTATAAACTTTGTCTTATTTTGGATCATTTCCAATAATGTGAAGTTGCGAATACTATTTTTCACATAAAGAGTAAAGTTTGTGTAAAATAGAAAATTTATAGCGGGGGTAAACGCGACTGGATTTTATTACGTTGTTGCGGTTTCGTTATTAGCTATTTATTTGATAACTTTAATAAAATATGACTTTTAATGTGTCATACTTATTATTGAAATGTTTTTAAACTACGACAAATTGTACCAGTTTATATACGTTTAAAGACAGGAATTTCATAACTATCTCCTTTACTTTTGTTCCAACCAACTTTAATCGACTTATCAACAAACTTTTCCAACACATAATTGTATTATTATTCATCATTAATCAATCAATCTTGGTCATCTGGGACTACGACTCTAATCAATGTAGATACTGTTTTTTTTTTTATAGTTTACTCACCCATCTTTATATCCTTTGAGAACGACAAAGCATAAGAAGCAGAAGAAGCCAAGAACTTGGTTGTTAGTCATGAAAAACATTTAGAATCACTCTCATTCAATCTCACTACTCGGCATATTTTTTTTTAATAAAACTCAGCACACAAATCAACTGATAGACTATGTATTGTATGTTTGTCTATAACAAACACAGTGTGCAATATTCGAAGACGTGCAAACATGTGTTTCTGTGTTGTCCGGCAGTCTCTTTACTCTGTCTTTGTTATATTCATGTAAGTACTCTTTTGTCCCTTTCTTTCTTTGTTATTGTGAGAAGAATTTTTATTGAATTGGGAAAATTATTGCAAATGCTATTGGATTACTTGTCAATTTTTTATACCACTAAGGTGCGTTCCCACGTACGTGATTTCACGAACCGCGCCGCGCCCTGGACTCTCCATGGTGCGTTGGAGCGAGTTAGCCTGGTGCAATTATAGTTGGCGTGGCCCGACGGTGTATTCACAAAACCTATACCATTTCAGTCACGAGTTAGACTCAAATAGATTAGCTTTAGCTGTTACAAAATCTTCAAAACTTATTTTTTTAACAGAATTAATTGCGACTGAATTATATGTATTTTGACATAGCACTATTATAATGTAGCTTTCAAAATATTTAACAAAGCTTATGTTAATTAAAAGTATATTATAGTACTTGTAAATTTGCGGCCTGTTTAGTCACAGGCAATGTTCTAAAACTTCAAAGTCCCGACATAAAAATCAAAACTATCTTTATTTGTAAATCACTAAACATCGCCTATGTCCAGCAGTGGACGTCTTGCAGCTGTGATGATGATGATGATGATGAAACAATCACCAAACTATTATACTCACAACTTCCTACTTTTTCGTTTCCCCAATCCAAATCGATTTCCAATCATGTCGGTATCTAATCCAAAGTTTTCTTATACGTTGTCTAATTAATATTTATCAAATAACGTTGTAGATATAACATTGTTTGTTACATTGGTCGTTTCAATATTCGTTATATCCTATGGGAGTATGACCATTAAAGTAACTCTGCTTTTTTTAAAGTCTAAGGAGGTACGAAAAGTTTTTTTTAAGCTAAGGAAAATAAGTAGACAAACATTAAAAACTCATGAATATTTTAAAAACCTTTTACGCAAACATGTCTTCTGATCCTTCATTTCTTAATTCACTAAAATGTATATCTCATGCCCCTAATTTATTATCACTCACGAACATCAGATTTTCCAAAATGAAATTTAAAATCTCTCCATTCAGAGCCAACCCTCTGCCAACGTGAAAAATAAAGTAAATAAATGCGACAAATGTCGCATACGAATAGGCTTTCACCGTAGGGTTGGAGCTGTATGTTATTCGTGATGAGCATTATAAAATGTCGTAGGTATATGTGAGGCTCAAGTAGATTTAATGTCAAGACATCAGGTACCTTTGAATTTCCCTAAACTTTTAAAAATGAAATCTCGTACCGACTACCGATGATTAGATAAATATTCCAAAAGATTGGCAAACTATGATGAATTTGGGGAAAATATGGTGCGTTACTTATTTCCAGGGCTGACTTATGATCATGACCAACAAGCTCTTTACGTCCCCACTACAGAGACACCAGTATATTCTATCAACGTATTATAGCTGTAGTGTATTACACGTAGTTCCCCGAGTGGGCCAGGTGTCGTTAGACTGATTTACGATATCCAATTTCATCCCACTCTTCAGAGGAATAATTGGCGACTCAAAAAGACAAATTAAAGAAACAAAAATGATATCACTGGCTCTTAGAAGTGTTTCCCGTACAAATTGATACGCTTTGAAGCCGCGCCAAGAAAACGTAGGGTATAATAAAATAGAATTCGATATTAACGATCGATTTACAGTCACTTGAGACAACTACAGGCATTGTTATTCAAATGCTCACTAACTTTTAAGCGGTATTTCTAAAAAAATAACGTCGGTTCTTCAAGGTGGCGGGGCTCGAGTAGTTTGTGATTAAAATTGTTAATTAAATTCAATCTAGTGCCTTTGACTTGGGAATATTGTGGAGTGCTTTCTCGTTTATTTTTAGACAATTTAAAGTTGTTTTGAGATTGGCTTCCTTAATAAACTTCTTTTATAAAACTTACAATATTAAATGTTAAGTTTTTAGGACTGATTTTTAATAACAAATATAAGAGTATATATAGTGATATCAATATAATTATGGAGTAGTAAAACGGGCAAGATTTAGTAAATTTAGAGGAAACTTGAATAAAACGCGAGAAGGAAGAACGAGAAATTGATGAATTGTATGAAAGACTAGCTTTCGCCCCGGTTTCACCCACGTTCCCGAGGGATCTTATGTTTATAGTCTTCCTCGATAAATGGGCTATCCAAAACTAAAATATTTTTTCAATTCAAACCTGCATTCCTGAGATTAGCGCGTTCAACCAAACAAACCCTTCATCTTTATAATATTAGTATAGATGACATTTGGCAGATAGAAAGTATTCATCAAAGAAGCATTATATAATAAAGCAATAATCAAATATGTAGCAGCAGGGATGACTTAAGACCACGAAGTAAATACAAAGCATAAGACGATAGTACAAAAATCATGCACTTATTTTGCCTTCTACATACAGAATAACAATGAATAAAATACGTCTCCATTAAACTCCAGATTACATAGAACAATACACTGCACGCTCATTTTAGAATGCAACTGTTTTAGTAATCGTATTCATAATGCATTCATAACATCCAGCAGTAACCATAAGAACTCGTAAAAAGTTAATGAGGTTTTTCACACATATTAATCTTTTCTGAAAAAGATATCTTTTACAAGAAATTGTTGTTGAAATATCATTATTATTGTTATTCTTTTGATTTTTATGTGTTTCCAATTTCAAACCTACGCTATTTTTTATTTTCTTTCTGTTTTTAAATGCATTCATATCCTTACATATGTTCTATATTATATCAATTATTTTTCTGTATTAGTGAACCATCTATGCATGGTGTTTTAACTACAATTGTTATTATTATCTTCATAACTATATTCAATATTATTTTTGAATATCGAAAGCTCACAAAAATACAGGAGTAAGGGACTTTACAAACTGTTACCGGCCCACCCCAGTTTCAAGCATAACAACTTATTGTTACTGCTTGTGCTTGAGACTCGTTCAGTAACAAGTTAAACTCTTAGCATGCAGCGATATAAGCTTATGTTGATGTGACGTATAAGACGTGCTCTCAAGTCCTTGAATAACGCCTTGATTATGGGTGATGCTGCTGTTAGGTACAACACGGTTGGCTTGCTTATTATCTTATTACTGATGCTTCATTAGTTTCATCTCCAATCGAGTTAAAATTATGATTTTAAATTCAATATTGTGCAGCAATATTTTGAATGATGCAATGTGAGCGTCTTTTTCTCGTAAATTTGGAACAAAAACACAAGACAATAGAAGAATATTAAATAATTTAATCTTTTGAACTTTGAAGGGTATATCTTCGTTTTTACTTTGTACGTACTAGGGACTAGGGCTTGCATTCGAATATTCGAATTATTCGAATAATAAACTGGTTCAAATATTCGAATACACAATTTGCAATATTCGAATATTCGATCAATTTCCAGAACGTGAAAACTCAGAACTCTGATAGGCACAAAATAGAATTTTCTATTCGCGCGACGTTTCGTCGTAAGCGTAAGCGTGGCCGGGCGACCCGACAGGATTCATCAAAACTCTGAAGCGATTATCTACTGTTTGCAGTGTTTATAACTTGTATTGTTTGTCGTCGAGGTTATAATCTTTTTAATTACGTTTTGTGTGCCTACTTGTCTACCTACGTAAAGAAATTATGTGTTTGGATACTTTTGATGTAAGTTACTATATTTCCAAGTTTTAATTTGACTTTATTATAATCAGAGGTAGTTTAATTTCTCTACTTGCAATGATATCATAGAGCAAAAGAATAATAATATAGTTATTCCTACCTAATATCCCCGGATTTTAGGTCATCATTATAAAGCGTGGTAAAAATCCTGTCCCGACTATACCGAAGATATCCCAAACGGGTTATCATTCCGTCATTGTCTAAAGGGAAATGACGGAATCACATCAGAGTTTCTGAAAGCGGGTGGAATACCGGTACTGAATTCAGAAGCACTTTAATTCCGTCTTGCTCGAGGGTGAAAGGCCAGAAACATGGAACAAAGCGAGTTGGTGCTATTCTTCAAGAAATGAGATAACACCTTGTTGAGGAACTACAGACCCATCACGCTTCTGAGCCATGTTTATAAACTGTTTTCACCACGGTCATCACAAATCCTCTCTAACGCAAGTTTGATGACTTCCAGCCACCCAAACTAACCGGTTTTCGAAAAGGGATCAGCACCATAGACCACATCCACACGCTGCGGCAAGTTATTCAGAAGACCGAGGAGTATAACTTGCCATTATGCTTAGCGTTTGTAGACTATGAGAAAGCTTTTGATTCGATCGAAAATTGGCGGTGCTTGAGTCTCTCCAATGTTGCCGCAATGACTATCGGTACATCAGAGTGTTGAAGTATTTGTATAATAACGCAACCATGTCAGTCCGAGTACAGGAGCACAGCTCGAAGGCGATTCCATTGAAAAGCGGCGTAAAACAGGGAGACGTTATTTCTCTGAAACTGTTTACTCCTACCTCGAAAGACGCCTTCAAGCTTCTGGAACGGAAAGGACTCGTCATCAATATTAACGGCGAATACATCACTCACCTTCGATTTGCCGATGACATTGTGGTCATTATGACTGCATTTGGCAGTGGAGCGCGGATGGAGGTGGTTGCATCTGTGGGCTGCATCAAGCGAGACCCGTCATCGTGTCGCGAGACCGCTTGAATTTATTTTCTCGCGCGCGATTTTTTATTTACGATAGATCCTAAGATATTCATTTAAACTATATGGTGTAGACGAGTAAAATAATGTGCATGAAATGATTAAAGCCTCTAATTTATTTAAAATGATGAGGATCAATACCGCATTTGTGTAATTAGCTTTCCAATTGCCGTTTTATAATTGCCCATTTTTTTAAGCATTAAAATGGATATAGTATGTTGTCCTTAAGAGATAGACATATGCCATTGGGAATTTTTCTGTAGACCTATATAAGATACACAATTCCACCATACATTACTTTGTTATCTAGCCTAACTTAGTAGATAAGAAACAAATGTTAACTTTATGTGGAAATAAATAAATAAATAAATAAATAAATAAAATAAATAAATAAATAAATATCTCAAAGGATTTAAGCAGCGTTTTCGTTGAAAGCTCCCAGACGGCTTATTTTTTCCGACACCTCCAACAAATATCATTATATTTTAGCCAATGTATACAAAAACTTGACAAATTATATACTAAAACCATCCTCTTGAATCACTCCGGGAGTGCCGACAGAAGTGTTTTTTTTTTTTTTTGAGAGATTGAGATTGAGTTCTTGTATCATCATCATTGTCATTTAAATTATTACAATCTAAAATAGATTTTTTTTCTGAGTGAGTTTGTTTTGTTATGGCGCCAAAACTACTGACAGCGACTAGCGACATTACTGGCCGCAATTATTTTAATGGGAGAAAAAAATAAATAAAAAACAAACTAAACGTCAAACTGCGTCTCAAAACGGTGTCGCGTCAAACTACGTGTCATAACGGTGTCGTGAGTCCAGAGGTTTTACCTCATCTAAAAATATGCGTACCGCGCTAAAGGAAGTTTGGACTTCAAAAACCGCATCAACATCCGTTGCGTAGTTTTAAAGATCTAAGCATATATAGGAACAGACAGCGGCAAGCGACTTTGTTTTATACTATGTAGTGATATATACATATTTAATGTATTGTTTTAAATATCAAAAGATTATACATCTATAGCACAATGTCGACTTGTATTTGGAGAGAACAACATTTACATGGAACTCACTACGTGACATCATTTTGTCCGTCAATTGCATATTCATTCAAGACATAAACTATGCTTATTTATTTTCCACATGTCTCTCAGTCCAATATAGGTAGGTACTGGTATGTACCCTTAACAATAAGATTCATGTTTGTTAAACGCTTGTTATTTTGCGTAAATCGTGAATAAAATTAAGCAATTTATTCAGGGCTGTCAATTTTGAAGATATAATTTAAAATTTCATAATAATATGCATGTACAGTCAGCGTCAAAAGTGGATTGGCACATTAGTACCGTGTCACATTACACTATTCATAATTTTCATACAAACTGTCAAGAAAATGTCAATTTATTATTATGAAAGGGTACTACAGTGCCAATCTACTTTTGACGCTGACTGTACGTGCATGGTTGAGATTTAAAGTGTTTCATCAGATCTTAGTCACCACAGGATCCTTAAAGAGGAACAATCTCTATTCCAGATTGACAAAGAATTACAATACAATTGCTCTAATTTTAAAGCCTGTAATTGGTTTAAAATTAACTCCCGGACTACAAAGACAAATACGTACCAAAGCTAATCAGTCTGGTTCGATAGTCAAAAAACTGTTCGCTCTTTCAGTAGCGACTGCAAACAACGAGTTCAATCAGTGCTGAACGCACTTGATACTAAGTGCAATTAAACGATTCAGGTGCAGGTCGTGTTTTAAGTCTAACATGTCTGGCTCATAGAGATACTATCGATTAATTATGAACTTCGATATTCAAATACGATCGACAGATTCAATTGTCTAACGTGCATTGCTGGCCTCTATATACTCTTGAACTGTTTCGTTAGGGTTGACGCTTTTGACATCATTAAAGTTTAGATAAATCAATCAACTTGGAGACTAATTTAAAAATGTCGAAAATGTGAAAAAATCATTGCACGGTGGTAAATTTATTTGTAGTACTTAGTACCCGTCTGGCTGGCTACAACCCTCAAGGTGAAAATCTGTCGCCAAGCGCTACTGGTGTGTTTCGGCACATAGATTTGATAGCTGGTTGCCTTCTAGGCTATATAAAGGTCGGCAACACATGGGCTATTCCCCTGCTTATGCTAATGCCCATAGGCGACGGTAGCCCCTTACCATCAATTTGACGGCTTGCTTGACAGCTTTTTGACATAAGATGACTAGCTGGAATTGGAGTGATTTAAATTACATAATTTACCTACAAGCATCTTTGTGTGTCATATATACATGTGTTTGAGGACCCCAATGTAGAATGGAAAAAATAATGTTACAATTTTCAAATTCACTCAAATCTACCCTTTCACAATTCAAAACAGCACTCTTTTATATTTCCAAATACTCAATGGCAACAAACATTGATATAACGATTTATTTAAAAGTGACATCCCTACAAGTCAGTGCAAACGAAATGATGGAATGGTGCCAACATTCGGTGGGCAGGGTGTGAAAAAATACTACTAGTACATATAGTCAGCTAATGGAATATTCCTAGCTAGGATTTGAAATAGATATGTAGGTCGATCGGGATTTCCGTTTGTGGTTTTTGCACGATGTAAGATTTCTGTTCCCTTATGGATTTAGTATGTATATATTAGTTTGTCTCTATCCGACGTCTTGTTTGGAAAATTTAACTAAATTAAACAATATTCGAGAAACCAGATGGATTGAGGATTTTACGACTAATTAGCTAGCTATGAAGATTTTTTCATTAAACTACTATTTACAATCTATAACTAAACATTCTTGTATTTTTCTTTCGATCGCAAGCTTTCAAAGAACTAACCGTCAAATCTTCTTTAAAAACTCCCACCTTCAACTCAAGCGACAAAAATGTATTTAACAAATAAGAAGCAACAGAACAATACAAATTTAACAATACAATATTAATTTACCATCAGTGTCCATCATAAAACCTATCGTACAAACATACCACACCAAGGTTATTGTGGATTAAGAGCCTCCTGACGACATAAAAATGTTACGAGCGATGAACGCGGTACGGGCACTTAACTCGAGGTAAACTAGCTTATGGTGTTACCACATGAAACTGATTTTTTGAAATTTCAACATTTAAGATGACTGGCGATCTGGTGAAATTGCTTTTAAATAAGTAGTGGGAGAAAAACGTGCACAGATAACGACGAAAAGTTAGGGCACATATTTTCCTTCTATTTGCTTATCACCTTTGCCCAAAACATCACTTTCCACGGTAGTATTGTAATCAAATACAAAAATGATCTATTTGTGACAAGATCTGTATGCTTTCAGCAATAAAAAATAATAATAAGATTATTCAAAATAATTAAAGAGAGAAAAGACCAAGGAAATTCTGGTATTTGGGCCAAATATGATGTTCAGAACATTGATGAATTACCGTCGCATAGTTCAATAAGGAGATATAGATCGGCTTTGAAGTCCTGGAAGCTATGATTTTCAAAGATGTGATAGTTTTACTTCGCTCAAACACAAATTGATGATCGCTGAACTTTTAGATATAAACACCACACATAACGTGTATTATGCATGTCAAACGGAATAAGGAAATGTCGATATTACATGCGTTAGTCCAAACAAGAAACACGTGTGAGACTGCGTCAGGCGTCACATGGCTAGATCTAGGAAAATATGTACTAAAAACAGATGTTCAGATCAATGCGTATTGGATGGAAGAAAACATTTCAGCTAGTATTGAATCAATTTATATAATAAGCTAGTTTTTGCAGCTATTAAGCGTATTGTGGATCTAATCGGACGAATACAAGAAATTCCTAAGTACTTAACATTCTTTTATTCAATAAATATTGTTGTTCACGATTCTATAGTGCTAGCAGCTCAACGCTTACAAAAGCTATTGTGGCGAATTCTTGAAGAGATCTCAAACAACCAGTTCAATTGTTGGCGCTATTCTTCTGAACTGGACCTAATACGAAGGCCAAAGATTTTGAGTTAGACTGGAACACCAAGTAGAACACAAACAGACAATTAAAGTATTTAACAAATGTATTTTTAGTGTCGATTTGTTGCACTACAGTAAAACCTTGAGCTATTGTTTTGTATCCATCGATATTTAAGAAATAAAGCGACTAAGAAATACTGCATATAGTGACAGCCTTACTTATAAGTTATAAACAAACAGTCGATTTAAATGTAAAATAGAATACATATCAAACATAAATACTGTTCACTCATTAAGATTCCTCGTAACCGTTTTCCACGCTTCCGAGGCTTCAGAGGGAAGATGTATCAACAAGAGGTAAGATTTCATGTCAAAGTTAGTGAACTCAGCGGTTTTGTCAAGTGTGAAAGGGAGGGGTAGACGAGCGATTTTTATTATAAAAGTCTGACACTCTGTACTTCACAATATGTATTTAAAGACTTATCTAAAATTACCTGACATTGGAATATGGAAAATATTGTAATAATATCGAAAGTTTGTGCAATCTGCGTGTAAAACTAATTAAAAAAAAAAACAAAATGTTGATCAGAGAAGTTATATACACAGTACTTTTGTAATGCGTTGATGTGAAAGATTTAGTCATTACTATTTCATTAAGAACATGTGCTTTGATATAAAAACTGTCACTTATGGATACATTTTGTTAATAACACAACATTGAAATATTAATTTATGGTTTACATAATAATTAATCCATTTATCTCTATATTATTATATTATTCCTCTCAAAACATCGAGAATAATTTACAATCCGTAAACAAATCACAAGATTTATGAAACACAAATACAACAACAAAAAAGGGCGGTTGTTAATATTATAAACATATTGCCCGTCTGCACGCCCACCTATACGTCACAGCCTGCGGTAGACAAATGTTCTACACTGGAAGCTATCGAGGCATGCGAACAACTAATAAGTACGACACATTGTACCTATTTGAGTACAAACAAGGCGGCAACATAATGTACGTTGTAGACGGGTGACATGTTCAAGCGTTGTTACGGTAGGCATGTTATATGTAATATGTAATAATGATAAGAATTATACTGTACGTATTCCTGTGATGTTATGTTTGAATTAAAGATAAATTAATTGTAGATGAATATTTTTTATAAACTGGTTTTGGCAGCTTTACGTTTTATTAAAGTTTGTTTTTACTTATAGCTTTTGCCGGTTTCAATCTCACCATAGTGAGTGATGATGTAGCCCAAGGTGCTATGCACACACCTAGAACGAACTGACTCTCAGCTGTCAGAAAACATCGTTAGGTGCTTAGCAACAGATTGTCAACTTAAGAGTGGTAACTTATTATCGACTTAAATAACCTATGTCGCATTAAAAAAACCGGCTAAGTGCGAGTCGGACTCGCGCACCGAGGGTTCCGTACAAACTTCGTAAATCGTTCGTCCATCACGGGAAATGCACAATTTTATTTATTTACCTTATTTGAGGTTGTTGTCAATTAAGCTAGACCTCTAAATTGTATCAGCGCCCATACAACTCAGAGGTCTTTATTAATTGGCGTAACTATGTATGTATGGGGACACCCTTTAATTTTCAACTTCTTTTTATTTTTTGGAATTTCCCTTTATTTGTGCTGTAAGACCTTGCTTTTTGCCAAATTTCGTGATTCTAGGTCAACGGGAACTACCACAAAACAAATAAAAGGGCAAAAAAATCGCGTTTGTTGTATGGGAGCCCCCCTTTAATATTTATTTTATTTTGTTTTTAGTATTTGTTGTTATAGCGGCAACAGAAATATATAATTTGTGAAAATTTCAACTGTCTAGCTATCGCGGTTCTTGACAGACAGACGGACGGACAGACAGCGAAGTCTTAGTAATAGGGTCCCGTATTTACCCTTTGGGTACGGAACCCTAAAAAATAATACGTGTGGCACTCGGGGACTGCCGCGGTAAAGCTATTGCATAGCATTTTTTATCAACTTATGCAATTATAATTATTTATTTATTTTTTATTTAGTCAGTTTTTTTCTTTTTCTTTGATATCAATAGATACCTATATACTTTCTTTTATGTATGTGCGTGTGGGAGGTGTTAGGTTTTTTCGTTACGAAATTTCTTCAATGCCCGAAGCCCGCGATAAAAGCTATACAATAGCTTAAAAAAAAAAATAATGCCATATCTTGCCAATCAATTACTGGAAAGACTACGTAGGTACGTACATAAGATAACCACTGACGTACAAACTCTACCTCTGACGTATTTACATAGTTCCGCCGTCTAGGCATCTGGGTATCTAGGTCGTTCTTTTGATGTCTAATAGACGCATTCACCATATTAAAATGCCAAATAAAAATAAACATGTATTCAATAAAACGTTTTACGGATCGATTCTGGAATATTTATATTGGAATAAATAGAAAAATAGAGAAAATTTATGAAAGATGTTAGTAAGATTCAAATGTACGGCACTCAACGCCTAGGTAACGTAAATTTCTATCTATGTTTATCAGATTGTCTATTATCATATGAGTCTTTGAAAGATTCGCTTTTGGTTTCACTAAAGTTTTAAATAAAATAAGTGTTAGAAAGTATTTTATGAGAGTCAATTAGCTTTGTAACAAATATAGTTTTTTCGATAAAATATTGGGTTTCCAGGCTTGTGTTTTCCCGGAATAAAAAGTATGTGTTAATCCAGGGTGTCAGCTACCTCCATACCAAATTTCATCACAATTGGTGCAGCCGTTTGAGCGTGAAGATGTAACAAACATACAGACTTACAAACTTTCGCACTTAGTGTGATAGTTCAAATGTAAATTTATTAAAAACAATTTTCTACAGAAGAGCAGATAACAAGCTTCCAGAAATTTCTACGATCCAATGCAGACTTAATTCCTGCAAACATTAGCACACGTGCCTGAATTCCGGCATGGATAGGCCTAAATTCGTGGAGATGCTGCTTGATAAACAATACCTACCCTCGTATATTTCTAGATAACTCCTAGATTATCTTAGATCGTTCCGTTTGATTGGGCAACAAATTGGTTGGGATCTAGATAAATTGTTATTTGCTACGGTGTTAGGTACAGAATTTATTGGGATTAATGTTTGGTACTACGTAATTATTAGAACGTGACTTGCATACATTCTGAATAAGGATAGTAGTCACAATGTAAGTGGTTATACACAGAAAGGTATCCGATGTTATTTTAAAGTTATTCAACAAGTGTAACTCTACTTTTTTTCACAAATTCTAACTCACTCTACCACTTTTTTACATGTCAGCCGACAAGGCGGTCCACCTGATGGTAAGTGATTGTAAATGCCAGGGTGATGGCCAATGTGTTGCCTTTACAAAGTCTAAATTGCAAATATAGGTATATCAAATCAGCCACTCACATGAGGAGTCAAGGAGTGGAACTTGCTCCCGGCGTCTTTGTTTCCTGACTCCTACAATCTAGGGACTTTCAAGGCCAGAGTGAATAGGTTTCTTCTGGGTAAGCGTGCTCCATCTTAGGCTTCGTCTTCGTCTTTCGACGGGTCAGAAGCCATACGCAAGCACATTCAATAAAAAAAAAAAAACTTATCCAGCTGATAATGTACCTAAAATAAAATGGGTTCTGATGTTAAAATCCTACTATCCTTCTAATATTATTGCGAAAGTTTGGATGGATAGATGCTTGTTACGCAATCACGTAAGAACGGATCTGGATGAGGCACAGAGATAGATTAGTCTGGAATAGTACATGCGCTACTTTTTATTCTGGAAAAATATGAGATCCCTCGGGAACGCGAGTGAGAGCCACAGGGCGGATACTAGTATAACATAATGATCCAAACAGTCCATATTTATATTTACGATATTTGTGTAAATTCAGCAAAAAGTACGAGTAAGTAACTAACTGAATATCGTCCACTTTTCTCTCGGTTAGTGTCGGCGATGCTGAATTTATTGCCCCAAGAACACGGAGGTAATAAACTTAGCGATAATTTCGTGTTCTGCTAGCGTACTTTGGGTGAGACTTTAGTGTTAGCGGATAGCGAAGTTTATAAGCGGGTATAATGATCTTTTTTAGGGTTCCGTACTCAAAGGGTAAAAACGGGACCCTATTACTAAGACTTCGCTGTCTGTCCGTCCGTCCGTCCGTTCGTCTGTCTGTCTCCAGGCTGTATCTCAAGAACCGCTATAGCTAGAGAGATGAAATTTTCACAAATTATGTATTTTTGTTGCCGCTATAACAAATACTAAGAACAAAATAAAATAAATATCTAAGGGGGGCTCCCATACAACAAACGCGATTTTTTTGCCCTTTTATTTGTTTTGTGGTCGTTCCCGTTGACCTAGAATCACGGAATTTGGCAAAAATCAAGGTCTTACAACACAAATAATGGGAAAATTCTAAAATATAAAAAAACGTTGAAAATTAAAGGGTGTCCCCATACATAGATAGTATGGGGATGGTAGTTTTGTGGATTCGGGTTTCTTTTTCCCCCAATATTCTATTTAGATAATAAAAAAATTCAAAGCTATTTTTATGAAATATGGCAGACACGAACATGTTTTGACTAAAATAATAAAATATTTGTTATGAGAATAATTGAAAATTATATGAACTAAATGTAGGTATTACCTACATAAAAAAAATATTTGATGCATTTAATTATTACCAAAGATATGGTATTTAGTTCGTACGGACGAAGGTACTTACCTACTTACGCTTTTACTAAACGACATTGCTTCATTTAAAATTAAAAAAATAAAGGTTCTATTACGTCGCAACTATTAAATAAAATATATTCAATTAACACACAGAGAAATTTTCGATGTAGCCACACCTTTACGTACTTTCGTAAGTAAAGAGCCAAAGAACTAATGACTTCGCAACTTCGCAGCAATTGAGTTATTGTAAAACAGTTTTTAACCTTAAAGAATTAAGATTCACGATGGCGACCGAGTAATTAATTTTTTCCAGGAAATATTCCTTTTAAACTACTAGTACCTATAGATTTATAAGTTTTGCGACCACTAACACTGACTTAGAACCAACTAGCTTCCGCCCCACGATTTCAACCGTATTTCCAAGAGATCTTATGTTTTCCTGGTACAAAAAGTATCCTATGATATCTTCTATCGATGTGCCTAGTTTCATCCAAATCTGTTGACTCGTTAACATACAACAAACATACACATTACACACGTATACTAGAGAAATAAAGGATTTGGCGGTTGTTTTAAATGGTCAGTTTCACCATAATATCTACTTGATGTCTTAAGTCCTTACCATATTTTATTACCGAGTTTTTGAAACCTTTGAATAGTTCTCCTCAAAATCATTCTGTCTAAATAAATAATGGAAATGTTTAAATTGACTTTGAACCACATTGCTTATGACTTTGAGTTTTAAGTCGTGAAAAGTTAAACTTGAAAGTCGTGAATAAGTCTGTGGTTAGACTGAAACTTTACAGACAGATACCTAGTTCGAGTAAGAGGTTTACATAGACCTCTCTAAGATCTTATAATGATTTTAATAGGAAAGAATGTGAAAGTCGTCATTAAAAAAAAATAT
This sequence comes from Tetheella fluctuosa, assembly GCA_951216915.1. NCBI lineage: Eukaryota > Metazoa > Arthropoda > Insecta > Lepidoptera > Drepanidae > Tetheella > Tetheella fluctuosa. The sequence goes on from OX578214.1 coordinate 2,369,358, forward strand.
CTCTATCTTTTAGTTTAAGGATGTATTTCTAAGGATAGCAATTAAAAAAAACAATAATTGTGACAATTTAATAAAGTAACCTAAAAAATATAAAGATTGGTACTTAAATATAATTTTTAAATAAAATAAACAACAATATTATAATAATTATTTAGGTACCTACAGTAGTTGGTCATAACTCATAACGAATTGGTAGGTACTCCCTTGAGGGTACGGAGTCTAATAATGTTATGACAATCTATTTATTTACGTCGTCTATATATACTAGGTATATAGGTTATATAGCACAGGCAATTAAGTACTTTGACAGTATGCACTTACCATCAAGCGGACCGCTTGTCAGCCTCTTATATATTAAAAAAATATTGATAGATTAGGTTTTAATTGATTTGCTAATTGTTTTGAGTAAAGTTGGTCCCATAGCAAAAGTTGTTTGTATTAATGATTACTTCCATCCCTGAATGTTTTGCTAAACAAAAAAGAACCTTGTAACGTATATGAATAAAGTGTACCTACCATTAGGTAATTATAGCGTATCTGGTTGTTATCTCATCTTGAACTGAGATTTGAAAGCAGAGAGGTGGATAGCTTACCTGAAACAAAGGAAAATCAATTTCATAAGTTTATTCTATATAAGACAAGCGTTTGCTTTTAGGAATAAAACAATAGGTACTTAGGTACTATTAAAATTATTTCGTGACTAACTGACAATCAAAATAGAACCTTATTTAAAAGAACTGAAGAAACTTTTTTATGATCTAGCTAGAATCTGGTCTAGTACTAAAACAGATTTAGCAAATTTAAATCCTTAGCCAGTCTCATCGTGGGGCAAAGACTCGGTTTAGCAGAAGCGTTATTATTATTAAAAATATTTGTATAGATAACGGATTAGTTAACTAATTGTCTATATTTTAGGCTTATATATTAGACAAAGCTTTATGTATTGACATCACAAAACAAAAACAAAAATTTCAAGCAGAAATATGCAAAAATACACTAAAACAAGTAAAAGAAATAACAAACACAATATGACGAACAACACTTCGTAGTTTGACATCACTTACACAATACATTTAATATTTAACACCAACGAGTTAATATTTGGCGAAATACATGAGTATTTTTTAGCAATTCGTACCACAAATTCATTTGAGTTCCAATATTTTCGGTTCAAAAAATCGGTGGAAAACATCGCAGACGAGTGTCGGCCCTTCAAAGCGACAGCTGACATCCGAAATAGCGCTATTGAGGTTGAAATGTTACCTTCGTATATATTTAAACAGTGGAATTGAACCGATCTAAAAATTCAGATTTTTGAAGTTGTACATAGGTAGGTACGTTACAACTTGTAAAAGGAAATGTTTAAATAATGCGCCAATGATATAATAAAAACTGAAGCAAACAAAATATAATGATATACGACAAAGAAATAGAAAAGAGTGAAATTAATGTCTTGAACTTTGTTAATTTATAGTAATTGTAAATGCGTAAAAAAAAAAATGCTTCAAATTGTTGTCTTTTCAATCACGCACACTAGGACAATCAGTATGATGAAGAATGAGCGTAAGACGTAGCTGCCATGCACACCAGCGTAAACCTAATTCAATATTACTAAAAAAAGTTTTTGCGAAAGGTGAAAATCGTTTGTACTTTGACCGCACACTAGAAATAGACAAAGATATCTGTTCCGCCGCAACAGGCGGTCTTGAATACCCACAGAGTGAAACAATAATAGTTTATTTATGAATGGATACATACTCGTAGTTTCGTTTTAATACTACAATCATTTAAGTATATAACATACATCGAAAGCAATAATTTATTGAAAATTATGTAAATTATTAGAATGAATGTGGCTCGGATTGAGAAATATTTTTGTGTCTATCCTTTAGGCCTTTATTCCTTACCCGAAAAAAACATGGCGTCAATATCCACACCTCTAAGGGTCGCCTTGAGTGTGTGCATTGTAATAATATAAATATCTTGAAATAGTTTCTCTTTGTATTATTTGTAGTAAGCTTAAGTTAGTCATGCTCACTTTAGGGTCTTTGCTTGCGGCGGCGTCGTGTGGCGGGTCGCTCACTTCCCTATAATATGTGCGAGGAGGGCGATGGCTGCCACATGCGTCATACTTGTGAACAGGTGCTGCTTGTGGGGGCTGGTCTGCTTAAGTTTGCAATCCATTTGTTTACTAAGTTACTCATAAATTTGATATATTTTTTTCCTTACTGTCATAATACACACACATATTGTCAGTGAGACTAGATAAATAATTTGATGTAATGAATCTGAGTTGGTTTTGAAAAGAGTAATTGCTGAGTTTCTTGCCGGCTCTTCTCAGTAAAAGCAACCTTCCGAACCGTGCGTTAGAGTCAGACTATTTATAAGTGCTTGTGAAGGCCTATTTGAATAAAAAATATTTTCATTTTCATTTTTTATGGAAAAGTTTGTAAAGCATGTGGGTTTAATTTTTATTCAACTCTTAGTTACTATCACGCATACATCCCCACTAGGTATTCGTTTTTCGGAATTCTTTATCTAACTTTCATGGAACGCAGTCATTCGACACCGAAAAAATTCTCCGTTTGAACTTCACATCAAAATCGCTTAACCCTGAAATATAGACAATAAGTAATCGTTCCGCAACGGTCACAAAGACCTCGTAGCGATTAAACAAAATCTCTAGATGATTTACTTAAAAACTATATCTCTTTGTCTCTTACAATAACGGTGTATTTCTTGAGGAAATATTTAATGTACTTGGCACATAATAGTTTGGCCTATGACAGTTACTTTACCATAATTCATCATTATGAATTGCAAATGACAGGCCTATTAAGTATTGTTTATTTTCTGAAGATAGACTTGTTTTTCACTACAATCTCACCATAATAAGTATGATGTGACCGAAGGATTGGCGCACAAAGGCTAAATCGTCTGAAATCCGGTACGTTCTATTCCGTTATGTTCTGCCAAAATACCGGTTTTCGAAACGTTAGTTGAAACGTTGGTGGTTGTCGAAGGTGGTGGGAGGGCCACCGCGCTATGGGTTCTTCACGATGTTTTTTTGCTCAAGCTTATTGTTGGGGACAAAATAGTACAAATACACGAATTTCATCACGGCATTATACGTCTCTACAACTAGTTATCCTTCAATAAAATTATATATCAACAATTTAATACATATTTTTTGAAACTATTGTCTTGCTATACCTTTTTTAAAATAAATTTATATCATAGCAATTTATTTATGTCAAGAACAGAACTGTCCAATTCACGCAATATAATAAAGGGTTAAATATCAAAAGCTAAGGCGGAGTACACACGTGTAGGTCCACCGCGGCCGAGACTGCGCCCGGTTCAGATTTACGACGACACACCCGTCCGTTACGGGTTACACGGAACGGTTTACGATTACGACTCGCTTAAAAACGGCCATTACTCGAAATGTACAGTGCTTTTCCACAGTACGAAAGTGATTCTAGAGGGAATGACGACAGGCGTACATTGGATTGGGTACAATTAGTGTGTTGTTTTAGTGACCCGGTTTTTTCGATTCGTGTAGCCAAAGCTTTATTGACACAAGAAGATTTTGCGGAATATTATTATTATGCATGTTTAGGATATATTTATTTTGAAAATGCAATACTACGTCCACCGTTTGGCGAAAAATATGAAAATAGTACGCCGTAACTTTTTTTACGATGTATAAACACAGGTGTTTGACCGCCATCTCACCATGGTATGTGATAAAGTGCCACAAGGTGGTAAGCACACAAATCATAGTAAAAAGTGGATCTCCATTTTTTTCTATTCCACTAGGTACTGTGGCAAACAAGCATACGTCTGGTTGGTAAGCTGTTATCATAGCCTACTGTCGTTTGCAACACCATGGGTAACAATCGCGCATTGTCGCCCTAGCAAAACAACTTGAGGATAGCCAGCCAGGCGGGTACTACTAAGTACCCCACCACCTTGCTTTGGTTTCCTCACGATGTTTTCCTTCACCAAAAGTTCAAGCTCAAGGATTCACACCTACGTCCTTCACTTCACTACCACTGAGCTATCATTGCTTCGACAATTTATTATTGGGTGCCGATTTTTAAATGACATATGTATTCCTTAAAGAAAATAAATAAATAAATAGTTTATGACACACAAATTACTAACGATATGTGTGTGATTTATTTTAGTAAGTAAAATAACGATAAATTCGAGTACCGTGATGTCCACTACTACGTGATAAATAAAACAAACAAGTTTTATATCGAAACCTGTGGCTTTACGCCTGTAACTCGGCTCATCTGCACGCCTCCATGACCCAGTGGTCAGTGAGCGCGCACAGACGATCCGCTATACACACGCAAATACCACGAGTACAATAATTATAAATCTACTCGATTTAATTAAATATCTAATAACTAATTAACTACTATATACAATATTTCACCTTTCTCGCTTTCCTGAAAATTGGATCGAATTATAAATTGACGTAAATCCTACGAATATTGTGAATGTGAAAAGTTCTGTGTATTTTTTGTAGTCAATCACGGCGTAATCCCTAAACAGAGTTTGTTGAAATTAGGCACATGTATAGATCATACTTTGGAGTAAAAAATATACATTTTTCAACACTATGATTTTGAGTCTTATAGCAGTCTATTTCGATTGCATGACAAATGAAATTCCCGAGGCACACTCAAAAATTAGCACCGATTCTTCCAACACTGCTCTCATCAAATGTTTGTACAAACATTGCAATACAAACACAAAAAGAGTGTTTACTTGCGCCACTATTGCATTGACATAAAGTTGTCTTTCGTGTAACAACTGACAATGTAAACTGTACGTGTGAGTGTAAATATTTACGCGTCGCGTACAAATCTTAGGCTCGAACGTCTTGTGTCGGTTATAATAATGATTTATCGTTTTTGCTGGAAGGATAACGTTATATTAAAGGTTTTCTTTGTTTCAATCTTATATATTTCCTTTCATCGACAGGTTTTCCTGTTGGGCTATCTTTATAAAGGTTGACAAAAGATTTTCTCCCCCAACTTCAATTTTATATCAGCCTCTATGTTTTATATGTAGGAATACTCGTATATAAAAGAAAAAATACTGACTGATTGTCTATGATTCGCAGTCTAAGCTACTTAGTGGTCATAGACCCATGAACTATGAAAAGATTTATCAAAATTCAACCACTAAAGAGAGATGGGGGTGAAACATGCATGGCGGAAAGTTAGTTTCACATATACCTAGTAACACCAAAACTTATTTTTTAAAATCTAATTTCGCGATCTATTTAATTGATTATCAGAAAAAATTAAGATAAAGGAGAGATGGAATATTTTAAAACAATTAATCAAGTACAATTCTGAAATAAAAAGCAAATAAGTATAAAGTATGTGTTACATCAACTGCCAAAAATGTATTTCATGGGTCGAACAACAAAACGCAAGTCATCGACAACACTAATTTGTAAACGTTAACCCGTTACGACGTCAACCGTTTACTGATTTAATGAAAACGATTTTTTATGCGTACAATTTGACATGTTACTTACAGTGATATGCCAGTTTAGGTTCTGGGCTTTTTTTATTGCAGATACGTTACGTTACTTTACATTATCCGAGTAACGTACATGTAGTATTTCTTATTTATCAGTGTGTTTAAGTGCTTTAAGAGGTGGAAGTACACATAAATATGTGCAACATTTACTATAGGATTCTCTAAAATCGAGAAAAAAAGAAAATTTGATCAAGTAAGTTAGATCTTTTGTTAGTTTTTTTTTTAAATATTTATTAATATTTATTAGCCCTTATAAATAATCCTATTTTAAATTTCTGCAGATAATTATTCGACGCAAAGCTAACACGAAATTAATAAACAATTTTATAAAAATTTGTAGATACCAACACGTTTTTTCATAACCTATACTGACTCGCTAAGCCAGGCATAATCACACTAAAGATTATAAAAAAACCGGACAAGTGCGAGTTGGACTCGCGCACCGAGGGTTCCCTACAAACTTCGTCCATCGTTCATCCATCACGGGAAATGCACAATTTTATTTATTTACCTTATTTGAGGTTAGTGCCAATTAAGCTAGACCTCTAAATTGTATGAGTGCCCATACAACTCAGAAGTCTTTATTAATTGGCGTAACTATGTAGGTATGTATGGGGACATCCTTTAATTTTCTACTTTTTTTAATTTTTTGGAATTTTTCCTTTATTTGTGCTGTAAGACCTTGCTTTTAGCCAATTTTTTTTTATATTTGAGTTGATTGAATGAAAGGTAAGTTGTGGTTTACGATTTATGAAATATATTAGAAACCTCAATATCTTTTTTGAAGACCTATCCATAGATAGCCCACACGTATGGGTTTGATGAAAAAAAAAATAAGTTTCAGTTCTAAGTATGGGAAACCCCCAAAATTTATTGTTTTTTTTTCTGTTTTTGTCTGAAAATCTTAATGCGGTTCACATAATACATCTACTTACCAAGTTTCAACAGTAAAGCTCTTATAGTTTCGGAAAAAAGTGGCTGTGACATACGGACGGACAGACAGACATACATGACGAATCTATAAGGGTTCCGTTTTTTGCCATTTGGCTACGGAACCCTAAAAATGAAACAATACTCTCCGAATTGGCGCCAAACAGCGAGCACATAAAAAATCGTTCCAAATTACGCAAGGCTGAATGAAAGATGGGCAAGCCCTTGTAACAAAACTGTATAATACATGTTATAAAAGACTTTGTTGCAAATAATAATCGTCAAAATGTTAAGGATTTTCTTTTATATACCAATTTTCTTCTTTTTATGCGGCAGCGTAAACGCGGATGTCAAAGTTAATTTACGCAATATATTTTTTTCTTTACCAACCAATGTTTTTCCCTATTCAGCCACAGTATAAAAATTGCACAGCAGCAAATAAATTCTAAATTGGTTTTCTCATCGCGTTTTAACATACTTTTTACTGTAGCGGAGTTAATTTTTAATTTCTTAACGACGCTTCCGCCTTGGGTGCAGACAGTGTATTATTTTAATTAAATGGCAAATAAAGCAATGAAATGGGAAGTTTAATGAAATTAAATCTTTTATACCAAGTATCCTTCGAACTTTTCATAAATTATTTGGCAATAAATTATATTTATTCAATTTATTAAATGCTTTATTCAACTTTAATATCATAATGATGTTCATATAAAATGACTTTTAATGTAAGAGCGAAGTTAAATATGCTTTTGAAAATATTACAAATACGCATACAAAGAGAGTACATCCTATTTTATAAGTTAAATATTAAGATTTAAACTACATAACATTCGTCAATATTTCTATATCTGGTTTGTACAATTTTCACAGATTCTCTCGTCTAGTCTCCCAAGACGTAACTCCCGGGGTTATTCTATGATTCATTCATGAATGAATACCGACCTCCATTGCTGATACAATTGAATGATTTGGTTCTTTTTCGCGGAAGGTTTTATACTTTTATATGTATACTGTTTCACAGATGTCTTTCGAGTTTATGTTTTACTATATTTTGGGGTACTTATACCTTTTCTGATATTATTCAGGCTCGAAACATTTTGGGCCCTAGAAAATATTATAAGAAAGTGCTAAAGACTTAACAATCTAAAAATTAAAAAAGCTGAGCATAGATTTCCACCTCAAAAGCGCATGAACAATGAACAAAGAAAGTGAAATAAATTAACAACATGTTACAAAGTAATGCACAAGACTCATAAACCGAACTATTTTCTTTGCAACACCAAAACCGCTTCCCTAAGTTTTGTAGGTATAAAATGTCACCACATTTAACGCCCCGAGCAATATTATTCAGTTAATATTCCATGAAGCGATAAACTTACATTGTTTCAAACAGTGTGTCGCTGCGTATGCGCCGAAACATTCAAGTGAAATACGACAATAAGGCATCACGCACACTAGGGCATACGGCGAGAGATTTATTATTTTATTTATTTATTTAATTATAACGGTAGGACACCAATTACAATAATTAAATATATTCTATTTAAAAATAACAAGTAGTAAAATAATAAAGAAAAAAAAAGAACAACAACGTGAAAATAAAATATAAACAAACAGTCATACATCCTTCTCACAGAAACGCAAACACTCAGACAATATATCCGGCCATCCATCCGCAAACAAATCACAATACGGATTAGCCACCAGGAGAGCGTTGAGTGCAGCGAGGGTACGCGGTATGGGTGAGTTAGCTCAATTATTATTATTATCATTTAATTATGTCAACAGGTTTACAAGCAGGCAGACAGTCACTTGATGGTAAACGGTCACCAATTATGCGCACACTAAGAGATACGCACACATCAGATGCATATCAAGAATTACAGAATCGGCAACCAAATCATATAATACCGACATCTTCTGGTAACTGCAACCAGTATCTCTTCACACTTGACATCTTATTTGACGGCTAAACATCAAGTACCTAAATACCTAGTAAATACCAGACCGAAACAGACCAGCCCCCACCAGCAGCACCTAACCACAAGTATGACGCATGTGGCAGCCATCGCCCTTCTTGCCATATTGGAGGGAAGTGGGCGACCTGTCACACGACGCCGCTGCAAGCAAAGGCTTAAGCATGCATGATTCACTTAAGTCTGTATAAATAAAGGCAAACTAAAGGGATACTAATGAATATACACAAGTTGTAATTTGTCACTTATTATCAGCGACGAATCTCGTAAAGTTGTTTTAGTATGCGCTGTCGCTTACGCAGACTCATTGCACAATGCCAATTTTAAAATAAACATTAATAAATTATTTGCACGGTCCTGTTGTTTGGTTGATGTGACACGTTTTATGGTGAAGTTATGGTTTGAAATTGAAGTTATGGCTAACTTACATCCGCGTTCCATTGGGATTATAATTTTCTAGTTACCTACAGAAAGAAGCAAGGTTTGTAAGGTGGTTCTAACAATCCAAAATAGACCTTGTACGTTTTGGACAAGGACAAAATTTCAACTACTTTTATGTGAATTATTGGGCACAGTATAAAACTTGATATAGGATACATCTTCCTCTTTATAAATTCCTCTAAAAACTATGATGCATGAAAGTCACAGCAAAGAATTTTACGCAAAAGGATTTTTTTCCTTTTTAATATTTTTTGATGCAAATTTTAAAAGATTCAGTCTGAAAGAATGTAAATCCGACGTGGTTTGAGCAAAATGAAGATAATTTGCACTTGAAAAGGATGCACAATCTTGATAATATTTATTTAGTACTAGTTTTATGTACCACGCTGTCCGCGCGACGGCAAATTCTAGTTTTTCAATTTGGTTGGCGTCCTGGCATGAAGAAAATACCATGGCATACTTATTTTCACAGTGATTGGTAATCTCAACGCAATCAAAAGATATGGCTATTTATGGCGCTTATTTTGAAACTCGCAACTGCCTGGGAGACCTGCAAGGGAATCAAAACCTATAGGGTTTTGAATTATGTATTGATAAGGCATAGTCATATAGCGATTTAATAGGGCCTTGAACCAATTAGCTTCGCGAACCAAATGGGTACTTTTTATTTATAGTCCTACGAATAACTTCTAAAAATGAAGGTTCAGCAATAAAAAAAACTAACAAAGCAAAGTATCGTAGCATTTACTTGTAGCTTTTACTACGCCCGTAGTAGTTTGTAGAAATAGGTACTCAAACTTGAACGGAACATTTAAGCAGCGCTAACCGCTCTAACGACTCGATTCTCAAACTTTGCTGCGAGGAATAATAATAATTTTATTCGGAACAAAACACCTTTGGCGAAAGTGAGGGAAATAACGCGTCCGACGCGACCAGAGCCACTTGACCTTCAAGTCCGATACGAGCTCAAACAAAATCTACTAAACACACCAGCTGAAAGATGTCAAGGTAAAATGGTAGTTGCAATATTTCGGAGAATAAGGTAATGAACTAATTTGTCTTGGGTATAATGGACCCCTCAAATCTGGCCTCGGACGTCAAATGATTCTTATATAACGATGTAGATTACCCTTAAGCTTCCTCTTATGGTATGTAAATGTGGGGTATGTGTTAATAATGTAATGTTAATGAAGATAAATAAAACATTAAAAAAAATAAGCACCATAAAGTAAAATAGTTCATATTCTTTTTCACAACGCAATAGCAACACATTTTTTTTTCAGATGTTTGACGAGCAGTCAGACGATCCACCTGAAGCACACCTTAATATGACCACATTTGCTATTTAGGCATTAGCAATAACAAGGAGGTTGTGGACTTTTACAAGGCCTAGAAGATAACTAACTTTCAAGTGCAAATGCTGGAACACACTTGTGGTGCTTGGCGATAATTTCCAATTTAAGGATGGTAGCCAGCCAGGCGGGTACTACAAAGTACCCTACCACCGTGCTACGGTTTCCTCACTATATTTTACATAATCGAAAGCACGACTTCTTGCAACGTTACTACCACTGCTATAATCACTTCTAACAATACCAAAGAACAAACAGAAATAACTATGAAAATGACGTAAACCCAGATAACAATTTCAAAGAAAGAAAACTAAACCTAGACTTGTTATACAGACTAAGATTTGGCTAGATTGACATCTCTGGGACAAGACTGGAGCTAAATGAACCTATAAACCGCAGGAATCGCAGGATAGTACAGCGTTTATAACTGAGACGAGAATATACCTAGTGTAACATTGTACGATATATTGTTATTTTGGATGTATTTAAATATAAAAAAAAATATCTTGGGAAGTCTGCTCTCGCGGCACCTAAACTAAGCAGAGCTTGTAATACGGATATCAGAATGCTGACACTATTTTTACAAATTACCTTTTAAAGCAATAATATACCTAATTTATTAAAAATAATATAAATTCAAGAGAATATGCACTTTTAATATTTATTTAAAAACCACTTATGATTGCCATAGACAAACTATTCAGTTATAAAATGCAATTAAAAAGGAAAATATCTGTATTTACAATTGTTATTACAAGCTTTTTATTAACTTGCAATGTATGTACTTAACGTTTGTCCGGGTGGAATCTTCCATGTCGATTTTCACCAACATCCTGAGGTCAGATTGACTTGATATTTGGTATACATTAGTATATTGGAACACAATGCAAGTACAGTCACCAAAAAAGCTTGTATTAATAACTAAAAAAACTGATTTTATATCTTTGAAGCGTTAGCATTACCAAAATATATTTGTACTCTGGATATGCATTGTTTTGTCAAAGTATAGTAACTGTATTGGCAAGATTGGTGAACTCTACTTTGTCGTAATAAAAAAGTAGAAATCACCATTGTAGAACATAATATATCAAATAAATAAATATCGGTAGCCCTAGCCATTATTTACTGTAATCCATACTATTCCTAACCGTAAAATACTATCTCGATATTAGTTATTCTTCTACCAGCCATCGCTCTTTATGTTTAAATGCTAATATTATAAAGCTGAAAAGTTTGTTTGTTTGAACGCGTTAATCTCAGGAGCTACGGGTTCGAATTGGAAAAATATTTCAGTGTTAGATAAGCCTATTTATCGAGAAGAGGCTAGAGGCTACTTTTTATCCAGGGAAAACACAAAATCCCTCGGGAACGCGAGTGAAACCGCGCGGAAAAGCTTGTATTTAAATATAACTTAATAGAAAATACTTTAACATTACATTACGCACTGCCGTACCGACAATACGTTTAAATATACCTCTCCAAATACTTTGGAGTGGTATTTTTTTTGCTAAAAAATGTTCATGTTTTGTCTGTTCAGAGTGAAAAAAAAATAAAGCAAAAATATTACGCTAACCAACCTGGTCGTATTGTTGCTTTTTATTCGCTTTTTCCTGCTCTTACAAACGAGTTAGTAGTTTGAAAATTAGGTTGTTTTGATTCCAAGTTAAAACTATAGCTAATAAAGTTATGAATGGAGTAAATAATATATAGGTTAAAGTATATAGATGCGGAGAAATCATTATTTAACTCTACCAATGATCAATATTGGAACAAAATATAAATACATAGAATAATAATATCCTGGGACATTTCTGGGAATCGAAGCCACGTCCTGTAGCGTGATAGATAGAGTATCTTACTAACTACGCCAACCAGCCCACCATACAACATACTCAACAATCATACATATTATTTTACAAATTATTAAACCACTTCGTTACGAACTGAGGAAACTTATGTCTTTAAAATTTAAATTATTAAAATGAGAAAATTAAATGACTAGGTTTAACAACCGTCATTAAAAAGTGGTATGCTGCCGTCCATCCACTTTAAATCTTTGTATTTGACAAGTTGTTTGCATTATAAGACAAGATTTAATTTATTGTCTAAATTATAGGAAACCTATACTAATATCTATACTAAATGTTATAAAGCTGAAAGTTTGTATGTTTGTTTGAACGCGCTAATCTCAGGAACTACTGGTTCGAATTGAAAAAATATTTTAGTGTTGGATAGCCTATTTATCGAGGAAGGCTATAGGCTACTTTTTATCCCGGGATATCACAAGATCCATCGGGAACGCGGGTGAAACCGCGGGGCGGAAGCTAGTATATTATATAGGGAAGTGACTGTGGTGGTTACAATTCAACTTTAGTACGTTAAACAGTTATTTTTTTAGACTTTCAATGGTGACCTCAAGGATTAGGTAGACGATAATAACAAGTGGAAAGGTTAAGCGCCGCGTCGGGACGCGATGAAACAAAATGTTAAGCGCGCGATGGGCGCTTGTTATATTCCGTCTTTTTTCGCGCCCCGGCGCACGGCCTATTCACTTGCTATAATCCCTTATACTTGATAATGACAGCCTAAAACTTTATCTGTTAGGTAATTAGTAGACTTATTGTCAAAATGTAAATTCGTAAGCAATCTTAATACAGTTAATCAGAGTAAAGAGAATGCAGTCTAAGAATTTACTGGAAATATTTTATAAAAAGTAGTCAAAAGTAAAAATCCTGACTAAGCAAGCCGACCATTTCATTAAAAAATACGCAAATAACCAAGATTTATAAATATCCCCGAGCATAAAAGGGGTGTTTTAAAATAAAAAATATCCTGCCCTTCATGCCTATGAATTTCATATGTGTGAAATGTAGAAAAGAAAATCAAGCTCGTTAACTGTAAGCGCTGAACCGTGGTCTAGCGCTGGCTGAATGGCCTCTTAAGGCTAGGTGTGCGGAGTGGTCCAAGCTTAAAGGCGAAGCGGGCGGATAAGACAGTTACGAACTATATATTTCAATGGTGTAAAAATACCTTCTTAGGGTTTAGATTACGGATGATGAATATTTTTTTTAAATATTTACAGACTTGTTGTTTTTGGAGTTGCCAGCAGTTTAGAGACATAAATGGAAGTTGTATGAGTTGTATGAGTTAAAAAAGCTCATAATCACAAAAATATTCTAATGTATGGGAATTAACTCAAAGTGACGCTCCTTTAATGGACTCACAGGAAGTAATGGTAGTGGGGTGATACAATGATTCAGGATGTCAAAGTTAGCTAACATTACAAGCTTAATCGCTCTACGCTTATGTCTCAAGGCGACGTGAAAAGGACCCTTATATAAAGCCACGTGTACAAAGGATAGGCGTTTTAATGAATCAAAGCTGTTGAATGCGCACTTGGTTCGTTCTTAGACTATTTTAGGTTATATTTTGGTACAATAACTTCGCGTCGAAAGTAATTGTTATAATTTGACTATAAAAATTTACTATTTAGTGCTTGGCAATCGAGATTATTTACGAGTTCTTCGATTACTTTTTCTTCGATTTTTTTTGTGTGGTAAGGCTTGTATTTAACCACAATCTCACAATGGTAAGTGAAGATGTGACCAAAGGCCAAATAGACAGTCAGTCTACTAAAAATAGAGCTATAATTTTATAGTGAATACATTTGCAACAACCCTAAAATGGACGATGAAAAATATGTTGGTATTTCTTACAGAAAATACACGATATTTTTTATATTTTTCCGGAAAACGACACATAATATTTAAAGCGTTTCGGGGAAATAGATACATCTACCTATCGAATAATATTCCTTACGTGTTTTTTATTATATCTACTCTGTCACACACACACATTAGTAATAAGTATGTCTCTGTCATTTTTCCTTCACGCCAATCTTCTCTCACTTACATATCTTTTCCTAAAAGACAATGCCTAAAATGACTTTTTTTTTTACCGCGGCCATCAACCAAACATTGAAATATATTTTTTTTATTGAGCAACAAACAATAATATGAAATTTTCTGACACTTCTAAACTGTTTAAAACTCGGTTCAGACTGAGTGTACAGGTTTGTTTGTTGTACAGTCAATTGATATTTTAATGTTAGGTTGATGATTGTGGAAAAAAATGACCAGCTCTCATACAATGTGCAATGGCTTTTGCGCCATTTCCATCTATCATCTGTTAATTTTTTTTAAATAAATATTATTTGTATTTTAGTATCGGGGTAGGTAGGTATCTCATTTTAGCAGCCATGACGAAATATACACAGTCATTGCAAAAACGTATATAACAATATACATACATAAAACATATATACCTTTATTATAAAGTATTAGAAACCGTTAGCAGCGATATAATGTTGACGAAAGTGTATACAAACGTATTCGACTCTGCCTATCGATTTTATTCATATCCAAGCGTTATAAGATACCGGCAGGGTTGTTACCGAGTGAGTTTCTCTGAATTCTCTGAGGAGTCACACTTGGATTTCAAATTGGGTTGAAACGAGAAATTGGAGTTCTGATAACATATCGATTGGTGTTACTGAGGCAATGTTTTTGACACGTGATATTGTAGTAGAAATAATATGTAAGTTTGATGTAAAACAACTTTTTCCTTTTGATTCGTTTGTGATGTTTTTACATAAAAAAAAATACGTTTATTATTACTATAATTTTATAAAAGCTAAAGTCTGTATGTCAGTCACATTTTCTACGTCTAAACTACCGAACTATTTGAGATAAATATTGGATATAATTTATCATGGAAACGCGGATGAAACCGTCGGAGACATGTAGCCTTAAATATGACAATAACTCTTATGTAAAAGTTGGCATCGTAGGTTTATTTTACTTTTAAATATTTTAACATATGTTTTCTAGCTGTTTGTCAAATTTATTCTTTTTTTTTAATATACATATCCAAAAGTGCAGTATTTTTTTATTATGACAGCGTAACAGTGTAACAGCCCTACACAAATACTTCACTGAATTACTCTCTGACGTCTACGTGGTCTTTCCAACGTGAAACGTTTAGAAAAATATGTATACATGAACTTTATCGCAATTTGAACTGAGAGAATTTACCCATACGTTTGTAGGAGAGGCTTTCATACATTTCTACTCTAGAATGTTGAATACAAACATACTGAATGCAAAAATATACAAAACTAGCATTCCACTGCGCGATTTCATCTGCTATCGCAGATAGGTTACCCCCTATTTTACTCCCATAGGGATTGAATTCGGATTTTCTAAACCGCAGCAGTTTAAGCTGTGCATTGATAGATCAGTCAGTCAGTCAGGACAAGTCAATTTACATGAATAGATATCTATGTATTTGACGGGCCGGTTGGCGCGGTTGGTAAGATACCCCATCTATCACGCCTTAGGTCGTGGGTTCGATTCCCACTCAGGACAGACATTTGTGTGCTTGAACATGTCTGTTTGTCCTGGGTGTAATTTTTTATATATGTATGTATTTACATAAAAGAAAAGTAGTATAATGTAGTATATCACTTATCTAACTTCCATAGTAGCTCTGCTTAGTTTGGAGTCAGATGGTCAGTCAGAGATTCGTGTGTGAGGAATAATGTCCCAGAATGTCCCAGAATATCTATCTATGGCACAGATTCTATGCCCACTATCTAGTGGGCAGGAGTTACTGCTATTACATTTATTACTACACTACATAGTAGTTATATTTTTAATGGGAAGGTTATATAGTGATTAAGAGTCTAACATAAGAGGAAGATTATCTGTGCGCAAATACATCTTACTGTTATAAAGTAAAAGAAAAAGTACTGACTATTGACTAAATATAGTTTGCAGGGTCATAGAACTCAGTTATTTGGTGGATATTTATCTATTTATTTATATAATTAATGGTAATTAACAGTTATAAATCATTTAATTCACGTACAATATTAATGAGGAAAAAATGCTTAGAGCTACTAATAAGTTTCCACAAATGAAATATTAAATATATATGTCACAATCAAAACTCTTTCTGAGATACTTCCAGTCAAAATGAAACTATCTCAGTCAAAACTCGTATAGGTTAAAGGTTTTTTTTATGTACCAGGAAAGAGTTTTGACTGAGATAGTTTCAGTCATATGTGGTTTTGACCGGTTATGAGTTTAGACTGTAATATATTATATACCTTTTGTAGCGTATGGTGTATTAAGGAAGGATCTTCCAAAATTCAATGCCTTAGCCCCCTAAGATAGGGGATCCCGGGTGAAATCGCGTGGCGCAACGCTATCTCTGTATATTTTCTGTAGTAATAATGTATGAAAGCCACCAATAAACGTATAGGTAAAATCTCTCATTTCGAACTGCTATTAACGTCCGATATATTACAACAAAACGCAACGATTTAGTCGAACGTTCCTATTGCAGACTATTAGGATGTGGAATGAGTTCCCATTACGATTCTCCCTCAGCTCTAAACATAGA
The DNA here is from genome assembly GCA_951216915.1 of Tetheella fluctuosa. Classification (NCBI taxonomy): domain Eukaryota; kingdom Metazoa; phylum Arthropoda; class Insecta; order Lepidoptera; family Drepanidae; genus Tetheella; species Tetheella fluctuosa. The sequence continues at coordinate 2,386,096 of OX578214.1, forward strand.
GTAAAATAAACATGATTAAGGTTGCTGGAAGCCACGATTCGTTGTGAAGAGATGATTTGAACATAAGGGAGTTGATGATTTTTCGGACTTAGATCTCACATAAATAAAATACATAAAGTTTTTAAAACTGTTGAAATACACCCATCACTGGATAGCAAAATTATTCACAGTGTCATTTCACTAAAATAAAGTTAATACAAGAATAAAACATGCACTAAATACCACTGAATAAAATCCATTTTTCAGTGGCACTACAATAAAAATGTCACTTCCTCTATTATACGCATGCTTGGAATACAAATGAACGGATGCCATGGAAATTCACGTTGAAATTTCAACATTCACTCCTCAATTTAAGGTTGATAATAAATAAAAACTTTCAGCCAATAGTACAACAGGAAGTGCGGTCGACTGCATGCGGCTATTTCTTTACGGAATCCCTTTGCAAAACGATACTACAAAGCATTGGCGTCTTTTGTTACTAAATTGAATTCCACGCTCTAATAAATCGAAGATACATGAGAACCGAGTGGTCAAGTGTGAATCTCACAAGATGAAAGAATGTAGGAGAATCTAAGACATAAAAGTATCTAATAATAGGAATCCTACATTTTAGTGTGTATAAAGGTAGCAATAATTAAAAAAAAAAACTTTCATAATAAACAAATAAAGTATATTGAATAACCAATCTTGCAAAACAGGAAAAAGTACTTACCTACATCCTTAAGATCAAGGTGCAATTTTCACAGATGCACACGCTTATTTCAAAAGCAAATTTACATCTAGAGCATTCAATGAAGCAAGTCACAGGTATCATCCAGTAATTAGAATCAGTATCTCGGTATTCACCACTATGCTTAAAAGTGGCATTGCCATATGTCGCTTAGAGAGCAGCTCGACTGGGGAAGTACCTCCACCTTACAGATAGCAGCCAAATAACTTATATTTGTGTTCATTACGCGTGAGTAAGGTCGCCAGAGCTCATCGGGAAGGGGGGAAGGGTTTTTAACACCGCTTACCATCAGGAGGGCCGTATGCTTGTTTGCCGACAATTTTACTACATTTACAAAAAAAAACTAAGCCACCACAACTTTGCCAATCAATCTAATGTAAAAAAGTTATTTATTTATTATGTAACCAAATGAACAGCAGCAGAGCAAAATCAAGATTTTATCACAACTTTGTGTAAACTCCACATTATTAATGATGTTACAAACATGACGCGTCGTGTGTCGCAACTTAATGTAAACAAACTCCAAACATTGTAACAAAAACATGGAAGCATACTCGATCAGACGTGCAATTTGTGAAAAACATTCCTTGCTGCATTTGTCATGTAAACATGTAAACATTCATCGAATGTAAACATTACATTTCCTGATGGATTGCGATGAAGTCTTTTGGAAAATGCGGTTACCGATGAATATGTTTATGTAGTGAAGGAGGCAGATTATCGTAAAGTCATTGATCTCTGTGTTGGAAATGTAAAAGCAAGAGAAAGTAACAAGGACTCCTGCGTACAAAATTGGTTCAATAGTAAAACTTTTTCAGCACGACGAACCTAATATAGGTTTTTAATATATATCATCGCAAAATATCTAGTTACTAAGAAAATTCCAAAAAAAATCGTGAAATAACGATTACAACTTTGTGATAAAACCTTTAACATATTAATGTTGGTTTCAAATACGATGTTCATTACACCATAAAATTGCAATCAAAACTTTAAGAGGTAATACCTTTTGTATTTTACTTTGTTTTAAGTTGTATAGGCTTGTATTTGATCGCAATCTCACCCCGGTTAGTTATGATGATGTGATTAAATGTTGGAAGCACGCAAGGCTTCGAAAGAAACTGGCTCTCGAGTGCAGCTACCGAAATACACCATAGGTGCTTTTCAGTAGAGAACAGCAGATTTTCAATTTGAGCCAGAATACAGGAGTGGAGGGGCTCGTGTATGCGTTCTATATGAGAACCCCTTTATAGCGATGATGACGATCACCGTGGGGTTTTAGTACAAGTCAAGTATAACCCAGCCGCTCCCTCCGGGGCGGTTATCATACAAGGATTGCCCCACGAGAAAAAAGTAATGCGCGGTCGGGGAACCCCCCCAGGAACGAAGTTCAATGTATAATAAATATTGCAGCAATTGCAAGCATTTTATATACAAATAGCTATTCCCTACGGTTTCACCCGTTCCCGGGATTAAAAATAACCTATAACCTTCCTAAAGATGTTTTTTAGATTAGTTCAAACACACAAAAAAAACTTTTCAGCTTAGTTGTTTTTGGGATTCAGTTTCGAACTCACGAGCTTCGTCAAGACATTCTATGTACAAAACTACCACTACTGTTAATGGAGCTTAAATTAAGCACAACATGTTATTCCCTCCCAATAGCTAAGACCAAGTTAAATTGGCATGTAGAACATAATTATGGGCGTGAATATTACAGTGTGCCGTGAATTAATCCCTCCTCTAGGTTCTATAGTTCATCATATATAATGTTGCAAGGTTATTATATTTTTAAAAGCTTATTGAAATTGCATAGTTACAACGCAATTTTTTTAGCAATTATGTTATTACTTACAGAAACAGTTTATGATGCTTAACAAAAAGGGGTTCTTCATCGTTTTGGTCTCTATATATCTTAATTACAAGGTTGGTTATAGACTTGAAGAGGCTGACAAGAAGGCAGATGATCCACCGTTATACAAGAAAAGCCATCGTCAGTTATGGACGATACATGAGCAATTTTAAGGGGATTGCCTATATGTGACCACTCTGTACAAAGTCTAAAAGAGCAACTGCCGGAACACACAAGTAGGTGCTTGGCTTAGAAACTTGAAGATGGAAGCTAGCAGGTGGGTACCACACAATTTATCACCGTGCAGTAGTTCTAGCGAGTCGAGGCTTTTTGGCCAAAGTAAAGACCCAACCTTATAGGTCCCAAGACTACTCTTTTTTATGTCTAGGCTTTTGTTGTTTTGATAGTACTTTATAAATGTAAACATAAACTAAGTGAATGGCTTAAAACATTAAATTACGAGGAGATTGTGCTTTTAATCTAAATTCGACGTGTATTATCTTCAATTACATACCTGCAAACACATACTACACTCACAACACACCCCACACATTACTCTCACACACAACACTCACACACAACACTTACAATCGATACTCACACACTTCATACATTCCCTAAAAGCATTTAGAGGCTTTTGCAGTTATTATTTCTTCTTTATAAATTTTCAATGTAGGTACCTCTTGATATTATATTCTGATTACTACTAGTACCTAATTGAAATCATTTGAGTGCCTTATATAAGAGAGAATCCCTGATACCCATAACACAAGTTTAATCTTAGCTTGGGTGTCAGGAGTTTCAACTGATTCTGCGACTTCAATTACACAAAATAACACCTGATTTTGTTAATTATAAACTGCAAATAAAGAATCTTATTATTATTATTTTTGAATAGCGCCCTCTCTTTCTCTATTATTTTTTGCGTCTCAACTTATTAAAACCAAAATCATATACTATAATTACTCAATAGACACTTACTTCTACATACAATTTCAGAAGCAATTAACTTTCACACGTTAATGGTATCCCTGAAAGGTAAAACTTTCAGTTCACACAATTTGTCGAGTTCCCGCCGTCTACGGTACGTGTTTCATTATTTTCACAAGTATTTTGGGTTGCTAATGAACTACGGTTTGAATTATAAATGCTCATTTGACACGTGGCAGTTTGTAGTTATAGTTATTTTCGCAAGTTAATGGTCTGTTTTCGTTTAATATTAATTATATAATTTTGCAAGTTTAATTATTCATAAAGTACAAAAATTATATTTTAAGATTTTGACTATGTCCCTCCCCCCCCCCGTAGATGAAATTTACATTGTGAACCACTTTACGCCCTACTTATTGCGTGGACGCGCGTCCCAATAACTATTAATAAAATAAATAGGATTCCAGGAACTGCTATTCAGCAGTTTAACCTGTTTAACACGGTGATCCTGATGTTGAAAAGACCCAACGGCTATAATCCGATTCACCTGCGCCGTAGCAACGTAGGCAGATAAAAATTGTAGAACTGCTACGAAAGTAGAGGCACAGCTACGAGATTACAGTAAAATACGTAGAAGCATGATTTGGAATTAATATCAGATATTATAAAAACAGAAATGTGGATATTTTTACACCGTGAAAAGAACTTTGAGTACAGTAAAGTACTTAAAGTGACTTAAGTTGAAAATAGTATATATTAAGATGATAAGCTCAGTAGTAATAACGCAAAATGCCGTGGCGAAGGTCGTGTTCGAATCTTACTATGAACTTTAGCATTCGGTGAAGGAACACAATGTGAGAAAACCTGGCTTGCTATTTCCATAAGTCACCAACACTGTACTTGAGAGTCTGTTTTAAATACATACTTTCGACCACATTATCACGAGCTTATCTACCAGTGTGTTTCAATTGCTCCGATCCTTACTTTCGGTTAAATCATCACCAAGAACAGTGAGATTGCAATGCTAGTTAACTAAATAAACTAAACATACAAATACCAGTTTAATATCAAGCTGAAATTAATACATAAAATCTACAGCAAGCTAAAATTGCAAGTGTAAATGCTATTAATGTTTGAGATTGAACTGCGGGATGGCGGACTGCCGGTTAACTTCCAATTTAACTTTGTCTAGTACCCAATAACTATTAACGTTAGACACGTTGTCTGTTCACGTGAGTGGAAATACTAGTTTGTACCTGTCGATTTGTATATTTTAAAATATATAAGCGCGCACTTTTGCTTTGGGATATGAAGTAACCTTTGTCTCTTTCCGGCCCATAAATTATCTTTTTGCATAATATTTGGCATATTTTTTTTAATATAAAATAGTGAATCTGTCTTTGCTACGTTTTCACGGCTAACTATGAAACCAATTTTGATGTAAATTTTTAAAGGGATAGTTTAGACTACAGAGATAAACATAGAATACTTTTTACCCCGAGATTGAGGTTCAAACCACGATCAAATTAAGTAAATAAATAGTTAAAAAACTTGACTTTAAAATATTTACTGAAGAAACTGTTTTACTTTATAAATTGGATATTTTTTGTGACTTCCCAAACTTTTGATACCGTTAGGTACGAAAATATGTTTTTTTTTACAAAACGGTCTTATAAAGGATCTAACAAGTTACTTATGTTAAAATATTCCATAAATATGTAAAAGGCACTTTGTTTTATGGTAGACAAGATGGGCCGTCTTTATATGGCAGTGAATAAAATTATTATTTGTATTTTTATTAGGTGTCCGCTTTGATGGCAACTCTTTTGTCAGAACTTGATGAAGTTGTGTCACTTACTAACCGACTTATAAACGGAGAGTTAGTAGCGTTTAAATGATTCCCGGAAAAAAATAAATTCATTTTTTATTTAAAAGTTTTAAAATTAATCAAACTTTTTGTCTTATTAAAGAAAAACAGCATAATGTGTTTACCGACAATTCAATGCGGTATTTAGTAGAAAAATATTTGTCGTGCTGAAAGTGAGTATTAAAAGTTTAAATTTACTATTTTGAACGCTAAAACTTGTGTGAATGTTTGTGTGTTTGTCAATCAAAAAGAGAACACTATATAACTAATGCAAAAACGTCATAACTCCCAGACCTCTTTATTTCGGTTTTATTCATTCATGCCCCCCCTTTTAGATGATAATTCACCCCGAAGTGCAAATGCCACCCCCCCTGTACATACGCCATTGTGTCCCCCCTACCTAAGCGTAGTATTTGCTCAAGCATTGTCGACAATCGTCGATCGTTCAAAGCGTTTTTGCTACATCGCTGTTTGCATTAGCGCTTCATTGTTAAACCTCGAATCCCCCCCACAGATGGGGGTATTATACACTGAATTCAACGTAGAAGTTTAATGTCGCATTCGCACTTGTTGAGTTTGCGATTAACGAATGGTATGAATTATGTATAGAAATATAGTTCCTAAGATATTTTCCTCGTTTAAATATTTAACAAAATCAGACAAGCTTATTACCAAGCCGGTTATATAAATATATATATTCCCGGTTTTAGGAACAGACTGTTAATTACTTCTTTGTCTAAGACGCGTCCCACATACGCTTTCTGGTGTTAATACTGAAATTAATTACCCCTTTTTGAAGTGACTTTCATTTAGCAGGATTTGTAAAACTAGGACATGACGTGTGGCGATTAATTTCCTTAATGAAAATTTTAAATAATATTATACAGGCTTGGGTGAAAATGAAAACTTTGGAGAAATGTTTAGTAAATTTATATCTTAGAGAATAAGCAGTGGATGGTAAATGAGAATCTAAACATTGTCTTGATCCTAAGCAAAATATTATGGCCACTAATTCAATTAGTAGGTGTTCATCATAATAATTGTACTCCTAAAACAATCGAAACTTCATTAACCTCCAAGGACTAATTGAATTCTTAGAAGAACAATGATAAAGCTCAAAGATATTCAATTTTCGAGGAAATGCAGCGTTGCTATGAATGCACTTTAAAATAATATCTTAAAACCGACAGATTTGTTTACGCAAACAAGAGAGCTGCCAGCATATTTCAGATAAATGGGCTAAATCACTCAGTGAACTGAAGGACCAGCTTAAGTTTTTTATCCACCTGAATATCAAACTGCTGTATTTTGTACTTAAATTTTAATTTAGACTTGTTTTGTTCAATATAGCTTCATAGATGTCTCCTTATCAAAAGTCAAATTTGTGGTTGGTTAGATTAGATTTTACGGCCGACAAAAATCTGTATAAAATTTATTACAAACATCGGAGCAAGTATGACCGACTCTCGCCGATTCGTTTTTTGTCGGCAGTTAGTTGGAGAGAAGGATAGAATATACATGTGACTACACGCGGAACGCAGACGGCAGGAGGTGTGCGTTGAGTCGACGTAAAGTCAGAAGCCGCCATACACAAATAAGAATCAGCTATACATCACAAATCTATGCCTGATCGTCATTTTCCTTCTTTTGCAATTTCGCAAAAATCTATACAACAAGAACCAAACTATGTTCAAAATTAGAACAACCAAAATCAATCCTCATAGATCAAACACACGCAGTAAAACAACAAATCCGACCTAATTGCATATCCAAAGAGTCTATAAAGGTCTCCTTTGACTGAAATTTATAATGAACATTTAATCACGATCATTGTTACTGTACAATTTACAAACAAACATAAAACAGAAGCTCATATCGAAACGAGCTAGATGCAGTTAATAAATGAATATTAATGCCGTCTGGCCATCACCGTTCGATATTACAACCGCCGTGGCACTAAGCCAATTGGGTGGTGCGTTTTCTTTTCTGCTTAGGATTTCGCTTTTACCATCTGTGCTATTATACAGTCTTTGGCTCTTGGCATTAGTTTTGAAGTTTGATTTTAGTACTTTGATTGTAATAGGGATAGTGGATTTATTTATGGTTTTACGAGTATCAATATTGGGGCCTTCACTGTATTTCACAAATGATTTTGTTTGGCGCCGACTAAAAATTACTTAGGTATACTTACATTAGTTTAAGAACTTAGTAATTAAGGTTAATTAAAAAAGTTTTATTATTTTTTGCTTTTCAGTTATTTCGGCGGTTTAATTTTTTTGTTAAAAAGTTTTTATTTTATAATTTTTTGTGGCTCTTCTAATTACTACATGCATAATTTTTGATTTCATACATTACAATCAGTGAGTGATCAATCAATCATCCCCTGTTTTCCTACCCTACCAAATTTATATGGGACCAATTTTGGGATATACCCTTTCTAGGTGTAAAGTTCTCATCAATACAAATTAATCAAGCCCAACCACCAGGTAATTGCTGTAAATCGTTTGAGAGTTCCCTCGACAGTCTTTCGGCTCCATCATCAGATCGACTCCAGACCTTCATTAAATAATAGTGCTTTAAAATACTTAATAATGAATGAAAAAAACGCACTATTCGCCACTACGATTTTCGAAGGTTCCCCTTGATTTCTCTGGGATGCCATCATCAGATCCTGGTTGCCTTATCATGAAATATCTCCTTTCCAACAAAAAAAAAATTATTATTGTGTAAAAATTGTGGTTAAACATAAAAAAAATATATATATACGCGTCGACTTGAGAACCTCCTCCGTTTTTTCGTCAGCGTTTACCTACTTGAATATTACATAAAAACTCTACTGCGTCTCTACAACCTCAAGTTGAAAATCTGTCGCCAGACACCTATCGGTGTATTCTCCCTACCTGTTTGTCTATTATTCGCTTCTAACTCAAGAATCACTATAATGAATTTAATGTGGTTTTCGTAATTGTAGTAAAACAAGTTACAAAAGGAAACTTCTTCGACGTGGACGGAGCCTTGTATAATAAGTCTAAAATTTGCAGTTTTATTGCAAACATAAATAATATATTACCAACATAATGTAATTTTTGTTCACTATGTTCGTGTCTACATACATTATTACTTTATTTACAGCCATTTATACATTTACTGCGATCATTCTGTACATATTTAATGTTCAAATCCTAACATTACATCCTCGTAAGTAGGAAGAGATTAGTGCAAACATTTTGAAACATTTACAGCGGATGTTAAATGATGCCGCATGTATATATTTACACTTAGCTGGATATATTACTAAGACGATGATTGTATGTTTTTATTTGGACTTAACTCTAGTTTTACTTCGCAACATTGATTTTAGCGAAGTGATCAGATGGTGGTGGATGAATGGAAGAAGCGAAGATATTGCTCCGACCGCAATATTGATGAGTAACAGCAGCTGATGAAAAAAATACATATTTAACTTTCATTTTTTTTTTCTATATTCTAAATATGATTCTATTCATAATAAAGATTCGTCTGTGCAGCGATATGTTAGTACCTGCATTTCCTAATGATTCAATGCAAAATTAGCCTCAGTAACGATTTGTTTCCATTTCTTAACTTTCCAGTTGGCGTTGTTCCAAATAATCGATACATTTTGGCGATCTGCCAGACCATCTGTCGGCATAACAGAAAAGGGAAAAGACAACTATTTACGTGTTGCACGTAATTTAGTATTCATTTGTGTAAATGCTAATTAGGTACTGTTTTCTTTTGGTTTCAATTGGCAGTTTGGAGATTGCGATATTTTTGGCTACTCACACTAGTTTTGGTTATATTGCATTATGGACTATTTTTGGGACATAAAAAATTTCAATACTATAGTGATATTAATTAAAATAAAACGATTGTTCAGGTTCATGAAATATTTAAAGCGAGAATTTACGATACAAAAAATCCTTTGCAATAAAAACAATGATCCATCTCAACCATAACGTCAACGGTTGCTTTTGTTTAATTCGGCTTCAACAATTACTTTATTTTCAGTCCCTTCTCTTCAGTAAAAATATTTTTGCCAGTCTCGTTATTACATCTTAAAGGCATGTGCCCATCTGTTTATGTCACTGAATAGTTTGCTGACTTTTTATTGTCATTCACTGTGACACGAGAAGCACACGTGTTCTAAACTAGGACACTCAAATTCCATTCTATTTCAATAAATATCGTAAATAAACGATAAGGCTACGTTCAGATGTAACGACAAATTTATTAGTCAATGTAAGTTATTTATTTTATTTATTTATCATATCACCAATAGGACTCACGAATACATTAAAACATGCATCGGGTTATAAAGTCTTGGATAGTTATTTACTACTGAGTTCGTTACTCTATTTTTCCAAATGGATTCCTTATCACTGAGACTTGTTATCTCTTTGATGGAAAATTTTCCACCTGACAACTTAATTTGACGTCAATATTCATGAAACAGTTTAAAAGAACTACAATTTGGCAAACACTATTTTTTTTTTTTAAACTTGCTCGCGACGATATGTCAAGGACACTTGACTGTAAACAATCCTCATGTGAATGTGGCCTAAACCACGCGTTGGTATAATGTTGTCGAGTTTACAGTACGATTTGAATGGATTGATGAGTGACAAGTGACAAGTCATGTGCGTCTATTTTGGACCGTTTGACGTTCTATTGCGGAGCATCGATCTGCGTGGTGGTAGGTACAATATCAACTTAAGGAACAATTTATATAAGTAATGACTGTGTAGTCTACAATGATTACAATATATGACAACAATAATGCATATAATTTACTGATAAACTGCTTTTTAGTATAGAAGTTATAAGATCATGCAGTCTTTTCCTACATTATAAATTTAATTCCTAATAGAATTTTAGAATGAAATCAAAATGCACTACACTTTTTTTTCTGTTATTTTTAGTTTATTTTTTATGGTTAAATTACAACAAATATTTACAATCAATGTATAAAATACAAACTATGATATATAGAAAACATCCTAAAAGCCCTCGCTGCTGTCGATAGGCAAGGTTCCCAACAGGCTGGCAGCGTTCCCTTTTTGGATGGCCAAGCTTATGCGTTGGCGGAAAAAGATCCCAGCCCGTCGGTCTCCCGAAGCCTCGATGAGCTTGGATGATACAATCCGAGCAAATCGGCGAGCCTCGAACCCCCACGGACCCATGGTTTCCACTGCGAATGGCATGAACAAAAAATTAGAACCAAGACAAGCGTATTTTTTAAATTTCGATTTTTCAGCACCGGTCACAACCGCCCCAGCGACTTTACAAGTCACCAGTAAGTGGGAAGGCGCAAGTGTATCTACACACGTGGCATCCCACACCAGCGGCTTGCCAACACTCCACGGGATCAAAGTCATACCATCCGGTCTCTTGCCATCGTCACGCGCAATTCCGACTGGTTCTAGTACAGAAGCCACTTAAATTAAATTAGTTGGCGAAACTTTACAGTAGTAATTTGTGTCTACTGAAAAAGTTGAACTTCGTGATAATATTTATTACTAAACTTATTGAACAATTATTTTTACTAACAATCATCACACACCACTGTGTGTGTGTGTGTGTGTTGGCAAATGTTTGAGGGTAAAGTGTTCACTTTCTTTCACTGAAAGTCAATTTTTATATCTCAGAGATTGGACCCAATCAAATATGTTCGTTGTCGTGATCTCACGCTTTTAGTATTACTGTCACTCTTATTATTCTTCATCGTTCCTAATGAAAACAGTAATTAGTGGAGATTACTTCCGGAGTCTATGTTTCCTGACACATATAACTTAAATGTGTTCAAGGTGAATTAGTATTTTTGGACAAGCGTGCTACATCTTCGGCGGCATCATAACTCTTTCTGGGGTCAGCAATGGCTAAAAAAAGCATTCGATAATAAAGCTTTTACGAAAATTTTACTATCTTGAATGTGGCCTGGTCGCAGCTGACTGCAATAACTCTCTTTGTTACCAACAGCTGAACTATTAGAAGATAATCCAGCAGATTAATTATATGAATACATCACATTTGTCATGAGATTTCTCTCGGCGCGGAGATCATATCGGTTGTTAATTATTTACAATAGCTTACACTATAAATAGGTTGGAAATAAATGAGCGAGGCATACTGAGATCTTTAAATAGGGGATAGATAGGTCTGATCGTGTTATAAATTGATAGAGCCCTTGGTTGGACAGTGAAAATCCCTGGGTTGAATACGATGACTTTGAAGTAGCTATTGGCACACTTTTTGTTAAAAAAACAAAAATTCAAACACTAAACAGTTCGATAAAAATTACAAAACCCATAAAATGTCACATAAAAATCAAATAAAATTAAGAGACATACTGACACTTATCCCTAATTACGAGCAATCAAGCTTTTAGAAACACTCTGTGATTGCCGCTGAAAAAATGTCGTAAAACACCTCAAACGAAACGAGGAACATTTTAGCTGACTCATTAAAAAACTTGGAGTAAACGAAACAGCTGATAGCAATATTTCACACACACAATAGGGGCTAGACGCATGAATGTCTCGATACCAATTAATTACGATTAATCTATTTCAATTTTCGGTACATTACTGCCGTGTATTTTTTTTCTATCGGGCGATAAAGGGGAACTATAAAAATGCCTCCACAAATTAAATGATTTCCTGACTGCTCATATCCAGTATATGTTAGGAGCGGAAGCGGAAGCGATTTGCGGATTTAAAAGCGTCGCTCATGAGTTTCGACAGTATATTATTCTTACTTGGTCCACATTTTTATTGTAAATTTCTTTTAAACAAAAATATAAGTTATGTGAAGCAGAAAAATACTAAATAACCTAACAAATTAAATGAAGTCCAAATATTTCGTTTCATAAAATAACAATGGGAGTTTTAACCCTTTAAACAAAATTTTGCTATATTTGTTAGGGTCCTTAAATCTGTATTTTTAAGGCTTACTTAGGCATGTTTTTACTGTGTATTGTGTCTTATCACTATTTATACAGTAAGGCATTTTACTTAAAAAAAAATCATAAATAAAGTTAAAATAAGGGTAATGCGATCCTAAATTCCTGACCCTTCTGCCCGCAACAAATGCCTCAATAGGGCTGTCAGCTGTCTAACCCGGACATTCCGCTATTAACCTGCTTGGGTCAAGCGGAGAGTTAAAAAATCCGGGTCAAAAATGCAATTGACGACGAAACGGCTGTTTTACTCGAGACGAACGTATAGTATATTGATATTAACACGCTTTTTATTTTGGCTTGAAAACATCTAAAAACATGATGTTATTAATAGATGAGAAATAGTTCTTATCTCGACAATTTTGAGTTAAAATATTTCATCAAGTAGCACTAGCTAGAATATTTAAAAACAAGCTTTTAATGTAAGTTTACCCGCGTTCCCCAGGGATAATATGTTTTCCCGGGATTAAAAGAAGCCTATGTTCTTTTCCGTACCATAGGTTATCTGCATACCAAATTTCATCGCGATCGGTTCAGCGGTTTAATTGTGAAAAGATAACAAACAAACTCACTTTCGCATTTATAATATTAGTTAGGATTAGGAAGTTAGGATATATAATTAGGATTAGGATAGGATTTTTTTTTTCGTAGCAGCCGTAGCTTCAATGATAATTACTTACTCGAAGGAAACACTCGACTTAGGAAACTGAAGCTTACCTGAAAACAAAATACAAAATGTTATAGACATTTATGTCACGGCCCGTAAGCCTTCAAATGTAAATTAAATTGTCTAAGAACACTTTAAAATGTAAACTCATTCTTCAAGTAGGTTTTAACTTATTTAAATGTAATATAACAGGGTAAGTTTAATTTAGTCAAGTCTTCGCAGAATGTTCATATACCAATGAAATCACACCACAAATTACAACTCTTAAATCTGTCATCAAACAAAACATCAACTAATAATAATTGTCAAAATGACATTTAGCGCCACAGATCTGCAAAGCTTTTAATTATGCCTTGGTATGCCAGTGGTTTAATGAGTGTGTATCGATTGGTCAGAGACAATAGTAACGCCCGCCCCTAGCAAAAATTTCAAATAGTGAACGCCCACAAATATTCTGGCGATGTCGCTAAGCAGTTTTCATTGCTGGCTGGATGCCAGTGATCTCATGTTGATTACGGAGGTCTGTGAACTGGTGTAACTCTTTGTCGTGGACATAGAATAAGTAAATGTACTGTGTCATTAAATCGTGGTGAAGAATATTGTTTGAGGGGCCGGTTGTCGGATGGCCGTGTGTGATGAATGGCTGAGGATGAAAAAAAAATGTTGCTAGCTAAATGATGAGGAGTTACGTTACATAAGATAATTCAACAATTTAAGAAATCATTTAAGATTTAAACTAGGATGTAATTTTGCTGTCACGGGATTATATGTGGGAGTTTTGGGTGTATATAAGTTGAGTACTAAATTTAAGATACTAATATAATGTAATACTTAGTTAAATTTTTACAGTAATAAATTAGTTTTTTCAGGCATAACACAG